>CM077235.1:22501611-23859111 GCA_039654775.1 Spinibarbus caldwelli
AGAACACAAGGACACTAAAAGCATGTCCAATTACATTTGGAGTTAATTAATTCCCTAGATGCCACACAAACAGACAAGGAATGTCTCTGAAAACAAAAAACTTTCCATTTTCTCTGAAAGCCAGAGAGTGTTCTTCTACCCAGCTGGCGTCTCCAAATTATGTGCAATCACAGGCGGCTGAGCCTGGCTAATATTGTACCTCAATGCACTCTAGTGACGCACATATAGGACATTAAGATTTATTTAATTATGGTCTAGCGCATTTAAAAATCAATGTTCAAAATGCAAGAAAATCTGTATGCACAGGGATTGTTGACATAAGCATGTAACTAAAACTGTAATGTTCTAAGACAATTTCATTCAGAAGTTTTTTTCTTTAAATCCAATTTTATTTAAAACTGGTTACAGAATAACGGATGTGCCACAATACTGCTAGTGAATCTACAGCACAAAACATACACTGATGAGTGTATTCTGATTTCCAAACGAATGACTCTTATGAGAAAGTTCTTTTAATTAAGTGAATCAAAAAAATACAATAAGAACCGTGTAATCTGATTCTCAAATGAATGACTCAGTCCGTTTTACAGTGAATCAAAAACATACAGCGCAGCCAGTGTTGTCCACTTAAGAATCCTAAAACATCTTGTGGATAAAAAAGCCCATTGATATGTAATGCGTCAAACTACCCACAAATGAAGTAAGCTGCTGTCAAAATAATGTAGCTGTGGTGTTCACTTCCTGGGTTCTGGCCTCTCGTGTGGATGTTTATAAAGAATGCTTTGAGAAGAAGAGAAACTCTAAATACCAAATAACAGGGAACACTGTGCCCATAGAACCAGCTGATATCATCTCACGCTCAGTGCTTCGAAATACTTTCTGACATAAACCCACACAACAGCTTTCCCAATGAAAACAAACATTACAATCTTCATTTCCTGCCCTTTCATCCCCTATCCTGCGTCTGTCACAGATATGCTTCCAGCAGTATTGCCTCTTCCTGCATAATGTATGAAATCTAATAAGTTGTTCTACTGTAGAACTTCTTTCATCTCTGGAAACCTAACCGTGCATGCTCAATTTTCCCTTATATATATCCTATCAAACATCTCTGAGGATTAACAGAGAGAAAATGTGAATGGATTGGCATGCATACCTGGATGAATCAGCGTTTTATATGCAGGTACAGCTTTCCAGCTATACAATTATCATTCAAGAATGGTACTTGAATTCAGCATGCTAAGCCCAGATGCCTATTGGGCCCCCTAGACACACAACTAAAAGACTTGTCTCTCTGCGGGGTGGCTACCTTTGTCATGGAGAAAGGTGACCTGATGCCACAGTTTTAACTGGCATACAGGAGACACTCATGTGTGCACTTTGCTGTAAAGTTGGAACAAAACAGGTTGTGTAACACACTTAGCTGGATAGAGACCCAATTCCAGATGTGAAAACAAGCAACCCTTGTTAGCTAAACTGCCAGTGTCACTCAAGACCACCAGTACAGCCTAAAGGCACCCTACTTAGAGGTCTGGAGGTGGAGATGAACACATGACATGACATGAAAGAGATACAAATGTGCTACTCTGCATTCTTGTGGTAAAGTTCTTTGAAAGAATTAAAGAGTTGCCTAAGATGAACAGAAATGCTGGTATTTCCATCTGTTGTTCACCGCCCAGCTATGGAAATGGAAAACAAGGCACTTCAATCTGCAACCGGAGTGTTTCATGTTATCAATTTATGAGGTGACAGAAATGTTTAGAAATGGACTAATTTTTAAGGTCATTCCACAGACATAAATAAATATTGTATTATGGTTTACACAAAAAAAACATATTTAGGCAACAATTGTTTTCAGCATTGATGATAATAAGAAAAGTTTCTGAGCACGAAATCAGCATATTAAAATGATTTCTGAAGGATCATGTGACACTGAAGACTGGAGTAATAGCTACTAAAAATGCAGCTTTTCCATTATAGGAATATATTTGAATATTTTGTAATATATGTTATACACATATGGCAGTTTTAAGCTATGTTGATCATTACATATTTTAATAGATAGTGATTTAATAATTTAGCAATTTAAGTTTGAGTCATGCTGAAAACTGATATTTTTGTAATGTACCAAAATTAGAAGATTCCCTATATAACTTATGCTAGCAAAGAGAGAATTACTTTCAAGCACAAGCAAAACACACATTAAAATTGAAATACACTCAACTGAATAGAGTCACATTAAAACGGACTCTAGAGCAGTGGTTCTCAAAAACGGGAATCGGCAAATGTAACTTCAATAAAAAAAATAAACAAACAACAAAACAAAAGTAAGCGGCCACCGCCTCACAGCAGACTCCAATGCAAATTTGTGTTTTTGCTCTGGAGAGCATCAAAGGTTTTTATTTACAACATGTTTTGCAGCGTTAAACACTGTAGCCAATCACAGACATATCTGTTGATTTCTGGAATGCAATGGCCAATCAGAGGTGTTTCAGTTAGTCAGAACCTACTCACCAATGAAAAATCTGAAGTTTTGTTCGGTCCTGAATTCTGGAAGCTCATGAATCCTCTCATTATAATGAACAAAGTGTAGATGAGACGTAAATGAGAAAATAATTATGCAGTCAGTGTAGAGAGATTCACTGATTATAACGGAATTTCCAGAGATCGCAATAAACTGAAATGAGTGACAGTTTTTCAGCGATTATAAAGGGAGCGCACTTTTTGCACTTTCTTGGCTATCCAAGAAATAGCTTTCTTGGCTAACCCATTTAGAATTTGAATACAAATTTTGTTTTTCATGCTGCTAAGAGGACCAACTTGGCATACACACTGCAAAGTATGTATACTTGACTTGATGTATGTAAGTGGTTGTATAGGGTCGCGTCAATTTAAAAAGAAAAAAAAAGGGTTGAAAACCACTGCTCTAGAGTTCATGAATGAATCAGAATCTAATTGAATCAGGAAATCTGTATCAATACCCAGCCCACTTTTACACTTGTCCAACTAATTAACACAATTATTCACTGTTTATTACAATGAATTGCTAACCCAGTGTTAAATATGAACAGGTAACCCAGGGTTACATTAATCCTGGTTTAAAAATCACTATGGTTGAACACTTCCCATCTAGTTATTGGAAATTACAAATTGTCTGGATAGACTAAATCACAAACACAGGACAAGCATAAAAACCACTGATCTTCAGGAAATGTACCTAAACACGTTATCAGTTTGACCTTCCTGAGATTGACACACTTGGCAGTCACTCAAAAGTAGTACTCGATGTGATAATCCTACGAGTAAAGTGTCACACTCATCAAGCTTTCATTGCATCCTCTACAAGCTTAAGCTGTATTGTGTATTGTCTTTCCCAAAGAAAGAGTGCTGACAGAGGCATCGTATTTTCAGCTCTTGCCTCAGGGCATCCCTCTCCCAAAGCGCTCAACCTTTTATCTTGCATTCACGTATGAAATAAAGAGTTGGTAAAATCAGCATTAAGTGAGGAATAGCTTTACTTTTGGGTAAACCGAGCAAAGTAGGTGTGTTTGTGGAAGTAGGAGGATGAAATGTAAGCCAGGAATTTAAGGCGTCTAAGGCAGGTCTGCAGTTGCACTCTTGTAAATATGTGCTCGGCTGATGTTTGTAATCTGCACTGCAGAAAGGTATTGTTCTGTATACCAGAAGCCCAAATTCAGGCCAGTGGTGCCTTATGCACCATTTTATTACATAAACCGGAACATTTTAAAAGCCACATCAGGACAAGTGCGCCACTGGGTTTGAACATGACTGGCACTTTTAAAGTAAGGATCTGTCACAGCAGGCTTGTAAGATCGAAGTCTACTGCATTTACAGATTTAAGAGCTTTGGCTTTGAATGTGGGGTTAATGCGAAGAGCGATCAATGCTGATGGACTTGGAAGGATCATAAACAAAGAACGGTGCAATATGTAGCAGGCGACATCATATGACTTAACAAAAAGAGAAGTAAGAAGGACGATGAGAGGAAAATAAACAAAGAGCATTATAGAATAAAAGCATGATGTGATGTCCACGCAAAACAGTGTTAGTCACCACACTCACGACTCATGAATGCCCTGCATTGTGATGCTGGATGTGGGAAGCCATGGTGTGAACGGACTGAAAGCTTTATCTTCTCTTCTAGCGGTTCTTTTTCTTCCTCTAATAGCTTCTGTCGCAAAGTTATGAGAACCGGTATTTTCCAGCGCTGTGCCAAGAGAGAAACACCTGCAGCAACCAAACCAAAACTATAGCTTTTATAAGATAGACAATTAGTTTAAACCTAACTTTTTAGTTGGTTGAGGAGGGACCAGCTGGAATACAACAATCACAATTATTAGACACAATCTTGACTTAAAATAAAGTGAACTCATACATAATTACAGTCCTGGTGATAAGTGAATGGAGAACCGAGCAAAGTTCTCCTAGATTACAAGAGTGACACATGAACATGGGTAGCTTCAATAAAGTAGAGTCTTTACTTGTGACATTACGAAAAAAGAAAAAAGGAAAAATGCCTAAATGAAGCATGCACACACAATGGTACAGTGTAATCTATATATGAATCAAAAATACCATCTGCTCAGAGCCAGTTCTTTAGAAACACCAAGTACATGATGAAATGTCAAGGTCAAGTAAACCTAAAAAAAAAAAAAAGTTTCCCTCACAAATCAAAAATTATAAATGACTTTTAAAAGTTTAATTTACACATGCACAATAGCTAGCTGATAATTTTTTAAAGCAGAACAAAACTAGAAAATGTACATATGTGACCCTGGACCACAAAACTACATCAAGAGATTTCTACATCATCTGAAAGCTGAATAAATAAGCTTTCCATTGATGTATGGTTTGTTAGGATCGGACAATATTTGGCCGAGATACAACTATTTAAAAATCTGGAATCTGAGGGTGCAAAAAAAAATATTGAGAAAATTGCCTTTAAAGTTGTCCTAAAGAAGTTCTTAGCAATGGATATTACTAATCAAAAAAGAAGTTTTGATATATTTACGGTAAGAAATTTACAAAATATCTTCATGGAACATGATCTCTACTTAACATCCTAATATTTTTGGCATAAAAGAAAAATGGATAATTTTGACCCATACAATGCATTTTTGGCTATTGCTACAAATATACCCCAGCGACTTAAGACTGGTTTTGTGGTCCAGGGTCACATATAGATTTCTATTATTTGTTTTTGCTCAGTGACTTTTAAGATTTTATTAATTTACTTTTTCAAGGGCTGAGAAACACAGTTTGATATTTCCAGGCTTTCCAGGACCATAGGAACTGTGTAAAAAAAAAGTAATCTTATAAGTTATATTATTATGGATGATTTGAGCCATTATTTAACCCCCAGCAGTGGAAGTAAAGCTGAATGCTGGATGAAATTCCAGCTAAATCTTGTATCTGTGAAATCTGACAGTTCTGGTCTAGCTGCTGCTAGTCAGTCACATGAGATTCATTTAGGATTCTCAGGGCATGAGTGAGCAGAAATCCTCAAGCTGTCATCAAAAGCTAATTCTACAGAATCACACATGACACTAATAAGTTCAAACAACCTATCGCTGTCATCCAATGTCTCTGGATTGAAATCTCTGAATAGATGCATTGTCTCGACTGACTAAAGAAGCATGGCAGATTACTTTTGCACAATTAATCAGACCAACTCCTGAGGGAAAGAATGAATCTAATACGCTAATTGCAATTGAAAGCAATAAAAATGCAGTTGTGAATTTGAAACACAGATGGAATTAAATTTGTGTGATTTTTAAATGGACACTTAAACAAAAAGTTCAGTTTTACACTGAATTCGCAAAAGAGGAAATTTCAAAAGTGATACAGAAAACCTACATGGCTCAGAAATACAATAGATATTAGAACAATTTCTATATTAGAGGTCTTGAACAGGAGATCTGCGGCATCATTCCAAACCTGTATGACTGACTTTCTACTGCAGAAGACAAAATAATATATTTTGACAGAAAAAAAAGAAAAAAGGCCATACAACAAAAGCCAGTGGGGTCAAATCAATGCTGTTTGGACCTGAACGTCTTCAAAGTATCTTCTTTTGCATCACTCAGAAGAAAGAAAGACATACAGGTTTGGAATGACAAAAGTTCAAGATAAGAGAATTTTTATTTTTATGTGAACTATCCTTTTGAGTTAACATCAACTAGAAACTATGCTTCAGCGAAAAGTTTTATTGTCCATTCCACATTAAAACACAATTAAACCTCTAATTCAATTAAGCCACAGATTAAAATACAATTAAACCTCTATTATCATGTTCTGGAACATGATAATCAAAATGTATAACTTGTTTTTACAATTACTGACTTGTCATTTTTTTATAGGGAAAAGAACAACAAAAACCGTTGTTTTATATTGAAGTGTGAAGGTTTGAACATTCCCTGAACTAATCTAAATCCTCTCCTACCAACCACTAACACTCTGGCTGTCACAGGAAACCAACTCTGCCAGTCTTCTGGGACTTGGAGATCTTTGAAAGAGGTTGGCACAATCTACTAGAGCCCAATGCCAAACACAAATCAGAGAGTGCCCATGAAAGCCATCTTGATAATATAGTGTGTCAAAGAAAGATGAGCAGTGGTCAGAATAGGAAGACCAACATTATTGCTTTCCTAGAATCTGGACGAATGAACATGCAAGGAGAGTGAGAGAGCTAATACCATATAGATGGCTTAATGCACTGAGACAGATGGCGCTCGCTGGTTTTGCTTTACACTGGCCATTAGCCAAGGCGCACACTCTCTCTCTCTCTAACACACACACACACAAATGAATCTGCTGTTTCTCTCCACTGGGTTAATTAGTGTAAATGCATTATCACCACCTTTCAATGAGTGAGAGGGCCCATTACCTGTGAGTGTCTGATAATGCCAGTACAATCACACCAAGAGTGGGCGGCATGATCAAAACCTCATAATGATTTATGAGTCATTTTGGCACAGTAAATGATGATATACACTACAGTTTAAATGATTTGGGTCGGTAAGATTTTTTAATGCTTTTAAAAGAAGTCTCTTATGTTCACCAGGGCTGCAATTATTTAATCGAAAATACAATATAAATGGTAATATTCTGAAATCTTACTACAATTTTTCTATTTTATTTTATTTTAATAAATTTTAATAATGTAATTTCTTCCTGTGATGTTAAAGCTGAATTTTGAGCAGCCATTACTCCAGTCTTCAGTGTTACATGATCCTTCAGAAATCATTCTAATATGCTGATTTAGTGCTTAAGAAACATTTCCTATCATTATCAATGTTAAAAAAAAGTTGTCCTGCTTAATATTTTTGTGAAAACCGTGATACATTTTTACTCTTTGATGAATAGAATGTTCAAAAGAACATAATTTTTTTTTAAATAGAAATCTTTTAAAAACAAAGTCTTACTTTCACTTTTGATCAATTTAATGTGTTCGTTGAACAAAAGTATTAATTTCTTTAAAAAAAATACTGAACTCTAACTTTTGAATAGTGTAGATTTCTTTGTTTAAAATTTAAATCTGCAATGTTTATTGGAACTTTAGAAAATATTACATTATTCATATGAATGATAACTGTAGGATATTTTAAAAATCAGCTTAACATTATAACACTTGAGCTCAAAAACTGCAGTGCATTATAAATACGCGTAGTTGAGCATGTCATGTTGTAAAATATAGCTTATATTTGCACAGTTACCTCAATTAATTCTCTATTAATGAACTACTGTGATGCTATTTGGCAACTGTGGCCAATTAAACCGCCAATGCATGGTTGCTCACATCATAATCAGTGAAGCTGTTGGCAGCATGTATTTACACTAAGGCTAGTGTAAATACATATGTGTTGGTATTTACTTTGCACCAGTAAATACCAACACATAACATCTTAGTGTAAAAACAGTGCATATAAATGATTCTATTTAGATAAAGTGTAAATAGACATGGTATGCTATTTGTACTTATAATAAATTGTCAAAGCAAAAGTGGGCGTGGGGTGAAACAGCCTTTTTTAATCTGAAAAGATTAATGGCATAAACAGTTATTTACTATATGCATATACTGTCACCCTGCCATAAAGTGTAAAGAAAACTTAAAAACACCACATTTCTATGGATGATCTGTAAATCAGGATCATTTCACCAGATCATTTCCACATCTAATCCTGACAGACACAGGAACATTTTGTTCGCTCGCTTGAAACATGGTGAATCTCTTAAAGACAGAAAAGTGAGTGACCTTCTGAGCTATTTTAAGAGAAACCTTTTCCTCTAGCCTCACTATGAGGGCCTCCAGTAGAAAAGTTTGCTTCTTTATGAGGAATGACAAAAGACCTGTGAAATAATTGTGAAAAATGCAAACTACACATTTAAAGGCTTATTCACCTTTAAGACCTCAAGCAGGTAGCATTTTTCACAGATGCTTGTGGAATCTTTTGTCAGTGTGAGGACTGAATTGAAAAAGCAGACTGAATGCAAAACTATCTTTAACGGTGTTCATAAGATACTGCATGTCATTAGAACTGATAAAGGTTTTAAATGCTTCTATTATTGTTTATATGACAGGTAATATCTGTATAGCATACACTAATATTAGCCATGGCCCAAATTTGTCATTTTGAGGGTCTTTGGCCACTCAAACTCTCCTTCTCACCATGCATTAGGACGATATAGACACACGTCCTCTTCCAGGCAGATTCACAAAATTTTCTGTTGATTGGAACTTCTTAATTATTGCCCTGATGGTGGAAATGGGAATTTTCACCGCTCTAGCTCTTTTCTTAAAGCCACGTTCTAATTTGTGAAGCTCAAAATTAGATCTTTTGCTGCACGTCAGAAATATATTCTTTGGTTTTTCTCATTGTGATGGGTAATTAATTTGGAATATGGCCTTTGTTTTGTTTTCCCTCCCATTTATATTTCTGTGAAACAGGAAGCCATGGCTGGATAATTTCATGTTCATAATCACGCTGGTGTGCTCAAAATTGTGAAAATGAATGGGAATACTCATAATTTACTCATAAGAATTTCTAGGGATACCAATAATTGTGTCCAGCATGTACTTGAGAAAAAACATTTCCATTTATGGTAATGGTATTTGCATTTACCATTCAGAAAGATCTGAACAGACTTCTGGCATTTTTTGGTCACAATCCATCAGAGCAAAACCACAGTGCCAAAACAAATTGATGAAACAAAATCCTATTGTGCAATTTCCTATTGCATTGCCATGTCAAAGGAAGTGAAATATCCAGTAAAGCATTAATGTTTACGAGAACTGCATCATGAGATCAGTGAGTTGGCAAGGTTATTTCATTGGCAACGTGCATTTAAAGACAACATCTACTATGTCTTTTCATTTGTGTTGGTGTATGAGGGTCAGAGACAGAAAGACGGAGAGAGGGAGGGAGACTGAGACAGAGATGTTAACTGGTGCATGCTGATCAGAATAACGAAGTGTATGCAGATTTGTGTCAATGAGGGTGCCTGTAACTTTAAGCTGGTTGTAAATGCAGGCACAGCCATGATAAACACTTGCCTCTGGGAATATTTAACAGTCACAGATCTAACTGTTAGAACATTTAATTAGCATTGCTCATTAAACACAGAGACTATGTGAACTTTAGTCCTACTGAGCCTCCTCTAGGGTAATTATTCTTTTCCTATACTGATGTCCTTCAGAAAGTGATGATGACTGGACTTTTTTTTTGTCTCTGGGATGTGGCTCATTTAGTTCAAACAAGAAACCTGCTATCTGCTGAGATTACAGCAAAGTGATGATGCTGATGCAGATCTGCCAAACTCAAGCACATTTTTTTAACTTCTCTGTCTTAAAACATCTTTCAATCCATTTTCTATTGAGTGTGTAATATGTAGTACAGCACACTCCTTGGGAATGGATTTAATTATTGCATTGTTTAAACTTTAGGGAAGACAGCTGCTGAAAAACTGGTAAGCATTAGTTTCAAATCTCACATTATACAACAGTTACTTATGGTCCTCGCAACAGTTGATCCTTCTTTGGGTTTGTTTGAAATTATTACTGTTAACAAGACAAAATAATTGGCCATACTGTGTCTAAAAAGTAAGCCAATCAAATTACAAAAAAGAAGAAATAACTGTGCTGTTAACTGCAGCCAAATCACAGCCATGCTGATACTCAGTAGAAGCACAATTGTATGTGTTGCATATTTATCTCCCATCATGTATTAATTCTTTTGATGAAATTGCTCAGATAGTTTTATTAGTCTTCTGAGAAACAGCAAAACATTGGAAAACAGTTCCATAACAAAAGTGTTTAAGAGCTATGCCAAGCTGGCTGTGATCACAGAAATATCTCCAATAATGACTCTATTCTGCTGCCTTAATTACAGCTAAACTCAAAAATGTGCTAATTCATTTCTGCTGCTTCACATATCACAACAGAATACCGATTAAAAAAAAAAAAAAAAAAACACACTACTGCCAGAAAATATCATCGCTTACCCATCTGTCCGCTGAGTCATTTTCACTACGAGTTTCTCATTCACACACATGCGCTCGGTGCTAATTAAATGTAGGGGATGAACCGTGGTAAACATCGGCTCAAAAACTCTGTTGAGGTGGTTTCCCAAAGGGAGACTGCTTTTTAAAATAAAATAAAATAAAATAAAATAAAATAAAATAAAATACTTCAACTGCAACGATAACGGCACAGAACAATAACGTTCAAACTTTCAAAGCGACCTTTTCATTCTGAAGAATGTAATTGTGCATTGGTGTGGACTTCCATTTCTCGACATTCAATGATGTTGGTCAAATAAATGTGATATCAGAGATCTAAACTGTCCTTTTTTAACTATGGGGTGTGCTACGATCTTTCTGCAAATAAATTCTTCATTTTGCATTGATTAAAATATAAAAAATAAAACATTTGGTGGGTTCTCAATTTTTATTTATTTATTTTTTTTATGTAGTAAACTAACAAAAAATGGCTGGCAGTCCTAATGTCACAAGGTTAAAACTGTCGAAACAAACATTAATGCAAGAGTTTTGCAACTACCCCAAAAAACTACCAACATTACAGCTTCAAACACTCAAAGTGCACACTGAAACAACCTGAAGAACAGAAGCTGTGAGGCATGATCCATGTCTCTCCATTTAAATGTCATTGAGGAAAGAAAACATCACCACACCACCGCAAACAAAACTTTCACTCTTGTTGTACAAGCACATCAGTCCTCCTCTTAGCTTGCGCTTTGGCACAATTAACAACACTGACGCAATAAGAGAGCAGGGCACATACTAATAACATTCTTGCACTTACAGGCTATTCACAATGAGGAAATAATTACTTCTTGTGTTCCAGCCACTTTATCCCACTGTTTTTTATCCAATTTTGCATCTTTATTGCTCCTCACAATCAAGTGTCATGGAAAAAGAACACATAAATCACCCCCTCTTGAGACTCACCCTTGACCTCTGAGAAACTTAAAATGGCTTGTAACATAAAATGGAAAACTTTCACAAATATGCACATAAAGCGAGTGTATTATGTTCCAAGCTTTTAAACACACAGTAAATACTAACAGGGATTTCAGACTATTTGTTTGGCTTGACTTAAGTGCATTTTTTTGCTTATCTTATTAGTTTTAATTATTTTACTGTTACATAGTAGCTAAACCCAAAAGTTGCCACAAATAGAAACAACCAAACTGTCCTAATAAAAATCACTTGGAATATTTCTTGATGACAAGTACTTCCTTAGAAAAATACATGCAATAACTAGTCTACTTTACTTGAGTCAAATAAGCATGCTTACTAAGCTTCCTTAGAAGTCAATCGGTTTGCATACTTCAGAAAAGTAAAACTCAACCAATTAGATTTTACACTGAAGGTGGGAGGGGTTGTCTAAAGCGTAATTTAATTAGCATTAATTTGCATACAAAAAGAGTAGACACTACGACTAGTGTATGGTTACAAGAGAAGGTTATAAGGTTCCAGTGTCCTGTAAGATAGATAAACTGAACGTGTGCCAATACTGATAAGCTTTAGTATACTGTATCTGTGACTTATCTCAAAGAAAGCCGAGCTCTAACGCTTCAACACAGGCCGACGGGAATGGGCTGACACTAACACGCCCATTTTATCTCATAAAACAAAAGAAACAAACAAGATTATGAAAGACAAACCAATAAAAATAATAGCAATTTACACTCTGCATGCGCTGTATGTGCGTGCATGTGTCTTTGGATGTACGTGCACGGAGGGGGAGGGGCTGTACTTGAACTCAAATGTTTATATTAAACCTTGAACGAAAACTACGTGTTACACTTTTGAAATTTGTTAAATGTCCTTCAAACTCAAATACTAGTTATTAGAGCAGATGTGCATCGATTTACATGTTGCTTTTTGAGACATTCTAGCTGTAAACTCTCCATGTGGACAGAAACCAACAGGACTGGTTTATCGCGAAGACACCATACTATGTGTTTGCATTTGCAGAGACCTTTAAATACTTTAATAACAGTTAAATGCACAATTAAGTATCATCCAGCGATCGTCTATACAATAAAATGACAGCGATGCTTCATATGCCCATTAGCCTCGAGACGTACCTGCTCCCGTCGCTTCTGCCAGCGGCCGCAGGGGCTTTCCTCCAAGATTTCACTCTCATCTTCACTCTCCTCCTCCTTCCCCCCGGACCCCGATATGTTCTCTGGGACGGACATAGTCATTTTACCCTTGCATGCTGTTTTGACTGCTCCTTTAAGACCAACTGAGCACGCAGGACCTCCTGAGGCTTGCTGCAATGTTGTAGCTGCAAACGTGTTTCATTGACGAAAATCGCTGGTCACGATTTCAAGTTACAGTTCAGTCGTCAATCGCATATAAACACTGCAACACGGGACACGATTTGCAAAAAGCGTCTTAAAAGCGAGATAAAATATTCCGCGCTATAGCGAGTTTAATCCCATCCTTAAGGATTCTTAGAAAGAATAAGGCTCCCGATTGCAGACAGGCTCGTACGTGAGAGACGTGCGTCTCTGGACGTTCAGTCTCAGTCCACCCTTCACATACTCCGAGTACTAAACAACCCGACCTACAGGCATCATTTCATCTCAGTCCAGCTTTCCCGACTGGCTGGAGCTTTCTGAATTTCCTCTTTTTAATATGCTACCGTAAAGCTTAGACAATATGCACAGTGATCCTTTTACTGTCCTGTGTAATAAAACAATTCAGTGCATGTCAGATTACTCAACCCCGGTCGTAATTTTCACAATGCAAAGGGTGATTGGTCTATAAACAACATGGCCATGAAATACACATGAAATAACACTTCAAATTACAATGCACGTTTGTAGTGTTGCCTTAACATGCCATTTAACACAGTATTGAATTGAGTTCCTAGTAAATAGTGGCTGGGTGTAAACAGTGAATTGTGTATGTAATTTAGGTTTCCTCAAGTCAAGGCTTGCATGAGTGTTGCAACTAGTATTTAAATGGAGTGATGGGGTTTAGGCATGTGTCACATCCTTCCACATCCTCTTAATACCCTTTCTCAGATCACATACAGTGGCCCCAAAATGTATCTGGGCTCTTAAGACACACTTAAAAAATGATAATTTACCAGTTTTTCAAACCAAAGGGCATTTCCTTCTATTTTTAAGAAATATAGTACAAGTACACTTGACAAAAATACATTCTGTTTCTATTTTAAATGATAAATAAATTATCATTTAAAAGGTACTACACTTGACTTGAGGGAAACTTTATACAGTATGCCCTCAAAATGACCCTGAGACAAGGCAAAATTACAGAATTTCTGCTAAAAGGGAAGTTAGTCCTGAGAAAGGGTCTTGCATCATGAATATAGTGACATTTAGACGTTTTTAAGAGTGTCTTAGGTGTCTGAAAATAAATGTCCAAATAAGTGTCCAAATACTTGTCCAGGGCTACTGTATATGTATATGTTAGTGGAGTATCTCGCACTCACTGACACTTTCTACCTTTAACTCTCTTTCTTGCGAAATCCCATGAGAAGTTGCTTAACTAAGTTGCTACTAGGTGTAGTATGAATAAATTTGTGCCAGTCATCAGCAATTGCACTTGAGCATCGCTTTAATATTTTGTTTTTAATTAACATATATGAAAATATTCACTTTTCACCACATTATATTTCTTCATACACTGATAAGATACTGAAAGTTTATTTCACCAGGTATCCCAGCACTTACATCTGTTCCATGCTTTGTTTTGCTTTCTAAAAAGTTTTACTACAGCCAGTTTAATTCTTTGAAATCATCTTCATTTTTGTTTCTTAGAAAAGCACTTCTCCCTGAGGAAACAGCTCTTCTACCTGAAAAACTTATTTTCCTGCCAGTTCATGCCTGCCAGAATGTCTGTTCTCTGTTTATTTTTGTAAATAGAATTCATGGGAACGTTAAGTCATGTTACTGGATATTTTGTGCCACCTGCTGGTAAAGCAATGTATTTACAAATATATATCAAATAATAATCTAATAATATGAATATGTTGTGTTGATTGTGTGTTTACAGTGTATGGGCTGTAGTTTTTGTCACCCTAACAGGAAGAAGCCCTTTACAATGATTAAGAGTAAACAATAAAGATTTGTTTATGCAACTCATTAACGTCAAATGTCTATAATGTAACTTCTTAATCATCTAGCCATACTAGTCACAACACAGCTCTGGAGATGTGATGAAACAAACTAAAATAGCTAATGAAGAGCCTGAGAAGAATCATTGACAACCAGCTTTCTGTGCCACAAACCTCTGCATTGCTTTGACACAAAACAATAAATTTTATAATTTTTTTTTTTTTTTTTTACATTATTTTATTTTAATCTATATGAAGTAATTATGAGGACCTGCCATTTTAGGAGTAGTAAGTGATACATTTCATGCTATAATTTTATTAAAAGTAGGCTAAATACTGAGGAAACCACGTTAAATGGGAGATTTATGTTAAGAACATTCTATTGATTTAAGAACATTCTAATAATTTTAAAACAGTGTTGTTATTTTATTATAATGGCAGGTAACGTAAAGTTGTTTGGCATCTAAGGAATCAGTGCTGGCAAATACAATCAGTTAGACAGAAAAGAAAAATAAAGTACAAATCCAGCCAAAGAACATATTATCTGAATTGCTATTAAACATGACAAAAATGTGGAACATTCAGCTAAAACTGTATAGCCTAATTAAACAGATTTACGCAATAATCAGATACTTTTGTGACTGACAAAACCCTCCATTCTATAGTCCATACATTTTATAACTCATCTTTAACCAGCAAAAATTCTCCTCAAAAGGCTGAACTATCTTTATATGGCAGAAATAGAAGCCAAGTGTATTAGAACGCAGCCAGTATCTTGTTGTCACGTGGGTTTCTGTGAGGGACTGTAGTCTGGTCTGTAGTCTCAGCTCAGTCTAAGCCATGATGTACATGTGAATCACACGAATAAGACCAGTACATCCACATAAATAAATCTGATTTGAGCCGTATATGACCCCTGCGTGATAGGGAGCTGACAGCGCCGGTGGAGGGCACTCAGTAATACAGCTACGGCGTCTCGGTTTGGACAAAAAGTGTCGTTTCCAGTCCATCAATGACGATGGGTGACACGATTTTTGAAGAATTAGAAGATTTGATGCATTTTTCTGTCGCCGATTTGCCCGCTCGTGGATATACAGTGATGGAGGAGATCCGACGACAAGGGAAACTTTGTGACGTTACCCTAAAAGTACTGTGCTTTTCTTTGTTAGGGTTAATTTGCAAGTGAAATGCTAACCAAGTAGCACTGGGAGAGGCTAACGTTAGTGAAGTACAGACACTGTTAACAGAAGAGCTGTAATGTTCAAGCTTGGAAGCTCGTTTGCTAATGTGTCTCATTGCAGATAGCTCTTAAAATTTATATTTATATATTTTGTATCAGTTTTAAAGCGAGTTATTATTCTAGTGTTATTTAGATAGCATATGCAGCTAACATCCTCATCAGCTGTACATGAGCAGTATATTATAAACTAGTAAAACACGGAGGAGAAACAATACATTCTGTTGTTATTGCTATTATTATTTTAACCTGTAGAATTTTTTTTTTTAACGACTTAGGTTGTGAATTTACTTTCCATGGTCTGTTACCTTCCTTATGTTTAATGTTTAACTATATTGTCAGGCTGAGTTTAATAGAAACACCTGTGACAGCCAACATATCTTGAGCTGTTTGACTTATTTTAAACAACAGTTTCTAGCTCTGGCATTGAATATATATTCAATATATATATATATATATATATATATATATATAGCCCTTTATATCAGTGGTTCTCAACCTTTTTGACTCCTAGGGCCCCAGACAAATTTTGAAAGCTATGCACCAATGTAGACTAAGTTATTTCTGATACTTCTTTATTTACAGAAACTAGGAGTAGCAATTACTATGCAATAAAATATTTTACGTCTAGATATAACTATATATATATAAAAAAAAATTACTTTTTCTAGGTCTGGATATTACGCTTTTAAAATTACCTCATACAGGTTTTCCAAGACTGTGGGAACATTTTCTTAAATAATTTTTTTTGAGACAGTTGTTAAGGGAATGAACTTAATAAATATGATGTCAGTTCACATCTACATTTTTAGATATTTTAGCCTATTTTAAAGTTTGTTGTAAACAATCTTGTGGCACCATTAGAAGTGTGCTGAGGCCCCTAGTGGGTCCCGGCTCCATGGTTGAGAACCACTGCTTCAGATTCATTATAACATGCCAAATTAGGTGTACTTCAAGTCAAGTTAAGGTTTATTCATCAAAAGCACATAAATAAAGCATGCGACAGTAATTGCAGGAGCATAAATGCATTAGTATTTCTGAATGAACAGAAATATAGAAGAAAAGAGTTGTAGAATATAAAATATTTTTTAAAAGATTTAAGCGTTAAAAATGTAAACGTGCATATATATACACAATATAAATATTACATATATATTGTAATAATATACAATGATCAATAGAGAGAATTTTCTGAAAAGATTTCTGTACCAAAATAAAATTTGAGATGGTTTGCTGATGCCTGCTTGTTTTTGAGTGATGTGTATGTATGTTATTATGCTGTGTAAAGCAGCATTAGGAGAAGCATCAGGTAATGAAAGCTGTGCTCAGTCTCTGATCTGCTGCTGTGTTTTAACTGTTGCATCATCAGCCCTTTATGTGGGTCACAGAGAGCAATAATCCTCTTTATCTCTTTCACCTGACCTGCTGTATGCATATCTTTGCTGACTAACAGCTGGCTGATAGGACATATACTACAGATCATGCTGAGGATTATGGTGTACTTTCAGTATATCAGGTTTTCCCTAATTGCTCAGTGCTCCATGTTTTCATGTTTGCTTCTTTATTCATTGAAATTTAACTTGTCTTTTAATTTTTTCCTGGGAGAATGGTCATAATTTGTGTATTTGGGTGGAGGATTAGTGATGCTTCAGATTTTTATTTGCAACTCAATTATCAACATTAAACCAGGACATTTTTATATATTGAATATACAAGATGATTTCTGATCAAGATTTGTGTATCTGTCTGTGTCTATGCAGGTAGGAGAGCATAAATTCAGTGCTCACAGAATAGTCCTTGCTGCTTCTATTCCGTACTTCCATGCCATGTTCACCAATGACATGGTGGAATGCAAACAGGATGAGATCGTCATGCAGGGCATGGATCCCAGGTGAAGATACAAACTTCAAAGGGACAATTGAGATCTCTAGACATGCTCTTTTGCGTTGTTTGTAAATGTAAAAGTGTTCATCTCTGTCTTTCTTCTAAACAGTGCACTTGAAGCCCTAATAAATTTTGCCTACAATGGACACATAGCCATAGACCAACAAAACGTCCAGGCCCTCCTGATAGGGGCCAGTTTCCTGCAGCTTCAAAATGTAAAAGATGCCTGCTGCTCTTTTTTACAACAGAGGTAGAGTGAAAAAAAAAAAATCTATATATATATATATATATATTTCTTCATAAGACCGATGGGTCAGTAAGATTTTGTTTATTTGTTTGTTTGTTCAAAAGAAATGAATATTTTTATTCTGCAAGGACGCATTAAATTAATCAGAAGTGACAGTAAAGACTTCTACTTATGTTTCAAAAAAGTTTAATTCAATAATAACAATTATTTGAATTCACATAATTTAAAAACTTTTAATTTACCAAAGAATCCTGAAAAAAAAAAAATGTTTCCACAAAAATATTAAGCAGCATGACTGTTTTCAACATTTATAATAATAAGAAATGTTTCTTGAGCACCAAATCAACATATTAGATATATTAGAATGTTTTCTGAAGGATCATGTGACATTGAAGACTGGAATAATTGCTGCTGAAAATTCAGCTTTGCCATCAGGAATAAATTACATATTAAAGTATATTCAAAAAGAAATCAGTTCTTTTAAATTGTAATAATATTTCAAAATATTACTGTTTTTACTGTATTATTGATCAAATAATTACAGTCTAGAAGAACATAAGAAATCTTTAAATATTACTGACCCCAAACTTTGAATAAAAATAAATAAATAGATATATATAAAGCATAAAATATATATAAAGCATTGTTAGCTAACTGTGGTTGCAAGTTCCATGGACCTTAATTGGTAATGACGGAAATTTCAACCATAGTTGCTTTTGGGAAAAGCATACCAGGCCATTAAGTAATAACTGTGACAGGCCTCTCTCAGGTTATGGTATTAAAGCGATTCATTTACAGATGATTCAGTGATTCAGACTTGCTCCTAATTTACAGGTTGCACCCAAAGAATTGCCTTGGTGTACGGCAGTTTGCAGAGACTATGATGTGCACCACACTTTATGATGCAGCCAACAGCTTCGTTCACCAGCACTTTGTGGAGGTATCCATGTCTGAGGAGTTCCTGGCTCTTCAGCCGGAGGAAGTGCTTGAGCTTGTAGGCTGTGATGAGCTCAACATCCAAGCAGAGGAGCAGGTCAGAGTCTCTGGAGAGATTTGATGAAGACGTTGTATTGACACATGAAGAAAGGATGTTTCTGAATGAATGGATGTAGATCAGACATTTTCATTGTGTCATAGTTTCGGGTGTTTTCTTTTGAGACACTATAAAAGAGAAAACCTGATATTGTTTGTTGTTTGCAGGTGTTTGAGGCCGTACTTGCTTGGGTACAGCATTCACGTGAAGATCGAGAGTCATGGTTACCAGAGTTAATGTCTAAAACCCGACTGCCTCTATGTCGACCTCAGTTCCTTGCTGACCGAGTTCAACAAGATGAGCTTGTACGCTGCTGCCACAAATGCAGGCAAGTTTCTTAGACAAGATATGTTTCTTTCTGACACTTAAGTGACTTTTGCAGATCCAAATCTATAGAAAACACATTTTTCAACACAAAATCTCTTAAGAGAATCATTGATTTCCATTTCCAAATGTAGATAATAGTAATAATAATAATACATTTTTTTTTAGACTATGTAACAGTTTCTTAGTAATACTTTTGAAAGGATGTGGAATTATTTATTTTTGGGAATGCATTTGATTTTACTAATAACAGGGACCTTGTTGATGAGGCGAAAGATTACCATCTGATGCCAGAGCGAAGGCCACATCTCCCAGCCTACAAGACCCGACAGAGATGTTGCACATCTATCGCGGGCTTAATCTATGCGGTTGGGGGACTCAATAGTGCTGGTATCTACTTCTTCACACTGTCCTTTTAGAAACCGCATGTGCTAGTTACTGTGACATGTCAGTGTCAGTTTTTGTTGAGTCAATATTTTAATGCGCAGGTGACTCATTAAATGTCGTGGAAGTATTTGATCCAATTGGAAACTGTTGGGAGCGATGCCAACCTATGAGCACAGCCCGCAGTCGAGTGGGTGTTGCTGTGGTGAATGGGCTGCTTTATGCCATTGGTGGTTATGATGGTCAATCACGGCTTAGAACTGTAGAAGTTTACAACCCAGAAACTGACACATGGACCAAAGTTGCTAGCATGAATACGCAACGCAGGTAGGGAATCCTGAAATTACCTTATTTAATATTAAATTAAATTAAATTTTTAATAAAGTTTTTTTGGGTTTTGCATAGGTACATGTGATATATTTCTGATGCTTTGGTCTGTCTTCTCTTCATTGTGCATTAGTGCAATGGGAACAGTTGTAGTTGATGGGCATATATATGTGTGTGGTGGATATGATGGCAAGTCTTCTCTAAATTCGGTTGAGTGCTATTCTCCAGAGACTGACAGGTAAGTCATACATTCTTCAAGAAAAATTCAGGATTAATGTAGGGCTGTCACCTTAGATTAATTAATAAATTATGTAGGTAAGGAAAATATTGTGTTTAAAAAAAAAAAAGAATATCAAAAATGCTATGATATTATTGAATAATGCTGTTAAAATACATAATGTAATAGTATGTGTGCCCATTAGAGTTTTATGTTGCAAAAGAGACCATTAATAATTTAAAAAAATATTGAATTTAAATGTTACTTGCAATGTAATAATGATTATGTGGATATACTTTCTAACCTGCAGAGGGCACCAACAACCTGGTGATTGTTTTTACACTTTACTGCATGATACTATAATTAAATGCTTATTTAATCTTGGCCAAACTGTATTTAATTGAAAAGGTTGTGTCACACAATCTTCAATATTTGAGCAGATAGAAAATGTAAATGCAGCCTAATAGGTTTGCTGCTGTCTATCAAATAATAATGTTCTTAATATTATTAATTTCTTTGCTTATGATCTGTTTTTCCGTTCCTAATTTTATTACTAGCTTACTACTTGGAATTATATTCTTATTATATGCTGTTTTTATTCTTATTATATGTTTTAAATAAATGGATTGTACTTGAAGGATTACTTGAAAAACAATGTTAACGTATTAAATGCCATATTTATTTTCATCATTTAATTTATTAATATGTTAAGTAAAGACGCGTTCGATAGCATATTGGTTTTGGTATTGAAAATCCTTCAAATTACTGGTATTGGGCCCATGACAACCCTATTTTCCTCTGTTTATTAAACTATCCATTTAGGAGTTCATTTATTTTCTTTCTCAACAAACATTGCAGCTTTCTTTGGAATCAGAATGTGTCTGGTTTCATGTGTTTGTTACCAGATGGACGATAGTTACAGAAATGAGCGCAAGCCGCAGTGCTGCTGGTGTTACTGTATTTGAAGGCAGAATATATGTTTCGGGTGGTCATGATGGTCTACAGATCTTCAACACGGTAAGTAAACATCATGCAATTTATTTTCACAGTTTTTTTTGCCAGTCTTTTCAGGATATAGGTTACAAAATGCTACAATATAACATTGTGAAGTTGCATAGGCCTTGAAAAAAAAGTCTTGTTGTTTCATGTTTCTGCCACTAGGTAGAGTACTACAACCATCACACAGCGTTATGGCATCCTTTGGCTCCCATGATAAACAAGCGCTGTCGGCATGGCGCTGCTGCCTTGGGCAGCAATCTGTATGTGGCAGGAGGTTACGACGGCTCTGCTTTCCTCAGTGGAGCAGAGGTGTACAGCTCAGTAGCAGATCAGTGGAGCCACTTAGTGGCCATGAACACTCGACGCAGCCGCATTTCTCTGGTGGCCAGTTGTGGTCGGCTTTATGCAGTCGGAGGTTATGATGGACAGTCCAATCTCAGCTCTATGGAAATGTATGACCCAGAAATGAACCACTGGACGTTTATGGCACCAATGGTTTGCCATGAAGGTGGGGTAGGGGTGGGCTGTATACCCTTACAGCCCGCTTAACGCCACAGTCTCCCTTAGCCCATAAAAACATTTTAATTATTTAAAAAACAGGTTTTTGTACTGAGTGGTTTAACAAAATGCATTCATTATCCTTGGTTCACAAGTTTGTATCAGAGGTACTATTATTCAGGCTTTTTTGAAAAGCCTAAAGCAGATATGCCAGTACACCTTTAATGGTGACAACCAAATGTAGAATTCATACATACTTCGAAAGCATTTACAGGAAATGAGCTGCTCTTCTGCTAAAAAGCACACTTTTGCACTGTTATCTGATAGTGTGTATTGTGGGCCCATTAAAACATCAGTTGTTGGGGAATATCATCATATATAAATATAAATTTGTAATTTTATTCCTCTAAACTGGAAGTCAATTTAGATTTCTAGACAAGTGAAAGTTAACCACTGTTAACCCATGCCATAATTGGGAGAGTATAATCAAGAAGGTATGATTAATAAGGATAAGCTTGTTTTAATTGAATTTTATCAAGAATTTTTCTTACTTAGAAGTACTAATCGTATTTTATTTGGGATATTAATGGGAATTTAATGTGAGCAACTGACCTCTTATGTGTCTGTGCAAAACATCTGCTAGATGTGCCATGAATTTACACTTTACATGGGACTATGTTTTGATTTCACCACTTTATTGACTTGAATTCTCTTTTTAAATTTCTCATTTTTTTGGTCAGTCTTTTTGATTTGGGGATGACCGATCACCAGCTCTGTATTCTGGATGGATGGGCTGTGGTGTACCCATCTAATCCTATGTCTTGCTTTTACTTTTTAATTTGTCCTTCGTATTTTAGTGGCTTCACATCCTCTTATTGAAGTATGAGTGTTGAAGATTTAAAGGGAACATTCCCTCATGTTTTGTGCAAAAAAAAAAGATCCAAATTATGTTTCATGACTGTATAGACGTATACATTTTCAACTTGATGGTTTTAATTTCAAATAACATCTGAAATTAGGATTACTGACTGTGAATTTTTAACACGGTTTATATTTTTCTTCTCATATTACCAATACTGCATTTCTCTGCTGATATTATTTTATGATTTATTTTGTATTAACTTTTGTAACCAATTGTGATGCAGTATTTCTACTTCTAATTTATTATTAGCTGTAATTTTTCCTCTTTTTATAGCATTGCACATGGTAGTTTGTCACATAAATGAGAATCAAGTTTACGTTTTACAGAAATCTAATATATATATGGATCACATCTCTCTATGGTGTTGAATATATTCCTTGGCTACCTCCGTTTGAGATGGGAGAGCTCAACAGGGACAAATATCGAGTCTGCCACCCTGTTACCTTTTGAAACATTTCCATTAAACCCGAAGGAACGGCATTAACTGAGATCTTTTGTGTGGGACTAAAATATTCTTTTTCACATAATTCCTGAATGTCTTAAATAAACATTGATTTTATGGACACAATGCCGCCCTGTGCCGTAATTTTCTCTGTGACGTACAACAGCTTTGGGTCCCACCCTTTGAGTGGTGTTTTAATTGAACAGGCTGTTCACTGTTAGTATGAGACTGAAGATGACTGGAAACATGAAAAGAGCCCTGCTGCTGTTGCTGCTCATCTCTGTGCTGAACTTCTCAGCTGCTTTTCCTATGGAGCCGCTTCAGAAGGTATAAGAATCTGCTTTTTTCTTTTAGAAAAAAAACAAAATTTATAATTAAAACTGGTTCTGGTATTGAAAAGGCTTTTTTTTTTTCATCTTACAGACACCTCTGCTGGTCCACCCATCAGATCCACAGCCGTCAGAAAGTGTAACACTAGGAAACTCACAGGTGAGAAGCACCTTTATGATGTTATAATATCAGACTTAATTGTTTGTATGTGGAATATTACAGCTCTGCTGATGTTCGTAGGACGTGAGGGTCAGCAGTCTTGGATTGCGTCTGAAAAGAGCCAGTTCTGCTAATACAAAGAAACCGGCCCGTTACTGTGCTGGATGCTTCTCTGTCATTGGAGACCCAACGAGACCAGAGAAATGAAATCTGCTGAATGAATAACCCTAAATATGAATATCTTTCAGTTTCTGTTGGAAACCTTTTTTTTTTTTTAAATCTGTTTATGCAACTATATTTTAGTATTCTATTCTAGTCTGTCATTTCTTAAAATTTTGCATGACTTTGCACTTTTTTTTAAATGAAATATTCAATAAATTTCCAGTAAAATTAGTGTAAATGCAGGACTGTTTTTCTTTAAAAACTCTATTTGTACTAGCAATGTCAGTCACCGACTGACTTTTGTTATAGCTTTGTGCTTTTTTCTCATGCATGCAGTAAACTTGCTATTTGAGGATTTCCTAAACAAAGAAATGATAGTTCAGAACGATAACATGGATTTGAAGTAACGTCTAAGTGGCTGTTTCATAGACGTGTCATTATAACCGCAAGGTGTTATTATCGTGTTAAGGAGCTTCAGTTTTGACCATAGTCAATTATTCGCATTTCCCACTCTATCATTTATGGCTTTGCTACCCGTGGGAGTAAAACAGGATATAGGCACATAGGATCAGAATATGGAATCACAGAGGCTAGTGTCAGAGAAACAACTGGAGAGTCTTTGTATATAAAATCTTCAGCTAAATGCTTAATAAAAATGATTTGAGGTCAATATTTTATGAGTGCATCTTCAGTTTATGCCTTTTATTTATTTCTAACCTGCACAGTAATCATGTAGTCTACAGATGGTGTAAATTACAAGTGAGGAGAAACAAATGAAAATCAAGCTTTTTGGAAAGATGTGTAAAATATATCATTCTTCCTTTCTTTCTTCTGGAGCACCAGGAGCATTAGAACCTGATAGAGATCAAAACACATTTTTAATCGTCATTGTTAATGTTTAGCTTATTATTCACAATGCAATCAGATAATTTGAGAACTATATCCTGTAGATGGAAACAGTACCTTCAGTCTGTGGACTGCTTTGTGGTCCAGATGTGGAAGGTGTGGAATCAATTCGTCCCTCAGGGACTGAAGAACCACCGGGGAACCTGCAGTACAGAACAACATTATGATTACTTGAGAGATCGGTCTGGGATCCAGAAACTGAAACTAGGGAGGGTTTCTAAGAATTTAAGACTTGAGGAACGAGTAAGAAGATTGAGTCTGGACTTCAGTTGTCTTGTCCTCCTGTAATAAGCAGATTGAAAATGAGCCTTACGTTGAGGAGTAGAATCTGCTTTCCTCTCCATCCAGGATTCCATGATATGTTCCGATCTCCATTTCCAGCTTCGTCTTGTTGTTGAGTAAGGTTTCATAGTCACGACGCTGCTGCTCGATGTCCCCGCGGACGTCGTTGAGCTCAGCCTCCAGCTTTCCGATAACAGATCCCAGATTTTGGAGCTCAATGTCATGCCAGTGCTTGGCATCATTGAGAGCATTCTCCAGGCCTCGTTTCTGCAGGGATTATGCATAGTTCAGTCTAGTGAATTGAATACTGTTGTGCTTTATGATCTTTGCTTTGAGAAGGGTGTCCTACCAGAGCTCTAATAGACTCGGTTTCGGCCTGCAGACTCTGAATCTTGCACCCAGCATCACTGCACTCAGTCTTCAGACTCTCAAGCTCCTCTTCCTCTCGACTCAGCTTACTGTTCACACTGTCAGTTTGCTGCACATTCACAAATATACAATAAAAAAATATAATTATTGTGAAATTATTATTAAAGGTAACAGTTTTCTATATTCACTTATTTTAAAATGTCATTTATTCATGTGATGGCGAAAACTGGATTTTCAGCTGTCATTACTCCGGTCTTCAGTGTCACATGATCCTACAGAAATCATTCCGATATGCTGATTTGATGCTCAAGAAAAAGATTAATAAATTATGTAAAATTGTATTCATTCACTGTTAGTTCCTGATACCTAATGTATTAAATGACCTTAAAATGTTTTCAAATTATTTTATGTGAGATAAAAGTAACTACAGAATGAAAACAGTCAATTATGCAGTTTGACGACATTGTGCAAAAATATTTGGCCACAGGATGACACATTCAGAATCAAGTATTGCAGAGCACTGTGTGATAAAATAGTCTGTTTCCTAATAAATAACTCTAAGGGTTCATGTTCTATGGTTTACCTTGGACCCAAGGTAGGCATAAGTCTCAGCACGGTTCTTCTCAATGACCTTCTCCCAGTGGGAGCGGATAAAAGCTAGAATCTGGTCCAGGCTGGACTCAGTGGGAGCATCCGGCTCATCGACCTCACGGCCGGACATCTGCTTATACAGCACTCTAACATCCTGAAGAAGAGCAAAAGATCATGCTAATGTACCACTGAAACACCTCCCTCATGAATAGAGTTCTGGTCTTATCTCACCTCCATGTGATTTTGCTCCAGATTCATCAGCTCATTCTTCATACTCTCAATCTCATTCTCCAGGTCCATCCTGGTCAGGTTTGCATCATCAATGACTTTGTACAGAGAGTTAATTTCCTCTTCCACTGCTTTACGGAAGGGCTGCTCATTCTCATACCTACATCATGCATAGAAACACACTATAGACTATTTGAAGGAAATCCGCTGATGCGGATAAAAGCTAGTGTTAAGATTAAAATCTGTTGCTCTGTTTTAATCACGCTCACACCTGTCTTTAAAGTCCTCTGCATTGGCTTGAACATTCTCAGTCTGGAGCATAAGTCGAGCATTGTCCAGGATGGCCTCACTGACCTGACAGAAAGCAGAATATATTTTTACTTAGAAACTAGGAGGTCCATTCTTAAAACAAGATACACTC
Source organism: Spinibarbus caldwelli (assembly GCA_039654775.1). Lineage (NCBI taxonomy): Eukaryota > Metazoa > Chordata > Actinopteri > Cypriniformes > Cyprinidae > Spinibarbus > Spinibarbus caldwelli. The sequence goes on from CM077235.1 coordinate 22,528,208, forward strand.
ATTAGGAGCAAAAAATTCTAATATTAAATACTATAACAGTACCTTCAGTGTTATTGGAACTATTATTATACTATTATTACTTTGAATATTAATAATAATTTATGTATTACATTTTATATAATTTTATATAACTTTAGAATTATTTAATATATTAAATATATTAATCCCTACACCTTACTAAACATAAAAATGTGCTAATGGAGTAAGAAAAGAAAACTAAATTAAATATATTCTATACTAGATTTTGTTAAATTTATGTTTAAAACAAAAATTGCCAGTGGGGTAAGGAAAGTGAGCTTAATTTAGAATATTTTTCTTGAAAAAAAGAGAGAAAAGAATAGATTTATCTTAGACCTTTATTTTAAATAAATAAAAAAAATATATATATTTTTAATTTTAAAGGAAAAAAAAGTTTAAAGGATGTTTAAAGACAAAAAAAAAAAAAAAAAGAAAAGACAAAAGCACTGTTTAACTAATTATTTTTGCTGTGTGACCTCTTTTAATCAAACCCTGTCAAACATCCACCTACCTGCATATAAACATCCTCCCAGTCTTGTTTCAGGCCAGTCCATGTCCCGGCGCTGACGGCTTTACGATCCAAGCAGTGTCTGATCTGTTCCTCCAGCTGTTGGTTGAGTTGCTCCAGAGCGTGAACTTTATCGCGGTACTCCAGGAGGCACGTGTTGAGGCTGTCGAAGCTAAACTGGTGGCCTCGATCTCCAGGCTGGGTCACCACAGGAACACTGGTGCTTCTAAGGCCCTGCAAAAACACACTGCTGATGCCCAGAGCTCTGCGGGACACGCGTGCGCCCAGGCTGCTGGTTCCTCCAGTAGGAGCCATGCCTACAAACACTCCCCGAGGCGCAGAGGTGCCTGACGCACTCATGCGGCCCACACCGCCAGGCCGCTCGGGAGCAGCCTGGCCCAGGAAGGAGGATCGGCGTCGTGGCAGAGGCATTCCTGTCCTGATGCTTTTTAAGTGACAGACCACTATCAGTCCATGGACATGACCACAATGCAAGCGTAAATGTCCACTGACCTCCCCTCAGCTAAACAGCAACAACTAAGAGCGCATGCCTCTTTATGGTGGCCTGGCCTTCTGGAAAGCAGGCTCTTTGTTTTTAGTACTATTGTGACAGAGATCTGGTGATGCTGGTCACTGCTCTTTGTTCATCACCGTTAGGCAGTTTTCGGCTGCCTCAGCACAGTGGTCTTCTCAGGAAAGCTCTACGTATGTCCCTCTCAGTATGTATGACTATGTTTGACAATGACAGTGGGGAAACTAAACTATCATCACAATCACCCAAGAGAGCACTTTTGTGTGTGTTGCACATATGACTGTTTTTGAGAGATAACATACAGAATGTTATGTCACCTCTTATAAAAAAAGCAGTAAACATGAACAAATACATAAAGAAAGAGTTAGACGTTTCACAAGATGATTTTGCATTTGATAAGTAATCTTCACCGCATCTTCCTGTTTGCCGTGGCAGATGTATTTAACTGTCCTCAAAACAGAGAAGTCAGAACATGTTTCCCATGAGAAAATGATAAGGTTATTTATTTTAAGGCTTAAGGTTTTGATTAAGGTTTTAATCAAAGGTACAAAAAAGTGCATTTATTTGGTTAAGTGAAAGTGAAAGTCGTGACGTATTGTCAAGTATGGTGACCCATACTCAAAATTGGTGCTCTGCATTTAACCCATCCAAGTGCACACACACAGCAGTGAGTAGTGAACAAACATGCACACCTGGAGCAGTGGGCAGCCATTGGTATCGAAGTCACCTCATTGGGCACCTCAGTCATGGTATTGTAGGCAGAGAGAGTGCCTTTCATTCACAATCCCCACCTTCAATTCCTGCTGGTGCAAGAATCGAACCAGCAACCTTCAGGTTACAAGCCCAACTCCCTAACCATTAGGCCACGGCTTCCCTGGTCATTCTGCCGTTTCTGTTTGTTACCAGGCGGTAAACTTTTTTAAAAATCGACCCCCTTCTGTCTTTTTTCTTTTTGTAATTCGCTAAGTGTGAAAATGAAGAGTTAAAAAACTGTTGTAGCTGTGGCATGTGGGTAAAGCATATCATGTGAGTAGATGTGTGTGCGTTTGTCTCATTATATATTCAACAGCTTGTTCTCGAAGCTGATTGGCAGAGAGGCATTCCAAGAGTTCTTAATTGGGCTGAATTTGTATTATCATACTATTTGTAGGCCTACTACTATTTCTTAAAGACATACATTTACATAAAGAGAGTTGTAGAGTATGCTAGTAGCATTCAGCTATTCAGTCCAGCAGCACTGGGACTTTTAAATGTCTTGTACCACAGGCTGTCCCGTCTGTGCATTAGTGGTGGGGATTTTTTTTAAAATTACTCTTTCTGAATCATATTGAGGGAGTGGAAATCCACTGCTCCCCCAAGTTTTCAGAGGTGGCTTGCTGAGATGGCCTCTGTCATACACCTTGAGAAATTACGGTTTAATGAATCAAAGTCTCTTAATAAGTTTTCTAAGATCTGGGATCCTTTCCTCCAACAGCTAAATAACAGTAGTACTTAATTTGTTTTGGTATATTTGTGATATTGTGGTTTCCATGCTGATTTCATCTCCCCTTTTGTTTTTTCCTCTGTGTTTTATCTTTCTCCTTTGTAACTATTCTAGGCACTTATGTCATTTGTAATGTAGCCTGCCCTTTTTTTTATTTTCTTTTTTATATTATTTTATTTTATTTATTTATTTTTTTGTGTGTTCTTGGTATGTTGTTGTTAAATGTTGTTGTTATAAAACTAATAAAAAATAATATGGAAAAAAAAAAATTACTCTTTCTGCAGGTTACATCAAGACACCAGTAGGTGGCGACTTGTGACTGTGAATGAGTTATAAATGAGTTATTCATTCAACTCATTCTTTCAAATCACTGATTCATTCAAGAACCGAATGTCTTTAGTGAGTCATTGAATCATTCACCCAACCAATTTGTTCAAAGCATTGATTCATTCAGGAATGGGTTGCTGCATCCCAATTTGCCTACATATACTATGCCCAAAAATGTTGTACTATTTTTGTTAACAAGAAGAACATACTTTTGAGAGTGTAGCAGAATAGTACGCAAGCTTAGGGACATACTACTTCGCCATAATTACGTCTGTAACAGACCGCCCTGCTGAAAAAAACAATAGAACCCCACCCAAAACACAATAGAAAATGTAATGGATTTAATGGTTATAATGGGAATTGTATTGGTTTTAATGGAAACTATAATGGTGTCTACTGGTATGTGATGGTTTCTATTGGTGGGATGTTAAATCCTATTGGAAAAATGCCCAAAACATACTACAAAAAGGAATTTTGTAATGGTTTTACTGGAAAAAGCTAATGGTTCATAATGGTATTTTAATGGAAACAAAATAATGGCATTCAAATGCAATGTGTGGACTTTTTACACTGATCTCACGGTAGGCTAATTCGTACATATTTTACTAGGTGTAATTCGTAGGAATTACCACACCTAAACCTACCCATTACCGAAATCGTGCAAAATCATGATTTAAATGCATATACATTTTATGAGTACATGCGTTCTCTGGGATGAAACCCATGATCATATGATTACATATCATCATATAACACAATGCTCTACCAACTGAGCTACACAAAACCCTAACTATGTCCTGTTGCCGATAGGGGTGCAATTGTAGTATACGCTCTGATGGGTCGTATTTCAGGGATTTGGACAAACGACCTATACGGGCGTATTGGTTGGAGGACAGGTTGTTTTTTTTTAGCAGGGCGTTCTGTTGAGTTGTTACATGCATCCTGTCACCAGCAATATTAGACATTAGAATCTGCGGTTTGAAATTCCACCAGAAATAGTAAACCATCTAGTTACCTTTGGGATACTTATTTCAAAATACTACGATTTGGGACACACTAATTCAAATTTTGAATACTATTTAGGGCAGATAGTATGCAAATTGGGACACAGCAAGTGTCTTAACCAGTGAGTCATTGAATCATTCATTCAGAAACGATGATTCACTTAGTTAGCAACAACATCACTGCAGTTGCTTTGTTTGGAATTATGTTCGTTGGGTGAGAAAAAACACATTAACTGGTGATATTGTATCTAAAGCAAGTTTTTCAGTATTAACTGTTGTTAATACAGTATCACACTTGCAGTTGTATTAATACTGTAAGCCACTCTAGGATGCTTTAATCTGCATGATGCTAGTATGGTTATGAGATAGCAATATTGATTTGTGTCAGATTAAGAAGATGTAATGTTGATAATTGGGAAATTGACAGATCATGTCTTAACACATGACCGGCTCTCTGGTGCTGTAGGGCCCAGTGAGAATCTGACTGATTCATAACTGTCTGTCACTGATTACTGAAAAGGCCTGAGGCTTTGTTCCAGCTGCAATATTACATAAGAGATTATGTTCCATATATGTTTGAAAGCCATTTAGGTAAATTCAGGGGCTTTCGGAATCTACTGTATGAAACTGAAAATGCATAAAGTACACCAGAATCAACTTTGGTTTCACATTTGTTTCTCATAGCAGAGAGCCCTTAAAATATCTTGCTCAAAGGGGCCTTTTGAACTACAAAGGTACAGTTTGATGTACTTTTTGTCTTCCAGCCAAGTTCGTCACCAGAGTTCTGCTGGTTATTTCTGCATTATAAATAAATGTACTGTTATATTGTAAACCAAGTTGGATTAACCTAACCTATGAGTTTGTCTCTTGTAATAAACCTCAAATATTAAAATAATCAGTAATGGAATAAAACCTCTTCCTCCTCTAAATAACCCAAGGAGAAGTGCAATGTACACTTCATACTGTTATGACATTGAAAGAAATTAAAAAAGTGTCACACCTTTCCACTGAACCAGAGACAATTCCTCATCTGATAGGAAAACAACAGAGTGTGATTTCCCCTTCTCTTTCCCTGTTATTTATTGTTCAGGGGATTTTGTAAATGACATTTATATTATTGTCTGATTCTGAATCGTTACATTCTATAGTATTAAATGATTTTATTTAATGATTTTATTATTTTTAAAGAGCACATTGTTCAAAACAATTGAGTTGTCTTTACAATACAGTTTCTTGTCAAATGATACTAGTCAGTTTTTCTATTGGATGAAATTTTAATTTCTTTAATGTCAATCACATGTGTAGCAGCTGAGTATAATCATGCCATGGGCATGTGATGAGTTTGCAAAATGAGTGAAGGTATGCTTCACCTGCCATCAGAACAGGCACAAACCTATCAGTAGAGTCTGCCCTTGAGACTTTCAAGACCAAGCAGATGTCTGTTAGATTTCACATTTTATTAATCTTACTAATAACAAGCATTGACCTTATGCAAGAGATCCGTGATAATAGAATTACATAAAGGCTGAAGTTGAAGATTTCACAGAAAATTGCCTATTGTGTCTCTAATCTAAGGTTTTTTAGCTTTGTTTTTTTTTTTGTCTCCTAGCAACAAGGCACATGTTTCTGTGTGAGTTGGTTGTGTGATCCTCAGTCCTTTAGTGTCTGATGTTTTCTCTGTAAAAAATATGGTGTTTATGATAACTAGTGTTTTAAAATTTTATGTTAAGGGTGTATTCCACCCTTAACATAAAAGTTAGTGTTCTAGAATCTCTTTTAACCAGACTCCACACAATAATAAATAATCTGGTAAAGATACTTGATAGTATCTTTGAAGATGGGGGTGGTAATTTTTTATGGTAAAATAGCTTGTAACTTTAAAATAGCTCGTAAATCATTTATATACTAGTATTATTTAAGTATATAGTATTTGTATAATATTTATTATAGTATTCATATTTTGAATTAGCTTTATTTCTACATTTTCAGTTTAATTTTAGTTCAAGTAATTTTTGTTATGTTTTTGTCATTTTTTGAATTTTTTAAATAATACTATATATATATTAGGGATCCACCGATGTATCGGCTGCCGATATTTATCAGCCGATTTTTGAATAATTTAGGGCCATCGGCATATAGGAAATAGCATGAAAAAGGCCGATACCGATGGTTTACTAATTAACTGCATGGAGACACAGTTGCATGTCTGTTGCAAAATCCAACGGTTTTCTCTGGGCAGGATAGTTAAATACTTGCCAAAACAAAATAAAATCTGTAAAAAATATATGTGAAATGACCGCGCTCAGCTGTAAATTAATCATAGAAGTCGCAATGGCGATTCACCATTATGCGTTAGTTTGTGTCTGTGAACGGACAAAACAGAATAAATTAGGCTAACTTACATAAAAAAGGAATAGGCCTACACACTAAATATATTTTGTTTCAATAACAGATTAATACATAACATCAACCTTCACATAGGCTATATCAGTAATAATAATACAATGTGCGATTTGACGTTATCGAGTACAGGTGCATCTCAATAAATTAGAATGTCGTGGAAAAGTTCATTTATTTCAGTAATTCAACTCAAATTGTGAAACTCGTGTATTAAATAAGTTCAATGCACACAGACTTAAGTAGTTTAAGTCTTTGGTTCTTTTAATTGTGATGATTTTGGCTCACATTTAACAAAAACCCACCAATTCACTATCTCAACAAATTAGAATATGGTGACATGCCAATCAGCTAATCAACTCAAAACACCTGCAAAGGTTTCATGAGCCTTAAAAATGGTCTCTCAGTTTGGTTCACTAGGCTACACAATCATGGGGAAGACTGCTGATCTGACAGTTGTCCAGAATACAATCATTGACACCCTTCACAAGGAGGGTAAGCCACAAACATTCATTGCCAAAGAAGCTGGCTGTTCACAGAGTGCTGTATCCAAGCATGTTAACAGAAAGTTGAGTGGAAGGAAAAAGTGTGGAAGAAAAAGATGCACAAACCAACCGAGAGAACCGCAGCCTTATGAGGATTGTCAAGCAAAATCGATTAAAGAATTTGGGTGAACTTCACAAGGAATGGACTGAGGCTGGGGTCAAAGCATCAAGAGCCACCACACACAAGATGTGTCAAGGAATTTGGCTACAGTTGTTGTATTCCTCTTGTTAAGCCACTCCTGAACCACAGACAACACCAGAGGCATCTTACCTGGGCTAAGGAGAAGAAGAACTGGACTGTTGCCCAGTGGTCCAAAGTCCTCTTTTCAGATGAGAGCAAGTTTTGTATTTCATTTGGAAACCAAGGTCCTAGAGTCTGGAGGAAGGGTGGAGAAGCTCATAGCCCAAGTTGCTTGAAGTCCAGTGTTAAGTTTCCACAGTCTGTGATGATTTGGGGTGCAATGTCACCTGCTGGTGTTGGTCCATTGTGTTTGTTAAAATCGGTATCAGCCAAAAAAAAATCCTATCGGTGCATCCCTAATATACACTATATTGCCAAAAGTATTGGGTCACCCCCTTCTAATGAACAGGTTTGAATACTTTAGTAATTTCCATGAGTACAAATCTTAATGTTTAAGCATATAATGATATTCTAGGGAATTGTGTGCTTTTAATTTTAAAGCAACAGTTTGGACAGGACCCTTTTCTATTCTAACAATGCCTCTGTATATAAGGCAAGGTTCAAAAAGAAATGATTGATTTAGTCAGTGTGGAAGAACTTGACAGGTCTGCAGAAAGCCAAGTCCTAATCCAAGCTGAACACCTCTGGTGTGACTTTAAATGCAGACCTTGAGCCAAAAACTCTTTACCAAACATCAATGACTTGTGCATATGGGTACAGTCATTTTAGACACTTCCAAAGGAAATACAATTTTTAAATGCATGCATTATGTTTCCATCTTTGTTGCCACAGTTTTGGAAGTGGCTTTTTCTGTTCTAAAGAATGGGGTGTCCCAATACGTTTGTCCATATAGTGTATGTACAAGTCATTGGTGTTAGGTAAAGAGTTTTTGGCTCAAGATCTGCATTTAAAGTCACACCAGAGGTGTTCAGCTTGGATTAGGATTTGGCTTTCTGCAGACTAGTCAAGTTCTTCCACACTGACTAAATCAATCATTTCTTTTTGAACCTTGCCTTATACACAGAGGCATTGTCATGTTAGAATAGAAAAGGGTCCTGTCCAAACTGTTGCTTTAAAATTAGAAGCACACAATTCCCTAGAATATCATTATATGCTTAAACATTAAGATTTGTACTCATGGAAATTACTAAAGTAGTCAAACCTGTTCATTAGAAGGGGGTGACCCAATACTTTTGGCAATATAGTGTATATATATATATATATATATATATATATATATATATATATATATATATATATATATAGTTTTTTTATTTCAATTTGAATAATTTTATTACTTCAACCATTTTTAAAGTTTTTCATCTAATATTTATATTTTATTTTATTTTATTTCACTTATATTTTAATTTACAGAAATTATTTTTTAATGAATTTACAATATATTTACATTTACAATGTCATTTTCCCGTGATTATTCACTTGCTCAGGCGATTGGCTCAAAACGTTCTGTGGTTCCACAAGTGAAGACAGCCAATTTTAAAAAGTGTGGATTTTTGAGAAACCTGTTTAAAAACAGTATGTATTTTTGAATTTCTGTTTGGTGACGCTATTTGCACAGAAAGAAGGTCTTCAGTCATTCAAAAAGAAATTCTGATGGGGAGTTGTTAGAATTAGTCTTTTAATCTAATCTCTAATCGCAATTAATCTAATCTTAGTATTTGTAAGGTAAATGTGTATGACACACTTGAAAAAAAAAATTAGGGGTGATATTCATCGTTCATCTTTCACTGAAATACAGCATTTAGATTGAAGACCCATCCTAGTAGGAAAATGTGCCTGCAGGTCAGAATATTTTGAAGTTTAACAGACAACCGACGCCATACCTCTCCAATGAGACAAGTTACAGCTTATTCTTTCTCTGTGAAGTGTGTCTTTTTGCACTGCCCTCCCTCCCTTAAGTGTATTTAAACAGCGATCATTAGTCTCTCACCCTGCCTGCACTCTCTGCTTGGTTCAGACTGTGATCCTTCAGTGCTCATCCATAGCTGTTCACCATGGCTTTTTCCATTTCTTTGGGCTCTTCCAGGATGTCTGGAGGATATGGAGGGTTTGGTGCAAGTAGTGGAGCGAGATTGGGTCTGGGGCTTGGGGGTGGCGCTGGCTTAGGTGGAGGTCTTGGGCTGGGTGGAGGTCTTGGGCTGGGTGGAGGTCTTGGGCTGGGTGGAGGACTGGGCTTTGGAGCTGGTGGAGGTCTCGGCCTTGGCCTTGGTGGAGGTGCAGGAGCTGGTGCAGGATTGGCACTGGGTGTTGGTGGCGGTGGTGCACTGGTTGCCAGTCCTGCATTTGCAATGGGTCGCGCCGTTGCTGCAGGAGGACTCGGTGGAAGCGCAGCGCTCGCTGCCGGTCCAGCATCAGGTGCTGCTGTGGCCCCGATACTTTCCAGAGCGGCTGAGAAGCACACACTCTCTGGGCTGAATGACCGCTTTTCCACATACATGGCCAAAGTACGGGCACTACAGCAGGAGAACGCAGCTCTGGAGGCCAAGCTGTCCCAGCTGACTGGTGGGACGGATGTGTCCCAAGAGTCATCTGTGACTGCCACGGTGGAGTATGAGGCCCAGCTGAGTGAATATCGCAGCACACTGGAAACTCTCACCATTGACACTGTCAAACTGGAGATTGAGCTGGACAATGTTCGTGGAACTGCCCATGAACTGAAGGCTAAGTGAGTGTTTCCTTTTTTAATGACATTAGGGAATTTTATTTTATGATACAATTAAAAAATAAAAATGCTTTTTAATGTTATTCAAACACTTAAAATTACACAACATATTGTCGATAAATAACTTTTTTTCTTTTCTCTAAGGCTTGACTTTGAACAAGGAGTGAAGTTTCAGCTGGAGTCTGACATTGCTGCCATGAAAAAGGTCAGAAGAATGACATTCAGTCACAGAATGTATATTGAAATTGACTTAAAATGTAATTTGTTGTTCGTAGACAACAACAAATTTGACCACACATGTCTGTATCCCTGTTTTAGGACATAGAATTGGCCTCTGACCTAAGAATCGATTTGGATGCCAAGTACTCCAGCCTGAAAAATGAACTGGACTTTGTCAGCAAAACACAAGAAGAGGTACAAATTAAAGATATGTGCTGATTAAAATCTGTAATGCATGCAAGGAGTAATCAAGATAATGTAAACATTTTCATTTTAAAAATCAAATTTATATATATATATATATATATATATATATATATATATATATATTGTTTTACACTAATGAACACTAAACATTAAAAAATGCAATAACAAATAAAAGCATTTCTTATGCTCACCAAGGATGCATTAATTTGATCAAAATACAGTAAGAACAGTAATTTTATTACAATTTAAAATAGCTATTTCTATTTAAACATTGTACAATGCAATTTATTTCTCTGTCAACACTGAATTTTCAGTCTTCAGTGTCACACACAAAGTTAGATAGTTAGATAATAAATGTTAGATAATAGAAATCTTTTGTAGTGTTATAAAAGTCTTTGCTGTCACTTTTGATCAATTTAATGCACCCTTGCTGAATAAAAGTATTAATTAAAAAAACAAAACAGTAGTCTATGAATAAAAGGTATTGTATTGTTTATACTTAATATGTTATATTGTTATATCTGTCACTGTAGGAACTGTCATCTTTGCAATCTAAACTGGGCACAACAACAATGGACACTTCAGTCTCAATGATTGAGGTAGACACTGGGAAGTCCTTTGACATCTCTACAGCTCTCAACAAGATGCGAATGGAATATGAGAAATCTGTACAGCAACACAGAGAGGAAGCTGAGGCGTATTACAAACTCAAGGTCTGCACACAGGCAGTGCTCACATTGTCTAAATGTTTTGATTATTTTGGCATTCCAACTAATAGATCTTATACTATGTATGTACTTATAATTCTAGATGGATGAGATTCAGACAGCCAATGCCAAAAACACAGAGGCCGTGTCATCGACTAAAGTTGAGATCACAGCAGCCAGGAAAGAGCTGCAGACACTGAATTTAGAGCTTCAAGGCTTTGTGGCTGCAGTAAGTGTTTGACTTTTTAAATGATGCGCTTTGAGATACAACAGATGCGTGATGTTGGCCAAAGCAAGACACTTTTGACAGAGATCAAAAAGTGCTCAGCAAGAGCAGTTCCCTTGAGAAACAGTGTTCATCAGAAGTGTGAAACGCTTCAGTGCAGGTTCTCAGCATATAATAAACATCTCTTGAATAAATCACAGCTGTCTGAGACAGGAAACAGATGACATAGGAAGTGGTTTATTGATCTCAGCCTTTTCGTATTGGCTGCAAAAGCCCCAATGCCACAAGAGAAGCTGAGCTGCTGCAAAAGAACCAATTTCCCAGACACCTCAGATGTTTCAAGAGTTTTCTGACATCATTTACAATAAATTCATTGTTTGAAAATGAGAGATATCAAAATGCTGAAGAATTAGGTGGAGTTGTTTGGCACTTTTTGTGAAGCTGTATGGTAAAGTTGTACAGTTATTCTGTGGAAAGATAATGAAACCATTCTAGACAACATTAAAAACATTAGTCTTTGAAACAGCATACCCTGACCCCCATCTATGGAGATGGTTTGTTTTTACAGGAGATTGTTGCTTATGTTTTCAGAACATGACTCTGGAGCAGAGTTTAGCAGAGGCCCAGGCCCAGTCCAGTGTGGGTGTTGCTGAGTACCAGGCACAGATAGCTAGCCTCACATCAGCCATAGAGGTGGCTAAAGGAGACCTCCACAAACAGATCCTGGCCTACCAAGAGCTGCTGGACATCAAACTCGCCCTGGATGTTGAAATCTCCACCTACAGAAAATTGCTGGAAGGAGATGACTTCAAGTAACTATGTCATAATCATATGGGTTCACATATAACATGCATATGATTAATTTGACACCCGGGATTTAGGTTAAAATTTACAGTACAAGAAAAAAAGTGTCTATTTTAGGTCAAGTTTTTTGAATAATTTTTTGTATATGGGAGTCTGCAGCAGTGGCAACAGCATTAAGTTACCTTATGTAACATTACCTTATGTAGCTCCGCCCCCTTTTCATCGCTGCGTTTGTTGTCTTCTGTATTCCATTTGTATTTCCACAGCGTGAACGTAAGATCGTACATATTTATGAGTGAACTGCCCGTTTTAAAAAAAACAAACAAAAAACAAACAAAAAAAACACACTCGTCAATTTTCAGGACTCACAATGGCATTTTCGGTGACCAGACAACTAGTTTTCAATAATGTCGTACAGTCCGAGTTCAGTAACTTACTTACAAATGCGTGGATATAATCTGTGTATTCTCAGCTGAAGGTTTTAGATTTCAGTCACTGTGTTCCTTCAGAGGTGCTGCTTCAATGTCTCAATTTTTACTTCAGGAAGTTTTAAATCTGGTGACGAAAAACAGGAATCGTAATATTACTTAAGTGTGATAATCAAACTTTAAACGGCTGATTTAATTAATTAAATGCAAGCATGGCATGTTTCATAATAAAAACAGTTAGTAATCACCAAATAGCCCACATTTATGCCAACTTGCCAACTGATAGTTTCAATCTACTGATGATGAATAATGAATATTTTGTATAATTTATGGTGTTTAAATAATACCTGTAAACTCACATGTCGGAAAGTTTTGATTGTATTTTCTATCATATTACCTATCCATAATACCTGTAATAACATGGTGTTTACTTTATGTCACGGCTATAATTCTGCTGTTCCACAAGCGCCACCTTCTGGCAAAGAGTGAAATTGCATATTCACTTATTCACATTTTACACAGAACAGTGTTGTAAATGTTAACTGGCATATCAACACGAAAAAAAAATTGAAATTCAACAATTAATCTTCAGGAATAAATAAATAAATAAATAAAGGCGGTAGGGGGGCCTACTGTAATGCTGTTGCCCAGGGGCCTCTGGTTATCTTAAGGTGCCACTGACCATAACACAATTCTAAAACTGTTAAAAATGTCAAGTCAGCTACCTTTATACAGTTCGGGGTGATAATTATAAAGGGATTGTCTTTAGATTTGTATTTTTTGTTGCATTTTTTTCCCCTTCTTTTTTTCATTATTACTCTATGACTTTCAGGGTGCCTGAGTTTACAGAGTCGTCCTACACTTTTTCAGGTGAGAGTTGCTTTTGTAAGTTTTTCAATGTCTTTGAATGAATGGAAACTATAAGCTTGTGCCAGTTTAACAAATCAAAAGGAAATAAAGCAGTGATGGTATCAAAAGCATTAGGAACAGTCATCAGGGAGTTTCCTGACTGCTTTGGAAAGCTTTTGTGGTCAGACGGTTGTATCTTATTGAGTGTTTGCTTGGTTACTGCTAATCACAAAACTCTTATATTTATGAGTATACATTGTATGACTGTTCAAACCAACAGAATGTGTCTGTTAGTACAGCTATGAGTTAGATTTTTTTATGACAGAGATAACATAGAATGATCTCCCTACTATCTGAGATAACAGAGAGATAGATGACCAAAGTTTCACTATTCTGTCACCATGTATACACCCTCATGTCATTCTAAACCCCCTCATGACGTCTTTTCTTGTGGAATAGACAAGGAAAATTTTGAGTTCAAGTTTTAAAATTTGCATTATTATTATTCAGTCACTGTGACCAGATCATAGATTTAGTGAGAATCAGATCACTCCAGTTTGTTAATGAAACATTTAAACAGGTGAACTGGATACACAGCCCCAGTCATCATTCACTTTCATTATATTAAAAAGATTGGCCAAGATACCCTTTAAAATTCACTTTTGTGTTCCATGGATCAAGGAAGGTCATGTGGATTTGCATCTGTCCGTTAAATACACCCTACAACTACAAAATTTGGCCTTGACGTGACAGCAGATGATCATTCTGTTTTCCCTTTTCATACACATGATGAAGTGACTCATTTGTTGACATCTGGATTTTGCTAGCTCCGCTAAAGTGGAAATCTGTGGTTTTTATGGGGAAAAGAGTGTGTTAATCCAGTACATTTTGATAAAATATAAACAGCACTATAGGATGTACTATAGTTTTGATTATAGGCTTTCCTATTGAATAGTAAAGTCCGGGGGCATCTGCACTTTTCCATCCTGTAGGGAGGGCCCTGCCCCACACCAGCACCCCCCAGGACTCCCCCCATAACCCTGCCCCAAAGGACATACAAACTAGATACATCCTGACAGGCAAGTTTCACTCTAACATGCAAGGGCAGTGTAGGAAAAAAACTGCTTCAGGTTTATGAATGTTATGCATTTGACAAATTATTATTAGTGCTCATACCTTGTCCTTTTCTCTCTCTGTTTATTACTGTGTCTGTCTTTATTTCCATTGTCCCTTTTTCTCTACCAACAGCTGGGCAAATAAAGGTCAAAGAAATTATTACAGGTACTTACGCAATCATTTCAACCATTTGATTTGAAGTGAAATTCTGTTTGTGGAGTTTTCATTCACCATGTGATTTGCTGTATGTCATGAACAATGATGGCATGTGACTTCCCACATCTTTCTTGAACAGAGACATCAGTCATCTCTGATGCAGATGATACTGAATCCTCTTGAATGATTGGAGTCGTCCAGTCAATGCAGTCTTGATGAATGCAGACCCCTAGCCCAAATGTGAGGAGTCCTATCCTTGTTTCTCCAATAAAGCTGCATTTTGAACGAAATCTTGCGTTTTGTTTTTCTCAATATAAAATGCTAAGGCATTCAGTATCAGTTTACTGCCAAAATAGGCCTCATTCACATAAAAACAAATTATATAATTTTGGTATTAGCACAGAAAAACTCAAAATTAATGCCAGATTCCTCTTTGGAGAATTATTTTTTGTGAATCAGAGTAGTTAGAATGAATGAAACTGAACATTATCAGACTTTTCAACACTACATATGAGAGATAGGACTGTTTAAGATGAACGGATTTACTAGAATGATTCAGTTGAGTGCAGTTGAGATTAATGCATTTGATTTTTCCTTGGTTGGGCCTATTAGGTCCCTAAAGGGACATAGTGATGGTAAAAAATGAGATGGGAGGAAAAACATGAGTGTGAGTTATGTGGTCACTATTGCTCTGTCTGTTATTACTGATCGTTTGATATAGTATTTATGTGTTTTTAACTTAAATCACGCCTATACAGACGGAGTGTTCTGATGAGGGGGGATAAAAACAGGACAGAAAATAGCCTATTACTTCTAAATTATGTTTTTTGATGTAAAAATCTTGATACCATTATAAATGGACCTCAGAGAACAGTACAAAATAATAAAAAAATGCAGTTCATGACATCTTTAATGCTTTTGTATTCTCATGCAACATGCTTGTTATATGATACATTTTCCTTCCATCTCATTTTTTTTCTTCCATCATGTAGGGGCTCCGTAGTTAGGGGCCATTCACACAGAAAAGAAATGTGGGCCTGCAGATGTGCTTTTTTTTTTTTTTTTTAATTCTTTTTAAAAGTTCTTTCTTTCTTTTAACTCAGAACTTTTGGTTAAACATGTCTGTTTAGCACATATTTACATAATACAGCGTAGTGCAAAAATTGCCCTTAAGAGGATAGTTCACCCCAAAATAAGAATTTTCTGTATTTTACTCTCCCTGTCACAGATATGCAGGTGAGGAGACACAGAGGTAATTGAAACACAGGATGGTTTATTGACAGGTTGGATGCAGATCATGAGGAGAGAATGGCAGGTGAGAATCTTCAAATGGGTCTTAGCTGAAAACTGATGAGAGTGTCTCTTTGCAGGATCGGAGGAGAACGGGAACCAGGAACCAACGGGGAACTTCGAGGGAGTATCGCAGGAGATCTGGAAGGTAAGTAACATAGGTACATGTACAAAGGGTCTGGGAACTGTTCGGGGTTGTCAACAGTAGACCAGACGACGGGAGTCTGAATGGAGCATGCATTTAAAGGAGAGGTGATAAGTGGCTGCAGGTGCGGGTGATCAGCAATCCAGGTGATGGTGATCTTGGGTGCGCTGGGGCTGATAACTGGTGACTAAGACTCTGACACTCCCTTAAGTTATTCCAGACTGAACACAAAAGAAGATATTTATAAGAATGCTGGTAACCAAGCAGTTGATGGTAGCCATTGACTTCCATAATATGGAAAAAATACTATGGAAGTCAATGGCTATTGTCAACAATCTTCTTTTGTGTTCAGCAAAAGCAAGAAACTCATACAGGTTTGGAACAAGTGGAGGATGAGTGAATCATGACAGAATTTTCATTAAATTTTCATCAATATCCCTTCAAACTTCAATCTTGTGTTTGGTCATGCTACCTGTTTTTGTTGGAAGAAGTAGCTCTTTAGTACAATGATGCTATTGAAAATTCAGTTACTTTAGTTAGTTACTCTCCAACAGCCACCAGAAGTATGTGACCTTTGTGTGTTTGTGCTTTTAGTTGGTTCTATATTTTATAGCAATATTTTTGAATAAATGTATGAATCACTTCTTCTTTAAATACATGGATGCTATAAACTCCTTCAGAAGTCTTTTATAGTTGCTGTCAGACAGTTGTTGTCAGAAGATTTCATGTCTGGGCTATCGAGAAAATTGAGGAAGTCATGCTTTGTGAAATCATCACATCATTTGTTTTTTTTTTTTTTACTTTTTTTCTATTTTAATTTTTCACTTTACCACTGTGATGCCACAGAGCTCATGACACTGTTCAAAACATCATGTGACTTAGAAGGGTATAATGGAAGCGTAGGCAATCAAACAAACAAACCCAAACAGATGTACACCTCAATTCAACCTTACTGTAGAGCAGAGAGTTAAAAAAAACAAAAAGAGTGACTAAAACTAACCAAGCAACTACAGAGAACCCATCTAACAACCTGAAATCTTTCTTATGTCACTGCATATGTCAAATAATAGCATTAAAATGCATTTTTGGGTTTCTGCAAAGTGTATGAGTGTATTAATAAACCCTCCAAACTCAAACAACAGTTATAAGTGGGTGTGTGATTATAAGTGCTTTGTTCCTCTATATAGCCTTGTGGTCGTAGCATGTCGTGCAAATGTTCACCGCAGAATGTTCTCAGTAGTACAAGGTACTAAATAACAAATGTTTGTCCTTATCTTGCAGTAGCACAGCCGTTACTAGGAGATGAAGGTTTGTCACGCAAACTGATGTACAAGGAGGGACACCACCTAAATCATAAGTCTGTTTGCACTGATTTAAAGCAAGACGTCGATTGCATAAGCTTCTATTTAGACTTAAACAATGCCTGCATCAGTGATTGATTACTTTTAGTTTAGTGAAATAACCTACAGATAAAGATTCTGTAAAGGTTAGCTCTTTTTAGCAGTGTTTAACACTGAAAGGAAGCAGTCTAGCATGAATCACATGCTACTTCCTCAACGGTTTTTCGAGTTTAACCAATCAGGTCTCAAACCACAGTTTGAGGAAGGTCTAAAAACTAGAAATATGTGTGTGTGTGTGTGCATGTGTTTCGTTTGACCTGGTCACTGAAAACAGTAAAAAAAAGAGGAACATTTGGTGGTTGGCTTGCGTAAAGGACACCTATAGAGGCCACTGGGTTTAATTATAGACATGTAGAGAACATCAACACCCTTCACCTTTTGTGAAATACACCTTGTTTCCATTTTTCCAACCGTTACCAATTCATGCGAATCAATACACCCTAAAAATTATCGCACAAAAGGACAGTTTTTACCAACGCCAGTCTTATCTCTGAAAATCATGACTGGAAATGAGCGATAAAACAAATTTAGCAATCAGTATTGCATTCTGAAATGGCAGCAACAGATCCAAGATAACCTAAAGCTTCTTAAAAATGTCTTCAACCTGACCTTTATGACAGCACAACCTAATCTTGTGTATCTATGCTAAGCTTGACAGTTGTTTATTACAACTTGCACTCTTATATCAAATATTTTATATTTCATATTAATATAATTATTCCAAGGGGGAGCGTGCTGTACTCTGTCTGACGTGATAAAAAGGAAATATGTCCTTAAACACAGGATATGGCATAATAGTGCACATAAGTATGTGTCTGGTGAGACAATATTAACGATAAACAGGATGTCTGGGGCACGAAGATTCACATTTGAGCAAGGAACCAAACACGCAATGACAACGTGCAAAAAAAATTCTGCTCTAAAGATATCATCTACTCGTGTTGTTTGTGATATGTGTAAACGTAAATGACAATTAGTAAAAGTTAGTCACGCTAAAACTTCAAGCGTTATGCAAAGTCAGGGTCAAAAGTTTGTACGTATCATCTTTATTGCGCAAAAATATTGGCAAAAAATTTGCTGTGCATGTCATTGTTCAGTTGCATCAGTTAAAGTACGGTCAGTGTGTTACTTGTGCTATAAGAACTGGATCCTGTCATGTCACTGCCAATGTAACTGACCACAGTGACAAACAAACCTTGGAAAAGGGGAAGATAATGATAGTTACAGGTGCTTTCTTGTTTTTTTGTTGTATATTAATCAAGAGAGATGAAAACAAGAGTTCAGTATAGGGAAACTAAAAATCTAATAAAATTAAAATGAATTTAGATGTATAACATCACTAATGAGTGAACAGGAGAGACAGTATAAATAAGGCATGCATAAGACATTCACTCTGCATACACAATCTCTCACGTCAGAAAAGCTGGTTAAGGTGCTGGTGGAGGAGCTACTTAACTTCCTCTTCTTTTTCTTTCTTTCTTTCTTTCTTTCTTTCTTTCTTTCTTTCTTTCTTTCTTTTTTTTTTTTTTTTGAATAGCATGAAGCACATTTTAGTCCTGTGCATGCAATTATGTGTCACCACGGATAAAGCTGCATGATGGTGTAATGATATTGAGGAGTGTTTTCACAGATGTGTGAACAAGTGCATCACATCTAATACTCAGTAATTATGATTTTGAGTGAGGTCCAAAATGAAATTGAAAACAATATAACTTCCTCTTTTACTTTGTACTAAAAAAGAGCTATATAAAAAAGGGCTTGTAAACAAACATTTCTGATCTGCTGTTGTGTTTAGAGGTGGGCCTATGAAGGAGGGGAAAAAGGTGTTAAAAGTTCGTGCTCTTGTGCGTCATTGTGGTTAAACCTCAGACCTTAAAAGCTTCTGCAAAACAGACGTTATCCAGACGGCGACAAAAACAACGTGAAAGTGATCTTAGCGATCAGGAAGACAGCAGACAGCAGCTCATCTGTATTACTAGTCCTAATTTTTCTCGAATAACGTAGAGTAAGTACTGGCTTTATGTAAAGGAACATAAATTGATAATGATAATGAATTGAGAATTGATAGTGTTTAATTTAATTTAAACAGAACAAATTTAAAAGTCTGATTATTGATATGCACTGTTTTTGGTTGTGGATATTTGTGAATATAATATTTAGTGTACTCTGGCATGATAAAAGTGAATCTTTGTTAATATGAGTATTTTTAATAAATTTTTTTTACTTATTTAAGGACAGAGAAGATAAACAATGAACATAACCGAGTCTGCGACCCCGTTGACTGGGCTGACTTCAGACTATGTAAGTGATATCTGAATATTTACATTAAGGGCATGCTATCTCATTATAACGTTTGTATGCATCTTCAACATGATTCCAGTTTAAATGCACAGTATCTGGGTTAATAAGATAACAGCTCAGTAAGACATGTTTTGCTAAATTTAACAGGATTATGAAGATTCTTCCACAACTATGGGTGATTATGAAGGAGGGGAAATATGTGACAGAGCAGCAGTGCGAGAGTTTCGAAGGTACTACGAGCCTGCTCTCTATTGGATAATTGTGATTCTGGGAGCCATTGGCAACACTCTGGTGGTCTGGATATACACACACTTCAAAAATCGCCTGAAAGCGATGACGGACGTTTATCTACTGAACCTGGCTCTGGCCGACTTGTTCTTCCTCTGCACTCTGCCCTTCTGGGCTGCCGACTCCATCTACGGTTGGACCTTTGACTCGGGCCTCTGCAAAATCGTCTCTGCCATTTACAAAATCAACTTCTTCAGCAGCATGTTTCTACTTACCTGCATCAGCGTCGACCGCTACATAGTGATTGTCCAGACTACCAAAGCGCAGAACTCCAAGAGGGATCGTCTCCTGTACAGCAAACTCATCTGTGTGTTAGTCTGGCTCCTGGCTGCTGTGATGTCCATCCCAGAGTTACTCTTTGCTCGTTCAAAAGAGGACGATCAGGGCAATCACTTTTGTATGATGGTCTACTGGAACAATGAAAACAATCGTACAAAAATACTGGTCCTAGCTCTCCAGATCTGCATGGGCTTCTGCATACCTCTCATAGTGATGATCTTCTGCTATACCAACATCATCCGCACCTTGCTGAAGACGAGGAACTTCGAGAAGCACAAGGCCCTGCGGGTTATCCTGGCAGTTGTGGCGGTGTTTGTTGTCTCTCAGCTTCCATACAACGGCATGTTGGTCTTCCAAGCCACTCAGGCAGCCAATACGACCGTCACAAACTGTGAAGAAGTCCAGCGCTTTGACATCGCTGGCCAAGTTATGAAGAGTCTCGCTTACATGCACAGCTGCCTAAATCCATTCCTTTATGCCTTCGTTGGAGTGCGTTTCCGAAAAGATGTCTTTCGACTTTTCCAAAACCTTGGCTGTATTCCAAACCTCAAGAGCTCCAAGTTGTTGCAGGGAAGCTCTCATCGTCCCTCTGTTATGTCGGACACAGAAACCACCAATGCACTCTCATTGTGATTGGTGTCAGAACACTGTCAGTGAGGCTTGCTTAGTAAAGGCTTCTGTTTTGCTGCAGGTGCTTAGCATCTAAGTTTCAAAGCAGAAGTTTGAGTTTCCATAGGAGGACATTGCATGCTTGAAAACATGCTGTCTAGTGGAGGATGAAGTAACCGGCTCACCACAATGAGATGGTGGCAGTCTTGAATATTGCATAACAAGAGTTCTCCTGGGCCATTGATATGTTCAAATAATTGTGAACTGTATGAACCGTTTTGTGGCAGGGAGAGTGCATGGTTACTGTTTGGCCCATTTAACTGTAACAATATTTTTCATATCTTGTTCAGCATTAATATTTTCAGTTAATCAAATTATGAATGTTTATAATTGTTATTGTATAAAGATATATATTTTTTTGTCTTTCGTTGCTACAAAAGTATAACTGTGAATATTTTATTCATGATTTAAAGCCAGTTGCGTACATACAGGGTATTTGTGTCTGTTTTGTTTTTATTTCACACCAAAAAAAAAAAAAAAAAAAAAAAAAAAAAAATTCTATATATATTTGCTGCTCATTTTGTAAAACTTCAAATAGTATATTAAAGACAAAATGTCAATAAAACCTGATGTAAAACCTGATGTACAGGCTTTGAGTGGGGGGGGGGGGGGGGGGGGGGGATACGGCCACAATAGCACGTATGTTCTTATGTTTTATTTATTTATTTATTTATTTATATATTTTATTCGAAACATTCCCAAACGCATTAACTATATCATGAAAAATCA
This sequence comes from Spinibarbus caldwelli, assembly GCA_039654775.1. Classification (NCBI taxonomy): domain Eukaryota; kingdom Metazoa; phylum Chordata; class Actinopteri; order Cypriniformes; family Cyprinidae; genus Spinibarbus; species Spinibarbus caldwelli. Next base: position 22,549,699 of record CM077235.1, read on the forward strand.
ATGGTCAAAGTAGCCTAATAATGTATTAACTATGCATAAAAACCTGTCTGTTTACATAACCCATTTAATCCCAAATTTTTCCCAGACATGAAAATATCCAAATGATGTGTCATTAGTAACCCTTTGAAATAATGAATAATTATTCTGAGAAAAATAATGTGTGTGAAAAATTGTTTTATGGTCGGTCACAATTGTGACCGGTGGGATAATGTGTATACTTAACATATTTCTGCAGTCATAAAAATTGTCATAAAGTATATCTTAGCCCAGCTATTTTAAACAGTTTGATCACATTCTAGAGTTACTATCATGCATAAAAACCCTTATACAACACTGATAGGAAGACTGAGATAAAAGACAAAAAATACAACCATCAACACATTTCAAAATTGTTACGCTTTTGTAAAATATAACATCAAATTTTTACATTAGTACTACCAATATTACAACATCAATATTGTAAATTTTTTGTAACATTTGAATTTTTAATTTAGCGCAATATTTTGTCATTGCAACATTTTAGTGTAATTTTCACTAACAGCTGCAATTGGATTTATATTGTATACCTAAGTTCACTGTTATCCCACTGGTCACTATTGTGACCATCAACATGTTTTCTCATTCTAGACCACGCTCAACAAAACTTAATATATGTGAATTCATATATTAATACTAGACACCTTAAAGATAATGTGCACTAAAAATCTTTGTCATATCTTTGTTAACATACTTTACTAGCCTTTCGTTTTGGAGCTTTGATGCAGTTATCATCTTCTCAAGGTGCAAACAGTAAATAAACTGCTCTGGTCATGTGACAATTTGCACTAATCATGTGAAACTGCACATTTAATTGAGAACCTTTATTTTTTCCATACTGGCAGGAAGTGCACTAAAACATCAGTCAGTAAGGTTTTTAGAGCTCTATAAATGAAAACCTTTTTTACGGTCACTAATGTGACCGGTGGGATTAAATGGGTAAAGTAACAGATATGGGTGTCATGCCATAACATAGTTTTAATACGACTGACTTTATATTTAATGTGAATTTAACATTGAAAGTTAATGTGAATAAAAACATTTTAAGTTAGGCTACTTATCATAACACTTTCATTGTACAGAAAGAGAGCAAAGAACATTTAAATGATCAAAGAACATTTTTACTGACAGTCTAGAGTTCAAGCACTCTCAAAAATTCCCATTAATATTGCTGAAGCTGTTTACACTGTGAAATGAATATCTTACTTACAGATTCGTACACACATCTGCACTTTATTGTTTCTAATGAGAGAATTCGCCAGAAAATTGTATTCAGTCAGCGAGCAAGTGAAGAAAACATCGGCATTTTAGCGATGACTCATCTGAAGGCCTCTGATTGGCCATTGCATTCATAAGCTCAACAGAATCGTGTGTGATTGTTATAATGCGCAGCTCTGTAAAAACGCGTCTGTCTCTGTCTCAGTGCCAGCCAGAGAACACAGACTTGAATTTAGCAGCTGATGATATGACGCGCTGAACGATTTTTGGTGTGATTTTATCAAATATAGAAAATATTATTCGGCTATTTTTTTTTTTTTGTCATTTGGAAGCTGCATTCAAAATCCACTTGGTTCAAAAATTTGAGGGGGCACTTTGACGCCTCTGCACAGAACAGTTTGTCACTGGTGCAGTACCTGCAAAAGTTCATCCTTGTCCTTATCTACCCCTAAATGGTGGTTTAAGTGCACTAATATGCTTACTTTAAGGCTAAATAAGTCACTAAATAGCATGTGCCTTTGAGAGTACTTTTCCAGTGAGAAGATATCATTTTACACTTTCTTTCTCAACGTGTCTCCTATTTCTATTAATATAAAGGTGTGAATAACTAACAACTTTTAAATGTGATGTTTGTCATTCAATCTGGCAGACGGCCACAAGTGCGTGCTGTGGCTAGAACCATTGGGACTATGACGTACACTATCTGTCTGGTTTACTCACTGTGGGTCTTGTGGGGAGACACATATAAACTCACTAGAAAACAACACATGCTTGCATACACCATGAACAAGAATTTCAAAAATCAACCAACGGCATATTAAAAAGTACCTTGAATTCAACGGACATACAGGATGTAGCACTGAAAATCACATACATTTCCACATTATGTCAGTTTATTAAGAAGCAAACTGATGCAAAATGTGTTCTTTTGTACATAATATCTCTGCCTCATCTACTGATTTAAAAAAAAACAAAAACAAAACACTGCTGAATAAAATGTAGCCATAGCTTTGGCTTTTTGTTTAAATTATGGTTTTACTTTTTCTTTATTTATACTTTTTAATGATTTCAAATGTAGAAGGCATTGCAGTTTCCTTGCTTTTGAATATATTTTTGCAGTGCAGACAGGGTCAAATAACCACAAAGAACAAACACACCTTAAATCTGTCTGCCTGCTCTACTCACAACAGGAAGTGGCAGGCAAGCCAACTTATGTTCTTTCCAGTGTGTGCAAGTACACGTGACTGACACTGGCTTGTAGTTGTCAATCACCGATAAATCTGAGGTGAAACATATCACTTAAAATATAAAAATTAAATAAAAAATTAAAACGTATAATAAAATGTATAAACACTACATGCACGCTGTGACATATCAAAACTAAAAACTTATTTCAATATTTTGGTCAGATGTTTGTCTTTAAAACCCTTTTTTGTCTATAAGACTCCTGCTAGTGATGAACATGCACATTTTTCATAGCATGAAACGTTTACAATCTTAAACACGTTTTAAAAAATTAATTTATTGAGTCGTCTTGCAGCTTTTAGAATTATCCTAGCACACAGATGATAAAGCTAACACTGTACACGTGGAATAAAAGCCATAAAAATGGATTCATTGATTTTTATCAAAGCTCATTTTTGCTGCTGGATGTACGTAGCAGCTCCATAAATGAATGAATGGATGATGGCCTAAAGATGGCAGAGCGGGCGGCGTGAAGGGTTGCCATGGTTTCAGCATTTCATTATTTGTGTTGGAGGAGGAAGTCGCATGTGCTTTCATTTTTTACATATATGCTTACTTTTGACGACATATAATGAAGTTCACTCATCAAAATTCAGCAACTGTCGGGAACTTAGACGACGAAGAAAGAAAAGCACTTGGAAGAACGTCCCACATGTTCTGATCCGGTCGAAAGGATCTATGATTTTCTATGGAAAGCACGAGGGATGAAATCAGCTGGAAGTCGCATGGAGTGGCTTGCAGCGCACCTATTATTTACCTGTCTACTGCACCTACTGTAAGTGGCAGTTATATGAAATATAAACTCTTAAATGCATGTAAGCAAGAAAACAATCATAATTTAATATGTAAATAGAAGAATACATAAAAACCAATCACATTCCAGTATGCAAATTAGCGTGACATCATCGCTTACCTGCCCAGCGTGAGAGACTTTGAGGTCAATCCAAACTTTGAGTAGGGTCTTCAGTAGAGGATTATGAAAAGAAATGTGAGCGTTTCAGGACTAGAGGTCTATCTGTACTTGTCATGTGAATTTGGCTTGTGTATATCGTTCTAGTGTAACTGGAGGGTCCAGAGCAAGTCTAGGACAGATCTCACACCACCACTTGAAGGTGAGTGAATGTCTACGATACACTTTTCATAGTTTCATTCCAGACTTGCAGGGATGTTTTATCTTGACAACTTGTTTCATCCCAGGTGCCTCTTGGTCAGCAGAGTGTGATAAGGTAAGAGGTTTATAAATATGCAAATTACCATTTATATGGGACCCAAAAGAAACAGAACCTTTTTATATATTATCGTAGTCCAATAGCATGTCATCAATTGGGGTTTTGCAAATATCTTGTTTTAAATTTTGAACTTTCACTACTTTGTCTTTGCCAACAAAAGGTTTCAAATATTAATAAACATTTTTTTTTTATCTCTGCGAGTGAAATGTTTTTAATAGATGTAGACAGTGTGTCCACATAGGTAACTTAAGATGACATATCCTTTGTCTATTGACACTCTTGTTTGAATATTCTGTGTTCACAGGACGTCTACATTACTCAGTTAGTACAGCGGCTGGAAAGTCTGCACATGTCTGCGGTAGTGAACACACAACAGGTATCAGTGTTTCTTCTGCATATTAAGTTACTTGAGCTGCCACTGTAACTGAATATTATTTTGTTTTTATATTAATATTTTTACAATTAATTTAGATTGTGCATGTACAGTAACTCCCAGATGTAATAAATGTATTTGGACACTTGAACTACACTTAAAATATCTGAATGTCATTGCATTTGATGACAAAGTATCAAACCAATTAACATTTCTTTTAACAAAGAAAAGTAAAAAGTTCTTTTCAATGTTTGATATTTTGTGACATTCATTAACATTTCTACATTTGTATGTAATATGTGTGCAAACTGTATATTTTGTTGAAAATCATAAAGATTGCAATGCATTTGATTTTGTAGGTAACTTTGGTAGGCAGCATTTCTAATGGCTGTACGGCACAGGAACCAACCACCTGTTGCAGCCAAACAAAATCATCCCAAGTGTAAGTAGATACTGACTTCTTACTGACCCATCAGGCATTGCCAGCCAGATGACAGCCATCAGTGTGACAAGGTCATCTAAGTGTAAAGCATTCTGAAATATCAGTCCTAAATACACTGGCAGTGGCGGTATTATTTACAATAGGTGTTCTATTACCTACCTAGATGTTTTACACTTTGCGTTTAATGCAAAATGAATATATTAGAAATGTAGATGAGGACTTGGCACAGAGACTTACTGTGTTTGCCAGGAATCTTAACCTTTTGTTGAACTGAATGTAGCTTTGTATCATGCTGCAACACTAGACTTCTCACACTTTGCCAACCTGGAACTGATACTCCATGCCACAATGCTTTGATATCTAGTAAAGGGGTTAAATGGCGTCTAGAGAAATATTTCTCTTGTAATTGACATTTTTGTACGAATTATTTTCTTCAGCTCAAAGCAACATCATAAAACCCAGTTAAGGATGCTGTCACACAGATGGCAGAGGCTTGGTCTTCAGCCTCCAATCCTCTGGGACACACAAGAACACATTTCTCAACATAAACCTGAGGTAGAAACCAGACCAGAACTGGAAATCCACCCCATACAGGTCAGCCGCATTGTTTCTCCAAGGGACGAACGACCAGAAGAGATCAAGACAATTGCAACTGAACCATCCGTATCAGTTGAATCTGAAAACAGTGACCTCTCTGACCAAGAGAAAGACAATAATCCAATATTAAAATGGGAAACTGCTGTAGAATTGGACCTGAGGCCAGACTTATTTGAGAGAGATCCAGAACCTACAGTGACTGGAGAAGGAGAGCAAGTGTATCCTGAGGTTCTTCCATTTCCACTAAAAGATCTCGACTTTGGTCAGTTGCAATCTACAGCAGATGATTTGGAGAGCCAGCAGAACTTGTGTTTAACTGACCCTTGTCTCACAGCTGTGGCTGCACGCATGATAACGCTAGAGAAACTTCAGACTGCGACTATACAGAAAGAACAAGGGAAAGCGGTCAGATCTCGTCCAGCAACTGCTTTGGTTCGAAGTGCCAACCGTCTGAGACATGTGGAAAGCCCTTGTTCTCAGGTAGAACACTTGAGGACTAAAGGCAATAATTCCGTTTTAGAAGATGTAACAAAACTCACCCTTTCTTCAAGCGGTAATTCAAAGTCTATACACCGTAATCGCCCCTCGCCAAATGCTGGAAAGGTGTGGATTGGATTTCAGCAACCACCGGCTTTACCTAAGAAACCACACTCTGGTGTAGTCAAATTAAAGAAGACTGAAGTCCTTGTTCAAGATCTTGTTCATTCGAGCATGTTACAAAAATGCAGTAGTCCAAATAGCTCGAAGAGATGCAAACCATCAAAGAAAGCCATGCCAAAACCTCAGAAAACTTCTTCTGAAAAGACTTGTCTTCCTGCTAAAGCTCTTTGCAGGAAAACATGATATAATTATTTTTAAGGGTTTTAAGCTTGAAGATTGATAGCGTGTTATTACCTGTGTGCATGTTACTGTATTTAATGTTCCAAATTCAATACAAGTTAAGCTCCATCAACAACATTTGTGGGATGCTGTCAATTACCACAGAAAAATAACTTCAGTTTTGAGAAAAAACATCTTACACAGTAACCCAAAACATTTCTTCAGTAGCTCTTTGTTTTATTTGTGGGCTGTTGGCTGCTATTTATTGATACAGAGAAGTGATAAGGAACATGCGCTAACCACATGCAGCAAAACTAACTGTAATAGTGTTATCAATATATCAAAACATTCCTACATAAAAATGAAATGAAACCAGACAATAAGTCATTTTAAAATTCACCATTTATTAATATTCTTGTGCAATACTGGCAGTATAATCGGACACAAAATGAACATATTGTTATGCTGTACAGATGTCGGTAATTTCCCCCTTGAGTGGATAAGAAGATGAGCTCTTGAAAGGCACTTCAATAATAGAGTAGGACAGCAGCTGGCCGTCAGGATCTCTCTCACACTTGGAATCACACGTGGCCATGACAGTAGGGAAAATATTAACACTTACCCTGAAAACAGAATTGAAAATGGTTAGTTGTGGTTAAAAGAACAGTTACTTTTGTGGGCGACATGCAAACATGTATTTCTCAAAAAGGAAAATCATTACCTTTTAGTTGATAAAACTGGAATGTGTAATACCAGATAGTAACATTTTTTATGTACGTTGAGTCAATTTATTTAATTTTAGGAACTTGCATTGAATATATGCATTATATATTTAGTGAATTATAAGAATGAACTGTGTGAATTGCTTATAAATTGCAAATTTAGGTGGTATTTATTGGGTTTAGGCAAAAATTGGGTTATACTGTATAAATACATTTGGATTTGACTAAATTATTAAAAAAAAATAAAAAAAAGACCAAAACCTGAATCAGTAACTGTCAATTTTTACCATAGGCTAAATGAGGAACTACTTATTCAACCACATACTGTATTCATTTTTGATTCATCTTAAAATCAACAGCTTAATTCTCGTAAGAGCTCGCTCTAAAACAGAAACCTTTTTCAGATGAGATTTCCTTTAAGAGTCTTCTTTAACAGACAGCACCTACAATACAAAGAATAAATATACCAGTATCTTGGTACATTACAGTAAGCACACATTCTTGAAATATCGTGGGGAAATACACACTCATCAGCCAACACACAAGGTGACTAAATCAGTCCATTTTTTTTAGGTCTTGAATATAAAACGGTCCAAGAACGAACCTCTGTGGTTCACACCAATGGATAAAGTCAATGCAAGGTCCGCACAAAGCTGAATATGGATAAGTTATTCTGTGATCTGACCAATAATAACACTGGTAGATAGAAATAATAAAATAAAAGGGTTTTAATGCAGGAAAATATATAGCTGCCCTTGTATTTTAGAAAAGGGCCCCTATCATAATATTTGGGGTCCGAAAACCCATTGTCTGCTACCAAGTTCATTAATATCATCTCATATCTACACCCTAAAAAAGCTGGATTAGAAATGTAAAATAAATACATTAATTGATACTACACATGAGATGGGAACAATAATCCCATGAGAATTAGCCCTCTGAACTGGCTGTTCATTTCTAATCAGAGCTTTGCTTTGTGTTGAATCTAAACATGCCTTTAGGAGTGACCTGGATAAAGGGCCTTGATGAGGTCTCGTCCTTTTGAAAGCAGAGGCAGGCAGGAGGATGATGGACAGACATGTCTCCATTGGCCAGAGAATATACTCGAACACAAAGAAACAGTGGGAGAAACAGCACAAACAGCAGTTAGTGTTGATGAAACAAAACCCACCATAAGGTTCCTAAGACGCTGAATTATGTTCTTACAGTGTTATTATGATTAACTCACATGAAATGCTTGAAAGACAGACAACTTGTGGGAAGTCTAAATTCAATTTTTTTTTTTCGACCACAAAACAGCTTTATTTTTATATTGTTTAATGATAACAAATAATGTGAATTTACAGTAAATTCAAATTATTCCATTATCATGCAGGACAGGCTTTGCAAAAAATATAACAGGCAGATAATTCTTCCAGCATACTTGTGTATCTTTTAGATTTGGAACTTAAGGAAATGAGATATGAATAAAGAAGCAATTACCGCTTGTAACAAGCAGATTCATAGATCAGAGCAGGAAAACCCCTGTATCAAAAGACAACATTGTCACAAACACAAGAACAGTCACAAAAAAGACATCTAAACTGCCTACGCATAGTGAAAAACACACCAGAGGGTTTGTACAGTAGTGCATTGGAAGCCATACATATAACATATTCTCATGCATATTGAAAAGCACTCAATAGATTGTACAAAAACTATGACACATAAGTGTGAGAACTCTGAAAAAGGTGAGGTATGTCTATCAGAGGCAGTACACTGAAGGTGCTTGGTCCACTGCAAATACTTGGATTCACTCTTACCCTCAATGTCAACCGTAACCGGTTCCTTCCATTTTTGAAAAAACGACAGTCAGTCTGTTCATTGATACTGACTGTTTTGTCTCTGTGAGAAACACCACAACAGAAGCTCTGTTCCAAAGTCTAGTGAAGCTGCCTCACTGCCTATTGCATAAGGCAGCGCCCCCAAAAGTGAAGGTTTTGGAATGCTCTATGGAGGTTCTCGCCTGCTATACTCTTATTAAACATAATAAAATGTAATAAATATACATGTCATACAAAATTTTTAATTTTACATGTTTTAACAATAATTTTCAGTATTGTGCTATGTATACTAACGTTCAAAAGTATGGGGTTAATATGTTTTTTTTTTTTTGGAAGAAATGAGTACATTCATTCTGAAAGATTGCATTAAATGGATGAAAAGTGACAGTAAAGACATTTATAATATTACAAAAGATTTATATTTCAAATAAATTCTGTTCTTTTGAACTCCCCATTCATCAAAGAATCCTAAAAATGTATCATGGTTTCCATTAAAAATATTAAGCAGCACAATTATTTTTAACACTGAAAATAATAATAATCGTTTCTTGATCACTGAACCAGCATATTAGAATGATTTTCTGAAGGATCATGTGACACTGAAGACTGGAGAAATTAATGGCTGCTGAAAATTCAGCTTTGCCGTCACAGGAATAAATTACATTTTAAAATATATTAAAATATAAAACAATTATTTTAAATTGTAATAATATTTCATATTATTACTTTTTTAACAAATACAAAATAAATAAAGACCCCAAACATTTGAAGTGTAATATAACATAATATGACATAATACAGGTGCATCTCAATAAATTAGAATGTCGTGGAAAAGTTCATTTATTTCAGTAATTCAACTCAATTTGTGAAACTCGTGTATTAAATAAATTCGATGCACACAGACTGAAGTAGTTCAAGTCTTTGGTTCTTTTAATTGTGATGATTTTGGCTCACATTTAACAAAAACCCACCAATTCATCATCTCAACAAATTAGAATACTTCATAAGACCAATAAAAAAAACAAACAAAACAAAAAAAAAAACATTTTTAGTGAATTGTTGGCCTTCTGGAAAGTATGTTCATTTACTGTATATGTACTCAATACTTGTTAGGGGCTCCTTTTGCTTTAATTACTGCCTCAATTCGGCGTGGCATGGAGGTGATCGGTTTGTGGCACTGCTGAGGTGGTATGGAAGCCCAGGTTTCTTTGACAGTGGCCTTCAGCTCATCTGCATATTTTGGTCTCTTGTTTCTCATTTTCCTCTTGACAATAGCCCATAGATTCTCTATGGGGTTCAGGTCTGGTGAGTTTGCTGGCCAGTCAAGCACCATGGTCATTTCAAACACCATGGTCATTTAACCAACTTTTGGTGCTTTTGGCAGTGTGGGCAGGTGCCAAATCCTGCTGGAAAATGAAATCAGCATCTTTAAAAAGCTGGTCAGGAGAAGGAAGCATGAAGTGCTCCAAAATGTCTTGGTAAATGGATGCAGCGACTTTGGTTTTCAAAAAACACAATGGACCAACACCAGCAGATGACATTGCACCCCAAATCATCACAGACTGTGGAAACTTAACACTGGACTTCAAGCAACTTGGGCTATGAGCTTCTCCACCCTTCCTCCGGACTCTAGGACCTTGGTTTCCAAATGAAATACAAAACTTGCTCTCATCTGAAAAGAGGACTTTGGACCACTGGGCAACAGTCCAGTTCTTCTTCTCCTTAGCCCAGGTAAGATGCCTCTGATGTTGTCTGTGGTTCAGGAGTGGCTTAACAAGAGGAATATGACAACTGTAGCCAAATTCCTTGACACGTCTGTGTGTGGTTGCTCTTGATGCCTTGACCCCAGCCTCAGTCCATTCCTTGTGAAGTTCACCCAAATTCTTGAATCGATTTTGCTTAACAATCCTCATAAGGCTGCGGTTCTCTCGGTTGGTTTGTGCATCTTTTTCTTCCACACTTTTTCCTTCCACTCAACTTTCTGTTAACATGCTTGGATACAGCACTCTGTGAACAGCCAGCTTCTTTGGCAATGAATGTTTGTGGCTTACCCTCCTTGTGAAGGGTGTCAGTGATTGTCTTCTGGACAACTGTCAGATCAGCAGTCTTCCCCATGATTGTGTAGCCTAGTGCAGTGGTTCTCAACCACATTCCTGGAGGACCCCCAACACTGCACATTTTGCATGTCTCCTTTGTCTGACACACCCATTTTAAGTCTGTGAGTCTCTACTAATGAGCAGGTGACCTGAATCAGGTGTGTTTGATTAAGGAGACATGCAAAATGTGCAATGATGGGGGTCCTCCAGGAATGTGGTTGAGAACCACTGGCCTAGTGAACCAAACTAAGAGACCATTTTGAAGGCTCAGGAAACCTTTGCAGGTGTTTTGAGTTGATTAGCTGATTGGTATGTCACCATATTCTAATTTGTTGAGATAGTGAATTGGTGGGTTTTTGTTAAATGTGAGCGAAAATCATCACAATTAAAAGAACCAAAGACTTAAACTACTTCAGTCTGTGTGCACTGAATTTATTTAATACACGAGTTTCACAATTTGAGTTGAATTACTAAAATAAATGAACTTTTCCACGACATTTTAATTTATTGAGATGCACCTATATAATACAATATAATAAATTATATATCTATGACGCCTCACTAGGTTTTGGTACAGAGCAAAAGGGTGACAAAGGGTTTCAATGCATGTCCTTTTCTCCAAATTACATTTTGTAAACATGCAGGAGAAGCCTAAATGGCTTTATGATGACACTTTATTTTGGGCTTGAAAAGAACGCAAAATGTTGATGGGATTTGTTTTGGAAGGATTAGCTTACCTTCAGTGTACCGATAGAGGTGTACAACCTGCCTTTACAGAGGAGGCTTTCCCTGCAGACCAGGTCAAGCAGGACCCAAGACCTCAGACTCAGCAGAAACACACCTAGGGCAAGGGGCATGCCGTGGGCCTGCACGCCACGTTGAGTTCTCACTCTCACACCTAAGGGAGGGTGGATATAGACAGCATTTATGCTGGTCTTACTTAAGTCACACTCTAAACAGTCCTTGGTGGTTGAGTAATATTTGGTTTACATCAAATTCTAGAATTTCACATAAAATATAAGGTCTGTGGACTTAGCACACAAATGGATATTTTTACATTCTGAACATTGAGCATAATATGAAATATATTTGAAATTATTATTAGCAAGAATCTGTGTATAAAGCATGCAATCTGAACAATATAGATTATCTTGAAAGATTTTCCCTTTACAGCTTATAGGGTGTCTTGTAGGTCATCTAATAATAATAATAATAAAATAAAATAAATCTTGATTGTGTCCTGCTCTGAAACATACTATGAATTAGAAACTAAAATAAGATAGCATGGCAATAAAATATGCAAATGTCTTTTGTTGTCTGAGTCATATCTGTAGATACAAAACCATCATGAATCTTTGAGGTACGCTGCTGTTCATATCCTCTCCTGGATGAAAGGATGCTGTAATGCCTGGTTGATGGTGATCCGCTTGGCAGGATCCAGCATCAGAATCTGGTCCAACAGATCTTTGAGCTGAACAACCTTCTTTCGCTGGTCCTCTGGTAGCGCCTGGCGACCTACCATGTCCATCGACAGGTCCTTAGTTGGGTTAATGGTACTCATGACCGTGATCTTTTCCTGCAGAGAAAGAGACATAGGTGTAGAGAGGAAGGAGAAAAGGTCTAGTTAAAAAAAAATACAGCTTTAAGTAGCCTTTAAAAAACGGCTTTAAGTCTGAAATAATTTATGCAAATATTATTTTTTAGTTTTAAAAGTAGGATTACGTAAGTACAGGAAAAAAGTACAGTTATATATATATATATATATATATATATATATATATATATATATATATATATATATATATATATATATATATATATATACACACACACACACATATATATATATATATATATACACACACATATATATATATATACAGTGCCCTCCATAAGTATTGGAACAGTAAAGACAAAATTGCTTTCTCTGCTGTGGAGTAAAGACATTTGCAAATATTATTAAAAGATGAATATGAGACAAAAGTACAGAATGTCACATTTTATTATTAGGTCTTTCGACAAATACATGTTTTACCAAATAAAAAGGACAGCACTTTTAGAGTTCATCCCACTATTTGATGTGAGTATAAGAATTGGAACAGTTGCCTCACAGGTCTTTCTAAGTGATCAGCTGTGTCCTGTTGCATTAATTCTTCAGATATTAAAAGCAGGGAATGTGTCGTATCAGTTATATCCATTGCTTCTGCATTCTAAGTCTTGCATTCGATGACGACACACACAAACCAGGATGAAGACGAGGAAGTGGTCTCTGAAAGAAAAGCAAGCAATTTGGATGCTAAAAGAAAAGAGGAAGTTAATTAGAACTATAGCAAAAACAAAGGGCATGGAGAAATCAAGAATTTGGAAACCACCGGTGACATCAGCAACCAACGACGACCTAATCGGCTGAGAAAACAACAGTCGTTGATGACAGACAAATAATAAAAGCAGTGAAAATGAACCCTAAAATACGTGTCTGTAAAATCACCAACAACCTCCAGAAAGCTGGGGTGATGCTCTGACAATCTACTGTCCTCAGGAGACTTTGACACAGAATTACAGATGCTACACAGCAAGATGCAAACCTCTGACCAGGACCAAAAATAGAAAGGCAAGATTAGAGTTTGCAAAAAAGCACAAAGGTGAGCCAGTAGAGTTTTGGAACTTAGTTTATGGACCAATGAGACAAAGATTAACCTTTATCTAAGTGATTGGAAAGCAAAAGTGTGGAGAAAAAAGGGAACTGCAAATGATCCTAAGCATACAACCTCATCTGTAAAGCTTGGTGGAGGTGGTGTCATGGCATGGGCATGCATGGCTGTCTCTAGATCAGGACCTCTCAATTTTAATGATGACTTAATGTATGATGACAGTAGCAGAATGAATTTGGAAGGGTACAAAACCATCTTGGCTACCAATATTCAAGAAAATGCCACCAAACTCAGAAAGCACTTCATATTGGATCAGGACAATGACCCAAAACACCCTGCCAGTTCAGTCAAGGAGTTTATCTTTTAATCATATTTGCAAATGTCTTGACTCCACAGCAGAGAAAGCAATTTTGTCTTTACTGTTCCAATACTTATGGAGGGCACTGTGTATATATATTTTTTTAGTGAATGGAATATATAACACTTACCCTCTCAGTGACCTTATCGACCTCTGTATACAAAAAGTTCAAGTTTTGGTCAAAGTGCTGGTCCTTGAACAGACCCTTCCTGATCATCTGTAAATATCAAAAAATATTTTGTCTATTTTTTTTTTTGTATATTTTGTTCTAATTCCTAATATCTGATGAATTCTTACTTTATTAGGCAATTTTCCTTTCAGGTCCATGGCAAGTTTTAGCATATGGTTATTTGTCTTTCCAGGGAAAAGTATTTTTCCTGTGTATAGTTCATAGAGAGTGCAGCCCACAGACCACATATCGATTCCGTAATCATATGACTTTCCGATGACTGCAAAAAGAGGAAGAAAAACTCTTAAAGCCTAAAAACAAGCATTACCCAAGTTCAGATGGGTTTATTAAAACTTTTTTTTTTTTTTCAGATGGTTTAATGTGATTTGTTAAGTTTTTACTTACTGATCTCAGGTGCCCTGTAGAAGCGGCTGACCAGATATGGTGTTATGTCATTGTCAGCCACATGTGATGCTGAGCCAAAGTCACACAACTTGAGGATGGTCTTGGATTCGTTCACCTTTAGAGTATTAAATACGTTTATATAATAAGACAGAGATGGAAGTCAGTGTCCAATATTTGTGGCACAAGAATTGTGACTCACTAGAATGTTGTCGGGTTTAATGTCAGCATGTAGGATGTTGCAGCGCTTGAGGAGTTTGAGGGCCAGGAAAAGCTGCTGGCTGTATGAACGCACAGCCTTGATGTGTAGCCCAACGTCCTTGCCATATTTCCTCAACACCTCCCGCAGGTTCATGCTAAAGCCAGAAAAAAGAAAGTTGCTTTAATGGATTAGTTCACTTCCAGAATAAAAATTTCCTGAAAATTTACTTACCCCCATGTCATCCAAGATGTTCATGTCTTTCTTTCTTCAGTCGAAAAGAAATTAAGGTTTTTGAGGAAAACATTCTAGGATTTTTCTCAATATAGTGGATTCAGCCCTTTGAAGCTGCATTGAAACTGCAATTTGGACCTTCAACCTGCTGGCTCCCATTGAAGTCCACTATATGGAGAAAAATCCTGGAATGTTTTCTTAAAAAACTTTAATTTCTATTAGACTGAAGAAAGAAAGACATGAACATCTTGGATGACATGGGAGTAAATTATCAGAAATTTTTTATTCTGGAAGTGAACTAATCCTTTAAGAGTTGCAAGTTGCATTGATGCATGTGAATATGTTGACTGTAATGTACCTGAGTGGTTCAAACACCAGACACAGATGCTGCTTGTGATAAAAGTGTCTAAAGAGCTGCAAACAGTGGAACTTATCATCTGCATCGGCGTCATTCAGTTTCCTCAGAAACTCCAGCTCTTTGAGTCCTGTCTTTTGCCTGTGGGAGAAAACATGTGGCCATTGGTCACATAAAGACCTCATCTACACCTACTCTAAATCTCAGTTCCTGTCCAAATAAATCCCTATGACACAATTTATTTGAGAACATCAAAACTGTGGATGAAACCAACACCACACATTGTGGTTTGATCCGAAATCCAACTGTACCAGACAGAAGTGTTTAAAGGCTAAGCATTCAGCTTTTAAGGGAAGTGTCTTACATCATCTCATTGTTGCGTATAATTTTCACTGCCACTTCCTGATTGGCTCGGGCCAAGTCTCTGGCTCGGATCACATTACTGAAGACACCCTGTCCAGTGTAGCCGTACACCCCGTACCGTTTGTCCAACACCTCACCAATGTTCACACCTGAATACATTAAAAGATCAATCACATATTTGTTGTCCTCTTTAACATGAGACCATAGATATTTTTCAATCTTATAAACAAGTTTTGGATTCTATAGTTTTAAATACAGCATTTGCTTCAAGACAACAATCTCACGGTAATAGCCTTCTGCATCTGTCCAGTTATCTTTGAGACTTGGGTTCTCCTTAAAGTCCTTGCCAATGCCTGCGGCCCGTAACCTGGCACTCTGCGGAGAGAGATTAGATGTGGATTTGTCACTGTCAACATGATTGAATTCAGAGAGTTGATTAAAATGTTCATTCATGAAAGAGTGACTGACACTGTAAGAGACCATTTCAAAGTCTGAGGGGCCTTGAGATCCAGTGAGCACCAGAGTCAGATTACCCACTTGGGGAAAAAAGCTTTGAACAAAGTTTCCAGTACAGAAACAACAGCTTGCACAGGACTATGCAACTCTACCTGTAGAGATCCCCTTACATGGACAAATTAAATCAAATTCTGGGGCTTGCAAAGCCATTGACCTAAGCAATGGAAAGCAGCAACTTGGCTACTTACGTCAAAGTAAGCAGTGAACATGTCATCTGACTCTGTGAACATATCTGGCGCTGGTGGCTTTTTCAGATTAGCACCTAAAGAAAAATAGCGATGCAATGAAAGGAACGTAGACTTGCTGATAATGTATCAGACCACCTAGCGTTACATCAGAGTAAATGTTTCATGTCTCAAATTTCAATGACTCTTCTTTTTGTCTTCCTAAACAACTGAAATGAGAGCCATCTTAGACTTTATACTGACACCTGATGGCTTGGATGTAGTATCAAGCAAATGTTATTAGTTACTAGTGCTGTCACACTGGTCATGCGATTTCAACATCAGCAGGGACCACCTTTTGTACAATATAATAGTTTAATCTAAGCTGTTTATCTGATGTATGTGTACATCATTTTAAACATTTGTTAAACTTAATTTGTAAAACTTTTTAAAGTGGAAAGTGCACTTTTAATCAAAAGATATTTAGCAGATGACATACCATTTTTTTCTTGAGAGACAAGACTATGCTTGGCCTTCACATTATCCTCAAACGTGTCCAGGTTCTCTTGCTCGTAGGCTTTGACATCAGCAGCCACACGCTCAAGGATGTCGTCGGGTGATGGCGAACGGCTGCGAATGCTACTCTGAGGACTGCCATGATCTGAGAGTCCTGACATGTTACTGTCCTCATTTACAGGCTTATATTTCTATACAGGACACAATACAAATACAACCACATTACATACTCTACAGTACTGGGGATTGGTAACATAAAACAGTTGTGCTGCTTAATATTTTTGTTGAAGCTATGATACATTTTTATTCATGATTATTTGATTAACAGAATGTTTAAAAGAAGAACATTTATCTAAAATGGAAATCTTTTGTAACAAATGTCTTTACTGTCACTTTTGATCACTTTAATGCACTTTAATCCTTGCTGAATAAAAGCATTAATTTCCCCAAAAAATCTTATTGATCGCAAACATTTGAATATTAGTGTACGTCTAAAACAAAGGAAAAGCCATACAAGATATTAGAATGTTCTAACCTGCACGATGGCCAAGCGCTGAAGTCTCCTCTGCTCTATCAAAGCCTCCTCGTCCTCTTCATCAACGTCATAATCCTCCAGCCTAGACACAGATTAGTATTCATAATTAAGTCCAAATATGATCAGCAACATAAAAGCAAAACATCATTTTCATTAATACTCACACTTCATCTTCTGAGTCCTCCTGTTCAGGCTTCATTCCTTCAGACAGACTGCCCTTAAACATATCCTCTCTTTCCCTGCTCCTTCTCTTCCACCTTTCCTGTGATCCCGAATGCACCTGCTGTCTGCGCTGTGTCCTGTCACACTCCCTAGATCTACACAATATTAATGCCGTTTTAATTCTACTGAGAGATGTAAATGTGATGCCCCTTCTTCAAGGACAACAAACCAAGTCCGTTTACCACTATTTCTACAGAGGATGTGTAAAATAGGTATAAATTTATGAATTATTCTTTGTGCATTTACTTTTAGCACATTGAAGCTTATTGGATAGTTGTATCCTCTAAATGAGGAGTTGCACATTTTTAAATGCTACCGCACACCACAGTCACCTGTGTCTGAGAGGAGACCTGCTGGTTCGTCTCCTGGGAGAACGGGACCTTCGTCTGACAGGCGAGTGGTTTAACCTTCGTCTGGAGTTCAGAGAGGGACTCTCTTCTCTATGGCCCCCCGCCACATCACGAGATCGCATCCTGTGAGTATAACAAAACAATATGAAAGTGAGTTTAAAAGAAGTTTAATTTTGGGTAACAACAAGGAATGTTCATAAAAAACAATATCAGTAATAATCTATCTATAAATGAACAGAACTAGAACCTGTCGTTGGAGAGTCTCTGTCGTTCTTCTTCTCTCCGTCTCCTCTCAACCGACCGAGATCGGCCTCTCCTTGGAGGGGATCTGTTGTGACATGAATATCTGTCCTGTCTGGATGCCCTGTCTGTGCTCGGGGCAACAGGGAAGTGTTCAGGTGAGCGGTGGCCCCTGGGCCGCACAGACAAGCTGTACTGTTCTGAAGGTTGTTTTCTGCTAGGAGATCGATTCTCTTTTCCAGATGAGGCTTCTTTTGAGGGTGCTTTCACTGATTTCTTTTCTCTCTCCCTGTCAGCTTCTGGCAAGTTTGTGTTCCTGTCTTTAGATCTAGACTTGCTCCTTCTTGCTGAGGATCTGTGGTCTACAATTTGCTCTTCAGGCTGTGTAGTTGATTTTTTGTTGCTTGATGGCAATTCCTTGGACTTCACAGGAGATTTAGACCTCTGACCACCATCTTTGGATCTCTCAATGCTCCGGGATCGTCTCCGCTCCCTCGCTTGGATGGGACCACTAGGTCTCTCACTGATGTTATTATCTAACCCAGTCTTACTAACCTTTTTTTCTGATTTATTGAACCGGACTGCCATCTTGTCAGAAATGCTTCTGTCTTCCAGCCAGGGATCCATTTTTTCATCATCTCTGTAATCCTGTTGAGATCTTCCAGCATGTCCCGCAGCATCAAAACCTTGTCTCTGTTGCTCACCATTTCGCACAGCTTCCTGGATCTCCCCATCCTCCTCTGAATCTGAGTTATAACCCTGTAATATCAGTCCCATACCTGATTGCACAGCCCCTTCCATCAGCTCATTATCAAGCTCTGCTTGAATCATGGCCCTTTGTTTCTCCAGATCCTCCAGAGCAGCAAGGTCATCAAGTCTGGATCGCTTTGGAGAGATGACTGCACCTTCACAGCCAGCAGAACAGTCTCTATCATCCTGGAATGAGTCTCTGTGTTTCCGTTTATGTTTGTGTTTATACTTGTGCTTGTGGTCCCTCTCATCTGGTGAGGGATATTTATGTTTTCTGTGCTTGCTCCGATGTTTGTGTTTTTTTCTCTTGTGTCTTTCCACCCTGGCAATGTCCATGTTATCTGCTTTTCTAACTCCATCTTCACCAGGTACACATTCATTTTCATCCACACTGTCAGAGCTCTCCACACCATCACTGGAAAAGAGTAGAATAGGAAGAGTAGTATAATATTTATATACTTTCCAAAGAGAACAACCAAGATAGTCTGGTTTTGACAAATGGAAATAATTACAACGTATTCAAGACGTATGTTCCATTGTTGTTGTTTTAAAGTATATACAAACACATACAGCTGGTTTATGTTGACCACAGAGACAGAGAAGTGTGTTAACTGATATTGACAAAAAACTACATGTCAAACAAGTTGTACGGAAACGTTTTCATTTACAATGCATGTAACCTATATTTATATATTTAAATACCAAAATGATACACTATAAAGTCTGTAAAGGTGTTACTTACACATAATCCTTCGCTATTGTTTTGGCTAACACGTCCACGTTCGCCATCTTGATTATTCCTGCTGAGTCGTTTGACAAAGAGAGTCGATTCACAATTCAGTCTGGATGTGCTACCAGTACTAACTTAAAAATAAGGCATCCAACTGTCCACAAAATATCAATTTAAAATGTTCTTAACATTTCCCTCTCAGTATATATTATTATACAGTGGCTAAAGCAAAAGGAAATTTAGACCAAATTGAATGAATCACTGAATCAATGAATCAATCGTTTGGAGCGTTAACAGACCGCGCATGCGCAGTGTGTATGAAACGCAGAAGAACTTACATGAAGGCAGGGATCTTAAAAAGTACGTGGCTACGAACAGTCGTCATAAATATATTGTTCATTATTTTTGCCCACACACTTAGTTTAAACCATTTCAAAATGATTTTTGTACACGAGAATAGTGTTTAGGTTTGTCAGTACAGAGAAATAAATAGCAAATATCACATTTTACGTTTTATCTGTGTGTAGTAATTACTCAGTGGTCCCTAAATCGCAAGTTTGCGTCCACAACACAAGCTAAGTAACGTACAACGCTGTTTGATGCAGGTAAGCACAGAATTTATACATCATTGACACACACGCATATACACACACACGTACACATAACTGTGAACGATTTAACAGTTAATTCACAAATATAACTTGCTTTATGAATTCTTTTGTGTTTAATGCGGCTGATGCTAGTAATGCTAGTAGTGTATATGTTGTGTATGATCACATTCTAAGTCTGACGTTATCATTGTGCTTCAGAGTGTTGTGCAATAACAGGCTGTACAATAAATCTCCTTGATTTATTAGCTATCAATATATCCAATGCCCAGTAGCCTTGTTTAAGTATACAACAGTGAATGTTTCATACTCCAGATAATCTATTTTCCTCCTTCTCCACTGTTTCCAAGAATGGGTGGATTTAAAGATACATACCAAGACGTTCAGCCAGTAACCCTTCGACTTGCAGAAGAAAATGTCACTTCCAGTCTCTACTGCAGCTCAGCTGAGGGCATTGAAGCTCATGTGTCCACTTTAGTGGAAGCTTTCTTAGTTGAAGTGTACCGATGTAGAGTCTGTCAGTTTATCAGCAGCCAAAAAGCCAAGATTAGCCGTCATGTCTTGGAAAGACATGATCCAGTGTCCTCATGTCCCCATCTGCAATGTCTGGAGAAAGAGGATGAAGAGAGTTTGGGTGTAGGAATGAGGGTTGATGATGAAGAGGAGGTGGACCACAACAGCTCTCCATACGACCTAGAAAGTGATCTCCAATCTGGCTCAAAAAGCAGTGATGATCAGATGGACATGGAGCGCATGTCTTTCCTCCTCCCGATGTATGGCATGTTTCAAAACATCAGCCCACGATCATGTGACATTGGCCTGGGCTCCAACTCTGATGGGAACTTGCATGTGGCACAAACTTGTGAGGTGACTAAAGATTTGTGCAGTGTTAAAGGGATAGTCCACCTTCACCCTCATGTTGTTTCAAGTCTGCATGACTTTTTTTCTTCTGTGAAACATAAGATAATTTGAAGAATGTTGGTAACCAAATGGTTTTAGTTACCATTGAGTTCCATTGTATTTTTTGTCCATGCAATGGAATTCAATAGGAACTGAAACTGGCTACTACATTCTTCAAAATATGTTTGTAACGACGTGAGGGCGCATAAATGATGACAGAATCTTCATTTTGTGTGAGCACTCTAATTTATTTAGTTTGAAATGTGAAAAAATGTAAATGTTGTTTTTTTAAGGTAAGCACGCTCTTTGAGGAGGATAGGCACGATGAGGACAGTGAGGAGGAACCTGTGTTTCAGCTGGAGGATGCTAACACGGATCTGGCCGTTCCTTTGAACAGTGGAATGGACACAGAAATCCAGGATGAAGAGATGGCCCAGTCGGCTCATCTCATGACTCTTGGGTTGTGCAGAATTTCAAGCACTAAGTGTCAGCCTCAGACTGCGACCTCAGCAAAAAGCCTGTCCCATCCAGAAGGTGAGCGGGATGCTGGAGATGCCAACATGGATGCTGAAATGCAAAAGCCATCTGAGGAGGATGGCGGATTGGCCTGCATCCTCTGTCAGACAGTTGCATCCAGTCGTAGCATGCTAGAGGTACACCTGAAATGCCATAGTGGAGACCAAGGCTTTAGGTGTCCTCGCTGTGGTTGGGAATCAGAAGACTGGGTTGATATGGAGCAGCACTGGAGAGGACATGGGAAAAAAAAAGGCTCGAAGAGGCATAAATGTAGCGTTTGCCCCAGGATATTTAGGAGAGCTGACTCTCGTGATGCACATGAAGAAAGGCATAATCAGCGGCATCACTGTCAGTCTGAGTCTGGGGGCCTGGTTCAGTGTTCTCTGTGCCTGGAATGGTGTCACTCAGGCAAGGAGTGGGAGATACACCAACAATGTCATTTTCAAGGAGGATTTAAATGTTTACACTGTGATTTCAAAGGTACAGATCATTTTTCTTATTAAACTGAGTTTACTTTGTTGTAATTGGAAGTTTTGTCGTGACAAGCTGTAAGTTTGAATGTATACCTTAAAAGGTGTAGTATATACCAGACAGTGTTTTTTTTCTTAACATGTTTTTAATACCCAAACATTATTAGATATATATTTTTTAAATTCAAGATTTTATAAGTAGAAAACTAGCTGTTTAACAGTTTGAAATATTTCATAGCTTTTTTCCTTTGGCTTGCTTTGTATTTCTTTTTCATTTAGCTTTACCTCTATTTTTGCAGTTTCTTATATTTCTCTCTTATTATTTTATTTTTCTCCTTTAGAGAAGTCATGGAAGAAGACCCTGAAGCATATTCATACTCATCACAAACAGCTTGACACAAGTCAAAAGAAACAGGTTGCTCACAGTAGGTAAATATCAGATGTTTTCATTCAAATTCATTTTTTTAATCTAATTCAGAATGCCGTAAAGCATTGTTTCTCAACTTGGGGAGGGGGATCTCTCTAGGGGTGTGTCCTCTGATTAAAAATACTCAAATATTGTTGGAGTCCAAAAGAGATACTGCCTTAAAAAGAATACGGTGAAACAGTTGACTCTGTTACTCTGCTTAAAAGCCACTGTTGAATGATGACTTCTTTGTCTGTACTCAGAGAAAACCAGCAACTTGACACATCCACCAAGTACCCAGAATGCTTGAGAAGGATGAAGCCAGAGTCGTGGTCCCAGGTTGCGAAGAACAGGGTGAAAAACAGGGTTGTGGCTAGGGGAAAAAGCAGTGAAAGGGGAAAGGACAGAGTGGGACACCTGAAGAGTGACACATCTTTTGGACTCACTGTTTCTAGACGGAAAGAGTTCTGCTGCAACCTCTGTGACAAGTATGAGAATGATTTTATTCCACATTAGATGGAAATTATTTTAACCAAATGACTGCTATTGATGTGTAACAGCATCTTGATGTGTTCAGAAGTTTAGGGTCTGTTCAATTTCTAAAATGTTTTTGAAAGAAGTCTCTTATTTGATAAAAGAATACAGTTAGAACAGTAATATTCTGAAATATTTTTACAATTTAAAATAACTGTTTTCTGTTTTAATGTTTTTTAAAATGTAATTTATTCCTGTGATGCAAAACTGAATTTCCAGCAGCCATTACTCCAGTCTTCAGTGTCACATGATCGTTCAGAAATTATTCTAATATGCCGATTCAGTGCTTAAGTAACATTTTTAATTATTATCAAAGCTGAAAACAGTTGTGCTTCTTAATATTTTTGTGGAAACCATGATACATTTTTTTTAGGATTCTTTAACGAAAAGAAAATTCAAAAGAACAGCATTTATTTGAAATGGAAATAATTTCTAATATTAAAAATGTCATTGCTGTCACTTTTGATCTTTCTTCAGAAAAAAAAAAAAATCTTACTATCCCCAAATTTTTTAACTTTAGTGTATAATATTCTTATAGTGGAAATGTACTGAAGTTATTTATGTAGTACCTGTCTGAACAAATTAAAAATCTCCTTTATATGTCATAGAGCTTTCTTAAACTGACAGATAACTGTTGATTGTCAGTTTTCTATAATTGATCTTTATCTCTGTACAGGAAGTTTTCTACCAAGATGACCATGCGGCGTCACATGGGCATTCATCAAGGAGATAAACCATTTAAATGCCCACAGTGCCATTACTGCGCTCGTCTCAAAGCCTCGCTCATACAGCACCTCCGTGTCCACACAGGTGCAGTTACAAACACATTGTAGATATTTTCTTTTAATATAAATCATTCTTTTTAATGTATGCATATTTGGTGCAGTGGCAATAGATCATTGTTTTGGAATTAGAGTGACACATCTTTGGCTACCGCCTTTATTAGCCCTGGTCACTAAACAGAAAGTATGATCAGAGCCGAGCCAGTAAATGAATTTCCCTTGGTACTTTAATTAGAACTCTAGCAAATATATGGAGAAAGACAGAGCTTTGTGGAAGTCCTTTCAAAAGACTGGTTCTCATGGAACAGTTGTTATGACATTGCACTGCCTGAGTGTGAGAATTCCAGTGATGTGTTTTTCTCCTTGCTTTAGGTGAGAAGCCATACAAGTGTTCGCAGTGCTCCTATGCTTCTATTGACAGAAGCTCTCTGCGCCGACACTTAAGGACACACACACAAGAAAAGCCTTACCGCTGCCAGTACTGTCCTTACAGCAGGTACATGTATTCGTCTGTCATAAAGTTGACAGGTTACACTTGATTCATACTGCATCTGTAACTAAGAATGAGGCTCTGCGTTTCACTTCAGCATCCAGAAGAAGAGCTTAGACCTCCATTCACGGCGTCATCACACTGGAGAGTCATTCCCTTGTCACCTGTGCCAGTATTCCACACCAGACCGTCAGCTGCTGGTGCGACACAAGAGGAAACATCACAGTGCCGAACAAACTGCAGCACTGGGGCAGAGGAACAGTTCTGGTTCCCAAAGAGCACGGACTTCCAAATGATATTTATGATTTCTAATAAAATTTTTAAGTTAAATTTTATAATGACAAAGCAAAGTATTGTTTTGTTATTTATGCACACTTCTTGTAATAAATCAGTAAATTCCATTCGCCATTGCTATTGAAATGTTATGTCATGGTTTTAAATAAGAATAGATCACCTCAGCATTGACACAGTAACTCAAGTCATGGTTTAATAAGTTCAGTGGAATGTGGGTGAATGTTATTTGCTCTGTTTCAGTGGGTGGTTAATTATAGCTTTAAAATAGAAAGCGATTAAAGGATTGACCCATGATGCAGCAAGCGTAATACTGAGTTTAAAACGACAAGCAAATCGCACTACCAATCCAATAGAAACTGGATTATTTGTGGAAGCTTTAATTTTTCATTGTTTTAATTAATTTTTTAAGGCTATCGATAACTTTAACATCTTTTGTGTTAACATCTTTTAAATCATGGGTCCCACATTTTTTTTCATCTTCACACTTTTCACCTCGAGCTCAACTTTATGCAAACGATCAGCGACACGCTGTCACAACAATCAATGAGATTGCAGCTGAGCCCAGAAAGCCCACTAGCGTCCAGCAAGAATAACAGACTTAGAGAAAAGCGGAGGAGTTTGAAGTTTGTTCAGCTTGTGTCAGAAGATTTGCGAACTTGTATCAGATAATAAGCACCATCGCGTTTTGATGGAATATTCGCCGTTTTATAAATAGTATTTTTCGTTTTTGCAGCGGAATATATTTCTGATATCGTTTAATTGATAATTAATTACTTTTTAGTGTGTTTATGATACGATTGAATGGTCTGAAAAACGCATAACATATCTGCGATTGCGAAGGAGGTATTACGATCTAGTGAAACTTGTTAAGAATTTAAGTATATCATTTCCAGACAACAGAGGACGTTTGTCTCAAACAGTGATGCTTAAGGGTATGACATTTATGTACATTTGAAATAAGTGGTCATTCAACTGATTAGAGACTTCATTATTCAATGTGTGTATGTTTTATCAGCACTACAGAGGATAAAAGAAGCAGAGGAAAACAATAACGTTAAAAACAGGTTGGATGAAGTGGAAAAATTACTGAGAAATATAATCAAAATGCCTCAAAAGGTGCTTCATTAGACAAGCCTATCTTTTCCCTGTCAATAATAAATGTATAGATGCCCTATTGTATATACAATAATAATGCAAGTAATTTCTTTTCCAGTTCTCTCACTCTGAGGCAGTTCTTACATTTTTCAAGACTTCTCCTCTTGACTACACTTTGAAAACCATGTATGAACCAATCCAGCCTCTCTACCAGAGTCCTGTCACTGTAGCTGTTGTGTGTTCATGTGCTCTCCTGTTTTACTTATCGTGAACTTGTATTTTATTTTAAACTGTAGTTTTTAAGCTAATATATGACGCTTTTCTACAGATGTCAAAAGGGCCAATGGGTTTTGTTTGGCCAATACAGAAACCGTTCTTTTTGACGCGTATTTACTAGCACAAGGAGCAGAAACATCATCAAAGTACAGGTAAATATCTGACAAATTAACATCCTAATAGTTACTCTTCTGTTGATATATTGCTCAAGCAAATTTGACATATGTGGAATCAAAATTTATGTGTCTTATTTCATCACATCCAGCTCTGAGATTGAATCCCAGATGTGGACTGGAATGAGAATTACAAATGGGATCAGATACGTCAAGGAAACTGTGCACAAACCTGTCAGGGGCTTCATGACTGCTGGTACACCTGAAAGTAAAGACACAGACTATCAACCTAAAATATCACAGATTACCACCAGCAACATGACCTACCTCCACCTGCATGCCTGTTAGACAGACATCCTTGAATGACATAATGCACTTGACAATGCAGTTACAGCTTTCTAGTGTGGAAGTCCAGAGAAATATAAATTTTTAAGGTTTGATCTATAAGAATAATATATATATATATTTTTAAATAAAATAATACATTTCTAAAGATTTGTAAAATTGTATATGAATAATATTTTTTTAAGTTCTATTAACTGTAATATTAATACAAAAAAAGTTAACCACGTCTGATTAATGGTCTTTGGTTAATTTGCTAACATTTACAAATCATATAAAATGTTTAGCTGATGAGTGATATCGCGATGCCATTTATTGTGAATGAAGTCAATCAATTATAGAAAATTTCCTATAAGGTTGTTTTACAATATATAGTCAAAAAGTATGTTGATACCCAGCACATTATATTTGATTGTCAGTGCTGGGGGTAACGCATTACATGTAACGTGAGTTACGTAATCAGATTACTTTTTTCAAGTAACTAATAAAGTAATGCATTACTTTTAAATTTACAAGACAATATCTGAGTTACTTTTTCAAATAAGTAATGCAATTTACTTTGTTTTCCATTTATTCAGTGACACCTCTCCTGCCCCAGTGTTGAGAGAAATTAGGAGTGAGGTGAAGAGGCACTTCCTTCAGGCTGAGGCTTACTAGTTTTTTGGTGTGAAAGGGCCTTTACTCTTGACAAGAATACATCTTTTGGGTTTTTTATTATTAAATATAAATAAACAAGCCCAGCTCAGGTGACAAAAAGTAACGCAAAAGTAATGTAACACATTATTTTCCATAAAAAGTAACTAAATAATGCAATTAGCACACTATTGATAAGATTAACGCAGTATTGTAATGCATTACTTTTAAAAAAGTAACTTTCCCCAACACTGTATATGGTTGCTGAGCATTAAATATAAAAAAACCTTTGGCATTAATGGTTTCCACTCTTCTTGCAAGTCTTTAAACATGTCTATGGGAATATGCTCCCAATCAGACATGTGTCCGTGAGGTCAGACACTGATGTAGGATGATGAGGCCTGGCTCGCAGTCAGCATTTCTGTTTATTCCACAGGTGTTCAATGGGGTTCAGGTCTGGGCTTTTGTGTAGGCCTGTCAAGTTCTTCCTCAGTAAATCATTAATTTATGGGCATTGCTTTGTGCATAAAGGGGGCATTGTCATCCTGTAGGAGAAAAAGCCCCTCTCCAAATTGTTGTCACAAATTTGGAAGCACACTATTTTAAAGAATGTCATTGTATGTAAGAGTATTTTTGAGATTTTTTTTCTGCCTGGAATTAAAGGGCCTTGCCAAATAGAAATGGCATGTTCACATACTTTTTGCCACTCACTAAAGGTCAAAATAAAACTATATTCATTTTTAATAATGACTGCTGAGATACATTCATCTGTTTTTTTCTAAAGTAGGCCAAGTCTCCATCATGAAAAGGATTGAAGGCTAGAGGCTGATCATTATTTAAATGGAACAGGGAGAATCATTTCAGTCCACGTTCAGGTCAGTGAGCAGTTCCCATGAAGAGGGATGTTAATCAGTCCTTATTGGAACTTTCATTGTGCTCCACTTTCACGTTGCATAAATTGATTTGGCTCACTGCATCCACTCAAACAATCCATACACCCTTATTTTGGGTCAAAAAGAGCTTTTTTTTCCATCAACATCTGCCCTAATTTACTTCTCTAAACAACAAACAGTGGAAGCATCTTTGTAGTTTAGATGCTCTAAAAATGGAAACAGCTTTTCATGTTCTACATATCCTCCTGGTTACCTCTTTACCTCTCACAGGGTTATCCAACTCACTGCCAAATGAAACATTCAAACTTGAAATAATGTTATTGTGTCTTTCTCTATGTCAGTCCCATTTATTATCAATATTATTCATAATTTTAGCTCGTGGTCACAGTTTGCCAACACTCCACAAATTTATCTTCTTATTTCTTCTAAAAAAGACTAAAGCAAAATCGTTCAGAAATAGCAACAATTCAGCATGATTTTAACAAGGTCAAAATATTTAGAGTGTGTTTTTAACATAACCATAGGCCAAGTGACAATTTTTGTCAATTACAGCAGGCCAAGCCATGAACTACTTACTGATCAATAATAACTTGGTGGTGCATTGATTAGTATAAAAAAAGCTAATGTAGGTAGAGCCACCATTCACAGACTGACACAGAGAGGAGAACAGCACTGTTTATTATTTAACACCAGAATTTAACCGCTTTTTTAATTTCTCTTAAAATTACCATCAGTTTTATATACAATAAATTTACGACACTGAGACATCAAACCGCACAACATGAGCCATCACTCCTCATGGAGAGGGCATCATTGTGCCCCTGGAGACATCAACTGCACAGCAGGCTTTCAGGAATCATTGGGCAGCAGGAGCTACAAGTTGCTCCATGTGCCTTTCCATGGGCCGACCCACAGTCACCACCATGAGCCTCCTCCACACCCGTTCCCCACAGTGGATGTTCCTGATCATGCCCACTACATCATCGGCTCTGTCATCTTAATAGTCGGCATCACTGGAGTGATTGGAAATGCACTGGTGGTCTACGTATTCTGCCGTAGCCGTACTCTTCGCACCGCGGGGAACATGTTTGTGGTGAACCTGGCTGTTGCTGATTTCTTCATGTCCCTCACCCAGTCGCCCGTGTTCTTCGCAGCCAGCCTGCACAGGCGCTGGGTGTTTGGCAAGCGCTCTTGTGAGCTCTATGCCTTTTGCGGTGCTCTTTTTGGGATCTGTTCCATGATGACTTTGACCGCCATCGCTGCCTCGCCATAACTCAGCCTCTCGCCCTCGTAGGCAGAGTTAGCCGACGCAAAGCAGGCGCAGTGTTGGCTGTTGTGTGGCTCTACTCCCTGGGCTGGAGCCTTCCACCATTCTTTGGCTGGAGCGCTTATGTTCCAGAAGGTCTTCAGACTTCCTGTTCTTGGGACTATATGACCTTCACTTCATCGGTGCGTGCGTACACCATCCTCCTCTTCATTTTTGTATTCTTCATCCCACTAGGCATTATTGCCAGCTGCTACTTTGGAATTTTCCAAGCTATCCGAGCTGCGGGGAAGGAAATACGAGAGTTGGATTATGGGGAAATGCACAAGGTGTATGAACGCATGCAAAACGAATGGAAGATGGCGAAAGTCGCCCTCCTGGTCATTTTGCTTTTTGTAATATCGTGGTCGCCCTATTCTGTGGTGGCCCTCACGGTCATGGCTGGCTATTCCCATCTCCTGACTCCCTACATGAACTCAGTACCTGCTGTGATCGCCAAGGCCTCAGCCATCCATAATCCCATCATCTACGCAATTACGCATCCGAAGTATCGAGCAGCTATTGCCCGTTACATTCCAGTACTCCGCCCCATCTTGTGTGTCAAAGAGAAGGATCTCCGTTCCTCTTTTAGTTCTGGCAGTGTCAGTTCCCGTCGTCCAACCCTCACTAGCCAGTGCTCTCTGGGAGTTAGCATCGGCAATCCTGCACGAGCTAACGGCCACTGGGGGAAGACGCGCTTGTCTTCTGCTTCAGATAGTGATTCTTGTTGGACTGAGAGTGAGGCTGATGGTTCCAGCGTCAATTCCCTGACCTTTGGTCGTCGTGTGTCCACAGAGATCTCTACAGATACTGCCATTCTCTCACCAGGGTCAAGTACTAACAGCTCCAGTGGGCAGAAGCCAGAGAAGACCCACAAAGTTGTAAGCGTACCGGTGCCGTCTATTACTTTTGAAACAGATGCAGCTGACAGCGAGTCAATGTCTGATGGGAAAGCTTTGCTCCTCAGGGGGAAAGAAAGAGAATGATGCAGTGCTTTAAAGTAACTTTGGTACTAGTTGCTTTGACCTATTCTTTTTTTATTATAAATATATATTCATATGTCCTTCTTTACTCCGCATATGTTGTAAACAGCCCCTGTCTTAGTTTTGTGAGCTTTGTTTTTGAAATTAAATGATTTTCAGGTTATGTGTGAATTTAGCAAATGCATTTATTAACTTAAAGGGTTAGTTCACCCCAAAATGAAAATTAGGTCATTAATTACTCACCCTCACGTTGTTCCAAACCCGTAAGACCTTCGTTCACCTTCGGAACACAAATTAAGATATTTTGATTAAATCGGAGAGCTGTCTGACCCTCCATAGACAGCAACGCAACTGAAATGTTCCCAGGTCCAGAAAAGTAGTAAATACATCAGTAAAACAGTCCATGTGACATCAGTGGCTCAACTTCAGTTTTGCGACGCTACGAGAATACTTTTTTTTTGTGCAAAGAAAACAAAAATAACATAATTTACTCAACCATTCTTCTCCCCCGAGTTACGTCTTCCGTCATTTTAGAGAGTATCACAATACATACGCATGCTTTCCCCCAAGTGTAAACAATGCTTATTACACAGATTATACATTCATGCGCACTTTCCCCCCAAACGTAAATAATGCTGATTACGTCAAATACGTTTTGGGGTACTCTCCAAAATGGCGGAAGACGTAACTTGGGGGAGAAGAATTGTTGAGTAAATTATGTTATTTTTGTTTTCTTTGCACAAAAAAGTATTCTCGTAGCGTCGCAAAACTGAAGTTGAGCCACTGATGTCACATGGACTGTTTTACTGATGTATTTACTACATTTTTGGACCTGGGAACATTTCAGTTGCATTGCTGTCTATGGAGGGTCAGATAGCTCTCCGATTTAATCAAAAATATCTTAATTTGTGTTCTAAAGATGAATGAAGGTCTTACGGGTTTGGAACGACATGAGGGTGAGTAACTAATGACGTAATTTTCATTTTGGGGTGAACTAACCCTTTAAATAATTTCCTTCAGAAAATGTAAGCGTTTGTTAATTTCTTTCTTTTTATTAAAACCTTAATAATAACCATATTTTTTTTCTGGTTTAATCTAAGGATATTCTGGTGTGGATTTTAATAGTTGAGTAAATGTATCTAAATGATGTTTGACATAATTTTTATTTAAATAAAACAGCACATACAAATATCTTAAGTGGTCTCATTTATTTCATTCATTGTCTAAGTGTCGCAATAAAACAAATCCGGAAAAATGTAGTGCTTTTTCATGTTTTATACCTGGGGTCCAAAATGTTAAAAGTTGTCAAACAGGCATTAAAGGTTATTTATCAAAAGTTTAAAGCTCACATTTAAAGTGAATATAAGGTTTTGCAAAGAAAAAAAAAAATGGCAAATTTGGTTGAGGAGTAAATTGGTCTTTGAAATACCTGATTTATAAAAAATCTGAAATTTTTTTTATCTGAAATACATTAATTTAGTCTTATATACACAACTTGGACCACAATAATTGTTTCATTTCTTACTCTCTTTGTACATAGTGGCTCTAAAAATATTTACACAATTAAAATACTTAAAATGTATGAATTTCATTGTAGTAGTTTGTCAGAACTCGCACTTAATATTTAACAATGAGAAGTCGTCTTTTTTATTTTAAGCATCATATATATGGTTGAATCGTAGGTTTTGTTTGAAAGTGCCTTTAAGAAACCCTTATTTTGAATTTGTGTGTTACTTGTGAATCGTGACCCGGATGTTGTATGAAACAATGGCACGCTGATGTTGCGTGCTTCACTCGTGTTGTATTATCGTGTGTTGCCTCTGACTGTGACTGTCCTCTCAGCAGCACAAGAGCAGTGAAACGCGACACTCTTTTGAAGTGAATTATTAATGGCAGACAGACGATTGGGGGAATAACCGTCAATATGGGGGATGATGGTATAGACTACAACATAGTTTTTCCAGAGGCACTGACCTCAGGTAAGTGCGGTTCTGAGGCTGACAGCAGCTCTGGATTGCCTTGTTTCCCAATTCATTGTTCATATGAATGGAAGCCTGCAAGCTGCGTTATTTAGATATGTTAAATTGGAAAGCTTCAATAAGTATAGGGCACTCATTTCACATACTGTAAGTGCGTTTCATTGGATCCGTGTTGTTTGGACACATTATTCCTGTCTTGACAGAGAAACACTGGCGCGGATCAAAGGAGCCAGTCGTTCTTCTTCTCGGCTGGGCGGGCAGCAGAGACAAACATCTCGCCAAATACAGCTCTATTTATAATGAACAGGTGAGACATTTTCCCAAATGCCTTGAAAACAAACACTTTGTTTCTTCGATTATGGTCACTATCGGTCATGTGGAGTTTAAGAAAATTAACTTTCTTAAGCACAATTCGTCCATAAAGGAATTCTGTCGATTTTTATTGTTATTATTATTTTTTTTCCCCATTACAGTGGGCTTTTCACAACATCTCACGTTATGTATTGTTTGTTTTTGTTTTGTGCATTAAATCATGCATAATATTTCATGTGTACCACATACCAACAAAGACAAAATATTTTCACAACTACATTGGAAATGATACACACACACACACACACACACATATATATATATATATATATATATATATATATATATATATATATATATATATATATATATATATACATACATACATACATACATACATACATACACATATATATATATATATATATATACACATATATATATATATACACATACATATATTAGTTATAATATTTTTATATTATATTTTTATTTATGTTATTCAAACATATGTCTCATGTTTCATATCGAGCATTATGGATTTAATAACTTTTGAGAACTTTATTAGAAGCAGAATAGTGGGATAGTCTCTACCTGGTGTATAAATGTTTTTTACTCAAATTTATTTATTTTTTTTAATTTCACTCATCATCATAGGTGTAATGTTAATTTTAATAATATTTAGTAATACTATAACTATAAAATTGAGAATAGGTCCACATCACAGCTATAATGATAAAGACACAATATCATTAAAATCACTTTTAGAACATTTTTTTTTAGCTGATGAACAATAAAACACTGGCAGCCAATCAGAATCCACCGAAGTTTAAAGATTTTGATCATTTAAAACGGTAGATGACAGAAATGCTGTGCACACTTATAATGAAAAGAACATGATCATCCATTAGTGTGGACTAATACAGTTATACTTTTCACTATGGTTTGCATTCTTTGTGTGAACAGGCCTTATGACATTAAAATCTGTATATAAATGTCATTTGAAAAAAAAAAAAAGGTTTAATGTGATCTTAAGCAGAAAAAAAAAGAAAAATATGAAATCTGATTGTTTTAATAAAAGTCAATCCCTTGGGACATAAAGATGGAACCATAGTTACACCTATGTATAATGTACTTATAACAGCTTCTCTTTTCTTTGTAGGGATGTGTAACTCTACACTACACGGCTCCTTTGAAGACAGTTTTTATTTCAGAATCACTGGGCTACAAGGAACTAAGAAGCACTGCGCGAAAATTGCTTGAACTTCTGTTTGACTATGAGGTGGAGAACAACCCAATTTTCTTCCATGTGTTCAGCAACGGGGGCTTCATGCTTTACCGCTACATTGTTGAGTTATTGCACAGTCACCAGCAGTTCAATACTCTGTGTGTGGTGGGCACGGTTGTGGACAGTGCTCCGGGCAGTCAAAACGTTATCGGGGCACTCAGAGCGCTCAAAACCACCTTAGGGCCCAAAGTCAATGTGCTACTGCAGTACTTCCTCCTGGCACTGTTTGCTGTGGCCGTTTTCCTTCTTAGGATTGTTTTGTATCCTGTGACCAAATACTTTCACAAGAACCACTATGATGCCATGATGGAGCACCCGGCGCCTTGGCCTCAGATGTACCTCTATTCCAGAGCAGACCAGGTGATCAGGTACAGGGATGTAGAGAAGATGGTTAAAGTGTTGCGGGAGAAAGGGCTGACAGTTGAAAGTTTTGATTTCATCACTCCAGCCCATGTGAGTCTATACAGAGACTGTCCAGAGGACTATTCCAACAGGTGCAGGACATTTCTGACCCACTGCATGAGTTCTTCAGAGGAAACCATGACGAAAAAACGCCTTCAAGTGCAACACTGATTATACAGTTCTTGACCAGCTTGTTAATATACACACTGTAAATTCATACGTACACCAACCATCCTGTTTGTGGAATAAAAGCACTGCTGTTTAATAAATTAAGTAAATTGTTCTTAAGCCCAACATGAAATTTTAACAGGATTACATTTGTATACTAACCTCTAATGTGTTTGTCTTATGCTGTGAATTAAACTGTAATTTAGGGGTTATTGATTTGGTACATTATTGAGATTTTTAGACATTGTGAATGAGTACGTTTGTGTATTTAGACATTGTGAATGAATAAATTAATGTATTTGACTAATGTGCCTTCCTTAAATAAAAGCTTCTGTTGACTAAACTTGATTAAAGTCAACCTTTCCAAAGGGAAGTCAGTACTACCGGTAAACTGCCCGGTTGCTTAAACTGCTTAGACTAGTCTTACAAGTTAGTAGGAACTATTTTCTTTAAGACATGTAATAACTTTTGTTACATCATAAGTCACGCAAAACTGTGGATTAGTCCAGTTTGAATCCGAAAGATAGCGACTAGTTCTCAAGACGGTCTTTTATTAAACTGCAACTGGCATAGAATTTTAAAAATAATGGAAATTTATATGTTTGTGGTGGGGAAAACAAAACTTTTCAAAACTGAAAATCAATTGAATTAATTGTGAAATCATTCATTGTTTTGGAACTCCGCACGCTAAGGTCATCTGCTGGTTAATGTAATGTAAATGTAATGAGAACGCTGAAAAACTGAAATTACGTGACTTTTGGTCAGTATATGATGTGTTTCGAGGCACTGATTCGAAACAAAAGATTCGTAAAGGTTTCCAAGCTTCGCTCGTTACTAAAATAGGTCATTCTGTTTATTCTCTGATGCTGGTCTACAATATTTAACCTGAGAGTGAATGCTCTTGTGAAGATTAAAACGATGTACGATTTATAAGAGAATGAGTCGGTTCTTTTTAATGAAGCATATTGAACCGGTTCATTCAGTGATTCAGACGGATCTGAATCAAGATGGTTTTCAAAAAATCATTATCCAACAACATTTTCAAAACCCATTTCATCACCAACGATGAAATGGGTTTTGAAAATGTATTGTTCAACCCTAAAGCTGGAACTGCCTTGTCAGACTGGTCACTCAGTACAGCACCAAAACAAATCCATTGATTAACAATGCTTCTTTGTATTCATATTGTAACTTTGCCCAGTATTTACAACACAAAACCAGTTCCTTGTGCTCAGCTGCCATTGTATCATCATTTACGGAGTTCATCCTACATCCTATCCTATACCAGCATTATAGAGGATCTTCAACAGCAGTGCAGTACCTTCACTTCCTTCATATTTGTCATAGAGAGATATTTCACTTCCAGGCAGGTAAAATTGGCCTTTGTCAATCTTGACAGTCAGCCAGTTTGTGATCAGGAGGGCTTCAAGTTGGTCAGGCAGAGGTTCTCATGGCATGTCTCCGACTGTCACGTCTGACATTTCAGAGCGAGTCACTGGCATTTGTCTCTCTGGAAAGCCGTCTGTGGCACTTCATATATCATTTCGAGGCACTGATAGGGAAGAGAGAAAGAGAGAAGTTTATTTATCTGTTTAGACAGATGAACATCGCTTATTGGAGTGCATCATGAATGAACAGCTTTGTTTCTGTCTGGTTGGTTAAGATGCTTGCATTGCTTATGTGACGTTTCTTGAAAGAAATCCAAAATACAAGATAACCCTTGACTAGTTAACAGATTTAGTCTTATCTTTTCCTAACTAGTGAATTACTGCTTAAAATATTTTCATTCTGTCAGTAGTCTGTTAGAATTGTTGAATTTAAATAATTTAGTAACTTGCATCACTGAACAACAACACAGTGGGCAAATAAATGAATTATTATGGAAGAACATGCTTTTCTCCTTTTGTTTCATTTCATGCCTTTGTTGAGCCACTGTTTGCTAAAGTCCATTGCTAACTGTTTTTCTCTGTATTCAGCTGTAGTACATTAGTTTCAGAAGAGGGCAGCATTTCTCCATGATTCATCTTCTGTACTTTTCACAAAGCACCTCTCTCTGTCTCTTTGCCTTTGAGTGTTCTGTGAGATAGCTGTCTTTTTTCACAGATCTAGCTATAACACCACTGTTTACAAGGCTTAATCTATACTTCCTACTATGTGAAGCCTGTATGTGAGAAACAATTAAGCACAAGATTTAAACTCAGCTCGTATTATTGATCACATCTGATATGCTGCTGAGATCAGGAGTAAAAAACATTCAGTCTGAGGTTAACAGGAGAAGATGACCTTTTGGCTTTCAGAGAACTTTTATCATTGGATTTCTTTTAAGCAGCAGGCTTGTGTAATTGACAGCACACTGTATAATGACAACGCCTGGAAAAAGTCCTGAAATTGCCCTGAGAGTTAATGAAGTCGCACAGTGTGATGAGGCAAGATTGTGGTGGAAAGGGGTCAACAGGCCTCTTCAGCCCTCTCGTCCATGGAAAATGGCTGCTGTCAGCCGCCGAACATTATGGGACTCTGAATGCCCACACAGCACACTCGCCCAGAGATTAATGATTTAAAAATAGTGCCGTTTGGCAGATGAGCCTCGTTTGCACTGTAAGGGACAGGAAACAGTAAGTAAGAAAAGTAGGCTCCTAAAATAGTTGTGTAATTAAATGTGTATTTTTATAATTTACATGAACTATTTTCTTCAGTTATGTATCTACATAAGACACTAGCTACATTCAGAATGGAATACTAGTTTACAAATCACTGAATACTTAGTGGAAACTGTATAGTGCATATTATTTTTAAATAACAGAATCAAATGGCATTATTAATATTTAATACATCATTGTATGACCTCATCATATCGCATGTATGCATTTATCCAACTCCAAAAGTGGTAATTTTGCAATTTTATTCCATTTTTGTGTAAACATATCATGTCTGATCAAATGAATAAAGAAAGATTAATAATATTCTTTCTGTTCAATTACTACACTAGCAATTGATGGTCAAGGTAAGTGCATTGCATTGTGGGATACTGTACTCCATGCAATAAGCTCTGTTGTATGTTGCACGTTTTGGGAAATAAGTCATTCATGTATTCAATACAGAAAATGTGCATACAGTTCATACAGTATACATTATATGCAGGAATTTTAAGAGTACTATAGTAGTATGCTGTTCTGAACACATCAATGACCTGCCTGCTTGTGTCAGTGCTGTAGATCTGGGTGTAATGTCCAATCTTGAACAACAGATGACAGTATCAGCCAATGCAGCAGTAATGCTAGAGCCTGAAAATGATGACCGTTAACAAAACAGCTCAGTAAATCACAGAGAAAGCTCAAATTTTGTGTCTAACAAAACCCAGAATACACTTTCCTTAACACACAGAAGTGAAAGTCCTGTGGCTCGACTTTTACTTCTCTTACACTTATTCAAAGCGGTTACGTGGTCAGAGATATCCATTCAGCTGTTTGCAAAAAAGAGAGATAAAGCTCAAAATAAGAGAAATTATTAAACAGACTAATTTACATTAAGTTATCTTATGCAGAGTTATTTCAGATGTGTGTTTATTTTTATATATATATATATATATATTTTTAGTTTAGTTGTAGCACATTTGCTGGTGCTGGTGCTATCGACCATATAAAACAGAAGATTTTATCTTATTTTACTATTTTATTTTACTATATATGTACTATATTTATTTTATTTTTTTGAAAGATAACTGGAATTAAAAGATAACCCGAAGCATTGGCATTTACAGTCAATGGCCATCAAACGCAGAGGGGGATGTCTGTGAATTTTCTAAATCTGTTTTGGGATTTTGTGACTGTCACCCTCTTTTACTTTGAGTTTAATGTCAAATCGTACATCTGTTTTTACATGCATTGCCCTTTGGATAACTGAGATAGACAGCTTGTGAAGATATACTGCCATATACAATCGCCATGCACTCAGTTAGGTTCATGCTCCATTTTTGAAGAGCAATATCTGAAATGATATTGTTGCTCTTATCCAAGGAGAAATGGGTAAATCTGTCATGACTGCAAGTTATTAGATAGCCCAGGAAGAAGTTTCAATATTTCAGAGGATTTAAATGATCAAACTACCTTCCTGATGATCAAAAAATTGATAAGATGATACAAACAAAATGTATTTTTCTTTAATAGAGCTGGATAATTAAAAAAATCAGTAGCCTACGCCAAGGACTAAATGTGAATTTAAAAATAATGGTCACACTTTATATTAGGTGGCCTTAACTAATATGTACTTACATAAAAAATAAGTACAATGTACTTATTGTGTTCATATTGCACTGCAAAGCACTTTTGCTGCTATTGAGGTGGGATACGGGTAAGGTTAGGGACAGGTTTGGTGGTATGGGTAGGTTTAAGTGTGGGTTAAGGTGTAAGAGATGGGTCAACAGTATAACTATAAATGTAATTACAGAAATTACATATAGGTATTTTTAAAAATATAAGTACAATGTAAAACATGTATGTACACAATAAGACCATTGTATCAAATGATTGATTTAAATATAAGAACAGAGTTAAGGCCACATAATATAAAGTGGGACCAAAATAATTCTTAATGGGACTCTGTAATGATGGTGAACTCAGAAATGAGGGGGGCTGGATCTAAATGCAGACTAATTTAATAAAGATAACAGAAAACAGAAATGAGAACACCAACTAAGACAACCAAGACCTAATCTACCCAATGGATCCAACAGAAACTTTTTATTTATCTTCAGACACTCAGCATTGGTTCTTGTTTTGTCCTGTTTATTGTATGTTTTTGGTTCATCTTTATTAAATTAGTTTATGCTGCACTTGGATCGATTCTCCCCTTGTTTTTGAGTTCACCATCATCATAGACATTTCCCCTAA
The DNA here is from genome assembly GCA_039654775.1 of Spinibarbus caldwelli. Lineage (NCBI taxonomy): Eukaryota > Metazoa > Chordata > Actinopteri > Cypriniformes > Cyprinidae > Spinibarbus > Spinibarbus caldwelli. Next base: position 22,588,729 of record CM077235.1, read on the forward strand.
AAATTTAAATTCAGTCATCATTAACTCACTCTCATTTCAAGTTTTTTTCTTCTGTGGAACACAAAAGAAGATATTTTGAAAAATATCTTCTTTGATATATTTTGATATATTTTCAAAATATCTTCTTTGACATGAGGGTGAATAAATAAGGACAGAATTAACATTTTTGGTTGAATAATCCATCCATCTCATGAAACCTCTGCTGAGATGTTTTCGAATCGAAGATACTTCCAGTCCAGTCAATTCTAAAGCCTTGTTGCCCGTGCCTGGGTTATGACCTATCCTTCCTGAAGTTGGTTGTGTCAACAGTGTTGTATTTTATGCGGTGTCTCAGGTTTAGAAGTTAACCATAAGCTGATGTCTCGGTCTGCTCTTTCCTCTTCCATCTGCTGCATTTGTGTCATCTTTTGTTTCGCAGCTTTGGATGTCTGGTGTCAGGAAACAGACATCGCATCAGCCCATGTTTGTCCTTTCGTCTCCTTCACTCCCCCGCTTTTTTGGCAGAGCGACCCACGGCGCTTACAGTAAGCCTGCAGGGGCCATTCCGGCCCGCTGGCCTTTTCCTCCACACCTGTTTCAGAGGAGACATGTTGTGTTAGAGCTTCAAGTCCCTTCCACTAATGAGCAAAGCGTCCCACCGAAAGGAACATCGAACGTCGGCCCCCCTCCCACTCGGGATGAAAGCGCGAGAGAGACACGACCAAAGTCATCTGCGCTTTGACAAACATGAAAAGCTTCCCTGGTGTGTAACTTGAGGAATTGGACACTCAGAGAAGAGAGAAGGGCTTCCAGTCGGACTAGGCTTGCAACCGACCTCTCCAACCCCCCTTGCAAGTTTCCACTTATGAGAACGAAGAGAAATGAAGAAGAAAGGGTGAGGGAAGAGAAAGGGGCCCTCAGTGTGCGAACAGCACGTCTTGGAGCGCGGGTTGCGCAAGATTGTTCAAAGTGACTGTGCTTCACAGAGCCCCTTCAAGAGAACATCTCCGGCTCTTCACAGCCATCGCATCTGACAAGCAGCGGGCTCTTGTTAAAAGCACTGTCGATTTAGATATACAAAACAAACTGATTCTACACTAGAGGTGGACCTGATTCGAGAGCACACGTGTTTCAGCGGAGCATAGTTTGAAAGATTGAAAGTGTAAAAGTGCGACGACACTGGTCCCCGAGCACGCGTGGGGTGTGTTTAATTTGACTGATATAGGGCACCGCAGACGGAAGTATGTCTAATGAAGGGGAGAGATGTACTCTTGTGTGACAGCCCTCCAGAAGCAAGGGCTTACAAAAGCTCTACAGAGGAGCAGAAACAAAGCAGCGGGCTTTTGATTCTGTCTTACAGCTGACACTTCAGCTTCTCTTGTTCTCTAAGGCAAAAGTCCCTTTGTTATACTTTCTGTGTTATTGGATTTTCAAGTATATAATACTCAGATATAAGAGCAAAGAAATATAAAATGGTCCTAAAAATATTTGGACACTTTAGCCACATTTAAAAATATATGAATGGCATGTGCATCTGCATTATATAATTATATATCAAACCCGTTGACATTTATCTTTTGAGAAATATAGAGCATTTAATTATAAACCAACAGATGGATTATCTTAAATTATGGCAAAAGTATTTAGACACTTTCTAGTTGTTCATAGATAATTTGTTCATGTATATATGTATGTGTGTGTGTGTGTGTGTGTGTGTGTGTGTATATATATATATATATATATATATATACACACACACACACACACACACACACACACTCAAAAAAATGCTGGGTTAAATATGGACAGAACCAGCAATTGGGTTGTTTTGACCCAGCAGTTGGGTTAAATGTTTAACCCAGACTTCTGGATAATAACCCAACCGCTGGGTCAAAACAACCCAATCGCTGGTTTTGTCAATATTTTACCCAGCGCTGGGTTGTATTTAACAATTTTTTAGAGTATGTATATATATATATATATATATATATATATATATATATATATATATATATATATATATATATATATTTATATACATAATTATTGCCATTACATGAGCAATTAACAAAATAATGATTATATAAAACATAAAATAATAAAAAACATAAAATAAAATTAATATCAATCAATAAGTAAATAAATAAATAACTACAAAACTCAATTGTAAAACTAACATAAATTTACAGTTTTATGAGAGTACACACAAAATATTTATTTTTTACTCAAAAATAATCATGCAGTGCAATCACAGCCTGCTGCTTTAGGTGTCAAGCCTGAAGCATCTATAAATGAAAAACGAAAAAGTCTGCCTCTAAAAAATGCCCTTTTCGAAATGTTTATTAAGTCTAAGCAGGGGAAAAACAATTCAACAGACATTTCAGTTAGATAGCCTTCTTCAGTGTCTTCAATAAAAATAATAAAATATGAACACACAAATATCTACATATATAGATATAGACATATGACATACAAGTATATATAAATATATACATATGTAATATATATTATATATTACATGTATACTTTTATATAAATATATGTAACGTGTGTATATTTATAGTTTTACATATTTATGTATAATATATAAATAAATAAACTATACATATATACATTTGTACATGTATATGCATATTTTTTTTTTATTTAAAAAAGTGTTGTTCTTGAATTTGCTTCAGACGGGCTCTGCTCTCTCGTCTGTGATAACGAGAGGCCCTTCAGCATTGCATTATTCTGAGTGGGCTTTCTGACATTATCCCACTATTACAGATCTGGACTGAGCAGTGGTCTCTGTCTGCCCTCTGCAGTGTCAGGTAGTTGAGCCAAGAGAAAACCTTGACATTTTGTTCAGTGACTCAGCTGAATCACAGATTATTCTGTTTTATTTTTTTGCAATGATGTTTTTCATCTTTTAATTAGTATATTAAACTATTATTTTCAACAACAGTGTGCACTGCATAGTTATGTTCTGAGGAATACCTATATATCAGTCCAGAAAAAATATAAATGAGAATGAAAAATTCCATACATAATATGCATACATTTCATTTATAAATAATTATTTTAAGATCTGTGTGTGTGTGTGTCTGTGTGTATGTGTGTTTATTAAATGGGTTATATTCCTGCAAAAACTCCTCATGTAAATAACAGAGGCTCCTGGGGAGCAACAACCTTGACATCATTATAATAATCTCCTTTGTGTGCTTAAGAGGGTGGGACTGTGTTTAGCTTTGGTCCCATTAGTAAAAATCTTATGATTTATGCAGTTGCCGGTAGACTAATATCTTTAAAATTTTGCCTGGGACAACGATTCATCTTAAAGAATGATGAGAGGAGGTTGCTCTCTATGCAAAACGCATTAAGGCTAAATGAGGAGTCTATTACTCAAATCCGGCTGATAATCTGTTAGACCTCGCCAACTAAGCAGATTTAGATGTGTCACCACGATGATGGGCCCCACCACTTCAGAACCTCACACCAGCCTGATGTTTAAAAAGAGCCCTCTACAGCCGCCATTTCCCTTGGACACACTTCACTTATCAGCATATCTGTTATTGTACCGGAATTAATCTGCTCTTCCCCTCCCATGCACCCTATGCGGGGTACAATGCGTGTGAGAAACACTCAGGAGACTCATGACAACAGCCATGTTTGTGTGGGAAAAGCCTGTTTATCATTGGGGTAATTACCACACAGGGGTTTATTCCTCCACCACACACGTGACTGGATGTTCACGGTGCAGCAAAGATGATCATGTGCCTCCCTGATGCTCTTTTGTCTCAGTCATATAAATGTAATTAGTAAAAATAAATCCTTGCTGTGTTTACTGGTAATTATATGTGTATAGTTGGTTCAAAAGTCTAAGACCACTAGTGCAATAACGCTTATATTTTGCATCTATTGAATATGATCAATTTTTAATTTAATTTAATTAATTTATTTATTTTTACTACAGATCATATTATCAGCAACGCAAATTAAGTACTTTTTAAAATATACACGAATATCAGAATGTCTTAGTAGGCCTATTTGCTCTCTCTTCTTTATAGCACTGGAGCTGACATGAACTCCACAAATTTGCTTTTTGAAATCTTAAATATTTTTTCTTAATTTTATATTTTCTATTTTGTTTAGGTCTATTGTATATTGTATATTTTTTGTTTCTTGTATTTTATATTTTGTTTATCTGTATATTTACTAGTGGTCTCTGAATTTTGGACCTCACTGTATATAAAATACATAGCCTATTATAATGTACATTTGATGCGCTTTTCCTGAAGGAAATACAAATACATCAAGATAACTAAATATTTGGTAAAATGATGAACAACAAAAAGCTCACGTTAAATATTTTCAACCGGTAGTATCGTCTCTGTTCAAGTATTTGCGTAAAATATCTTGTGTGGCGGTAACAAACCGCAGTATTCCAGGGGACGATAGCGTTACTTTTCTATTAAGAATGGGTATCAATCAGGTAAATTGCTGTAGACGTATTTGACTTTCTTTGCAAATTTTCCTTCAAACTGTTGTTCCGCAAAAAGGGTAGCTGACATGAAAAAGAAAACTGACAGTAAAAGGAGACATTTACATTTATGCCCGCTGCTGTAGCGCACGAACCTGCGTCTAGTAGGCGTAATAGGGCCTAAAGTGAATACCAAACTACTAAAATAAACAAAATAAAGTTTATGTTTTCATGTTGCGCAATAGTTCGTATCGCAGAAGGAACTTATGGGAGAAATGTTCTAATCGGAATTATTGAGCTGGAGAGTTATGAGGTAATGAGCGATATCCTGGCATGAAATCCAGACTAATTAAATGCAACGAATCACCTCTTTATTATAAAAATGACGCAAGATAGATCAGCTTGGCTCTGGTCCTGAGAGAAAGCAGAATTTTGTCTGTCCTGTGATATCAATATCTGCTGCTGTCATACTTTCTTCTTGTTTAAATGGACAGTTTGACATTTCTTGGAAAAAAATGAATGGTAACTGGGACAGAAGTACAGGGCGAATTAACATATTTGGGGAGTTTAAAACCATTGTTTGCTTTAGTAGCACAGGACACAGCACGGTTGTAAAAGTATAAATTATTCTTATAAAACATTCATGCTCTTTGGAAGCCTAACAAACTTACTAAATAATTTCAATGTTTTTTTCTTTCTTTTTTAAGGGGCTTCTTTTGGACATTCCAGTAGACCAGTATTGTCATCAAGCCTCAGGTAAGAGTAATCTGAAGTGGTAGCCGAAAGTTGTATATATTGAGGTCTGTATTCATTTTTTTAAATTCACTCAATATAGATATTTAGGCCTACAGGTGCACTTAGTCATTTCTGTACTCATTAAAATGTTTTACATATGAATAATAATTTTTGAAACGTGACGACTCAGCAGATTCAACCTGCACAGCAAAAATAAAAAGTGCTAAGTGCATCTTTAAAGGTTATTTGGTAATTTCAATATGAAACCCACAGGAACTGGCACTGAAAGTGGTTTCATGGGGTATTTTAGTAGTAGTAGTAGTATAACTGCTGTGAAGAATTTTGTAGAATTTTTTTACGTCAAGTTGCTTGGCAGGTGATGGAGGTAAAATTGCAGCCGTTCAAACCTGGGAAAATGGGTGACCTGTACAAGGCAGATCTTGTTTTGAACAGCCGTTTGGTACCAATTAATGGACTGCGGCCCATTCCTGGCCTGAAGTTAAACATAAACGACGTGAATTAAACATGGGCATTCCTCATCTTGGCACTACTTAAACTCTAGGAGACAAAACCCAATGGAACGGCTGTGACTGCGGCTGCCATTGGGCGCTAAATGCATGCCGATGTGCACTTCACTTCACCCCACCCCCTGTGCGTAAATTGCCACCTTCAGCGGCTGCCAATGGCATTAGCACCCAACAAGATCACCTCGGCTGACAATAGTTAATTTGCGCTAATGATGCTTTATTTCTCCCATTACATTAAATCATTTCCCTCCACTGCTCAACCTTTCCGTGTGCCACTGTGATTCCCTCCCTTGCACAATGTCATTTAAATAATAGAAACATGATCTACAAAATATTACCACCACATTACCTGATCTGAACAGTATTTACCTGATCCCTGGCTGGGAAAAAGCTATCGGCACATTAAAGTGCTCATTTCACATCCTCGAGCCATCTAGGATGCTTTTTGGCTTCTAAAGAGGAACATTTTTCAAAACTTTTGCCAAAGTATTTTTTCTCTTGGGAAAAGTAAAAGTTTTATTGCACTCGAATTTCAAACTGTCAGAAAATAAACTACAGCCTAGTCTCAGTAATAGAATGAGACTGGTCAGCCCTGCAGCACTGGGTGTCTTTCATTTAAATGACACTAGTCTGAAAGAATAGTCATAAGTACTGCGAAGGAATGGCATTTTTAGCACTGTTACATCACTTTTAATCGGATAGAGGTGTGTAATTGGTACCGTATAAGCATGAATAAGTTTTAAGAATATTACACTAGAGGAAAGAGTGTACTCTAATATTGCTTTAAGATAAAGTACACCAATGGGGCAGCATTATCTTTTTAATGCTAATTTGTACCACTTGTCTTACTGGGAATTATCTCCTTGTACTACTTTTATCCTGTATTTAATTAAGTTTACTAAAAAGAGTTAGGCGATGAAAACTACCAGAAGGATTTACAGAGGTTTCTTACCACACATATTCAGATATAGGCTAGTACTTCCTTTCCTTGGTTTGTTTTGCATTACTTTAGTTTACTGTTTTAGCTGATTGCTTAAATAAAATAGAGCCTGGTTAAAAGAAATCAAACAGGTAAAAAGTCTCTCCATAAAACTGTGTCTGAGATGCTGTTGTTCCTGTAGGCAGTAGTTCTGATGCAATATATTAGTTTTAGAACTTTTTACTGTATACGCTCTTAAAAATAAAGGTGCTTCATGATGCCATAGAAGAACCTTTTTGTCTAAATGGTTCCATAAAGAACCTTTAACAACATAAGAACCTTTCTGTTTCACAAAAGGTTCTTTGTGGCGAAAGAAGGTTCTTCAGATTATAAAAAGGTAAGAAAGAGATGGTTCTTTAAAGAACCTTTGACTGAATGGTTCTTTGTGGAACCAAAAATGGTTCTTCTATGGCATCGCTTGAAGAACCTTTTGAAGCACCTTTATTTTTAAGAGTGTATAGTGGTAGATCTGTTGGAACTTTTGATGCTTACTGGAATTACCACAAAAACGAAGCAGTTGTTGACATTGTATGGTGAAATGTTTTGTTACATTCTTGAATCATTATTTATGTATTCAGTCTGCTTTACTCGACTGTAGAGCCTGTGTAAATGAAAACCGTTTCTTTGCGAAAATGGCTATCACAACCTGAGTAAGCAGGACTTAGCCCTGGTCAACAGCAAGGCTTCAATCTCATTAGCAGTTGATTAATGAAAGAGACTGTAACATCATATTAAACGTGGCAGCACATTCGCAAAGAGGCAATTTTACAGTTGGTCTAGAGTTATGGGTGCATATGTGGAGGGATCAGTTTGAATAAGGCAATGCTCATTCGTTATCTTTAATTGTTCCTGAGGAAGCTTTTAGTCTGGGTGAAATATGATTCTATTAGAAAACGATGCTTTCCCATTTAGAGCAAACAGACATGAATTATCTCATTTGGACCCTTTTCAGGACTGTGCTGTGTTACAGCGTGGGGGTTTTAAGAGCCTTACTGTTTCATGCTTCCATTTGAGGACAGTGTGTGTGTGGAGGAAATAGAAGAGATTGTTCCCCTGCAGTGGAAATGGAAGGGAAATCTGAAGGACAGAACTGATTTTTTTTTATTTGTGACCTCTGTGAAGAAGACACTCTGATTTCTGTATGGTAGGTATATTGGTGATGTTTGAAAAGTTTAAGGGTTTTAGCATTGATGCTTGTACTTTAGTTTTGAATATCTGAATGTTTTTGTTGCTCATGTAATACCCTTCTGCAATTAAAAGAATACTAGTAGAGTTTCCAAATTTAGTGTTCAGTTGAATATTCTCAAGACAGGTTCCCATAATAATAGAACATGTGAAAATCTGTAAATTTTAAGATTGTATTGTCCAGTCATGTTTTTATTTACATATAGACCACATAATCTTCAAATGATATTTTTATCGTGTTTTCTTAAAGTAGCTATAGACTTTTCTTAACATTCCATTTACATATAAATAAATGGATATACATATGATTTAGCTAAATGAAATGATAAAGAAATGTGTGTATATATGCAAATAATATGCAAATATATTTATTTAGATCTTATTCTTCTTAAATTATTTTGATCTAATTATGTTTAAAATCAAAGACCAAATTCATTGTTTAAAAGGTGTAGGAACCCTGTTCATCAGTTCCAGGTCTTCCTGCACCTCTACTGTATGTTGTGCCATTTTTTGTTCTTCTTCTATTCTTAGAGAGAGTAAATTCTTGTAATAAGAAGTAAATTTTAGATCTCTGGCATAATTGACTCTTCATGTACAACCGTCAATATAAAAAACATATTTTGGAGATTTACGAAACTGCAAAATTAATTGTAAATCCATAATTTTTCCCTAAATTGTAATTGCCCAGTGCTGAATGACATACTTAGGATAATATTCCATTTTTACTGTCATATTTACATATCAGACTGTTGTCCATGTATGAATTTCATATTAGCTCAAGGTCTACGCTTGGCTTCAGGTTTACAGTAATAAATATCAAGACATACTGTGGTCGTGCTTGATATTTTCTGTGGTTGTATTTTGTACCCTCTCTTGCGTAAGATGGATTTACTTTGCACGCCTCAAATGTACTTCACATATACACACACGATTATGTTCAGAGGTGCCATTAAATTTGCTCGACCGGTCATTCGCACTTACCTGCGAGTCAGAGTAGCCTCATGTAAAATCCTTGTCACTTCATTCCATTTACCGATATATCAAATGATTTACCCTCGAATGGGACAGTGTTACAGTAACGATTAACCATTAACATTATCGCTTGTAAGACTCTTGACACCCAAGGAGTTAAGTAGCTTTTTGCATGGGTGACATGTGAGTGAAACATAATAAAGGTAATTTACTGCAAGGCAAATTCCATAGCTAAAGGGTTCCCATGTTAAATAGCTCAGTGACCTTTAGCGGCTGATTACATAAAGGAGGCACAATCAGATTAGAGCAGTGAGGGAAAGGTCAAGCGCATTCGCAGTGGTGGCCATTTCGGTCTACCTGGAGAGGCATCGTCTCAGAGCGCCGTCCGAAAAGCAGCCGTCGGCTGGGGGCGAGGAGGTAGTTAGCCTTTGTGCCCCAAGAGCCGTTTACGTAAAGGCCAGCATCTGACATGCTCATGCGTCCCCTTGCTTTTATGTCCCGATGGACGGCACTGTACGTGAGAGCGTCTTCAACCTGAATGATCTGCAGAAGGAGCTGTGCTTCAGGATGTTGAGTTTTGTTGAAGTGAAGTCATGTGAAAATCTGAATGTCAAGCGTCTGAATTCAGTAGAGTGATTCGGGATGGGTTTTTTTTTTTGGACTGTCATTCTCTCTGAGCTGATGCAGTCAGCTGATGCCTTTGATATCTGATATCGTTAGCCTGTTCAGATACTGAATTATGTTAGCACAAAAATCTATAAACTAATCAGCACAAATACAGTTAGCCTTATGTATGTAGGGACCACATACATCGTACCTCTCATGTGCTCAAACATTTCAGCTAGCATTGTTAGAGAATTTATTCTAGTCTTGTTTTACACCATAATAACATTATTATAACAACATTATATTGTCAGTAGGAAATATCAGTTTACATTTCCAAACATTCCTTTTGTCATTAATTGCAATAATACAGTGAGATTTTTGTATGCACAAGGAGTCTGACAACAGCCAGTGCTCAACACAGAGATCTGATCTCACCATCACTGGGTCTGCAAGGGATTGCGTGCAGAATTAGAAAAAAATGAGTTAGACTAAATCCAGAAGATCTGTGGAAACGTCTCTAAGACACTTATACCTATACCAATAGAGAAGAAGAAAGAAACCTATACCAATAAGCTACCTGAAAAACTATGCGCAAGTTTTTAGGACAAAAGTTGTTTTAAAGGGATAGTTCACCCAAAAATGAAAATTCCGTCATTAATTATTCACCCTCATGTCGTTCCAAACCCGTAAGACCTTCATCCATCTTCAGAACACAAATTAAGATAATTTTAATGAAATCCGAGAGCTTTCTGATCCTGCATAGACAGCAATGCAACAACAACATTCAAGGCCCAGAAAGGTAGTAAGGACATCAGTTAAACAGTCCATGTGACATCAGTGGTTCAACCGTAATGTTATGAAGCTGTGAGAATACTTTTTTGTGTGCAAAGAAAACAAAAATAATGACTTTATTCAACAATTTCTTCTCTTCCGTGCCAGTCTCTGCATGCGTAGTGCGAACGAGTGGCAGAGATTGACACAAGAGAAAAAATTGTTGAATAAAATAAAAATATTTTTGTTTTCTTTATGCATAAAAAGTATTTTTGTAGCTTCATAGATTTAAGGTTGAACCACTGATGTCACATCAACAATTTTTACATTGCTGTGTTGATGTCTATTTGATTTAGTTAATATAAGTTGATAAATAAAATATATCTATGACATTATTTTTGAAAGCATCTTCACATTACAGCATTTTTACACAATTGCCTAAAACACTACACAGTACTGTAGCTTTGCAGGTACAGTAGGTTTCTTCAAGGGTCTTAGAGACATTGCCACAGTTTTTCTGGATTTAGCCTGTCTCAGTTTTCTGTTTCTTCATGTCCTTCCAGACAGACTGGATGATGAAGAGTTCAGATCTCTGTGTGGAGCACTGGCTGTTATCAGACTATATACAGAAGTCAAAGTATCAACAACAAATGAATACACACATACACACACACACACACACACACACACACACACACGCACACACACACACACACACACACACACACACACTTTGACTTCTGCTATATGAGTAGTACATGTGCAGTAATGAGTGAACTACATGGATGAAAAAGTCTAGATTTGCATATAGTAAATTTAGTCTCATAAAAATGGAGCAAGCAAACCTTCATTTAAATTGATTGCTTGTGTGAAACTGAATAAAGGTTTAAGTATTTGTTATATTACCTCATTTTAATTATCTAAATTGAGCAAGCACAAGCAGCAAAATTCAATTTTTTGAGTGTTGATCCTGTTTGAACTGTGCCATTACTGTATTAATATTCTGCTGTATATTGTCATTAGATTATGGTTGGGCATTATTATTTAAATTAAAAGCCACAGTATGATATTATAACTTTGTGTTGTCCCGTTCAGATCTCATCTAAAGTTATTGCTCACCTTGCGAGAAGTGCGCTTTTTGTCTTATTTGATCCAGCATGCATCCAATATATAGACAAGACCAATATGTGAAATGTGTGCTTTGCAGTTCACCTTGCATAAGAAGGCCTTCCAAGGTACAAGCCACCAATTTGTATAATAACCACATACTGTAGGTTTCAGACATCTAAAGCACCAGACCATTTGATTTTCCAGAATGCTTGTGTATGTGTACATAAGTGCATATCACTTAAATGAAGTGTAAAACAAACAAATACCAAGAACGTCTCCGTTTCGATAGGATAATAACATCAACCACTGTACCATTCGACTGGAGAACAGCTATGCAACACCGCTAGCGCTGGAAAAAAAGGAAAAAAGGAAAAGCAGTGTGTGTTCACAAAAAATGGTACAGTTTCATAGATATGATAGAGTAATATTTTGCACAGTGCAGTTACAGACCCAGTGGAGGGTCAGTGAATGGTAGAAAAATGGCAGCTTAGAAAGAGCGGCGTTATCAAGTGGCTTTTCTCCACTTGTTGACAGCAGAATGGATCTGGGTGGCCCTGTTATTGTTATTATAATCTCATAGCACAACCTCCATCGCACTAGTGAGTCTGGCAGGCTGGGGATATGGCGAGTGATGAGACACTATTTGTGTGTGGCTGTGTGTATTTGAGCTAACTAGACTGTGTACGCTGCCTGTGTCTACAGTATGTGTGTGTGGGCACACATGCGTGTGTGTGCACGCAGGGTGGGAAGGCAGTTTGTCTTAGGCGTAGATCGACGCTGGCTGGCCTGTCAGCTGGTTTTATGGCGGGCCCATTAAGGGGCTGACATGGTTAATGCTGATTGCGGCAGGCGCAGCGAGGACCTGACAGTAACGGTGTGCTGAGTGACGCAGATGATGTTAACAAGCCGGGGGAAGCGACTGGGGCCCGTGTTTACAATGTGGGGGTGCTAAAGCTGTCTACGCGATAACCACCAACCTCCTCGGCACACGCGCAAACACACACACACACATCACACACATGCCGAGGCTGGCACAAACTACACCAGCGGATAATTAGGCAGCCTGGCTTCATTCCTTACAGTGGAGAGCTGCAGTGGCCCGTCACTTGCGGAGTGAAGATGGCTCTGCATCTCAGACTATTTCAAGCTTGCTGTTCGACCACAGACGTTTCATCTTGACTGCTCTATCTGGTTTGCCTTTGATTCATTTGTATATAAACTGTGGCAAGGTAACGCAGGTGCACTCACCAAAATGCTTACCAAAAAGTACAGTGGTTCAACAATAAGGATTTTTTTTCCTGTCAGGCTAGTAGTTTAGATTTTTATTTGACCTGCTTTCACTGGTCTCACTACAGAAGATTGATCAATTTTTATTTTCAACAATCTACCTTTTACATGTCCTAAAAGGCAATTATATATAGTAATAATAAAAAGAACAAAAGATATGTATACTTATTAATAAAATATAATAATAATAAAATAATATTAAACACTATCTATCTGTCTGTCTGTCTATCTAAATGTGTGGGCATGTATGTGTGTGTAAATATGTAAAAATATATGCACATAAATACATAAGTACCCTCTATGTCATTATTTTGTTGATTCTACTGAACGCACACAGCTGGAAGACACTTCTATGCTCGTGTTTTTCATGTTTGTACATCCCGTCCATGCATTTGAATGCCAATTGAATTAAAGAAACATTCTGATATTAGATTTGATGCGTGCAGTCTGTATTGCCCGCAGTCGTCTTCCGCAGCTGCCAAAATGACACGATTTCTACAATGATCTAAAGAAACATGCTCAAAAACAATTAGTGTTGAGAACTCACATTTCAAATTAAGCTGTGAGGCCATTGCATATATAAGTCCTCTTGTCAGCTCGGTGAAGTGACAGCTAATGAGCTTCATTAATATGCTAAACAGGCCTTTTTCCCCCTCATTTTGCTCGTGCTCTGTCCACTGCAAAGTGACCAGCTCTGGAATATTTCTAATTGCAAGTCAATTATGTCATTGAGCCCATTTAGAACTTCATTTGTATGCAAATTCAGGGTTGTGGAGCTGAGAAGAGGGTTCAACACTCGACAACAGTAAGTGTATAAATAGTACATGATCTTAGTCTGGGCCCACCAGAGATGTTTTGTGGCAATGCAGACTTGGACTTGAAGCCTAGCTAAAACAAATCCAAAGATTCCAATCACTCTGCATGCAAAGAAAGAATCACAATCTGCTCGGCTCATGGAATGATCATTAATTGAACTTACAAGGGAGAGTTGCACCCAGTAAATGATTTCTCAATGCATCATCTGTCTTTGATCTCTATGTAGTCAATAGGTTTAGTGGGGTGTAAAACACCCATCAATAAAAGCTGATGAAGACATACTGTAAGTAAATGATTAAGGGAAGTCGGTGCCTCCTGTCGTGACAGTTGTGGGTCTGTGGAGTTGTAGGCTGCTGAGTGTGTGTATTAGGCAACCTAATAGGCTGCTGAGTGTGTGTGTGTGTGTGCGCGCAAGCAGTCAGCGAAATGGCTGCCCGCTATGGAAATGACAGTGAGTGGCTCTGTCTTCCCAGAGTGCAACCTGCCTTTCTGTCAACTACTGCAGCTGTAGAGAGTAAACCTACACACACTAGAACACACATAAGCTGGTAATAGGCGCATCCATATTTTGTGTACACACCTGTTAGTTTTGGAGACGGTGTTGTGCTCGGCGGGTTTGGTGCAGGCTAACGGAGCCATGCCTGCTGTCCGACAGGCGCCTTAAGGATTATCAAGCTCCATTTTATTAGTGCAGACTAGGGCTCTGCACAAGAGGCAAGGTTGTAAATTAGCTGCCAGGCCGGCATCAATACTAGAGAAAATCCAGTGACATTGTGAAGTCTGCCACCCATCAGCAGTTAATGAATGGATGAAGTGAAGACCATTTTTAGTAAATTCATTACTGTATTGGACTTGACAGGGCAGATTAATAATTGGTTTGTCACATTTTTTCTTCTGAATGATTAATATGCCTATTGATTAGCGACCTGGGCGGTGTGCAGATGATATGGAGAAAAATGCACGCACAAGCACTTGGATACAGAAATCCAATGGATGCTGAAAGAGTGACCAGCAGTCAAAAACACTGCATCCAACTTAATCAAATCCTCCTACAGATATCTGTCCACATGCCACTGCAGGAACAGGCTATTGGTCAGGTGGTTTGCTGCAGTGACCATATCAGTTCCGCTTAATCAGAGTGCAAAATATTATTTTTGGACTTTTGCCACTGTTATTTATAGAGACAGTGAGAGGACAGGAAATACTGCAGGGGAAGAGGGGGGAATAAGACCAGGAAATGTCACTAGTTAGATTTGAACTTGGACCGACAGCATGAGTTTAAACAGCATTTATGTTAACCACTAAGCCATGGCTCTGACCACTTGATAGTTACAAAAATGTTTAAAGGGGTAGTTCAGCCTAAAATTTAAATTCTGTTATAATTTACTCACCCTCATGTTGTTACAAACTTACTTTCTTCTGGGGAGTAAAAAAAATTGAAGATTGTTACTTTTTTCTTTTTTCTCCATACAATGAAAGTCTGTGGTGTTCAGAGTTGTTTTGGACCCCACTGACTTTTATTGTATGGACAAATATAGTTTTGATGATGAATGATATATGATGACAGAATTTTCATTTTTGTGTAAAATATCCTGTTTAAAGTCAACATGAATTGCTGTTCGCAACTCATTTTATATCTTTACTTCAGACTGAAACAGGATATTCAATGAGAAATGTAGGGTGAGAATTTTATTAAATGTTTTTAGGTTGTACAATGAAAGTGGATATTACATATCAGAATGCATTAATACATTAATTCAATTATGCTAAATTTATAAAATGTGTGTGTGTGTGTATACACACACACACACACACACACACACACACACACACACATATATATATATATATATATAAATTTTATATTTTTATATACTTTATACATTTTATATATTTATTTTTATGTATTAATAACTGAATTAAGATGAGACCTTAATGTGCAAGAGGAAAGAAAATGGGGTCAGTTTGATTTCTGCAAAATGCTTTGTAACTGTCATTTTGTTGTATAGTTTGGCTTAGCTTGAAGATCGTATTGTGTCGTTCTGTGTCGAACATTAAAAGTGGTAGGATCAAGATGGCATTATACTGTACAGCAGTCAAAATTATTTTGAAGAAATCCATATTGGACAGATCATGGATAAATGCTGTAGAGCAGATGAATAGACAGAGCCAGTTATTGAAACTCAGTGTTATTAGTCATGATCATGCAATGAATAGTCTGACATTTATGCATTGCACAATATGTTACAAGGATTTGAATCTGATAATATTTGCTCGGTTAAACATACATTGTTGATGGATTTAAGAAAAACGTGACATACAATCAAAAGATATTACTTAGACCGTATCTTTAATCCATGAAGGACAGCCCTTTTAAATCTTGTTTTTTTTATCAGTTGTAAGATCCTTCATATCTTCACACACTGGAATTCATACTGTAGATAAAAAAACACCAAAAGAGTCACAGATTGAGTTATCATTTTACTTCTCGGATTTCTACCAGAAATAATCCATGTTCTACAAAACGTGTCTAATTCGGAACACACTCCGCTTTGTGGCGTCTCCTGCCGCATCATTGCAGCGCATGATAAAGCGTGCGGCTCAATTTCACTACAGCCGAGATTAAGAAAACCATGCGCTGCTCGCGACAAAGGGGCATTACCATATGAATATGACCATCGCATCTCAGTCTCTTTAGCCCATCAATCTCTGCTGGCTCTTGTAGGGGAGTCAGATAACCTCCAGGAGATCCCTCTTAACCTCAATTCTGCAGGATGGATTAAGAAATACCCGTGAGCGGAGTGTTTGAGGAGAACGGCGGCCCTGCCATTATTCTTCCCTGAAACGAGATATAATACAATTAATCTTGTCCAGGAGGAAAAATATGGCACCTAAGTGAATTTTACATGAAGACCCTCCCACTGCTTATCGCCGGGGCCCCTTTCCTGGACGAGGAGTAATTGTGTTCTGACAGAGACAATGACTGTAGGTGAACTTCAGTGGAGACAGCTTTCAGAAGACTTGTCACATGCGCAGAGGAGTCTTCTTTTAAAAACATTCAAAAATCGTAAAATCTGTGTAAGAATGTTCTTTTTTTATTCTTTAATTCCAAAACCAAAATGTCAGATGTCTGTTCATTTATATTACAACGGTAAATATTCTGTAATTCTCTACACATTTTTGACCATGATAAATATGTGCATTGCATAAAATTATTTCATATAGAATTTTGATTTGTTTAAGTTGTTACATATGTGACCCTGCAGCACAAAACCAGTCATAAAGTTCATTTTTTTGAAATTGAGATTTATACATCTGAATAAATAAGCTTTCCATTGATGTATGGTTTGTTAGGATAGGACAATATTTGGCCCGAGATACAACCATTTGAAAATCTGGAATCTGAGGGTGCAAAAAAAATCTAAATACTGAGAAAATTGCCTTTAAAGTTGTCCAAATGAAGTTCTTAGCAATGCATATTACTAATCAAAAATTAAGTTTTGTTATATTTATGGTAGGAAATTTACAAAATATCTTCATGGAACATGATCTTTACTTAATATCCCAATGATTTTTGGCATATATGAAAATTCTTAAGATGGGTATTTTAACACACTGTCTGTAAGGAATTCCCTTAAACACTTAAAAAATATAAATGTACAGTATTTTTTTGCTGCATGTTTACAGCATCTGTTCCATCAACTATGGAATAAAATCTAGATTCTCTGTTCTGTATAATCCAGTGAAGAACAGAACCCATTTCACACCGAACATCCACTGTATCTCTTTCTTAGCAAAGCGGAAGTGGGCTTAAGAGTCACTTCCTGCTGTCCAGGTGCAAACTGCACAGCTGTGTAAGCATCTTTCTCTTAAAAACATTACCACATGTTGTAAAGTCCATTGCCGCGTACACAACAAACCATGAGAATAATTTGCTATCACATGCTCACTCTCCCCTGATAATATCTGGATATGTGCTGGGAGTGTCATAATTAACTTTACCACTGGGAATGCGCATATGACGCCGCTGAATTATTTATAAACACTTGTACTTATGCAAATTGTGCTTGTATTTTAAACATAACCAAATTGCATGTATTTTTATTGATTCGTAGTTGTTGATTAATTTTATTTTCATATGTTTGCTTTGTTGGTTATTCCCATAATGCTGAAATTTAGTGTCCCAAGACGACCTGGTAAAAGGATAAAAAGCAGGTTTTCACCTCCGGAAGAATTCCAGACTCAATTACAGAGCCAGGTAGCATGATTTATTTAAATAAATCTATTTAATATTCTTATATCTTACACACGCTCGACATTCGTATGGAGGTGTATCGGACAGTGTATGGGTAACGGGAAGACATAAAGCATGGTCTGATCCATGGGTCCGGCCGTTGGTGTGAGGAGAGGAGGGGGAGAGAACACAGGTGAAATTGATTCTTGGTGTCTATATTTCATGTTGAAAATTGGCTCGTACATCCAGTGGTTTGATCTATGGGGGCCGTCGTCCTAAGAAAAAACCTTAGTAAATGTGTAATTTCTCCCTTGATGGAACACGGATGAAAGGCGATCCTTCTTATTCCTCTGCCTCTTTTTCTCTCTCTCTTTCTCACTCCCCTGTTCTTTTCCCCTCTTTCTCCGTAGACAGTTCTGTTCCTGCAGGATTACGGCCCCCTCCCTTCTCTTTCTCTCGTCCTCTCTTTTCTCTCCTCCTTTTCATGCTCCTTGATGTCTCCATTTCATTATGGCCCCTCCATTTATCAACTCTTTTCGGGTGAGGAGTGACTTTGCGCCTGTTTTTTTTTCAGTGCGATTGTATGTGCGTATCCGTTCCGTGGTAGTGGGGTTCATATCTGCGTGGATGACATTGGAGGGTCTGCGCTGACGAAATTGTGTAATATTCTCTGCAGGTGTCTTGTTTGTTTGGCATCGGAGAAGTGGCCCCGGGCAGATGGGCCACCCTGTGTATGCGCTGATAGATGTGAATAAAGATAGAGTGGTATAGGTATACATGGAAAAGAGAGGCGAAATAAATGGGGCAGACAGGGGAGCAATACACAGCCGCTGATGTGTAAATGATAAAGAGCCCCTCGGCATCTTGGATGGTTGGATGCTATGAAAGAAAGGGATGGAAGGAGAGAGGGAGGAATGGGTGAGTGCATTACAATCAAGGAATGCTAATAATAATAATAATAATGTGAAATTAGTTCTCTCTATCAGTGGCTGAGCGGACAGGCCTTTTAATCATGCCGTAAAAGGTGCGAATGCGCTTTATCATCATTGAACTGTTTCCGGGGCTAATTGTGGCCATATTTCACTGTCCGGGAGCCCGGGGTGGCCAACGATCTGGCCTGCTGGAGCTGCGGCGTGATTGAACGCAGATAAAGTCCCAGTCAGAGGAGGGCTCAGCTGCGGGAGACAGACACTAAGTGAAACAGAGAGCTCCCTCGTCCTGAAGGCACACGCCGGCCCCCTGCGCTTCCCTCTCTCTCATCTTTCTCCCCCTTGGGCCGTGCCGAAGAACAGGGGAGCCCCTGTAGATCGGGATCCTCTGTAAGGTGAGCTCAGGGAGGTGTAACGTGGTGCCACATCCTGAGAGTCTGATTCTCAGTTATCATTTGCCAGGGGAAGTGTTAGCAGACAGATGCTTGCTGTCTTATAATCATGACTCAGTGATTTATGATCAGCACTGACATAGTGTTTCAGCACTTACTGATAAAAGAATAGTCGAAAGATGTCCTCTGTAATGAACCTCTCTCTTTAGAGATAGCTTTGTCTTATCAGACATGATAGATGAACAAGACAAAAAAAAAAACAAAAAAAAAAAACACCAAAGATATTGGGTTTTTACTCTTGAATATATTTAAATAATTAAATATAAGTATAGTTAAATATAAGGCATGAACTTTGTTTTGCGTGTCTGTATCCAATAAATTTACACACCCATATAATATAACATAATATATTATAATATAATATAATATAATATAATATAATATAATTATAATATAATATAATATAATTATAATATAATATAATATAATATAATATAATATAATATAATATAATATAATATAATATAATATAATATAATATAATAATTTTCTATTTTTTTATTATTGTTTTTTTTTTTATTTTGTGTTGGCTCTGTGCTTACTTGTGGCACAACTTTACTCCTTTTTTTCCTTCTGCCACACTTCCATCATTTATTCCCACCTTCCTTTTTTATAATCATTTCCTTCTCTTTCTCAGTCACCTTGCACAGGGATGTAGGTCACCTACAGGGAAGAAACTTTTAATTAAAGTTAAAGCTTCACCGGCAGAGCAGACCTGTGGATGTGGATTGGGGGGTGGGGTTTGCAGGTCCTCTACCACACCGTCCCAGTCCCGGCCTTATGATCATACACTTAAAGAGGCTGGATTACAAATTTTACCTAATGGACCAAATGTCTAAAAAAAAATATATAATTAACTGACAGCCAAAGTGAAAGTGCTATTTTTCCACACAAACCTATTGTTTGGTCACAAATCAAGCTTGTGTGTGTGTTTTAAAGGGTTACTCCACCCCAAAATTAAAATTTTGTTATTTATCACTTACCCCCATGTCGTTCCAAATTTGTAAAAGCTTTGTTTGTCTTTGAAACACAATTTAAGATATTTCGGATGAAAACCGGGAGGCTTGTGACTGTCCCATTGACTGCCAAACAATTTTCATTGTCTTGGCCCAGAAAAGTATGAAAGATGGCATTTTTGAGAATATCCGCTGGACGCAAGCAGCGTACGTTCTTCTGTGTCAGCCGCGCCTCATGGATACGCTGTTTTCCTTCAAATCAAAGCGTAAATACACGTAGAAGACGTATCCGGTAGGCGGCTGACACAGAAGAACGTACGCTGCTTGCGTCCAGCGGATATTCTCCAAAATGGCACTACGCTGAACCAGAGGAGACGAATTGATGAATAAATTCATTATTTTTGTTTTTGTTGCGTACAAAAAAGTATTCTCGTAGCTTCATAATGTTACGGTTGAACCACTGATGGCAGATGGACTATTCTGATGACGTCTTTCATACTTTTTCACTGGCCAAGACAGTGAAAATTGTTTGGCAGTCAATGGGACAGTCACAAGCCTCCCGGTTTTCATCCTAAATATCTTAAATTGTGTTCCGAAGACGAACGAAGCTTTTATGGGTTTGGAACGACATGGGGGTAAGTGATTAATGACAAAATTTTCATTTTGGGTGGAGTAACCCTTTAAAGACTATTTCTTAGCATATGTTTTTTTTTTTTTTTTTTCTCCAGTTTGTACTTAGATATTTGGTCTCTCTCTCAAAAAAATAAATAAAATAAAATAAATAAAAAACTAAATATCCTTATTAATGTAAAATATTATAAATAATAAAATATACAAATGTATTCTTTCCATATAATTTAAAAAAAAAAGCATTTACAGGGTGATGGGGTATTTTCAATATCAACATATCAGTTCAGATAGTGGAGTGTGTGTGCTTGTTACCGTATGTTTGTGTCCCCAAACGTATCCCCACATTTGTGTTTTTTGTTTTACTGCAGAGGCGTCCCTGAGGTGGATCTGGTTACGCACACAAACTGCAGGAGAGGCACATGATATGGGGAACACACAGCAAATATTGCATCCCAAAGTAAAACGCATAATCCAAAGAGCCCCCTAACACAATTAGGAGTGAGGCCGTCATAGGTGCCGAGCACCAACAAAATACTCTTCAAGTGGCAGCGTAAAGTGCCGCAGCTATTTAGAGGGGGGAAAACAGTTTGGAGAGGGGCATCCATCCTTCAGAGAAGTCCAATCTCATTTGGGTGATGGGCGCGTCACTCAAACAGGAATGGAAGTGCAAATTCTGGGCTGTAATAGAAGATTGAATCAGAAGCAAATATACAAAAGTGGGGAAATTTTCAAGATTAAATTGAGACAGTTCTAAAATTGTACACCGCTCGTCAAATGATAATGCACTTTTGTTGTAAATAACTTTTTCAGTTTTTCACGTTTACCTTGTTTTCCAATTGAATGCAAGCAAATAGCCCTCTAACTTTTTATAAAATCCCATTATTTCAATGATTTGTAAATCTAATTAAGGACTTGAAGGTGAAGTGTCTAATTTCTGCATCAATGGCTGGACAAAACATAATTGCGAAAATAATGAATTTTATTATCAGGTTTCCTTGAACACTGATCATTGGTTAGACAAACAGATGTTCCTGTCCCACATACGATGATGTTGCTATGTCAGGATGGTTGGGATGCTCAAACAAACAGAACAATGCATATAATATTTCAGAAACCAATTTACATTTAGTTTACTTATAGAATAAGTAAGAGTGTTACACTATTAACCTTTAAGATTAAGATTTATAAATTGTAAAAATAATATGGTAAACATATTAGTAAACATAAATCATTCTTCATTTGTTTGGTGAATTAATTTGGTGCAAATAATATACAGTAGAAAGCAAAAAAGACAAAAAAGCTAAAAAAGATAGCTAGAGAAAAAGAGAGAAAGCACCCTCACTCTGGCCCTAGAAGCTTTCTATATAGAGATAAATGATGGCACTCTATGTGAAGCATCAACTGCCCTATTAACCACGCTCCATAAATGTGACTCATCAACGGGAGCTGTCATAACTCACTTTACAACATTGATTTTAATCATGTGAAATGTAAACATACATATTATCAATATCAATGCGGAAAATAACGTTGTAATATGCAATTACAGGCTGGCATTGATTTTTTTTTTCAGCGTAATCATGCCCAATTGATTTAATAAAGCCGTTATGGGCCAGGCTCAAGGAATATTAGAAACACAGTTTTCATAAATTTAATGTGGAAGGAGACAAAATCTGAACAAAGAGGTTCAGGCTTAGCAGGAATTAACATGAGCGCTGTTTGCACCTACGGCTAAGAAATGTAGCGACTGTGTGTGCATTTGAATATGACCACTATCAAGCTTTAAGAAAATGCAAATAGTTTAATAAATGCACAGTTATTATCAGACAACTGATTTAGTTCATGTTGTATTTACCATTCAAAGGTTTGAGGTCAGTAATATTTTGTTTCTTTTATTCAGCAAGGACACATTAAATTGATTGAAATTAACAGCAAAGACTTTTTTATTTGTTAAAAAAATCATATGAATGCTGTTCTGTTGATCCTTCCATTCTTTGAAGAATTCTGAAAAGAAAGCATGTTTGTTTCCACAGAAAATTGAGCAGTGCAGCTCTTTTCAACATTTATAATAAATGTTTTTTGAGCACAAAATCAGCATATTAAAATGATTTCTGAAGGATCATGTGACACTGAAGACTGAAGTAATGACTTCCGGGAGCTTTGCCATCACAGGAATAAATTACATTTTAAAATATATTAAAACAGAAAATGATTATTTTAAATTGTAACAATATTTCACAATTTTATTGTTTTTGACTGATTTCTGCCCCCAAAATATTGAACGGTAATGTATATCTGACCAGTTTTGAATCATGAAGAGAGAGAGAGAAAAAGGAGAGCTGGAAATAAAACACTGCATAATTAATTGTACGTAACTACTCATAAGAGCATCTAAAAAATTAGGTCATCATGACTTAGAATGATGAACTTAACTGTGGATCTTCCAATTTATCCAGCCGCTTTATTCACTCTGCATTTAGATGAAATATCGCAGTGACTTTGCAGTGGCGGCTGTATATGTGTAGTCTTTAAAGTGTCAGCACATTTCTTCTTCAAAATCATCATTGCTGTAGTTCGAGTGCCAACAACATGACTCATTTTTCCCCTCACTTAAGCCCTGTGTTTCCGACCCTCTCCTCCTTTCTTGTGCCACGGAAGCCATCTCTCCTCACACTTCCCCTCGTCATGCCGACAGCAGATTGATTTTCCCCACTGTGTTATCAGATTGTGTCGGACACGCGCCTGTGCCGCGCTCCCATTCAGAGCTGCTCTAATGAGGACAAACTACCCCCTGAGCCACCATGGATCCTCACTGCACGAAACAAAATGGCTGCATTGAAATGAGAGGACAGAGAGGTCAGCTCACCGTGTCCATTCTCATATTACCGCGGTCTCTCCAAATGACTTTTTTGCCATTGTAATTGTATGTTGTGGCCCACCGGCACATAAAAGTCACTGTGTGTCCATCTCTCACACTATCGGGGCTCTAATGTAATCACTTTAATAGCCCAGCCCTGATGGGAAAGAGCCCCATGTATAACATTATAGAAATATTTATTTGCCAGGCGAAATAACTGGATACTAACTTGATTAAGATATGCAGTTATTCATTTGGAGGAGAAAGCTTTATGTCTGCATTAGTTGGACCGGGATTGGCGCTGAGTTTTGCCGTGATTCACAGTCCGCCGCCGTCTCCCGCAACACCAGGGGCCTCTCTGAGAAAACTTAAATTCTTTATTATACAGGTTCAACTGGGTAAAATGAACCAATAGCCGCATTAGTCTTATTTTGCCATTGTATTTGTATAAGATATACACAAAGTATTTTGCAGAAAGAAAAAGTGTGAATGTTCTTCTAGCAAATTCTATCAACCCTTGGTGATAAAATAAGATGGCAGATGCCATTTAGTGTTGTTTACTATACTTGTTTTTGTACTTTTTGTATTTGCATGTTGTGTACACCACATAGAAAGCAATGCTTTTTGTAATTCAGTGCAAATAGTGCTCTGTTCTGGTGTAAATAGTAAAATGCTGCTATTTGGATTATCATCTGCAGTAATTAATCCAAACTACTCCGTAGACAAATATTTACTAAAGTCCAGGCCTTGGACCCCTGGTGGGCTGTGTACGAGTTGCAGCAAAGGAATGAGTTATTTGAAAAATGTGGGGTGTTATTTTAATCACAAATGCGATTAGATTTGTTTTTGTTATTATTAAAAACACAGAGGAAACCATGAAAATAGGTAATTTTGACTTTTTTTAAAAAACTTTTATTTTGTCTTTTATCTGGCTTTTCTGACAACTTTGGCTTCATTTCTTGCAATTGCAGCTTCATATCTCACAGAGTGACTTTATAAATCACAATTGCAACTTTATTTCTCAATTGCTAATTTTATTTGCATTTGCAACTTTATATCCCACAACATCTTTTTTTGGTTGCGCTTTATATTAGGTGGCCTTAAATTGTACTTTTACTGTATAATACTGTGTAATTTAAATTAAACATACAGTGCACTTATTGTATACATACATGTTTTTACATTGTACTTATATTTAAAAAATACCTGTATGTAATTACATCTGTCATTACATTTGTAATTACACTGTTGCTCCATCGCTTACATCTTAACCCAGCCTTAAACCTACCCATACCACTAAACCTGTCCCTAACCTTATCCGTATCCCACCTCAATAGCAGCAGAAGTGTTTTGCAATACAATATGAACACAATAAGTACATTAAACTTTGTCTCACAATTACCCATTTCATTTTTTACTCTAAAGTGGAAAAGGCTTCTGTACAAAATCTTTAAACTGTTATTTAAAAAAACAAAAAAACAAAAATACAAATGAAAAATAAATCTTAAAGAGGCCAGCTTGTGAATGTGGCTGATAAGCTTAAATGACACATTTTTAGGGCAGTAACAATTCTGCTTATTATGTTGAGGACATTTTTTTGTGGTATGTTTCAAATCTTTCTTAACATTCTTTGAATCAACTTTTGCACTGCCTAATGTTTGAATGTTGAGGCACATTTACATTCTTGTAAACGAGTGGATTGTGTTCATTCTTTTCATGTTATTTGTACTCGGGAAACACAGTGTTCATTAACTTGCCTTAATCAACTTAGCGTTAAACGAAGCTGATTACAGAGGTCTGCCAATTTAGTTCCCGTCTTCTAGGTGGGCCGTAGAATTAGATGGGAATATTTGGCTAGTGCTGCTTCTATTCTATTCTATTCTATTCTATTCTATTCTATTCTATTCTATTCTGAGACCAACCATTACTGCTGCTATTATCTGAGCTTGTATATATTAAGTATACATCTAATTGCTTTCTTAATCATTAAATGCATTTCACTGCTTTATGACCGGCCCTTCATTTTGTTGAGTAAGCAGTTGGACTCTAGAATGATTTTAAAAGGTATTTTTTCTCTTTCTAGCTTTTTTCCTCTCTCTCCAGCTGTTGACCTGTCGGAAATCATAGAGCCATCAGAGGTGCTGGTTGCTGGAAATGTGTTCATTTGCGACGCGATGGTGCGGCACCTGAGCTCTGCTGGAGGGTAGAACAAGAGGATGAAGGGAGGGAGAGAGGGAGGGAGGGAGGGAGAGACGGATAGCCAGTCATCCCTGGACCAGCAGGTCCATATTTAAACTGTCCCTGTGTTTTATAGCCAGGGATGTGAACCAGTGGCTTGGTGTTTAGGGACCATATATCAGTGTTAAAATGGCAGATTACTGTTAATGAATGATATTTGTGTTCAGCGGGTATGTCAGAAAGGCGGAGTGACCAGGAAAACTATCCTCCCTTTCCATTGCATCTCTCTCTTTTTCTTCCTTCTGATGGTTTTATTCACACTTCTCCATCCCTTTATGTACCCATATCGCAGAGCAAAGGGAAGATCTCATTTAATGGCTGATATTTAACTGTACTTAATGCAGCTTGGGCTGGCTGGGCTTAGGAGAGCTGCATGTGTAATCCACTCACCGCAAGTTCTTATGGAGCCAGACTCCGCCACCTGCCTCCCAGGATGCCACTGCTTACGTTAGGGATTAGAACAAATTAGGAAATTTTATTTCTTCTGAGGGGGATGTATTCTAATGTTTTTTTTTTTGTTTGTTTTTTTTTGTAGCTGCATGGTTTAAGTGCTCATATTATGTGCTTTTTTATCCACTTTACATTTGAAGATTAGTTTTTGGTATTCCAGTCATGAGTGGAAAAACTTCAGAATACGTTTCCATCCAGATCCAGTGGTCTTATTTTTTTCCACTTTGTGATCAACTCAGCAGGATGGATACTTTTCTGCAGGATCAGTAGCTTAGCTTTTATTTATGCATTTCGTTATGGCAATGATTTTTCTAAAATATTTTTTGTTAGAAACAATGTAGTTAGAACATAAATAAAATCTATATCTATATTCAGTTATTATTTATATCTGTTATGTCTTTAATTATAATATAAATAATATATACATATGCTGTGTGTATATATATATATATATATATATATATATATATAGCATACAATACAAACCATTACTAATGTAATTTATGATTTATTATCAAAGCTTTAAAAAACGATCACAAATCATTTTTGCAATTTTGTCACAAACCTCATCTATGATCCAGCTAGATAACATTATTTTGACAAATGAGCAGAATTCACTAAAACAATATAGCCCACACCAAATATTTCAGTTTGCAATGTATAAAATGAATGTACAAGATTAACAAATGTAAAAGTTTCAGTGGCAATGCAGCAGTGGCCCAAAAGGTCAAGTGACTGTTCCATCAACTGACCCAAAACTCGGACATTGGACATGGGCCATCCGTATTGTTGAGCCCTGCATGGTGAAATGGAATAGACTGTAGCTTTCCCACAATGCCATATGCACCGTCCTCTACATAGTGGAATGGTTTAAAAGGCCTTGTGTTAGCGTTTTTCACCAGGGGTGGAGATGCTTTTTGATGCATAGCTTAAGTTAACCACCAGCAGGTGTCACTCATCCATAACTAAATGTGCCAAGCAATCAAGCGGCTGAGCAAGCATGGGCCAATGATTTCCATCAGAAACAGAGCAGTTGTTTTTTGGGGGAGGTTTGTGGACTGAAGGAATGGGAAATGAATTAACTCCATTAAATGCTGGACCGTGAAAAACTAAATATTATTGTTGATATTCACTGTTACATCAACTTAGCATTGATTGAACACGTTGTTGTGCATCCATTGCCTCTGGCCGTATTCCATAATTTGTTGTTTTGAATTGAGATGACTTGATAAGTGTGATTTGCACCATTTTGAATCACAGTAATGTTCTTTCCCAGCTGTTCTCATTATCTATTTTCACTGAGGGGAAATGTTGTGACTTAACTATGAAGGACTTTCCCATGAGGGCATTTTTTAATGAGATGGAGGGGAGATAGAAACAGTCTCCTCACTCACAAACATCCTCCCGCTTCGCGGTCAGAGAGTCGGAAAATACATGCACTGACGCAGAGTTGTGAAGCCCCATCCCCACCTGCTGCCCTTCCCTGCGTGTTTGAGGCTGTTATTGTAGGCATGCTTCCACATGGCCCAAACTGTGGGCGGGTCCATGAAGCAGGACGCACCGGGTCAGCAGGAAGAGGAAGCCATTACCTAGGCTAACGCTGAGTCACCTCACTGCACTTTCACCCTCTGACATTGGCCTGACAATTGACTGGATCCTCCCCTTGTTTTCACCTGCCTTCCAGTGAGATCACTCGCCCCAGGTTGGCAGCATTACTTCACGGTTAAAGCTTTGCTGTAGTCAAATTCCTGGTGAGAGGTGTGACCGTAAAATTGAACACTAGATTTGTCTTTCCTGAAATATCAGTACTAGAATGAACAGAGTAAAAGTGGTTTCATATAGCTCAGCAAGCATGTGTATATGTGTGTGTATCTGTCTGTCTGTTTATTTGTTTTTACATTTACATTGTTCCCAAAGATTGCTTTTAAACGTCAAAGATTTCCACAAAAAAGTGGCACAACTGCTTTCAGTGTTGATAATACAAAATGTTGCTTGAGCACCAAATCAGCATATTAGAATGATTTCTGAAGGATCATGTGACACTGAAGACTGGAGTAATTTCAGCTTTGTCACCACAGGAATAAATTATATTTTTAAAAATATAAATAATAGAAAACATTGCAAAAAAATTGAACAGTATTACTCTTTTTACTGTTTTATCTGATAAAATAAATGCAGCGTTGCTAAGCACTTGGAAAGCAAGAGACTTAATACCAATAATATAAAAATATATTTTTGGATATTTTTATTTGTATGTACATATCAATTTTATCATTTAATTGTATACATTTTTCTACATTTTTTATGCCCATTTGCAAGCTTGAAAATCTTGGTCCCCATTTATTGTAATTGCATGGAAAAGAACAATTTGTTCAGTTCTTCAAAATATTCCGTTTGTGTTGCACAGAAATAATAAAAGTCATTTGGTTTGAAATTTTAATTTTGGGTTTTAAATAATTAATTTTAATTTTGGGCTAAGCTTGATCTTTCATTTTCTGCCTCCTTTAAACTTCTGTATTCTCATGTATTACTGTATATGCTGAACAGAGAATCATTGCCAGTAAATGGGAAATTTTACTTTCATTTTAAGAAGTTTACAAATCACAGAGTTTGAAAGGAGTCCATAAAGCTTTGGTACTAGAGGTTTAGAGCAAACCATTACCAGAATATTTGAGTGATATCAATACAGAGCTGTCTTGCAAGCACTGTAATAAGCAGACCGTGTTCTCTGAAATGTGATCATTCTATTGGCATCTGACCTTTGTGACCTGACAGGTCAGCCTGTTTGCCCGGTTGACTGGTTGTTTGTGTTGCCAGCGTGTGGGTGGTGCTGCTGTCTGTTGGTGTGTTGGCCATGAGACCCGGATGCATCTGCCTGATGAGCATCTGATTGGGGGATCCACAGCTCCAAACACCAACAGATACAAACCTACAGCACCTGCTTCCTCTGGAACATGCTTGTTTGTGTTTCTGACTTCCTTCTGTCTCGTCCCGACCACGTCCAGCTCAGCAGTGCAATTACACTCACTTCCTCTCCTCTCCTCTGCTCTCCTCTCCTCTCCTCTCCTCTCCTCTCCTCTCCTCTCCTCTCTCCCCCCATTGATCCGATAAGCTTGATCGTTTTAATTGAAAGTCAGAGGAGGGCACTCTTGTGGTTTCATTATTAATTTAAACACTCAGGGTAACTTAAAGTGCAATTTTCACCCACATGTGAAACAAAAAAATCAATGGAAACAACAGCAGTAAGCATCAAGGTTAATTACAGATGCTGGAGACACAAGTGTGCACAATGTTTTCTCACTGTTCCTTTGCTGTCTCACTTAAAGTGTTTTGACACCATTTCTCTGTAACAACAGGCTGAGGGTAAACAGTCTTGAATCGGGAACGCTGAAGATTAAAAATTGCGCTTGATTGTTATGTGGTATGACTTTGGGCTGCTCCTTTCTCCTCCTTAGTAGGGATTAAATGGAAGACATATATTCCTCTGTAATGCAATCTGTCTGCTGAAGAGAGATGACAAACATGCCCTCTCAGCTAAACATAGACAAGATTGTTTAAGAGGGCTGGCTGGATCATAATAAAACCTGTCTCCCTCTAAACCAAAAAAAAAAAAAAAAAAAAAAAGTATTTATATTTTTAAGGAAAAAAAAAAATTTGGAAAATGAAATAGAAACATAATGTATATATTTTTTTAAATATATCTTAATATTTCTATTTCTATGAATTATTTAGGATTTAAATGTCTAAATGCCTAAAAATTTAAACACAAACCACTTCAATTGGCAACATTTCACAGTAGCATCTAACAGATTATTTAATATTTAGCCTAAGTACATAAAATGTTATAGTAGTATTTTAAAGTATTTTGTATTTTTAATAATTCTAGTTTATAAGTTTGTCACAGCATTGAGTTGTATATTGATATTTAGAGCACATATTTTCAGTTGGTATCCTAAAAGGCTTCAGCCAAACACGTATTTCTGTGGTAAGTATCTTGAGTTCCTCGTAAGTATTATGAGTTCCTCATCACGAACTGAAATTGTGGACGGAAGGCAGACAGGATGTCAACAGCATGAGCTGCTGAAAGACGCTAATCAACACAGATGTACAAGTGTGCAGACATGCACACACTCACAATTTCAAAAAAGTATAGTAAAACAATATAATGATAAAAATATGCTGAATATAAATACTATTTCTTATTTCCAATTTGATGTCCAATACAGTACAAATGAATGTAAATTGGAGTCTTTTACTTTTTAATTTGGAATAAAATATCTTTATAGACACATTTCTAGACACAATAGTAGTAACAAATACATGGAATATGAATACATTTTATATATAAATATGAATATATAAAATGTATTCATATACCATGTATTTGTTACTACAATTGTGTCTAGAAATGTTTTGCATTAGTTTAATGTTGTTGTCTGCACTTTTCTTCTATAGCATTTGCTTCCTTCCATAATGTGTTTTACCGGTAGTTATTGCATGTAATAATGTGTACCAACTAATACACTACAGTACATCATATCCATTTTGCAGTTTAGGTTTTGTCCACTCCTTAAGAGAAGAGAGGTAGTGGGTTTACATAAACTCTGGTGGACCACTCTGATTGTAATTACTGCAACATTTCCAGCGAGCTATACCCACACTCTCAACCAATTAGTGTGCTCTACACCATAATAGAATTATGGAAATGGAAGACACTTATTCAAACAGGTTCTGCATTACCATATTTTGAAATATTTGACTTAATTATGACCAGCGACTTGGCGAAACAAGAGAGAGGCCAAAACTAAAAGGAAAAAAAGAGGCAAGACTTTTAAAGCAGCCTCATAAAGTTGTTATTAAGAGGCCAGAGATGGCCCTAATGATGTGTTTGGAAATTAGGCCGATCAAACATTTAATGCAACGTCCTCCTGTAGGCAAAAGGCCCCTAAATGAGTCAATTAGATAGCCATTATTCTCACTGCCAGGCCACAAGTGGAAGCTGATATGCATAAAGTGTTTATCAAGATGGACGTCTACTTAAAAAGATCCTCTAAAATACAAAGACCGTTAACTACGAGGAGTGCAGCTACTGCGTGTACAATTTTTGGTGGGGGTAGGGGCTTCGCTAGTGGTCCTCAATCAAGAAGTAATTCAGTATTATCTGCATAATGGTGTATCATAAATTAGAATAACCCGATTAACATGCAAAACTCTCAAATTTGCCTAAAATAATGCACACGCATATATTAAGAACTCGCTGCAAATTACAAGAATTACAGTGGTGGAGGATGGAGGAGGTGGTCTTCCAAAATTGCAACAATGACTTTCGTTTAGCTGTCCATGTGCATTTTCGTCAGTAGGAATTAACGCCGGAGTTTACTACACAGAGACGGAGCCTCGGAGCGAGCCTTAATTGAGCCACGAAAATTTAGGCGACTGTAGCGGTGGAGCTCTGACTGTGGATGAAGTTATCGCTCCATGCTACATTTGCATTAATTAACACGCCGCCCTGCCACGTCTTCATTTCTCCTGCTGTCCGTTCGCTGGCGTCACACCTTGTCACCCGTCCGCTCTTGAGTTGTGTGTGTGTGCGGGAGGAAGATGCTGGAAGATGGAGACGGGAGGGTTGTTACATGTCTGCCATTTGCAAATGGTTATTAATTGTGTGCAGGGATGAGGTGCGGGGTTGTACGCGGGGGTTCGCGGCGGCTGTACGGGGGCGATTGGCCTGGTCGGCGGTGGCGGCCTGCTCTTCTGCGCACATAGCTCTTCATCAAGCCGTAGCCGTCACTGCTCCACAGACAATTACAGTCCTCTGATTGCTATCAGACAGGGAGGGGATTTTTACAAATTAGGGGATAAATAGAGTTTTCCACATGCCTAATGGCAGAGGCTGGGGAGCAGTAATGAAAAACTATACATCACAATCAGGCAGACAATCCTATTCATGGCAATGCATTATGCTCACTATTCATAATAATGGTATACTGACAGAGACAGGCCAGGCCAGGACAGCACAATAGAGTAATAGGGAAGATGCTGCCAGCCCAGGTCACTAGAACCCCATCCCCAGTACGAGCTCCGTCCCATCGTCCTATTGAAATGTTACCTCCCTGTTTTTTTCATTACGTTCATATGGAGATGTTTCTATTTGATTCGAGGATGATTTATCATTTTGCAGCTGT
Organism: Spinibarbus caldwelli; assembly: GCA_039654775.1. Taxonomy (NCBI): domain Eukaryota; kingdom Metazoa; phylum Chordata; class Actinopteri; order Cypriniformes; family Cyprinidae; genus Spinibarbus; species Spinibarbus caldwelli. The sequence goes on from CM077235.1 coordinate 22,621,089, forward strand.
GTGGCATGTGTAGGCTGCTCAATAATTTACAGGAAAAACTCGCTGCCACGTGATTCTGCCGGTTTTATGCAACCTACTGTACTAAAATGCAGTTGTTTATCGGTGTGCCTTCATAGCCTTGAGGTTCATGTGCCATTTTAGGTAGCTACCTGCACAGCGTTAAGTTTAACTACAAATGCATAAGCTTAGTAGCATGAATAGGAATGACATCATTATTTCAAATTTCCAGTATTTCCTTTAGAAAACCTTTATAAAAGGAAAGGCTTGACATTCTCTTATGATCGTGGATTTGGTATTTCTGTTATTGTGGCATTTTATTCTATCAGAAGCCACAGAAAAAAGAAACACTTTCAGTCACACACACACACACACACACATACGCAGAGGGACACCAAAGTCACACTTTCATTTACCAACACAATCAAGCTTGCAAGAACCAATTTTCTAGTGATTTAAACCCATAGCAGGTCTAGGCTCTCTTCATGTCTAAGGATCCTGGCAACTCTAAACCAGCACACCAACACTGTCCTACAATTACAGCACAGAACTCAATGTAAACTAATCTGACCTGCACTGAGAAACTGACTGAAGAAACAGGAAAAAATAGTCAATTCTTTTATCAAAAACAAACAATATATATGTTAAATATGTGCACACACACACACACGTATGATTGAATGTGTCTAAGAAAAAAAAATGTGTGTGTGTGTGTGTGTGTGTGTGTGTGTGTGTGTGTATATATATATATATATATATATATATATATATATATATATATGTATATATATATATATATATATATATATATATATATATATATATATATATATATGAATTTTTTTATTGTGTCTATGTGTCTTATTTATCTATTTTGTATTTTTATCAGTATATTATTTGAAAGGGGTTTTCAAGCCTTTTTAATATTTTTGTTCATGTGCATATATACAGTTAATATGTATATAATAAAAATACAAAAATGTTTATTTTAAACTACATTTATTATTTATTTTATATAATAATATCATAAATCAATCATTTATCAATATAATTTATTATAAACTGTAAAAATTTGATAATGTATCTTTAGATATGTATATGTGTATATATAAATGTGTGTGTTTTCATTATTTTTCCAATGTCAGAATGATTTAAGTAAGACATTTTCATTGAATGCTGACTCATAGCAACTATACCCTGTTTTGTGCGTTGTAATTGTTGAGTCACAATTCCAGTTAAAAGCACATTGTAAAAAAATTGTTCATTTAGATTGCTGTCAGTATGCATACATTTCAGATCCACCACACATTCTGTCACTTCCAATACACTACAGCGTCTACCGCACACAAGCACCCTAACAAGCAAACCGAATGAATCAATAAGTAAAACCGGCATTCTTGGTAGCAGAAGTCGAGTTGAGATGAATCTAGTTAGTGTGTTTTCTGAGAATCTCTATGTCAGGTCCATTCTGTGATTAAGACAATGCCCTGCTGGGCTGACGATGACTGTCCTAACACACTTTTGTGGAAGGGTTTCATTAAGAGACCGTCTCTATAATCACTCTCACCGCAGATGAATCCAAAGCAGTGAGCGTCTCCCCCAGGGGAAATGAGGGACCTTCCAGCGGCAGCACTGCTGAGAAACACACAGACACACAGTCATGTGCAAATATACACAAGTGGTTTAACATCTCTCTGTTTTTTTTTCTGACACACCCATGCACTCTCACGATGTGTATTGCTGCCTCATTAGTCCAGATGTAGCAGGATTAACAGCAGCTGTGACATTTGGTTGCTTGTAAGGGTCCAGTCTATAAAAACAAGCAAACGAGAGGATCTGGGACCCTAACCCCTTCTTCCCCACCTCCTCCTTCCACCTTTCATTTTATCTCATTAAATATGTATATCTCATCTCCAAGCCGTTCGTGCACGTCCCGGCTTCATTTGCATGCAGTAAATTCCTGTCGATGACATGGCTGAGGAATGTGTGCTAAGGCTGCACCGGCTTGCTAATGTACCCGCATGACCTGGAAGCTCCGCACACACCACAGTAACTTCCAAATCACACATTACATCAAGTTATGCAACATTTAGGAGCAGGACATTGTACATGACTTTACAGGACACTAAAGCCCTTATTTGTACTTGACATTAGTAACTTGCACTTTCAGTGATTGGATTGCACTTGACCAGATTAAAAATATAATGGTGTAAATGCACTGAATTTTAGTTATCCATAATCAGCTACATAACTAATAGATTTAAAAGTCTGTGGTCAGAAGGATTATTTATTTATTTTTAAATAAATACCAAAGCATGGGTGCATTGAAGTGATCAATATTGACATGGAACTTTTGCATTTGTTACTAAAAATTCAAATAAAAGTTCAATATTCTATTCATCAAAGAATCTTGAAAAAATGTATTATGGTTATCACAATAGTATTAAGCAGCACAACTGTTTTCAACATTGATAATAATAGGAAATGAGCACCAAATGACAATATTTGAATGATTTCTGATGGACCATGCATCACTGAAGACTGGAGTAAAGGCTGCTGAAAATTCAGCTTTGCTTTCACAGGAATACATTACATTTTAAAATATATTAAAATAGAAACTGTTATTTTAATTTGTAATAATATTGCACATAATTACTGTTCTTAATGTATTTTTGATAAAAAAAAAAAATGCAGCCTTGGTGAGCATGAGACTTCAAAATTAAATTTAAAAATCTTACTGAGCCAAACTTTTGAATGGTACTATATGTAATAAGGTACACTGCACAAAACTGTATGGGCTACATCACTTGACGTCATTAAAGTGGTATTATATTGTTGACTTTTTATTTTTATTTTGCTCTTTTAATGTGAAAAAGACAACAGAACCTGTGCCCTTGCTATTTGCTCACACAATTTAATTGATTTATTTTACTAGGTTATAAATCTCATTTCTCTCCCCAAATAGTGCTCATGTATTTTTTCTTTCCCTTTTCATTGCATAATTCAAATCTAAAAAGGGGTTTGTAAAAAATTAAAACACAAGAAAGCAGAATGCACTTTGAATTATTTTTGAATTTTTTAAATTCAGTAAATACAGGAATTGTTTCAGCTAACACCTCTCACATAATATCTAAGTGCCTGTATGTGTGGTCTGAATTGTCATCTGAATGAAAATGTAAATAATAACATTCAGAATATATGAAACGCATGTTAATGCCAAGTGTAAATGGGGCCTCATACACTTAGAGGAATCTGCAAGTGTCTCAGATGTTCACAGCTGACCCAGGGGAGTAGGAAGTGTCAAAGCAAAGGTCTAAAGGTCAACCAGATCAGTTTAGTGTGGAGGTGTGTCATTTCCTTTTTTTGTTATTTTCAGCTCTGTTTTTTTTTCCTGAGCTGGCCAGTCCATATTACACATTTTGCTGTCAGATATTGGGCAGAATGTACATCTGAACACCTCAGTCAAACGTCCCCTTCTGTGATCTCACGTAATCTACAGTACGTACATCGATACTCCGGTCGGACAGGTGTTGCTGTGAAGCCAGTAAAGGAGAGAGTTATTAATGGATTGTGCAGTAAGCTGGTGGGTTAACCTACTCGAGCTGCAATCCCAGCAGTCTGATCCCAGTTATAGTACATTAAGCAAAGTGGAGTGTCTGTTAGTGTGTTGCAGTGGAGAGCAGGAAGTGCAGAGCTCTGAAATGCGGCCCGGGAGTGATCCAATAAGGAGCGCAGGTAAACCCTGTAATTGAGCCTCTGTAGTGGCGTGGAAAAGCGCATTGTGCCTGTCTGGCAGGCCTAGTTGTCTGCCTTTGTTCACTGGACCCAAAGATCAATCACTTCGTATCAAGTTTAAAAGAAGTGTAGGAGGTGAGCACGAAGACACTTGTGCGCACATTCACACATACACACTTGCATACTGACACCATTAGACACACACACGCACAGCAAGGTGACGAGCAGCCAGGCAAAGCATCGATCGATGGCAGACCAGGGAATCAGCAACAGGGAGACGAAAAAAAAACAATCACCTATCAGATTGAAACTGACTTCTCCTTGTATCTTTAGGGTCCTGCTACAATAGATTGGACAGGAAATCCAATGGCAAGCAGAAAAAAAAAAAAAAAAAATGTAGAAGAAAAAAGTGATTGCTAATACGCTTCAGCCAGAGCCATTTTAATCTGTGACAGTGGAGGAATCTGGTGAAAGCCATTATCACGTACTCCTGCCTTAGATAAGAAGCCTCTAATCTGTTTGCTGGAGGTATTGAACAAATGCATTTGTAGAGCTGAGAAACGAAGGGGTGATGGAAGGAGCATTTGTGTGTGTGTGTGTGTGTGTGTGTGTGTTTGTGTGTGAGCTAAAGAATGTGAGGATGAAAAATGAGATGGGGATGTTGGAAAACTTGCTTCCTTCAGAGAGTGAAAGGTGACAGGAGAAAAGTCGAGTCCTTCAGCTGATGTATTTCAGAGACTTTTAACAGGGTTGTTAAATGTGCTCAATTTTGTGAAAGGGCAAAACTCCAGGGATTCTTCACAGGTGCTTCGTTGTCATATTAGGATGTTATAAATGAACTTAGAAATGGAGTTTCATAGCAGTGCCAGTACAAATGATTGACATTTAAGCAGTCTGTTTAAAGTTTAAAGTGCGTATTTTGACTCTATTCTCTTGCTGCAGAACTGAAATTGTGCAGTGATGCATACATAGACCGAAAAAAAGAGGTCATACTGTATGTGATTAATTTCAAATATATTATTATAATTTGTTAAATTATATGTATGATTATAATATTATATCAAATATTTTTAAGAAGTCTCTTATGCCCACCCATGTTGTACTTGTTTGATCAAAAATCCTGTAAAAACAGTAATATTGTGAACTATTATTGAAATTTATAATAACCATATTAATATATTTTAAAATGTAATTTATTCCTGTGATGGCAAAGCCAAATTTTCAGTAGCAATTACTCCAGTTTTCAGTGTCACATGATCCTTCGGAATTCATTATAATATGCCGATTTGCTGCTCAAGAACCTTTTTTATTATTATCCAAGTTAAAACATTTTTTTTGGTGTAAACTAGGATGAATGTTTTCAGTTTTCTTTGATGAATAGAAAGTTCAAAATAACAGAAATAGAAATCTTTTGTAGCATTAAAATGTCTTTACTGTCATTTTTGAACAATTTATTGCGTCCTTGCTGAGTAAAAGTATTAATTTTCTAAAATCATATATACATTACCAGGCAAAAGTTTTTGAACAGTAAGAATTGTAATGTTTTTTTTTTTCTCAAAGAAGTCTCTTCTGCTCACCAAGCCTGCATTTATTTGATCCAAAGTACAGCAAAAACAGCAAAATTTTGAAATAATTTTACCATTTAAAATAATTGTTTTCTATTTGAATATATTTTAAAATGTAATTTATTCCTGTGATCAAAGCTAAATTTTCAGCATCATTACTCCAATCTTCAGTGTCACAAGATCTTTCAGAAATCATTCTGTTGTGCTGATTTGCTGTTCAAGAAGCATTTATTATTATTATTATTATTATTATTATTATTATTATTATTATTATTATTATTATTATTATTATTATTATTATCAATACTTAAAACAGTTGAGTACATTTTTTTCAGTATTCTTTGATGAATAGAAAGATTCAAAGATCAGCATTTATTTGAAATAAAAAGCTTTTGTAACATTATACACTATACCATTCAAAAGCTTGGAGTCAGTGTATTTTATTTATTTATTTATTTTTTGGAACTAAATTATAGAAATTAATACTTTTATTTAGCAAGGATGCTTTAAATTTATCAAAAGTGATGATAAAGACATTTATAATGTTACAAAAGATATCTATTAAGATAAATGCTGTTCTTCTGAACATTCTATTCATCAAAGAAAACTAAAAAATTCCACTCAGCTCTTTTCAACATAATAATAATAGTTTTTTGAGCAGCAAATTGGAATATTAGAATGATTTCTGAAGGATCATGTGACTGGAGTAATGATGCTAAAAATTCAGCTTTGAGATCACAGGAATAAATTACGTTATGATGTTATTTTAAATAGCAAAAATATTTCAAAATTTTGCTGTTTTTGCTGTACTTTGGATCAAATAAATGCAGGCTTGGTGTGCAGAAGAGACTTCTTTAAAAAACATTAAAAATCGTACTGTTCAAAAACTTTTGACTGAGTTGTGTATGAGAGATTCTAAGGGTGTTTTTTGTCACATTATACACAAACTAATAAATGGAGTTACACATCAGTGACAGTGAAAACGATTGACATTTAATAACAGTTTTTAATGATTATATTTGCTGTAGTGTTTTCGGCCATATTCCCTTGGTACAGGCCTGTAGCTGTGCAGTCTGTAAACAATATTGGGCACGGGCACCAAATGTCATAAAAAGACCCACCTCTACTTCATTTCCCCTCGTGTCCCCTTACAATCTCCAGCTTTTGACCTCTGACCCTAAGCACGGACTCAGGCCCCAAACCTCGATCAAGCCATCACAAGCTACGGGGAAAGAGATTTATCTGCCCCCCCATAACTACAGATCTGTCCTCCTGCATGGTGTAACCCTCCAAACCCCACCCTGCCTGCTGCACTCCCCCATTCCAATTGACTGTTCCATTTGTCACACGGAATTCTGTAGCCCCTGGCTACTAGTTAACCTGCACTCGGAAACCCTTCTGTGAAATGCTAAAGATTGCAGAACCGTAAAAGAGGGGCGACATGATGTGCAATATGTCAAACAGAAGGACATTTTCAGTCTTTCTCTCCCTTGCTGCCAGTGCACAGCAGAGGCCCAAGGGCATCATCCACCTCCAGTCGCTAACCCTTGTATAAGTTTCCAATTCCAGCTGGCTGAGATTATGGTGCTTTTTTATTATTTATTTTATTTTATCGTCAAATTATTACAACGCTGATAAGATGGAGATGATGATGTCCCAGTATGTTGGACCTTGACCTCTCTCCTGGTAATGGAGCTCACTGTGGCTACTCCTTCTGCAGACACATATATTGTGTCTATGAGTTTATATATACACACACAAACACAAAGATATATCTATGTTTAAAACTAAGCTGTCAATTTAACGTTAATTGAGCATGATATATATATATATAATATTTGAACTCTTTTAGTCTTCATACAGTTTTAAAAATGTGACAATCATAGCACAAAATGAGATGTGACATAATGGAAAAAAATCTGTCTGCTTGTAGACCAACAAGTGAAAAACAGCACTCTCTGTCTTTGACTCCCGCTCTCTGTGTATAATGAATTACATTATATTTATATTAATTCATATGATTAAATTGGGATCCAGTTGTTTTATTTTTATTTTTTTTTTACTTTGTTTTGCCTTTAATTTTTTTTATAAACCAAAGCTGTACTGTTAGACCAAAAATGATCTCTTTGTCTATCTGTCCGTTTAACTTGACTATCTATCTATCTATCTATCTATCTATCTATCTATCTATCTATCTATCTATCTATCTATCTATCTATCTATCTATCTATCTATCTATCTATCTATATCTGTCCGTCTATCCGTCTGTCCATTGTTCTATTGCTCTTTATATCTGACGTTCTTTAGTTCTTTCTATCTGTCATTCTTTCTATCCTATTGTTTTTTCAATCTATCTATCCATATATCTATCATTCTATCTTTATATAAAATCTCTCTTTATATATAAAATATACTGTATACCTATCTATATATATGTACACATTAAACATAGATTGGGCTGAAAGAGGGGGAACATGATCAGGAAAATGCGATCAGGTTTGAGTCCGACCTGCATCCCCATGAGCCAACTGAACATGTGTTCAGTCCACTGCAACACAGCTGTGATGTCAACATGTAATTTTTAATGGTTTATGCATTTGTATCTAATGGCAGTTTACTTAAAACATATACAAATTTAAATGTGCTCAAAATGATGCTCAGCATATCAAACTGACTGTGATCATGGGTAAGCATAAATTTATCTAAATTTTCTCCATGCTTCGTGATCTCTCTCTTACCCTTGGGGTCAGAGCTAGCGCTCATAGAGATGGAGATTGGGTTTTAGTTAAATGTCATTGGAGGTTAAAGGATGGCTCAGGGCTAGTCCTCTCTCTGCTGCCTGTCATACTCTCCACTTCAGAGTCAATAAGAAGCTCTAGGGTCAGTGTGAGGGTCCTAATGAGTCGAGAGAGACCCCGTCAAACCAGCTGATCACTGTGATGAGACTTTGATTTTAGACATCGAGAGTTACGATTGGTGATTCATCATTCATTTGAACGTTAGGCGAAGCTCACACATATTAAGCATGCGGATGAATATCTTGCCCATCTGTAGCATGCGAGACCAGGCTCAAGTGTCTGCTGTAGCATGTCCATGCGAATGTCTTCACGTATGAATGAATATGAATGACATGGGTTGCCTGTCCATCCCCTGCTGTTTGGCTGTCACTCAGCCTCAGGTGAGAATTCTCTGGCTGGTATCAGAAGCTGCGGTGGGCCGTGGGCCCCTTCTGCTATCAGATCACACGGATCACTAATTCAGCACTGCTGACAGATATGCCCCCTGCAAAAGCACGGACGACCAGTGGAGGATGGCAGGTGCCATTAAACGAGTGCTGACTGAGGGCTGGGCCGCTGGACAGAGGAAAGGTCAGCATTTTGCATTCCTAACATCTCGCTGAATCATGGACATAAGAAACAGTTTAAACAAAGTCCTGGAGGCTTGGAGAAGCTGAATCTGAGCAGCCAGAATATATATCTCCCGATATGGAGATTGTGGTAAAACTTTACAATTACATTAGTAATTGTATTCAGTAGGGGTATGCTGAAGACGGCTATAACACAGGGTCAGTTGTAACACTGTGATTTTAATCAATTAGAAATTATGCACAGGGAAATCACTATCATACATGATCACCATCCTCTTGGGGTTACAAAATAAATTTGAAGACTAGTGAAAAATAAATATACTAAAATGTATTACATTTATTTCATGCTAAGTATACTACAAATACATTTACATATTTATGTACTTAATTAAAATACCCTGCAATTATATTTTTAGTGTACTAAACTGGTATGCTTAAAGTCTGCTAAATTGGAACAACTAATTTTGTACTTAATGCACTTTAATTATGCAGAAGTAGTGCTGAAGTCCAACTAAAGATATACTGAAGCATATTTGATTGTGCTAAAGTGGAATATTTTAGGTATACTTCAATTATCTTGCACTTAAAGACCAATATTATTCAAAGATCATACAGTCCTCATCAACAGTGACATTAAAATACATTTTAGGCTTAATATTAAGAAATCTGCATTGTGCACAAGTAGTACTCCAAGTAAAGTTTAATTATAATTTTTATATCAGTAAGTCTTGAGCGATATGTCAGGAAATATGTCAATAGATTTGAACTATAATTAGTATGAAATAAATGTATTTTAAATATATTACATTTTTACTAGGGTTTATGAGACAAAACTTATTTTGAGGTGAAAACTATACATTTTACATCTGGTTTAAAATTAATTTGCGATAATGTTAATAGATGTTAAAATGTATCATCTGATTTAGCAGGTTCTTCTTGTTTAATTTGATTAATAACATTTCCCCCAAACTTTCATCTAAATGTAAAAAATCTAGGAATGTAATTTCTGAGCAGACGAGGAGTCAACATTTCACCCACTTGTGAAAGTAGCTAAAGCCCTTGTTTTATGTATTTGCTCAATAATTTTCCCAACTTGTTTGCTCTTTTAGAATGTTTTTCCATAAAATGCTTAAAATGAAATCAAACTCTTCATCCCATTTCATTTTAAGCATTTCTTTATTTTTTATTTTATCCACACACACACACACACACACACACACACACACACACACACACACACACACACACACACACACACACACCACACACAAACACACACACACACACACACACACACAGACACTGGTTTCAATGTTTTATGGGGACATTCCGTAGGCATAATGATTTTTATACAGTATTTTCTATCCCCTAACCCTAGCTTTACCCCTAAACCTACCCCTCACACAAAAACTTTCTGGAACATTCTGTATGATTTAGAAGCTGTTTTCCTCATGGGGACCAAAAAAATGTCTCCACAAGGTCAAAAATGACTGGTATTATTATCCTTGTGGGGACATTCGGTCCCCATAATATAGGGAATACCAGGTACACACACACACACATGAGTTATAGCCATTAGAAATTAAAGCAAAAAGTCCCTGGAACTATCAATGTTCAGCCATTTTTATAATTAAATGATAATTAAGAAGTATTCTATATATTATTGTATTATATTGTATGATTATAAATTCTAATGCTAATGCACAGTACCTTAGTGCAAAGTGTTACCAAGATCATGCTAATTCAGACTCTCTCTGATGCTCTTTTGGGCCAAATATCTTTACATGCTATTCCAGTACCTGTATTTTAAAATCGCACATTTTGAGCAGCCAAATGCGCTCTTTTGGCACCATATCACCTCTACAATTGGCCTGTTAGAGAGGACAAAAACGAACAGGAAGCACACGCACACACTTTATAGTCTCAGCACTCTAGCCCTCACTACATGGCAGCGAACACTGGGAGAGATAAATGAATATCCCCGTACACATAAACAACATCACACAGGGCCCAACTCCACTCCTCCCCACTAATTCCTATTCATTTAACCGCCACATGGGCAGGCCGCACAGCCAGAGAGACATTCATTATTTAGCTGCTTTTGTTTATGAATAGCTTACTGGTGCAGGCCCGAGTCTGCGTGCAACAGGCCTTGTAAATCACAACTGGCGAGTCATTTTTCCACAAGCTCCGCTCGGCACCGTGTTTGCGCACGGCCGTTTGTGTGCTGGGCTCGAGGACGATTTGTCGTCAATTTACCTTTGTGCTTCTCGGCGCGCTGTTTAATTAATAATGAGGACAAATATTTGTTTGTTCCGGGGGCGAGAGAAAGAGATCGAGGAATAGGTGGAGAAGAGAGAGAGAGAGGCTTGATCCCCCTCTGGACAAAATTAAAGTCAGTGCTCTCTGTCAGGCTTCTCGACTGGCTGTTTCCCACAATTCCTCCCTCCGCAGGGCCAGAGTGGAGATAGGGAGGAGGGAGGGTGGGGAGGAGGAGTGATGGAGCACCCTGAGGTTGAGGGTAAACATGAATGAGCATCAACAACATACCTGCCGCCTGCCCGGCAGACCGGCGGTGACTCCCTCTGTCCTTATTTATCACTGCTCGCCAAGAAGAAGATTTAGCCCAGTCGTTTTTTCCAAACGGAGTAAAAGTACACCGAGCAAACCCAGGCTGTTTAACATAGTCTCAGCTATAAATAATATCTCCCCATCTTCATTTGTCAATGTGACACTTTCGCCTTTATTGAGTTACACTCGGGGGATTTGTCTCGCTTCCTCTCCCATTTGCACGCTCACGTGCTCTTGTCCTGCTGACGGAAGCAGTTGGCCCTGAACGAGCCGAGTCGAGAAACTTCATTTGATTGCACTTGTGTTTTTGTATCACTTGTATCACATCTGTTTCTTAATGAAGAGCAAAGAGAGCTTTTGAAACATGCTGCAGCTTCTTCCTTCATCCTGATTTTAATGACTACAGCTTTGATGTTCAGATTCTACCTTCAAAGCGCATTCACCTTGTGTAGCCTAGTATGTGATTAGCCAACTAGTGTAATTGAACCGATACCAGTCTTAAAGTAGGTGTTTAAGAGACTTGTGGGGTCGATCAGCCGACATAAGCAGGTGGAAACAATCTACCAGCCATTTTACCATGTAGTTGCTGTCCATGGTGCTGAAGGACACTTTTGTACTAATGCTTAAACAATGACTGAGTATAGAGGTGTGCAGCAAAGCCATTATGTGTCTATTTTTGTATCTGTTGCAATGACAAATGATCTGAATAGAACCGGATGTGGACAGAAAGTTTTAGATCTGACTAGCCTATTCTGTTTAACTATTCCATTTAGGAAACATGCCCTGTGTAATTCATAAAATTTCATAATATTTTTTGAATGTTATAAATTCTATTATATCAAAAATATTCATTATTGCAACTTATTTTTCATATATATATATATATATATATATATATATATATGTGTGTGTGTGTGTGTGTGTGTGTGTGTGTATTTACATTTCATTTTGTACATTTAAAAAGGTTCTGTATATAAAGTTGACTTAACTTCATATTGACTTCACCATTTCATTGTAATATTAGATATGTTCTTTAAAAATATTTTAATAATTAAAAAAAATCTATTTTCTCTGTATCCTTATGCTTGTTGGATAACAAATATTTTTTTCTATTATTTTTCTGTTATTAAAAATATCACTGTATCCCTGTGCTTAAGTAATCAGTCTAAAAAATAATTTTCTATTATAACATATGTCACCATATACTTGTTTGTTGGACTTTTTTTAATTTCTAAAAGTATCATTTTATTTTTGTGCTTGTTGGATAAGCAGTTTTTTCTCTGATAATTGTGTTTTTTTCTAGAATAATAGTTTTTGTTTACTAGAATAAAGTCATTATTTGTGCCTTTCTGAATAAGGCTTCAGATATATTCCTGTTGGAGAGGCATGCCACAATAGCTATAAGTTACGAACTGATAAAGCGCAGAAGCAAGATTGATGTTGTCTAGCAAGTGTGCATTTAATTTGCATTCATTTGTTTGTCATATGTGGATATCATTAACAGTTTTGGAAATTTTCTGGACCTTTCACCTGAAAGAAACATTGTTCTATCCTTGCACATCTTTATGAGTATCCTTTTGCACTTTAATCATACTTTACAGCCGAGATCTTATGCATAACCTATGTGGCATGATGCATAACCCTGAGCCCAACTTCTTGACACAAAGAGGAATATAAAAACCGCAATTCACGCTTGCTTTTATTCCTTTCAATTTGTTTTGCTTAAAAAAAACAAACAGGCTGTGAGCGTGTGAATAAATAAAAGCAGCAGAATGAATGAAAGTGTGCAGGGAGCGGGGGCTCTGAGCAGCAGAGGCCTATAGAGGGGAGCATGGTTTGTCTCCAGGCATTGTGTTCATCATGGTGTCTACCCTGGAAAGGGGACCATCCATCAGGCTACATGCTTCACGTAACATGGGGGTGGAAAGGCCCCGACGCTGGGCTGCGGGATCTGTGGGGTTGTTGTATTTTGTTTGACACAGACGTAGACTGATTTATACTTAGCACTGACACTTTTTTGACTGTGAGATTCACTCACCTGCTTTTTAAACTGCATTTAGCAGAGGTCTAGCACCGTGCCAGTCTTGTGGAAGTAATTCTGGATTAATCATGTGACTTTTCCAGGCATGATATATTAAAGGAATAGTTCACCTAAAAATTAAAATTTGCTCCAAGATGTAGATGAGATGGAGATGTGTTTGTAATAACATTTTTAACTTCAAACTGTTTCTAGTCCTCTATCCATAATATTGCTTTCTCCAGTGAAAAAGTCAACTCATCTGAATCAGAAGAGCAATACGCACACATCAATCACTGTTTACAGGACCAAACAGTCCAGTGGTATATTTGGGGTGAACTATCCCTTTAAGATTCGTGTGTGTGTGTGTGTTTGTGTGTGTGTGTGTGTGTAATTTTATTCTAAACAAAGTCCTTTTTCTGCATGTTTTTATTGTTTTGATTATCTTGAATATGACTGTAAGTTTGTGGGACATTGACAAGCTCTTTATTAATTTAAAAATGACTTTGAAATGCAAGTCTTGTGCCCTTTGTGGATAACTGATTGTATCAAATCATTCGGTACATCCTGAACTTTCATTACCAGTGTCCAACAAGGGACATCCTCTTCTGTTCTGCTTTATAACTGATCGGTCAGGTCTGTCATCCGGTGCATGGCTGGGCCAACCACTATACTCTGGCACCTAAACTTTGTGGACTGCAAGGAAAATCAAACTCTTTATGCTTTATCTACTCCATTTGTGTAACTACTAGACATTTTGACATTCACTCACTTTTTTTTTCACTGACTACCTGTAGCTGAAGGATCAAGTTCAAAACTATAAAGTCTTTGTCATTCAGTTATGTGTGTACACGGAGGGCTTTTCCTATACAGATCCTCAGAGGTTCCAAACCTGTATGAATTTCTTTCTTCTGCAGAACACAAAGGTAGATATTTTGAAGAATCTTTTTTTTTTTTTGTCCATACAATGAAAGTCAATGTACTCTGATGCTATCTGGACCTCACTGTTCTTAAAATATCTTCTTTTATGTTCCACAGAAGAAGGAAAGTCATATAGGTTTGGAACATCATGAGGGTGAGTAAATGATGACTCAAAATTTCCATTTTGAGTTAAACTTGTAGAATTTTTTTATTCCGTTACAAGTCAAAGTGTCTAACCAAAAACATATTAGAATACATGTTTATAAACAAGTTTCAATTTTAAATTTACTTAATTTTTTAAAGTACTTAAAAAGTTAATATTTGTTCGTTTTGAAACTGATTGAAGAAATCAAGCCACAGATGAGATTTTCTAACTAAGTTTAACACACAAAGTTTGTAAAAAGTATAATTTTTGACTTGAAAATGCACCAAATAATACTAATAAATATAAGAATGAAGTACTACTTAAGCATTTTACAATTCTGTAAAAATGGCAGCTGTATACCTTGTGACAATATGATGTAGTATCTTATGATTTATTTCTCATAAATTGATTTCTCTTTATACTCAAAATTACTATTTCTCCCAATGTGACTTTATATCTCACAATTGGAACTTTATTTCTCACAATTATTACTTTATATCTCACAATTGGAACTTTATTTCTCATAATTATTACTTTATATCTCACAATTGGAACTTTATTTCTCATAATTATTACTTTATATCTCACAATTACAAATTATTTCTCACAGTTGCAACTTTATACTCAAAATTAAGACTATTCCTCTACGTAACTTTATATCTCACAACTGTGATTATTTTGTCTAATTAGGTCTTCATTTCTCACTATTATTACTTTTTATCTTGCAAATTATTTCTCAAAATATGATTCATTTTCTTGTAATTTAGACTTTTTTTTACAATGAGACGATAGTTTTTGATAGAATTTTGATAACATTGCATAACATTGCATAACAACACATAACAGTATAGGTAATATACAGTATATTGTACATACATCTTTTTGTTCTAGTTAGCATTATTGTCCTTTTTTCTATAGGACAGCATAGAGTAGACCGAAAAATGGGATGAGGACATGACGCAGGCTATTTTCAATGTAGGTTTTTTTGTTCCTTTTTTAATTCTCATAACCTTTCTCTTGTAGTTCACTTGGGTAAAAAAGCATCTGTGAAGAACATTAAAGTATGTATAAATATATCTTATTACGTTTTTGTTGAGCAGGCAACATAATTGTAGACATCACTTCAGTGAATGCTCCAAGATCTGAAAAAGATGAAGTGTAATGAGAGTGAGAGAAAGAGAGATTTGCAATATACTGTCCACAATAGCTCATACAGTGCCTGTGGTAGCAGAAGCCTCATCCATCTTTCCAGCTTCAGGCACTCAGTGCAAAGGCATAGTAACATATCACTATGAATAAACACACAAGGCCAATGGCACCAGGCCCCATTATCAGTAGCTCTGACTGATTACTCTCAGAGGGAAAGTTTTTATAATGCGATCAATTAATTTAGACATCTGTGGATCTGTTTCTGCACTTGCACGACTCTGAAATGCATCTGTAATTCCAGTGAGGTACTTTGTCTCCAAACCTCTTTATTTGCTAGTTAGGGCACCTCTCATCCCTGTCCTGTCATAACGCTCACACATAAAAATGAGCGCTGACTCAGGACTTATCTCCACTCAATACCAAAATTTTTTCTGACCGGTTGATTAGAGATACAGTGGAGTCCGTGGGTAAGTTGTAACCAGGGAATGTAGCTCATATTCATAAAGCACCTGAGCATGTCTGAAAATCCCAGCAGTCCTTCTGCACCTTGTAGTCTTGTGACAAGCATTGATCAGAGGTGTTTTTTGCTGTATGGAGGCCCAGGAGGGAGCTCTTAGCACTAGATTATAGAGCAGTGGACAGTGTTGGCCTGGAGAGCCACCCAATAAAGAAGACATGCTTTATGACAGGCTAAACGTGCCAGCGGCACAATTTAACCGCTCAATACCTCATCTCGCACAAATTACTTTGTGTTGACGAGTAGAAGAGAGCAATAATCAGCACAACACAAATATCACTCTTACACTGAAGAGGACAAAGAGGTAGATATGTGGACAACCATTTGGGTTGAGCTGACGTATCTGATGGTTATGGTGTCAGTGGTATCTGTTGAAGTCTATTGAACTGAAATAAGCTAAAGGATGATTTTAAAGATCATATACAGTGATAATATCAGTTGTCTTTTCATTGAATTACTGAATGTGTCTGAATGTTGTCTTTCTGCAGCACACCAAATATGGAAGCCTGTTTCCACCTGAGAATAATAAAAAAAATGAAATTTATATTTAAAAATTAATTTATATTTTGAGAAATAATTTGTAATTGCATGATATAAAGTAATAATAGTGAGAAATAAAGTCCTAATTAGACAAAATATGCACAGTTTTGAGATATAGAAAGAAATAATGAGAGATGAGAGAAATAGTCTTAATTGTGAGTATAAAGTCGAACCTGTGAGAAGTAATTTGTAAATGTGAGATATAACGTATTAATTGTGAGAAATAAAGTCCTAGTTGTGAGATATAAAGTCACATTGGGAGAAATAGTTGTGAGAAACAAGTTTATGAGAAATAAATTGTGAGATACTACGTCACATTGTAAGAAATAAAGTTGCCATTTTTAGATTAATGTTAGAATTTTGAGATACTGTAAAGTCATTCAAATAAAGTGTTACTATGAAACAAACTTGCAAATGTGAGTTGTTGAGTCAAGTCATATTGTGAGAAAGTCAAAATTGTGAGATATTAAGTCATAATGAGAAGAAAAATTGTTATTGCAGTTGTGAGATGAAGTCACATTTGTGAGAAATTCTTTGTCATTTTAAGATATGAAGTCATAATTGTGAGAAATACCAATTATAAGAATTAGTCATAATCCAGAGACATGAAATCACATTGGGAGAAAAAATTGCGACTGTCACAATTATGATAAATAAATAGCAATAGCGAATAATTATGCCACTTTGTAAAAAAATAAATTAGCAATTTTGAGATTTAAAGTCATGTTTGTAAGATGTAAAGTCACACTGAGAAAAATATTCATACTTTTGAGTGTAAACGTCACATTGTGAGAAATAGTCGTAATTGTGAATGTAAAATCGTATATATAGTATGTAGTATGTCACAATATGAGATATAAAGTTATAGTTATGGGAAATGAAGTCAAAATTTGTATTACTCTCTGTATTACTGAGGCAGAAACAGGCTTCCTGCACCTTGCAGGATGGCTTTATTTGACTTTAGTTGACTGATTGTAAGCCTGTCTCTGTTTAGTCTGTAATTAAACATTACAGAGAGATGTGGCTTGGGTGACAGGCTTGCAAATGAGGAGTTTGAATAGATCCCATCCTCCCTCTGTCACAAAGATTTAGATTTTACACAACATGCCTTAACAAAGCCAGGATTATTCAAAATATAATGTGTGAACTTTTTAATGCTCCTTGCTTGCTGACAGGCTATACTGCCGTGAGCACAACTTAGAATCGCTGTTTTACATTGATGGACTAGAGTGTGTGCTTGCAATGTACAGGCACATGTAAAAGCTTACAGTTGTGAGGGAACATGAAGGCCTTTGCCTCTGCAATTAAACCGGTGGTGGTGTTGTGGCCTGCCCTGATGGCTCGGCTGTCTAAAACAACATGCTCCAATTAACACCTCCATAATGCGGCTGCCACAGACCCCTGCTCCTCCCTTGCCCCTTTAGAAGTGCAGAATCAAAGAGCCAGGAGGCGCCCTCACCAAGGACGTAATTGGGCTGGCCTTTGACCTCCGTACCTTAAATCAGCCCGTTCGATTCTGCCCAAACACTCCCCCGTGCTAACTAGCTCTCGCACTAAACCACTCATTAGACACAAATACACCAACACTACGCAAGACGGACACACACATACTTCCACGGCGAGGGTTCATCATCATCATCTGCTTCTATCGTTTTTCCAAAATCAAATAGAATCAATAATCATAGTATGTATTTTTTGGGTTGTTATTTTTTTAAACACAAGTATGGCTATATATGCTCCAATTAACGAGTCTTTTCCTGGACAGTCGGCCATTAAAATGGGAATATGTGTGTCTGCTGTGTGGACTGATTATCATTATATCATCCTATTCCCTTGTGGTGGATTCTCCTCCATTCTGAGGCTGGATTCTGAAGTGGGACCCCATATCATTAAATTCCAGGACACAGCAGGAACTTATAGGGACTCCCTTATTTGCATCGACAAGAGAAAATACTATCATTTTGATTTCTTTGTTGCTTCTTGCATGTGAAGAACAGATATATAAACCTATGCAACCTATTGGCTTTATTTCCACCATGATAAGAGCAAGCTTAATTTATTTCTTCACCATGCATAGGAATGGCTCTTCATTTTATGAGAATGACTACCATAAAAAGGATGTAGGTTGGTCTCGGGGGAGGCTGTATGACACGTGATCATCATTATGTGCCGGTGGTGAGAACATTCATATCGCTGTTATTTACATAGATTGTGATTATTACATCATAGTACAACAAGCACGTGAAAATAAGGGAGTAATAAAACAGCTTGGGTTGTTTTTTTTTGCTGATCTCGCTTCTGATTGGTTAATTCGGAATAAAGCGTAGAGTGAAAATCTCAGAGGGGTGCCGCAACAGAGCCAAAGATCACTTAGCGGTGTCGTCCGCTGCCCGGGAACGTGGAGAAGAGCCAGTGCCTGATCCCGCAGGGCCTGTACAGTAGGAGGGATTATTTATGATGACATTTAATTTCCCTGCCTGGGCGTTTTCTTTACATTTTTGCAGGGAAAGCAGTGAGACGGGGGGCCAGCGACAGCATGGGGTTCTCGTGCCCAGCATGGCGGGACCCGAAAGAGGCGGAATTAGCAGAAATAAATTATTCCAAGGCCAGTGAAGTTATCCAAAGTGTAATCGAGCCATGGAGGCTGGGGAAGCCGAGGGGGCCATGCAGAAGCGCTCCATCAAACGACTGTGGCAGGTGCTTCACTGTGGCAGGCATGTTAATGAACAGTGCGGCCCTACTTTCGCTGGCCACTTCTTAACACTGAAGTAGCTCTGGCTAGTGCACTCTTGCAAAATTACCCTAAATGGGCTCACCCTCTCAGTATGAAGTACGAGCATGTATTAACCTCCTACAGGTCACACTTCTGCACCCCGTGCCCTACTCTGGTGTGCCACTTCAGCGGTGGGGTCATTCGGATGGGTCGCCAGAGTCAGAGGCTCCAAAGGCTCCAAACAGCAGAAGCTCTTCTGCCTGCCATTCTCAGGCAAAAATTAACTAGCCCACTGTCACTTGAGTGTCCCATGACATCCATTTTGCATGGACGTTCTGACGTGACTTATGACCTATTGTGGTTTGACATCAGAAATTGGAGCTGGTTGAAGTTAGAAGGTTCCAGTGGATTGTTGGGTTTATAGATTTTTCTTCTATCCAAAGTCCCCTGAAAGCAAGTCAGTTCAGTTGATGGCCATCTTGGTTTACTTCTATGTTGACAAAGGTACTATGTTGACCATTAATTCAGTGTTCAGCGTCACATGGTCCTTTAGAAATCATTCTAATATGCTGATTTGGTGTTTAATGGTGTGTGCACACCAAAAGCAAAGCAAATGTTCACATCACATTACTCGGTCTAGATTACTCACTCACTTGTGCAAATAAAAACATTGTGCTATGAGGAGTATATTCATCAACAACAACAACAACAACTCATAGCTAGAAGTAACAGATGCATATTTTCATCACTTACCAGGTAGTCCAACTTCCTCAATTACTTTTCTCCAAGCTATCACCTTTTTTGTCCAGTCTCTGTATGAATAAGAAGTTGTGTCATAAATTTCGGGGTGCCTGCAGATGGCAACAATAATGCTCTCCTCTATTTTCTGATATAACTGGACGTGTCAAAAAGCTCTTTGCTGATTGTCTTGCGCGACAACGCATCATGCGAATTTCCCATTCGAGTAAAAATTTTCAACTTGCGCGGAAGACGCAGTTGACTTGAATATGTTCGTGGCAATTGCGCCGTACAATTTGCCTCATTTGTGTCGCCCGGCATGAATTTGCATCTATTCACATCTTTGCATTGACTTTGTATGTAATCTACTAACGCAAATAATTAAATTGGCCTTTTTTATTATTATTATCAATGCTGAAAACAGTTGTGTAGGTTAAGAATTTTGTGGAAAGCATTTTTCTCTCAACTTTTGAAAACCCCTGTCCAAGAGTAAACAAACAAAATTAAAACAGTGATTTTTGACTCTTTAAAAAGGCAAATATTTTTTGTCACTATAGTTACTGTATTGAACATTTCAATTTCTTCCATATATTTATATTTGTGATCT
Organism: Spinibarbus caldwelli; assembly: GCA_039654775.1. NCBI lineage: Eukaryota > Metazoa > Chordata > Actinopteri > Cypriniformes > Cyprinidae > Spinibarbus > Spinibarbus caldwelli. Next base: position 22,641,671 of record CM077235.1, read on the forward strand.
GTCTTTTCCCTCCTTCTGATCTGATCCACGTTTATTAACATATCTTTAGCTTTTGTATCTTTTAATTGAAAGATTGAAATGGTGAATGTAAGTTCTCTTAAGTGATTATGATGAGTAGGAGCAGGGCGGTCTCAAACGATTACTGCCGGCGCTCTCAAACCAGTCTGATGGGCAGCCATTGCCATGTCAGCTTTACCTGAGATCGGTTAAGTGCAAATCCACACACATCAGATTTCCTCTCGCTCGAAACCTGACCTTCTCCATTGCCCCACCACATTTCCTCTTTAACTCAGGCCTTCATGCACCGTTTTTCCGCCAGAGTGATGCATGAATTTCAAAAGGGCAGATCAGAGAAAGATTCGTGGAAAGCGGCAGCCATATTCCCCTCATTAATGGAGCCATCATCTCTATTTTTCGCCCCAGAACCAACTTAGCAGTGATTTTAATTTGACTTTTCCATTATTGTCTTATAGCCGTAGCCTTTATCTTTCCTCACTGACTTTCTCTTTAACCTTGAGCCGACCACCTGAGCCGCTAATGACTCGGGCTTCTTGAATAGGGAGAGAGGGGTGGGAAGGAGGACATGACACATGTACAAATTAAAAGAGAGGGAGAGAGAAAGGGGGGAGAGAGGGAAAAGCTTTAAACAGGGTTCAATTGTCTTCTATCTTCGGCTTCTGTCCTCTTAATCCTTATGCCCAAGCGCAAATGAATCTGGGAACATCACCTTATCAGGCATGCCTTTCAAATACCCCCTCATCGACTGTTTCTCGTGCACAGACACACACACACACACACACACACACACACATACAAATAAACAGATACAGCCAAATGCACACCCAGACACATACATACACACGATTATTCCTTGTGCTGGTGTATCTGGGCAAAGATTGATTTGCATAATGTGGCCAGAGCAGTTTGTGTGTGGAGCAGACAAGGTCAGGCCATTGGCTGACATTCCTGCCAGTGTTCACGTGACCCGTACTGTGATCTCTCCTGTTATTTTGCCTGCCATTATGTCTGCTGAGCTCTTGATCGTGGACAGGCGATCAGTGAGAGAATATGGCTTGCAACAGTGGGGTAGAACAGAGGTTTTCAATGTGTGAGCATATGGGAATGGGAATAAAAAATAAAATAATAAAAAATGATAATGAAGAAATAATGTAAGACTTATTTATACCTAATCTAAGACTTTGAAAACCTCAGGTTAGACCATTTACAACAGTGTAAGATGACAGGTAGAATTGTCTATGAATTCTCAATAGGTGGTGTTGATCTGCTGTTGTTTGAGTTTGTGACTGCAGGGTTTTGAAGAATGAGCATGTGCACTATGTCTGAGTAACTGGGTTTGAAGAGCTTTTTGGCTGATTTTGAGTCATCAATTGCAATTATTTCAATAACCCTTCTAAAGGAAGTGCAATATGTGACAAAAGCACAGCAATGAAACCTGTACACCATATAACGGTGTCTTTTAAGGAAATTATTTCTCCATAATCTCCTCATAAAGAGATCATGAGGAACTCATTTTTTTACCGTACAACTTGTAAAAATTTTGCACAAGTGACAAAATCACTCAAAATAGACATCATTGGGAAATTCTTCCAATCAATCACGTTTAATAGACATCTTCTAAAGAGTTTGTAATTTAGTTTTTAAAACATTTTTCTTACCTTATGCACTTTCCAAATTCGGAAGCATTTGTATTGAGTCACAATTGTGTGTGTGTGTGTGTGTGTGTGTGTGTGTATGTATGAGTGGGTGTGCACCCTTGTCTGTGCGGTGCAGTGACACAGCAGTAGCTGGTTAATTAGAATTGTGTCACTAAGTAAATGCGCTGTGACCTAGGCCCCTCACACGCAATCTCCAGCGCCACCCTCGACCCTTTCAGCCGCACCGGAGGAGACCCCTGACAGGCCTGCCAGTCTCCACGAGTGCTTGCGTTTGTGCTGTTGGGGGTGAAAGTCAGGGAGAAAAAGAGAGCGGGGAAAAAGAGGCTGAAAAAAGAGACAGAGAGAGAAAGGGCTCTTGTTAGCTATCTTCCTGGAGGGCCCTCAAGATCTGCTTCTGCTGCTTCGGCCAACCAGGTGTCGACATCCCACTCCTGAGCTATGGTAATGGGGCCTGGATGAACTCTTCAAGGGCCTTAAAAGCCTCTTGTTCAGGAGGCATTTTACTGTGGAGAGAGCAGGAGATGAGGCCCACTCGTGCTGCTGCAGTCCACCCTGGGAAGGGGTGAAGCAGGGCATTCCCTGGAGCTTCACTCATCACTGCCTCCAGTTATTACTGCCCTCTTTCAGGTCCACTGGGTTGTTTCGAGTGCTCCTAACTATTAGGTTTCCAGTTTAACAGTGTTTCTCAGGAGGAATACGGTTATGTCAGAAATGCAGCAGTTTTTCTTGTGGCCATGGTTTTATTTGAGGTATTTTTACTTGTAGTTTTACAGATTTTGGCACAAATGTGGTTGACTAAATATTTTTAGACATGTCCTGGTCATTTGTTAATTTATTTCAGTAGTGATACTCTAGTGTACTGTGAGTTTGTCTGAATATGATTCACAAACAAATGGCAAACTTATGATCCTGTTCTTTTAAGGAATCATTTAAAAAAATCGCAAACTACAGAAAGAGTTACTAGTTTGAATCAGTCTAATAAATCCTTCACTGAATTAACTAACTGGAAGCATCAGACCGGTTATTTAATCATTTAATCAACATGTGACTCACTTTTTGAGCTTATCAGTACTTTAATATATAATATCTTATTGTATACACTAGCTAACTATATACACTATAGCAGCAGTTCTTAATTCTGGTCCTCGCGACCCCCCACTCTGCATATTTTGCATGCCTCTCTGGTTTAACACACCTGATTCAGATAATCAGCTCGTTAGAAGTGAGCTCCATGAATGAACGGTGTTCCCTAGTGTTCACTGCTCTCTACTCCCTGCACACGGGAAATCGGCTGAAGTTTACTTCACATAAGAACACAGATTTACGCTACACCATGGTCTGCGGCATCTCCACACACGGACAAAACTTACTCCAGAAGTATGAAGGGTTGTTTAACCGTAATCATGAGATTTGCATAGAAGTTACGTCTCGCGCACTTGAATGCCCTTTGAATGGAACATATACGCTTCTTTCAAACTGGAATCATGGCGGAATATCCTGTGATGTCCACTTTGCAGGGGACTTACGGTTGAATGGAACAAATCCCTGAAGCAGTAAGAGAAACATACAAAATGTGCAGAGCGGGGGGTTGCGAGGACCAGCATTAAGAACTATAGTTTTAAAGAAATTTATACTTTTATTCAGCAAGGATGCATTAAATTGCTTATCAAATGTTATCAAAAATAAAAATAAAAAATAAATCAGTTTCCACAAAAATATTAAGCAGCACAACTATTTTCCAACTTGGTAATAATAAGAAATGTTTCTTGAGCACCAAGCAAGCACATGACTGGAGTAATGGCTATTGAAAATTCAGTGTTGTCATCCCAGGAATAAATTCAATTTTAAAATATATTAAAATAGAAATCAGTTCTTTTAAATTGTAATAATATTTCACAATTTTTCAGTATTTTATTTAAATCAGTACAACCTTGGTGAGCATAAAATTCCAGTTTACACTTTTAAATAATCAACTGCTAGGCCACAGCACTGACATCCATTTGTTTTCCTTCCAGCTTTATCTAATGCTGCTTTGGTGAGTCTAGAGTCTCTAATTTAGTCCTACGAGCAGAGAAATATGTGAATTTTGTGGTTTGTTTGCAAGCTCACTGTGTTACTTCATCCGATTCCTGCTTTATCCTCTCAAACTGACTTCCCCCTCCCTCTCCCTCTATCTCAGTCTCCTTCTCTCCATCTCCGCTCTTCTCAGTCTAGTGACACCACCTTGCCGACTAATTAGAATTCTGTCACTAAGTAAATGCATTGTGACCAGTGGGTGACAGCTGTGCCTCCCTGCCATTTGGTTTGGTAGAGAGAGAGAGAAAGAGAGAGAGACAATCAGCCGCGTGGCAGGCTGGCGAAGGCAATGGCAGCCTCCCTTTTAGTGGGAGAGGTGCTGCTCTCGCCACTGACCTGACAGTCATTTAAATTACAGCCAGTGAAGGGGAGCCTAGCCAAGCACTGTGGAATAATGCACTGACTGACTGACTGACTACTGTTTGCCCTGACAACGGCCCACACTCTCTTCCTTTTCAATTAAGAAAGAGAGACGAGATGAGGGGAAAGCCGGGCCCATGTCTCCCCCTGCTCAACCTTCACTCATCCTCAGAACAGCGTGTCCCGTCCTCTCTCGCTCCTGCCCCGGTCCCATGTCTCCTCTCGTCTCTTGGCGTCGCTCCGCTGTTTTGCCTTGCTGTGTCTCTCTGTCTCTCTTCCGCTCAGAGCAGGGAGTTGTTGATCCACTGATACACAAATGAGGGTTTGTCTGACAGGCGTATTACCTACAGACTGCTGCACGAACGCCGAGCCTGGATACAGCTTATTAGCTTACAGCGGGGAGCCAGGCTGTTGTCTTCTTGATGTTTTTGTCTTATTACTTGCATCAACAGGAAAAAGAAAAAAGAAATCGGCTGAAAACAAGAAGAAAAACTGTGCAAGATTTTTGCACATAATCTCTCTGGCATCCTCCAGCAGGTCTAGCCGCTGTATTGTAAAGAGTAGTCATGTCCGATTTGTGAATGAATTGTTCCCGGGGTACAGAACAGATTCTGTTGAACAGTATTTATTTTACTACAAATGATACAATTATTTAATTGCAAAAAATAAGCATAAAATATATAAATGATTTAGGAACACTTTTGATAGACGACTCATCAAATCAGTGAATCATTGTTTTGAGCTGGTTCATTTAAACAAAGAATTTGAACGAACTGATTTGCTAATATGAAACAGATTTCCTAACACTAATAAGTCTTCTGTGTATGTGCAATTTACTACTTCATTTTATCTTAACAGTTTTTCATATGTGGTTGTTTAAAGTATTTGAAAATTGAACAAGTATTACTGTACGTACATATAACAAACTATAAAAAGATAGCTATGAAATGTGGCCTGCTGTAGTAATGAACTGGCTGAACTCATGCAGTTAGGAAGGTAGTTAGGACAGGGTGTATGTGTCTGACCCGTGTTGTCTCCATGGGTCTCGCTGCTGCTGTAGGCCTTGGTCATTATTCAGAGCTGCCGGGTGTAGAGCTCGCCCTAATGCCGGCTGATTGGCCCAGTGGTGGTCTGTGCCAGGGCTTGGCATGGCTGACAGCTTGCGACATGGCAGTGGATTACGGAGTGTCAGTGGCTGGCTGCCATGCAGATGTCCCTACTAAAACCTGTCATTAGGATGGAGGGGCTTACAGAGTCTGGGGGATACAGAGAATGTGGTCGCCTTCTCCGGCGCACACAGAGAAAGAGAGAGCGCTCAACATGTTTTTATCTAAGGATGTGTTGGATGCTGTTGATAATTGAAACTAAAACTATTAAAAACCATTTTCAAGCAGTAAAATAATGCTGAAATAAAATAAAATATAAATATTATATCTAAAAAATTAAACAAACAAACAAAAAACAAAAAACAAATCACAAATCAGAACTGCTGTCTTGACAACTAACTGAATCAAATAAGTTTAAGTAGTAAAATTACCCAAACTAAAATAAAAATAAACTAAAGAAATGTAAATATAAAAACACCACCACCAAAAAAAAAAAAAAAAGACAAAAGCACATTACAAAGTTAATAAAATATAGACCAAAATTAAAATGAAAACTGAAAATATAAAAATAAAAGATAATTAAAACATTAATAAATATTAGTAAATTATAATAAAGTAGATAAATAACACTAAACTGGTTACAGTGAATATACAGTATTTGGTCTTAGCCTTAATTAACACTTAATTATTGGTTTAATTAAGCTGATATGTGGAAGCAGATAGAATCTGACTATTTTTTATTTTTATTATTTTTTCTACTGCACATTAAAACTTATTTCTATACTAGATGTTTTTGGTGGTTATTTTATTTTAATTTGTCTCTATTAACGTGTGTAACGATCTCAGACTCTTGAGTACGTCAGATGATAGATAGTCGAGATGTAGACATGTTTGAGAGTGGTGTGTTGACCTAAGAGGGAGAGATGTGTGAGATAGGAGATGAACAGGAGTGAACGTGAGTGACAAACAGTGGGCGCTCATCCCTCTGAAATATTCATGGATATTTCAGGGGAGAGGGGAGTTAATTTAGGCCTCTTGTGGGTAATTAAAAGAGATGATCAATAGTCTGCCCTCCCACCACCCCTTGTGTCTGATAACAACTCTCTCCCAAACAAAGGATGGAAGAGATGTGAGGACAGACAAGGAAGAGGCAAAGAAACAAAAGGGGAGCTAAATGGAAAAGCAAGGAACAACTTAGCAAATGCCTTTTTTAATGTAATAATTAAATGTGCATTTAAATGTGCATTGCTTATTTTTATTTTAATATCCAGGGAGAAATGCTTTGTAGAACTACATTATGAACATACATTATGAACATATGCTGTACAGCTGGGACATCGAAGGAAATCACTAGGAATGAATTGAGATGATGCTGTTGCTTATTTGCAAATGCAAATGTGGTTTACTTTGTTTGGTTTACAACTAGTCACCGCTGATAAACTACTACTAAACATAATGTAGAAACTTTAATTTTATGTAAAGCTCCTTTGAAATTTGTATTGTGAAAAGCGCTATACAAATAAACTTGAATTGAAAATTTGAATTTTACCATCTGATTCACTGAAGGAATCGTTTGAATCGGTAACACCATGACCAGCAGTTTGCACATTACTGACAGTTTTCCCAATCTTTCAAGTACCCATTGATGTAAAATATTTTCTTTAAGTTGATATTTCAATAATTTAACACTTTTACATGTTCATGGTTCTCTGATATTGGTTATACAAGTAACAAATACATGACAGCAGGTAACAAATAAAATATTGAATCTTTTTTAGTTATTTATTTTAATTTTACATTTTTTATTGTTTAATCATTTTATTAGCTTTTCATCAACTCCCACACGCCTGTAAAAGTGTTATGAAAGTGTCACTGAGTTGTGGACTACTGTTCAAAGTTTGGGTTAGTAAGATTTTTTTTATTATTAGTAGTACTTACATTCAGCAAGGATTCATTAAATTGACAAAAAGTGACAATAAAGACATTTATAATCTTGCTAAAATTTTAAATAAATGCTGTTCTTTTGAACTTTCTTTTCATCAAAAAATCCTGAAAAAAATATGGTTTCCACAAATTAGTGAACAACTGATTTCAACATTAATAAGAAGAAATGTTTTTGAGCACTAAATCAGCATATTAGAAAGATTTCTGAAGAATCAACTGACAATGAAGACTGGAGTAATGGCTGCTAAAAATTCATCTTTGACATCAAAGGAATAAATTACATTTTAAAATATATTGAAATAGAATGCACTTATTTTTAATCGTAAAAATATTTCACAATATTACTATTTTTACTGTGTTTTTGATCAAGTAATAAATCTATAACAGCATAACTTTAACTAAGGTAAGCTAATAATGCTTTGTGGTAGGGCTGCACAATTAATCAAATTTCTAATCGCAATTACAATTATGGATGCCACAATTACGTAATCATTCAAAAAGGCAATAATCGTTCAAAGTCCACTTATGTTATTCTGAGTGCTTAAGATGTGTTTTTTTTCTTTCTGCAGGTTATCTTAAGGGTTTTTGCATTGTTTTAATTATAGTTTTAGTTTAAAATTATAATACCATGCATATTTTTTATAATTTAAAGAAGAAACCAATCCAATGAATAATTGACATTTGAGGCTTAATACAATAGAAAAGCAATAAAAGTTTTTCCGTTTAAATGTTTTCAGCTTGTTTATTTTCATATAAAAATATGACATGCAGTTGCTTCAAACAATGGTATAAACATCATTAAATGTAAATTGTGTTAATCGTAATTAATAATCGCAATTACAATTTCAAGCAAATAATCGACAATTATGATTTTTGCCATAATTGTGCAGGTAATCTATAATAAGCCTATCTTGCATTAAAATGAGACATTTACGTAAGCACAAGCTTACATGTCCTTTCTTCAGATATTTACACTACAAAATAGATCACAAAACAAAAATCAAATCACACACTCAGACAAAACATATATTAATACAGTCATGTTTATATTTAGCTAGATGGATCAATACCAGCTCACATCCAACCCCCAGTACACCAAAAAATCCACTCTGTGTTCGACATTACTCACTATTCATAAGTTTCTTAATGCTTAGGCCTTCTGGAGAAGCAGATGTTTTTCGCATCTAAATCTTTATAATCAGACTGTTCTTAATAATCACTTATCCACGTCTGATCCTCTGCGATGGGCTGGAGAAATTGAGTTCTAAGTGGGAGTGAGAGCAAGTACCTGCCGTTCTGTAAACTGGACTCCATCATCAATATTGTAGAGGAATCTATAGCACGGGAATAGCTAACTAATTAGAGTTGGCTTTAAATAATTTATCTCCTTAACTTTTATTGATTAGTCAGGTCTGTGGTAGGAGTTGAGCTGTAAAATTGACTACCCTCAAACAGACATGGGCGTCTGTGGCTTTACGGGCACCGATCTCTCTCTGTGTCTGTCTCACCATCTATCTTACATGCACCAACAAATCCTGCACACACATTACACACCTGTATTGCTACCCTAATGACGGATTATTATCATTTAGATCAAGGTTCCTAGAACACACTATGGTTTCGATACAGTCGCAAAATGAGCATTTATATTATGCAACATGAATGTAAAGTATGTGTTTGTTGCATTGTGCTTTCAGCTACTGCTGAGCCTCAGAGATCATCAGTTATGAACACATGCCAATAACTCTGTCTGGTGTGAGCAATTGACTGAATAATTTGATATTTGGTTTAAAGGAAATTGTTAAATTGTTTAATTGTGGCTGAATTATTTGCAGATGAGTTGAAGTCACTCAACCAGCTGTGGTTTAGCTCAGTTAGCAGACAGAGAGGCTAATGAAGACTAAATGAACAGGAAAAGATGTTTTTAGGTATGTTCATTTGGTAAGAGATCTTAAACAGTAAAGACTCGTTTTGAATTTCTTTTATTTTTTGGTAGTTTTGCTATATTCATACTAAATTTATTTATTTTTAATTTCATTTTTAATTTAAATAGTAAAATAAAATGAGTACATTTATAGATTTTTTAAATGTTTTTGAAGCGTGTTTCCATCAAGGCTGGATTTATTATAAAAATACTGTAAAAGCAGTAATCTTGTGAAACATTATTACAAAGTAGAATATTTTTAAAAATATTTTATAATGTAATTTATTCCTGTCATGGCAAAGATTTTCAACATCATTGCTCCAGTTTTTAGTGTCACATGATCCTTCAGAAATCATTCTAATATGCTGATTTAGTGCTCAAGAAACATTTCAGCATTTATTTGAAATAAACATTTTGTATTATAAATGTCTTTTAAAGTCCTTTTTTTAATCTTTACTAAATAAAAAAATTAAAAAAAAATTTCTAGAAAAAAAAATCTTACTGACACCAAACTTTTGAAGAGACAAGAAAAAAAGTCCCAAATTGACTCTGTGTTGAAAGCAGCCAGTTCTAGAACACTTTTATGATGAGATACCATCCCACATTTTAAAACAATACAAAATCACAGCTCTAAAATTCTGTGACCGAGACTTGAGCATGTATGGCCTCTCCAGACGGCGTGTGCTGGGGAGGGAGGCTGAGAGTGGCCATCGATGTTGGTTTGGGAAACTGTTCCTATGATGTGTTCAATATGTGTACATTTCCAGCAATATTGAATGGTGCAGCTGTCTGGCCTGGCCTGGTATGGTGTAGAATAAAAATGACCTGACCTATGGCACTTCAAATGAAATTGCCTCACAATGAGTGCTGGCCTACATTGATTATACCCTTAGTGTTTACTGCCACACTGGCCACTCTGGCTTTAAACAAGTGGTAGTGCTGTGTGGGCTGGCCACTGATAGTTGCTTCTGAACAGTTGACATTCCATGTCATTGCACTGCTGATTTATAGCATGTATGTTTATATAGATATTTATATATATATATGTATATGTTTAGACACATTCTGGTTTATTTTAGATTTCTTTCTCAAAGTATGTGTATAAGATGTACAGGTGCATCTCAATAAATTAGAATGGAAAAGTTCATTTATTTCAGTAATTCAACTCAAATTGTGAAACTCGTGTATTAAATAAATTCACTGCACACAGACTGAAGTAGTTTAAGTCTTTGGTTCTTTTAATTGTGATGATTTTGGCTCACATTTAACAAAAACCCACCAATTCACTATCTCAACAAATTAGAATATGGTGACATGCCAATCAGCTAATCAACTCAAAACACCTGCAAAGGTTTCCTGAGCCTTCAAAATGGTCTCTCAGTTTGGTTCACTAGGCTACACAATCATGGGGAAGACTGCTGATCTGACAGTTGTCCAGAAGACAATCATTGACACCCTTCACAAGGAGAGTAAGCCACAAACACTCATTGCCAAAGAAGCTGGCTGTTCACAGAGTGCTGTATCCAAGCATGTTAACAGAAAGTTGAGTGGAAGGAAAAAGTGTGGAAGAAAAAGATGCACAACTAACCGAGAGAACCGCAGCCTTATGAGGATTGTCAAGCAAAATCGATTCAAGAATTTGGGTGAACTTCACAAGGAATGGACTGAGGCTGGGGTCAAGGCATCAAGAGCCACCACACACACACGTGTCAAGGAATTTGGCTACAGTTGTCGTATTCCTCTTGTTAAGCCACTCCTGGACCACAGACAACGTCAGAGGTGTCTTACCTGGGCTAAGGAGAAGAAGAACTGGACTGTTGTCCAGTGGTCCAAAGTCCTCTTTTCAGATGAGAGCAAGTTTTATATTTCATTTGGAAACCAAGATCCTAGAGTTTGGAGGAAGGGTGGAGAAGCTCATAGCCCAAGTTGCTTGAAGTCAAGTGTTAAGTTTCCACAGTCTGTGATGATTTGGGGTGCAATGTCATCTGCTGGTGTTGGTCCATTGTGCTTTTTGAAAACCAAAGTCACTGCACCCGTTTACCAAGAAATTTTGGAGCACTTCATGCTTCCTTCTGCTGACCAGATTTTTAAAGATGCTGATTTCATTTTCCAGCAGGATTTGGCACCTGCCCACACTGCCAAAAGCACCAAAAGTTGGTTAAATGACCATGGTGTTGGTGTGCTTGACTGGCCAGCAAACTCACCAGACCTGAACCCCATAGAGAATCTATGGGGTATTGTCAAGAGGAAAATGAGAAAAAAGAGACCAAAAAATGCAGATGAGCTGAAGGCCACTGTCAAAGAAACCTGGGCTTCCATACCACCTCAGCAGTGCCACAAACTGATCACCTCCATGCCACGCCGAATTGAGGCAGTAATTAAAGCAAAAGGAGCCCCTACCAAGTATTGAGTACATATACAGTAAATCAACATACTTTCCAGAAGGCCAACAATTCACTAAAAATGTTTTTTTATTGGTCTTATGAAGTATTCTAATTTGTTGAGATAGTGAATTGGTGGGTTTTTGTTAAATGTGAGCCAAAATCATCACAATTAAAAGAACCAAAGACTTAAACTACTTCAGTCTATTTGCATTGAATTTATTTAATACACGAGTTTCACAATTTGAGTTGAATTACTGAAATAAATGAACTTTTCCATGACATTCTAATTTATTGAGATGCACCTGTATATATAAATATAAATAGGTAGGCCAAACCTGGGGTTTTTAAATTGAAGTCTCTAGAGGGTTTGCACAAAAAAAAAAAAAAAAAAAAAAAAAGGGGAGATGATTTAAGGGCTAGCAAAGTGAATGTCTTTTGCAAAAAAAAAAAAAAAAAAAACAAACAAATAAATAAATAATAATAATAATAATAATAATAATTAAAATATAATTTAGCACTATTTCGCTTTCTAAAGGATGGTCAGAAATAATGAGATTATTATTAATTATGGTAGTATTTTATTCTGCAGCCCTAGTTTAAAAAAAAAATTAAAAGAAATAAAAATGAAATGTGCATGTATATATATACAGCCAGTATATATCACTAGATCAGATCTCTGTGTGGAGCACTGGCTGTTGTCACACTCCTTGTGCCTACAAAAATCTCACTGGATTATTACAATTAATGGCAAAAATAATGTTTGGAAATGTAAACTGATATTTCCTACTGACACACTACAACAAGATAGTGATAGATAGATATAAGATAGATATGCTTTTGCAAAAACATTTAGTTTTGAGCTCATTAATTGCAAGACTACATGCAATATTTGTATTTTATCAGCATATCATAATTTATTTGATATGACATCGGTACTGTTTACTGAAGTCTAAAAAGTATTTTTTTTTAACTTGTGTATTATGTAATTTCCAAATAAAATGCAGCTTTTAAATTAACCTGCATTCAAAAACACCTCTGTGATTCTATGTTGACTAAAAGAATGATAACTCCAGAAAGAATCAAAAACAGGCAACCTTCAACAAAAGAATTTAATCAGAGGTCCATGTCAATCACGCGTGATGGAAACAGTGCACTTTATGTTATTTTTCAAGAGAGCGTGGTCAGGGTCCAGTAAGCCCATATTAGTGTTGGTGTGGCGGATGGAAGCAAGTGTGACTGCAGTCATTCTGTATCACCATTCCTCTCTCTCTCTCTCTCTCTGTCTTTCTCACTGTGTGTCTCTCTCTCTCTTCCTCTTTGCTCTCTCTGCTGTCAGCTGGCTTGAGGCCGACAGACACAATGGATGTGTTGGGGGCAGCCAGGCTGAAGAGATGCTAAGAAAAGCAGATAAATGGCAGCTTGAACCTCTCCAGCTGCACCCATGCAGCACTTCGGTTCACAGCAGGAGAACACGCCAGCCTGAACGGACACCCTGTCGCTTTAGCTTAGCCTGGAGAGAGAGAGAGAGAGAGAGAGAGAGAGAGAGAGAGAGAGAAGAGAAGAGAGCCATGTGGTTCCACACTCCATGCTGACACCCGCCATTTACACCCACACATGCAAGAATGCACACAGAACACACATACACACATCACTCCACATCACATAGTCTGTTGTCTGTCTGATCCTCACCAAAGCTGTAGCTCAATAAAAGGAGACTTATTGAATTTAGCTCTACATAATCAGTCTCGTCAAAGCCAGGTGTGAATCAAGGACACATTATTTTGGCTTTTTTTGTGCTTCTCGGATAGATTGTCTGAATTGATCTGAAACAATAAGAGAAAACGTTTTTATTTTGTATGACTTTATCTCAAAGTGTGTGTATTAGATTTATATAGAAAAAAATTTTTGTTTTGCAGATAGCCCAAAACAAGGGCTTTTAAATTGGTGGGCACTAAGGAGTCTGCAAAAATTAAAGATGTTTATTTTTGGTATTTAAATTATGTATTTTTTGGACTATCAAGGTGAATATCAATAAAGTGAAAATTTATTGTGATGATTTTTTAACACATTTACTGAATTTACACATTATTACCATATTGTTCTGTTTTCTAAAGGCTGGTCAGCAATCATTAGATTAATTATTATATTCTGTTACCAGAATTAATAATTTTATTCTGGAAATAATATAATATGCAGACCTAGTCTTTAGAATTAAGAAATAAAACTAAAATGTGCATGTATTTTTATAAAGAAAAAAAATATTGTTAATCTCTCTTGTTTTTCAGTGTATTTTTATATATTTCTATATTGTTATTTATTTATTCATTTATTTAGTTTTATAAAGTATTTAAAACTGATTTTCAATGATAATTATGGACAAAAGTAATATAAAACTTAATTTAAAGTGAATATTTTACAGATAATATTATAATAATTTGCCTTGACTCAATACATTGTTTATTTATTTTTATGTAGTCTGTAAAACTGATTTGCAATAATAATTATGGACAAAAGTGATTTAAAACTTAATTCAAAGTGAAATATTTTACAGATAATATTATAATAATTTGCCTTGACTCAATACATTGTAAGTATAAAAGGCAATTATTTTATTTAGAAACAATAAGTTATTATACTAATATTAAGACATGAAAATATTGCAAGGTAATCATCATATTTAATGGTCCTTGGCACCAAAATTTCAAAAACAACAGACCTCAATGATTATTTTTAAACATTTAATAAAGTTGAGCATATAGCCTGAATGACATAGGATCAAAAGGTTTGACCCAAACAATTTTTTTTCTGTGTAATTTAAACGTTTTCTACTGAGCACATGTACAAATTTTAACCACTAAAGAACATGCGTGGCACATGTTATTTTTGCATAATTGATCTGTTGATAATGAAAGAGTTTCATGTCAAGTCAGGCCCCACATGCACAGACAAGGAGTAAAGACGGCTCTTAATATTTCCCACACATCTTCAGGGTTTGCTTCTTGCCAGACAATAATTAGCATGTCATCTGTAAGCACAACAGACAGTGGCATACAAGAGACATGCTCTGCCAACATGACAAAGAAACACAATAAAAGCTGATCGAGCATCATGATACATCAGAAGAGATTTAATGCCAGTGCGGTGAAAACAGGAAATCCACATATGGCCATAAAAAAGCATATCCATAGACGAGTAAAAAAAAAAAAGAAAAAAAAAAAGAGTAGCGGTGAGTGCAGTGCCACTTGCATGAAGAATGAAATCACCTGGCTTTCCCCGAGCTTTGAAGGTCAAGGAGAAGCTCCTGCATATTCATGGCTCGGATCGGCGCAGGATCGATGGGTTTTAATTGTTTTTTCCTGGCCAGGGAAGGAAGTGCCAGCAGCCATCGATCGCCTGGAGACGAGGCCACTTACATGTCAGTCGTGCATGGGGGGGCCGTCGCCCAGCTCCGTGCCAGACAAGAGGGAAATGTGACAAGACACTGTGACGGCATGAAACAGAATAGCCATGTTTGCTTGTAGGGCTCTGTGTGTGTGTGTAAATGTGCTTGCCACCCCTAATCTGGTGTCATGAAGGTGATGGAGGAGAGAGGCAGGATGGGTGCATTATGGAGTGTGTCTGGTTCATTATGTGGTGTGTGTGTGTGGCAGTGTATTATCTCACTCACTTCCTCAATAGGCCCAATGCACCTCACTAGGGTTGTGAGCTTCTCTAAACTTCTGGACTCATAGAAAAGGGCCTCCTTGGCTGTATAAATATTTGTGTGTAAGTGGACCAAACATGACTGTATATCAGGTTTTCAGTGCATTGAGAGTGTTAACTTATTAAGGGCAATTTATCTGCTAACTAGCCACAAAACCACAGAATTATTCAATTATTCACTCATAATTTATGATTTAACAGGGGTTATTTTGGGTCAGATAATTATTGCTTTTACATAGTGTATTTTAAAGTTTTCCATTTTCAATTCAAATCCGTCTGGTCAAAAAACTTTGCAGAAGTAAAGAAACGTCCAGCTGTTTATTTGGAGAGGTCCATGTATAGATGTAAGGAGAAATTGAAGGCAGTTGCATGATTCAGCTGTGGGTCCTGTAGGGGCACGGCTATTTGGCGTGAAGTAACACCTGCAATCTTTAGAACACTGCTCTCATTTTGTCAGGGTAAAGGTTGGCCATAAGCTTACAGTACATCAATCTGGTGTCGGACCAGGGCCTGGTCTCAATCAGGTCCCGGTGAGAAGGGAAATGCAATGTTTCGTTTGCTGTCAGAGGTTATAGAGAACTTCACTTACAGGGAAACCAAACTACATAGTATTTGTTGCTTAAAGCGTATATGAGTAAAGGTTGATTTTAGGCAGAAATTATGTTTGCATGTTACTGCTTTAGGTATTTTGTACACTTACATTCTTTAATATACAGATAAATTGCTGTGTAGTTTTGTAATTTATGTTTTCAAACTGATTTCATATGCATTCCCCCCCTCTTGGTATTACGTTTACATTTTGAATTCATTTAGCAGACACTTTTATCCAAAGTGACTTACAAATGAGTAAGTGAATAATCACAAATGAATAATCACAATCTTTCCAGTATAACACTGCAAACTTTCTAGTAGAAGATTTGTATGCAAGCTGGAGCAAAAGTTAAAGATAGAGGAGTGAAAGATTTGTTTATTTACTTCAGAGCCAATGTTGCTGTCTTAGACCATTGAAATACACAGAAGTTTTGGTAACACTTTATTTTAAGGTGTCCTTGTTACACGTTACATGTACTTACTATTATAATAACAATAAATTATGCTTTATTGCATGGAAGTAACCCTAAACCAAACCCTAATCCTAACCCTAACCATATAGTAAGTACATGTAGTTAATTAATATTACTCAGTACTTAAATGTATAATTACACTGTAACAAGGACACCTTAAAATAAAGTGTAACCAAAGTTTTTGATAGAGCCACAGGTTAGGCTATGATAGCTCACTTGTATTTGTCTCTGCGAATTAAGTTGTGAAGTATTTTAACATATACATTTATTCATTTATTCATTTAACAGATGCTTTTATCACAAGTGAATGGATGGGACAGAACAGTATTGACTTAACCAATGACATTTGTTTAACTGACAGATGTCAGTAAGAGACTTGTTTGAAAACATATTATTGCAGTTCTGTTTTGGTGCCACTAACGTTGCAGAAATGACTTTAACTTACAGTTGCAATATAACCAAATTTCAACTGAGTGCTGAAATATTTACATTCTTTTAAAATAGCAAAAGGTCTGTAAGGCTGCGAGTAAGTTAAGTGTTCTGGCAGTAAGTCCTCGGTTGGTTTCTATCGATTGCAGTGTTATCTTTGGTCTAAAATTGTTCAAATTACACATTGACTTTAAATGTTCAAAAAGCAGTTGTCCTGAGGAAATGACCTTTTTGTAGTACATCCCTATTTGATAATGTCCTTCTCATTGCTTCTGTCTCTCTCTCTCTCTTATTCCTCGTCTCCTCAATCCCGCTCCACCCGAGAAAGTGATAATCAGCACTTACTGAAGCAAGGCAGAGAAACATTAAAGTCAAGAGAGGAGCAGGAGATTGCTGGAACTACTGAGGAATAACATACCAGGCCGCGGTGCTGCTGTCAAATCACAGCAGATTTTCACTAATAGATTCTCCCCCAGACACTCAATACTGTTCAAAGGCGATCCTCCTTTATCCCAAAGCATCAAATATTTAAACACTCGTATTAGTGCTGGTGTCATCTCCTCAACCTGGAGCTTATGGCACCAATCTCTTTAGCACCTTTCCTCGCTCTCTCTCTCTCTTTTTCTCCTTCCCATTCCCCTTATGATATCCACAATGTTATCTCCAGCAGCCTCCACATGTCCTTCTTATCATTTTATATTTGCAATACTTAAATCGTTTCTCCCCCCTCCTTCCTCCTCTTTCCTTTTTTTGGGGGCTATGCCTTTTTCCCCCCCCTACCTTCTTCTTTCTTTTCATTCTTTTTGTCAGCGACTGGGCCTTTCAATTTTGGAGGCGAGGCTTACAGATTGCCAGGGAAAAAGAGAGCCGACGGGAGAAGGGAGGGAGACGGAGGGAGAGAAAAGCCAGGGCGACAGCGCCGCGCTTGACTGATGCCTTTCAAAAGGGGCAGTCTAGCTTGTCAAATCGCTGGCTGCAGGAAAAAAAATGAATTGGCATATCTATTCGGCTTACCGCGAGATGTCATGCAACACAGTTTCATATTCCTCGATAAGACGCAATAAAGCAATTGTCAGAGAGAGTGCCGTTGAGAGCGCCTCTTTTTTAACACTCATATTCTGTTTGCTCGTGCAGGAGAAGGGGTAGGATGAGAAGAATCGACCTGAGATGGAGGGAAATGTGCTAGCGGTGGGCTGACGGTGACACTTCTGTGTGTGTGTGTGTTTAGATGTGGGGGTCCGGTGTGGACAGAATGCCCTCTTTTGTCAGCTTTGATGAATTTTGAAGTGCCGACAGTTTGAGACTTTTTACACCTGGCATGATCTCTGCGGTAGGGGAGGCAACATCGGTAATGGACACAGCTTCCTATGTGGCCAAGCTGGGGGAAAAGATGTCTACGGATGATAAAAAGGGTTAGTTGTCACCATGATCTCGAGCTCATTCTTTTGATAACGACCAACCAGCTAACTACCCAATTGTTCCTTTTAGTATGTACACGTTTGTTTGATTTTATGTCTAGGAAGGCACGACGCAGTCATCAGAACGGGTCTTTTGATGATCCAGCCCGTCCCGCGGCGCTCCGGAGGAATCCCTCTACACGCGTTCCGTTTCAAAGACGAGTCACAAAGGCGGTTTTCCCCAACTGCTGATTTGACAGCGCTCGGCTGACATCTTCTTGGTCGCGTTCACCTGGAACAAGTTGGACAAACTTTCTCTATTTACATGTGTCCGGATTTGGACACCTAGCGTCCTCTTTGGCACATATTGCGATAACAAAATACATATTTACATGCTGGGATGAGAGCGGGGAATGATAATGCCTGGCTGTACCCGTCGGCTGCCCGGCTCGTCTGGTTTCCTGTGCCACGCGACGGTGTCAGGAGCTGCCATGCGGTGAAGGCCCGTGTGTCTTTTCCCCCAGGGGGATGGCTTGTTTTCTCCCAGATTGGGGGAAGAGGTGGCAGGCCTGCTGCATTCTGACTGGGCGTCCCTGCCAACAGGGCATAATGCTCATCATGGGCCCGCCACGTCACTCACAACTAATAATGAGTCTCTCTCCCTCTCGCTCGATCTCTCGTCACGCTCATCTCCCCTTGACACTCTTCCGCTTTCCTAATTTGTATGCCGTTTCTATCTTTGCCATCCCTCTTCGCTGTTAGCCTCTTCTTCTCTGTCTCCATCAGAGTTTTTTCCTGTCCGTTCTCACCAAAAAACTATTTTCCTGCTGCTTCCCTCTCTGTCTCTTTGTTGCTGCACCATTAGTTTAGTGTCCAGCCAAGTGTGACATGCTGCAGTAATGCTGCTCTCGCATGTGTGTGGAGGGGAGCTTTTCCATTAGCACCTCTAATGTTCTGACAAGCTGGCACAGCCTTCCAAAACATTCATACACTGATCGTTGTCCCCCCAAATCAGATGCCGCAGACCGCGAGCCAGGGAAACGGCGGCATAATCAGCCTGGTCCATGCGCCGTCACTCCCGGCTCCAGTATGACGGCCGTGTCTCTGATGACCTGCCGCATGCCGCGATACGCTGTGCTCCCCGCTCACTTTTATTGCTCGCTGATGGGGAAGGGCCAGTGTATGATGGATTGTGAAAGATTGAGATATGACTGTCTATTTGTCATAAGCGGCACCTCTCTTTGTCTTCCCTTCTGCTGCTTGCTGTTTAAAAGCTACAGAAACCCTTACATGACGTCAAGCAGTGTTGGGGAATTTTATATTATTGCTACTTCTAAAAACTAAACTCAACTACATCCAGGTACAATTGAGGTACAATTATTTTAAAGGGATAGTTCAGCCAAAATCAAAACATCTGCCATCATTTATTCACCCTTATGTCATTCCAAACCTGTAGGACTTTTTTTTTGTGGAACTCAAAAGAAGACATTTTGAAGAATGTTTCTGTTTTTTTGTCCATACATTGAAAGTCAGTGGGGTCTCTGGGTCAGTGGGGTTTTTTTTGGACCCCAGTTTCATTGTATGGACAAAATAATTTATTATTAACAGAAACTTGGATAAATAGGTAAATATATAAATAAATGACAATGTAGGTAAATTTTAATTAACCTCAATTTCCATTTTGTGATTCTAGAAGTTTAAGGAATGTATTTAAAATAAGGGGAAAAACAGAAATATGATTTAAGTTTATATTTTGATTGTATGTTTTTTAGTGTTTTAATTGAGTTAGATTGTTTTACTATATTAATAATAATAATATTTAGAATAAAATATTAATTCAAATTTTAAGTCTTCTTGTCAGCCCCTTTGGAGGTTTGTTGAGGCCCCCTAGTGGGCCCCGGCCCATTGGTTAAGAACCACATCCTTAATGTTATAGAAACCATCTGATAATTCAGATAAAAAGAGATTTCATACAGTATGTCATATTATAGTCTGAGCTTTTGTTGCCAGATAAAAGTGTCTTAAATCTCTCTTCAGTACTTGTCATATCAAGACTTAAAGGGCAGAGAAAGATGACTGGGTTTAATTTTCTTGTAATTAAATAAATTTAAAAGTGAAGTTTATTTGACAAAGTAATTCATGGTATAAATTACAATACTCATTACCTGAAGAAGTAATCGGCCTATGTGACGCATATTATTTTAACTGATATCACAGGTGCAATATTTTCTTTTTTTTTATTTTTAAAATTTAGGTGATCTGAAAAACATTAAAAAAAAAAATCAGTATTCAAACATTTGGGAGCAAAACATAAGGTACATTTGATCAGTGTTAGCTTAAGCAGATACCTTTGAAACCGGATCAAATAACACCTTGTTTGCTGTGATCAGAGGCCACGTTCAGGATTCCTTTCTTTCTTTTTTTTCCTTATGGTGAGCGCTGTCTTTAATTTGACACAGAGAATGCTTGTTAGGTAAGATCACAGCGGTCGATTCAGAGGTTGTCAGCATCGCTCAGACTGGGTGCTCCAGGATGCAGCACGCACAAAAAAAAATCAGTCCCAGAGACGGTTAATGGACAACGTGACGGATACACAGTGTATAAAATAACTTTTTTGCCAGTGAAATATTACCTACTTAATGAAATGGCCAGCCACTTCCAGAGATAGTGCTTTCACCATGATGGAGGACAGGTCATGGATAAAACACCATGACACCTTAAGTCCTGAACAGCCCAATTTCTCAAAATAATTATTATGCCCCAGTTACTTAAAAAGCATCAGCACATTGGTGGCCTCCCATTTCAACACCGAAACAGAAAGACATATTGCATCTTAAGTAAGAGGATAATCGGATAAATGTACATCAGGCAGGCCGGAGGCACAAACATAGGCAGCCAAAAGGTAAAATATTACCAACACAGCTCTGCAGAACGTAGCAGAGATGAGCAGGAAGAGGACACAGGGAATGATAGTTTTCTTAAACTGTCTGTCAGTGTTCCAGAGGGCAGAGAGCTTGCTAGTTAGCACTTTGCCACTCAGGAAATGCAAAGGCTATTGGTTAGACACAGCATGTGTCATCTTTTAGTAAGATGCGAACAAATTACTAGATATTTATGAACACAAAAAACAGTCATTTAATGGAAATTTAAGACTGGAGCATCATGTGAATGTCCCTCATATGTGTTAGCATTGTGCTACTAGAACAAGGAAGAAAGTTGTTGTAAAGTTCACTTGCATTTATCCTTTGGTGTCATGCGATTTTCCTGGTCGTGATGTATGACGTGAATATTTCTGCGCTTGAGGCTTTGGCTTTGAATAAAACACCCCCCACGGCCCTAATGAGTGTTTTTCAATTACATCTGTCATGAGGCAATAATACTATGATATATAGTGTGATATTAAATTCATGCTAATCTATTATTGTTTCCAGAGTAGAGGGAGGTAATGATTCATAGTGTATTGTGTATTTTTTTTTTAATCTTAGTAGTTAATTACTGGTGCCGGAGACCAGTGCTGGTCAGTAGATCACAGTCTTTTTTTTTTTTTTTTTTTTCTCCCAGGATCCAGATTGTTTCCAAATTATGTTTATATATGTTTTATATATGTATCTATGGACTCCTTTCACATTTTCAGGGGTTCTCAGAAGCAGCAGTCGTAGTTGGGTAAACTTCTAAATCGGTGAATGGAAACTACAACACATATTATTTTTGCATTCAAATTTGCCCCAATAGCAAAATAAAAAAATTCACAATAGCGTTTCTATGATTTGCCAAAAGATGAAAAATATATCTAGAGATTTTGAAATTTGTTGTCACTCTCTCAGCCATTGTATTAGAAACACTCACACATCAGCATTAACCAGTTTTATGTAATTTAATGCTAAGATAATAAAACACTAAAAATAAGTAAATAAAACAAGGTAAATAAAACTGTATAGTGTTATAAATGTACATTTAAAAAAACAGAAAATATAGCAATATATATATAGAAAAATTTATCAGTGAAATTATTTAAAAATTCTAATATTTTTAAAAAATATTGTATAATAAAATAAGATTTTTTTTTAAATAATTGAATATTTTAACATTTAAAATTTTAAAATTATAATAATATTGCTTTACTCCCCCCAAAATTAAATGACCTATAATTGTGACTAAAACATCTATTTATGCCTTCAAGAATGTAAATGTGGCAATCACATGTTGGCACAAGTGAGGATAAGGTTGACGTAAGATGTTATTGTGGCCCTGTAGATGGGGAAAGAGCCGAGCCGTGGTGTTAGCCCTCCACAAACATGACACTTAGAGTAATAGAGCCGGCTTGATTGGCTTGTTGTATTGTCAGAGCTGTCATGACAGTGTGTTTAAAAGGGCAGTGTGTGAAACCATCATGTTCCCTCCTGCTGAAAATACATCAAGTGGCTTCACGTCAATGCCGCTAAGCTTTGACAATAAGATTCCAATGCAGAACGTGTTGTGAGATCTCTGCACAGATATTAGCAGCCCGCACTATCGCCTTTAAATCCTCTCTTATTTGCCATCCAACACATAAACACACATTTACATAATTTGTGGTTTCATGATCTGTTTTGCTTTTACTTTTTGATTTGATTTGCATAATTGCACATGTTTTGATTATGCTGATGGTTTATGCTAAACAGTTGTGAAGCCCCTAGAACACATGGTGTATAAATGGCATTTTTATTATTTTTAACTGATAAATCATCCACTCTTTCTATTTAATGTCAAATGTTTAAGCTGATAACTAGAATCTTATTTGTTTTTGTTTACATGAAAGATCCGTTTTCAATTTTAATGAATCAGTTCCACTTTAAATCATTTTTGTACTTGATTCAAAGTATTTAAGGCTAAAATAAGAAGCAGCTGTGGTGCAGTGGTTAGCGCAGTGGGCCCACAGGTTCAAATTTGTCATGTTCGCTAAATTAAATGTAAAAAAAATGACAGGATCACACTCAAAGAGTTGCAATATGGACTAGTCAGACAGGTGGAGAGAGTGTGCACGTGTGGCTATAAGCGCTAATACATATGCAGATATATATTCCTTCCTTGTTTTTGCTCTTATCCTAATGCAGGTCTGATAAAAGAGTGGCAGGTGGATGGGTGTCGGAGTGTTGGGGGGGTACTGCATGGCCCAGCGGCCCGCCACCCATCTCCACTCACTCTGCCCCTGCTCCCCATTCATCAAGCCCACACAGACCACTGGCCAAGCACGTCTGCCTATCATTACCCCTCTCACAATGCGATCCATGCCGCTAACCCTGCCTTCATTCCCCAGGATTAATAATATCTCTTTCAACCTTCACACAGTGATAAATAGGCACAACGAGAACAAAAGGAGCCAAAGGAGTGTGAGAGAAAAGAGAGAGACAGAGTGAGACGGAAAAAAGAGGAGAGGTGAGATTTTTACAGAGAATAATTAAAACCTGAAACACCAGTGGTGTCCAGACTGGAGGGAGACTATACGTCATGTTAGTCTTCATGTGAGGTTATAATGCACACCTCACAGAAATATAGATTACCAATAATAGTTTGTTTCCTTGTCTGGGCGTTCTAATAGTGTGT
Source organism: Spinibarbus caldwelli (assembly GCA_039654775.1). Lineage (NCBI taxonomy): Eukaryota > Metazoa > Chordata > Actinopteri > Cypriniformes > Cyprinidae > Spinibarbus > Spinibarbus caldwelli. The sequence continues at coordinate 22,665,316 of CM077235.1, forward strand.
ATTTAATTTAAACATAGTAAAATGATAAACACCCCTTACTTAAAATATCATTTAGGCACTGTAGATAACAGTTTGGCAGCTTTTTGTGAAATTGAATGAATTGAAATAAAAGACAATATCATGTGATTTATTAGCATGGCAAAGACAGAGCCGAAACTTAACATTGCTATTATGAATTCATTATGCTAATTCATAGAATCATATATGAGTTTGATATTTGTGTAATTAAAAACTGTCTATTGTATTTTCTCCCTGTACTTTAGGAATGCTTATGATTTATTACACATGCTATTCACTTTTCCTCTTCCGTTTGATTAGCCCGACCCATTTGCAACTGTCACAGATGGAGAATTTTTCCTTGAACATTTAAATTTGAGTTTTGTCTTCTGTAAAACATGCTGTAACATGACATATCCCAAAACATGAGCTACTTCTTCTTATTTAAAGCTATAGTGCAGCAATATGCCTATATTGCGATTATATTCAGAGTTTGAGGAAAATTCAGGAAAAAAAAAACCCAAAATACTATATATATATGACAGAATAGTCAGTCTAAGCATCCAAATCGTTGATGCTCAATTAATTTGTGACAAAGCGTCATATACTAATCAACATTTGAAATTTGTGTTTTTGTGTATCCCTTTAAATTTGTGTATTCCTTTAACACGGTTTAACTGTTCTTATTTAAAGCGATAATGTTTAAAAAAGTCTTTATTACCTAGATTACATAATGGATTTAATTGAGCATGTTCTCTAATTAAACCGCCTTATCTTGGCCGTTCGCTTTGATCAGGATTGCCTGTTGATCTTTGGGAATATGAATTTGTCATTGTGGAATTTTGACTCCGACCTAATGTTGTTGAATTGCCAGTGTAATTTAGCATTTCTAAAAAATTAAACATGTTACGGTCAGGGAGGGTGGACAGGAGGGCGTGGTTATTAAAAACAAAGGCACGCGAGAGCGTTAATGAAAGTTTTAGTGAAAGTGCAGCGGTGTGCGCCTTTGGCCTGACTACATCTCCTCTCCCTCCTTTCTCTGCCTCTCTTCCTCTGCGTGATTTAAGAGTTGCTCTCTTGACTGTGACAGTGCGGTATTTCTATCACCCGGATTATAACTCGCTGTGATTATTCAACTCCAATAGTACTGGCCCCCCAACTGCATTTAGCCCAAACGTAATATCCCTCTTGCATACATTATCCATCTTCCTTATTATCCCAAATCATTTCAGAATTAAATTCCAGCCCTTCCAATATGGGCACCGGGAGTTGACTGCTTTATAGTGTAGTCAAAGGTTAAGATACCAATCAAAGTATCCTCTGCTATGTAGCCAGACACTTTAATATTTGCAATGCTGATAATTGTGAAAGGACATAATATTTTTCCCTTTGCCCTTATTACCCCAAAGGCAACACACGATTCAACAACACTGAGAGAAGAGCTGGTGGGAGTGAAGATATTGAAGATCTGGGGTAAAATGAATACACTGATATAACAGGAAACATATTGAGATTGCAGGTGTGAATATCCTTAGAGCTGGACAGAGGAAAATTCAGCATCTCGGAAAACAAAACAAAACAGTCCTTTACAAAAATGACCGCGGAATAGTCATTCTTAACATGTAAAATCATCGACGCATTATTAATTGTGACAAAAACGTCTTTTTGTTAGTTGGAAAAAAAAGAGAAAACCTTCAAAAAATGAAAGTATACCCATCTTGTTTCAAAGACTATTTTTTATCTTTCCAGCAGGAAAAAAAAAAAACTTCCCTGATGGACAAGCGTGACAGAGTGCACTGGAAACTGATGTTTTAACTTAACCTATCACGAAAACTTAACATCACTTGCTTACATTCAAATTAAGATACACCCGGACTTTAAAGGGAACCGACGTTGCAGGTTGTTGGGACTGTGTGCATGCTGGGAGCTGTTATGCATCAATCTATCAGAGGACCTCATCTGTATTCAGATTCGCCAGAAGGCCCCAGGAACTTTGGTGTGAAACAGTTGCGTTTGCGACCTTTAAAATGCACCACGGACACTGCGGTGCACAATAAATCCGTCGCTTTTTAGTCCTCTTGATATGTAATTCCTGAGCTGTCAGCCGCACTTCAAATCCTTCAAAGGCCACTGAAATGTATGTAGATTAGGTTTGTTGTTCAGAAAAGAAGGCCTCAGGCCTAACTCACCTGTTTCATATGTGAGCAGTACAAAGAAAGTAAGGATAAAAGGACTAAATGAAAACTAAAAAATACAACGTCATGCTTTTTTTATAATGAAAAATTAAGTATTATATTAGATTTTATCTGATTATCATGTCATTTGCAAATCAGCATAATGACATTTAATGTATATTTAATTACACACTGTATATATTTATATTTTTATGAATATATATATATTTCAATGCATGTTAGCAACAAATAAGAATGGTGTGTTTTAACTGTATTTCCTATATTTGTGAAAATTTGTATGTTCGTATCACTCTGAATGCCGACAGGAAACGTCCTCTTGCTGCTCTGATTTGTCTGAGTGTTCTCAGTCTCTGATTATTAGACAAAGCAGAAAACACTCCACCCTCTGCTGGATCTCCAGCAGTAACCAGCCGCGCCGGCTGCTCCCTCACGCATGTAAATACAGCTTTGCTTAATTACTCACACCATTAGTTTATTGCTTTTATATATTTGTTGGCTATTAGCTGGTGAGGCTGAGTTAAAGTCCATCCAGTGAGTGCTTAATTACTTCAATCAACACACAAACACACTCTCAAACACACACACACACACAGAGAGGCACATGGTAATAGCACTGCTCAGCGCATGCATGCCTTTGACAGTCAAAAGCCCAGATAATGTATGTACAAGCTCATAAAACTATGGCGAGTTTACTGTCAGCTTGCTCTGATAGGGTTGCTACAAATAATGATTTGTTGGAGGGCTTTTTTTTTAAAGTTATTTATTAATTTTTTTTTTTTTTTTAGGAGGGGAATGTCAGTGACTAATGGGCTTGTGGCACAAGGTGTAATTTGACGTGTCGTTATTAGAAGAATGGTGAGGACGGTTTAATATGGGCAGGAATATGAAATATGGTTGTAAATGCCTGGACTGATGTGTTTATGAAAAACACAATATACAAACTAGGAAGGGTCCGGAATGTTTTGGAATTGGCATTCTGTAATAGATATGTACACCCTTTGTATTTTATAAGCTTGTTCGGAATGATTACATCAGGTCACGAAGCTTAAGGCCATCTCACATGCTGTTAATAATCGTAGAAACTCAGTGTTTTAGAAACAAATGTTTTGAGCAGTCATATTGTGTGTAAGCAATTCAAAATGTGTAAGTGTGTGTAAGCAATTCTCAGTGAGTGTGTTCTGTGGAGTATGTGTTGTAGGATATGGAGTGGTCACCCCCAGCTGTGACCTTCCTGCATGTTTGTGATGTTATCGTATATTGAGGAGCTGTGCGGCAGTCTTTTCGCTCGTTAAGTGGATTGTCCACCCTCCGTGTTGATCAGCAGAATGCTAATATGTCACTGGGCTCAATTGAATTTCCCCTGGAAGCTGTGGAGGAAGCAAACAGGGTCATTTAGTGAGAGACTCGCTCTCAAACTCACTCCACTGCTGACTGAACTTCCAAGAGCCGCAAGCTCACAGGTTCAGATCCACTGTGTCCTGATCCCATTCCCTATCTCTCTCCTGTTTGATCTTATGGAAGCCTTTTTATGCGATGTGAGAAAAAACAATGATTTGGTAAATCATAATTTTGACATAAAAAGCCTAAATTATGTGATACTAAGTTAAGTCTAAATTATGTGATACTAATTATCTGATTTATGTGAGTTAAAATTGTGAGTTTAAATTATGAGATACTAAGATACATAATTATGTATAATTATCTCATAATTCTGACTTGTATCATCATTGACTTTTTGTCATAATTTTGACTTTTTGTCATAATCATGTTTTTTCCTCATAATTTTGACTTTTTGTCACAATTTCAGCTTAATGTCATTTTGACTTTGTCTCATAATTATTACTCAGTACTTCATAATTATAACTTGTCAATTAACTTTTTCTCAGAAATTTGACTTTTTGTAATAATTATGTTTTTTCCTCATAATTTTGACTTTTTGTCACAATTTCAACTTGTCATTTCAACTTTTTATCTCATAATTATGACTCAGTATCTCATGATTATAACTTAATTTTGACCTTTTGTCATAATGACTTGGTGTCTCATACTTTTGAAAATTTGTGCCATAATTTCAACTTTTTTGTCAAAATCATAACATTTTGACATTTTTGTCATACTTTTGTCTTTTTGTAATTTTGACTTTTTATCTCATAATTACAACTTAATGTCTCATAATTTTGACTTATGTCATAATAAATATTATTGACCAAAGCATGATTTTCTATCTGTGGCAGAAAGGGGCACAGATTGTTGTTGGCACCAATAGCCTCATGGGCAGCGTGCCGACAAGTAGTGCAGTTGCGCTTCAGGCATCCCAAGTTCGAACCCAGCTCACGGACCTTTCCTGATCCCACTTACCCACATTTCCTGTCCACTTACTGTCCTATCTAAATAAAGGCATAAAACACCAAAAATAAATCTTTAAAGAAGAAGAAGAAAAAAGCAAATCCATATGATCCTACATGAGAATACTTATGTTCCAAACAGTATGTTTGGGACCACATAATTGGTCAAAATGCAATTACTTATTTGTATAAAAAACCTAAATCACATGACAGATGCATGCTTATGCAGAAATGTAGATGAATTCTTTTCAGCATTTTACACTTCTGTCTTCTTATACATTTCTCTGCATATTTGTTTATAAAGTCTGTTTGGCAGAGCTGTTGTCATGATGGCAATTCTGGAGACAAGCTGTTAAAAGGGCATTGCACCTGCACGCAGCACTTGTCCACAGATGGCACAAAACTCATCCACTTATCTCAACAGCTGCAATATACTTGAGGTGGAAACACAGGAGCAAAGAGAGAAATAATAACTCTGTTTGTTTATTCTGGCTTGTTTTAGGGCTATTGAGGAAAAAAGTTAATACTGTGATTAAATTAGGAAGAGATCAGTGTGGACATTGAGAATGACTCTCAGTGAAGCGTCATTCTAGCTGATTTTAATAACATAATGGCAAAGTTTATTTCAGGTAGTCATTAATACAAAAATTCATTCAAATTAGCCTGTGTCCCTTTAAGCTAGCCTGTGTCCCTTAGACATTAAATTTGGGAGAAAGGGTCTAAATATTACCACATCGGTTGCCTGGGTATGAATTGTTTTAAATGGGCTTTCATGCATTTATTAGCATAATTGATCTCATCTAAAACCAGTCTCTGCATTTAAATGACCATTATGAATGTGTGTAATTAATTGGGAATCTTATGAGCGTGTTTGTGATTGAGACAAGGACTAAATATGCTTAAATAGTGTTTGCTGCTGAAGCATTTAGAAATGCGTTCATACTCAAAAATAGCAGAATCTCTCTTCAAACACTACATCTGTATAATTTCGTATAATTTTATTTTATTTTTTATTTGTTAAATTTATTTATTTATTTATTTGCTTTTTTACATTTGTATGATTTTTATAATATTTATATTTGGACTTTTTTGTTTCATTATTAATTTTTTGAATATTGCTAAACATAGCAATATCTCTTTCTTTTGCTCTACATTTGTATGATTTATTTATTTATTTTTTTATCTTATACAGTTTCTTTTTATTTTGCATCGTAACACTAAAAATACACAAAGTAGATAGATACTGACTGTTAAGTTTGTTTAGTTAAATCTGTTTTGTGTGTTGGGATGGTGTGAAAATTGTTTTTATATTTTCCAACATTCAGTCACAACCACAATCACTACAAATATTGGTTGGGATTATTCAGCAGTCTATAAGGACAAATCTGTGGCAATGGATAGACAAAATTGTCTAATTTTTATTGAAATGTCACTGTTCTGTCTCGACTCAGTGTAGTGGTTCTTTGCATAACCTTTCACAGTTATCAACATCATGATACCCTGAGCACCATGGAGGACTGAATTGCAACACAAATATAACATCAGTGCGGCCCGCAGTAGGCTAATATCAGTCATCTGCAGGTGCTCAAGAGAGGGCTGTGACTGTGGGGACAGTAGACATGAGTGTGAAATATGAGACATAGGGGAGAGAGAGATAGTGCTGCTTTTTTGTGAGAGCTGATAAGAACACAATCAGGGCATTGACACCCAGATTCATAGCGTTTAGCCTAACCATTAGCCCTCATTTAACCTGCTATGACATCCAGATAAAGTAACAGTGGCCCAAGAGATACTGTCAGTCGTGAATAGGGACTTTAATCATGTATCCCTTTACCATGAATAGTCTTTTTGAGCTGCGCCGGGACAAAACATCACGCTTTATCATACAATAGGACAAAAAGCAAAAAATACTTTGTATTAATTTTAAGGTTATCAATTTAATATGTTAATTAACAACAGTTCATTTTAGATAAATATGTAGACTGAAGACTGAAGTGTTGACTGCTGAAAATTCAGCTTTGCCATCACAGGATAACATTTTTAAAATGTAGTAAAATAAATAAAACAGTTATTTTAAATTGTAATAGAATTTCACAATATTACAGCTTTACTGTATTTTTGATCAAATAAATGCAGTCTTGGTGAGCATTTTAAAAAAAACATTAAACACACACACACACACACACACACACACACACTTAATAAATAATTAATAATTAAATAATTAATAATTATTAAAATACTAAATTAGCATTAAAAAAAAGTTAATTGTTAAAAAAATGTTAATTATTTTACCAAAATAAGAAGGATCATAAAAATGCATGTTATTGTTTATTTAGTACTGACCTGAATAAGACATTTCAGATAAAAAATGTTTACATATAGTGCACAAGAGAAAATAATAGTTGTTTTTTTTTAGTGATAGTTGTTCACGAGTCCTTTGTTTGTCCTGTATATACACAACATTTTACACATCATTTGTTCTATTTATTTGATTAATTTCAGTGTTATGTAATTAATTTGATTAAAATATTTATTTGATTTACAACCTTTTTTAATGTAGTTCTGTTTTTTGCATTGATATTTTGTTTAAATGTGTTCATTGGTTTGTGCATGTGTTGATATGTTGAGCATTGGTGCTTTTGTAGGCCATGCAAGTTTGAGTTCGGCTCGCAACATTTCTCAGCTATCTTCTCCTTTTTCTCCCCATCACTTTCTGTCCTTCCTCTTCTAAACTGTGTCAAACACTACCTGATGCAAATCTGAGGGTGGCTCTATTTTTTTAGCCTCGGTATCTGAGCCAGCACCACCAGGTCAGTCAATTAATTTCTAACAAATTTAAAAACTGAATAAGTAAAACAGTACATTAGCTTTTCGCAGCCATGCATCACTGTCTGTAACACTTCTTCTTCTGAGAGACATAGAACAAGAGAGAGACTAGAGGAACAGAAGAAAACATGAGCTACGAGCATGGTGACTATCAGCGTGCGCGGATATGAACAAACACACACACACACACATTCACATTGATGTCAGAAAGGAGGTATGGAGCCGAATGCTCAGAACACACACACACTAGAAATGGGAGTGTGTTCCAGTTAATTGGGTGACCCCTGGGGCCAGGCTAGTGATTCTCCCTCGTGGACATTAATATTGCATGAACCTTTCAAAGCTGTGGTGTCACCGTGTGTCTCTCTCGCCGTGCCACCCTTCAACCAACCACCCTGGCCAACGCCACCCCTCCCACTGCTACTGACACCCACCCTCCCGTCCGTAGCCCTACGCAAGCGGACCCCGGCCTTCAATTTCAAAGCTTTTCCTACATGCTAGTCTAGACTAGTCTGAGTTAGCACAACAAAGCCATGCTCTGATTTTACAGCTCAACGCTGGCCTGAGCATCATGGCAGGAGAGGAAAGCCTGTCACAAAACACGGCTAATAAACCGTTTTGGGGTGCCCATCTATTTGACGCTCTATAAAAATGTGTTTTATTTGTGTTTTCTGTCTTTCAGACATTTTGTAGCTCTTTGAAACTCCCAGCTCTATAAATCCAGTGTTTTCTCAGCTCTGGACGGTGAATGTTTCATGGTTGATCATCCTAGATTTATCTCCAAATATACTGAGGTGAAATGTACTGTCCCTTCAGACAGCAAGTTGTTTTACCGGGATTTACTCTCTGTTAAGAAGAGTTATGTACATTGTGCATTTTATACCTCCAGTCATGGAAACAAAGCTGCTTTCCTCAGAGTTCTGAAGGGCTTTGTGAATCCACCTATCAATCTCGGCGCCGTCTCGCAAATTCACTCTGGCACTGAGGGCTGGAGAGACGCGGTCTGCTTTTTTAAATGCCTGGTCATCCAGCTTCAAAGCGCCTGATGGATTTCACTTCCTCAAACGTTTACTGGCAGACTTTTTGCCGCAAATGCACACGCTTGTTTCACAGTGTGTCACACAAACACTTTTGAGTCTCGCAACACAGATGTGTGCCATTCAGAATTAAATTGGTAATGCTTTTTACATTACAGTTCAATTGCTGAATTGTAATTTAGGTAACAAACTGGATGTAGAATTGCAACTGAAATTCAATTATAAAGAAGTACAATTAAAATTAATTGACATTCAATATAAAAAAAAAATCTTTGAATCGCTTAACAAAGGCTTATTTAAAAATTTTAACAAGTTTTTGAAGTTTGAGGATTTATTGGATGGATGGATGGATAGATGAACCCTAGTAAAAAAATTATATATTTAAAATACATTTATTTCATACTAAGTATAGTTCAGATCTGTTAACATATTTATTGATATATCGCTCAAGACTTACTGATATAAAAATTATAATTGTGCACCTAAAGAATACTTGCAATAGTTCCACTTTAGCACAATCAAATATACTTCAGTATATATTTATTTGGACTTCAGCACTACTTCTGCACAATTAAAGTGCATTAAGTACAAAATTAGTCGTTCCAATTTAGCAGACTTTAAGTATACCAGTTTAGTATACCAAAAGTACAATTGCAAGGTCTTTTTATTAAGTACATAAATATGTAAATATATTTGTAGTATACTTAGCATGAAATAAATGTATTTCCAATACATTTTAGTATACTTATTTTTCACTAGGGGATGGATAGATGGATGGATGGATGGATGGATGGATAGAAAGATTGATAGAAAAAAGAAATGCCACCTGTAAAAATTTGTATTTTGTAATATTTAATAAATTTACATTTTAATATAATTCTTTGGATTCATTTTTGGTCTGGTAATTCAGTATGTTAATTTATTACAATCATTTATAGTTTCACTATTTATTATTGTGTTTAATTATATATAAATATATATTTGTGTAAAAATGTCTAATATTTTGAAAAATTCTAAATTTCAAGTCTTTTTTTTTTTTTTGGACACCAGTGACTTTCATTATATGGCCAGAAGAAATACAGGTTAGAAACAAAATAAAACTGAGTAAACAAGGATATAATTTTCATTTTTGGATGAACTATCCCTTTAAGTAGATTATACATTTCATCATATTTAATCAATTAAAACTGAAGAATGCTTCATTTCCCAGAATGCATTACTAGTGTTTTCTGAATTGCAAATTCTGTGATATCATTTCAGCTTCCTGTGGGCTGTGGTCAATTCAGTTCAAATTCACACTCGTAAATTGAAATTAATTTCTGAATTTTGTCCAACCCTGATTCACCCACATCTGCTTTGACCTTTGGTATTTAACAGGCAAAGGTCAGGAACCACATATAATCGAGGGGTGCTGCTGGTGCTGATCTGTGGTGGCCTGAAGCGAGGCATATGTCTCCTAACAGCAGACGACAGATACAGGTGTCAGTATCCAGGGTTTATTCCCCACGGTCATGGGTTACAAGCAGAACATCTGACTCCACCCCACATGCTTGTACGTCCTTATATCACTCCCTCCATTTACCACTTCTGATGGTTTTACGCTTCATTCCTCTCTGTGTTTAATTTTTCTGTTTTCTCTTGGACTTTTTCTTTGTCCATCTCACCAGTCCCCCCCACCCCTTCCCTTTCCTTCCCTCCGTCCCCTCACCCTCCTCTTCTCTTCCGCCTGCAGGCTGCGAGGATGCCAGGACCCATGCTAATCATGGGTGACACATCATTGAGGGGAGCGGGCTGTTTGCTGTCAGCAGTGTTTTTGGTTCATAATTATTTCACGAGTGTCACGTCAGTGTCAGGCTCTGGGCGAGCGGAGAGAGACAGCCGGCCTGCGGAGAGGAAGAGTGGGTGGAGGGGGGAGTGTCACAAGACCTCACTGTTAGCCACTTTCTGCCCAACACCTCCACTGCTCCACTGCCTGCACTTGGAGAGAAAGAGAGAGAGAAAGATTAGCTGAAAAGAGAGACACCTTTCAGTGTATGCTTTGAACTTTATGGGTCACATTCACTGCGTTCACATATATGCACATATTTGTAAAAACTGTGTGCAACTATTTTCACACAAAAATCATGATTCATCATTGATTACACTAACATTCAAAAGTTTGGATTTGGTGTTTGTTTTATTTTTATTTTTTTATAAGAAGTCTCTTATGTTCACCAAGGCTGCTTTTATTAGATCAGACATAAAGTAAACAGTAATGCTGTGAAATATTATTACAATTTAAAATAGCTGTTTTCTATTTTTTTTAAAAGTGCTTTCCTGTAGCTCATAATGTTGAAATTATTATTATTTTTTATTTTTTTTTAATAAATATATATAATATATCCAATTATATATCTTTATTCTTTATATTGATAAAACTTGTGCACTTGTGTAAGGAGAAAATGTTCTTAGTGTACTTTTTATTTATTACATTTTATAAATCTTATAGCTTAAAAAAGGGGCAAGTTATTGCAGTTAGTTGAGCTCAAGAATTAGATCAGTCTGATTCACAAATGAATCATTCAGACCAAATTTGTGAACTGGATTAACTGTTCCATTCCCTCACAAAACAGACTGTGCTACTATGGAAGTTATACTTATTACCTATACATACTTTTTACTTCAATATATTGAAAAGTGTTTAAAAAATAAATGTTAAAAAAGTTTAAAAAATAAAAATAATATTTAAAAAACATTTTGTGCTCCACAGAGATAAAGTCGTACAGATTTGGAATGACATGACACAAAGTGAGTATATGATTCTTGTACAAACTATCCCTTTAAGAATAGCAAAAATGTAAAAATGTTTTAAATATATATTTTTTTAAGCTTGAATAATAGTAATATAATTTTGTAACTATATGTATATATATATATATATATATATATATATATATATATATATTAGTCTCCCCTGACCATAACACCTTCATATCCAATGGTCGCTTTATTAAATGCGATACTAACATACCAATGAAGTGGAGAAAGAAAAGAAGCAGCAGCAAAAAAGCAAGTGAAGACAAACCCCAGCTGATGGTTAGGACAAAGACGGCAGGTATACGGTGCATCCAGTGAAAATGAGGAAGAACAAAGGGGGAGAGGAGGAGGAGGTTTTGCACCCTGTTTTTTCAGCCCTCTCTCGGGTGACACACACGTCACAGGCTGAGGAGGAGGGAAGCAATCAATGATTTAAACAATAATGCAGCTCTCTGTATTCCCTGTCACACTCTCGCCTGCTTGCCGCTTCGAGGACTGTCACACACTGTCTCCGCCTCGACAGCTTATCTCCCGCATGCTGCTACTCCATCTTGTAGCTGTCCGCCAGTGTCCTCACTCACTCTCTCCAATCCCTTTCTCCCTCTCTCTCTCTCTCTCTCTCTCTCTCCCACATCCTCTCCATCGTTCTTCCTACCTCTCGTTCTCTCTCCCTTCCCGACTGTGTTACTCACATGATGCCTTCACTCCTGGTTAATACACTGTGTCCCTATCTCACGCTGTCGCTCCATTCCCTCTCACGCTCCTCGTGCAGTGGCAGGGCCGGCAGCCCGGCACAGTTTTAATGGATTGTTTTCAGAAGGTAAATGTGGAAGTTCTTTGGCTGATGCAGCTGGCCTTCTGTAAGACGTATATACTAAGAAGCCAAGAAGACAAGTGGACAGGAACTCTCTCTCTCTCTTTCTTTTCCACTGTCCCCGTACCCATTTCCTTCTGCCATTTCACACACTGCGGCTCTAGCTTAAAGGTATCAGCTTAAATTAAACCAACGGGACAAACAAATTACATCTGTCACCTCTGGTTTGCATGGACTTGACAGGAATTCAATGAAGGCCGCCATGTTTGTTTGGTGGAGTTCTAATCACACTTCAGTGATGGCTGCTCCAATCAGGCACTTGGAAAACAGACTTGCTCTTCCACTGCTAAAGTTCAAAGGTTACACCGAGAACCGGTCTGTAACCTATGTGTGGAAAAAAAAAAAAAAATTGTGAATCGATGTCGCAATAGCGAAGCCGCAGCCAGACATGTGGCGGCGTGTCTCCGGGGAGCGCTAATCTTGGCATCATCAGTCAGAACGCTGAAGTTCGGCTGAGCTAGGGGTCAAGGGTCAAGCCCATCGGCTTGCTGACAGCCCATCCCTGCAGCTCCCAGCATGCAGCTGGTTTAAGGCTATCAGTGGGACAGCTGGAGTGAGAGCAGCTCATTATGGGCTTTTGACTGCAGATGCCGGAACCACTGGGAGCAGATGCGCCGAATATCGCCGAAGCTGCGGCAGGCCCGTAATGGAGCCGAGACGCTGAGCGCAGGTGATACGTGTCCTGTGAACTCAGGGGGTGTAGGACGGTATTGGAAGCCCACTGCTGCTGCTCCAGAGATCTGCCCAGATCACAGGCTTCTTTTTAACATGACCCCCACACGACAGAAAAGCCCAAAACCTGGCTCTAATTGGCACAGTGATTCATTTCCCATTCAGATTGTTGTTTCACTGCTATTCTGTTCTTTTTCTTACAGATCTGAAATAGTTGGACCTCAACGTATCCAGCCCTGTTTTGCTCTCCAATGCTGATTACGAATTTGCTTCAGTCAGCTGGGGTGCAAGATGGACCTGTCATGGCCGCCATGAGCCATAATAACTTCTGGGCTGGCAGGTGCAACAGATTGTCTCTCTTTGATCTCTAGCAAAACACACCGAATGCTCTCTGCAATTGTACTGCCCTATTCTGTAGGTCATAGGTTAAAAGGTTACCACTTTATAAAAATAATTGTTTTAGCATTGCCTGTCTTTGGCGTGTGCTGATTATCTCCTTTAAACGTAATGGAACAATAAATACCGAATTTGCTTTCAGCTTGAATGGAAACATTAGACAAAAGAGCCGTTTAAACTGGATTAAAACAAAGATGGACTAGAATGTGGTTGAAACAGTTAGAATTGATTATTGAAGAATGGTAATAGGTGATCAATAGTTAATATTAATAACATGGAGGAAAGGTGTGTGTCAGTGTTAATGAAGCTCAATGACCTGCATTGACTGCCCCTGTTTGGCCATTTCTTACCCCGAGATCTTCTTTAGCACCACTGCTTCCTACTTTCTAGAGTCAAGCTGTTTACACATCTAGCGCTGCAGATGCCCTCTTTAAAAATACATGGACAATAAACAGCCCTTTTCTTCCCTCTCTTTATCCCTCAGATGCTCCTTCATTCATGGTGTCCAGCTCCTTCTGCCCTTGTTTGATGAGGCCAGTTAAACGGTGGGAGAGGAAATGGAAATTTGGGACAAAGCCCCCTGTTTTTCCACGGGGACTAATATGTTGTGTGTCAACATCAAGGCTTGGTTCACAGCTGTCTCAGGCAGTTTGGACCCATGGTGCAGTGCCTGATAACGGCCCCCATGATGCACCTCCATACTGAAGCCCATTTTGACCACTCATCCTGTGCTAAATAGCTGGATTACTGTGATGGACATCAGTCCAGGTTTTGTTTACACAGTGGTGGTCAACATGTGGTCAAAATGACCGCTGCACTATCATTCATTAGCTGGGAGGTTGCCCACATATTTTAATGCCACTTTTGGATATATACAGTTGTGCTCAAAATTATTCATACCTTGGTAAATACGATCAAAGAAGGCTCTGAAAATAAATCTGTATCATTAATCCTTCTGATCTATTATTTTAAAAAAATTACAAAAATTTAACCTTTTCATTGAAGAATAAGAATTTAAAATGGGAGGGAAATCTCTTTATAAAATAAATGTTTTTCTCTAATACACATTGGCCACAATTAATCATACCCTTTTATTCAGTACTTTTTGCAACCTCTATTTGCCAAGATAACAGCTCTGAGTTTTCTCCTATAATGCCTGAAGAGTTTGAGAAGACCTGATAAGAGATCAGAGACAATTCCTTCATCCAGAATCACTCCAGACCCTTCAGATTCACAGCTCCATGTTGGTGCTTCTTCTCTTCAGTTCACCCCACTCATTTTCTATAGTGTTCAGGTCAGAAGACTGGGTTGGCCATGGCAAAATCTTCATTTTGTGCTAAGTGACCCATTTTTGTTTTGATTTTGATGTTTGTTTGTGGATCACTGTCCTGTTGGAAGATCCAACAATGGCACATTATAAGATTTCTAGCACAGATGCTTTTTTTTTTTCTTTTTTTTTTATCTGTTGGTATTTGAAAGAATCCATGATGCCATGCATCTAAACAAGATGTCCAGGACCTCCAACAGAAATATAGGCCCACAACATCAAAAATACAGCAGTATATTTCATTGTACACATAGGGTACTTTTTTATCTCTTTGTGCACCAAACCCATCTTGAGTGTTTGCTGCTACAAAGCTATTTTTTTTGTTTCATTTCATCGGACCATAGAAGCCAGTCTCATTTGAAGTTCCAGTCGTGTCTGACAACCGAATATGCTGGAGATTGTTTTTGGATAAGAGTATTTTCCTTTCTTTATTTTTTTCTTGAAACCCTCCCAAACAACATGTGGTGATGTAGGGCTGTTTTTCTAACCCCAAGACTCAACTATTTTCTGCAGTTCTCCAGTTGTTATCCTTGGAGAGTCTTTGGGCACTCAAACTCTCCTTCTCACCGTGCATTAAGACGATATAGAAACACATCCTCCTCCAGGCACTTTTGTAATATTTTATGTTGAATGGAGCCTCTTAATTATTGTCCTGATAGTGGAAATGGGTATTTTCAGTGCTTTAGCTCTTTTCTTACAGACACTTTCTAATTTGTGAAGCTCAATTATCTTTTGCTGCACATCAGAACTATATTCTTTGGTTTTACTCATTATGATGGATGATTAAAGGAAGCTGGCCTTTGTTTCCCCTCATATTTATAATCCTGTGCGACAGGAAGCCATGGCTGGATAATTTTATGTTCATAATCACCCTGGTGTTCTCAAAATTGTGAATATGAATGGGAATATACTTCAGAGATATTTTACTCATAAGAATTTCTAAGTGTGTCAATAATTGTGTCCAACGTGTATTTGAGAAAAACTTTTATTTCATCATGAGATTTTCCCCCATTTTCAATTGTTTTAGTTCAATGAAAGGTTAGATTTTTGTGATTTTTAAAAAAAATAAAAGATCAAAAGGATTAACAATCCAGAATTATTTTCATAGCCTTCTTTGATCATATTTACCAAGGGTATGAATAATTTTGAGCACAACTGTACATATTATTATTTTATTTATTAATTTATTTTTTCAGACTATTTCCCAACTAAATTGTCAGACATGGTGTTGCTCCCAGATACAACGCAATTGCTAGCAGACATGAAATTCATCTGATCATTTAATTTATGCTCTTAACCATAATTAACTGAATACATTTATAAAATGACTGCCATTTCCATTTCATACAAACTTTTGAATTGACAATTTTGTTCACACAAACCAATGGTGACAGATTTTTTGATATTCCAATTTTAATGTAAGCATAGCTATTGTCTGCATTCAAAATTTGAATTGCATCATCTAGATGGCATACAGGTTTTAAAGTTTACTGTTCACCAAATCATTTAAATGTTTCCTAATTGTACAGATGTCATGAAGTAGGCTGTTAAATTTGTGCCTATGCAGTTACAAAAATATAAAACAACTGACAATTTGTCAGGTTAAATATTTAAAGTAAACTTAAAATACTTATTCTGTTCGAAGGTTTTCTTTAGGACTAATTAAACCCAAATTTAAATAACTTGAGGTTTGTTCAATGTGACATTACACAGAAGTGACAAAATGAGATACAATTGCATCGTTAAACAAACGAGCCCTCAGGATTACAACAAAAACACTAGCACAAGGACAAACCCTTAAACAGGACATCCATCAATCTAACAGGATCAATTTTCCAAAGGTCTCTGGATCAGGGATAAAGGAACGAGGGGTTAATCTCTAGAAATCATGTCCTTATTAATAACAATTTTTCAAATATCTAATGCCTGTGAAAGAGTAACTAAAAAACTAATCAAAAGTGATGGCAGATCCTGCCTTTTTTTTTTTTTTTTTTTTTTTTCCAAATGCAACTATAAAGTCTTGGTTGCTTTGAGTGTTAGATTATGTTCATGTGGGCTTGTTTTTTGATCTACTAATATTTCTGGACACGTTTTTCTTTCAATGTGATTTCCTTATGGCCACGATCAACAAATTATACGCCGCCACCGAATCATAAAAACCCCTTGCTTTGAACGTCAACCTAAGAAAGCAACAGCATCTGATATTTCTGGAACAATTCAATGTGCAATTACTGTTAATTTGTCCTGACGAAATCATGTGAAAGCACTTGTCTGCTGAACTTAACGCTGTATGAGAATATTCATGTCTTTGACTTTCCACACTTAGAAGATAATTATTGTTATTATCATCACGGTTGAGATCACTCCACAAGGACATGTCAAGACAGTTAAAATCCACACAAGCAGACGCGTGCTACACGACACAGCAAAACACGAAATGTCTCGTTATCACCTTCAAAATGATAATCAATTATGTCCTGGCGCGTTTCCCACCGAGAACACGATGTTTTATTTGTATAATTACTCCCCCTCTGCTGTCGTTTAGATTCATATATTTTTAACCCGTGCAACTTTATTGATTTTACCATAAGGCTGCATCATTTCTGCACCATAAACAGATCCGGGCTTTCTAAACAGAACAACAGGGTTTAGTGTAAAACACAGCCGTGTTGACAGGATGTATGATTAGCTGTGCAGGGGTTGGAAAGGGCCGCTTGGCAGACATAAAAGACAAGCTTTTCCTTTCAGAAGCAAATAAAGGGACACAAAGTGGACATCACATTGAATCATGCTCACAGTCAGAGGTTGCGGCTCGGCGTGCCGTTGACCAATCTCACTCGCTCAGAGCGCGCTTATAATCCTACAGGAAACCACTGGAGCCGATGTGACATATACGCTGAACGCACACAAACACAAAGCCCCTTCTTTCACTCTTGGATGTGGTTAAGAGAGATATAAGAGGGCTGGAAATTCACTCTTCGAAGTCGCACCCGGCCACTTTTTTTTTGGACTTATTCTTGTAGACTGTTATTCAAATAGAGTTTCGCCTGAGTTATTCAAGGACGGCCCTGTATATGAATACAGCCTCGACACCCTTTGCAAGGGACCTTAAAGCATTCAAGACAGCCATCTGATAAGGCAATTAGTGTAATATATTGTCTTGATTTGATTCATATTAGCCTCACTTGATTTACTGTGCACGGTCTGCAGAAGAGCTAAGATCCAGACAGCATGTCCCATGCCAGAGTTGATTTAAATGTCTATTTATGGATGCTGGGAGTGTATCCCAGAGTACTGTCAGAAGGTGCGGTGCGCCGTACTGGGGTTGTTGGCGCTGGGGCGGCACCATAAACGACCATCTAAAGTGGCAGTTGATAATCTAAATTCAAAGTGACGCAAACCAAAGAAGCGTCTTGTCAGATAAAGCATCTGTTTTTGCTCTTTTAACTCACAGCCTGTGATGACGTTCAGTGTTGGAGTATGTGAGTTTGGGCTTTAGTTTTCTTTTGTGTGTTTGTAATTATGTATGTTTATCTTTGGATTATCACATCAAATAAATTGTATTTAGATTTTAGGCAACCACAGAATGATGGTAATGACAGCAAACTTCATTCCTTATCCAACAGGGTTGACTCAGATTTACATTGCACTGTCATATTAATTATTTATGGAAGGTTGAATTTATGGCCCTGTCTGGGCAGGCTGCTAAATCTGAATGGCCAAATATTGAGATTTTAGCGCTATGCTTTTAAATCATCCCTTGATTTGTCTCTGCTTGTTTGTCAGCGGCTTTGTGCTTCAGGTCATGAGTGGCATTTGCTTGTGTGGCCCCTAATTGCTGAGTCCAAGTCAGACAGATGAGTGTTGAAGCCTGGCACTGAGAATAGAGTTGGTGTGTGTGTGTGTGTGTGTGTGAGAGAGAGAGAGAGAGAGAGAGAGAGAGAGAGAGAGAGAGAGAGAGAGAGAGAGAGAGAGAGAGAGAGAGATGATAACACCCCTGATAAAATATTGTTACCAGTACAAGAACATGGAGTGCTATAGATTATAACTCAAGCTATGAATAGACTCACTGGATCCCTTCAGACCCTTTCATAAGGGTATAATATAATATAATATAATATAATATAATATAATGTAATGTAATGTAATGTAATGTTATGTTATGTTATGTTATGTTGTTATATTATATATACATAGATTAATTATAAAAGTATGTAATATAAAATTAAAAAAATAATAATATGATTAAAACATTAAAATAAAATAGAATATTATAACAACTTAAAAACTTGTTTAGTCAAATAACTTTTACATTTTAATTTCTGTTGTTGATTATTTTTAAGATGGTACAAACTAAAGAAAAAGCTTCATAGAAAACAAACAAATAAATAAACAAATGATTTTTCTTAAGTTGTGAATAAAGAATATTGGAGTATTTTTACATACTCAATTCAATGTGCTACTTGCCATTTTTTGTAATTATTATACAAATTTACTAGCAATTTCGGTAACACTTTACTTAAAGTAAAATTTATGTGTAATGCATTATAAAGGGTTATTAAAGGCTATAATGCATTATAATTATTATTAATTATTAATAATGTGCAGTGTAATACATTCTATCTTGTAAATAATTATAACCAAATTTAAAATGCATAGCATAACAATGAATTGATAAGTGTTATAATGTATTAGCTGTGGTTACAATTATTCATGAGATTGTAAAATGCATTATAAGGTACATTACAAGGCATAATTAATGCTTTAAAACTACTTTTATAATGCATTATACATAAAGGCTTTAAGTAAAATGTTACCGCAATTTCTAAGTGAATGGAAATATATGAACTTGCTGTCTTTTTTAATAAACTGTCATCTGATGTAAATTCGTATTTATGACATCAGCTGGTGCACATTCAGTTTTTTTCATTGACAATCAGAGCAACGTCACTTATTTCCTTCTTTGAATGGCCAGATCAAACGTTCAGTTTCTTAACAACGCTGGGCTGTATCATTTCCCAACTAATGGAGCAGCAAATGGGATAACAAGGCCCTCTAGATTTGTAGGCTGTCTCTGAAATTAGCACATTTACGAGCTCTGTCTAAATTAAACAAATCATTGATTTTATGTAGGGGAGTTATAGCACCATATTCTGGAGCGGAGTATCTGAGAAACTTGAGAGCAATCGGGTTTCCCTGCTTACGTTGTCTCACTTTCCCTTCATTCCTGATGCTGTTTCCTGTTAAGACAGACGAGAAACAGTCTCTCACCCCCCCAGGTACTCGGTGCCACACCACCAAGAGGAAACAAAGCCTCCGCTCCTCAAATGAGCAAAAGCTGCGTGTCCCCCTGTTGGAGTGTGACACACGCCGGGCCCTGCCTTTAGTTAAATATGAAAGCGCCGAGCATGCGTGCGTATGTGTGTGTGTATTTGGAGAGAGTGACTGCCAGGACTCACAGAATCAGCTGCAGAACCATTTTTAGAGCTCTCGTTTCCCCTTCTCTCCCCGTCGCCTTTGATCATGTAGCACTGTCTACAGTATGAATGCTTACGCGCTCGCTCTCCCCCTCTGTCTTTCACTCTCTCTGTTCTTTTGTGTGTATTTGTGCATGTGTGTATAGAGTCGTCGCAATAGATCCATTGAGAGTGATGGGTGTCCTCGGGTTCAGATTTAGATAAGAAGAGAGGCCTTGTGTAATTTTGGTTTTTAAAAAAAGGCAAGCGGCCCGGATCAGCTTTCGTGGTGGGGTAAATCTTCTTCTTGACACCTAGAGTACAGGAAACGGTTGAGAAAAAGAGAGAAATAGCAGTTTAATGTTTTTTTTTTTTTTTGCAGGAATCTCAGTGTGACATACTCATCTGCCATTTCTATCTTTGTCTCTAATTTATACTCGTTTCTACTTAGAAGGGTTTAAAGGGCTAGTTCACTCAAAAAATGAAAATAAAATATATTTTGATATTTTGAGAAATGTCTTAATGTTTTTTGTTCATACAATGAAAATAAAAAAAAAAAACATTGGAACCCAATGTTCTTTAAAATTATTTGTTTTGTGTTAGACTTAAAAAAAGTCATGCAGGTTTGGAACGACATAAGGGTGAGTAAATACAGAATTTTCTTTTTTGGGTAGACTATCACTTTAAATTTCATATCAGAGTATAATTATAATTTCTGAATCCCATTTATACTTGTATCTACTGAAATGTGTTTAAAGAGGTAGTTCACCCAAAAATGAAAAAAGATTTTTTGAAAAAAAATGTTTTTTTTTTGTTCATATAATCAAAGTACAAAAACATTGGACGCAAATGTTTTTAAAAATATCTTATTTTGTGTTTCACAGAAATCAGTCAGTCATACAGGTTTGGAATGATATGAGGGTGAGTAAATGATGACAGAATTTTCATTTTTGAGTGAACTATCCCTTTAATTTTCATATCAGACTGGGTGTAACATGTTTGTTTTTGTCAGGTGAAAAGAGAAGTGATCCTTAGTTCTGATTGGTTTTCATTCATATTGTAACTGTCAGTCATTTCTACAGCAGCCCCATTTCACTTGTCCATTACATTCTCTTTTTTTGGCCTTTTTTACAATTATTTTTAAAAAGTAATCTACTCATGGAGACAGGCTTAGTGACAACAGCGTAATCTTAGGTTACAGTGCAGGAATACAGCATTTAATTTACCAGCTCTTAGCATGAGCACTTCCAAGTGCTAAGTGACAGAAATGAATAGCCATCTGAAGCACATGGCTGACATATGCTAATGAGGAATCTGTGCTGAGGCTCCATTGTGCGGGACATCTCGCTATAGGTCCTCTGGTACCCGTTTCACTGCAACCACAGTTGTAAAGGTAATAATTAAGACCTGACTGGTGTGTTGAAGAGATGTCTCTGTTATTACTGCGGCCATTCTGCCTCAACACGGGTCCCTCAATTATCACTGTGCTCTGCATTAAAGGGACATCTGAGAAGTCAAAATCACTCAACATTAAATGAACGTGTGATGTTTAACTTCCCTTTCGAACAGTGATGACTTTTACTCCTCTTCTGCGTTCACATGGACGTGAAAAGAATGACAAACGAGACCTGAAAGCAATAAAAAGACCAGTTATCAGGCCAGATTAACTACATTAGGGATATTTTAAAGCAAAAACACTTGATTTAACTGTTAGTATCTTTTATCTAAGTTCAAACATTTTCTGCATTGGTCACTAAAAGTAGGATGCATCTATCATAAAGAGAAAGCGGATCATTTACACTCGGATGAAGCTCTCTGGCTTCCTCAACTTTTATATCGACTGAAGTGTAGATTTATAAAATGTCCCAGCTTTGCTTGTAATGGATTCAATCAAGTCATAGTAATATGTTTTGTTATTTGATACAGTCCAGAGAGAATGTAAAATAATTTCAATCGAATCAAGGGGCTCTGGAAATGGAGGAGAGGATTTGTGCTTAAGCCTGGTAAAAAGAGCTGTCATCAAAGCACTTCACCAATCCACACCAGTCCATTTAGAGACATGTTAAGAGACTGAGGCCTGAAATTTGATTTTGAATGGAAAGGGACCTTGGACATGGATGGGCTTTTTCCTCCTCTGTTGCACTGATGCTTTAACGGAGGTCATTAGCAATACAAGAGAGTGCTAATGTAATGCAGTAATGCGCATATGTATGGCTACTGCCCTCCCATCACCCCAACATTGCACTCCCTCCTATTACTCTGGCCTGGGAACACACACAACAAACTTGTTTAACTGACTTTTTATATATAAAAAAAGAAAGAAAGAAAGAAAAATAAAATACCGCATTATTTACAAAGCGAGACATTTGTAAACTTGCGCTTTATATTATCTCTCTGCTCCGGCAGAAACAAAGTGTAATTCCAGCTCCGTCCAGCAGGTGGATTTCTGCGTGGTGTCGAATCATAGGAGTCTGTTACTGTTTGAACGTTTACCAGTATACTGTCATTTACTTTAAGTAAGGCTGTAGAAATAATATCATAGGAGCTTATATATGTTTGCTTTCATTTTGTTTAATAATAAAAAAATCATAAAGGAGTAAAACGCATGTTTTCCTTTTTTGCAGATTGACAAATGTTCTCAAGCGGAATACTTCGTACTTATTCAACTTCAGTAGCAGGCACGTGCAAAAATAAGCAACAAGTAGACTAGAATTACTTTTTACAGCATGTAAAAACACTTCAATGGACTAAAAATAGCTAAAGATGAACTCGCGAGCAACCCGGTGCGCGCGATGGGACGCTGCACACTTACCTATTTCTGTAAAGACCTGGCGCATTGTTGAAACATCTTTTGTTTTGCCGTGGACTTCATTTTCCAGGTCTTCTAAATGGTGAAGAGAGACGATAATTCATTCCGTGCTCACAAAACAGCCCATGAGATCCCCCACGGGAGCGTGGAGAAGGGGGGTCAGGGTCCTCAGCGCGCGAGGAGGAGAGAATGAATGTCAGTCAATGAGCGAACCTGGCGCTGAGCGGCAGCACTGCACCTCCAACACTGTTTCCACCTCTGAGCAAATCTCTGCCTATCGTCTCTACTTTGCTACTGAACGCAGACTCGTTCTCATCGGTACATGCAACTGATACAACTCTCAACGCACGACACGACCCGGGAAACTCTGTCTGACGCGCGGCGACCGTCTCGCGTTCTTTCCTCGAGGTGCGACTCTACTTTGCTTCCCATGCTTTGCGGTGATCTTCGCTCTGCTGTTTCGAAAAGTTTCAGTCGTGGGGATAAAAGGACAGCTAAACCTTCCAAGGGATTTTTTTAAGCTACGTAAGTGCTCTGAATGTCTTGACAGAGATTGTTTTTATGATCCCGTGGGAACGCGTCTAATGTTTCTATGAAGAAATCTAGTTTTATCTGACTGTTTAATGAGTGACCTCGAGCCTGATTTAACGCATCCTAACTTGGCTGTCTCTTGCTCCGGGTTAGCACGGCATTTGTTATTGTTGTTTGCTTTTTGTTGTGTGGAAATTGAGTTAAGGTGATGATGCGCAACTTTATTATTTCATATCAATAGATCTCCTATCAGATATCATGTTTCGCTCGCGCGTAATGGCTTGATTGCGGCAATAATTTTAGTGACTTTTTAAGGAGCACCTTCGCTTTTATTGTGGAAGTGTTACTGAACTCCTAAAACATTTCAGCAGCTAACTTTGCTTTGACTTTAACATCAGTTGGTGGTAAAGTTTGCTGAAATAGCGTATTTGACCTCTGGTTAACTTACTGGAATGCCATACATCTGAGAATGTGAGAAACACATATTACGCTTAAAAGATGTGCACATATTATTAACAAATAAATCTTTATGACTCTAAACAACCTTGTTTATCAAGGCGTAACGTTTCAAAAACGCCGGCTCACATATAGGCTACTCATTTAATAGTTGCTCTCTTGAACAAGCGCTTTCTAATGTCGTGGGAAATTAGGCAGGTCGTTGAAATACTAGTGTGTTTGGTTGATGGAACTAAAAGGGAACTTGTTATTATGATACCCGTGATGATGTGCGCGTGTCTGCGGCCACCCACGAGTGTAACATGCTTGTGTGTGATGTTTAGTGGGTTAACCTTTAATAACTAAACGTTATCAGTAGACCGGGCTTTAAAACCAGCTTCTCCCAACTAATTTGTGGCTGGTATAGTGGACGTGAGAACTGCTCCTGTGACTGAAGATTTTACTATTCCATTTATAGTCCTCTCCATTTATAGTCTGTAATCAGAGCGGGAATTAATGCGCTCGAGACCAATGTTGCGGATAATTTATATTTTGTTCTCAAGCCACAATAGACTGCTGGCCTGCGTTATACTCTTTATTTTTCTTCTCTCTAAGTGCACATGTGTGTTAATTGAAAAAGAAAAATATTAAGTTTTAAATTAATCTGTACACAATGGTTGTTAAATAAGAAAACTATAGGCCTATTCGGAGCAGTTAGTTGGATAGCACTTATAACGGGATCGAATCCGTGCTGTAAGGAAACAAGGTGCAAGGAAACACCTGTTTAATATGGGTCACTACAATTTACACAACACATACGGGAGTGTTTCCGCTGTGCTCATGAGTTGTTAATAGAATTTCCAAGGAAAATTCCGGGCAAAGCTCTCAGACTAAGACTTGTTATCTACGATTTATTCTTTTAATGTATAATCTCTACAATGTTAAAAACATTGTCGCGTTGCTTATTCAGATTTTTTTGTTGTTGATTATTTACAGTTTGCAATAATTTGAATAATTCTACTATCGCATCATTTTTAGTCTGTTTTTAAGAACAGCATTGTTTTAATCAATTTTTAACAACAAAAATAATAGAAAAATAAGCAAACACAATAAAACATTTGTCTTCAATTCTGCAACTTAAAAGAGCATTTTGCGTAATAGCATGTTTACATTTATATGTTTATTTAATATTTTCAGTGTTAGGACAGTGCTACATATCTAAACAGCCTATAATTCTCCTTACAGTCTTTTTTTTTTCTTCACAGTCACATCAATTATTTATATTTAGGGTGACATAATACATTCGTTAAGTAAATAGCCTCATTAATTGAACATATTTCATTTGTGAATTTTCATTTGTAAGAGGGAGTTTATTAGTTCATTATTTTATTCCAGTATTATTTAACGGCCTTGTGCTGTAAATATGAAACTATTTTGCACTTTACAACTGTGAATAGCCTATTTTGTAATTGGTTCACATTATTATTTATAACTTTATATTTTATATTTACAAAAACGACAAAAAACTAAATCTGGTACTCCCAAATCTATATTAAATTAATTTATTCGTTGTTTATTTTTAAATTGTTCTACAGGACAGGAACGCGCTTTATTTACGCGCTTTCATTCAGACTGGCCGAATCATTTTTCACGATTACACGCTTAATTTGCTCGATATTTAATTGTAGATTTTTAGTCATAAATCTTTATTTTTACACTTAATATTTCATTGGCCGTGTCTGATGATTACATAGATATGTTTTTGAATCTCGGAAATAGCATTACATAATGAAATCATGGTCCTCAAAGATTATATTGTCTTTTAAGATAAGTTTGTTGATTGATATTTGTACTGGAGCGAGTAGGACCAAAATATTCTTGAGAATGTGAAATTAGATTAAATGATTAATATAAGTAATAAACAGTGAGATACGGAGCCTTGTGAAATCCACTATGTTGTCTTCAGTGTTCATTTTAATTATTTTTAATTTCATTTTCTTTCTAATTATACATGGAGGATTATGCAAGACATGTTGAAACATTTAGATTTCTTAAATAGTCTAAATTTTATTTGTATGTTTTTTTTTAATCCGTTTTATTAAAACTATGAATTAACCAAATTAAATCACCATACCCTGTTGCGCTCCTGCATCCAAAACTTCAACACCGCATTTCGTTTTTATCCCATAAACGTGTGAGTTTATTTATTTATTTGCTCCGAATTATATAACACAATAGTTCGGTTCAAATCCCATTGAGACAGCAGGATGAAAGAAAAGTAGATGCAAAGATGGAAGAGGATGGAAGAAAAGTAGCAGATGATTTACTCGTCAGCGTTTCGATTTTCAGCCCTGCGTTTTCTTTTCTGTCCTTTTCAGCACCGATGTCAGTTGTTATTGCTTCTCATTGATCCCCGTGCAAAGTGAGAAGTGAACTAAAATTAATGTCGATTCCAGTGGCCGGATCAATGGCCAGAGTTATTTTAATCTGGATTTGTAGCATTAAAAAAGAGCAAGCGCAATCAAACGTTTTCATTCTTGTTAACAATTAGGAGGAGAGGAGAGCATCCTTCCACACAGACAGCGAGGATGGAGAAAGCAAGAAGTTTTGAGGCTCTAACTTACAATAATATGTGACTGGGAAAGTCTTTCTGGTCTGGATGCAAAAGAAAAATCCATCCGAAACCGCGCACTGAAAGTAAATGAAGCTCGCATTTTTCAAATGCAGCGGCTTGATTGGCCTTTTGTCTATTCCATGTTATCTACAAGCTTGCTGTTTCCCAACGAATTAAACTAGAATTAACCCCGTTAACTCGTACCCACCCGCCCTCGTGCATGTTTATGTTTTCACGTGCTAATAAACACTTCACCGAAAGCTCATTTGTCATGCAGATGGTGGCATGGTATGGTAATTAAAATAATCTACAAATAATACCACAGTTTGAGCACAGGGAAAGGTCGTGGTCCTTAAACGATTCGTATGAATTTGTTGAGAAATATTTAAGATGCGCGTGCGTGACAAGCGTTTGGACGGTTGTATAAAGATGAAAATAATCAGGTGTTGTCCTTGGGTTGCCTAACTTCACCATGTCCCCTTCCATTATGTTTTGAAGCGTGCAGACACGCCTATTCATGTACCTTTTTATTTAGTGCCGAGGCGGAACATTTGAAATTTTATGGTGAGTGAGATACTTTGTTTGTTAGGTAAAGCGCCCCAACCGCAGCAAAGCCTTTGAATAAAATCTGCTGCTGCTCGAAGGTTTTTTTGAACACTGGTTATCGCTTTCGTCCTCTTTTACTAGCTTGTATGCTGTAACTATATATAGTTTCTTTCTTATTAAGAGTAACGTTATTGTTCAATTGTTGTGGTTTTTATGTCTTTTTTGTTTTTATATTGAATTTCTTCTAATGCTTATAGTTTTGCTCATTGTTGATGTCTTTTTAACATTAATTAATTATTAAATTATTAAATTAAGTTGATAACTACTATATCAACGCTAATTTAATTAGAACAAATTGCCGCGCATTGACCTTATGATAAACTGTATTTATTTGGTCTCAGTCATTGCAGTGATACTCAGTGGGGCGTTGGCTGCGCGTTCACTCTTTATTTTGAAGTCTAAAATACATACAGATTTATATATAATAGTGTAACAAATAAGTCATGTGTGAATAAATTTAAAACTTATGGCAAACAAACAAAACTGCATTTTAAAGTCATAGAGATTTCTGTTAGAGCTGTGCCTTTTACATTACTTTTACATTAGTTATTGTGTTTTATTCTTACAGCTAGCAAAAGCATTTATTTTTTATGCACAAGTTTGTGGAAGGATGAGCATGAAATTCATTCTGTTTTCTTACTCCGTGGAAAATGTTGTGGAACTGAACTTGGAATAAGAGTCCAACCTTGCTAGTTAAATTAATCTTGTGTTTTATAAGACAGGCCAGCCAACAAGTTCAGGCGGTTTAGTGGCAGACTGCTCTCGCATTGTGCTTCATTATCTATTATTGACGAGCCCCTGGTTGGCAAACAGCGTGCTCAAACCAGGCGAAATCAAAACAGTGTAAAGTCTCTCTTTCTTTCTCTCTCTCTTGCTCTGTCTCGGTACACAGTGGTGGGCAGCAGTGGACAGCTGTAAGGGCGGTGAGGTGGGTGGGTGGGTTGGTGTCGCCGTGGCTTCTTTGCAGTCCAGTCCAGGCTCTGAGCGCAGAGGATCCAGACACCTTGCAAATAATCTGGGCTTAGTGAGGAATTAGTTGGCTCAGGTGGGTGGGATGAGACAAACAGTCCATCAGCCCCTGAAATGAATAGGGCAGGCAGGACAGGAAACTTTGAAAATCATTTTGTTCACAATGAATCAATGTTCCCGGTGCCCACCGCAATGCTTTATTTGAAAAGCAAATCCTCACTTATTCTGACAGCTCATGCCGAGTGGCACGTTTTCTACACTGAGAGTAAATCGTGCAAATTTTTTCTGGGGGAAAAAAAGAAGTTGCAAAAGTTTAGAGGCAGGCCCTCGGTATATTTATGCGTGCGATAAGATCCAATAAAGCAGTGATTGATTACCACTATTTATTGCTGGGTTTTATTGTGTGTCATACACTGTGGGGAATTTATTTGTTGATAGTGAACTGGAGTGTTGAGGCACAGCTTGTACTATCATTAGTGATTTAGTTAGTTGTATGTCCAAGTGTCATTATCCTTCACTGCATTCTCAGTCTGTCATTAAATCTCACTTTCACGTCTTCGGGATGCGGGCGTTCATTTTTTTATGTCTCATACCGCATCTGCTGCACGTTATTGAATTGTTCCGTGGAAGATTTCATATCACGAGGGCTTTGATTCTAATTCAGCAGGATATATTATCTGCGTGGTCCTAAGTTGCAGGCCAGCCGACGGTGAATGACTGTATTTTCAATAATATCGACTGTCCTCCGGTCCAAAAGCGCTTCCTTGCGGAATACTAAGTGAGCCGTCCTCTGCCGAGCAAGTGCGGCACCTTTTACCCTCCTCACCGCAAATATTTAACGCCGCTTCCCTGATTGACAAGCCGAGGGGAGACTGGAGTGGCGTGTTTGTGTCGGTGGCAGCAGCCATTTCGAGTGGATGCTTAAGAAGTCCGTTGTGGATAAACATAAGTTTACCCTCCAGGGTGATTAAAAAACGTAACGAGTGCTGGAGTGCTGCTGAGACCCTTCAGACAAAGGCGTTTGGGAAAGCAAAGTAGTTAAAATGTGCTTCGTACTGCGCCAGTGTCATTTCCAGCGACGTTGTTTGAGGGCTCTCCATTTTAGCAGCTGCACGCATAACAGCCTTCACACCACATCATATTTTTTGACACTGCTGGAAGCTTTTCAGTGAAAGTTATAAAAGCATGAGAAATCATTGGCATGGCTTAATTTGGAGCAGCAATTAGCATGAAATCCTTTCGTCGTCCACATTCTTGTAACTGTTGCCGTTTTTGTCTTCTCACATGGTGTCTAGCTCAGACAGTTGGAGATGTGTGGGTTTGAATGTGTGTGTTTTCTGAGAGTATTGAATGACAGTGTCTGCCCTGTCCTGTAATAAAATGTAAGAGTGGCACTTTCACGGTTGTCAACAATCTCTAAATATACTGACAGACAGGCAGAGGAGCAGGAGCTGCGGTTTGAGTGACACCCTCCGCCGAAACTTTTGCATTTTCTCTCAGCAGTCAAATTTGACAGTAGTTTGTTTTAGATGAAATTGGATTCATTTGCACTGCTGTGCTGAGAAAATGTGTCGTTGACAACTTCTCATTTGTCTTTGTTGCACCCTTTCTGTTTTCTTACATCGCTAACTTTCTGAGAGAGACACGTAGCTCATCACAGCAACTGACACTGCAATATCATAACAATATAATTTGAAAAGGAAATGCAATGCTAGATTTATGCTGGATCACTGTAACAATTCAGTGACAGATTTATTTTTTATTTTTTCCTGGATAATCAACCTCAATTTTTAACTTGTGACAAATGTAGCATAATGAAATTTAAATGTAAGTTCCTAGGGAAATTAATAATTTTTATTATTATTTTAATTAAATTAAATGTAAAACTAATAACGTGTACTTATTTTTACTTTTTTTAATTTAGTCTCTATTGTTATTTTATGTCAACACCAGCTTTTGTGCTTTGTCATTCAAGTCCTTGCAATACAGAGATGAATTACAATGTTGAGCACTTTGTAATGGATTTTACTTTGCCTCATTTAAGATGGTTTCTTGAATTTTGGATTTTTCTCATGAAGATTGATAGATGGAGGGAAAGAAGCGTGACAAGAGTTGTGGTCCTGTACCCCCCTTTCGACCTCTCTCTCTCTCTCTCTCTCTCTCTCTCTCTCTCGCTGTTTCTGTTTCTCGCTCATACACACTCTTTTGCGTGTCAGTGTGTGTCAGGCTGACTCACTGCTCTCTTTGGTTGCTCTGGGACACTGGGCTCTCAGTTTGTGCATGCTTTTGTGCGTGTGTGTAGCTGGGGCACCAGGCAGACCGGCCGCAGCCACAGAAATGATTAGCACATCTGTACAACACTCAGCCTAGTTATGCCCCCTCTTTCTCTCTCTCTGGTGCGCCATTGGGGGGATATCCTGTGTCCTTTTATTGGATTGTCAGTTTCACACTGCCTGACTGCACTGATGGTAATGATAATAAAATTGAAATATCCAGGTACTTATCACTGTATTACCTTGCTATCAACACCCACCCGCACTCATTTTTTAGAGGTTATCCGAGGGGAGAGATTCAATACAGAGATGAGGCCCTGATGAGTGTGATAGTTAAAAAAAAGAGGGGGCTTTCGATATTGGTACATTTTCAAGGTGCTATTTTCTCAGCTAGGCCGAGTGAGAAGACGGAACGTAATGCGATTCTTGGGCTTCTCGCCAGCATCAAGCGGTGTAGTGTAACCCATTTTCTACAGACAGGAAACGGCACACATTCTCCTGCCATGTATGTGATAATGTAAAGCTCTTTTTACTGGGCCGCAGAGTGTGTGTGTGTGCAGATCGAGTTTTAAAATTGATTCGAATGAGTGTTCTGGACAGCTGATATCTGTAAAAATGCCCTGATAAATTCCCCAGGAGTTTCTTTGATGCAGTTTGATATTCTGTGTGGCATTTGAAATGGCCTCGCCGTGACACAAGTCTAAAGGCCCATCTATTTGAATTACTCTGAAAAAGAAGGCCTGTTCTCCAGATGCACAGATTAAATTCTGTTTTCTGTACACACACGTGACATCTCACAATGTACATTACCGTTTAAAATTTCGGGCTTAGTGTGTTTTTTTTTAAATAAGATTTGCATACTAACCAAGGCTGCATTTATTTAATCAAAAATACAATAACATTAGAAATATTGTGAAATATTATTACAGTTTAAAAGAACTGTTTACTATTTTGCTGTATTTTAAAATGTAATGTATTCCTGTAATGGCAAAGTGTAATTTTCATCAGCCATGACTCCAGTTTTCAGTGTCACATGATCCTTAAGAAATGATTTTAATATGCTGATTTGCTTTTCAACAAACATTTCTTGTTATTATTAATGTTGAAAACATTTGATATTACTTAATATTTTTGTGGAAACCATGATACATTTCTTCCCTGATTTTTTGATGAATAGAAAGTTCAAAAGAACAGCATTTATTTAAAATAGAAATATTTTGCAATATTATGAATGACTTTACTGTGAGTTTCAATTAGATGAATGCATACTTGCTAAATAAAAATATTAATTTCTTAAAAAAAAATTAAAATAAACTTACTGACCCCAAACTTTTGAACAGCAGTGTATTTCACATTTCTGTCCTCAAAGAAGTCATTTTAATCAAAATCAAAAAGTAATCTTTTTTTTTTTTTTTTTACCCTTTTTGACCCTTTTGAATGATCATTTATGATAAAAATAAAGGATTTTAATTATGTTGAACAGTAAGTTTGATTTGTATTTGAATAAGCGGTTTGAGCAGTACAATAATTTCTGAATTTCATGTTTGTTAAATGTCCATTTAACTTGTAATAGATCACTTTCGGGTCACCCTCAAGGGATTGGCGATGACGGACAGACGCACACGCGCACAAATAGACACAGATTCGCTAAAACGCTTCTCATTAAACCCACTCACACTTTTGCCAATCAGTGAATGTTATCCTCCAGGGCTTCTTCTCAGGCTGTTCGGCTGCAGCAGGGGTCAAGGGGTGAAGTGCGGCTAATTTATTCATTCAGTCAAATTTCCTGTGCAGATGGCAGGCTGATATGATATCAGTATGAGAATCCCATCGGAGGCAGAGGACCAGGGTGTTCACACGAGCAGGGCCGCACTCTTATCTGATCAGCGCACAGCTCTTATCTGCCTCAGACGCCGTTCTGCTACGCAGACAGGGAGATGGAGTAAGAGGCTTATATGTGATCTGAACCTCAGATCTGTTGGGGGAAACTTTCTATTTCGGAAAAGGGAAAAGTAGGCAAGAGTTTCAGAGTGTTTTTAAGTGGTTTAACTCCTCCTCTGTTCAACTTTCTTCAGGTGGAGGACCGTCAAGGATGAGCTGCCAGTGAGAGCCACCCCCGATTCTGCCAGAGAGTTGACAACGCAAAAGTTTGCACCATTCTGCCCATACCGTTTACCCCGTCTCTCTTCTCTCCACCCCTCCCCCACACCCCTCTGCTCTCGCCCCTAACCCCCCCTCCACCCAACCCCAGCCCAGTCTCCAAAATGGACTTACACCGGGCGGCTTTCAAAATGGAGAGCTCCTCCTACCTGCCCAACCCGTTAGCATCCCCGGCACTAATGGTGCTAGCATCAACGGCGGAGGCCAGCCGTGATGCCTCCATCCCCTGCCAGCAGCCTCGCCCATTCGGTGTGCCAGTTTCTGTGGAGAAGGACGTTCACCTCCCCTTCAACAATGGTTCCTACACGTTCGCCTCCATGTACCACCGGCAGGGCGCTGTACCACCAGGCTTCCCTAACAGGGACTTCCCTCCTTCCCTCCTGCACCTCCATCATCAGTTTGCCCCACCAAATCTGGACTGCTCCCCCATAAGCATGCTCAACCACAGCGGCGTTGGGGCCTTCCGGCCATTCGCTTCTCCTCCGGAGGACCGTGATGGAGCAGGAGGTGGATACCAGTCCGCCTTCACCCCAGCCAAGCGGCTAAAGGGCTGCCTGGAGACCGAGGCCTCTCCACACCTGCGCTACTCGGATGCAGAAGGGAAAGAGTATGACTTCGGCGGTGCTCAGATCCCCTCCAGCTCGCCTAGCGCTCTCAAAGCCGTGGAAGATGCAGGGAAGAAGATCTTCGGAATGTCAGGCCTGCTGTCAGACCGAGAAACTTCATCCAGTCCGGAGGATCGCATTGAGCGCTGTGAGTACACTCTTTTTTTAAAATGAAGTGCACTATTTATGCCTGCTAACTGTGTTACGCCTGTACAAATAGATCAATTACTTAAGAGTCTACTACTACTTTTAGATCCCAAAATGGATTTTTTTCGGTTGTGTATTGATAAGGTCTGCTAACACACATTTGTTTGATAATTTTGTTTTATTGTACATATTTATATTTTTGCTGTATCTTTTATGTAAGCTATTCTCAGATGGGTCTCAAACATCTAATAGGTTAGACTTAAAGTTAATTAAACTAAAGTAATCTAGAGTGATTTAAAAAAAAACATTTAAAATAATGAACTGAACTTTAATGAAATAACACGCACACACACACACGCACACACACACACACACACACACACACACACACACATATATATATATGTATATGGGTGTGTGTGTGTAACAGTGCTTAACTTATAAATTTCTTGCCGTGATATGTTATCCCTATAATGTAGAAAGTGTGTCCCACTTCACAAGTCAAACTGCTGGGGAATGTTTAGAGAGTGTGCCCTACCAGCCTTACAGAGCAGATAAATTCCACAGATAAAACTCATAAATGAAATGGAGGTTTCTCTTGGGTGAGAGTGTGTGTGAATGAGTGTGTATGTGTGCGTTTCGGAGGTGAGGAAATGTGAAATATGTGCACAGATTCATAAGACCTCAGCAGAGCAGAAGCCCAGTGGTATTACTGTAGTAATCTAACCTGACCACTCTTACTCAAATACATTAGAAGTCCCAGTGAAAACATAGGTACACACACAGAAACACACACGCACACACAGAGTTCTACAAACTCTTTCGTAACCATTTTAAATCTCAAGATGTTTACTAGCAAAAAGAAGTAATTGTTTTTCCAAATAAATCTGATTTGAGAAGACAATTGCTATGTTATGAGACACACACTTTAATATAAATGAATACATAATGTAGACTTCTGTTATTTTTAAAATTATTTAACAATAATTACTAAACACACAAATAAGTGTATTTTTTTTGTAAATTCAGAGATTGTAAATGTAATTGCTGATTGCCAACTGTTTTTTTTTTTTTGTACTTGTTCTCTGTTTTCTGGAAACACTTTACTATAAGGTTCCTTTTTTTATAATAGTTAACTATATTAATTGACTTTAACTGAAAATGTACAATTCTTCAACAGCATTTATTAGTTTTACTTGCATTGTGACATTAATGTGACATTAACTAATACATTTTTAAAATCAAAAACTGAATTAACATTAGTTAATGCACTATGAACAATTGTATTTTTATTAACATTAACAAAGATTAATAAATGCTGTAAATGTATATATTGCTGATATGATATAAATCATTGTTAGTTCAAGTTAGCTAATCCATTAATTTATGATATACATTAAATGGGACCTTTTTTCCATTCATTTTATCTGGCTTTCTTGTCTATTTATTGGTTTATGCCTCTATTTTATTTTTTAAATTCCTCTCTCTCTCAGAAGCACTGTCCTTTATAGTATTTGTCCTCATTTTTTTTGTGTGGACTCTCACTCAAATCCTAAAATGTTCAGATTTTTACTATTTTCAATTTTCCCACCCATTCACCCTTTTTTGGAGAGCTATAGTGCAACAGGGAGGCCCAACAGCGGGGTAAAGAGCAGGAAAGGGATACAGAAAGAGAGGGAGAGATGGAAGCACCCTTGATCGAACAGATGAGAGACAAGGGCGGCGAGCTGAGACTGATCCGATAAAAACAGCAGCACGCAGGCTGGGAGGAGTGTGAATGACACCCAACAAGAAACGAGAGAGGAAGGCAGGAGTGTGAGGGAGGAAGAGAGACAGACTAGAGGAAACTGTGTCCAGTATCTCATCTAGAATTTCTCCTCTGAGGGGGTCTCATTTGAGAGCGCTCTTTAAGACATCACCATAGCGCTTTTGAACCGGCAGCAGCACAGGAAGCAGCGATACAGTGCCGGTCCGTTCGGCTAGAGGGATTATAACACCTTCACCCTCGGCTCAGATTAAGCGCAGATAGCGGCTCTCGAGGGCCAATCCAGGTATAATCCAAGTCCCTCAATGGACTGTAATCTGACATTCATACTATCAGATAAGAGCAGCAGCTTCTCTTGCTGAAATGAGAGGGGATTAGAGTGGCGGAAGGGATTGGAAAGCCTCAGCCTTCTCTGTCTGTGGAGAAAAAACAGAGAGAGTTTTAAAATGCAATGATTTGGGGACAGTTTTGCCTTCTCACTGTCTGCCTCGCTCCTTCTCCTCATCTCTTTTGAAGCTGAATCTAATTAGATTAAACCTTAGGCCCACCAAGGGCTCTAATGCAATTGAATTTCCAGCAGTGTTGTAGAAGAGACTTAAATTGGGTTCCCCTTGACTGGCTACCGTGCTACTGGCTGTCACTTCAGGAGCCCTGTCCTCTCTCTGGGCATTAAGCCCCAAATCTGCACTGTACTGCAGCTGCTGTGACTCTCAGCCTCTATGCTAGTGAGCAGGAAACCTCGGGAAGATACAGCCCTATCATGACAATTACTGCATAGAGTTCCTCAAGAGTTACAACATGTCACATCTAGAGCTTCACAGCATGACGTTTTCATTATTTTTTAATGGAAAGGAGAACAACGTGTGGATAGAATGTGTCCCTTACAAAAACTATTTTTTTTCACCAATTTACACTTGAAAGTACTGTATAGTATTGCAGTGATTGTTTTACATATTGCCAGTGCCTCTATATATACACAAAGACAATCTGGTTACCTTGTTTTATGTATATACAGAATATTTACTGTTATTTTGTTCATTTTTAAAATAATTTAATTCATTATATTTTACATTTATATAATTTAGCTATAATATAAAATATTACATTTAAAAAAAATCTGAACAACAAAAATCACATTTTAATTTCATATATAGGCTAAATATTCATTTATTTCAGTTACATTTGAAATTGCTATATTGTGTTTGCATGATTGTTTTACATATACTAGTGCCAAATCTGCAATATTTATAACAACAAAGAGAGTTTTTCCCTGTGACCCTGTTTCATGTATATATATATATATATATATATATATAGAAAATGTATTACATGATTTCTTTTGGTTCATTTTCTAATTTTATTTAATTTTGGTTAAATTTTACAATTATATCAATTATAATATATGAAAAAAAAAATAGATTAAAATATGAAAAAATTATTATAGTCCAGTGGGTCCTATGGTCAAATATTAATGGGATCGTTATTATTATAATTCATTATTATGAATGACTAACTGTGTTATTTTGGAAGAAATCACTATGGAATTTTGTCGCTAGCATTTGATGTGTGTGTGTGTTCATTTCCCAGTGTGAATATGTTACATCTGGAGCATGTTTGTTTGCCTTCTCCCTGCACACATTAGCAGGGCAGAGCCGAGCAGTGAACCTGACCCAGGACAGCTATCCCAGCTTCACATCCAGAGGGAAAATGTGTGTGAGTGTGATAATCAGAAAGACTGATACAGTGTAACCTGTTTCCAAACTCAGTGTGAGCCACAGAAAAAATAAGACATGAGACGTAGTCTTAGAAGGAGAGAAGGCAAGGAATGAGGGAGAGCGAGATGAAAGAAAGATAAAAAATAATAAAAGGCAGGGGATGAGCAATCAGCAGCGCCGTGAGCTGAAACGCAGACTGCAGCTGCCTTCCTGAGCAGCTGAAATAAAAGGGAAAAAATCCTTAAGACAACAGAGCGCAGCCACATGGGCTTCCTTCCTGACGTGACCAGCCCGTGAGCCGTGTGGGCCTGTCTCCATAAATCCCCGCTGATTTACGGGGAACCGGGTGGCTGGCAGCTCCGTGCTTAACCCCCACCACCCCAGCAGTGAGCCGGTCTTAAAGCCGGGCCGCTGGCCGTCCGTCCTTCCCCGTGGAGCTTCCACACACTCGTTCTGAACTTCAAATGATTGCAGCTCGGGTCGATATATAGCACAGATTATAGCACACATCAACACGTTAAAAGATTCTCCCGTGTCCTCCCCGAACGCGTCAGAGCGTCAGTCATGAGGATATATTGTTACAGTGGCAAACCTGGCGGGGACTCATCCTCTAATTTACACGGCTCCTGAGAAGTAGCGCCGAGATGCATTGTGTTAGCAAGCGTAGTTATTTTTGCATTGCGTCTCCCTGTCGCTCTCTGGCTTTGTAGTTGCCAGTCAGCCACTGGGTTTGAGCCTTTAATTATTTGCCGGTGCTCTTTCTCTGTCTCTTTTTCATTCTCCTGCTCTCTCTTTCTTCTCACTCCCTACTCTGTCTGCGTGATTGATTCTTGTTTTCATGTTTTTCGATTGGGCCGCACAGATCTGTCAGAGTGTATAGTTATTCCGCCGTCTTTTCCCTTTCAAAAGCTCTGAAGAGCAGTGTGCACTGACAGCTGTTAAAACACACAGTTGTTGTTTTTTTACCTCTTTTTTTGTCAGAGCAGATGTCAGTGGCATGTTTGTGTGTGTTTTTCTTCCGGATGTATTGAAAACTTTGGGAAACAGTTGCAGCAGAAGTGGCAAATACACCAGGATACATCATAATAATGGAAATCTGTTATTACCGAACAATGAAAAATGGTTGGAGGAAAATGTTTTTAGCCTTCTTTTTTCTCAAGCCGGCACTATTGTCGCTCGTCTCCGGTAGGTGAAGAGTTAAGGAGATCAACATTGTCATCCCAGCAAAAATCCCCCCTCCTTCTGTCTCTCCCTCCCTCCCTCATCTGTCCTCCTGCTCTGGTTCCTGCTCCCTCCCTCTCTCTGTCACGGTCTAGTGGCGAGGTTAAGTTAAGTAAGAGTGTTCTAATAATTAGGCTGCAGAGCGGCCGCTCATCTGTGCTTACCCAGATGTTAAAAGGTTTGTCCTCTCATGTTGCCTCCCTGTCGGTGCCCCCTCCACCCTTCAGCCATATCTCCCTTCCAAATTCTCCCTCTCTCTTTCTCAATTCTCGATCTCTCTTGCTCTTGCCGCCACCTTGGAGATCTATCTATCTATCTATCTATCTATCTATCTATCTATCTATCTATCTATCTATCTATCTATCTATCTATCTATCTATCTGTCTGTCTGTCTGTCTGTCTGTCTGTCTGTCTGTCTGTCTGTCTGTCTGTCTGTCTGTCTGTCTGTCTGGCTGTCTGTCTGTCTGTCATTCTATCTATCGTTCTATCATTTTATCTATAATTCTATCTATCATTCTGTCTCTCTGTATCTTCACAATTGCTTAACAGAGTGATAAAACTGGGCGTTTTTATAACAAACATTTGCTTGCAACCAACCTTAGGGGATTTAGGTTTCATCTCTATTTGAAACTCTGCCTCTCAGAGGCATTTGAGAGTGATGAGAATTACTTTATTGCAGATCAGAAGAGCAAAGTGTGTGATCCGTGTTGCTCTGCCTTCTGGTTACTCTTGGCAAAAGACAGCAGGTGTCAGTGCAGCAGGCCATGGCTGCACCGCTCTGTGCGATGTGAGGGAGTGCCGGGCCGAGCCATTGTTGCGGCATGATGCAGATCAAGGATTAGCGCTTCCTGCCTGAGCTTTGTTGGCAGGCCCACTTGAATTGGACACAGACTGGTGTGTGCGGACCGCTGGAGCCACTGTTAGGGAAATGAACAGGGGAAATGAGATGAGAGCATGCATCCTCTGCAGACAAACAGTTGGGATCTGAGTGAATTGATGTAGAACGTGAAGGTCTTACACCGCAGCACAATCCTTATGAATATACAGTAGCTTACAAACACACTTGTTTGTTATGAAATTGCATATTACTTTGATTTATTTGTGGTTTAAAATACTATTAGTATGCATTGTGACCTAAATGATTTCCATTCATAGATTCAAGCTCTTGGCAGACGTGTACATGCAGCTGTATGGAGGTTCTTTCAAGCACACACATGCACCCAGGATTTAGGTCAGGCTTGTTCCCATGGCCTGGATGTGGGCCTTGTGGTGATGTCACACTTTGCTATAAAGCAAGCTGAAAGCAGTCCGCTGAGTCCTGTAGAACCGCACAGCTGGCATTAGTATCCGTTCTGCTCATGCACCCGGGGTCAGGTAGCTGGTCATGGTACCACAGCGGGCCGTCTGTCAACCCTGAGTTTAGTTCCGGGCCACCGGCAACCAGGAACAGCCCTTAGATCAGGCTCAAACTCCCCTCCTCCCCATCCTGGACTAATGCAGATGTGCTGAAAAGCCTCGTCCCCCTGAGTCCCTTAAAGAGGTAGGGGATGAAACTTCACTCTCGCTAACAGGTTCACCACCCAGAGCACAGCAGACCCAGTCCGCCCACCCGTTCGCAACCACCACCTCTTTATCCTTCTCCCTCTCTCTTCCTTCACCCCTCCTCACTGTTTCCCCCAGTAATCTAATCTTCCCTTCATGTGCGGGTGCAGTCTTCTGTGACAGACTTGTTTCCAAAAAGCCGGCTTGGCTAAAGGACACACATATTATATATATTTATTGCATCCCTTAAATGTGAATTATTGAACACGAGTGATTACCGAGCGGGATGCGTTGGGGGGCTTTCCGAGAGTTTCAGACGACTGTCGCGGATTAAAACAACGGCATCCAGAGTGACATCTTGCATGAGAAATGTCTTTAATGTAAGCTTGGCTTTCTTCCGAACATTAGCATTAGCTAGAGGCGCGCCGTAAGCCCTTACACCTGTAGCAGTTTGTAACTTGTTTTCGGGTGCAAACGAAGCTTCTAGCTCTGCTTTATTGCTTCTGAGAGGGCCGCGTGTGTGTGATCATTGCTCATTACGGGTCGGTGAGACCTGAGGCGGAAAGGCGGCTCAGGAGAATCTGCATGGAGACACGCACGCTCCTCCAGAATGCCAATAGCCCACACACATTAGAAAGTGTTGCCATTTTGTACCTTCTTCCCGTCACTCTCTGTCCAGGCGCTCGTAGGGGCCTGATTAATTATTTAGCAGCATGTATCATCTATTTACCTTAGTAATCCATCTGTCAGCACGCCTATTGATCCAATCCTGCATTCTAATTGTGCATCCTCTCGCAGCAGCTAGCTCATATTTAAATTCAATGCCTGTCACTGTGCCTGACTGTCTGTGCGCCGTCGACTTTCGCGTCTGTCGCTGCGGTTGCGTTTCAGAGGCCGTGTTAAGCTACAGCTGTGCTGGAGAAAATGAGAGTGTATCTTTCGCCCCCTCTCAGGTGTGACCGCATTGTTGTTTTTGAAGTGACACGTGGAAGGCGGGTTTTATTTGGAAAGACGTGGTCGAGAACGAAAGAGATGTGGGAGGAAATCATGAAACAAATACATGTATTTTGTTTCGATTGTCATGTTCACACTGTCCATTTAGTCCTCCTTAGTTTCATTTCCTCTTATTTTCTTTGGTGTCTGTAACCTAGAACAGCTGCTACGTTACTGCACAGTCTATCTATCTATCTATCTATCTATCTATCTATCTATCTATCTATCTATCTATCTATCTATCTATCTATCTATCTATCTGTCTGTCTGTCTGTCTGTCTGTCTGTCTGTCTGTCTGTCTGTCTGTATGTCTGTCTGTCTCAGTTAACAATAGATTGCAGACAATAAAACTGAGCATTTAACAATTCTATCATCTGAATTGTACACTATCATCTGTCTGAAATTTAAGTAAATTTACTTCTTTCAACTCATCAAGACAACACTTTTATTTGTTCTACCAACCGCCAAATTGCATGAACAGGATTGTGGGATGTCATAGAAAGTGAAGTTGCCCTGTTGTCCTCCCGCCTCTCTGTATACTGCCTACAAAGGTTGCATTTTTCATCTTTCGGACAGTCTTTGTCTTACCTGTTCTCTCCCTCTCTAGCGCTTTCACGTTCATCCCCCTCTCTTTCTCTGTGGGTGGTTGTGTGGTGGCAGTAGGGGCTTGTTTGTTGTGGTGACAGGGAGACGGCCCACTGATAAGAGCACCGTGGCAGCTGGTAGCCGTGGTGGTGTGCGGTTAGTGAAAAGGCCAGAGTGCGGGGCGGTCAGGAAGCTGAAACGCTCCTGCAGTTGTCAGGCTGGTCTGTCTGGCCAGGCCCATGAAGCTGGGCTTTTACACGCCAATAAAGAGGGCCGTTTTGGGGGTGGGCTGCCTGGGAGAAAACAGTTAAAATAGGCACTTAAGAACTACCTCCCCCTTTCACGATGGGTTACTCCGCCATTCTCAGTTGTGTTCTAACAAGGCTTTTGACATAATTGAATACAGTAGCCCTGAGTAGATAAGCATTTGTGTGCCAGCCACTATGCGTCTGAGAATTCTGGCTATGTGTGCGCATCCAGGAACTGTATGTGTGTGTTTTATTAATTTGTGTGTGTACTAATTCTGCGTGTGTGTGTCCACACGCTCACTGCCAGCTGGACGTGTATGAGCTTATATCCTTCCTTTGATGGCCCACTCCTCTTCAGGGCTAATCAGAACAGATGCGCGAGCGCCCAGCATGAGTGATCGTGCAAATGCAGCAATCAGTAAACACTCGCTGAGTTAATGACACCAATCAATGGCCTTTTAAAACAGCTATTTGATAATTGCAATCATCAATGCCTCCTGTAGTATACATTACAAATGGGCCTCTCCTCTTCTTCTCCACTCCCTCCCTCTTTCTCTGTCTCTCTTTCCCTCTTCCGTTTTACTCTTCCTATCATTTTGTCAACATGGATCCATGGTCATTTTATCCTGTCGCCCAGTGCGGTGCTGTAATTGAACCATATGCATCTCAGGCTATCATTGAACCAGTGTTGTTAGCATTTTAGCACCCTTGTATTTCAGTTTTTTAAACTTATTTTATTGAAAAGAATTGAAAACACCCAGATATTAAAAAGTTGTAAGAGTTTTAAATACAAAAAAATACATTTAATTTAATTTACCCACATGTAGTTTGAGACCACTTAAGACTAAGTCCTAGTGGCTTAAAATATGAAAAATAAGCAAGTAAATAAGTATTCAAGGTTTTTTTTTTAAACAAAATTTTTTATACAAAATTTCATGCTCCATTGAAAATTTGAACAGTTTTTAATAAATAAAAACAAAATATTTTTTTAAATATTTAAAAGACATAAAACATGAATTAATGCAGTGAATTTTCATTACAATATCTGTTGTGCAAGTCTACACATATTAAAGCTAAATTCTTGTTAAAAAAAAAAAAGCTTCAGTAATTTCTGTTACTTAACCAGGTTAGAGGAACATATTAAAATAATTTAAAGAGAAAATAAGAGGTTATTTTTATATCATTGGAGTCACAAACAAAAAGTAAGTCTCAACAGAGGCTAAGGGTTAAAACATAAGATTTTGCAATCAACAAATCTGATGCAATCCTCAATTTCATCTTATTTGGTCGCAGGGATATTGATTCATTCGCTTTTCATTACTGTTCTTTTTTCCTTTTTGTGTCCGCTTAGTGTGAGCGATACAGTATCGGACAGAGAAGACACAATGGTTACGAGTGATCTCATGCGCCATGTGCTCTTCCTGTCTGTGTTTTCTGCGAGTCGAAAGCGAGTTTATTTTTGTGACACATCAAAGAACACGGATGCTCTTTGACCGCATCTCCTCCCGGGGGGACAAAAATCTTCTTAAGCATAGACCCCCTCCACTTCACCCTTATCAAAGCTCATAACTGCCCCCCCTTCGGTCGGCCATTTTCAGCCCGGCGGCTGTGCGCCTGCATGCCCGAG
This sequence comes from Spinibarbus caldwelli, assembly GCA_039654775.1. NCBI lineage: Eukaryota > Metazoa > Chordata > Actinopteri > Cypriniformes > Cyprinidae > Spinibarbus > Spinibarbus caldwelli. The sequence continues at coordinate 22,708,085 of CM077235.1, forward strand.
ACCCCGACAATTTCAGCACTGCAGAGCCGAAAATTGTCACCATTGAAAATGGAACCTAAAAGTGGCTAATCTGAACTCCCTCTTTATCGAGCCCCCCCTTCCTGTGTATATGTGTGCTTTTGTGAGTTAAGCTGCGATTCACACCTGCTGCTGTGTAATCCTGTAGTCATGTTGGCCCCTGGCTCCTGTGCTTGCGTGGCTCTGCGGGTGCCATTTGGATACGGGCTGTCTAATACCACATCCCCACGGCAGAATGCACGGCATCCACCTCTGGGGAAATGGGGGTGGAGGGGGGGCACAGTCAAGCCTACGAATGGGGTCCGGAGGAGGAGGGGGTGGGCTTAGAGAGCAAAAGAGAGCAAATCTGTCACTTTTCCCAAAGCAGTCACCCCTGTGACCTCCATTCAAAGATATATTGATTTTCCAGTGCTCTGTCTAACAAGCGGCAGGCTGAGTGGGGTTTAGTGATAGTGGTCGTATGACTCGAACACAGCGTGATTCTCTCTTCTAGAAGTTAAACACGTCTCCTTTCTGTCCTTCTTGCGGGGACATCAAGCAAGTACAAATAATCAAAAGGCACCAGCTCTCCTCCTGTTCCCCCTCTCCATATGAGACCATTTTTCTGCACACATATGACAGTGTGTTTGGTCCTGGTGTGGGGCCTTTTGCTTTAACTTTGCTCCTTTTTTGGGCCTGCGTGTGTGTCCAGTTTGCTTTGTGGGGCTTAGGAGGGCTCATGCAGGCCCTCCATGCATGACTCCTTTAACTTTTTGTTTACTGGTCTCCTATGATACACACAGAGTCTGGCGAGATGCAAAGATCTGTGGAGCAGAGAGGAGGGAAACAAAGCGAGCATGTACAAACAAACAGTATCGGGGGAGAAGGGCCTACGCATCTCAGAGCGAGTCTATCCTTCAGTACATCAGCCTAAGCCTTGAGAGAGAAAAAGAGAGACGGGGGGAAAGAGAAGACGGTGTTCACACAGCAGTAGAATACCGATGTCACTCCAGTTTTAGAGTTTTGTTTATGTTTATGTTAACACACTGTTTGTTTATAAACAGAAGCAACACTGTCTTTCACTGAATATGGCACATTTAAGTCCTTATGGCTTAAAAATATATTTAAAATATAAAATTAAATATACTTTAAAAATTATTCTAAATAAAATTTCATCTTGATAATGCTTTAATTGTCCTATATGAAAATGGTAGATTGTTATGTTTTAATAATGAAGAAATGTTTAAATAGTGTTTTATCTTTTTTTTTGTGTGTTTATATCTTTTATCACTTGTATTGTTACAGATGTTTTATAAGAACAGAAAAGGACTTACTAAAGCTACTTCTGAAAGTTGTTGAATAAGTATGTCAATCTGAGAATCACATCTGCTTATAAATGACCCTGTGAACATAGCCAAAGGCAGATAGACACGTAGATAGAAAGAATGAGAGAAAGAGAGTGAATGGTGTACTTGCAGCACCAGAGAAGAGAGGCTTGTTTTTGAGACAAGACTGTTTGTTCAGTCAGGCTTCAACAAACCTGCCACCAATGGCTTGCCGAGCTGGGGTGAACACAGAGGAATGTTTCACTTCGTTTTCTCAGATGTGTTTGTATTTCACGGAATGATGCACAAAGAAATACAAGATTTGTTTTTAGCCTCGCCTGAAAGCCAGTTTTATTTATCTTCTTGTTTTTTTTTCCCTTGGTAGATTTTCAGGCAATCTGTTCCAAACTGTTACGACTCCAGCTGAATTCTCATAATGACAGCGCAAGGCTGTTTGCATCAGCAGTGGATGTAGACGGTGGCATATACCGTGTGAATAGCAGAAGGGCCTGTAAAGTGGAGGTTTTAAAACTGCCTGTCTTTGCGGCAATGTCACAGTAACAACTGGAGAGATGTTATGAGCCCGCTCCAGTGGCAGGTGTCTGGGAAGAAAAGGCCTCACGCAGAAACCTGGTGTTATATCTGTGGTAACAGGGCAATTGGCGGGGTCGGGGCAGACACCCTGGTGGGCCAGAACGTCTGCGTTCCTTAGGCAGATTGCATGGTGGGAAATGTTTTGGTAGGGGTTCTGGGTTTGCTGTGTGCTGTAATGGCAGGGCGTGGAGCACAGGGAGAGGTTTACCTGTGGCTGTGAGAACAGCACTGACATGACCCTCACCCCAAGCCACATGCTGCCAAAAGGTGTTGAAAGGGGTTACATAAAAAGTAAAAATCATGGAAAAGAAAAATGGTTAACACAACTATTTGCCCTATAACTATCCTTTTTGAGGTTTCAAAACTTTATTGCATTAAGAGTAAAATTAATGTCAGGTTGGAGTCGTGGCTTAGTTGTTTAGGGTGCTCACTTGTGGAATGTGAGTTTGAATGTGGCTTGCAACAATTGCCAATTTTCCACCATCATTTCCTGTTCTTTTTCTACTGTCTATATGGTCTAGTACCATTGCAAAAAAAAAAATTAAATAAATAATTTAAAAACAAAATATATATAAACAAATAAATAAATGGCAATCTTCACTGGATATATATATATATATATATATATATATATATATATATATATATATATATATATATATATATATATATATATATTCTATAATAACATTGAATTTTATTATAGTATATATATATATATATATATTCTATAATAACATTGAATTTTATTATAAACTTATGCTCTTGCAACTTGTGATTGTTTCTTTTCTATTTTCTATTTGTCATTTCTATTTCTGTAGACTGTATTGAAAGTATAAAACAGATTTTACATATTATTAATATTATTTATAACTGTATATAAGAATATCATGTAGTGTGTGTAAATTTTAAGCTCTCAGTGAGTGAGTGTGTTTGAGTGTGTGTTGGTGTGTCCACCCTCGAGGGTCTTTTCTAGCCCTTATACCTGTTGTAGCATGGTCTGCTGCTGTGTTAATAATATTCTGTCGATACAACGACATGATGAGCCGGCTGTCTGGTTTGGGCTGTTCTACATCCATCATCCCCGCTTCCAGCCTCCACCCGTCAATATCGGGGCCCAATGCTAATGGTGGCATTTAACCAGCGGACCTGACAAATTAACCACCGCCCGTCTACATGGGTTAAATATTCATCATCCCAGCTTTAACCAGTCCTAGCCCCCCTCACTGTGAACCTACGGAGCAGTCACACGAGCACAGAGCCCTCAGCACTACATCACTCACATGTGCCCTGAACAAGGCCCAGAGCACCAGGAGGGAACTGAGGTTAAACATACTGTCTTCTTATGGCCAGGAACTGTGAAAAATGGTGACAGTCCTCTTATTTATTTTATTTTTTTTTAAGCCTGCTACATTCTTACCAGCGAAGGGACAAGCAAGACGTGTGCATATGCTCCACACCGCATATCCTTCCTGATCTCTGAAGCTCGCACCCTTATGTTGGGGGTTTGTTATAATACCCTATATCACCCTATACCTCTCCGACCAGGCTCACACAACAGCTTGTGGTCTGTATGTGCATCTGTCTGTCTGTGTGAGTATATATCTGTGTGCAAAGCATGAAAGAGTCCCTGGTTTCTACTGTCCACCCCTCCCCTCCACTGATCCCTATGTCTCCCCCTTTCTCTGTCTCTCTTATTCAGCCTGTCCATCAGTGGCCTCATAAATAATTCATTGCACTCTCCCTGATGTCTTGTCACCTTTCCTTCTCATTCGCCACCTTGGCTCCCTCCTCTCACTTCCCCTGTGCTGTCCTCAGTGTAGCGGAACACCCCAGGAGCCAGCGAGGCCCGGACCACACACACCCTCTCTCTCTGTCTCTCTCTTTTCTCATCCTTGGCTCCTCCCTCTTCCCTGTCCCAGTCAATGGTCATTCAATCAGAAATAGCTTCCTTTAGTGTGCTCAATTTGTGGGTAGCATTTGTAGCCCGGCAATTAATAGCATGTTCTTTTAAACAGTCCTCTTCCTTTAAGATTCATGCACTCTGTCCTAAGGCCTTGACTCAACACTGAGAAATAGTATTGGCGCCCCGTGTTTATACACTATATGTGGTGTTAAAAAAAAAAAGTTGAGATTTCAGCTACTAACACAATTGTCATTCAACAACCATCTTTTTTTTGTTAAAAAAATTATATTACACTACCATTCAAAAGTCTGGGGTCAGTGAGGGTTTTTTTTTTTTTCCCTAAAAAAGAAGTCTTATTTTCACCAAGGCTGCATTTATTTGATCAAAATAAATGTAAAATATTGTGAAATATTACTACAATTTAAAATAATAATCTGTTGTCATATATTTTAACATGTAATTTATTCCTGTGATGGCAAAGCTGAATTTTTAGCAGCCATTACTCCAGTCTTCAGTGTCACATGATCATTCAGAAATAATTCTAATATGCTGATTTGGTGCTCAATAAACATTTCTTATTATCAATTTTGAAACCACATTTTTTCTTTGGTGAATAGAAAGTAAAAAAAAAAAAACCCTGCATTTATTAACTATTTTGTCACATTATAATTGTCTTTACTGTCACTTCCTCATCATTTCTTTTATCAATTTAAAATTATTCTTTAACAAAATTACTGACTTTCAAAAACAATAAAACCCCTCTAAACTGTGAGGGAATGAAGTTAATATCGCTTTACATGCTTCTCAGTGGTAGGTCAGGGAGTTGATTTGGTTAATCCACCACCAGTTGCACGGCGCGTAACCACAAACGTCTTAAACAGAGACGTCACTTACCCATAGAGCCCAGCTCTGATGTAGCATAACCACAATAGCAAACCCTTCTGTTTAAATGGGGCTGAAAACACAGCGCCTTATGGTTTGCCTTGCGGTTCTCTCATTGCTATTCCTCACTGCATCCCTCCGCAATTAACGACTGAATTGTATGTGCACAAAAAAAACTAAAAAAGACAAGCAGCCGAGAAAAGTGAAATAACGGTGCCATTATAATGTATTAATCATGTAGCTTTGAGGGCAATACAAATAACATCACAAAAGAAGAAAAAACATAACTATGACAAATTGGTTTTCCTTCATGGAGCTTGTTTAACGTTCAGGGAATTGCTGATATCGAGGCCCGATTACGATCATCAGAGAGCTGTGTGCTCTTTCATGCATGCTGCTTGCGAGCGTGTGTTTGATTTCGTGTGTGTGTGCATTATTCACAGAAGAGAAGGATTCAGCCGTGTTTGTAGGCGTGAGTAGCAGCCCTTTTGAGACCCGCGCGGTCCTATAGACCATCTCTCTCAGGCTCGCCCTGACAGGGCCTGTCTGCAGCACTCAGGGCCTGATCAGGCAGGGCGATTAATACGTTTTAAAAAATGTCCCCTCCACTCTCGCAGCCAGCCACACAACTGCTACTCTTTATTCTGCCAGCCGTCTACACGCGCTCTGCAGCATCAGCAGCGGCAAAGCGGCCCATGAGAAGCAGATCAATCAGGCAGCCTGCTGATGAATTAAAGCCTTTAGCAGCCAGGAGGGAGGAAGCTGAAACTTGGCTGAACTGCACACACACTGCTTGTGTACCTCCAAAACACACCTTTTTGCGAGTTATTTTTAGCCAATCATACCACAGCATATATATAATGAACTGTGATGGCTTAGAAATCGAAAAAGAAACAAGTAGAACGAATAAAGATGAGTCATTCGGTTTGGAACGTCTGGTGTCGACATTCTACTTAGTTCTTTTTTTTTATTCCTGTCAATCGGTCTAGCTTTCAATTCACTTTGTTACAGCCACTAGCCTTCCTCTGCCAAATTATCTCTCTCTCTTTCTCTCCCTGTCCCATGATAAATTAATTTTAACAGTGACAGCTTGGTTACAGAGGCGCCTGCCTTGTTTCGGGGTAATTCTGGCGACAGCTTTAAGACTTGTTGTATTTAAGGTGGCCTGTAATTACATGGCTTTAGCATATGTAGCGCGAAAGATATGATTCATCTGCCAAGTGGGAGCTGGCGAGAATGGGAGGGAGGGAGCGAGAAAAAGAGATATGGTTCAGCAAATAAAAAAAGAGCGGCGTGTTGCTACGAAATGTCTCCCTTATTATGTCTCATTAAAGCCGAGACCGCAATAAGGCAATACGGCCCATGAATAAGATCTATGATCGGTGTGCTAAAAGCCACAGAAAGGGGAAGGCTGATATCTCCTAGGCCGTAAGGGGGCTTTTGTGTGTGTGTGTGGGTGTGCTGCCCATAGAAAGCAAGAGGAAAAATGTGCTTCTTTTTTTCAGCTATAACCCTGTGGTGTATCTGAGCGATAGCAGATAGCAGCAAAGCCCCTCTGCGCTAATTAGAGGAGCTTTTAACGAGGACAAAAAGATCTGTAGTGTGGGGGAAACTGACAGGCCGCGTTAATCCCAACCCTATTGTCAGAGCTACAGGAAAGCCGTGTTGGACAATCACCCAGGGAGAGCGTGATAAATCCGACGCAGGGCCCTGGCTACCTCCCCACACTCGGGCTAATGGGTTATGAGCTACTGCTAGTATTTCACACGCACAAATCAACAGCGCTTCCGTGTTAACGCAAACATGCCGCGTGAATGCACATAATCACACGCGTACGGTCCCTCACTCCGACACCGACGTGATCATTAGTGGTAATTATCCTGAGTGCTAAATTACTACCTGCAGTTAGTGCTTGATTATTGTGAAGGAGAGCGCTAATCTATAAGCGCGGAGTTAGCGGCGGTATGGAGTGCCATTGCTAGCCCTTCAAACGCCTATATCGGTAAATTAGAGTAATAAGATGCTATTAGGTCTTAATGAGACCACAATGTAATTTACAGTGTGTTGAGCGCTAATCTGTGCCCCACATATGATGTCAGGAGATTAGGAGGGGAATATCATGCTGTTCCCGGACTGCGGCGACATAATACATTCATATACTGGAGAAAATGTTTTGTCAGGGAACCACTTATTATTATTATTATTTTTTGTAGTTAACTACTTTGATTCAAGTCAGATGTATCATTTAGTGTCACTAAATCAACCTGATAAGTTCAACCAGAAATTAAAATTCTGTCATGATTTGATCATTTACTTACCCTCATGTCGTTCCAAACCTGTCTGACTTACTTTCTTCTGATGAACATAAAGGAAGAAGTTTTGAAGAATGTTTTTGTCCATACAGTGAAGGTCAAGGGGTTCAAAACAACACTGGACCCCATTGACTTTCATTGTATGAATGAAATGAAATGAAATTAAAAATAATTATTTAAAACAAACAAATACATACATACACACATACATAATACATACATACTATTGTGTATGTGATCTACCTTTTTAAGAATGTAAAGAAATGCATTTTGCTTTCAAGTTGACCTTAAACACCTCTAACAGCTCTTCTCAAACAGATTAGCAACGTGAACACTTCAAACTCAAAGTCAGGTGTAGTTCTGCTTGAGTGAGTAAATGACTAGCTGTGGCCTATTGACTATTTGCACAATGAAGTCTAGGTCAGTGTCCAGTAGATTAGAGCACAGGGAGCGCTGAAGTATCCGCACCTCCTCAGCTCTGATAAATAACTCGCCATCCATATGATTCACTAGGGTGGCCTCTTGCCGATTGGTAATTTGCTGAAATTAAAACTTAATCAAGCATACTGCAGGACTGCTTGTGAATAATTTAGAAAGGATGTGAGGGAGAGCCAGGCACCAGAGACACGAGATTGGGGAAGTGAGAGAGAGCAATAAGAACATAAGGAGGAAGAGAGTTTAAGTTGAGGAGAAAACCACTTTTATTTTGTGGGGTAATTTTTCCTCCCATTGGAAATTATACCACAATGATCTCATAACTGGAGATTTTGTAGCAAGAGCTCTTATTCAAGCATTTGTATTTTTGGGATGGGCGTCATCTCTTGGCTTAACTCTAACAATCAGCAGGATTCATCTTAGTCAAACAATTTTCAGCCGCAATTACTGTACCTGAATAACTTTTAATACCTTATTTCAGTTGTCTCTTCTTTGATTAATTCCTTACCTCTGCAAGTGTTTCATTAATACAAAAGCCATTAGTCATGTGTAATGAAACACATATTTGCGCAATTTTAACAAATGGAATTTTTAATCGGGTGATGATGGGATATTTTAAGTAAACACTATTTGTCTTTTAGTCTAGCCAGGCTTTGGCAGGTTGACTTTCCCACATATTGACCCAACTTAAAGGTAACTTCAATCAGAATAAAATTCACGCACATGCCTAAAGATTAAAGGAAATTATCAAATTTATTTAAAAGAAGAAGAAGAAGAAGAAGAACCAAAACTTATAGATAAAGACCATTCAAGATATGTAATTACACTGTGTGCCGAATTATTAGGCAAGTTGATATTCTGGTCATATTTGTTTTCCAAGAACATTTTACCAATTCCAAACTACATCAATCTTAATAACTACTATTGACTTTGTATTTAATCATTTATAAGTGATATATAATTGTCCATGAAGGCTGGAAGTAAAAAAAATCCTAATATTCAGGTGTGCCGAATTATTAGGCAGGTTCAAGATCCTTCTTGAACCTGATCCTTCAAGAGTCACTCAAAACTTATCTGTCCATAAAGCCTGTGAAAAATCAGTCTTAATGTATTTCACAACACTTCAGCAAGCTATTCTTATTAAGTGAGGGTCACTTTTTAGGATTTTTTACCCAAGCAAAGTCCCTGAGAACCTGACACATTGCACTTGTGGAGACTCCAGGAAGGTTGCAGTTCTGGAAAATGATGGCGCTGGAGACTAAATGGTTCCTGATGGTTTCTCACCTAATTCCTCACCTTAATTCTTCATTCTTTTGCAGTTAACAAGCGTTTTTTCTTCTCCACCTGTTTTTTCTGACTCTGCTGACCCAATGAGCATTTTGCTGCCCAATGGTCATGCCCTAACTTTGCAAATTCTATTATTGCATTAGTATTGCATCCTTCTCATGGGCATTAAATAATTTTTGACTTTTAGTCTGAGTTAAATCTCTTTTTTTTGGCTCATTTTATCTGTAAAAGAAAACCTGGCTAATAATTTGGCTCACCTGAACATTAGGAGTTTTTGACTTCCAGCCTTCATGGACAATTATATATCACTTATAAATGATTAAATACAAAGTCAATAGTAGTTATTAAGATTGATGTAGTTTGGAATTGGTAAAATGTTCTTGGAAAAAAATGTGACCAGAATATCAACTTCGGCACACGGTGTAAAGGTGTACTTAGTAATTTACTCATTAAAAATTGTTTATATGTGACCCTGGACCACAAATAGTCTTAAGTTGCACAGGTATATTTGTAGCAATAGCCAAAAACACATTGTATGGGTCAAAATGATCGATTTTTCTTTTATGCCAAAAATCATTTGGATATTAAGTAAAGATTATGTTCCATGAAGATATTTTGTAAATTTCCTACCATAAATATATCAAAACTTAATTTATGATTAGTAATATCCATTGCTAAGAACTTCATTTGGACAACTTTAAAGGCAATTTTCTCAGTATTTAAATTTTTTTGCACCCTCAGGTTCCAGATTTTCAAATAGATGTATCTCGGCCAAATATTGTCCTATCCTAACAAACCATACATCAACAGAAATCTTATTCATTCAGCTCAGTTTCAAAAAATTGACCTTTATGATTGGTTTTGTGGTCCAGGGTCACATATTTATTTATTTTTATATAAACACTATACATTTATTAAGTAATTTATAATGTTGATTGTTTTTTGGGTAACACTAGAGTGACACTGTATCTTCATCTCTTTTAGCACATTCATCTTGTCCTGAAAGTGCTTTCTTCATTCCGCACTTTGAAAGATAATGAGTAAAAATTGTACCTTGTCACTGGGGCAGTACCAACCTGTTGTCAGGCTGCTCTGCAAGAATGAACTGCAGGTCCAGACGTCAGTGTGAGAGCCGGGAGGCCTCTCTAATGGAAATGAAGCTGCTCTGAGGCGCTGCGCCTTTGTTGCATTCCGCAGATTCACATTTTATTAAGTACCCTTTAGAGAGAGAGAGAAACACAAGAGGCGAAAAGTCACCCTGCTGCATGTTAATTAGCCCGCTGGAAGTCTGACAGAAGAGAGGGGAGTTTGTTAAAGGAAAGAAGGGAGACTTTCTCGAGCCCGCTCAAAGAGAAGGAGAAAACTTTACTCACAAACAAAACACAGCTTTTGTCTGATACGCTTTCAGAGGAGAGGGAGAGAATAGAGGAGAGAACTGGTTACCTCACTACGCCCTGTAAGACACTGTCACCCTCTACACACGGTTCTCTCACCTCACACGCCATCTAAGTTATGTCACATCTCTGTAATGCGTGACAGATGACACATTAGGAGACATTATGGGATGGTGCTTAAGTTATAAGTAGGTCCACATGGAGCTCCACAGAAAGCTCAGCAGATTCGCAATGTTCTCCGCTCTTCCAAAAAAACACAATCTAATATTTCAAAATTAAGTATTATAAGTTAAATTAATTAACAATATGTAACAAAAATAATTTTTTTTTATTAAAAACATCTATTTTCTAATTCTACAGATTTTTCCTAAAAATCAGCACAGAAAAAAGTCAGATTGAACATTGAAATCTTTGGACAGAGTGTGAGAAACTGTGTTATGATGGTTCTGTATGGCAGGGCAAGGTCGTGGTAGTGCTTGGGTGAGAATGTTGGAACGTGTGTGTGAGACTTACAGGGTTTGCATGTATGTCTGCGTGTGTAGTTGTTGTGGGGTGATGTAGCGGGTGGGGGGTTTGTAGTCTAAGAGGCTGAAAGAGAGCATGATGACTGCTCAATGGCACCACCCAGCCTGCCGTGAAATCAGAGAGTCCTGCCAACAACCAGGCTGGAATTACCCCCTGTCAATGTGTGTGTGCTGGGAGGGGGGCAGTCATGCGGGTCAGGCCCGATCCTTCGTTACTCCGTCTTGTTCGTTTTCTCTTTCGAGTGCTGAAGATGTGTCCGCTGTGAGAATATGGCAGAAGTGTTTCAGAGCGGTTTGCTAGTAGTTAGGAGTAGTTTGCCGACACGCTTTACTGATCAGGCCAAAAGGGTGCTTTAATCTGTTAATGGCAACTGTAGACCGCTTTTAAAACCCCCTACACACCCATCCATTAGGGGATGTTTTGTTTACCACTCACACTTTCTCTTCCTACGCCCTCACAATGTACTAATGTGTCAGGGCCAGCACTTTTGAATATTTATAATAAGTTTGACAACATCAGCTTCTCTCTCTTTCTGCCCTGTTTTCGTTTTTGGTTATACCACTATATGTCCCGTAAATGTGTGTCTGTGCGTTTTAATAGTGAATAAGTGGGAGAATAAAGGTGGGAGGTCCTGTCATTTCTGGTGTGCATCAGGAGGAACCGAGATTCTGGGAGGTCAAGAGACTAGCCGTCAACCCTATTCTCCTCCTCCTCCCTTTCACCCCAAACCTAGGCCACCCCTTCTTGGGTCACGCCGCAGGCTGATCTCTGCTCTCCTTCCTTTCTCACCTATTCACTACATTGTTATTGCTGAGAATTTAGTGCTAGGCAAACTCCCCCTGGTCAATAAGAGTCCTGTGCTCTTGCCTAACTGACTTCATCATGCAGCTCATCCTAGCAGAGAGAGATGGACTGCTGCATCATTACATTTACAGCTAATGTCATCCCTTCAGTATCCGCCACTGACATCAGCTCGTTCCAGCTAAGGCACGGGTTAATCACCATCTGGAAATTCGTCTTTAGTTTATTAGCTTGCTTCACCTATAGGTTAGATTCAACTCAACACTCTCATTGCGCCAAGCTCTGTAATCCTTTAAGCTGTAAAATGAGCATATTAAGAACCTTCGGTTTAGATGGTTTAGTATTGGAAGATGGATAAAATATATTTAATATATTAAATTTGACATTCATACTTGTCTGGATACACATAATAAATTATTAGCCTTTGTTATTTCTATGTGTAAAAGGCTTGATTCAGGTAGTAGAGCATATTGCACACATTCTCTCCTTTTCTCAACTTTTTTAGTTTTTCTTCTTTTTTAGTAATTAAAATCTTTTAATAATAAATTTAGATGTGTTTTTATGGGACTATTAATAAATCGCTGCTAAGTTTATTCAGTTTAATTATACAAAAGCAAACGGCCAGTAATCAAATCCTAAATTAAACCCTCGGTTGAAGCATATAAAAAGTTCATTCACGTTTTTAAAGGATGATTTTTGTCCTCTAGAGCAGTTGTCTCAGGCTACCCTGTGATTTAATGCCATCCACAAACCTCTTAGCTGCAGAATTGGTGTCTTGAATTTAGCTTAACACAATAAAATACTGTCCACGGTGTCTGTCCGCAATTAAGCTTCTTATGCCCCACTTTTAGTCATTAACCTTCTATGATGCTTTTTCGAATTGAGTCATAAAATTGTATTTTTAATGGGTACAAATCAAAGATGTACCGTGAGTTAATTTAATTAAACTGCCATGAATGTGTTCGGCACCCATCCAAAATTTGAGGATAGCAATACTTTTGAAGTTGATTAAAATATGCGATATTTCACATTATTTTACTTTATGGAGAGAGAAGTAATTCATTGTCTCGGTTGAGCTCCATGCATATGCATTTAATGAGTGATGCTTTTAGAGAAGTCTATTATTTTGCTTTAATGTCCAGTAAAGTACACAAAGCTATTATGTTATTAATTTAATAATTGACCAAAGAAACTTTTGCAGGTCTGATTTAATCAAGAGACATATCTGTAAATGACAATTTATAGTCAATAATAGTAATAATAATAGTGATCCTCTTTTTCTTCTTCTTATTCTTATTTTATAATTAATAATTGTTTTAATACTCTATAATTTAGACAATACTGTAACTAAACTGAGACAGGTTTAGTATATTGATAGTGTTTAGCTTTGCCTCTTGCTTACCATGTACCTTTATCTGAATTATTGTAGAATACGTATTAGCTGTTTAGATTGAGTGCAAGATTTAATTTACATACAATTCATGTCAATCACTTAAGGTGTTCTCTTTATTCATAAACAGTCATTAGCATGAGATAATTAAGCATGAGTAATTCTGTATCACAGGTCGTTTTAATTTTCTTTAAGGTTATATGGTAACATGAATTTAAATTAGAATGAGCATGATTAGTTTTATTATTATCAACAATAATAACAATATTTTTGCTGCTTATAATATTAGGAGGAATAAAACACAAGAAAAAAAAAACACTAATGATGATTAGAATGAATGATTATTAGTCACTTTTCATCTTATTCAATCTGTATTACAGCCTGTGTAATCACTGTTAGTATTTTCCTGTTATTACACACTTTTTTACTAGTGTCTTGTGAATTAAATGCCATTTTGTTTATACGTTTATTCATAATTCTTCCAAGGTTAATTCCCGATTTCATAGTTTTTGTTATTTTAAAGGCTTTCTCGAGGCATCTCACCCCATATAGTTTGTCCTGTGAGGAAGCACGAAGAGCTCTTTTTTTCACATTTATTTGTTTGTGGCCTTTTTAAGTTACTGATTGGTTTCTGTCCATTCAGCGCTGGATAGGGAAAAACACAGCGCTCAAAACACTCATCCATTTCAAATCACAGATGGTCTTTTGAATGGCTCAGCTCTCCTTTCTCCGTGTCCCGCATTTTGCTCCTCGTTATTTCTTTGTGTCTAACTTTCTCTTTCCATTGCCTTTGTAAAAGTGCCCCCTCCTGCTCATCTGCCCCTCTTTTCACCTCCGCCTCCTCCCGCCTTTATTCCTCCGCCTCCCTCTCTGCTGTCTGGTGCATCTGTAACCGCAAACAGCAGAAGATCAGCTGCGTATCACAAATAGAAAGCTGACTGGCCAAGTGTCAGTTTGTTCTTCTGGTATTTGAGGTGCAAATATACTGTGTCATGTTTTAGATGCAACTTTTAATACCTTGCATGGCGTGAATGATAAACTGATTTACTTTGCTGAATGATTGTGAATACCATTAAATAATTTCTCAGTTGTCTTTTTTCTAGTAGAGTTTAATTTGACTAAATATTTGATTGACATATATAGACTGTCTTCAGTCTATGCAGCTTTTATTGGTTGAAATTTGTGCTCCCACACTGTAAAAAACACATTAAAATTAAAAACGTTTATAAAACATCTCACGTTTATATAATTAAAATGTTTAATTGCTGCATTCATTTTTAAAAGTAAAATCATTAAAATACTCAGAGTAGAAATAACAGAAATCAAGTTAAACTGACAGAAACAAAGATTATTTTATAACAATGGCAAAACATTTCATTGCATGCAAATCAGATTACACACAGGAGATCAGTTTATTTATTTATTTAGACTTTCAGTTGTAAATTTTTCATTATTCACATATTTTTTTATTGATGTGAAATTTTGTGAGCAATATACCACCATTATAAAAATATTTGTTTATTGCTAATTAAAAAAATATTTAGCTAGAAAGGCAGGCGGATGTGAATGTGTCACTTTCTGGAAGCCTGCAGCTGTTTTTGGCATTTAATAAATGTGTCATCAGTGAGAAAAAAGGCTAAGTTTTATACTGAGGTTTTGGATGTAGTTCGAAGACTCTCTTGCTCTCTCTGTCTATCTTTGAAGGTGTAATAAACTCATGGACTGTCTCTTTCAGTGGCAGGTTCTGGCTTACTTAAGTAGGCGAAGCCACCTCTCTTTTTTAAGTCCTATTGAATGTGGGCATTGTTGGGGAGTGTAGCCATGTTAATGTCTTGTACCGTAAAAATCGCTGCTTCCATGGCTATTAGGTGCGCTGGTGAAGTACAGGGCAAGCAGAGTAGAGCAGAAGCCACACTACAAAAGCCAGCAGCGGCGGCCGCCGGCATCAAATGCTGCGATAATTGCATTGCTATGAAGGGCTGGCCCTTTCTCCTCTCTCCATTTTTTTCCCCTTTTTTTTTGTGTGTGCGATTTGTCTCTTAAGCCGGCGTAACGTCTCGGACGGGGCTGCAGAATGTGGAAAGCAAATTGGAGGCAGAGCGTGAACAATACAACATGGAACACTGCCGGGGTGTTCTTTAGTGAAAATCACCCCTGCTGGATGAAGAGAGAGAGAGAGGGGAGAGTGAGAAAGAGATTTAGAGAATGGGAGAAAATAAAAACAGAGTAAATAAGGAGGCAAAGAAAGAAAAACAGACGGAAATAAGACAAACTACCCACTGCAGCATTCAGACTCTCAAGAGTTTCCTCTCAAAAGTGATCATTTTAAAGCACTTCAGACTAAACCACACAGACTTGCCGTGCCCTTTCGCCCTCTGTTTGTGTGGACAGCATTACAGTCCCTGGACTGTTCCAGTGACAGGAACAGACTTGCATTTTAGTGCCAAGCTTGTGGAGAAACCGTTTGTGATTGTGAATATATAGTTGACTAAAAGTAAACAGATTAGAGGAAAGGAAGCTTAACTGTTCAAGGCCCCTTTTTGATGTTTAAGAGCCTAATTTGATTTTTCACCTCCCATTGTTTCAGTGTTTTGCTCCTCTAATCCACTTTAAAGTGGAGGCAGCTTTCATCCTGGCGGGGGGGGGGTTCAGAGAAGGAGGGGGTGAGGGAAAGAGTCGCTAGCTACCGTTTCCCTTCTCTTTCTCAAATGCACTAGCAGAGAAAAAGTAGTTTTTTTTTTTTTTTTTTTGCTTTCTCTTTTTTGCTTTTTTTTTTTTTTGCGAGGTAAAGGTAGCTAACCAACAACCCCCTCCACCACTTTCCTCTCTTGTTTTTAAACACTCCAGTGTCTCAATAAAGCCCCCATGGCCGCACAGCAATAGAGGCCTATTAGACCCTGGTGCTGTATTAGAAAGGAAAGAAAGGGTGAAGGAGGGGGGCACAGAGACAGAGAAAGGGAAAGAGGGAGGTGGAAATTGCCAGCAGAAGTAGCAGTGAAATGACCAGCTTGGCGATACTGGCTTAATGTGCCCTCCTCTGTGACCCTGAAAACGCACACACAAAACAGAGGACGGACATTATCCTCCCGCAGCCCTGAAAAGAGCTGCAATGAAGCCGACCCTTTGTGTTCCACGGCCCTATCCACACCATTGACTGCAGCGTTTTTCTTAAGTCTGTTCAAGGGAGAGAGAGAGAGAGAGAGAGAGAGAGAGAGAGAGAGAGAGAGAATGGGCAAGAGAGTATTTGTGCCAAATTCTTATGAACCATCTGTGACTAAGTTTGTATTCATTGGACCAGCCAAACAGCTTTGTACATTGGTACATTTGTTTTTATGTGGTTAGAAAAGTTTTGTTTCCCAAAAGGCAATGTCTTGAAATCCTTTTTCATAATGCCAGTTTTAACTGACCTAATAATTGCAAAATTGTATTTAATTTGTTGCAGATTGTTCAAGGCAAACATTTGTCTGTTAATAAATTTAGATGTTACTAATTTAATTAATGTAGTTAAGAAGTAGATGTGTTTTCTATATTAAAAAAAAATCTTTGACGTCAAATACAAGCACACAAGCAACCAAAAATATACATTGTGTTCAATAAATATATTTTGTGCTCTGTGTCTGTATATATTATATAGAAGAAAACAAAGAAGGAAGAAAAAAGAGCGTGGTCCCCTGGGGACAAATGGTCATGTAACCTTCTCCCACTTCCATTCAGTCTCCTTTTCTCTATCCATTTGCCTCCCACAAATGTGTGTGTTTGTGCATTTTTGCCCATGTATGCACATGTGTTTGTGTGTAACAAAGCAAGCTCAGCAGTACTCTGATAACTTTGCTAGGTACTCCAGGGGAAGCTGTGGGTGGCGGCCAGGATATATATTGATATATATTACCACTCTGTGTCACTAATTAATTTGCTGTCTTTTTATTTTAGACTCATAAGTACAGAAGGAAAGAATGGTAGAAGGAGGCAACAAAAAATATATATGAATGGATTAAAAAAAATGGAGGTAGGAAGGTAGGAAGAAAGAAAGTAGAAAAAAAGTAGAAAGAAGAAAGCAAGCAAGAAAGAAAAAAACAGGTAGGAAAGAAAAGAGGAGGAAGAAGGAAAAGGATGAAAGAAAGAAAAAAGGAAGAAAAGGAAAAAAGATGTAACTAAGGAAAAAAGGAAGGAAGAAGAAAAAAGGAAAATGGATGAACAAATTAAAAGAAAATGAGGGAAAGAATGAAAAAGTACAGAAAGGAAGGAAGAACAAAAAGAAATAAAGAAGAAAGAAAGAAGATAAATGAAGATAAATGGATGAAAGAAAAAAAATAGGAAGTACAGATGGAAGGAAAAGAAAAAAAGGAAGTAGGAAATAAATAAAGGAAAGAAAGAAGAAAATGAGAAAGGAAAGGGAAAAAATTAAGTAAAAAGAAAAAGTACAAAGGAAAGAAAGAAAAATAAGGTATGAGGGAATGAAGGAAAAGGGATGAATTAAAAAAAAAATGATAGAAAGATGTAGAAAAAAAAGTAGTAGCCCAGCAGCGGTGAGACAGTATCAGCCTGCTTGGCTGGGCAGACATCACAGTGCCAGAGACCTTATTGCTTTTAAGTGACCACCAGACAGAGTCTGCGGCTTGAGCCTGCTACCTTTCAAAGTCACTTAATCCCACTCCAGTGCCTCCGATAGCCCTAATGATCCACGCAGGAGACTCTCCACACTGCGCACCTGAACGCTCGCTGCTTTGCAGCCATTCACACTGACTGCACTGTTACTGCATTAGTGTGTGTGAGTGTGTGTACTCATACACAAAGCTCTCCTTTCCTGATCACTGGCCAAACGGCCTCGAGCCCACAGGAGACCCTCGTCTTAGCCAGCTGGCTCAAGCTTTGACTCTCACAAAAGTCAGAGTTCTGGAAAGACACTGTTTCCTTCAGTCATATCTAACAAGGGACAACTCACAGAGTACTTTCGTTAAATAGTTTGGGTAACACTCCACCTATGGAATTTTAGTGATGATCGCTCGAGTAAATGATCATTCGGAGGTTAAACCGATTTAATCACGGTTTGTTCAGGGTCCAGAGAACTGTAACAGGTGGTGGTCCTCCTGCCCCCCCTGCATCAAGCCCAGCTGGAGCGGTGCATGTGTGTGAGGGTGACTGGGTGGATTTGGGGTGTGTATTGGGGTACTGATGCGAGCCGAGAGGAGGAGGGAGGGAGAGCTAGGCGGAGGTTGAAGAAACAAGGCCTTTCGGGTTGAGGGGCGTTTGTGGAAAGGTCGGAGGATGACATCATCCGGAAGGAGAGTTCTTATGCTCTTTCATCTCTCTTGGTGACCATGGGGGACTCACGAATTTAAAACACAGGACAATTCATCCGGTATCTGTGAACTGAGTCGTGCCAGCCAAGCATGTTGAAATGCAGTCTGGAGGATAGTTGAAGAATACTCGGACGGTAACGCGCACACACCTCGCCACTTATCCTCCTACCCACTCGCATACCACCATCTCCCATACTTTAATGGCCATTTCCTTTTCAATTCAGTGCACACAATACAAACATCAGTCAGGTCCCCAAACGCCTGTCAGAGTTGCTGAAGTGCCAGGAACGGATGGAGGCAAATGAAAAAGAAAAGAGCGGCCGACGGTGACTTAGCACCCAGCTCTCGCCCTCCTGTCTGACGGTTGGAAAGAGAGGGAGAGAGAGGGTGATGGGTGCCGGTTTAACAATCTGCCTGCTTCAGGCCGTCCTGATGGAGCAAAAGTGTGTTCAGATTATAGGGTTTGGAAAAAGGGGCGGGCTGCTCGAGAGGCACAGCCACTGACATGATGGAAGCCTAATGGTAATAATTGCCGGTGCTTTGACAGGGCCTATATGATAGCGCACAATAAACACCCTGTGTTTTTCAGGTCAAATTTACACCAAATTGCAGCGCTGTGCTGAAACCGGCTGTTTCGCTGCCCTCCGTTCGCTTGCAGACATCTCACTCTGATTTACTCAATCAAAGCTGTCTTTTTTTATCCCAGATAAACAGAGCAGAGCCGGGGCTTTGGCTTGACAGGTGTAAAAAAGGGGTAGTTAAACAGGATATCCTCCCCTCCACTTTCTCTTCTTTTTTCCCCTCCCTTTTCATATTATTATTTTGGTTTCATTTGTCAGGAGAAAAAATGTCAAAGTTTTGTTTTTCTCAGCGTGGAAGTTTGGCACCTTAATTGAAGACAAGGAATCACAACCCAGGCACTATTCAATTAGACCACTTCTCCAAACTCCTCTCCCTTCACTCTAGACAAAACCACCCTCCTCTTCATTCCGTCTGTCCCCCTGAACCCTTAAGACGCAGTGCACTTGTTATTTCAGAGAAACTATGGAATTTGCCACAGCGCGGTTCTGTTCCTTTGAATTTTTACGAGGTCACTTCTCAAGCCATCAAATTTTATATCATCACTTCCTGATAAGTAAGAGTCTCCTTCAAGTGCCGGCGTGGGGAAAGAGATCTCAGCCCAGGCAGGGATTAATCCCCTAAAAGAGGTTCCACTCGTGAGTTCCCAGGCAAGGCTTTGGGGTTAGTGTGGACTCTGACCCCCTCCCTCAGAGATCCTAAGTGCTCCCCCCTTCTCCTATCAGAAGCCTCTGGACCCATATTCCCAAACTGCCCTTACTTTGTTCTTTTTGTACAAGAAGTAATTGCATGGCGTGGGGTGAAAGAAATCCAAGGGGGCCGTAATGATTTTGAAAGGAAGAGGAGAGACACGGGAGGGGTACAAGGAAGTGCACTGGAAGACGAAGGTTCAGAAGAGGGGGGGGGATTACATTATTAAAACAACAGACCAATCAAAAGGAGGCTATCCCTGCACCTGATCGACCAGCATCATGTGTGCCAAAATGTTTCTTTCTGATCTCAGTTCAAAGACAGCAGGGAAGAGACTCAAAACATTCAGAAGACGGAGGGAAGAGGGGGGTTTGGATTGTTGGCTTACTACAAAAAGGCACATCCCTAGTCCCTGTAGTCCACAAATCATTCAAGCAAATACTGAGTAGTGGACATGCAGTGCTAAAGCTGGTCTTAAAGAAAGGGGAAGGGGATGCCCTGCTACTGAGCACAGGACCCACATGTTCAACCAGGGCAAGTGTGTGTAGATGACAGAGTTGCCTTCATGTGCACATCTGTCAACGTGATTGTGCCTGGGTTGATATCACCGCATGATGTTTGGGCTCTTGTATACCCATTCAGGCCCGTTCGGTGTCTCCGTATGTGTGTGAGAGCCAGGGTGCCGGTGGCTTGTCCTTGGGCTCCATACTTTATAGTATTGGAAACATTCTGTAGAGCCGCCTGAACAAAGCCTCCAGGGCTGATTGCCTTACCAGTAAAACTAATAGCCGAGGAGTTCTTATGCAGCTCCTGTGCTCCGGTAAGAAGCCAGCTGCTTTCAAAGGCTCAGCCGGCAGGCCTCACTGAAGACCGCTAGCTCCCACAAGCCTAAGAAACTCTTAGAGTTCAGCTTGAGGAATCTCAGAGGTTAGTGTTGAAAAGCTAAAGAGCTTGATGTACAGTCACAATGAAGATAATGGAATGAAGGCATTGGAAGCATCCTGTGTTGTAAATAGATGCTTTCCCATATCCCTTTTCTGTTTTTTAGTCTTAAGTTGAGCAATCTGTCCCTGGATGCTGCAAGATTTGTTTAGCCAAAAGGGAAAAATAGCTGCATTTGTAGAAATTTATGTCCTGGTTTGGCGGAAGATACAGTAATGGAATGTTTTATGGCACACTCTCAGCCTCAATTTCCTCCTGCAGTATAGCAGGCTCACTGAGGAGAATGCCCGGGCCGAACTGCAGCCATGTTTCCATTATGTCCCTGTGATGTGGCCGCAGTGTAATTGTAGTTTTGTGGTGACGCCATCACCACAACATAACAGCACCTCTCCAAACATTATGATCTGTATTTTTGAGAGGAGAGATGCAGTGAACTTTCCACCAACACTTCTGGCTGACTCACAAAGACAAAGGCTTAGGTCATCTCTAAGAAAGCACACCAGGGATTGCATTTAATATATTTCCAGTTAATAAACTCCAATTCTTTAGAAGTTTCCCATATTTCCAAAGATGACTGGAACAACTTATCTCCTGATTGTCTCCTTATTGACTCAGGTTGCTAAGCTTTTGTTTTTCTTGAAGGTGAAGTGAGGAGCTTTCTGGCTATGTTTGTTTGTATTTGGTTTGGTCTTTTTTGACCCCTTGAGCACTTCCTGTTTGACCTGTCCCATCTGGGAAAGTCGTTTTAGCCTTTCCTTCCTCTGTGCTGCCCACTCTGAGTCGTGATGCTGTAGTAAATGGTCAGCCCCTAATGACCCATCGAGCCTGAGTCAGACAGCAGACACGGCACTGCAGAGCGGACCGAACCTCGCAGGCCTACATATAAATTCAGCTTTCTCTTTCTATGTGTCTGGCTGACTTTCTCTATTTTGCCTGTTCTCTTTGTCAGACTTATTTCTTCTTTTATCATTCTTTTGCCCCCCACTCTCTCTCTCTTGCAGCCATTGTTTATGAAGAGGGATTTATTGGTCTGTGTAGGGCTGTTAGGTGGTGGTGGTCTTCAGTGCTCAAGTGGTCTACTGGGTTAAGCTCGGGGACTGCTTGAATACACCTCTGTGGTCCGAGAGCTATCCTAGTTTCCTTAAAACCTGTCTTTACCTTGCCGCTCTAGAAAAGGTTAACATGAGGTCAATAACAAGGTGTCTCTCTCAAGGAGGTGGTTTCTGTAAATGTCATTTTTTGGAATAGATATCAGTCTATGCATTTTATATTAGATTTTTCAATTTATCTTTATTATCTTTATCTAATTATCTTTGTTTTTTTTCTTGGTAATAATCCACTTTATTTAGGTGTGCATATAGATAAGATGATGCAGACATAGCTGACTGTTTTATAGAGCCTAGTGTTGTTTCGGCTGGGTTGTATCTTAGACCCAGGCTGACAGACAGGTGTCTGTGGTTGGTAGTTAGTCAGGGTAATTAGCAGGCTGTGCTGAGCTGTAAACGTTCATTACTTTCCGGAAGAGCCAGCACTTTTACGAAGTACGGACGAGAGGACAGGGGAAGTGGGTGGGCTAGGATGAGCCCTCCCATCCCTGAAGCATGTCTGGAAATCTACACTATTTCACACAATGAGACATGAGTGATAGGAAGACAGAAAGACGTTTAGGAGGAAACATGTGGTTATTGTATAGCTACTGTTTTAGCAAACTTACATTTGATCCCAAATCACGTTCCATTTGTTCTCATTTAATATTCAGTTCTTTTTGAAAATAATTCTTATGAGGTAAAATAATTGCAAAATGTAAATAACAGACTACATAGTTTTTTAAACTTTTTTACTTTTGGATCATTATCATTAGACTACAAAAATTGCTCTAGGGCTAGTTTATATTTAAAGACCATTAAGTCGCATTTAAAACATCTCCACACAAATACATCCTCATACCAGGAGTGTCGCCAGGACTACCCTGGAGCGAGTGAGGTCACAGCTGTGCTTACTCCTTTGTAAAGTGCAAATCTCTTCACCCTTTCCAATAAGAACAGATAACAGCACTTAGCTTACCAGCATCCGTCTATTCATTCTCACCACTCTCCTTCCTCACAATTCTTTTATGTGCCTGAGATCTTTAACACTGCCAGGATCGATTTGCTTTATCATTGCAAAAGTCTGAGACCACAATGAAAATTTGTTAGTAAACAAAAGGGTTTGGGATTTCTTTATAAATATGAAACAAAGAAAATTACATACTAAAAACACTTAATGTAGTTACACTTTAATTACAATGTAATTGATCTGCTAATAATATAATTTTATTACATTTTAAAAAAGCAAAATAAAAGCACTTTCACTTGTGATCTCATACTTTTGGATCCCAATGTATATGTTTGTACAAACATGCATATGCACGTCACACACTACACCTCTATTCATTACTTGCATCAGGGGTCTTCAATATTTCATTTGAGCGTGCTAATCGTATTACCTGACTTGACGTTTTGCAGATAGGGAGTAATGGGCACAGATTTGTAGAATTATTGGCTGATGGTAATGTATGTGAGTGTCAGGATGTGTTTAGCGTTCTTACTAACCCAAGGAGTTAAACAAAGACTGATTATTTGTCTCTTTCTGTGTGTGTGAGAGAGTGAAGGAGAGCAAGAGGATGTGTATATGACACCGTCACAGAGATTGAGGGCAAACTGTGTGGTTTGGGTGTGTGTGTGCGAGAGAAGCTGTGTCGGCAAAAGAGAGAGAGATTGCTGATAAAGATCCGTGTTAACCCTGCGTAGCAGCAGACTGAATGGAGGGGAAAATTAGGCCTGATATAATACTCATGAACGGGACTCGTGCGGAGAGGGAGATGTGTGTCACCAGCGGTGCGCAGAGAACGTTTGAGGACTTGAAACTAAAATCCCTGCACTCACATTTCTGTCTATTAGCCGTTCCACAGCCCTCCGTGAGGTTGTGTGATGAGATATATATTTCTCAAGCTGCGTGTTATTAAAAACCATGTTCATTTTGGAATAATTTTTAATCCTTATTTTGGAGCTAAGCAACAACGAGCTGTGTGCTCTGCTAGAGATGTTTCCCACAGATCTGTCTGCATGAATGTAATGTAATTTTCACTTGTAATTCAGAAAAACAGAATCTGTCACATCTCTGTCCATATTGAGCATAAACACTCTATTGGTTAGAAAACGTCAAAATTAGTCATTGTTTCTCCCTTTGCTGGTGTGTATGTGTGTGTGTGTATGTGTTTGGCTGTGGTGGATGCTGTGTGTGTGAGAGTTTGGCCACAGAAGACATTGTGGGGATTAAATGCAGGTTAATGGGCTGTTTGGAATGGTTAAGACTGAGTGAGAGTGAGAATGGTTGGAAATGGCTGCCCCAATGTGATTGATTCTCCAGTTAAAGAAGGCCTGGGGACAGGATCCATTAGCACCGCTGAGAGGAGAAAGACAGTGCTAGCAAGGTGTTCTACCCTGTTCAGTCACTCCATAGAAAGCCAGGAGGAGATAGAATCAAACTCCAGCCAATAGTGAAAAAGAAAGGTTAGCTAGCAGCAATGCTGAATATTATACACTGCAAAAATGGCTTTTTAAATAGTTTTTAATTATTCTATTTTGACTTGTTTTCTAGTAAATGTATTTAAAAACCTTATATCTTAAAATGGTTCACTAACACAGTGTCCTGTCCCTGTATGTTCTTATTTATCTTATTTTATTTTTAGAATTTATTTTTTTTTTTTTGTATTTTAATATATAAACAAGAAACAAGACAAATTTACTTGATAAACAATACTCCATAAGGCATTAAGACATTTCATAGATTGTATTTTGAATGTAAGTGTATTTTGTCTTAAAGTAAAAATAAGACAAAAATGATGTTGAAATATGTTGTACATGTGCTGCACTTGACATCTTTTAGTTTGTGTATGTGCTTGTGTTCTGTTCCACTGATATCACACCTTTTATTGTAAAGTAGAGAGTAAAGACCCCCCGCAGCATTTTGCAGGCAAATCAGTAGAGCTGTGAAAGAAATCTATAAAACAGGCCCCCGGTGGCCGGCAAGAAAAGTGGAGGTAAAAAAACATGGCCGAACACACACACTCTCACTGCCTGACCCTTACCATCCATCTGACTGAGCTTTGACACACACAATCACCTCATCCTTCTTTCACGCCAACGAAAGTCTAAGGAGTGACAAAAACAAAGAGCTGTTATAAAGGAAGAAAAGGGGACGGCAGAGATAGTGTCAGGTGTATAAGAATGACTGCGGGTAGCCTATATATCTGTATGTGTGTGCGTGAATGTGTGAGGCTTGTTACACCAGTTAACAGTGCAGAATAACACGATGATTTGCCATCTGAGTCTGGCTGTTATGTGGTCCTCCCATCAGAAAACCTAAGTCTATTGTTACCTTTCAGTTCTGCCACCACACTGAGCACCACATGTGTGCATGTGTCATGTACGTGCGTGAGAAATGTTCCTGGGTTCCTCTGAGATCTGGGTCCTCTCTGATAGTAAATCAGTAGCTGTGTTAATTGGTACGAAAACAACACTTTGGCAGTATATAATGTTTTATGTGTCTTTCATGTCCTTAATTGTAATACTAATGAGGGGTTGTATATCAGGGGAGGGCCCTGCTCTGCTCGGCTTGCTGTTTTGGATAAGCTCCTTAGTGGCATCACCGGAATATTCTGCCACCACGGCGACTCAGGCAGAACATAATCGGCACCCCCTCTCATTTGCAATCAGTAATTAGTATGCAAATGAGCCCAGGGGACCACACAAGTACTAGTGTATTACAAGGGTCTGATTATGACTCCTCAGGGTCCTCAGGGAAGACAGCGGAGTACTGAGGAGCACTTCGCCTCCCCACGCTTCAGTGGCTTCCGAGTGTTGCCTGTTTATACAGCCCTCTCATTGGTGTCTGTGCCAATCAGTCACAGCGTATGCCCAATATGTGCCATGTCCTGTGAATTAAAATACCGTGGGGTTGAGCGTGACAGAATATGCATGGCATTACGACCTGCTGTTTATGAGTTAGCCATTTTTTGCTCATCCAGCTGAAGGCGTCTGTGCCGGTAAATCTAGTAAAGCTTCCTTGTGAGTGCCATGAATAAACGTGGTTATTCATGGCATGAATATATCACACAGGAAATAAATTTGGTTAGATTTGTTCGTGCTTGCTTTGGTGAATTTTGGTCTGTGCATTATGAGAGCTTCACACCCCGCCAATAAACCCAGATGAAAGCAGACAGTTGGCAGGGAGAATTTGTTGTCCATAATGGACACGCTGGCCTTTGACCCCCGTAGCCCAAAAGTGTCAGTCTGAATTGGGTTCCTAGCTAAACGTTGCCCTTGTGCCTGATTTTCCATGTGACCTGACTTAGGGAGAACAGAGAGATGCAGGATCTATAACACCTTCCCTTTGTTCATTTGCACAGGCAGCCTGAGATATTGGCTGGAGAGATTATTGGCATATTGATGGCTTTAGATCAGGCACAGGAGATGCACAGTGGGCTCTGCCTAGACATGGTCAGGGTGAGGAGATTAAGTACTCTAGCGTGAGCCAGCGGATAGTCAATTGGTTTAGGGTTTGGTTTGCACAAGGGCAACGTTTGGTAAGATCTTTGAGGTCATTCTTCCTCGCCTTTCTTCTCAGCCTCCTTATGATAGTATGGATGCTCCTGCAGTCCAAATGCTCCACTGGGGGCCCGTTCCACAAAGCAAATATTATTGCACACCCAAATAATTTATGAGAAGCATTCGCCACCCACTGGTAACTTCCCCCGTATCCCTCCTGTGATGAAGCTGCTCTCTGATGGCTCTCATAGAGAGGGTATTTATGACAGAAGGTTTGTTCCCTGCCTCCATATTTCACACACTGAAAGGGGAAGGGAGGGTGGTAATGAAACGAACTATGCCGAGGCTTGTGCTGTGACAGCTGTAATTGTGGAGCACATTAAAAGGAGAGTGAGGAACACCTACTCCACCTTATTTTTTTCCTAAAAGGACAATGTGTCAAGGGAGAAGCCGTCTGATGGCCTGATGTGTTTGATAAGCATTGTTGTGTCCAATATGAGATTTTTTTTTTGATGCACTGATTATAGGTGTTGGCTTGAAGTGCTCTATGTCGTTGAGTTTAATGTACGGTCAAAGACGTCCCCCACAAACCCTGGTAGGGGGGTCTGATTAACGCATGTATGCGCTGAATTTGGATTGAGAGGTTTCCCAAGACTAGGTTTGAGGGGGTGAACCTATATGTCACATGAATATCAATTAATCATCTCCTAAATTGGTTGCAGGTGCCATTAGTTTGGAAGGGTCAAGCAACCGCCAATTTTTTACTCAATTAGCAGTGACCGTCGTATCATCGGGTAGCCCATGGAGACAGTTTGGGTAGGGAGTTTATTATACCTTCTTCATTAAGTGGTTCCTGGCCTTCTCGCTCCCCTCACAGCTAAGTATTGTTTCTGTCCAGCCTGGGACTCTCCTGAACTAGTCCCTTCAGGGAAAGAGAACAAACCCACTATCCGGCAGTAAATCTATGTGAGGCATCACCACTATCAGTGTCCTGGCACTCACAGTGAGGTTAGTGAAGCTTAATGATGCTATTCTGCCACCCAGCAGCAGCTCAATGGCCTTTTCAAGGTGGACAGCTCTCCCTAAAAGGGTTGAAGCCCAAGGAGCTAGGCTCATACCCCCCTGGGAGTACCCCCCACCCCGCCCCGTCGAGGTGGCATTGTCTGCTTGGACAAACATTCCCACAGAAAGGGGAAAAAGCCATTTGGCTCCCCCAGCTTGTGCTGCTTTCTCTGGCTGAGGGGTCTTCCCAGTCAACAGCTGGACATGACGTGACAAATTGGGGCCTTTGTCTTTGTCTCGAGGAGGTAGGGGGAATGTAGGAGAAAGTGTCGTGAGAGGGCGGGGGGTGGGGGGGGGCTGTGACATTGAAAGGATGTGGGAGCCGTAGAATGCATTGTGAACAGTTTAAAGGGAAAATGTGTTGAGTTTTTGTTTCAGATTGAAACGCTCGACTTCATCGAAGGAGGTCTGAAAGAGACATTTTCCACAGGTCAGCCGTGCTTCTTAGTAGAGTTGTTCAGACCACAGGTAAGCTGGAATGCTGATGCACAGGAAAAAAAAAAAGTTCTAACTCAGACTGGTTTTATGGAAGCGGATTTGGTTACAAATGAATTTCGGCAAACCTTGTAAACCAACTCAGAATAGCTGAACATCTCACCACTGTAATTATTTTCGGGATTCTGAGAGGCTGTAAAAGTGCATTTGAATTCAGGCACCAGTAGGCACCAATTAAATTCTAGGATGAACTGAATTGGCTCTGAATTGCATATTTTAGTTTCACTTATGTCATATTTCAGTTGGACTTAAGCGGTAATTTGTCTTTTTGTTTTTTTACAATATCATTCGAATGCATTATCCCAACTAAAATCATACCAGTCCATTTTTTTTTTGTTGCAAAGTTTATAATACAAACTACAATTTGACTTGCCATTGGTACACTTGCTCTAAAAGACAAAAGTCACATCTGACAAGTATTAATCTTTTTACGCATTGTGTCATGTATACTTAAATATAACTGAGAACTTCGAGATGCATTGAAGTCTCAGAGTCATGCTGGGCTCAGCAACTCTTCAGCGGCCATTTTATGAAGCGCCCCTCCCAGAATGGGGACAGCGAATCCCCCCGCTGATGACCCTGGGGTGAAAAAGCTCTGCATTTGACAGAGTCCACCTCTTAACTTGTTAACTTGCTAATTGGCCCGCAGTCACTTCATGAGCTGAACAATGGACTGCTAGCTGAGCGATGAGGCTCTCTCTTTGAGAGGCTGGGCGAAGGGGGCCAGGTGGCAGTACTGGGGAGCAGAAAAGGGGGTGGCTACCCTAGAGTGTTGTGTGTGGGGTCTGGCTGGGTTGCCAAGGGGACGGCTGGCTGATATATTATCTAGAAGAGTATCACCCAGGGAGGTGGGTGGGGGTGGGTGGGGCATGATAGGCTGCGTATCCCCAGTTACCACCCGCCCCATTTCTGCCCTCTCTTCTCACTCTCTTTAACCCCCCACTTGCATTGGAAAGTGGGACTTGTTTGCCCAATGCAGGCCTGGCAGTGTGGACCCCTGAAAAAGGGACTAAACGGCGGGCTGCTTAGACATAGAGCATGTTAGGTAATTAGGAAGAGCTTACAGGGCCATTTCACCGACAGCTGCTCCCAGTGTAAACATGGGACCGGCCAGAGGGAGCTAGTGCATTGTGATCTGTTTGTGGGAACAAGGTTGCCAAGTACAATAGGCCAACATGTGCAACGGGGATGCCAGGCACCCAGAGTGTGTCTGTCTGTGGCAATGGCAGCACAAACACTCATTACAACTGAAAACAACAGAGGCCGGTAGATTTGAACAATCTGTCATGTATATGCAGCACAGTGTCTTTTAGGGGCAACATACCTCTCGTTCTCGCATGCCACGTGGAATTCTGTTATGCCGCATACTTCCACATTTTAAAGATTTCAATTAAAAATTTGCTTTTGTTAAAAACAATAGACAGTCTGGCTATTTTGTGTAGAAGGAGAACTCCTGTTGGCTCCTTTTGGATCTTGGTACCACATGAGGCTAAGTTGGACGACTGGAATTAAATAAATGGCCACGGAGCTCTCGCATGTGTTCACCATGTTACAATAATAGCTTCTACGTGGCCTGTCCCGCCAGTCCTTGGTATGGCACTGCAGAGCCAGGGCAGGTGAATTCAAGCCTAACCGAGTGCTCTTCCTATGGTTTGGCTCCTCAGGCGAGACCCAGGCCTTACCCCGGACCTTGTATATTTTCCTGGCTTCTTTCTGTTTATCCACAGCTACTCCATCTGGCATAACATCAAAGGAAAAATATCCCCTCCCTCTATTCTACCGAAAACCACCAAGGTTGCAAGAAAAAAGGCCAAGTTTTTTTTTTTTCTCTCTAGCATGTTTACCTCTGGTCCTCCAACTTTCATTTACTGTTCCAAAATGTGTGTCTGCGTGTGTATATGTCTGTATCGCCCCACCTCTGACTATCCCAAGCTGTCTGCCTGGAGCTACTAAAGCCCAATTTTTTCAGCTCTAATGCTGTCTTAGAAACTCTGTAGCATTCCTGGTTTTTGTCATATGTCTTTTTATTAACTATTCTAGGTTTCCAAGCTAGACCTGAGAACCAAATTTATTCAAAATTGCAATAAAAATACAAAGTTTTTCATTGCTTTGAAATGTCATGTGCAGTAAATCCTCAAAAATGATTCAATTACTTATTTACTGAATCAGTAATTGATGATATTTGTCCAAAGTTACCTCAAAAATATTTTCAAACATTTTTGAAAATCTCAATTATGTAAATTCAAATGTATTCAAGGTATGTGGAAATTTGTTTACATTTTATTAGTTGCACTGCATGATATTTTAAGAGTTTCTTAAAAATGGTATAAAGTTTTTCAAAACCATATAATACCAACATGAATAAAGAGAGTAAATTTCTAATGACTTCTCGTAGACTACATTTTAATTTTTTTTTTAAATGTCCTTTTCTCATCATTGATACTTGAATCTGTCTGCCTGAAGCTACAAAAGGCCACTTTTTTAATGTAACATTTGGCTGATTATAGAAACTGTTTAATTTTCCCAGTTGCAAACTATGTGTCATAGCTTATTTTCTTTGTGAGAGTTAACCACTCTGTTTCATCTTAGCAGGTTGCCAAGTAGCCAAGCTAGATCTGAGAACAGACTCAAAGTTTTCCAGTGGCTAACAGGCATTTACATGTGTATTGTCCTGCACTGAGCTGCAGCCCAAACAGAGCGGATCATTTGAGCGCTCCTGCTCCTCATTACGAGCCTGCGTGCTCCCACTAAGTAATGTGGATGCTGTGCACAGGACTCAGTGACTCCTAACAAGCCCCTATTGTTAAACTGTACCTCCTCAACCGCACCATGAGTAAACCATTACATCAATAAGCCGGCATTGCTCAAAAGGCCACAATTAAATCCTCTCTCCGGCATGACTCCCCCTAAAAAAAACGCTGTTTTTAGCAGTCTGGCACACATAAACAGCAATTCGCCTGCGTGTGCGGACACACGTATATATGCACCTCTTTTCGGTCTACCCCGTGCATGGGCTGATGCCTTTCATGTGGGTCCCTGCTTTCCCAAACAGCCCGCCTCGTCTGTAGCCCTGACGATGTGTTTTCTTACTCCAAGCCGCCCCGGGGAGAGGGGGGTGTGCATGCCATGCGCACACAGGAAGAGGTTACCCATGTCGACAGGAACAGAATAAGCACTCCATCAGGCCTCAGTGTCAAACAATACAAACATGATCTCTATATTTGGAGAGGAGCCGTGCTCTGCTTGGCTCACGCTGGAAAAAAAAGGGGGCCGAAAAAGTGCTATCATTTAAAACCACTGGCACAGAATGATAAATAAAACCCCTCACGGTCATGGTCACTAGAGCGCAGGGCCGCAGGAACCTCATTTCTCCCGCTTTTGTCTCTACCTTGTGTGTGTATGTGCGCGAAGAGGGTTCGCCCTTGACGGGTGTGCCCCCCTCCACATGTGCGCCCCCTTCTGAGCTTTTACCCCCCTGCCTGGCATCTGTTAAGCTGCTAAAGAGAAAGTTGTGTGCTGAGACCGGTGCGTCTTGCTGGGTGGATTTGAACAAGCACATGTCTGTTCTACCCCGGTGGCCTATGAAATGAGAAAATCAGCCACTGTGATGCCGACGGGAGCAGGGCTTGGGTGATAAATCTGTGAGAAGGGGCTTTTTTGCGTGTGTGTGCGTGTTCGAATGTTAGTACTCCTTGTGCACTCCCATGCATGTGTGCGCGCGTGTAGGCAGTTCCAAGATTTGAGGATTTGATTTCACACTGGCAGAGATCCGTGTGTGGAAAGCCATCACCCTAAATGCACATCACATTAGAACATGTATGAGTTCATTCTTCGTCCTCAGTCATCTGCGTTTCTGCCCTCTATCAAATATTCAATAATTCATAGGCTCGCGCCAAACGCAGATTGTCGAGTTACAAATTCCCGAAATCATCACCCAGATAAAAATGAAATTAATTCAGATCTGGGTTGACTACAAGTGTCAGCAGAAAAGTGTAACCTGAGTGTTAAGTATTATTGTCAAGCCCGAGTGATGTTTTTGTTTCCCCTTCTGACATCGTTGTGATTAAGAGCAGAACATCTGGTGAACGTTACCACTGCTGGACGGCTTGCTCCAGGGAAACCAAAACATAGTATCAGACCTCTCATATGCCTCCATGCTTTTGGAAATGGCTACTGTCAAATGTCACAGAAAGCCTGATAGGATCTGCTCAAGAGATATGGGAAAAGGAAAAGAGAGTGTTTCATCTTTACTCGTCTTCTCATCCTCAAAGGAAAAAAGCGCCACTGGGTATGTGGGGCTGGAGAGCAGACAGATCCACACCTGCACCGTGAGTATGAGCGGTTTCCGCACCATCGCCTGAAACATCAGGGTGTTTGAAGGACAGGTGTTTATAACAGACAGAGCAGACGTTGTTTCTGATTGCTACATATGATTCTATCATTTGTGTGATCATCGAGGGACCCTCTTTAGGTTGTAGCTCATGTCGTAAGTGCTTTGACAGGCAGCTCCATCAGACGGCGGCGACCGCCGTGGCGCAGATGTCAGAGATCAGTGATGTCACTCTGTCCTGTGGCAGAGGGGCTCTCACAGGTGTGTTTGTGTGCGTGTGTGTGTGTGTGTGAGGTGGACCAGTTTATGAGATGTCACCGGCCTCTCATTACTCCTCCTGCTCTCTGCACTGTTAAACCCTCGGCAGCCTCACAAATAGAGTTGTCTCGGGGGAAATGGGGCAGCACCTCTCATACTGCCGGCACCTGGTTTGAGAGAGAGGACAGGAAAAAGCTTCTGAACACAATACAAAACCTGATTTGATCTTACGGCTAATGATTCCATTAGTCCAGCACTTAAAATTCTTTTGAAGGTTTTTAAAGCTGAAGTGTGTCATTTCACAGCAGGGTTGTGCAAAATGCACAATTAAAACAACTGACTCGCTTTTGAATCTGTCTGTAAGGCCTATAAACCTTATAAAAAATTATACACATCACTTTTAGTTTTACTTAGTGATACCCTACATAAACAAACAATAGTAACCACCTCAGTGGTCTTCAATAGTAATCACCTCAGTTAAGGATTTTTGCAAAGACCCCACATGAACAGGAATCAGGGTTCATTTAACAAGCGCGTCCTTCCTGTCGACCCCTGCCTATACGTGTAAGTCAGAGAGCTATGAGGACACACATACTCATGTGGTGAATTTACAGACCCACTGGGAACCTGTTAACTTCTCTGGCTGAACTGGTTTGGTTTAAGCCAGGATTGCCAGATTGCCTCTCAATCCTGCCCCTGATGTGGCTCCTTACAAGTTCAATTTGTTCGAACTTGTGAAGAAGTGAAGGTATTCATTGATATCTTCACACACTATGCTTAGGTTTCAGAGTTGGAGGTAGAAGTGGCAGCTCTTTCCAACCCTCTCTTTCTGCCACATGCCAAATCCAGCCTGGTCATTGATCTACTTTCTTCTCATATTCAACTCTGCTCCTTGAGGGAGAGACCAGGACAACCTGGGTTTGTGTGTGCTACAGTTGTCATGTTTTATGTTTAGTTTGGCCTTTTGTTAATTTTGTAAAGACACAAACTTGTGACCAAGTTTTCTGTGACCATTAAAACCACAGCCCAAAGAGTATAAAGAAGTATCACTCAGTCTGCAGCCAGCCGAGATCTTCTCATTAAAAATCCTCTGTAAACGTATAAATTATGGGTTAAAGACATTTCAATAGAATCAGTAATGAAAGGATTGTTGTCAGTAGGAAACATAGAAACTTTTAAAATCAATTGAAACTAAAAACAGCAACCAAAATAAAGAGTAGAATGATGCAGGATGTATCTGAAAATGTCCTATTGGCTGGTTAAAGTTCTCCGGTCCGCTCACCAAGTGTTCCCACCACAGTGGATCCCTTAAAACCTGATCCTGGCTGATTTTCAGGCCTGCCTGATCGATTTTCCTGGGTGAAAATAAAGGGATACAAAAGCATGTTAGACGCTCTGGAATCAGATCCAATCCATTAGAGAGATCAATACACTGAAGGCAAAAGGGAGAAAAAAGAGCCCTGAGTGTTGACAAAACCAAATAAATATAGATGCGCAAGAGAGGAGAAATTAGATTACTGTCAAAGAATCTAAGCACAACACTTTTAACCTCTAACCTAACAATATGTGTTTACACCACAGCACAAGGGCGCGGGAGGGGACACGGGCTTGAGATGTGAACTACAGGCAGTCTCAAGTGTCTGTGATGAAAACGCTGTTCACAGCTACAATCACAAGCAGCCTCAGCATCTGTCCTTAAAAAACATATAGATACTAGTAGTGTATTAAAATAACTGTATTGACTAATTCTGTATATTCACCATGTTTTTATGTGAACAAATTTGTATGGACGTTTGTTAATTTATTCTTTCTCTCCCTTTCTGTTTTTGCATGTTTTGTCATGGTTGCCACATTTCAGGTAAGTTGTTTTTTCATAATTTATAACGTTTGTGTGCATGTTTTGTGTGTTTGGGGTTGGTTTTAATGTTTTTGAAAACACTTATTCTCTCCAAGACTGTTTATTCGATCAAAAATAGTGTAACAAAAGTAAAATTGTGAAATATTACTATTTAAAACCTTTATTTTAAAGGAAAAATACATTTAAAAAAATCACATTGACCCCAAACTTTGAATGAGTGAAATATATATATATATCTGTGTGTGTGTGAGTGTTTATATACATACATTTTTACCTACATTTCACAAATTTGGCACACATTTACCACATTTACCTGTTGCTAAAGAAATATTAGGCAACTTTTTGGAATGCAGACACCCAATTACCCACACATACAAACACCCTTCCATCTGAATGCACTCATATATAATTTAATGGCTGCAGTTCCCACAGTCTGCTCTCCAGATGGAGTCATCTCAGGGTAAGAAACGGGCACCTGTCATACTCAAACACTCTCAGATGTGAGGAAACCACAGAATACAGTGTGCAACAACACCCTTATCATATTGATCTCATTGCATTTAGGGTAAATCTACACTGTCCACTATGAAACATCTGTTCTTGGTTCCTTAGAGGGAGATTGTTTGTTTTTTTGGCTGTCTGTTGGACTGGTCCCTCCCTTTCCTCCTGTTTCTCTGTCTGCTCCCTCCCTTCGGTGGCCGAGGTGCCACTCAGGTGATTCCCATTGATTTCCACTACACAGTCTTGTTCTCTCCAGGTGTAAACAAGCTGGGTCATATTGATGGCACTTGACTGATCGGGCCTTTCTGGCAGCAGGGCTGCTCGATAGCCTTCTCCTGTGAGAAAGGCTGGAGATCAGGGCATAAGACGATCTGAAGGTAGAAACCAGGTCTTATCTGTAATTTGTACCCATTTAGTAATGTGTTATATCTCAAATTGTAAAGTATTATAAGACTATCAATTCTATTTAGTTTATCAATCAAAATACATCCTAATGGTTTGAGTTATGACCAAAACGTCATGCAAAAGCTGCCCAGCTTCTATTTGAAATTGCATAATATTAATTGGTAAAGATTAATAGCTCATATAGTCTATTTCTGAACTGTGGGCATTGGTCTGTGGATCTGCTCTCTTTACTCACTGGTCCTCTGTGGCTATTGTACCATCATTGGCAGCCATGCGGAGATGCTTTTATTTCTCTTATCTAACTGCTAATTGGCAGCTGAGCGGGTGAAAGGGAGACAGAGGGTGTGAAAAAGTGGGAAGCCATTAATGTTCGGTAATCATTGGGCCAAGTAATAGTTATCAGTGTTTTAGGGGCAATATTATCACCATGTAACGAAGGGCTTGATTACTTTATTAGCCTCTTCAAGTCATTCTGCTATCGCTTACCAAGTCGACCCCGGAGACCCAACCCCCCCGACGCTCTGCTGTCTCTGCACCGGTAGCGCACCCCATGAAGAAATCAAATTATGGGGACTGTGTGTTTAAATCACAGACCCTGTACCTGAAGTGACATAAAAAATGACCACAGGGGGGTTATTCAGAGTTCAGGCTGGATAATGAAACGGGCAGGGAGGTAATAGAGGCAGAAGAGGTGTTCTGAATATTATGGGGGCTGCAGTGGGAGGGGTTAATAAAAGGGGTTCATTTAGAGGGTATCTCCTCAATCTGACCTGCCGCGCTTCTCTCGTTCTACAGTAGATTCTTCTGTTCTCACCATGCCTCTTCCACTTTCGTGATGATGAACTGCACGGATGATATTTAACAGGTTTTTACTAGGTGAGAGGGGAGTTGTGTTGAATGCAGACTGTGTGAGTTGCACGTCTTCGCTGATTGTTTGTCCTTGTAAATCTGGGAGTGTTTCTGTCTTCCGCTAGTCTATTAATCCTTACTTTAAGCAACATAATACTTGTAATTTGACAGGTTCAGAGGCTACGCATCCTTGCGTGTGTTCACTTTATTAGCGCAGAGTGAGATTAAGCTGCCTCAGATCAGAGGATGGACTTTGCAAAGAAACCGATTTAAGTGTCAGTTTCAGTCATAACAAGCCTGGCAGATTCAGCTCTCAGAGCTGGTTAATTGTGTGAGAAAGCCCAGATGGTTGTGTGTTTCTGCAGGTGTGCTTTCCCATCAGACACCTGTCATTGTTTGCAACTTAATCCAGCATGTTTGGATTGCCATGCGACCCTCTTGTTACTCTGGACAGTTTCCACAAACAAAAACTACATTCCTGACGTCTAATCTCTAATCTACATTCCTAACCTTTCAGTGTAGCCACAGTAGTTACCAGACCCTAGTAGCAATTTCAAAGCTAAGAGTTTTCTTTTACATATAATTTATAAAATCCTTGTTTTTTTTTTTGTTTTGTTTTTTTGTCCACAATTATAAATAAATATAAATTCGAATTTGGATTAATTTCTGTCTGAATAAAAAAATATATTACAAAATGACCTTCATTATGAAATATTCAAGTCTTGAAATCCTGAAAATGCAGGTTAACATTATCTCCTGTGCATTCAGTGAATCTAGTTCACTTTTCATGACCTTGAGCGTGATGTCCCCCAAACACTAAATTGGGGTTTAATTTCCCCCATCACTATGACCAAGCCGAAATAAAAAGCCCATTACAGGGCCCTGTCGGGTAGGTGTTGTTGACTGTCTTTTATGATGGTTGGCGAAGGCAGGGAGATGCAGCTGATGTCTTCATTTAGAACTGGTCCCTCTGGCGCAGCTCCGCCTGTGAGCCTAAAGCCAACACAGCCCAGGCAGCAGGCCTGCCAGCCGGGTGATTAGTAGTAAAATTTTAATGGGGATCTATACATATGTCTAGCTGTCATTTTTACGAGGACGTTTATACAGGCACGGTTTCGATCATCATTCGCCCCAAGCCCGGCCAAGGACCGAGAGCAAAGCTGAACGTGCAGCCGTGAGATGCACATCTTGCTGCTTAACCTCACATCAGCACAAAGGGGGGTGGAGGCGTGTGGGCAGCAAAGCTTTATGGCATTAAAGACCGACGCTCCTCTTAGTATAATGGAACAGTCCGACTATAGTGAGGTTTGGGTGGTGTTTGAGGCAGAACCTGATATGATATTTATTGGCCGAGATCCCCTAGAGACACAGGGCTTTATGTGTCTCTCATAAGAGGGGTCCAAGGTTCTTCCCTGGACATATTCACAGTAGGCCATATTTACAGGCAGCTCCAATTAATATGTTTAATCAAGTTTCATGCTCTCAACCTGACAGCAGATCTTTGATTGTTGCCATTAATCTAGAACTGCACCAAACTGACATTATATGAGCACAGCTGACTGATTATGGAAGTGAACAGGTGTAATAGTTTGGGGAGAATACCATAATGAGATATTATATTGTGCATATTTTTGTTGCTGATAAAAAGCAGAAATTAATTCTTATTAATGAGATTTAATCTTGATTAGTAATTGTTACTGTTATTTATTACTTATATTTGTTTGAGTATTTTTATTATTGATGAAAGATTATTTGTTTTGTTAATTGTACTATTTTATTAATTTTATTTTATGAATTCAAATTTAATAATAATTTATTATTAATACAAAAATAATAGCCAGTTAGATGGCTAAGAGAACCATACCAATTAACACATTATATGTTAACAATGTGTTCCTTCTTAAGACCTTCTTGGCTTGTTGTTGCTGTTCCTCAGGGGTGGGACAATAGGGCCAAAGTCTCTGAGTGCTGCCTAATAAAGGCCTTCAAGTAGGTTATCTGGCTGCGCTTTCTGCTATCTGAGTATGTGTGGAGGGACATCACATCCACTACAAGGTAAATAAACATAATTTGAGGTCAGAAAGGCAAAGGTTTAGGAGAGGTGAGCCAGAGGTGAAGATCTGTGTAAGAAGAAGGGGAGGGAAGTGGGCAAGAGTGGCTGCTTTCCTAACAAGTGTGCTAACAGAGTTACAAGACGGGTCCCAGGACGGATAGAGGGAGTTGACTAATGCGTAATAAGAGAGGATGAGAGCGAATAGAGTCCTTTATATTGGGCCACGATGGCATGAGGTGGAACAGTGAGGTAAGCAGCGCGCAGCCTTCCCTGCGAGGTGACCCTTTACAAGGCTTACATTGTGGCCCTAATGCAATTAACACCGGGGAGTGTGGGGTTAAGACAAGGTTGCCGCTGGTGTGGCTGCGGCCTAGGGCTGGCAGTGAGAGAATGAAATCGGCCTGGAATTGAATCGGGGGAGAGAGGTGATAGCTCCCCCGGGAGGGCTGACACTAGGTACACAGAAAGCCCAGAGGACTGGAAGCAAGGCAAGCCAGGTCACCGTGACTAACGTTGCCTGCACAATCCACATTACAACAACGTATCGCTCTCACCTGAGTGGGCTGCTGGGCTCCATCCTGCCCTCAAAGTCGGCTGGCTTCATCGGTGTGTTTGCAATAAAGACAGCAAGTGGCACCGGTGAGGAATATGTGCACTACGGGGCATGACATTTGGAGGCTAGTACAACGGTTACAACGGCTTCGGATAAATGCCGTACAGCCAAAATAGTGTAATAACTGGAATACAATATTAGATATTTGCTTCCTCACAGCTCTGCTATAACTCAATATATCTTATCAGAACATTTCTCAAACGCAGTCTTCGTTCCGATAAGTGAACGCAGCTCTGCCTTATGGTAGATAATCTGAGGGAGTGAGATATGATCGCCGCTGACCACTTAAACCGAGCAAGGCCCTTTCACTGCCATAATAACCAGCAATTTTGTGGCTCACATCTATCAGTGTGTATATCGACCTGCCACCGCTTTGGACACAGATGCTGGGCCTATTAGCCCCTTTTGTTTGTTTTGAATGAGAATAGAAAAGGAATTGGCTCATTTTGATCTTATTGTCGGTAACTCTACCTCCCTTGTGGCCGAGACAAAAACCAATCTTAATCTGGTTAGAGAGACAACATCAGCTTTCCTAATGCTTTTGAGGGACAAAAAAAATCTGGTGACAGATAATAATGTAAATGGAGGAAAGGTTTGGAAGGGCCGGCCACAACTATGGATTCTATCGCTGTGGCTCCAGCCAATGCATTAGAGGGTCCTATGATTGCTTTGAAATTTATGGCAGATGTAAGTGTATTTGATTGATAGGGCTGTTTAAGAGCGACCTGTACAGCCATTTATTTCATTTGTAAAGAGCGGCTGAGGAGATCTTAAAACTCACTGAGTCTGAGGAAAGAAACTGAGCGGAAATCTCCCAGTCTGTACACTGGTTTTCTGATCTGAAAGTTGCAGTGTTCTTCTTATTTTTGGGCAGTACAGTTATTATATCAGCTGATGTGTAGATGTTGAGTTTATGTGTGAAAATATGTGATTATATCAGTACACTGATTCTTGAGTACTAGGACAAAACAAGCTACAAATGTAATGAAAAAAAAAATGGTTTATGTATTAAGCAATTATTTTAGCAATCTGTATAAAGGAGGTATAATATCTAATCTTCTTTCTTTAAAGATTTATTTTTGTAGATACATATTTATACAAACACATATATTTGTACAGTGTATGATTGTTAGTGATGTAATATAATTTTAAAAAATTGAGAAAATTTAATTAAATGGCACATTTGTGTCAAGAAAATTCTATTAAATAATTTAGTATAAAGTAGAAATATTGCTATTTTAAAATTGTATGGCTAGTAAAAGTAAATTATCCCATGTCTCAAGAATCACAAGGTGTATTTACAATTCCAGAGAAGTTTATTTTGCATTCACATTTTGGGTTTGTGTGTGTACAGTATATGTGTGTGGCCAGCTCATGAGTTGTGTCCAGCCTCAAGCTCAGGAGAGAGAAACTCAATCTGCTTATTGCCACATCCTGTGTCCTCTGCAGTCTCTCTGTAACGAGGTGCTTTGACCTCTATCATATCACTGCGCTCAGATGACGTGTGTGTGTGTGTGTGTGTGAGTTTGTGGTGTGTGTAATATTCCCGCAGCAGTGGACTCAGTCACATTGGTGGTTTTTGGTGCTTTGCAGTTCAGAAAAATGTATATTCTCTCTCCCAGTGGTGCTAAGTAGCTGTGAGTAATAGTCATGCTTTGGCAGGCATGCTTTGTTTACATGATAACTGATTACCCTAATTTTGAGAGGAGGGCTGATAAATAGTGTTCCCCTCTGACAACCTCTTTCACATCAGGGGCGATAATACCTTTTTGATTATTCAATAAATAACCCATAATTCGACATTGATTTGACTGTGAATGTGCCGTTAGGGGGGGTGTGGGCATGTGCTATTGACCCTTTGTGGTCAGTTCCACACCGGCCA
This sequence comes from Spinibarbus caldwelli, assembly GCA_039654775.1. NCBI lineage: Eukaryota > Metazoa > Chordata > Actinopteri > Cypriniformes > Cyprinidae > Spinibarbus > Spinibarbus caldwelli. The sequence continues at coordinate 22,748,338 of CM077235.1, forward strand.
CCGGTCACTAAAGGTCAGCGCCCTGCACCCTGTGTCCACTGCAACCCTCGCTGATCTGATTAGTATAGGGCTCATTCGTTCACCTCCCCTCTTATTAGAAAATCTTACTCCTTGCTTAATGGCTTCCACTTAATAACTCGTAGAATTATATCCAATAGCCTGCGCTGAGCGCATTACGGCGACAGGTTTACAGGGGGGTATATTGAAATCTAGCTGTGCTGAAAAATGGTTTGTTGTTGGAAGCATCATTGCAGGGTTGAGCACTGATTCACTTAGTCAGTCGGTTGGATTGTGTATCATTTTCCCAATGTAGCCATCGGTGGTCACTGATGCAGTTATTGGAGTCTTCCTGCTCTAGATATTGGAGTATTGATCAGTGAATGTTTTGCCTTCTGTCCATTCTCTTTTCATTTATATGCAGAGCAGATGCCCTATGCTGTGAGTCTTCACATTCCCTCCAGTGTGTTAAACTCAAAACCCTCCTCCTTTATGACATCACTCATTCTGACAGTTTCTGCCTACGGGAGAGGGACGGGAAAAATCAGGCCTATACTTTTAGAAGTACACCGACTGGCTTTCCACAGCAGACGCAATGCTGGATTTGGCCTATTAAATAACTTCTCTCAATTGCCTATTATTTCCCCCAATAAAACCGCTGCAGACTGCATGATTTCTTTTTCCCTCCAAATCTTTTTGTTTCGGAAAACATGCTTCAAATGCAACAAAAAGGGCCCTAATGAAGTGAAACGTTTGATCTTCTAAATAAAAAACAGACTGGGGATGGGGTACGGTGCTCGGCAAATGCAGCGGTTCATCATAGGTGTGGAAAGCCAATGTTAAAAAAGACCAAGTGCCGCTTGTCTAAGGCTTGCCAAAAAAGCCCAAGCTGCCTCCCTACCCTCAGGCTATCGGCAGCACTCTTATTATGTAATTACTAAGAGCTGAATTCACTACAGCACTGGACCCCAAACACATGTACTTCTGGATCCTAACACCAGATGATGAGAGAAGGCAAGCTCATGCATATTATGCCCATACTATACATGCTTGGTGTAAAGTCGTAATGATTTCAGCAACCATTGTGTGGACAGGATAGTCAAAATTTATAGCGACAGTAATTGGTTTATTTATTTTTTAAAATCTGCATTTAATTTGAACTTTTTTACATACATTTTAAGTTTACTTTTTAAATTGTATTGTTTTACCCGGCCTGGTAGTGCCTAATCAAATATTCAAAAAGACAATGAAGACTTTCTTAGCTCACCAGTCCAAAAAAATGACACAATATTACAGAAGAATATATTAATGTACAAATGTAAATATGTAATGTAAAAATGTATGTATATAAATACCTATACATAAATTTAATGAAACATTTGATCATTTTTAGACTGGTGAGCTAAGAAAGCCTTCTTTGTCTTCATATTTGATTGGTTATTTTAAGAAGTGAATAACTGGTTATTATAACAACTGCTCACATCAGCCTACTAAAGTCATACAGCTGCTTCTGAATGAGAAAAAAAAATGAAAAAAACTCTCCTGTTCTCCTCTGTAGTCAGTTTCCCCACAGGAGGAAGTGAGAGATAGAGACAGATGACAGAGGCTGGGGCAGAAAGATGATTAAGAATTACAATCATTATGCCTCACTTTTGCATGTTGGGGGAAAATCATTCCATTCATAATTTATACCCTCAATTACTATTAATAAAGAGATATTTCAGTGGGAGAGAATGGCGGGGGACAATTACATGTAAAGTGGTATTAACATTCCTGTTTGAACATTTCTAACCTCCATTTCTCAGTAAGGCTAATAAGAAGAATGACTCCCTTGACTTCTCCCTGAAATTATTGTATTGCTATGATATTCTAATCTATTAGCCTCTGTGTAATGTATTGGCCCAGATAATTGTGCCCATGGTGATGAAGAAACTCTGAGCTTAGACAGGAAGTTCTACAGAGAAATAAGGTCAGAAGACATTGTGATGAGATTGAGATTAGATATCTGATGGGTGATGTAAAATAATGTTATTAATTTTAAAGTAAAGTAAATCTTGAATTTAAGGTAAATTGCTTCCATGACTTCATGGTAAAGAAAACCCTCAAATATCATTTCTTTTATAAAGCTTCGAGTCAAGACCCTTAATAATAGCTATTATTTCCATCCGTCAGTTCTGTGTGTATCATTAAGTTCTGTCAAGCTGACTGTTTCTGTTTAGTGCTCTACTCTGTGCTGGCTGTGGGACTGGCACACTTGGCACGCCTCCTGGAGCTCCATTAGACACCCACTTACAAGCGCACACACCCCTGGCCGGCGGGACCCGCACCTGGGCATTAGATCTACGGGGAGCCACTTCATTACCTGTGTGCCAGGTGTCCAAAGCCATTGTTCAGAGAGCATCGGGAGGCCCTTCCCTCCATTATACGGAGTAATCATTGATTAAAGAAAAAGACTGAGGAGTCGGAGATCGTAAAAAGCTTGTAAAGCATTCGGCATTCTAACCACCGAGTCTATCAGGTATGGCGCCACGTGCCTTTTCCCAAGGCTACAAATATAATAGGTGGTTTACTCTTGCTTTTCCTTTTCTAGGAAATGTTTAATGGCTGCTTCATATAAAAAGTATTCTGTACTTGTAAAAGGTTGCAGATTGACAGCTTTGCAGCTGAAGCGTTTTCTTCTGTGCTTTTCTGTCTCAGGGGGCGGCAGTAGTGGTGCTTTAACAGAGCATTGGGGTCTCGTCTCGGTGCAGAGATGGCATCTTGTGTTCCTTGCTATCACTTCGGGGCAGCAGTCCCACCCCCACCTCACACACTATGACTCCCAGTCGTTTGTGGGGCAACCCCCTTAGCATGTGGCAACCTTTCTGCCAGCTGTGCTTTTCCACTTCAGATGCTGGACGTCTAATTCCCACCTCACTTAAGAGAGGCAACGGGCATGATGTAACTCCCACTGAATTTCAATTACCACGTCCGCACACGCAATGCGTCGCCCACTTACGGGCACCCATTTCTGATAAGTTCCCCCTCCCTCGACCCCAGTGTTCAGGTTTTGCCAGGCAGGGGCTTATAAAAGCAGACTTCAATGAACGAAGCCCACCGCGGGGTGCCTTTCTCGCCACTCCCGCATATCTGGTTTGATTTTGGAGAAATGACTGAATTCCTGCCTTTGGAAAGCACAGTGGAACATGCTTGAGCTCTATTAAAAGCTGGGTGGGGTGGAGTTGGGGTTTAGGGATGGATGGGTAGCAGTGTGTTTAGCAAGGCTTGTCTGGGACAGTGTACAAAAGTACAACAGGAATTCCCTATGACCAGTGATGGAGGACACATATAACAGAATACTGCGGGTAAACAGGCGTGTCATCTTTTTGACCTTCCTGTCTCTAATCACCACTGTTTGTCTCATGGCGAATAAATGCAGCAGTCAGGGATGGAAGTCATTAAGAATTTAACAGCGGCATGAATGCAATCTCAATTTTTTTTTTTTTTTTTTAAGTTCGTGTTGTCATGAAGAACAAGTCAATAACTACACTCATTTAAGTCTCACAGCTATTTGATTGATTTACCAAAAAGAACTGATTCATTAGTGTCATTTATTTAGGAATCAGACTACACTGGTTGCAGTGAATTCCTTTGACATGTCTTTTACTGCTTTTTTGTTCTGTATGTGTTAAATATTGTGCGTATTTTGATTCAGTAATGACCAGTAAGTGAATCTTAGACTAAATGTTCTCCATAGACTGACGCACGTCTCACTCGTTTAATGTGAATGACTCAGAGCCCCATGTCCAGAACTTCTCAGCATTTTCCTTCGGCACATTCAGCACAGGGCCAAAGTTCTCTCCCATTTTGTTCAACATCATTTTGAGTCAAACACAATATTTCTAAGTGCGGCTTTACAAGGCTCTCATGTGCACCCAGCTGGCAAAGAGACACAAAGAAAGCGGGAACAATCAGAGGGAAAGGAGAAAAAAAGACTTCTTTAAAATAAACCTAAACTGCCGTGACAAACTGAAGGGGTTTGATTGTTTTTTTGAGCAGATTACAGAAACAGCACTTGCATTGTTTGGCTAATTTTTGCACTTGTAAGATCAGGCCATCCATCCACTCTTGACGGGTTTCATAGGGATTTTGCTGCTGTGACCATGATATAAAACTGTCATAATTTATTTGAAACACTAAAGGAGAAGACCAACATTAATCACCCTTTCTTGTTTATTAAAGCAATAAAGATTTCACAGAGTGCTTTATTGCCAGATTGGGAAAAAGCAGCCTTTTGTAGGGGGGGCTAACAAAGACAAGAGCCCATTACACCATCGCAGAGAGAGAGAGAGAGAGAGAGAGAGAGAGAGAGAGAGAGAGAGAGATAGAGATAGAGAGAGGTAGAGATAGAGATGGAGTCATGGAGAAAGAGAGAGAGAGAGAGAGGATCAGGACAAGCCAGTCTTGTTCAGACACAATCTTTATTGTGTTGTCAGAATGTATGACATCATCCTGACCTTTGATCCCAGGCGCTGCATAGTGCTGATTGGACAGGTCGGTCCGTATTGACTTCCACTATACTGCTGATCTAAGAAAGAGTCACACCTGAGCTGAAACGCAGACGGATGTTTAGCAGCGTTCAGAGTGAGAAGCTTCAGGTCCAACTCTGGAAAGATCATGCTCCTGATGATACACACGCTCATTCTGTGTCTTTATCTTCAGACACCAGCTCCGTCAGGTGATCAATAATGTGATTAATAACAACTGACATCTCCTGAGGATCTTACTGTTGGTTCATGCAGATATTTGCACAGGGGCCATTTGAGTCAAGGACACTGGAATGGTGACCTGTGTAAACCTCTGTAAATCCAGAAGTCTTACCTTTGACTTTGAGGCTTTTTATATTCAACTACTAAAGCCAACTAAAATTTGAGATGCTTTTTTAATCTATTGAACTAGACAGGGGAAATTTTAAAGGCATCGATGGGAATATTCTTACACGAATGCTCATAAATTCCCTCAAATCTCCATTTGGCTTTGAATAATATGATGTTAATTATTATTTTTACCCTGTATAACATAATTCTAGGGTGTAATGATTTTTTATGCCCCTGACATATTGTTTGGAGGGTGACATAAAACTCTGATGACATGTGACATTTGGAAAAGGTCACGCCGCCCATCCGTGCTCATGTCTGTCTTCATAACACTGGCACTTGTCATATTGAAGCTGGCATTGGCAATCTTTGTCTCACAGGAAACCCTGAGCGTTGTTCTTTTTGCTGGCCGTAGTTGTTGCCAGGCCTGGTCCTTTTTTTTTTTTTCTTGTGTGGTAGAAGGGAGGGTGAAAATTGTCACTGAAGGGAAAGAGGAACCAGATCACTCCCCCTCGGGGTTCCTGGGGGGCCACAAACAGCATGTCTGAGCCCAGTTTGCGAGCACAGAATGACAGGGAGAAGCACTAATACTAATGTGGTAAATACGTCAGAAATGACTTGGGAAGGGAGGGAGAAGGCATGACGGAGGTCATGTATGCTGAGTGGAATGACACAAATGGGAGGATTTGACAAGGGCTGATCTGCCTGAATTAAATGAAATTGCATTGTTGGTTTTTTTGTGGGTCGTGGTTTAGAATCTGTCAGCACAATTCAACCCACAGTGCATTTATACAATTGTAAAAAGAGTGTAGCAAGGCACCGACTCATTCACTTAGAAGGTTCCATACTTAACATAATCATATAATATTGTATTTTTAAACATTTTATTTATTTACTCTATTATATTGAATTATAAAATCAAGTATTTTCCAACTTTATTTTTTCAAGTGTTATTCACAAACTTTAAATTGCATTGTAGTTTTATTTGTCATCCTTGTTATTTTTATCCTTCCTGTCAGTTTGATCATATCCACCTGTTCTCTTTTGTATTCATCTGCACTGTTGTTTCATCATGCTGTTTTGATTCGCCTTTACCACTGCTGTTCGAAATTACCCTTTTCTGACAACTGAATTCTATGGTTTTAAATTGGCTGACCTCTGCTCTCAGTCTGTTAAATGATGTTTTTTGAGTAGGGCATTGCCTCACAGAGGACATAAAATATACATTTTTATGCACATAGGGGTCCCAGTTTTGTGGCCATAAATTATAGTAGGGTCGTCCTCACACCTCTATCCCACAGTGCAATGAGCCAACCCTAAGCAAGGTGGAGCTGTGGTACAGACAGGGCAGGATGCAACAGGGTGAGAGGCAGAACTCAGGGTTGCTGGGATGGTGTTGTCGGTTCTGAGGGGTGGAAAGGCCACCAACTGTGTGTGTGTGTGTGTGTGTGCGTGTAATGTATGGGCTATAACACTTAGTGCTTATGCCCTGACAGCTTTAATGGTGATGGTCATATTATAGAGAGTGTGCAGAGAGTAAAAGGCCTGCTTTATGGGGAATGCCTATAACAGAGGCAGATAGCAAGGACAGTGTGTGTATGTCTTTCCTCTATCTATCTGCACTGTTTTTTTTCTGTGCACAAACGTGTAATCTGTACTAGACACAGTTGCTCTGTTGAGATCTAGTGAGCTGCAATTAAAGGCATCATCTGAATTATATCTTTCATCATAATCATGCAGCTCCCTAAAATACCTAATTTTAGGCAGATTCTAAAGCCGCATAAATAATGTTAGGACGCTTATGTATGTAATAGATAGCAAGGCAGCTTACTATGCTTTAAAAAACTTCTGTGTGTGTGTGTGTGTGTATGTAAAAGAAAGAGACTGCAGCCCATACGTTTGAGCTAATGAGGAGCAGCTGCAGACTAATGAATCAGGATGAGTTTAATGACCGCTGCTTAAAGCGAACACTTCACCTGAGGAAACTCCAGCAGCAAAAGCTCTGCTACACACTGAGGGAAATGTGATCATTTTCTGCGGCGGGGCAGTTGAGATTGAGTGACTCGTCTGTGCGAGGTGTCTGTTCGGTGTCTGCTCCTCTCTCCCTCGCTGTCATTTGGCCTGCCTTCTCGCTCTCACTGTTATTTAATCCTGGTTTTGGTGTGGATGCCGATTTCAAAGCGGCAGTGTGAGAATGTTCTCAGAACGTGTCTGCGGCATCATAACCTCGGTTTCCTGTAAGGAGACCCGGTGCTTGTTCTCTCTTACCCTTCTGAGCAGGGCAGGCAGCCCAGACTACAGCACCACCTGGCTAGCCGTTAGCCTGAGGAAGAGGCCCTTTGGTAATGTGGTTTAAGTAAACTAACGGCATGAGCCTACCACAGGTACGCCTCTTCCTCCTTATTGCTTAACAGACATCCATCTCCTCTGGGACTGATGATGTACTGCACAGCCTAGCACTGTAGTCTGAAGGAGTGCCTCAAGGCTATGTCCTCCACTCTCACAACTTTCAAAATGTCTTACTATAAAGCCCTTTGAAAAATACCATCAGCTGTCAACGTGTCTTCACTCACCCTCGACAGTTTCCACTGACTAAACTGTGTTTTTCTCACCAGTACGGGGTTTGGTACCGCAGCCCACCCAGGCCTGTCAACCTGATGGAAACTGCCCCTCAGTCTTGGCCTTTCATATATACTTACGTTACGAGTGACAGTTGCTGGTGAGCCCCAGCCTGCGCTGTTTTCAAGCAGTCTAATATTTCCTTGGCCTTTTCTCCCATTATCCCTGACCTTCAGTGGTGCTATGCACCAGTTGTTGACGCAGATGTCACAGAGCATTGTGGAGAAATGTCATCAGGAAAATGTCCCATAGACTGATGAAACTGGAGACGTGCTGCACGGCTTCCACATAAACTCACAGTATATGCAAAATGAGACGGTTAATAGATAAGGTTTAAAAAGAAATTTTGTGAGGAGCTTGTTTATCTTGTTCTGTTGGTCAAACATAAGGACCACCCAGTCACTACTTTCATTAATTATGCAGTCCAAAAGGAAAATCTAGAGCTTTTAATAATAATAATAATAATAATAATAATAATAATAATTAAGAAATAATTAATAAGAAATAAGAAAGTACAAGAAAATTTTAAGAAAAAAAAATACTTATTTTAGATTTCCTTTTTTTCTTCCTCTGGCCATTCCATCTGCCATTTCTGTTTGATTCCCTCAAAACGGACAAACCCAGTAGTGCTTAACTACCCCAGCCTTACTGTTGCTCCATTAAACCCTAGTTTAGACTGCTACAGCTGTTAGTATGCAGTGATTGAGGGCTTAAGAGAGTTTAGGCCAAGAAGTCTCTTACTGTCAACAATTTGAGCACTTGAGTCTGAAGGAGAGTACATTCATCTCTCTCTGTATATAAGAGTGTTTTGATATTTGTGTTTCACAGGGACCAGGCCTCAGGCTCTCTAGAGTGTCACATTTTACACTGCTGGAAAAAATTCCACTGTCTGTTTCACACCTAACTCTTAGATAAGAGGTTGGCGATCACAAATTGTTGTTCATTCAATTATATAGTATTATAATAAGCACAGCATTAATTTGTTAACTGCTGTGGACATGTGTTTACAGATCATCTGTGTTGTAAATTAAAAATCTTGGTGTAAAGGGATTAAATAGCATTGGTCTTGACTTCAGGCTGTTTTTTTTTCTTTCAAGGGAAATTGGCTGCTAGTCTGCGGATGTCATAGTCGCTGTTCCTGATAAGCAGCATGTGATTGATTGATTTTTAGATTTACTTCTGACGTCTGGCATCCACTGCTTCTCCATTTAATCTAAGATAAAAACAGGCTGCTGTCTTTTGTTTGCGGTGGTGAGGTTAGAGCCTTGTATTATTTGGATATTTAATGTGACAGGCAATGGTGGCTTTTTTGTGTTAGATCAGTGTGTTTAGATGGATATGAATGTCTTAAAAGTATTGCCTGGATTATAACAAAGCCTATTATACTTTAATGAAATTATCCCCTCACAAAATCTCCAGAGTTAGCCTCACACTTCCGTCTCTCTTTCTCTCTCTGACTTTGATCTCTAGGTGTTTATTTGTTATATCCACCGGTGCCAATTCAATAATTATGCAGACAAACAGGTGAAAATAAGCGCTGGTGCTGAATATTAGAGAGGAGATCAGATGAATTTGTATTTTGTAATTGCAAAAGAGATTCATTCATAGATAGACAGACAGACAGATAGATAGATAGATAGATAGATAGATAGATAGATAGATAGATAGATAGATAGATAGATAGATAGATAGGTTGATTGATTGATTGATACGATCATTAATAGACTCACTGAGATGTCCCAACTTGGATACTTGCATGTGTTCAGTAAAAATACAGAAGAAACACATTCTTATCAGGTGACGGGAGTCCGAGGGAACACCAACCCTCACTCCTGTCCTAATCTTGTTTGTCATTGCTAAATGAGCTGGCCCCGCTAGGTGTGTTAGCGTCTAATGAATTTACAACCTGATATCAGGAGGCCTAAGACTGGCAGGGGTCGTAAAACAGGAAGGGAAAAAAGCAGTAATTAACATTTATTAGCTGGCTTGTCATCTGTGCTGGTTGGTTGGGGAGTATGGATAATATTGCGGTGATCAATTAATTTTTAATCATCTCTAGAGAGATTATGGAGACTCCCTATGAACTCCAGACTGGCTGGAGTCTGTCAATAAACAGGGCATGGGTCATTCTGCAATGCGTCAAGTGTGTGTGTTTGTGCGTGTGTGTGTAAACCAGACTACGTACTTATCAACACACACCTCTTGACTAATACACTTTAACCAACTCCCTGCTGGCAGGCAACTACTTAGAACACAAGCTCACACCATTTCAGGTGCTGGATTTTGATGACTTTCCCCTTAAAAAACATCACATACAACCACTTAAAATGTACTTGAAACAGCTTTGGGACAACACCCCTTTTGAGTTTTACATACTGTACTTTGGTAGCAGGAAATGACTGTTGTTGAACATGGAGGCAGCTTTGGACCTTTCCCCCCTGCATTTAGTCTCCTGTGGCGTGTGAAGAAAGAGGCTAATGGGTAATAGATACCTGACTAATGCCCTTCTGAAGAAATAGAGATAGATGTACGAAAACGGGGGGAGAGAAAACTTGCGTCTGAGTTATGAAGGTGTACCCGGGGGGTTAATTCATCGCAGGCACTTCTCATGCCAAGCGGTAGCTGATAGTTAAAAGTTAATACATTTATTGCCCGAGAAGTGCTCATCCATCAGGAGCAGTTTGTTTCCACGGCTCTGTGAAGGCACAGTGTGGGCAGGGCTCGATTTCCGATGATAAATGGAGTTGGTGTTGTTTATTTTGGTGCATGTAATTTCATGTGTTTATTTGTTGGGTTTTAGGTGATGGTTGAGGACTACAAAAAATCTGGGGTGGAAGTCATTCATAAATTTTAAAGGATCGTATCAGGCTATTTATCTACAGTCATCACAGTCTCCACCATTTTTAACTCTCTCAGTCTCTTAGTGTTGTAAAGTATCCAGCTCGTCTGGAGGTTTGTAGTGTTAATGGCTCAAAGTCAGGGTCATAAAATGGGGGACAGAGAGGGTGGAAGCAGCTTCTTAGGGTGGTTAAGAATGGTTCAGAGCCTTAATGTGAGCCCTCATTCACAAGGTGAACAGGGCTTAACCCCAAATCCAGCTGTCAACAGCCTGCCACCATACACCGTTTAGCCCGTTTGCTAACTTTGTTTCACAGAAGTGTTCATTCAGAGTGTTTTCTTTGAAAACTATATCTCCCATCTCTAGAGATCCGCTAAGTGTTGACACAGGTGTGAAGGTAGATGCTGAATCTCAATTGCTCTTTGGCCACATCTTTAATTTTCAATGTTTTCTCACCGTTGGCGCACCCTACGGGTGGTTGGCTGTAACTGCGGTTTATTTAGTGTCAGGTCTCAGAGGCTAGTGTGTGTTTGTGTGTGGGGCGGGGGTCATTTAACATGCTTTGGACCAGCCACCACCCTCCACCAGTCTGCAGCTGTGGGTCTGAGCCGTGCCACCTTCCTTGACACAATGGGGCCCTTTGACCACAGAGGGCAGATTGACACAAAGGGCCCTGCGTGCTGTACACTGCGGCACAATGCTATTGTTATCATACGCTACTGAAAGCAAAGATCTACTCCACTATTTGTCATTTTCAAGTGTCAAATGATTGCATAAAAACAGGTTTTATAAAGACTAAGGGAAGGTAGGCTGTGTTTTATGACTGAAAGGAAGTAGAACACCACAGTAAGATGCAGGAATTTACTGTTTCTTACTGTTAAAACATCCTATGTGTAAACAAGTAATTTAAGCTCAATTTATTTATTTGTTCATCAGTGATGGGCATGTTACTTTAAAAAAAGTAATTAGTTATAGTTACTAGTTACTTCTCACAAATAGTAACTGAGTTAGTAACTGAGTTACATCATTATAAATGTAACTAATTACCAAGGAAAGTAACCATTGTCTTACTTTTTAAAAAAATGTTCAAATGTCAAATAACTTGGATGCCCCCAATATTAAGTATGTTAAATTAATGAAATGGACACTAAATAGAATAAATTATTATTATAAAACATTATACATTAATCTACACTATTTATCTACTGACACTTAGCATCAGTCAGTCAAGCATTATAATATGATATTATGATAATTTAGCATTATATGATGATAGAACTTTAGTAATTAGAATAACCAAGTATAAATGCATATTTGTCATGTTGACTGGTGGTGGTGCTTAAGATATTGTTTGCCATTTAGTGTTTCTATAAAAAAGGGAAAAATTTATAAGATACCAAAACTACTACGAATTCTACTACTAATAACAAAATAAAACACACTAAGGATTAATGAGCTGCTGGGTTCATGAATATTAATCACGTAGTCTGCTGTCGCTCGAATTGATTTGCTGAAATCAAAACAGGGACGATAATAGGTGAGCGCCGGCCAATGAGATTGTCGTTTGCGCATTAGTTCCACCCACTACCAGAGAACCCGGCAGTTCTTAAAAGCTGAAGAATTCCAAAGGAACTCCGTTATTTTGACAGGAAATACAACAAAGAATATCGTTTATATGTAGCGCATCAATTCTGCATGTTATGCAAGACTCTCTTGCTCTGTATCTTTCTTTGCGTATGTGAGACAAAGCGACGGCGAGCTGTGCGCCTTCACACTAGAGTTTATGGTATATTTTTTAGTATTTTTATATAAAATACAATTTTATTGTCAGTAACGGTAACGGTGTTGTAACGGGGGAAACAGTAATTCGTTTGATTACTCGTTACTGAAAAAAATAACGCCGTTAGTAACGCCATTTATTTATAACGCTGTTATTCCCATCACTGTTGTCTATTTATTGGTAGTATTTTTTTAATGTAAGATTAAGCTTATATGCAAAATATAAGCTTAATCTCAACAGATCTTTTCCCAAAATCAACACAGAAAATGTAAAAAAATAAATGAATAAATAATAATAATAATAATAAGATACCTAAAACAATAAGTATATTAGCATCCACAGCAACATCCAAAAATTATGTTAATGATTATTAGAAGCGCAAGCTGCTATTATGTTGTCTGCTATTTTAAATGCACTAACTATTGGTAAGCGTTATCGTTGGCATCATCTTTGGCATGAACAGGTCTTAATACTAAGCGGATGTATTAAAATATATTTTGCAAAAGCATCTCAACCCATATTGTGAGTCATATCTGGATTGTATACGGTGTGAATGTGTGCACATATCTATTTGTGTTTGTGAGCGTGTGCTTATGCGTATGATAAACGTATTGTTATGTGGCTAAGAGTGGCCTGTAATTCAGGCTCAGTGAACCTCCTCTCCTCGCTTGTGCCTCACCGGCCCCGGTAGACCTGTTGATGGGGCCTCTCTGTCAGCGCGCCACAGGAGTGATAAATGTCCCTTATCGGCATTGTCATTGTAATAGCCCCACAACAGGCCCGAGATGGGCGACTGGGCCAGAGTTATCGCCCCGCTCCTGCAGGGGAAGAATACACATCAAGCTGCCAATCAACCGGCCTGAAAATTGCTCTGAGATTTGAGTCCCCAGACAGCCAGCAGACTGCTAAAGCTCCCTCCCTCCCTCACTCGCTGCTATTACGCTGCTCCATTGCTTTTTTTCACCCCTTTTTTAATGCTTAAACTCCTAAACACCACCCTCTCCTGTCAGTTCTTTCACAAGGTTTTTTTTTTTTTATTTCTATTTTTTTCTCTTACCGTCCTCCGTACCGCGCTGGGAAGACATAGGGGTGCTGAAGAAAAAGAGAAAAATGGGAGAGTGTGTGTTTTTTTGTGTGTGTGAGGGAGAATGTGAGATGGAGGAAAAGTAGATGATAGAGGAGTGAAGAGGTTAGTGTGGGAACGCCAGCAGAACCATTCCAGTCTCTTAATTTTCTATTGATCCTTGTGCTCCTGCTTTGAGTATCAGCCCTCCCTCCTCACCTGTTCACTTTGGTGTCTCCTGCTCATGAGAGATGTTGAAGATTTTCCTTTTCTCTGCCTCTGTCATCTTTCCTCCTCTTTTAATTAGAAAGTGAATTTAAAAGAATTACAAGGCATAAATAATAAAAGCTTATATTTTTATATTTTATTATATCTTATCTTTTATATATATATATATATATATATATATATATATATATATGAAATTTATATATAAATATTTATCAATATTTTAGATGATTACATTTCTAATCATTTATTAAAATCATTTAAAAAATATGTCTATATTTATATCTCATATATAGATTTCCTCATATTAATTTAAATAATACAAAATTCAGTTGAAGTGTGTGTAATGATGCAAAATGGTGAATAAAATTTATTTACTCGCCAAAAATATTTTCTTGCATTTAGTTCTTGGCAAATATTCATTTTTGGCCCTGCTCATTGGCAAGCATATGCTGGGTGAGTAATGTCCATAAGGTTAAAGGTTAAACAGCCATCTAACCACTCACACGCACACCATAGCCAAGGGGTAACATCCCCCTCTGCTGTTAGAAGTCATAACACACTCCTTATGAAAGCTGATGGAGAAACTGGTGATGTTGGACCCTGGAGAACGCCATGGATAAGATCATTGTGGTGTCCACTGGTGGCCAGCTAATGTTTGTGATGCAATCGGCCATGTCTGATTGAGCCGGTCTCATGGAAGCTCCAGGGGACCCTTGAGGACCCCATGGTGTCTTCATATCGAGTGGCCTGAGGTTCACCTGCTCTAAAACCCACTCCTCCAGATAACCATCTGCATGCTCAGCCCTCATTCCCTCTATGGCCTTTATTAAACCATCCTGCCAGCTCTGCCCGCTGAGAAGAGAAACAGAAAGAGAGACTCTTAGAGAAGGTGAAAGCGAGAGCAGGGGATATATGCCAGCTAAAGATACAGATATGGCAGCACTGTGGGAGGATTAGCTGACTGACAAGACCTAATAACAGCCTGAGAGCTGTAATGGGCTCCGGCCTCACATGCAGGTGAGCTGTCAATCCATCATACTGACCTCCTGAAGAGATGAACACATCTCACTCTTCTCAAAGTTGAGCTTCATCCTAACAGTCTTTACATTTGGGAAATGCAGTGGCCTCAAAAAGTATTTGGATACTTGAGCTACACTTTGTGTTTCACAGAAGAAAGTGAGTCATAGAGCTTTAGAAAAACGTCAAAATGAGAACGAGTAAACTTTTTAGTACTTTTACTTAAATACTTTTTGGGCCCCGCTGTATCTAAGGAAGGGTGAGGGAATGAGAGAGTGAGTAACAGACTGACAGAGAAGTGACAGGACAGAGTAATAGAGACCAGGCTGTGTGCAGCTGTGCTGCTGTGCTGAGGATAAATCGCAGCCCATTTGTACTGAGAGAAGTCTAACTAGCAGTGCTCCTATTAGCCTTCTGCTCCACTGCCGTGACCCCGGTGCCATATTTCTGAGCCGTACTACCTCTGACAGATTAGTACACAAACACAAACACATAGAAATGCTGGGATTTGTGTGACTGTGTATTTTTTTGTGTAAAGGTGTGATATTGTATGGGTAGATGTGCTCAGCTGTGTTTGCTCTGGGGCCTTCTGTTTTTTTTTTTTTTTTAATTTTTTTTTTTTTATTTTACAATATTGGATATTTAATTGTGCGTGCTCATTTCCTCTATTGCTCACTTAAATTTTTAAAAACACTAATAATTTAATAACAGATTTAAAAGAATATAGGTTACATTTTTTCATACTGTGCATTATAATGCTGTAATGCCTAAATTTATTTGTAGTAAAATTACTGATTTTAGTGTTTATTTTTAATGTATTCAAACAAAATACAAAAACACTAAAGTTCAATGGGTTGGTATGATTTTTGAAATGTTTTTGAAGTCTCTATGCTCACCAAGGCTTTATTTATTTGATCAAAAATACAGTAAAACAGTAACATTATGAAATATTTGTACAATTTTAATTAAATATTTTCTATTTCAATATATTACTAAAATGTAATTTACTCCTATGATGGCAAAGCTGAGGTTTATTACAGTGTCAATCTTCTGATTTGATGGTCAAGAAACATTTATTATTATTATCAATATTAAAAACAGTTATGCTGCTTGTTTTTTTTTTTATGGTAATTGGGATACTTCCACCCCGCCTCACCTCCCAGGATTCTTCGATGAATAGAAAGTTTAACAGAACAGCATTTATTTGAAATATAGGATGAATTTAATTTATACTTGCTTAATATAATTGTATATATATATATATAAAAAAAAAATATGAGGAAAAAAATGTCTCTGCTTCATAAGCATACTAATTTTATTAATACTAGTTTTAATTAAATTCAGAAGATACCATTATGTGGGGGCTTGGTTTAGGGGATAGAAAATATCATTAGCTCTGTAGTGCTTTTGTCTTCAGGGTAGCGGGATAGATTTATTTCTCTCAATCTCTCCTGTGAAGCACAGACAGGTGCCGTGTTAACTGCTCTCAGAAAGTGAGAGGGCGAGGAAGGAGAGAGAGGGAGGCTTAGGCTCTAAATGGTTTGTGGAATGGAGGTGTTAGCTCGTGTCAGCTCCTTGCTGTTGCTGACAGATGAGCAGGAGCTAGGAACAGGAAATCCCTGGCCCTAATGCCCAGAAGAGTGTGTGTTTATGTGTGTGTGTGTGTGTGTGTGTGTGGTAGCGGTAGAGATAAATAGAGATGGCTGTGTTGTCGTACTGCAGTGTTAGACTCACAGCTCTCCGCTTTGGGCACAAGCTGCAGACAGGCAGACACAGGAGCATCTCTGATGACAAATCAATCCACGTCTCACTTTCTCCATCCCTCAAACTCCGTCTACACCAGAGCTGGAGCAACTGCGGCAGGAGGGCAAGAGGAGCGCCGCGCTGAGGGCTTAAAGCAGGCAACAGAGACCGAAATTTCCTTTAGGGCTGCACTCCAACTGCCAAGTACATGAGAAAAGTGGCTTTTCGAACAGAAAATCAATTTAGAGTCATTCAATACACTGAGCTGTCGCGGGTGAGATTACAGCATGTTCGCCCGGTTCCATATTCAAATCACAGCCTCGGAGCCAAAGACGGTTTCCGCACCGGGGCCGTGACTACACCTCGACGCTCAGCTCCATTGATCTGATCTACTGCAGAGGAGGCCAGCAGGTTAACACGTGTAAAAAGGAATATGTCTCAGGCGCTCCAGGTCGAAGGAGGGGGAAAGAGGTTAACCGTTACACGCGCTAGCAAAATCTCCCCAGGAGCATACGTGCCGCACTCGAACAGTGAGCTCAGTGGCCAGACCGTTTGGCGTATGCGGCGGTACTAGATATGATTGACGGTGACGGCCCACAGCACTTTCTCTTGTAACTTTCAAATCATTAAGCCTTTAGTGTATCAGGCGGCTCTTTTACGACTTTGCCTGGAAAGCTTTTTTTTTGTCTTAGCTCATATAAATTGCTGAAGCAGGATGTGTTGAGAATATTATTCATGCAGTCAGTCAGGGGCCAAGCAGAGGCTAACTAGGACAGCAGGAAGTAGAAATACCAGTGTAAGGTTACTGACACAGTGTCCTAACCAGACATGACATGATAAACTGTCAGAATGTTAAAGCCTGTTCTCACTGACAGAGATTTCCAACAACAAAGCCACCGGAAGTCATTTATTTTTTTAAGTTGGCACGAAATAGAAACTTCTATTTTCTAAATGCATCTTATTGATCTGAGTGTGATAGCATTTTTTTATTTTTTGAGCTTTAATCAATGTTTAATCAAAGTCATAATTCAATGACTTCTCTATAGTAATGAATGCAAACTTCTCAAATTATTTAGTGTGCTTAAATCCTGCAAGTTTTTATCTTTAACTTTTATCTTTCATCCTATCAACAAACGATAGACAGAACCAAGTACCCACGTTACATTTTTCAATAAACCATTTTACTCAAATATACATAATAATACAGAAGAAATTATCTGGCGCTACTTCCGTTACATTGTAACTTTATTGAAAGTTGCCTATTTGAGGTAACACGAGTGACAAAGAACTTTATGCCTATGATTGCCTATTTCGATGCTTTGCGCATTTTGGCTTTCATCGTACACATAAAAATTTGACAATTGACGTTAGTACACATGCCGGCCTCAGATGCTAATTAGACATCTATATTCACCCATAATATGAGGTTATGCAGTAATGAAAGGGAGTTGATGTGGAGTGGGCAGGCAGTTTGTGTGAATTTGAGTTGTCTGTGTTTATACATTAGACATTGTGTGTGTGCATGCCTAAGCGATGACAGGCAGGGGTGTTAACACATGCAGAAGTGGGGGGTGGTTGGTTATGACGGTTGCTGAGAGGCTCTATTCAGATGGACCTGCAGCCCTGCCGTCTAAATTCAATTAACTCCACTGGCTGCTGTTCTGTCACCATTAGTGGTAATTAGTTAAAACATCAGAGTATAAACAGTAAATTGGCTCTGGTAATTAATTCCCCCTCACAAGCATATGAGAGCAGGAAGAGAGAGAGAACGTGAGAGGGGCACACCGACGGCGGTGTACTGATGAAAAGAAACCTGTAGAGGTTATTGGTGGCTTTGTGCTATCAATTATGGTTAGGCATTATTTAGGAAACAGTGCTCGTGTGTGTGTACAAGCCCACTAATGGACAGGCATAAAGTAGGCAGCACATGGCATCAGTTACAAGCCTGAGCACTCAGTGCGCAATATATGCCATCTGGCCAACCGCGTCTCTTTTTTAAAATCTTTAGATGTGACCTTTGCTACTTTAGTCTTTGTTGCATTTTTACACTAAATTAAATTTATTAATTAAAAACACTTTTTTGAAGTTTTGTTAATGTATTTACATTAGTTCAGGCCACACAAAATATTGTTTTACATTCACGCTTCAACACACTTCGAATGCACATTGTGTGAGTTTTATAGAAAAACTAGCATTAGCTTTAGCATTCAATGCACTTTGTGTGAGGTTTATGGAAGAACTAGCATTAGGTTTAGCACTCCATACACTTGGTGTGAGTTTTTTAGTATGACAACAAGTATTAGCTTTAGCATTCAATACACTTGTGAGAGTTTTATAGTAGTATTATCATAACCATTCAGTGTATTTGAAATGTCTTTTATAACAGTATTAGCATTAGCTTTAGCATTCAGTGTAGTTTGTGGATTTTTTTGGTGTGTTTTGTATTTTGTGAGTTTTACAGTGACATTAGCTTTAACATTCTATTTCATGTGCGTGTTTTCATCCTATTTTTAGAGCGTTTACTAATCAGTAGTGTATATGTCTCTAAGTTTCCTGTCAGATTTCAAATAGACATTTATTAAATATCTTTAAGATGTTAATGATTTACAGTGCATATAAAGCTTAAAGATGTTTATCAGATGATTGTGTGCAACAAATGTTTTCCTGATGAAGTACTCTTTAAAAGACATCTTGGAGACATCTGAGTATGCTGAGCACATAAGGACTGCTCAAATGACCTTTTGGCCAAAATTTTTTGGGCAGGTTCCTGGATCACCCTCATTCAGCTATGGGATACGTGTAGGTAAGTATGTATGCTAGCACTCTCACTGCAAGTATAATTGGACACTAGGCGTTTTGGTCGTTGACGAATGACCCTCAGTGAAAACTTTCGCCCACGTGTGCAAGGCCCAGCAGGGATGACGTCCTCAGGGACTCAACATTGCCCACTCAGCAAACAAAGCCCACCTGTTCAGACAAACACATGATTTCATAGAGCTGCACAAATCCATCCATATTTAAGCAGAGATGTGCCCTTCCCTGCCTCCTCTCTGTCACAAAGCTGGAGTTGTAATGGTCCTTACCCCTGGGGAGGAGCAGGGGGTGCTGGGACTGAGGCTTCTCGCCTTTTGTAAGGACTGTGGAGAGATAGAAAGAGAGGGAGAGAAAGAGAGGCAGGCAAGCTGGCAGATCTAACCCTGCAGTGTCACCCTCATTTCCTGGGTCAGCGCCTGGGTAATGGTCTATTAATTTGCTCCATTTTCCCCTGTGAGGCAAAACTCAATCTCCAGCCGTTTCACTCTGCTGTGCCATCCACAAGGTGATTGATTGAATAAACAGCTGTCACTACTGTGAGCGCTCACACCCACCGACACAAGTCTTATCCTGAACACCATACACTCAAACCAAACACACACACACTTACCACAGTAAGATGCCTTCTCAACACTATTCCCTCAAAGTAAACCCACATGCTCTCCAAAGCAAGCTTCAGACACTCTTAAATGTGTGCACGCCATCTTACCCACAAATACACCAGGGCTGTGCAGCATGCAAAAATGAATTGAAAATTCACATTTAGATTAAATTTCTGAATTTGAACTGAGGCAGCAAACATTGTAATTTAAATGCGAGGAAGTTTGTCAAGGTGAATTATGAATGTACACCACTCTACACTAAGAGGTTGGTAAGATTTTATAAATGTTTTTGAAAGAAGTGCTCACCAAGGCTGCATTTATTTGATCAAAAATACAGTAAAAAATAATAATATTGTGAAATCTTATTACAATTTAAAATATCTCTTTTTTTAATATATTTTAAAATGTAATTTATTTCTGTGTTCGCAAAGCTGAATTTTTAGCAGCCACTACGCCAGTCTAAAGTGTCACGCAAACCTTCAGAAATCATTGTAATATGCTGATTTGATGCTCAAGAAACATTTATTATTATTATGAATAATGTTGAAAATAATATTTTTTATTATTTTTGTGGAAACTGTGATACATGCACAACCCTGCCTTACATAGACCAACAAAACAATTTCTCATCATGCCCTTTAAAAAGTCCTCAAAGTTGTTTGTGTGTTCAGATAATCAAGTCTCCTCCCCTCTGATGAGCATAGTTATGAATCTGGCCCTAATAACTGGCTCGCGTTTCCACATGACTGCCAGCGCGTCTTTGCACGCCCCGCACATATGCTAATAATATGCATCAAACCGACATCATCTTTAGCCAAACACTCCTCCCCACTGAGAGAGAATGACAAAGTGATACTGACACCAAACCACTCCCCTCATCCCACTCCTCTCTCAGGTGCTGATTGCATTTGCTTTTTAAATGTGACACCCTGAGTATGCCCTTACGGAAAGAAAATATATTTTATTATATATGAACGGTCAATATATTAAAGAATTTTCAGTATATTGGTAATTATATAGAATAATACATTGTGGTAATATATTACAATATACTGAATAATACATAAGGAATTGCTGCTTTCCATATATTGGGGAATATATGTCAACATATAAGGTGCTCATATAGTCACATTTATATGGGAATATATATTAGCAATATATGAACACAATTCAAGGTAAATATTTATTTTAATATATTTTCATATATGGAATTATATATTTGTAAATATATAAATATTGGCTACACATATAATTTAACATATATGCAGTATAATTTCACATATATATGTGAGCATATATGCAAAATATATGTATCCAAATATGAGCAAATTTGTGTCATGTATGTGTGAATATATATATACACACACACACACACACACACACACACACATATATATATATATATGTGTGTGTGTGTGTGTGTGTGTTATGTATTTTTACATGTAGCTACTATATTAGGGGTGTGCCATACCGTTCACGATAATGCCGGTATAAATTTTTACATTATAAAAAAGTGTCATATTGCGATATCAATGATATAACGTTGATGACGTATTTACTAGGGATGCATGCACCGATTGTTCGACAGCCAAAATAAGCAAAAAGACCGAATAAATTGTGCCGAACAATGACGTGACGCGATCAAATAGAGGTGCGCACTAATGCAGCAAACATGACAGCAGTGTGGAAGCATTTAAAACTGTTAGAGAAAGATGCAAAAATCATTACAAGCACTGACAGCGAGAGACCGTTTAGCACTGCATCGCATATCTTCCATGAGAACAGGAAGGAGTGGTTGTTGCTGGTTACTGTATGATGATTAAAATCGCGAAATGGCCTTAAACAATTAAATACACTGCAGAACGTTATGTTTTCTAATACACGCATGAATTGCATTCAAACAGCGCTGCAGGAGCTCGCAACGCTGTCTCGTTAGCCACTAGCCAGGGTTCAAATTCCAAACGGCGAGGAAAATCTCCGCTGAAACTGTTACTCGTCAGTTGCTCAGTAAAACTTTTATGAATTTTTACAAGGCATGTGACAATGTGATACGTGCATCTTCCCAAATTAGTAATGAGAATAATTTATAAATCTGCTGCAGTCAACAAAAAGAAGCACTGAGGACTTCCTGCTAGGGATGGGCGGATTGATCCTTAAGTATCGATACTTTCGATACTGATGTTGTATCGAAAGGATCGATCCTCACATAAAAATATTGATTCTAAAGTGCATTTTTTAACCATTAATTTTATTTATTTATCAAGAAATTCGGTGCATAAAATAAGCTTCTAGGTGGAAAAATAGACTATATTAGTGAATAATTGTGTTGGATAGAACCATTTCTCCTGCTCATCGGAACACACGCAAATGCTGAAAGACAAAACCAATCAATCACAGACAGCGTTCGCTGCTGACGCATGGCTCACAGTGCTTGTTCAAATAGGGCTGCGTCTCCCAAAAACATCAGAAGCATAAGTAGATCTTAAGAAAACATTGCCACATTATTACATTACATAACATTGTTACTATATATAAAATTAATTCTGAAAAATGCATCACGGTTTCCACACTAATATTAAGCAGCAATAATCAGAAATGTTTCTTGAGCAGCAAATGATATTAGATTTATTTCTGAAGGATCATGTGATATTTAAGACTGGAGTGATGATGCTGAAAATACAGCTTTGATCACAGATGCATTTTAAATTACATTTTAAAATATATTAAAATAGAAAATAGTTATTTTTAATTGTTATATTTCACAATATTGCAGTTTTTACTGTATTTTTGTTCAAATAAATGCAGCCTTAGTGAGCATGAGACTTATTTAAAAAAAATATTACAAAATCTTACTGACCCCAAACTTTTGTGTACATGTAATATTTATTTTAAGTTTGTGCAGGTAGATTTATTTAAACTGGTTGTTAAAAGTTCAAATGGATTGTGTTATGTTCTGTAATTGCTGTTAGTAAATCTGTCAGAAAAAAAAAATATCCTAAAGTTTCACCTTTAGGGGTACAACAGCCTGGTAGCCTTTTACAAAAATTAACCATGGTTTTATTACAGTAACCACAGTTTACCGCAGTATTTGTAGTAAAACTGCAGTAAACACAAATTTACCATGGTGATAATAATACATTTTAGTACCATGTTTAATTTTCATGAGGTACCCTCAAAGGTGCACCTTTGTAACTTATCTACCCTTAAAGCATGCAAGATCGCTGAATTTATCGCAAAATCAAGCAAACTCCGCAATTTTCTCAAGAGCTCGTGAATTTTCGTAATTGCCGCAAATTTTCCGCAGATTTTGGGCTTAGACACGTCCTGTGACGTCATCGCAACGCGCATTCAGTCAAAGAAAGGTTGTTTCTTAATTACAAAAATGGAATCAACCGCCTTGCGTTCTCATCATGACCAATTTACTAGAGCTGCATTGGACAAACTAACCGAAAGCGGAACTAATCCGCGCTACGCGGCGCAGACCGTTATCTGCAGCTCCGGTCCGAGGCTCAGGCCACAGGCCACGCAACACCGTTATACACAGCGCTGGGAGATACAGTGAAGAAAGTAATCGAATTCACCGCAGAATTAGTAACATCTCTGTCAAATCTTGTGAGAAGCATTAAAATTCGGCGCAGAATTCTGTTAAAGCTACGGATATCAGAACAAACCCACTGATGTGGAAACCAGGAAAAACATCTTTCAGTAAACACAAATCTCCACCATTCACCATGGATTTAACATAGTAAAACTACAGGAACAACTTGTGGCAGAAATGGTCTAATGTCTTCAATTGTTTTTAAATGCTTCACACAACTTTTCCCAGCACTTCAAAGTTTAAGTAACCAAATTTGAAAGTTATTTTTAATGTGATGACATTATTTGTTCATCCTTCATGTTGCCTCCATTTATAAAACTAAGTTTCATAATGTAGGAAAGCAAACACTTAATTAAAAATAAAAAAGACATTAAATTACCACCATATGGCTGCAGAGACTTATAGGCTTATTAGCCATTTCCACTCCCTAATATATATTTTTTTGTATTTATTAAATTATATTTAGACATTTTGAATGACAGTAATAAAAGTTAATTTATCTGCATCTCAACTACCCAGACAGCACAAGTAAATCTGTAAGACGCCTGCTAAAGATCTGGGAAACATCTGTCTTGTAATCTGATAAATGTCTCAGAAGCAGGTTTACATGCATTCTGATAAATCTCTATTTGACATCAGACAGGAAACATCTTGGAGACGTATTGCAGATGAGCAAATACCCTAAAAAATACATCTTGCATATGTAAATGCAGACATCAAATAGACATCTCCGAGATGTACATGTGCAATTAGTGTGAGTGCTTTACTGTCAGGTGCTGGTGCCACCTTCTGTAGAACTTAATGGCACTGGTGCTGGTGTCCTCAAATATTAGTCTGGAGCCCTATGGTTCTCGAAGTCAGAAAAGTCATAACAATGTTAGAAGAATGTTGTCTGTGGTATATTTTCACTGCAAAACAATAAGAAATGCCACAAATCTCACCGCAAATTTTGAGAAAAGCTGCAGCAAAATCAGTCATTTTAGGCCACAAAAATCAGAAAAAGTGCCGCGAAATCCTGGAGGGACTGTAAAGGGCTAAAATACAATTATAGTATATTTTATTTCTGACCGTGTAAACAAAAAAAAGGCCTGTGAAATGTTAAAAATACATTGCTTTAAAATCTAATATTACAGTTTTTCTCAATCGATTTGACACATTTCTCCAAACTCAGGTCACTGTTCTCAAAACAGTTAACAAAGTGATCTGAACACTTTGCAATTGTCCTAAACAGATTGTATGTTTTCATTCATTTCATACAAAAAAAAAAAAAAAACAAATCATGCAAATAATTTTCTCAAAACAAAGTTCACAAAACTCTCAGATGTTTTCACAATAGTTAATACAACCAACCAATACTTTAAAATATCTGAGAAAAGGTTTTACACAAATCACAAACATTTATATACCATTTGTCCAAACACAAGCAAAACTCTGTAATTTGTCATTCTATCAAAAGAACATGGTTTAAAATCTGTGCTTTAAAAGACTGATCTGTAGTTATCGGAAAATTTTGTTTGTAGTTCTTGCTGCTAAAGGTGGTACAAACAGATTTTAAGTTTAAAGGGGCAATTAGTTTTTCAGATGGGTGATAGGAGTTGGAGAACTATGTTTTACATTTTTACAACTTTTTTTTGTTTGTTTGTTTAGACATACACAATATATATAAAACAAAACTCCCTGTTGAGGAATTGCAATAAACATGTATTTTCATTAGTGTATTTGTGCATCTACAGCTGACTATGTTTTATAATCATTAGAGAACAAACCTATAGATTTGATGTTAATATTTACTTTTAATTTTTTTTTTGTTTTTTTTTTTAAAGTAACGCAATAGATACTTTCCCTGGTTACTTTGTGAGAAGTAACTAGTAACTATAACTAATTACTTTTTTGAAGGAACTTGCCCAACACTGGTCACTTCTATTGCACTGTAATGCTGCTGCTGCCACATGACAATAGATTTACACTTTGAATTAGGTAGTCTGTCATCAATGACAGTAGCTCATTGGAAAAGGATGGAGCATGCCCTTCATTGTGTTTGCACTAATAAATCGTCACCTTAGAATTATAAGGTTCTATCTGCGTTCTGAGTGGTTTTGAGATATTGAGCTTCAAAGTTTTTGCATTCTATATAGTAAAAATGATATGGGGAACAAGTCTCTTTACTACATGAAATTGACAGAGGCCCTAAATGTATTCTAAATGTACAATATCAAAAGATTTTTAAATGGGGATTTTTGGAACAGGTCAAATGCAGATAGAACCTTCTAATTCTAAAAAGTCACTTTCCGCTTGGAATTATAACGTTCTGTCTGACAAAACATTAATTGAAGCAACAATTTTCAAGAAATACAAATAGTTATTATTTTTTTTTTGTTTTGTTTTTTTTGTTTTTAACTTTAAACTGCATGAATATTTCGCCAATCATTATATTCTGTTCTTTAGCGACCCAGACATATCCAGCACAGATGGATCTCTAACTGCTAGCAAACTCTCCTGATATTTTAAGAACAATTAAAAAATAAAATAAATAAAGAATAAAATAAGCATACTTCCTTACCTTTTGAAACTTAGAAGGGTTCGATTTGAGCAGATGATTGATGAGCGCATTTCCCCAGTGTTATACATTCAACATCTGCCTCATATTCACGATCTCAACATATTCTCAAAACTATCGTTTTCAGCATCTTCAAAACAACATTTTGATCGCTATTCACCACATGCACCATCAAACGACAGAGACACTTATATTTCATTATGTACAGTAATTGGTCTGCAGTAAAGCCATTCAAGCCAGTTCAATTTTTGCAGATGATTATTTGTTTTATGCATGCGCGCTATTATGAGTGAAAAATCACGTCGTCATTATGTTTTAAACAGTGTCACTTTGTGGAATAAATGTGAATTGCATTCATTGATTCTGCAGACACATAATTATTGTTGTTTAATGTTTAATCTTTCCTGCTGTTACGGAGCAGTCCGGCGACATGACAAAGAACGTTGATCCTGATTGGTTCGCTTGCGTGCATTCGAAGTGCTGATTGGCTGATTCGCAGATTGCACCTTATAGCACCAAGTTAGAGTTTGACTTTGTAGATAGAACCTTTTTGTTTTCTAAATAAAAAGTCCTAAAATGTACACAACTTAAAATATACACAAATAAGTTGTCACAGAATAAGAATATGTGAATAACTCAATTTTGACAAAAATGTCAGATAGAACCTTATAAGTCCAAGGCGACGAAATGCTGCTGCCTGCCAGCTGCAATCACCAGTAAAATGTTGTTCCATAATTTTTTGTATATCGTCATAAATATCAATATCGCAAATATTCTTGAAATATCGTGATATAATTTTGAGACTATATCGCCCACCCCTACTATATACACACGTGGTCAGAATTGTTGGTACCCTTGGTAAATATGATCAAAGAAGGCTGTGAAAATAAATGTGCATTGTTAATCCTTTTGATCTTTTATTTGTTTATTTTTTTTTAAATCACAAAAATCTAAGCTTTCATTGGAGAATAAGCATTTAAAATGGGGGACAATATCATTATGAAATAAATGTTTTTTCTCAAATACATGTTGGACACAATTACTGGTACCCCTAGAAATTCTTATCTGAAAAATATATCTGAAATATATTCCCATTCATTTTCACAATTTTGAGCACACCAGCGTGATTATGAACATGAAATTATGAAATTATCCAGCCATGGCTTCCTGTTTCACAGAAATATAAATAGGAGGGAAAACAAAACAAAGGCCAAATTCCAAATTAGTCACCCATCACAATGAGAAAACCCAAAGAATATATTTCTGATGAGCAGTAAAAGATAATTGAGCTTCACAAATTAGAAAGTGACTTTAAGAAAAGAGCTAGAGCAGTGAAAATTCCCATTTCCACCATCAGGGCAATAATTAAGAAGTTCCAATCAACAGAAAATGTTGTGAATCTGCCTGGAAGAGGACGTGTGTCTATATCGTCCTAATGCATGGTGAGAAGGAGAGTTTGAGTGGCTAAAGACTCTCCAAGGACCACAGCTGGAGAATTGCAGAAAAAGGTTGAGTTTCGGGGTCAGAAAACCTTAAACAAAATTATCAAACAGCACCTATATCACCACATGGTGTTTCGGAGGGCTTCAAGAAAAAAACAAAAAAAAACAAGAAAATGCTTTCACCAAAAAACAAACTCCAGCATATTCAGTTATCAGACACGACTGGAACTTCAAATGAGACTGGCTTCTATGGTCAGATGTAACTAAAAATGAGCTTTTTAGCAGCAAACACTCAAGATGGGTTTGGTGAACAAAGGGATAAAAAGTACCCCATGTGTATAATGAAATATACTGCTGTATTTTTAATGTTGTGGGCCTATATTTCTGCTGGAGGTCCTGGACATCTTGTTTAGACACATGGCATCACGGATTCTATCAAATACCAACAGATAAAAAATCAAAAAGTGACTGACTCTGTTAGAAATCTTATAATGGGCCATGTTTGGATCTTCCAACCGGACAATAATCCAAAAACAAACCTTAAAAACAACATAAAAATGGGTCACTGAGCACAAAACCAAGCTTCTGCTATGGCCATTTCAGTTCCCTGACCTGAACCCTATAGAAAATGAGTGGGGTGAACTGAAGAGAAGAAGCACCAACATGGAGCTGGGAATCTAAAGGGTCTGGAGTGATTCTGGATGAAGGAATGATCTCTGATCTCTTGTCAGGTGTTCTCTAACCTCATCAGGCATTACAGGAGAAAACTCCTATACTATTTTGGCAAATGGAGGTTTCAAAAAGTGTTGAATAAAAGGGTACCGTTAATTGTGTCCAATGTGTATTAGAGAAAAACATTTATTTAATAATGATATTTTCCCCCATTTTAAATTCTTATTCTCCAATGAAAGGTTAGAGTTTTGTGAATTTTTTAAATAATAGATCAAAAGTATTAACAACGCAGATTTATTTCCACAGCCTTCTTTGATCATATTTGCCAAGGGTACCAACAATTCTGACCACGTGTATATTAACATTTATATGGGAACATGTATGTTACATATATATGGAACCAAATCTGACAAATATATTTTGTAATATATATCCATATATGTATGTATATATCCCGTAATGTATGACTATACATGTGTGTGTGTATATATATTAATATATAGTAAATATAATATTGTCAATATCTACTAAATGTATGTGAAAATACATTTGTACTATGTATGTGTGTATATATATATATAGATATATATACATACTTGCTACATGTACTGCTACATGTAGGCTAACCGAGACTTATCACAACACTTACATATTACAGTTTTTTTTTTTTTTTTTTCCAGTTGCTAACAAGCATTGTCCAATACTGAAACCAAAACTGTTCATACAGTCTGCATTACCAACATGAATCTTGGCCAAACGGTTCATCTCACCTCCAAAACTCACGCACACCAACAAAACACTTCATATAGGTCTCAAAATAAGCTTGTTTCATCATAACACTGGGAACAATTCTCATTCAAAATACATACATTTCATTCATAACACACTGATCTAAAAAATACTAACAACAGGGAGCATTGCATAAACAATTAACTTTTATCTTTGAAGTTTGAATGATTTGTCACACAAGTATTTCATTATTGGATAAGAATAACATCTTTTCATTTTACCTCCTGTATTACAGCACAAAGAATGAATGAGAAAAGCAGCATTTCCATCCTATTTCTTTATATGCCAAAAACAAAGACCCATCAACATTTACAAAATTTACTTATGAAAAATAAAAAACATAAAAATAAATATAAAAAATTGAGAAAAATATGTATGAAATTAAAAAAAAAAAAAAAAAAAACACACGCACATCATCAGTCTAGTATAATGAAGTACTGTATGTGCAGTATTGGAGTCCCAGCTGCAGCAGGAGACTTTCTGTGTGGAGTTTGTATGTTCTCTCTGTGTTGATGTTGGTTTCCTCTGGGTTTCTCCCACAATCCAGAGACATACAGGACAGGTGAACTGGAGACTGTAGTGAGTGTGAATATGAATGCGTGTGATGGACTGGCCATCTGTCCAGGGGGTTTTCTGCTTATGACCCAGGAAAGGCTCCAGCCTCCTGACCCTACATAGGACAAGTGCTAGGGAATATGTATGGAATAGATGCATGGATGGATGTACAGTACTGTGACGGTTGTTCTCCTCCCTCTCTCTGCCACTCTTTTTTCCCCCATCAATGTGTCTTCCCTGATCCATGTTTCCAAACAAAATCATTCCAAAGCCATCCATTTATCAAAAGATAACCAAAAAGAAAGAAAGAAAGAAAGGAAAAAGAAGAAGAAGACTAAAAATAAGACAACTGGCTTGGCTTTCAGCTGAAATTGCATTCAGTTGTGTTTGGAATAATTATTATTCAATTTCATAATAAATATTCTGCTAAGATTTTATATTTCAATATAATTTCTGCAGAAATGGACAGAGTTTGCCATTGTTCTGATTTGAATGTGCTTTTATCAGTTTTGAAAGCAGTGTGTTAGGATTTGAAAAATGTGCTGAAAATGTATAGTGTTTTGCCAGTTGTGGAGTATGTATGACAAAAGTGTTTGTGGATTTTGAAAAATGTGGTCATTGCATGGTTTTTCTCTGAAAGCAATGAAAAATGATTCACAGTTTGGTCCGCATAGACTTCTGTATCACTGAATGTGTGAACAGTTTTGAAAATGTGGCTCCAGTATTGAACAATGCTTGTTAGCAATTGAAAAAAAACTGTATTGCTGTTTTGTTGGTTTGATTGCTATTGTCTTTTGGATAAAAGTTGCTTTGGATAAAAGTGTCTGCTGAATGATTAAATGTGGACGTTAATTTGCCTGAATCTGTATAGAATTGGGGACCATTGTAGTCATATTGGGAATGTATTTTTGAGACATTAATTTTGTATGTAAACACGTGTTAATAAAAAGGAATGAGTGTTTCAATAAAGCTATGTAGTAGGCTACTGTATTGTTTCTGTCTTATTGCTAAATATATATTTTATATGTATCAATATATGGCTATACATGGTTCATGCATATGTTGCAGAATATTGAAAAATATAAGAACTAGAGTCCCATATATCAAAATATTTTATTTCATATATCACATTATATCTTCCAACATATTCACATATATTTTTGTTTCGTAAGGGTGTATGTGTGTGTGTGTGATCGGTAGCGTGAGGAGCTGCTGTTTAACAGCCCAATGCATCACTGTCAGCGGTGATCGGCCTCCATGCGCAGTGAGCACAGATGCCAACGCCGACGCTCGTCAGGTCCCAAACTGAGGATGACCTCGTTCCATTTCATCAGACGTCCTCTCGAATGAGGCGCGATGCCTCATTCCCTTCTTCTCTCATCCTCTCCCCTCTTTTTTCACCTAACCCTGAGTAATCAGCCTAGGAACTGTCCAGCCTGCTTAGGGTTTCCTCTGCTCACTTACAATAAAGTAAAAAAGCGTGTACGCGCACACACACACACACAGGGATAGTCTGGGCTGGTCCCATTATCAGTCTAATTCCCCTCCATTTGCGTATAAAGAACATATTTCCCATTATGGAGATGACTTGTAGCGGCTCACCTTGTTCTGATTTAGGGAGGAGGGGAGGCGAAAAAATGAAGGCTGACAGGCTCGCTGGATTTATTTGATTGCGCATACAAGGCAGTGTCATTTTCAAAGATGCAGAGTATAAAGAAATGCGTGTGTGTGTGTGGCCTTAAGGCAAGGAGAAGAAAAGAGAAGCCTCGAAAGAGGGGGAAAAAAAGGCCCTGAATCAAATCAAATTCCTCTTATCGGGCATTATTTGACGACGTTATCAGACAGCGTAATGTGGTTACATTCGGTAAGAGGCTGAGAGATTTCACTGTTTACTGATGTTGGCGTGCTTAAGGGCAAGAGGAGAGAGAATGAGGCAGGCGTAAACACTTGATGCATACTGGGAAAACCTGTTTAACGCCGTGCTGGTATGAAATAGAGAAAAAAGAATTCATCAAGGTGGATGATGAGAGGAAGGGTTTTTGGGTAGTGGTGAGGACCTTCGATGGTCATGGTCAAAGTGAGCAACTAATTTAATCAGTGAAAGACATTTCGTGATCAGCAGTGAAACCAAAATTTATGCCCACCCCTCTGTGGTCTTTCATTTCACATCTCTCATATTTCAGAGGTCTTTTTGCATTTTACTGGCCTGCTGAAAATTTTTTGGCCCAGCTTAAATGAGTGGTCTTAACTGTTTTTCTGACAATATTGGCACAAACTGGACACTGCTGCATGTAGAATGCTGGGTGACCAGCAAAATTAGTATAAAAGTGCCTAAAATGTAGCATATTCTAGTTATCAGGAATTGTTTTGACCAATCAAAAGCTTAGCTGGTCACTTGTTAAACTTGCATATCTGGTGATTGGTCAGAACCATTGCCGTCGAAACTAAAAACGTGCATTCATTCCTCTAGATCAAAGAATAACAACTTTTAAAAAAATTGTACTTTAGACCATATTTTTGATTTTGACAACCATGTTTGACTAGACTAGATAAGATTGTGCTTTTTACTTTATTAAGGCTGGTTAAAACCATTGCTAGCTGAACCATCCTAGCTGGTCTAAGGTGTTTTGTTGGTCCAACGGGGTGGTCAAAATGCATTTGTTCCTCTAATCAAAAAAAAGAATAACTTAAAAAGTAAAACATAATTTACTTTTGTTCCCATTCAGTGCAAATCGTGCACCTGTGGGTGCATTGATCAGTTTACAGGAGGCAGCACTATGTGCTAGTGAATTTAGGCATTCCCAGGTGAGTCTGGCAGGTTGTGTGAAGGGCAGTCTTTTACCACTCCGTCTTGAGCTCAGCATGGGCACACTGTAAGTAAAAAGAGATTTCAAAAGGCACATGCTCTCTGCCTGTGCCCATTAGTGGCAGCTTTGTTCTCTCGCCAGTACCTTAAATGCTCTCTGTTTTGTTCACCAAGCACACACTCACACACGTGGCACACACACCTACACTCAGAAACTTACTCCTGACTCTGAGCAAACCAGACGAAGACCATTAAACCCACCGAACGAGTGAATTTGCTGCAATTATGAGAGTAATATTTGAAAGGTCAAGGTGGGACTTGCCCAAACAGTGATGTGTGTGGTGTTACTACCATTATAAATCTTTAAAAGATGCCTTCGTATGTTATATGTCAATTTTCTATCTAAACGTTTCACAGTATCTGCCACGCCGGGTTTTATAGACACAGATATGTAAGCGTGGAGGCTTTTTTCTGCATTTGGAAGCAGTTAAATAAATAGGCGCATGCGGTTTGAGTTATGCTGCGTGAGGCTAAATGAGAGGAGAGACAGACAGCTAACAGCCCCAGCCGGAGCTGCTGGTGGCGGGCTGCCAGTTACCAGGGGAGCTTGCGTTTGAGGCGGCTTCTGTGGAGCTCTTTTTCTGTCTTTTTTTACACAGCGGCTTGTAAAACAACATACGAAGAGTGTCAGAGGCAGCTAGAAGCAAACACTACATTGCTGCACAGCTAGTGGCCAAGTTAGCTTGAATCTGCCTTCTCCAAGGCAGCAAATTTTGATGCTATTAAGATATTAGCATGCGCTAACTCAGCCGTCCAGTGTGTAATTGTGCTATCAGTGGGGTTAGCGAGAGGTTACCTTTGATGAAAGTGCTTTTAATAATTAGAGAACGTCTAACGCCGAGAGAGGCCGCTGGCTCTGGCCCTCATTAGCTGTGCTATCAGAATAGAGGTCCGGGTGAGCGTATGTACTGTGATAAAGGTGTGCTATGGCCAAGAGAGGGGAAAAGAGGGGATTTTTGAAAGCAGAGAGAGAGAGAGATAGCGAGAGAGAGCCATCCATCTTGGCAAATTAGAGAAGATCAGGCCAGCACTCAGTCAGAGCTGTCACAGACATCTCTCTCTTTCTCTCTCTCTCTCTCACAGCATGGCATTTAGGTGAGAAATCTCAGCACTAAAAAGTTCTGTCAGTCCTATTTCCTTGTTATTGCCCCTCTCTGCGCGCTGGTCTCTCCGGCCCTTCAGATTAAACGGAGTCCCCACCTTTCTCCACGCAGGGGTCCAGCGCAGGGGGGCATCCCACATTAATCATCTTTAACGCGCTGACAAGCAGCATGCGCCAAACCCCCTCCATGCCTCAGGATTTATCTCTCTGTCTTCTGCTAGCCATCACTCACTCCCTTAGAGAGAAAAAGAGGGGGAACAGAGAGATGGAGGAAAGAATAAGAAGTGGACAAGAGGAATGGGACACTTTCATTTAGAGACCACATGTGGTTTGGTGCATGGTGCTTTTTATTTTAGTAGAGAGAGATGACTATTGTGACACTGAATTAATAAAATGTGTTTTCTACCATTAAAATCAGCATTTTACTAAAGAAATTAGATATGTGAAAATATTTACTAAGAAAATATTTATTTAAAAAAACTACTAAAAATCATACAAAAGTATTTGTTTAAAAATATTTACTATATATTTGTTTAAAAATTTACTAAAAAAACATACTAAAAATCATACAAAATTATTTGTTAAAAAAATATTTTAAAATTTTTGTGATTTATAAATCATTAGAGCCATTTGGAGGAATATCATGTAGAAAATCTATTTACCAAAAAAGCCCTACTAAACATCATACAAAAGTATTTGTTAAAAAATATTTAAAAATATTTTTCATTTATAAACCATCAGAGCTATCTGGGAGAATATAAAAAAAAAAAAATCAGCATTGATATAGATAGATAGATAGATAGATAGATAGATAGATAGATAGATAGATAGATAGATAGATAGATAGATAGATAGATAGATAGATTGAAAGATAGATAGATAGTACAGCAAATAATGTAAAAATGAATGGAAATGTACAAAAGTATAACAAATAATGAGTTTGTGAGGGTGTGTCCAGGGCTGGAAGCCTGTGTTTGTGTCCCTCCAGCCCTCACAGGGAAGACATGATTAATCACTGGCTGTCTCTATTAGTCAATCCTCTCTGGGGAAGATGTGGACACCTACACCACACTGCATGCACATATAATGGGGCGGTCTATAGGAAAAACATTAGCCCTCCACACTAACACACACATAGATGTATGCGAAGCTTTGACACAGCCTCAGGTATCTGCAAACCCATGTCCACTCTCAAACACTCACCCTTTCACTATATAGGCATTCATCAGTCTGTGCTGACAGACAGATGATTTAGTGTGTGTTCTTTTGTGTGAATCCTCTCCGTTAATATCAAAGCTGCCAAATGACCAGCTCTCTGTCTGTGAATGAGTGTGTGTGTGTGTGTTTTCAGGGAGACAAGTGACAGGGAGGTGGTTTAGGTCCCGACAAGCGCTTGACCAAACCATCATGACTCCATTACTGAGCCCATTGATTGTGTACGGATGAATTAAAGAGCCAGTTTCAAGAGGCACACACTCATTTTCTCTTCACAAATGGACAGAGGGGCACACATACACACAATCACATGCTCTGTTAACAGATCCCATCATGCACACATAACAGAGTCAGAGTAACACTCTGTCAGTAAACCATGTGGCATGTCAATAGACAAAAAAAGGAAAGAAATGAATTAAATACACAAGAAAATACTGTACATGAACAGATACAGTCACAATTTACATTAGCGCTCACGTTACTGTTACATTTTAGGTTATACCTATTAACAACGTGTAAACATATGAGTAAAAAATCTATAGAATAAACAGAGCTGTATAATAATGACTCTTTGTAAACAGACTATGTCATTCCAACACAAACTCATGTCAGGTTGTGTGATTTCATGTTGCAAATGGCCACATAAGAGAAAGAGTTGGATTGAAGATTTATCTGCTTTAGAATGGGTCTGGACCTCTCTTTGTTTACTCTTGCAGACGGTGATTGCTTTGGCACGACTCAAATTATCTTGTCAGGGCAATAAAGCTGACCGCTGCTGAAGAGAGGAGCAGAGAGAGAGAAAGGGAGATGTGGGGATGATGGGTATACTAAATTATGAAAAATAATATATAAAAAATAATATTCAAGAAAGTAACCTTACAAAAAGTACATTGATTTTAGATAAAAATCAATATTTACTAAAAAATAAAATAATAAAATAACATATAAAAATAATATAATATATAAAAAAGAATATTCAAGAAAGAAACCTTACAAAAAGTACATTGATTTTAGATAAAAAACAATATTTACTAAAAAAACAAACAAAAAAAACTGTATTTTACCAAAGATATTTACAAAAAAATTTACTAAAATTTACTAAATAATTTAAAAATAAATATTTCTACCTTTAAATTTCTAAATTTCTCTTATTTCTTTATGTATTTATATAGTATATTATTATTTATATTATTAGTAGTACATAATATATACTGAATAATAATAATATATTACACACGCACACACACACATACACACACACACACACACACACACATTATATTACTGTATGTATATGTATGCATGTATATATATATAATATATATATAATGAAAGAAAGAAAGAAAGAGACTGAAATAGGTGAGAGGAGATAAGACAGGGGAGAGCACGGAAAACAAACAAAGGGCCAGAAAATGAGAAATAGATGTGCAGGATGTTGCTGGACAGAGACTGGGAGGGAGGGGAGAGAGGGGCGAGCGAGAAAAGGGTGGTGAGAGAAACAGAGACACACAGAATTGTAATCGATTACCTATTTTTCAAAGTCACTTAAAGTGTCCAGAGTGTGGGGCCGTTAAGTAGTGGTGCTGAAGAATAGGGGATGGGTATGCGTAGGCACGCATGACTGAGAAGAGGAGAGGGAGGAGGTGGAGAGATGTATGGGGGTAGGAGGGGGAGTTTTGGGGATGCTAACACTGACCCTAGCTAGCTCCTCACTGATGAATCTGTGCTCTTGCAGGAAATAGTTCTGACAGGCCAATATGTGAGCGGAGGATATGTGCCCCCGGAGGGACTTTGCCACATGCATGCGTGTGTGTGTGTGAGCGTTTACATGTATTTGCGCGCATGTTTGTCTGCGTGAGTATGTGTGTGCATTGACTGGACTGTTAGCGTGCCCTCTGAAGTCAAGGACGGGCTCATACTGAGCCCAGGGCTTTATGTAGAGAGAATAACCAGGATTACAGCCCCACTGCGTGTGTGTATGTATGTGTTTGTACATCTGTTTGCAACCTGCCCTCAAGTTACCTCATCATCTTGAGAAAAGATGCTCACTAACCCCTACTGCAACAGATCAATAACTGCCTCCCAGACATTACAACCAAACTGCAAAACACCAGACGTTTGTTACACACTTACACACTTTGATAATTGGACACTGCTGTTTCTTTTTTGTGAAATGGAAGGAGTTTTTACATCTTTATGTCCGTTAAGCACATTAAATAAAATGTTATCAGAGAACTGACAGTGTAAAATAGCAGGACGTGACCAAGTATTCAAATCCTATTCGTAAATGATTTAGTATGTGCTCATATCAGAGAATATCCAAAGCCAGAATTTCCAAAGGTGTGATTTCCTCACTTCCTGTTTGTGTATATATTTGCGCTTTGAGTTAGGTAAGCAGACTCACCATGTGACATACAGCTGTAGTCTGTCAGTAGCAGTGAGTTCATCCAGGATATCCTGTTTGAGGCAGGATCTATTGTCCCAGAGGGCTAAAAATAGTCGCTTTGATAGGCTAGTTCTAGATCTGAGAGATTGAGAGATATAAGATTGAAACAGGAAGTGCTTTTCACTCATTTACAGAGCCGCATGTTAGATAATTCACATGCTAAAGATGTGTTAGTTTCTCACAGGCAGCCACACTCACCCACCCACACGGATGGACTGTTGTAAAAATAAACACGGCCATGTATTCAGATGTGAACGCACGTACGCATACCTACTTGTTTATGATAAAATGGCTGTTTGTGTTTATGTGGATATCCTATAAAAAGCCTCACGAGGATTCCAAAATCATTAGTGTACATGTATTTGTAACTGTTGAAGTCGCCTAGTTTTTTAATTTACTGTGCATTTCACGTTAACTGAGAATAATTGTGTCTGTGTGTCTGATGAAATGTTGTCCGTTGCTGAGTTGATAAGTGTATATGAAGTGTGTGTGCGAGATACAGTTGAAGTGTCACAAGCTCAGTGGCATAACTGTCTGTGCGGAGCTGTGGATCTAGTTTAATGAGGGAACAGGAGACAGGAGGCCGAGGATGACGGATTCTCCTTCGGCAGAAATCTGAGCCACTTAATCCTCACAGTCCAGAGAGAGAGGAAAATACTTTGAGCACTCATCTGACCCATGCTCATCTCCAAATTTACTATAGAAAAACTGGGCCAACACTTCTGTGTCCTAGGGCGTTCCTCCATGATCTTCCCAAAAATGTAATCTTCTTTTAAATTATGTTTTGGGGAATTTTAATAGATGTAGTAAACAATAACAACACTGAATGTCTTAAGTGTCTACAAATTTTCATCATCTTCTCTTGTTCTATCTTCCTTTTTTTCTCTAAAGGTAAGAAGAAGGTGTCACTCTATGACAGTCAAGCTCCCATCTGCCCCATCTGTCAGGTGCTGCTGCGTCCAGGAGAACTTCAGGAGCACATGGAACAGGAGATGGAGAGGCTCACCCACATGCACATCAGGTAGACTCACACATCTATACCTGCCATCTTCTGACAGCTCCATCAGTTCTTGTCACCGTTTCCCAAACAAATGAAGCACATTGGCTGCTCTCCCTCACATAAGTGTTCGGTCTAAAAATCAGCAGTGAAGACACCTGCTACTGGTGTAATGCTCCAGTGATAACAAAGAGCAACTGCAGAACAGGTGCTTTTCCACCCTATCATCCATCAGCCCACATGCACTTAGGCCTTTCATGTGGCCAGGTTAAGCATGGTGGGATGATCACAGAGATCCAGCACAGTATCCGTCATTCATCCACTGCCTGAGGCTTTCAGACAGGCCAAGGCAGCCTGGAGAAACAGCCCAGGACCGTACTGCTGGTACATCAACTTGACCTGGTTAAATGGCTGTGTTTTCATACAGCGTCCACCCAAACCAGGCAGGAAGTTTCACCCTGTGAGCTTGAAGGAACATTAGCCATAACAAGAAACAATGTTGTTTGAATCTATAGGTCACAGACATCCCCCCTTTTTGTTTCAATAGATTATGCTGCTGGGTTTCAAACAGGGACACAGGGAGAAAGAGAGATGGAGATATTAATTCTCAGCAGGATGTCTTTCCAGCACGAGTGTTATCCATCACACGGCGGTGAGGAGTTATCTTTTAATAATTAATAAAGGGCAGTGGGCCGCCCTCCCCTGCGGGTAGCGGCTGTGGACACTGACATGGCTGTGGGCCTCTGTCGCCCCTGCCTGTTTGATAGTGGTGGTTATTTAAGGAAATTGCATCGTTGCTCCAGGTCTGTCAGGGTTGGATGCCGCTCGGCATTACAGGCCATGATTTAGCCTTTCCTGCACTCCTTTTAACCCCTGCTTATAGCCGCGAGAGTTATTTTCCCAGGCTATAGGCAGTCCAATCGCTTAATACCTATTTAGGATAAAGAGAAAGAGAGAGATGGACTGAAAGAGAAGTAAGGCTGTTTGCAATTTAATATAGAGATTTAGATGCCTTCAAGTAAGCAAAATGAGAATAATATTTCACTGATGTTACCAGACTCAATTATTTTCTCTTTCCATTCTGCACAGAATTTTCATTTTTGGGTGAACTTTCCATTTAATTGATGTCTGTATTGAGCGTCATTTTGGACCAGTTAGATTTTACTTTGGGTGGGGCTACCCAGCTTGACAATAAAATAAAAACAAGTGATCAAAACAATTAATAGAATCACTTTATCACTCACTTTATCATCTGGTTAGAACATGGTGTTAGTCATCATGCAAATTTTGTCATGTTTATAGTAATACTTCAAAAGTTTTCGGTAAATCTACAGTAAAATTAAAATGATCCCATTTTAGTTAATCTACATCAATATTTGCATTCACAATAATGAACTAGATTTAGGCATTCCTGAAGTACACAGAGCAGTCACTGCATTGCTTTATCGATGCTTCGGCTATCAGTGTGGAACTCTGGGTAACTGCTGCCGTCTTCCTTCCCTGTATACTTTCCGCCCAGGCAGAGCTCCGCTCAACACACGCTAGCACACACAGATCATTGGAAGTGACATGGCGAATTTGTGGCAATTTGTAGTAAATCTCCCTTTAATGATAGCGTTTCATTCTGCACCAAATGAGACTTGAGTGCATGTAAAATGGGGAAAGCTATTTAAGATGTAGCATTAGGCAGATGTCTGAGTGGATGCGGGTGAGTGTGTGTGAGATTGGAACCCACCGCCGCACTCCCCTCTCTCTCCCTCCCCTGTGGCCACATCGCCGTGCCCCCTCCCCTGACTCGTCCTCCGCTCTTCATGTATGGAAATGGAAATCCATCATGCCCTTTACCCCTCTGCCTGCTCTGAGGGCCACAGCAATCTACATATTCCCCCACCCTTTCCCAGCCTCTCCACGTAATCAATTTGCCTCCAGCGGAGCGAGGGAGATCCGGGTGGCAAACGACACGAAAAGCAATCTTTATCTCCAGCTTACAACCCCCCAACTGTCGACTGGCATTTATTCAATTTTCACCAGCTCCCTCACTCTCGCTCTCTCTCCCTCTTCTCAGTCTAGCTGAATTTGGCTGCGAGAGGGGAAAGGGAATGCTCGGTTTGTCCGGAGTGTGGAGTTTGTGGGATATTGAAGTCAGTCGCACATAGTGAATCATTTTAAACTGAGGATTTCAGAATGATGAAAACAGTTTGATTGGTGAAGGTTTAGAGTTCATGCTGTATGAATCTATCATTATGATATATTATATATAAGGAAGAAATTAAAACCGTGTCCCAACCAGACATGACACGATACAATCTCATCATCATGGTCTCTCAAAAATGATCTTTCTTCTATCTGTTTTTTCACTTTACCCTTACATTAGAGCAGGAGGTTCAAACTGGGGTTTTTTGTGGAAAATGTGAGAGGAAAGTAAGAAAGTTTAAACATTTTGTTTTTGTAAGTTGCTTTGGACGAGTATTTATTGTGAAAATGACAATTTTTTTTTATTATTATTGATGATTTTACATTATTATATTATTAATATTATTTTCCAAATAATATTTTAATAGTTCCTTTTGAATTTAGTGCAATGAGAGATCTCAAGTACAACACTTACATGCTTCCGTTTAAAATGCAAATATTTTCACTGCAATAAGCAGTCATGATTTATGTATTATAGTCACACTAGTCCTAAATTAACTTGTTCTCCTTATACCTACCATTACATAATATGCCTCAGGTCCTATAGTTTAGCTCCTGTGAGGCATCTCTAAACTAGTAAAGAGTGTTTTTCTGTCACTGGCCTTGCCTGCTTGTCCCACCACTGGGAAAAGAGCATTTTGAGATACTAGGATTTTCAATGAGTGCAGAGGGGGCATTTAGAACGCTACAGGGTATGAAGTGTATCTTAGTGTTGTTTTTTTGACATGAAGAGATGTGTGAGGTCACAGAGATTCGCCCGTGCCACGCTGGGTGGATTTATGATGCCGAGGAGTCCGTTTATTATCTCGCAAACAGCGCACTGCCACCGATGGGGCAATTTATCCCCTCTCAAGGCCTGGTTCCTGATTTGTGTTGTCTCTTTCTTTCCTCTGTCTCATCTTTTCTGTCTGTCCCCTTCTCTTTCTTTCCTACCCTTGCTGTCAGATCAATCATGCCGACTACTGAAAAGGCGGGCTTGAGGCTTATTACCTGAGTGAAGGGGCGGGGAAAAGCTCCAAACCCTGCCTCCACCTGTCATTCATTACATTTGAGCCTCTTTAGCCAGTCCACATACTGTACTGTAACTTCATTAGTCACAGCAGGAACTAAATGAACACAAACAGGATCTGTGTTCTCTTTCGTTCTTCGCTCTGTTTCATTCTTCCAGTGACAAGTGTGCCTGCCGGATCAGACTTTTCAGACCTTTCAGATTAGGGTGCAGGCTAATTCAATTTCAGTTCAACCATCTCTCCGGGTGTGAATGCATGATTTAAAACGAACATGACAAGGGTGACGTTACCCCTGTCATTGTTTCTCAGGTCGTCATCACACTGTTTCATAAACACCCAGAAGTGACTCTCTATGGGGCTCTAAACAAGAGATTCAGCTAGAGCGACAGACAAGGAAACAGGCAGACAGCAAGAGACAAAAAAAGAAAGAGAGATGGCAGGAAAGATATTAATGTTACAGAGAGGAATCTGATTTGATATGTCTTTCCATATTGTCGGCGGATGCTTTAGCCGCCCCGTTTAATAATTCCTGCCTTCCAATCAGTCATCCTCAATCCACAATGTCCACGAGGCAAAGATTCAATGTACAATCCACCCGCCAGATTAAAGAAGGAGTCGCCCCCCACCCTTTTTTCTCTCTCTCTGCCATTCTCTGCCTCTTTAATACAATGTTTACAAGCCAGTGCATTGTCCTCAACATATTTCAAAGTCCTAAGTGCCCAAGGCGTTTCACTGACAAATCAAATAACCGCAAAATCATTTATTTCCTTCTGCCTTAGTCTAACTGCGGGAGGGTTGCAGGTGGGGGGGGGATCAGGTCTGGATGGAAGCATCCATGAGAATGATTACTTCAATAAAAAAATTATAACCCAAATCTGCTTAGCAGTCGTACTTTTGGACAGTAATTGTTTCAAATACAGCATGACCCAGGGCTGCCTGGATTGAGTGGCGTAGAGGATGGGTTTGAAAATGCTCTCGATTCCCCCCCACCCCATTTTCCATCTCCAGATGATTAAAAGTGTGATTTGTGTGGCTTTGTTCTCTTTTGTCTCGACTGTCCTCTCGAAGGCCCGCTCGGGTCCTAAGTGAGGCCAACAAGGGAGCGCTCAATGTGACTGAGCTAAAGTGAGTGTTGATGGAGGAGACGCGTGTAGTCCAGCTCCTTAGGGGACAGAAGTTGCATCTCTCCAAAATGACAGATTGCAGTTTCTGTTCAGTCAAAAGGTGATGGGTTTATAGCCAGTGCTGTGACACATGATCAAAATAGATCAGCCATCATTGCAACAAGTTGCTCTTGCACATCACGTTCCATCGAAATTAACATCAGCACACGTCAGCTGTGAAGTTGTCCTCCTGAATGGCCATTTTGAGTCGGTTCTAGTCTCATCGATTACACGCAAGGCCATAACCAACTACACATCAAGATATCAACCTCGATATTCAGAAGAGAGGTCGATATGAGTTTTTTTTTTGATGGCAGATTTCTAAATTTGGTTTCCTCAGTCTCAATTACATGTATTGGTTATAGCCATCTGAAGAATTTTATTGGTTATAGCCATCTCTCACAGTGTCTTTTTTATCTCCTACAGCAAGAACCCATCACACAAGGACATCAATGCAGCTCCAGGCACACCGAAGGTAAGATGGCCACCGCCATGGAGCCATTTTAAGTCATTATGTTCACTGATAGGCTAAGCCACAATTAATGGCAATTAGTTCTCTGTTTCATAGACAAAAGATGTAAAAAGAGTCTTGTGTAAGAGAGAATGGTTGCAAAACTTCGGGCTTTATTTCCTGCAGTAATTTACTTAGAGCTTTCAATGTTTCCTAACTGCTTATTCAAAAGACCTGCACATGGAAAATGATACCAGTGTTTTTCAGTGTCATTGTCTTAAAAGGAGGAGGAGGCCAAGTGTATTTCCCCAATTAAATTTGCATCCACATCAATTGAATTATGTAGTGCAGTCACCACAAGATTCACTAGAGAGTTTTGATGTGCTATAAACAATTGTATTTAAAGGGGTCGTTCACCAAAAATGGTAATTCTGCCTTCATTTACTCACCCTCATTTAGTTCCAAACCAAAAAGAAAATATTTTGAAATTTCATTGAATTGACAAAAACAGTTGAAACATTCTTCAAAATATCCACAAAAGAAAGTTATATAGGTGAGGATGAGTAAATGATGACAGAATTGTCATTTTTGGATGAACTTATCCCTTTAAGCCATGATTTTGAAGGAAGAACGAATTACAGGCTGATGTGACATTGTCAATGGAGAGTATTGCAACACATCAAACATTTATCTTTCAGTTTATGGATTTTATGATGCCATGAACCTTTGCAAATGCCAGAAATACCAACCTCACATTCAATAAAGACATTCTACAGTCTGCCTGAGATATATATTTGTACTTTATCTCAGAAAAATGCATATTTCTTGGTAAAGAAATGAAAAAGAATGGTGATAATAATAATAAACCATGATTGTCCCTCATCCAGAGGGCAAACCCTTTGGTTCTGACCCGCAGTTGGAGAGAAACTGAGAGTATGGAAAGAGCATGAGAGCCAGAAGACATGGGAGCGGGTTAGAGAACAGGCCGTGTGAGGCGTGACTGAGCATTCTATAGCGCACACTTAGTATTCCGTAGGAGTGTGTGGAAAATGAAGAGGCTAGCTGGGACGATGGAGGGGGTCCATGATTCTCCTTTAAAAGACGGCGAGCAGCAGATCAGGCCCAGCTCGCTAGTTCTAAGGGGGATTAACCCCGGGCCGAGTTGGCCCGTCTTCACCCCTCTCTCAAGCCGCCATTGCCATAGCGACTCCATGCCAGTCTTTGCGGCTCTTAATCCAACAGGGCGAAGGCCAACAGTGGTAGGCAGCACAGTTACCATGCTAACATCTGCAGCACTGCTACTGCTTGTGCTACACGTCAGCGTGCAACCTATACAATGACTTTCAGGCATTTTAAAGGAATTTGGGCTTTTTAAAAGGAATTTAAACATCTGCTAAATGATTAAATGTAAAGGTAATTTTCAAGGCATGTTGCACAAAGGGAATTGTATACATTATAATCAAAGACTTGTGTGATATTTATTAAACATAAATCTTTTAGCAAAGATGATGAATTGTACACTACCGTTCAAAAATCAGTACGATTTTTTTAAAGAAATTATTTTAATCCAGCAAGGATGCATTGAATTGATCAAAAGTGACACTTTTAAACTTTCTATCAAATAATCCTGAAAAAAAGCAGTACAACTATTTTAAATGGATTATTAGGAAAATATTAGGATGATAAGATTTATAAGATGTGGCACTGAAGACTGAAGAAATGGCTGCTGAAAATTCAGCTTTGCCATCACAGGAATTAAATAGAATTAGTTTAAAACAGTTATTCAACATTTTAATAATATTTAACAACATTACAGTTTTTGCTGTATTGACTTTTTTTTTTTTTTTATAATTTAATAAATCTTACTTAACCCAAACTTTTGAACAGTAGTGTATAACCCTTATCATTATATGAATTTTTTTCATATTTAAAATTATAACATATTCTTCAGATTTCAGACTAAGTCAAATTACCTGGGGCTAAACTTTCATGCCATTCATGTGTTATTTCGAGACTATTATCAGTTCTCATTGGACAATGAAACAGTTAAACATCGCACACACTAGATACAGTAGACTCGTGTAAACACTTAGCGCTCATACTAGCTCTCTGGCACACAGCATATTCCCTGAGCTCTAAAGGTTTTGAGATCACAAATAAATTGTTTCCTGACCTTGCGATTCAAAAGCATAAGGAGCCATGCATAATGTCTAATTTACTGTCCCCATAGAGAGAGGCTGCCATTTTTCACATATTAATATTAGATTACAGTTGTCAGCCGCTAAAGCAGCAACCCCTCCT
Source organism: Spinibarbus caldwelli (assembly GCA_039654775.1). Classification (NCBI taxonomy): domain Eukaryota; kingdom Metazoa; phylum Chordata; class Actinopteri; order Cypriniformes; family Cyprinidae; genus Spinibarbus; species Spinibarbus caldwelli. The sequence goes on from CM077235.1 coordinate 22,793,256, forward strand.
CTCACTCTGATTAATCAGAGCAGATTGTAAATACAAATATTTTATAGCCGCCTCATAAAAGCAGGACGGAGATCAAGACTCTCGGGAAAGTGAGCAGTATTTCCCCTTCCCCCTTTCCTCAGTCATTTGAGAAATTAAGTCAATTAAGTTTTCAGAAGGACAGGCCTGTTACGTCTCCCAGCGCACGGCGGTACGTTTATAGGCGATCAAAGTGTCCTGTCATGCCGTCTGGTGTCCTGCTTTCTCTCTGTCGAAACCTCCATTACTCTAAACACTGATGTCCTGTCAACACACACATAGTTTGAAGCTGAAATGGTAGTTAATGGTTATCTGTCAACAATTGTTCACATCAGTCATATTGTTTCAACACACCGGTTTTAGAGTTCTTGTGTGTGTTTTTTTTTTTTAAACTGGCTACACCATCAATTCTGTGGATGACACGTTTGTCTAGCGGATGGCTGCTCACCTCTTTCTCTTTTTTTTTTTTTTTTTGTTTCTCTCTCTCTCGCTAGTCTCTCCTGTTGTCAGTGCACATCAAACGTGAGGGCGAGTCTCCAGTTGTGTCCCCGCTCTCCTCTGATGAAGCTCACCATTCTGACAGATACCAGGTGAGTTGGGAAACCTCAGACGGAGAGAGTCTGTCACAGGTGCAGAGTGACAGACTGTGCAGTTCTGACACTCTGAGCACAACTCCACACACAGACCGAAACTCTCCACTCTGATGCAGCCCTTCATTTCACTGGGGTTTAGCTTGTTGAGGGTGTCTCAATATGTGGGAGTTTCAAAATTGAAGTGAAATCCGGGCTCAAAATGTCAAAGTTGGTGCTTTACCTGAGATGTAATGAAACTGGATCTCTGTCAACAGAAAGTGATGATTTATAAATAACGTTACCTTGAAAATTAGCTTATTAACCACCAGAATACTTACTGCAGGTATTGTTACTACATTAAAATTGTAGTAACTTGCTATTTATTAGTGCACACACACTCACAAAAATGCAGCTAAAATGGCAAAAACATTTTTAAAGAAGGACATCCTATATGAATGAGTTTTTATTTTACAGTTTAATTCAACAATAACTGAATTAAATATAGTAATTTTTACACATATGAAATTACCATAATAGAAACATCAATTAAACTAAATGTCTCCTTGAAAAGATTTTACCCAAAATGTTTTAAAATAACACAATGGAATGATGTACACTATACTGCCAAAAGTATTGGGTCACCCCCTTCTAATGAACAAGTTTGACTACTTTAGTAATTTCCATGAGTACAAATCTTAATGTTTAAGCATATAATGATATTCTAGGGAATTGTGTGCTTCTAATTTTAAAGGAACAGTTTGGACAGGACCCTTTTCTATTCTAATATGACAATGCTTCTGTGTATAAGGCAAGTTTCAAAAAGAAATGATTGATTTAGTCAGTGTGGAAGAACTTGACTGGTCTGCAGAAAGCCAAGTCCTAATCCAAGCTGAACACCTCTGGTGTGACTTTAAATGCAGACCTTGAGCCAAAAACTCTTTACCAAACACCAATGACTTGTACATACACTATATGGACAAAAGTATTGGGACACCTCCTTCTTTAGAACAGAAAAAGGCACTTACAAAACTGTGGCAACAAAGATGGAAACATAATGCATGTATTTAAAAATTGTATTTCCATCTCTGTTGCAACAGTTTTGGAAGTGTCTAAAATGACTGTACCCATATGCACAAGTCATTGGTGTTTGGTAAAGAGTTTTTGGCTCAAGGTCTGCATTTAAAGTCACACCAGAGGTTTTCAGCTTGAATTAGGATTTGGCTTTCTGCAGACCAGTCAAGTTCTTCCACACTGACTAAATCAATCATTTCTTTCTGAACCTTGCCTTATACACAGAGGCATTGTCATGTTAGAATAGAAAAGGGTCCTGTCCAAACTGTTGCTTTAAAATTAGAAGCACACAATTCCCTAGAATATCATTATATGCTTAAACATTAAGATTTGTACTCATGGAAATTACTAAAATAGCCAAACCTGTTCATTAGAAGGAGGTGACCCAATACTTTTGGCAATATAGTGTATATGTGTATCCAGCTTTTCTCCTCCACAATATCCTCCATCTTATCCCAGACTGGATCTGACTGCCGGACGTATTAATACAGACTGAAATCTGTTCTGCTAATCTCCAGCCCCAGGTTTACTCAGGCTGTAATGTGTGTTCTACTCTGATATGTAATCATCCATAGTTTAACCCTGAGCTAATCTACGCTGCCCTCGAGCCCCGGATATCATCTCTGTGCTCCAGTGTCCTTGACATGTTTGTTTTCTTCCTCCTTCCCCCTGGAGCTGTGGGTCTGTGGGACATTTCGTTCGGCATCTCTATCTGTCCCTCAACCCTAGAAGTGGGAAAATTTCTCAATTAAAACAATATCCGGAAAGATCTTTGCACATTAGCTTTAAGAAGGCTCTCCTGCATGGTCCTGATAAGTCTTGTGAACATCACAAAACTAAAATTAATTAAGTACACTTGCTGACAATACAGTGTTTGTCAAGAGGCCTTAAAGGTGCCATAGAATGCATTGATACAATATTTTAAATTGTTCTCTGATATCTACATAGAAGGTATGTGGCTTAGGTAAGGGAAAAAATTATCCAGAAACGGTTTTACATGTGCATTTACAACCCTAGAATTTCTCCCTAGAATGAAATGGTCTGTTATTGGCTTATTTGGAAGGGTCATGAATAATAATGTTGAGCTCTGCTCTGATTGGCTGTTTCACAGTGCGGCTCATTTCAGTAGCTCACAGCAGGAACGAAACACAGGAAGGAAAATATATATTTCAATACTTTCTCTCGCAGTTATATCGTTGGGTAATTATACTGTATATAAAATGCGGGCATCAGGGAGCCGCTATTAATATGCGGGGCACTGAAACTGCTTTCAAATGCACGATCGCTTTTTCCTTTCACTTTCGAGATTCGCGATCGCATGAACTCTGTTCATACTATGGAGCGGCAGTACTTACCACACATTTTACAAGATCAGATACTTGACAGTGGTACTCAGGATCTGTAAATCATTCGCCATCATCCTCAGTCATCTCTCCTTACTCTGTTTATGTGGTAAGTGAAATCTGTAATGTGTACTGTAATGTAACAGGCTACTGCTAGCAAGCTAACCATGTCCCTTTAGTGGCTCGCGTTATTTTATTAGAACGCGCTATTTGCTTTCCGTGCCTTTCTGAATACAGACCCCAACCCATCCCTGCACTTCACATCCCCTGCACAGCCTGGAACATAACATTTATTTCCATGATCTGCCATTTTCGCTGTTGTCCTCGCTTGTTTCTTCACAATACATGCAGAACTTCTGATGATTTGGCTGTGCAGGTTCGGCTGGCCTAAAAGATGGGCGGGTTTATGCAAATGTTGGGGGTGTAACTATTAGTGATCCCAACTGTTACATCACAGTCGGTGTTATGTTCTGATTCGCCTATTTTTCAGTGGTTTTTTTTATTCACAAGATTTACGTAAGAAGGAGGAAACAATGGTGTTTGAGGCTCAGGGTATGTCATTTCCATGTACAGAACTGTTATTATTCAACTGTGCCAAGATAAATACAGTTTTCCATTCTATGGCACCTTTAAATACATAATGACACCATTTAAAGAGGATTTGTGTAGAACTTCTCATTAATGAAGCTGTTTAAATGACCTAATGTTAATGATGCCTTTTTACAAATATTCTTGATCATCCTCTTTTGTAATACAATCTGTCTGGTGTGCATGCATTGGGTCATTAACATGTATCATCATAAAATATATTGACTTTTAACAGCAGTGGCTCAAGAGTTTCTAAAGGGCTCTCTGCCTGTAGACATTATACATAAGCTGACTGTTAGAGCAGTTTGAAGCTGTGAAAATAGTTAAACTTGAATTATTTTGATGTGTATTTTTCCTATATTTCTGTTCAATGTGACAGTCATAAAAATACATAAATGCTGTGTTTTTATGGGGAAAAAAACGTTTTAAAATATATTTGTTGGGTGTATGTTGCTTTTTTGTAACAAAATATCGGAAGGAATAATCTAAACACCTACACAAATCTTAATATCTTACAAGAAATTTACATTTTGAATCGCAAGAGAAAAAGTCACTCAAATAATTAATCTCACCTGCATGTCTTTTATTTAAAAAATACATTTATTTTTATTATGAACACTTCATGTCCCAGAAAAGGAAAAATGTTATAGTTTTTAAGCCAGAAGAGTTTGTTGAGACCTCTTAAACGTCAAATGAATCGAGCAGCACAGATCATATGCGTCATTTACATACTGCTGCGCCCCAGTGGCGAAAGACGGAACTGCACCAGGTGATACTTTTGACTCTGACGTGACGGTCACATGACCGGTAGATATATGGCGGCGATGGCGCGCTGAAACGAACCGCTGTAGGGAGCCTAACATTTTCAATCCTTATTCATCCTTCCTAAATTGATTAGTGAGCCTCATATCGTCGTTTTGGAGAAGAGTTATCCGGGCTTCATGCTTTAGCAAACCAAATGAGTTTGGAGAGTTGTGGCGTTTGCAATGGAAGAGGAGTTGCAGAGCGTTGGCAAGAGAGAAGTAGGTTTGTTTACATTCAGACTTCAGGGATCCGCCGCTGAATCCAGCGCAATCTAGTGATACGCGCATCATTAAAGTCTTCATGAGCAAATGAGAAATAAACTTGAATGACTGACAGATTTTTCTTTCTTCTTTTTTTCCACCTGCAGACATTTTTACGAGTCCGAGCTAACAGGCAAACACGATTGAATGGTATGTATGTTTTCTCCCTGCTAGAAGAAAAATGATGTATTATGATTGTTTATCTGTTGATATATGCTTTATAAAAACGTAGTTGTCATCCACTGAATAGTGTAATACTTAATATCATCAGTACAAATTTCAGTTAATATGGAGAACTTTAGCTAGGCTTCAGTATAATGTTTATAGTATGAATTATTATTATTATTATTGCTGAATTTCGAAATATTGAGTCAACAATACTAAATAGTGATATTTAAATATATTTTAATATTTGAAGATCAGACTTGAATCCAGTAGTGTGATTATTCAGTGGGTGTTTTACATGCACAGCGAAATGCTCATAACTATCAAAATTAACTAATTATAAACACCTGACAAAAATGTCAGATGTCAAATAGAGCAAAATTGGGTTGCGGTTAGATCGTTTATAATCTTTACCTTATAAAATTATACAGTTTAAGGCATTAATGTGACATTCTGCTCAGTGAGCATTACTTGAAACACTTCACATGCTCTGAAGACTCATTTTGCTGTTAGAAACTGACAGTAAGCCCGGTTATTTTGTATGGTTATCAGAAACCCAACCCATAGTCATTAGTTGGTGGATGTGATGGAGCTGCTGCACCCGTGGGGAGGGTTGGTGTGAGCTGGGAGCTCACTGACCTGAGGCCAGTTGTTATTCTGGGTGTTGGTAACCGTCTGGCACGAATAAGGAGCTCCTCACCTCTCAGAGTGCATCAGCCAAATGCTCATCAGCACTGGTGTCTTGTCATGTGGCCTTGCCAGAAGCTTGACATCCATGTCGACCTCAGCATCCATGCCACATATTGAGTGATTTCTACAAGCCTAAGCTGATATATATTAAATAAAGTGGCTGTTTATTGTAGTTAGTATAGATTGTAGTCAATTGTGGCCACCTGTTTTTGCACTTCCCTTGACTGTAGCGCCTGCCCAAGCAGAGAATCTCCTTAACCCTTGGTTTTTTCATGTGTCAACAGTCGATGACCTCTGCTGGTGCAGGCGCTACGCCAAGGAAAGTTTCAAAAGTCCCCCAATCCCAGTGCCCAGAGGAGTGCCCCTAGCCCCTTGCTGCCTGCGGCATGGTAAGACCCCCTCCCCCCTTTATCGCAGCCGCAGGCACTGTAAGGGTAAATGGGGCTGTCTTTGTTTAAGCCCGAGCCCGTATTAAAGTATATCACCTCTCATCTGAGACGCTGTGATTTCAGAGTGAGGAAAAACTCCTGCCGTGCCTAATTAATCTGCCTTTCTTCATGCTATTTAATGATGCCCGTCTCCCCCACATTACCGTCAACGTGGCCGGTGCTTCTCTCTCTTCTCCCTCTCCTGGAGGTAATGGCAGAAGCTCCCGCCTCTCCTCCTCCAGTCCCCCTCGGCCCCTTTCGCAATCACAGCCACCTAAAAATTAATGTCCCCACACGCCATTTGCAGTTAAGAAAAAGCGACAGAGACTTACGGCGCAATAGGCGCTGTTCTGCTGTGTTAAATTTCTAATTATGTGCTCGAGGAGGGGAGGGGAAGAGCGAGACACCCCGAGAGATCCGAGCCCTGGCCGTTTCGTGCCTGTCCCCCAATGTAACCAGGAGGATTTGGTGTTTGGGTGCAAAGGTCTAATGGACAGAGTTCACCTCTGAGCCCTATCACGTCACTGTCATGTTTTGCAACTCATCTTTCTTGCCTCAGTAAAATCCGTGGCTAGAGATGCCTACAAGCCTCCAGCTAAATCTGTAAAGGATCCTGATCTATGTGGGGTTTTTATGTGCGCTTAATGCTGCTCGCTCTTTCTGAATGCTCTTTTTTTACGGTGTATCCTGTGACGTTCTTGGTCGTGCATATTAGCTGCTAATGTACCCAAGTTTTATTGTAAATAAATTAATAAATTTAATAATTAAAATCTAAATATTTATTATTTTAACACCCAAAAAATGTAAATTTAAAATTCAAATTTTTCTAGATTTTAATCATTACCTTATGTTTGATTTATCATGTTATTTGTATTTTTTCTTGTGCTGCAGCCCGGATTGGGAAGATGAAGCGCCGGAAGCCTGAGGATGGACAGGTATGTCCACTGTGCAGCGCCCCGCTGACAGGGACAGAGGAGGAAATGAGTAGGCATGTGGAACAATGTCTGTTCAAGGTAGCCTCATAAACCCAGAGATCTGGGCCTCCAACCTCCTCTAGAAGCTTTGGCTTTTCTGCCCTCACCTTTCCCTGGACATCAGCATCTGACAAAACACACACATACATATCAATGTTTCTGGGAATTAGTTCCTTCTGATTACACCTATGTTGTATTCCTACATGGGTGTCCAGGGAATAGTTGAAGGATTAGCTCTTTCCTGAAGCTTCCTCCTCCTCCACTTAGATTTGGTTGGCACTTTCAGCGTCCTGAACCTACTTTATAGATATTCTGCTATATTGTCATTAAACACTGAGTTTCTAAAGAGGCTCAATGGAAACTGTTGTTCACACAGTCTGGCTTCCCTCTTTAGTCATTTTAGTGGTTCAGGATGCAGCACTTGCCCTTTATATTATATAGCAGGTTCCTCTTAACCCATCTAATCCAGTAGTTCTTATGATACTAATGCACTCTTGGTGGTTGGATTCGGGTGTTCTGTTGCATGTGGTTTGATAGCTCCTAAAATTAGACATCATTAGAAGTTAGTGGATTTGAAAGCGCTGCTTTGATTTCCTCTGATGTAGTCACACTTTGTGGTTTTGTCTTTTTATATTGAATGAACCGATTGAAGCGTGTTGGTACATGTTTGATAAGTGGTTTTGTTTTCTCAGAGGGAAGGTGCAACAGAAGAGGATTCTGCGGATGTTGAAGGAGAGAATGGAACGCGGTTTGAGGAGTACGAGTGGTGCGGACAGAAAAGGGTCCGAGCTACTACATTACTGGAAGGTGGTTTCAGAGGTGAGCGTTTTGTGCATTTTCTTATATTTATGAAAGAAGTTTGTCGGCTGTGTTTATAGAAACAAAAATACAGTAAAAACAGTAATATTGTGAAATATTATTTCAATTTAAAATAGCTGTTTTTTATTTTAATCTGTTTTAAAATGTAATTTATTCCTGTGATGGAAAAGCTGATTTTTTTTATCAGCCATTTCTCACATGATACTTTAGAAATCATTCTAATATGCTGATTTGGTGCTCAAGAAACATTTCTTAAAGTTTTTTTAAATTGAAGTTTATATTCCAAGGTTGTCAAAATAGCTTTCAAACATCACCAGAACCTTTAAAGCTGTTTAATAAGGGTGGGTACATTTCTTTTTCGACGTACCCCAAGATCAGCCTGTTCAAGTGGCGTGTGTGGGTTCATTTATAGGCTAGGCAGCTATAGTCCAGACAAGGTGAGTTCTGGCAGGCCCTGCTTGGCCTTTAAGGAGTCAAAGGAAAACACATTTAGCTGTGCAATTGACCCGCCTCACCCAGTACAGAGATGTGTGTGAGAAAAATGGGCCGCTGACCCCTGGGCTTCCCCTGCTGCAGGAATGCAATTATAGCTCCCAACCTAACTCTGCTCACCTGGGACGTTCTCTATCACATACACACACCTAAGACCCTTTTTGATGTGCTGCCACACTCATTGAAAGACTTTCAAGGGAATTCTAGTTGGTTCATAAATAATTTACCTCCTCAGATTATTTTTACACTTGGGAGGAAGTGTCAGTCATTCCTCCATACTTGAGAATTTTATCTTGGAACTTTTCTCAATGTTGGATCAGTGGTTTTGAAAGGGGCTTATTTCTTCGGTTAAGTTTGTGGGGTTGGCGCTTTAGAGGAAGTGCTAAGTGAACGTCTATCAAAAACATCTCAGTTTTCCCCCTCGCTGTTCATTTCATATTTAGAAAAGGAGTTAGTCTCCTCCCTCAGTGGTCTTTTGTAAACTTCTGCGCTCTTAAATGGAAAGGCTGTTCGATCCCAAGGAGAGAACAGATTGCAAAGCTGTGTGGATTAAGAAAAGAAACGGACTTGCTCCTCTAACGCCCGGCTAGACAGACAGTGGCCCAGATCAATTCTGCATGTGAACATAGCCATGTGTCTGTACAGAAGCTCGCCAGCCCTTTATCTTCAGCACAGGCACCGGTGTAATGGCGATAGAGGGGGGACCTGGTGAGAAGTGACTCGGTGGCCCAGGGGCCACTTGAAAGCTCCCCCCAGGATGCTCAGAAGGTGGATTTTGCCTTGAAAGCTCAGCTGAAGTCCTCAAGCGTTCAATCGGTCTGCATTGCAGAATCCCTCCAGCCCAGGGGGAGCTAGACTGGGGAGGGAGGCTTGAAAGGAGTCTTCAATGGGATAAGAGGGCTATCGTCTCTGAAGCACCAGCACCTCTCTCTCTTTGAGGACCCAGGAAGAAAGCAGAGAGGAAACGCTTTAAACCGAACAAAAAGAGCACGATAAGGGAAAAGGGAGACCGAGAGGAAGAGAGAAATCGAAGAGGATCAGTTTGTGGTGGAGGCCCATAAGGCCTCCTGTGTCCGTGGCTTAGCAGGGCTGTTGTGCTGATGAAGAGATAGCGATGGCAGTCACAGGCAGAGATGGAGGAGATTTGGTGCAGTCGGGAAAGAAGAACAGAGGCCCGCCGCTCGTCTTTGTAAAGAACCTTGAGAGATGGCACCTTTGAGCCCCCTCCCTGGCAGGCGTACATGGTAAATGCCATCCTGATTGGGTGAACTCTGACCTGCGACACATACTGCGAAAGGCAGATAAGTGTCATGGCAACGAGGTCGAGGAGAGGCCGTGTTTCATGTCCTGTTTCTCTGGGATCTCTGCTTACCCTCTCTTAGCTGCGACATGACACACCTGTCTTGGGTGACATATGTAGATTAGCACTTAACAATCATGGCATATGTAAATCAGCTTGCAAAATGTGACCCGACAAGGAAAATGTGCTTCATGCAATTGACGACTTAACATTTAAACGGAAACAGGACCTGCTTTGAATATGATACATTGCAAATGGCTGTTATTGTCATTCAAAGTGTTGCAGAGCAATACAGGTAAAAACAGCCTACATTGTAAGGGAGACAGTGGAGTTTTTTGTTCATCCTATGTACACAGTGACGAAGAAGAGGAGTAAGCTTATGTCCCAGAGGCTTCCGGGCAAAGAGGCGGTGCGACAGCGTGCATAATTTGACTGAGAGGCAGTTAGAGTGGCACTGACCTTTTCGGCACAGATTAGATTGCCTGCCAAGACCGCTTAACAGTAGCCCCAGCTTTCACAGTCAGACACACTTACAACACTGCTCGGGTAGATATACCCTATTCAGGTGGCCATTTTGAAGTTGTGGTTGCCTGAGTAGGTGTTACGGTTGTGACGGTGAGGAAATTTTCCCACCGGTTAATCGACGTGTGACAACACCGGTAATGCTGGTATCACCGTGGTGGGGGGTCGTTTGAGTTTTCCCTCTTTTCCTCACTTCGGTTTTAAATTGCCTATAAGCGCCGTGCGTGCTTTACTTTAACTTTCACTATTTCAAATTAGCTGCAATTCAGCGTCAAGCAGTTGTTTGCTTTTAGTTCGTGTGAGTTTTCCTTCTGTCCCCCACTTTCCTTCGCTTTTATATAGCCTAGTTTGAAAAGACACCATGCACATTTTACTTTAACTTTTTTAAATTTGTGCCAATTCGGCGTCAAGCAGTTGTTGGTTTTTAGTTCATTTGAGTTTTCCCTCTTTCCCTCACTTTCCTTTGCTTAAATAGGTTTTAAAAGCACCATGCGTGTTTTACTTTCACTTTTAAATTAATACAACGTTGAACATAAAACTTTTATTAACAAAACGAATAAAAATACACCATGCTATATGCCTAATATAAAATAACAAATAACTTACACAAAGTTTAAAAATGTAAGCCTATACAAAACTAAAAATCAGTAAAGAATGAGGAACAAATAATTATGAAACATAGAACGTTTATTAGCAAAATGAATAAGAAAGTTTGGAGGCATGGACGGCATACACCTTGATGTAAAATAATGAAATAAAAAAACACAGTTTAAATAAAAATCGGCAAATACTGTGGAATGAAACGAATGTTTAAAAAAAACTATCACTTAGATTAATGGCAAAAGTCAACAGGCTTTTCAAAATCCAAAATATTTTTAAAACAGGCGCTTTTACATTTTAGTTTTGAAACTCTTCCGCCATCGTCTTTTTCACCTCACTCTTCTTGTCAGTCAGCTCGACTCACTCTCCTCACGTGATAAATGAAATCTGATCTGTGATGCGCGACTGTAGTTCGTTCGATGCGCTGCATTGAGCAGGCACGTTCAGTTTTAATTGTAGTGTCCTCTAACTGAACTAAATGATTTTATTACTATAAAAAAAAAATAAATAAATAAAAAAAAATCAAAATGACGGGGGACGGTGCCGCAGTGGGCAAGTGACGTAACCGGTGTTGCGGCTTAACACCGTTATCACCGCCAACACCGTCTATCGCAGCAAGCCTAGTAGGTGTGCCGTGCTTTTTTCAGTCTGGCTAGGTTTCGTCAGTGTATGGACTAAAGCGGACAGTCTTCCTGTCCATGCTGAATCAATGCTGCATGACATCCATCCTGCCCTGGTTTTAGCAAAGCATTAGCCAGGATCCATAGCCTGATCAATTGATTGAATTAAGAGTGATTTTTTTTTTTTTTTTTTTTTTTCTTTTGGCTGCTTATGGCCTGCCACATCTTCCTCTGTCCTGCCTGCCATTAGTGGTCACAACATTGTTTATTAGTTTTCCCTCATTTTTTCCCCCGGTTTGGCTTTCTTTGCAACTTGTCGACAGTGCATTAATGAAATGTTTGCCATCATTTACAGATTATGGTCTTTTATTTTTGGCTTATTGTACCCTTCCACTCCCCTTCAGATGGGTCAGAAGAGTGGGAGAGTTATCTATAGAGCACTTACACTATTTACAAGCTAGAATGAGGTGATGCCGAACACGGGACCCACAGTTCATGTTTTAATGCGGTCGCACACTTTCCTTCCTCACTTGCACTTCGGTGCCACTATGATTAAAGCTTGCCCATACTTAAATACTATTAAACATTTCTAAACAAGCTACAGTACTGTTCAAAAATTTGGGTTTCAAAAGTTTTGAAGTTTTTCAAAGTATTTTTTTTTTTTTTTTTTAAAGAATATTTTCGTCCGGTGTGGAGACTTTAAATTGATTAAAAACATCTAAGACAAAAGACATTTATAATGTTACAAAAGATCTGTCTGTTTCAAATAAATAAGATTCTTTTGAACTTTCAATCCTATTTTTAACATTGGGAATAATAATAAACAATTTCTGAAAGATCATGTGATTCTGAAGAATGGAGTAATGGCTGCTGAAAATTCAGCTTTGTGATCACAGGAATAAATTAAATTTATAACACATTAAAATAGAAAAGTAATTTTAAATTGTAATATTTATTTTTTACTATATTTTTGATTAAATAAATGCAGCCTTAGTGACAATGAGAGACTAATTTATTAAAATAATGCTTTGTCCTTGTTAGTGTTATTGGTAAATATTAATGGACAGACACTCTTAAGTGCAAGGTATACTAACAGACAGCTGTTTAATTCTGTAAGTTATTGTTGGAAAGTAATGTACATTTAGACTGGTGTGCACAGTTGAACCCTGGTTCTCTGTTCGAGGAGCTCAGATTTATGTAGCTCAGCTATTGTGCACATATGCCTCTACAGTCACAGGGACCAAATAAAACTTAAAAGGTCTCTTTTATTTGATCACTAAAAACCATCGGCACATTGTAAAAAAAGGCAAGCATTTGTGATGCATTTTATCCCTACTCTGCCTCTTTTGGATCCCTTTACGGAGAAGGGGAGAGACAGATCATGGCCGCCACATCCACTTTCAGTCCTCCTCTTTTCCACTCTCCCTGAAGGTTGTAGTTAACCACTCCACACTGTGCAGTAGTCATTCCGTGTCGTAGTGCTTTGAGGAACAAGAGGAAGTACTATTCTCCACTTCCATTTCCTACCTCAGCTCCTCATCCGTGACAAACCCGTTCTCCAGCAGTACCCTGACATCCTTCCATCAACCCCTGAGGGGCCTGACCCGCTTCAGCCTTTCACGGCTCAATCAGACTCTGGGTCTCTGCGGGCTGCTCCCACCCTTCAGGCTGCTTGCGATCCAACCTCTTCCTAACCAGAACTGAAGGACCCAGTCAGCCGGTGGCTGGAGTTTGTCTGTGCTCTCATCACTGGATTTATAGAAGTGCCACTCAGGCTGTACGCCCCAGTGCTCAGGACCCACACCCTGACAGGCACCTGACACAACTCCCATTCAGACTGTCTCTGATGGCTCCATCTGGGCCCAGAGTACCAGGCTTCTGGCTTGTCTGCAGTAATCTGGTTCTGCTCACAGCTAGAACAGGCCTTCCTAATTGGGCTTTCTCTGGCATGACAAGCCTGTCCTAGATTGGGACTGTTACAGTCGGAGTGACACATTTATTGTAACGTATAATGTGTATTATTAAATGCGACACAGGATTTAAACCCAAATTTAATTTACTGATGACTGTCATTCTTCTCCTCCCTCTTTTTAGGAACAGGCTTTGCCATGTGTAGCACGAAGGAGAGCCATGACAGTGATGCAGACCTGGATGTGGATGGAGATGACACACTGGAGTACGGCAAAGCCCAGTATCCTTGATTAGTCGTCTTGAGATGTCTTGCTCTTCAGTGGCGCTGTAGTGGGCACAGAAACAGTAACTGAAATTGGATGCAGTTGTTCCTTAACTCGAGGTTTCAGGTACACTGAAGCAGACATCATTCCTTGTTCTGGAGAGGACCAAGGAGAGGCCAAAGAACGTGAGGCACTGCGTGGGGCTGTTTTGAAGTAAGCTGAAATTGAAAACTGATTTCATCACGGACTTTAAAATGACAAATAACAAATCTATAAACTTGGCCCTTCTAAGTTAGTTTATTTATTTATTTATTTATTTTTTTCCTATAGTGGTGGTGTGCCGTCCAATAGAATAACACCAGAGTTCTCAAAATGGGCCAGTGATGGTGAGTTGGCCTTCAAATAAACACTGTTCTTTTGAACTTTGTTCATCAGAGAATCCTGAAAGAAAATGTTCTATGGTGTATTAAATATATGAAATGTAAGATATTAAATCAGAATTAGTATATTAACTATATATTATAGCTATATATAGTGTATTAACTAAATAATTAAAATATATATTAAAATAGTAATGTTATTTAAAATCTTAATGTTTCAGTATTACTGTTTTTGCTGTATTTTTGGTCAAATAAATGGTTAAAAAGAACGAAAAACAAACATTTGAGCAATAAGTATATACATTTTTGTGGTTGTGCTCTAAAGTATTTAACCCACTAGAAGTTGCTTTGTGTAAATTCAGTGTCAGTTTAAAAAAAAAAAAAAATGTAGGAACACTCTTTTTGTCTATATATTTGTATTGTTATAAAATGAAATGTTGCTTTTGTTGGCCTTCATTCATTATATATGCTCTATTTGTGTCTATTTTTGCAGAAATGCCATCCACCAGTAATGGCGAGAGCAGCAAACAGGAGCCAAGCTCTTCATCTTCGTCCTCCACACCGAGGACCTGTAAAAACAGTGAGATCGAGAAGTGAGTACAAACACACACCTGTCCGCAGCGGCAGTGTGTTTGCTGGTGTATTGGGGTGAGATTAGTTTGTGTAGGGACTGCAAGATCATAAATGATGCATTTAGTGTGCTCATCTCTCCGGAGCATGCTTGATCACAGGGAGTGGCCCAGAGTATTGATCCCAGGCAGCTGAGCCTTGTCTGGGCTTGACTCGACGCACAGCCCGGGAATGCTAATATCCCTTTAGCCATTTCCATACTACAGCTTTTCACTGCAGGAATTGTGCAGTATTTATCTCTTATTGCAAGAAGTGAAGCCAGATTAAAAGAAATTGCTGGCAATACACCTCTCAGATGCTGTAAATGAGCATGTTAATGGAAGAAAGTGTCCATGTGGCTTGAAACTAAAAGTATTACTATCAGTATTACCTACAAATGTTGTTTAGAGAGAACCATCTTACAAATAGAAGTGTACTATCAAACAACAAGGGTAGCACAGAGAAAGCGAGATGAACACTCCACTGAGACTGAAAACAAGATGGAGGGATTGTAGCAGGCAGCCTCCAGCCGCAAATAAATTTGAATAACCTGAGTGGGTGAAAGGCCGGCCCCTGTAATTCCCTCATCTCCGTGTCTTCATCCATATTCCCCGACAAGTGGTCCCGCTAAACTCTCCTCCCACTTACGTGCGTGGGGGCCCAGCCCCAGTGAATGGGTAATTGGGGTCAGAGCGCAGCTCCTGGTAGAAGAGGGGATTATTGCAATGGTGGTGGTACGGCTATCCTGGTTTGATCTCCCCCCAGCTGTCTAGAGCTGGACCAGGGTCAACATGTTAGCCACAGACATACCTCACCCAATAGCAGGACACATGACCCATGTCCTGTCTCCTTCCTTGTTTAATCCCACTGTTCAGGGTTGTCCAAGGCAGTGCCAATTTTAAGTTTGTAGCGTGGACTCTCCATCAGGAGATATTTTCAAAAAAATAGGCTGTTTCGCTTTATGATAATGTATATAGCTAATTGATTAAAAAAAAAAAAATCAGAAAAAATATTTATTTTATATATAAAAATATATATTTTTATATATAAAATAAATATTTTTTCTGATTTTTTTTAATCAATATAAAAATATATTTATTTATTTATTTCAATATTTTTTACTTTGACTTATAATTTTTTATTTCTTTATTTTAGTGTTTTAAAAATACTTTTTGCTTTTGTATAGACTTACTATAATTTGCTTTACATTTTCACAAACACCATTTTTATTTATTAATAATGAGAACATTCCTGAGTATTTCTAAAATGCACCCCCGCAATTCATCGTCCTCTCTGTCTGTCTCTTGTCTCCTCTGAGCCTTCTTCTCTAGGGAGAGGCTTGTAGTGTAGCTGAATCAATCTTGTGCGGGCGGCCATCACGGGGCCCCATATTAAATATCAGAGGCGGATAACTATTGAATAAGCACAGCAGACCCGAAGCAATTGATTTTTCTCGTCAGCACGTCCTGAGCACGTTCTTCTCACCCATCTCCAGTCAAGTGTCCATCCGTGAATGACTTTATCTGTAGCGCAAGCTTGATGTCAGCTCCGGTCCGCAATTGAAATCGCGTTTGTTAACCACGTTTACCACGACCAGTAGGGCTGTTCGACATGGACAAAAAAAAAACGTATTGCGATTTCTTTGATCGATTTTGCGATTTCGATTATAATCATGATTTTGACACACACAGACATGCTTTAGTCATAAATGCATTCAGTGTGAATTTGAAACATATTTCCAAAAGAAAACCAATTAGAGCTTTATCAAAAAGCTGTAACATGTCTCTAGAACAGACATAAGGGAAAATATTCACTAAGTAAAGGTGTAACAAAATGTCTCTAGAACAGACATATGGCAAATATTACGGCTGTTTATCACAAACACAACATTTATCCATTATTTTGATTTCCCATGCAAACGTCGTTACTGAAAATGCTTTTCAGCATTGTAATTATTTTATCACAGTACAGTAATGCAACTTTTCATATTATTCACGTTTAAACTCGACTTATTCACGTTTAAACTCAATAAATATAACTTTGTTTTCCTACCTCCACGAGTGCCATCTATTATTGCCTTGTTTATCTAAAAGTGCACTTTTGCTTGTTTTAAATCTAGCCAAAAAGCCATGTGTTGACTGTGAACAGTAGACATTAATTATATGCATTTATGGTGTAATTACTACATTTCCATGTCAATCCATGTTAATTTTTACCACGAACAATGTGATGTCACTTTAATTAAGCGCGTGCAGGACAGCAAAAATAGACTCTGTGCGGAAACTATCTTTGCACTGCTGCAGAAGCACCGCTCCTAGAGTGCACTGCCGAACCGCAACAGTGTACAGTGTGAATGCTTTAAACCGTTAACATGGGCGCGGAAAAAATACGCACTGCATACGCATCACAGACGGAGTATGGCGTTACGTCTGTCTGTATGCCCAGTCTGTTCTGTTCTCACGCTCCATTTGGGCACTCTACATTCTCATTGGTTCGGATAGTATTCTGCGGTAGGTCAGGACGCTATAAAAACGTGCTATAAAGCGAGTTAGAAATCGCGCAAGCTCAAATCGTGATTTTATTATGATTTCGATTAATCGCACAGCCCTAACGACTAGGGATGGGCATTTCAAGCAAAAGTAATGTTCGAAAATCGATGGGAATTATTATATTATTATTCGAAAATCGCACCCCTTCCCACATGCATGCACGCATCAATTAGGCTAACATTACACACCCATAAACAGAGAGAGAAATCATCTGTATGATGATAAACTGTTTAATTTATTAAAAGATAGGCTATCTTAACTCAAGCCATATAATGATTGTAACATGCTGAAACATTTTAATATAATAAACATAACAGAATGATGGCATTTATTAATATAGCAGTCCGTTTAGCATAAATCAACTGCTCATCAGGTTATAAACTGCTCAAAAATATATTCCAATTCTTTCTCTCGCAATTCTATCATTGGTTAATTACACTGTGTATTAACTGCGGGCATCAGTTGGCGCTTTGAAATCGCTTTTGAATGCGCGCGCGACCATTTTACTTTCACTTTCGTGATTCACGATCACATGTTTATACTATACGGAGCTGCAGCACTTACCACACATTTTACAAGATTAGATGTTTGTCAGTGGTGCTCAGGATCTGCGAATCATTCGCCATCGTCCTATCAGTCATCTCTCCTTACCCTGTTGCTGGTAAGTGAAATTCCATGTACTGTAATAATGTAATAGGGTATTGCTTTTATGTGGCTAACCATATGTCCCTTTAGTGACTCCGTAGATCGCGTTATTCATTTTCCGTGTCTTTCCCAGAACGGATTTAGCACACTTCTAACCCAGTCAGGGATATTTGTGGTCTTCACAGAACTCTTATTTGACATCATTCTTTAGTTGCAAGTCTACAGTGTATGCGTGAGAGAATGTGTTCTTCTGTTGTCTTTGACAGCTTTTAGGTGTGTTATTGGCAGCGCTACCCTCTGCTGACATGAACGCGTCACCACCGCATCAGCACCAAAAACATGGGAAATTTTTTAGACAATAATCGCACAACCTATTCGATATTCTATGAATAAATCGACTAATCGAATATTCGAAAATCGTGACCCATCCCTACTAACGACCAGCGGTTAAAAGTGTGACTTTGCGCACTGTTGCTTGATAGGTTTGACTGAGTGTGTGGAAATGAATGTTAGTGGATGATGTTATGAACACTTTGTGTCTCTGTCCGAGCGTGGGTGTGCAAGTAGGAGGATGAAAATGGACAGAACGGGATTCCTAAGTGGAGCTGCAGGAGCATGACAGCTTAGATTGATTCATTGCTTTCCTCCGTAGAGACTCGCTCACTTTCGCCCTCCCTCCGCGCACACGCTCAGAGCACCAGGCAGCCGTTTAGACTAGCCGTGGCGTTGTATCGGGGGGCATTAAGTGTTTTAGCCAGCCGGGGTATGAATCACCGCAGCTGTTTGATGTCATAGAGAAGAGCAAGCAATGAGCGCAACCCACCCGCCACCCGTTTTATTAGCTTAGCTCCAGACGTGACACACACTCGTTTATTTAATATCGCTCGCAATATTTCTCCCAGTCTGTGCCCGTCCTCCTCGGCCCTCCGTCTGAATCTATCCATCTCTCCCCGACAGTAGAGCCCTCTCCTCCGAAGAGCACCTCTCCTTTCTCCTTTTGCTGATTTGATCAGGTATCACAGGATGTTACGCGATATTGTCTTATGAAAGGGGCCGGGGAGATAAATCTCAATGATGAAATCATTAATCAAATCCTGAGGGGTCACGAGAAGGGGGAGGGAGGTGTATTAACTCTTTCCTAGCCGAAACACAAGGCAGTTTCTGTAGCTTTTGCGTTTCAGCTTCACAAAAATTACGTACATGTGCTTTTTTTCTTCTTCTTTGTGTGCATCAAATGGAAGAAGCATGCAAATTTACGGGAATGACTGTGCCATTGTTTAATTTCCAATTTCCTGAAGTGAGGGGTCTTAATCTGAGCGAGCTTTAAAGAGGCCACATAAGGAGCTGAAATCATTTCATTCCACTTCCAGCCTGAAAACAATCCCAACCCCACTGTTTGTAAAACACATGCATTTCAATCTGCAATGAAAATGAGACTTGTCCCCTTTAGTCACAGTGATTCATTGTGGATTTTGTGTGTGTTGGAGTAAGAGGGTGAGCGTGTTACTGTGTCGTGAGTTGTGTAAATTGTATACATGTGTGTCTTCGTAAGGCAGAGGGGGCTGATGAGTTCTCCAAGCTCTCCTGTGCCCAGATGGGTAATGATCTCTGGGTACAGGGGTCGCCTCTGTCCCCGCTCATTCCACACATGATAAATGAGGGCTCCTTTGCTACCCGTGTCATTGCAGCCAAATTTCTTGCTCAACTTAAAACAATGTAGCAGATTTTTTTTTATGTACCTCCACAATAATCACATTTATTTCCAAATTCATTCATTTTCTAAAACCTTTTCCTTTTAGCCACTTTTTTACACTTTTTTCAGCAAAGTCTGCAAAAAAGGAAAAAAAAGCTTTTTGATGTTAAAGAGCATACTTTTAGATTTTTTTTTTTTTCATATATTTATTTTTAGGTTTTATCCTTTTTATTTATTTGCTTTTTTAAATTACAAGCTGTTGTGCTCAATCAGCCTCTTGATTTAAAGTATGCACTGGCCCTTACTATCACGAATGAATACAAGGATTGATTGGCTGCCAAGCGACTTTATAAAGATCTCACAGTATCTCTCTGTACTTGTAACTCATGTGTTCTCATGTCAGGACACATAGACCTATAGATTAGACCGCCCTCTACAGTTAGGTTCGGCTCTGATGGAGACGGATGGTTAAGGGGCAGGATAATGAAATGAGAAATAGCTTCACACTCAGAGCCTGATCGTAATGGCAGTGTGAGATAGCAGTGCAGGCTCCATCTACTTCCTATTTTAACTTATGCATTTGTTGCTTAGAAAATAAAAATATCCCCTAATGGAGAGTGATGCCTGTATAAAGCATTAGACCAGCACGTCCATCATTGGTTTTAACATCCAAATTGATTTTTAATATAATGGGTGTGCCGTTATAGACCACAGCTGTAGGTAAGCGACATTATTAGTTTGGATGTCAGTCCTCATTGTGGTTTCCTGAGTAACTTAAACTCTTAATTGAAATGACATTATTCCTTCCCTAAATGACGTCATTGGCATTATTCAGCCAGCACACCGCTGCAAAGCCGAGATGAGGCCTGTGTTTAATATGTTTAAAACTTTCTCCCACACACTTAACGGCACCTTGATGATTTTCGGTTTTGAACTTACCCAGCGACCCCTCTCCAGGTTTTACACCTGCTTTCGTATTAAAACACAGCCCAGCTCTCTCTCCCCCCAAACCATCTCTCCATCTCCATCCACATAAAGAAAGAGTAAAACCCTCTTTTATTACCCGGGGGAATTAAATAACTTTTAGAATGTGGTTTTCTATAAAGCACCACACAATGAATATTCATGCTGGAGCGGGTCGGGCATTACTTGGGGGAAAAGTTGTATTCTTTTGTAGGGCCGGTGACGGCATACGGGCAAGTGAACCGCGGCGATTTATGAAGCTGTTAAAGAAAAACAGCAGGCATGGAGCACGGTACACCTACTCTCCTGTCTGCTTCATAAGCATGCACGCTAATCAAGACTAAATGCTTTTTTACAAGCCGGCCACTAATAAGAAGAGATATTAAAGCTTTATAGTCCCTGTGCTGATTGTAGGCTGTAGGGAATTGACCGTCCGGACGGCTCGCTCTCCTTGGTCAAGGTCGTTGTGGTGTTGGGGCTTTTTGAGAGAGACCTGGGTGAGCTTTAGGGTGACATTGAGAAGATGCCTGAAGATGTCAAACTTTAGAGGTTTGCTAACATCTTCCTTAATGAGATGAAATAAAAATAAAAATTCACCCTCTGTTTTCTAAATACATGTAGATCTTATTGTGACCGATTTATCCAAGCATGTTTTTTATTTGCTTTGACCTTGTAATTTTTAATCAAACTTTAACTGATGTATGCCAGACTTTTCCAATCATTTCGTCCTATAAACCCGAAAGCTTGCATTCAGTATGACCTCCATCCAATCAACAACCAATGGACTGAACAAAGTCTCTGCCCTTTTTTCTTTTTCAGTAATTTGTGTTCATGTCACAATACAGAAGAAAAGATCTATTGCTATTTCAGTCATCGCATCTTTAAATGAAATGGGATATGTTTAATTCCTGGCTGCCAGATTTGAAGCTTTACTTCTCAAAGTGCCCATGATTCTTCAGCTACACTGTCATTGTTCTTCATTTAGGTTGGCCTTATTGGAGATGCTGAGTCCATTAATGGTTCTTTCCGTTTTAATAGCCCTTCCTTGATTTACATTCTAATACTACCTGATTACCGAGAGGCCCATGTCCTAGTGTGTGTGGTGAGCATGTACTCATTGTGGAGTCACACAGGCATGTAATAAATGAAGCTATTGGAAAAGGCAGTGGAACGGCAGGCACTAATCGGGGGGATTGTGCCTAGGAGAACGCTGGTGCAACGTTAAATCAATACTGTAGATCAGTGCTCCATCTGGCTGGAAAATGAGCGGATCACCATAAACATCTCGCCAAGCGCCTCGCCGCACAATCAATGGTGGCCATATTGATTTAGTTATTGCGAGTTCATATGCTGTGGACAGTGTTAAATATACATTCAGCAGCTGAGAGGCATTTGTCTGAGGGATGTTTAGTGAAAGCATGAGAGGTGAGAATTTGGGGGAACTGGTACGAGTGTGACCTCAGAAGACTGAGGAAGCCCAGTGCCCTGTTTAATAAGATTGAAATGGTACTACTATCAAGAAAAAAAACTTATTAGTTCATATTGACATCATGGTCCTTAGCAGTGATGAATTCACTGTTTCCAGTTGGGCCGTCTGGTTTTAATTTTGCATTAGTGTTCTTGGGAGTTAGCAGTCGTGTTTGTCTGAACTGAAGTTGTGTGGTAGCTTTAGAAATGTAAATTGCAAATTTGCGTGACTGCACAATTTTAAAAAAAGTAATTAGCATTCCACTGTTTTCAGTTTTATGTATGAGCGAACTGGTTTGTAGTGCTCTAATTTAACCAACCTCTCATTTTTTTTTTTACCTGCAGGATCACAGAGGACTCCACAGCGACCACACTGGAGGCGCTAAAGGCCCGCATACGAGAACTTGAAAAGCAGATCCTCAGAGGAGACCGATACAAGTGTCTCATATGCATGGTGAGAACTCTCACTTGCCAATATTATGTGCGTTCATGTGGGTGTGTTTGGTTGTAACCCATCCTTAATAACATGCCGTGGTGATATAACCTAACACCCGCAATCATGCACCCAGCCGGCTGAAGCTTTGTGATGGTTTGCCTCCTTCGGCTTCAATCTCGCATGGGCTGGAAAATTAACCCGCACGATAAGATTCTGTTGAAGGAGTTCTTCTAGAAGTAGTGGCCGTCTTGTTGGATATCTATGCTAAACCTTGTCAGCTTTATTCCTGTAGGTGCTTCTGACTAATCTGACATGCCTCTGTTGGTTCTGAGGTAGATTAGATCCATCCTGATGTTTGAATTTCTTTCAAATGAAATGAATCATCCATACAGAGGTACAAATTGATCAGTTCTTGCTTTAATAAAGAGGCTTGTAAATGAATCGTTTCGATTAAATCATCAAAACAAGACATTTGTCTGTTTGCTTCTGTGTCATGCAGTCTGTTGAGGTTGAGCATTTCCCAGTGGTGGTCTACTGCCACCTGCTGGTAGTTGGATGTATAGCAGACAAAAAAATGAATTCTCAGTAAATTATTTGGACTAAAAGTGCTAGAAGCGTTACAGACAGTATCCAAATTAAATATTCACACAAAAACTCAACAGAACTCCCAACCATCCCTTTTATCCTGCGTCAATGTTGGCCGAGAGCTTCTGTTAATAGCTGCTGCACCCATTGGTCTGATGTGTGTCTGTGCCTGTCGTGGCGGCCACATTCTTGTTCTCAGTGCCGCTCTTGAATATCCCTGCAGCGCAAGCCGACCCAAGCAGGGGCTGATGGCAAGAATCTGGCGGTCGAGAGGCACGGGAGCGCAGAGGCCCTGCAGCTCGGCGTGTACTGTTTGTACAGAGGCTACGTAACGGGCTGCAGCACTGCCACTGCAGGCAGCAGTGGGATTAAGAAGCTGCTGCCGCTCCGGAGGGTAAGGCTCTCTGTGCTCCCATTGGCCTGACCCCTGCACTGCCCCACATGCTCCCTCAATGCCCACCTGCCTGCCCCCCATGGCCGATCTGTGCTGTGCTGGTGCTGTCTAGTGACGTCTGATGTTGTGTATGTGGGTGGTTAGATGTGAATTATGTTCAGCTGACCTGGTTAAATTAATCATTGCTTTTTTTGTCTTTTGTTTCTTTCAGGACTCATATACAATGCCACTCACCTCGATCCAGTGTTGGCACGTGCACTGTGAAGAATGCTGGCTAAGGACTCTGGTAAGAATTACACACTTGCTGTTCAGTAGGCTCATATTGAATGTTCTCCAGATTTAGGCAATGTTCTACACGTTCTACACGTTGCTTCGCAATACATATGTATTTGTTTTCAAATATTTGGTCTAATTTGATTATGCTGACAATCAGGATATCGTACTGTCAACACCATTTAACATTAAGAATTATTTTTTTGGGAGTTTTCAAATTGTTTGGAGGTCGCAAAATTAGTTTTATTTATTTATTTATTTATTTAAAAGTTTTTTTTTTTTAATTTATACCTGCATTGCTGTAATAGTAGGTAAAATGTGTTAATGCTTTCTTACTCAAAAGTGGGTTTTTATACTTGAAAATATATAGCTTCCTTTATATTTTTGTATAAGGGGGTCCATGAAAAAGCAAAATCAGTATAATTTTTTCTTCATTTATTTTAAAGATTTTTGTTTACATCACCTTTGCTGTACTAGTTTCACAAATACTAGATATTTTATATTTTATTTTCGATAATATTTTTGATAATTTTAAAGCTAAATGAAGCTTATTTGTCTCACACATTATAGTTTTTTTTTTAGCCTCCTTTTTATTTTTGGAATAGGTCCCTCACATGGGGTTCATCATATTTGAAGGGTCTTTGGTTTGAAAACCCCTGCATTAAGCAGCACATCACATGGCACGCATCACAGGCTGTTCCTTGGCTTACTTTGTCATTTCTATGTACATTCCTCACACTGAAGTGTAATAGAAAATAATGGTATTGCAGATGTGAATGATTTAAGTTTTGAAATGCGGGTAGTTCAGATACATATTAAATTTAAATTCTACGCACCACAGAGTGCCCAGACCTTCTCATACAGTGAGTCACTCATGGCCCAGGCCACTGTATAATGTGGATAATGGAGTAGTTTATTTTGATAATGCTGTGGTATTTGTCTACAGTATAAGTTGTAGAGTTCGTCTCAACCAGACCAGTGAGATTCCTCACGTAGCGCTCCAGGATCTAATCCCTTTAGACGGCATTGCATGTTCAACTAACCTCTTATCATCAGAACTGCGATTGCCTCTACTTGTCCATTTGTAATCCCCACACTTACTAGGGCTGTCGCGGTGAAGGAATTTCCCTTGCGGTAATTTTGAGTGGCTCAAAAGCGCGGTATTATCGCCATATATATATCTCTATATCTATGTGGGTATGTGTTACGATGTAAGGAAACTACTGAAAACCGAAACTAAATTGCGTTGAAACAGGAAGAGAAGTAAACAGAAGAGAATGACAAAATATCAGTCCACATAACAGAAAATAAACCTGACAATAAAATCGTTAGGCTATTGTTATATAACAGTTAGTGCTGATCCTCGAATCTGACTGGACAAGAGACTTTTTCTGTTGATATTTCACCTGCGTGTTCTAGACGGGCTGTCAGTCAGTGCAGTTTCATTGTTGTGCCACAAGGTGGCGTCAAGGGACTGTCTTTGAGTCTTTAAACCGTTCATTCAACTACACGTTCAGAAACGCCGATTCATTCAAAGAGAGATGTAATGAAACGCGCTGTTGAAATCAATAACTTTGAGCGCCACTTTTAAAGGCTCAGCTGACCAGCAGAGCGTCGATGCTCAGACTGAGATTTCGCTTTCCTTGGACATGACAACCTGTTTTCACAAATATACATGACTCAGCCTGAAGGACAGACGCAGGTAATCGCACGCGCTCAGTCGATCTCTCTCTCATTCGCAGTCTGTTTAGGCTTGTTAAGTGCAAATCTACTTAGCCTTTGTAAAAATCAGCATGGTACACATTATTATCATTACTAACTTATTTAATATTCAGTACACATGCACGAAGTGTAAAACGAGAAGGGCATAACCTTACAAAAAAAGAAAACGCAGATATCGCAGTTGTTGCATTCCTCTGCGGTTATGCTCGTCAATAGCGCGGTATTGCGATATTGCGGTTATCGCGACAGCCCTAACACTTACACTCACAGGCTCTTCCTATTTTCTAAGCTGTTTTAGCCACTCTTCCTCAGGGAGCCCGCTTTCATTAGCCGCTAACACATTCTGTCACCACACACGGAAGCAATTAATAAGGAAATGTTTCCCAGCTTCAGCCGTTTTCCAATATGCTATATATTAAATCAGCTCCTTCCATCTCCGCTTATCACAAGGCCTTCTGTGTATAGCTCACCGACAAGAACAGAGACGTGTGTGCATGCCAGCCCGCACTGCCACAGCGGATTGTTAGTAATGCAGGCATTAAAATTGTTGCCTAAAGACAGCAATAAAAGTAGCACAGCGGGGCTCCTTGCGTCTTGATCAAAGTAAATGCGTGTAATTTGGTTAGCGTCAGCCTTGTTTTATGAAGCTAATGGAGCGCAGCAGCTACCCGCCGCTGATGCGAGGAGCCCGCGTTTAGTCCGTGACCTGCCCACGCTCATTAAAACTAGGTAAACTCCTGCTTCCTAGAACAAAGAAACCAAACCTCAGGTCCTCTTTGTGTCTGGGGAATTGTGGGTATAGAGGAAAGCACATTGGGGGTTTTGCTGCTACATTGCTTTGGGTTTTACTTCTCACTCTTTTTTAACAAAAAAATGAGCCTAAATGAACTTGACTCTGTCTGTGTAGGAGAATCCAGCTTCACAGTTTTACTCCTTCACTCCGGCCACATTAAAATAACCCACTTGCATAGTCAGACCATGATGTCAAATTTGAAACCGTTGAGATTATTTGCACATTCACCATCCAATGGTAGAGCCCATTGTTAGAGCGGAACAAGCCAGATTGTGTGTTGATGGATGTCTTTCTTTCAGTCTGTGCAGTCGGGATCAGTGGACCGGTTTCTGGTGCCCTAGACATGAACTGAATCGTATGGAGCCACAAAGCCTCTTTACAGTCAGATGTGAAGGCACACCGCAGGGTTCACGCTCTGACACCTTTAGTGCTCCCAGACTCCTTAGTTTGCTAACAGTAACAGTAACAGTAACAGTCTCTTTCCTGTATGTTTAAACATATCAGTTCCTATAGGAGCCATAGCAGTGCACTTCATGTATATGAGGAGAAATACGCCCTGTGTGTGATCAGTGGCATATGTGTGAGAAGGTTACACGAGGACATGTTCGCCAGTGGTTGCGAGATTCCTCACAGTAACGTTTCTGTCTGAACTTCAGCCGACAGTTGGGTTCCTTTCTTAGGGCAGAGCACAAACGTGAGGATTTTATATCTCTCGTGCTTTGCTGTCCTAAGTCTCTGTCAAGTGTTGTGGTATTTTTGAAGCATATAGTTTGCTGACTTTAAGAGCAGATCCTGTTGTGATGTTCAGTCGGTCCCTGTGTAGCATGTGTGTGGTGCAGACCACACAGCTCACCTTCCTCCTCCTCTACCTCTCCCTGCTGTTCTCCTGCTTTTATGGTGCAGGCTTTATGGGTACTGGCTGAACAACAGAGTGGTAGTGGGAAAGGCGCATGCTTGTCGAACAGGGTGGGCCGCCCATGTAAGGCCTGTTTTTATGTCCACATACACACACTATTAAACTACGCTACCTTTCAAAAGTTTGAGCTCAGTAAGTTTTTTTTTTTTTTTTTTTGTTTTGTTTTGTTTTTAAGCAATTTTAAATGGCTCAAAAGTGACAATAAATGTAAAAAGTTACAATAGATTTATATTTCAAATAAACGTAACCCTGAAAAAAGAAGAATTAAAGTTTCCACAAAAATTCTAAGCCGAACAACTGTCTTCAACATTGATGATAAAAAGAAATGCTTCTTGAGGAACAAATCATTATATTAGAATGATTCCTGAAGGATCATGTGACACTGAAAACTGAAGCAATATGTTTATATGCATTAAAATAAGAGAGATCCCGAAACTAAGAGGAAGATGCTTGTGCACTTTTGATTGTATAGCATTTTGACCATCTTCTCCCTCTTATTTTTTTTCTTTCTCTTTCAACAGGGAAACAAGAAACTCTGCCCACAATGCAACACCATCACGTCGCCAGGGGACCTCAGGCGTGTTTATTTGTGAGCAAAACAGCCCGGATTCTTTTTTTGTTTTGTTTTACCTTTTGTTTCCATTTACGCTAGTGTTTTTGGTTTCTCCACCGCCTGAGGGAGTGAAGTATCATCCTGACCATGAGATGCTCGAGCACAGACTCACGCTGACTTTAAATGGGGACTGACTTCACAAGCATAGGACTAATGAGGACTATGTAGACTCAGTTCTCTACTATAATTGCTTATGTGAAGAGCCTTCCCGCCTTCCTCTTGCGTTGGTCCATGGTCCACTCCAAAGTCAGCTTGGTTCCTTGATGAGGAACCTGTTCTTCTCAGATGAAGGAAAGAGTACTCATTCTGTCCCTCCACCTGCACTGCTGCTGCTCTTCGTCTCCCACTTTCGCAACTTCTTCGCCAAGACCTCTGACGTCAACCCGACTGGAACATCAGCCTGATAAGAAGTGACTTTAAACGGACCACCTGAGGCTCTCCAGAACCCCTCGATCTTGATTCTTCATTGTGTTCTCGTTCACCCCAAATCATTACTTTTTTTGTGGTGTTCTAGTGATGTCAACCAAATTCAATGAATCAGTGCAAGCACATGTATAATAGTCTCTGTATGTTTACAGTGTTGTGAGTAAATGACATAGAGAACAAAACACACTTGTATACACACACACACACACATGGACATACACACGCACATACAGAAGTATATATTGAATAAAAGTCCAGTTTTAGTTGGGGGCGGCTTGGGTCGGGGAGGGAGGGGATATGTTTCAATCTTGGTGAATTAAAAAAAAAAAAACAAGAAAAAAGAAAAGAAAACCCTCTGTATTTTTAAAGCAGATGTTGTCTTGAAGTTGAAGTTGTATTTCATTGTACAGGAAGAAATTTAAGTAATAATAATAATAAACTACTCGATCTAGGACTTAAAAGATTTAGGTGTACGTTTTTCATTGAAATATACAGTAAAAACTGTAGATTTAATCCTGAAACAAGGGAAAGTATCTTTCTTTTTCTTTGCTTTTTTTCTAAGAAATGGAAAGATTTGCTTTTATTCACCCACGTTTTTCAGCGTTTTTGACTTTAATGCTGAATGCTGTCTGTCTGTTACAAACAACTGAAATGATTGCTTATTCATTCCATTGAACATACAGTGTTAAGACCCCTGACCGGTTGCATATTATCAGTTTCTTCCCTCAGAAAAGGGACTTTTCTGAAGGGTGGTTTCATTTATAAGTTGCGTTCAGATTTCCTCTCGGAGGCTTTTTTTTTTTTCCCCCCTCAAAGAATGAACTGGAAAAGTCGAGACTTGTTTCCCTGACTGGCCGACTGACTGACTGCACACGTTTTCCCTAGGAGTGAGACCGTGTGCTTTATATTTGTACATCTATGTATTCTGTGATTTCTGTATTGATGTAAGCGCAAAAAAAGGAAGAAATGAAAGGTCATTGCTGATCCCGACACCACAATAAACAGTCAAATGTTGCATTTGTTATAACTTATTTCACTGTTCTTTAAATCTTCACCATAGCTGAATCACAGTCAAGTACTGTAAAAACAGCTGTACCAGTCTCCTCAAGATTCACTGTTTCCAAATGTAAAATACCTCTGTTTGCAACTATTTTGTAAAATACATGTAGTTAATAAGGATTAGGGTTGACTCTTTGTATTCTTCCTTTGCCGAACAATTCGTTCCTGCCCCAAAGATGACAGATTGCACAAGATGATTGTGTGATATGATTTGTGTCCTTGTATATTCTTGAAAATGGTACGTGTCTTTCCCGTTTGTAAGCTACATTTGACATCAATTAAATGACTGTAAATCTGAACTGGTCACCATGTGCTGGCTTCATTCACTGGTCTGCTTAGTGGAACTATACCAGTTTGAATAATCTAGAAGTGAAGCTGATTATCATGTTACCACATGCTGACGTAGCTTTTGAAGTACACCAGTCAATATTTGTCCATTGAGTTTCAGGCAGCAAAACAACTTCCTAACGCATTGCAATTTTTAATATCGATGTGCATTACACTGCATCCGGAGATAATAATGAGGTTTTGAGACTAACCCATTGATTTTATATCTTCCCCGACACTAAGTGCATCGAATTAGTTCTTTTTGGACCTAATTTTGGACCTTTTTGGAAAATTAAGCATTAGTGTTCCTTTCTGCCATCTACAGGCTATATCTGAACAGGATCAAA
Source organism: Spinibarbus caldwelli (assembly GCA_039654775.1). Classification (NCBI taxonomy): domain Eukaryota; kingdom Metazoa; phylum Chordata; class Actinopteri; order Cypriniformes; family Cyprinidae; genus Spinibarbus; species Spinibarbus caldwelli. Next base: position 22,822,893 of record CM077235.1, read on the forward strand.
GCATAAGCACCGCGCACTTTAATGATAAAGACTGTAACTAAAATTTCATGAAATTACAAGATGTAATTAAGAAGTTGTCTACCTCCCCAGTAAAGCCTCTGATCCCAGGCCAAACTCTTGGTACATGCTGTATTGGAGCACCGTGGAGCAAACAGTAGCAGGGTCATAAGCATTTTCAGATGCCTGTAAAATTTTGATATGTTGGAAAATCAGCAGGAGTTTCTATTAAGTCCTTGTAGGCTAACTCCAACCTCTTTTTGGAAGTGTTTGTGGGTTCTTTTGAAAGGAATGAAACAAGCTTGGAAAACCTGTAAGTAAACAGCAGTTATGTTGTTGCAGTTTATGGACTTAATTATGGTGCACATACAAGTGGGGCCATTTTTATTCTGTGAATCACAAGTCTAAAGTTGCATTGGGGTTTCAATGTTAACTAAAACTAAAATATATCTTAAAAAATAAATAAATAAAAAGTAGTTTCCATTAAAATAAAGCTCAAAATATGAACATTAGATACTTAATCAATATCTGATATGTTGCCTTGGTAACATTAAAAAAAATGACAAACTGAAATAAAAACAAAATGTATTTTTAAAAAATATGAAAAGTGCATTATTTTTACAGTTCATACATTTTGTTTTATTTACATTTCATTTGTTTATATATATACAAATGCTGAATGCTGTCAGTCGATTAAAAAATGATTAATCGTCAATTAATCGCATATTAATATATTTGTATTGTCATAATTTCAGACTGAATCTCCAAATTAATGTAGAAACATTGTATAATTTAGCTAAGTTTTTAATGGCATCTTTCTACCAAGTTGCCTATTGTTAATGAAGGCCAGAATCATTATACAAATTCTGCTACTGATGTCTAAATGCATTTCCCCTCAGTTATAGCCATTCAACACTACAGTATAATTAAAGACCATTATTTTTAAAGGTCCCATGAAATCAAAATTGAAGTTTGTTGGGTGTTAGTATCAATATGTTAGTCTTAAGGTTATCTGTATGCCAGTGTGCTCCAAAACATTGACAAAATTCGCATTTAGAAGATACAAGCATTCAAAGCTTGCAGTTCGTCACTTCCGCCAAAACGGCTCAACGATTTTTTGACGTCACATCGTACTCTCATCAAACTTTCTATCCAATCAAATGCTCTCTAGAATTCGAAGCGCCCGCCCCCTACACTATAAATATACGGCTGAAATCGGTCACTTGTTCACAGAATTAGTATTTTCTGTACGGTGAATGGCACGTAGTGTACTATAGAGGGGACAGGGAACGATTCAGACAGTGTAAATATGCTTTCTATTGAGGGAAAAAGAAGTCTGCTGTCACGCTAAGACCGCACCGCGCACACACTCAGCTCCGGTCCAGATACACGGAGCGGATCTCATGCGCGAGTCGGCGCAGACCACAAAACGTATCGGACCTATTTGAATTCTACACAGAATGCTATATTTTATAGCAATATGGATGAGATTGTGGCTGTCATACCCTGTCAAATGCGGCTTTACGAACGGCTTTAGCCAACTTAGCTATGATATAAACGAACGCTATTGGCTATTTTAAAAAGGGGCGGGGCTGCTTGATCTGTCCCGCCCTGTCTTCCTGTTTCAGTTAAAATGACGTCAACACATAGAATACCGCTGCGTGTTTCAAAGCATTTCAGGGGACCTTTAACATTTATTAGGAATTGGAAAAAATAGCAACTTTTAATTGAAGTGAACCAAAACAATCTTCATATAAACTGTAAATTGAATATAGCTTTTTTCAAGCTACAAAATTGCTTTTTCTCTTTGAAAAGATTTATTTTTTTCTTTTTTTCTTTAATTAACATAAATGGCGGATAATGTAGCAGGTTTCTCTTAAAAAGCAGTGATATTTCTTTAATACCTGATGCATTACGCAGATCTGACAAACATCCGATTTTCTCCCAACTCTTTATGGTCATTTAGGACTTTTTAACAAATTTAAGAACAAATTTTCGCCAAAAATGGGCATTTTGACATAATTGTGTCTTTTTGTTGTTGAAACCCGAAAGAGAACTCACTGCGAAACTGTCTGAAGTGGCTTTCTGTGCACACGCGTAATGCCTGTGTTTACAGAGAGCTGCTTCACAGCCAGTACCGAATTAAGTTCTCTTTTGCGTCTTATTGTGCTTTTATATTATGTATTTGTTAAATTTTTTTTTTTTTTTTTTTTTTTTTTTGCTGTTTCAGAATATTTTTTTTTCTATTTTCCGTATTATTTAAAAACTTTTAGTAAAAAAAAAAAAACATGTTCAGTTGTTCAATAGTCTACTGTAACAGTATATAATACACTTTTATGTCTGAGATTGTTTTAACTTGACTTGTTAAATTTGATTAGTCTCTATTAGTTAAAAACTTTTAGTAGAAAAAAGCTGATATATTGTGTTCATGAAGTCTACTGTAACAGTGTATATATATATATATATATATATATATATATACACTATATTGCCAAAAGTATTGGGTCATTGGTGTTTGGTGATGAGTTTTTGGCTCAAGATCTGCATTTAAAGTCACACCAGAGGTGTTCAGCTTGGATTAGGACTTGGCTTTCTTTTTGAACCTTGCCTTATACACAGAGGCATTGTCATGTTAGAATAGAAAAGGGTCCAAACTGTTGCTTTAAAATTAGAAGCACACAATTCCCTAGAATATCATTATATGCTTAAACATTAAGATTTGCACTCATGGAAATTCCTAAAGTAGTCAAACCTGTTCATTAGAAGGGGGTGACCCAATACTTTTAGCAATATAGTGTATATATAATATACTGTTATAAAAATTACACAGTTTTTCTCTGAACTTTATTGATCCACTTCACAATGAGGCACCTGATATCTGGTTGATGTCTATGTTGTATCCTCAGTATTGGCGATACCTTGTAGGGACAGGGATTTAATGGTTACCAGAGGTCAGAATGGGGTCCAGGCAGTAGGTGGTAATGTGTCTTCTATGTAGTGGTGAAAGAATGTAACTGTGGTTGGATCATCTCACCTCTCTACCATCTAACCCAAGTCTTTACTTACTGTCAAAGCCTGTGTATTCCAGACAGCCGCACGATCCATAGAGTGCATTAGGCAGGCTGCGGGCTGGGCTCGGGTTACTGCCCACCCTGTGGCCTGAGTGGCGCTAGAACCAGGAAGAAGCCAGATGAGTGGAAGCAGATCTATAGAAATTGCTTTTGGAGGTCAAAGCTATCCCTGATGGGGAGTATAAAGTGTGGGGGCCATTATAGGCAGTTTACAAACATCTCCGCAGACCAATCAATAGGACAGGCCTTCTCTGCTGCGTTGGGTAATTCCTCGATCGCATTGGCTGTCTGCACCAATGGTAATTTACACCTTCATGTGGGAATTTTACTGTGTCTCCACCCCTTCAGTGTCCACTACTTCCTGGTTGAAGTGCTTGTACAACTCATTCAATTAGGAGCCTCTCCTCTCCTCAGCCTCTTTATAAGATCGATTCACTCAAGGTGCTTGACAGAAAAAAAAGCTTTGGGTATTTTGTTATGCGCTGGAGTAGGAAATTGAGGAATGTTGAAATGTTTAGCCATCTGGCGTATTTTTAAATTGCTCGTCCAGGTTTAGTGCTGCAAAATAGCATCTCCAGAGTGCATTTAAACTACACACATTGTCTTATTTTCAGGAAGCCAATATAATGAAAATTTACTGGTTGTGCATTACTTCCACTTGACCATAAGTGGATAGAGACAGATTTAATTCCCTGTAACATAGACAACTGCTTTTGGTCATAAAGTTCTTTTTGCCAAAGAGGGATGGAACTATAAAAATGTTTCCAAACTGTCACTATATAATGTCAATATAGGAGAAACTGGGGTTGAAAATTATAGGATGAAATCACCACCATACATGATCACCATCCAAAATTAATACTTTTATTCAGCAAAATCTGACCGGCATTAAACTGATCAAAAAAGACAGTTAAGACATTTATATTGTTTCAAAAGAATTATATTTCAAATAATTGCTGTTCTTTTGAACTTTCTATTTATCCTGAGAAAAAAAAAAAAAAAGCATCACGATTTCCATAAAAATATTAAGCAGCACAATTCAGCTTTGCCATTACAGGAATAAATTACATAAATAATAATAATAATAAAAAAAACATTTAAAATAAACAATTTTGAATGGTTGTATAAATGTATATTTAAAAAAGTAGAAATATGTCTGAGAGAGTTTTAACTTGACTCAAGTTGAATTTACTTCTACTGGACCCACAAAGATTAAACAAAATTAGATAATTGTGTAATTATGAAAAGTGTAATTATGAAAATGATTAACACAATGTTTAATGTTTAGTTACATATTTTATGTATTTGTTCAGTAATGTTTCCAACTTGTTTGCTGTTGTAGAATAATACTTTTCCTTTTTTTTTTTTTTTTTTTTTTGAAGTTAAAAACTGAAATTCAAAATAGCACAAAAAACAGAGTTACAGATGTTAAAGAGAAAAAGTGTTGCAACCATCCACAGTCTTCCAAATTCTTATCTGCTTATTTGCCAGTGCACAGAACTTTAGGCACCATTAAAACTCTTTATGGATGATTATGGTTTATTGATGCAAAATATCCCCTTTTCTTTTATCTTTCACTAGCTGCCTGGAGGAATTAGATGCTTGTGTTTTTGTCAGTGTTTGAAAGCTTATCTCTAGCTAACATTGTGGCTAAAGCCATACTGAATTGTTCTTATATTCACCAATGCTTACAAGATTGCCTGGTGACATTATGAGGATTTAGCAGGGACGCTTGTTTAATAACGAGGTGAGGCGAAATGGTTTGTGTGTTTGTGTAGGTGATTGTGCATGTATGTGCATGCATGTATGTGTGTTAGCACTGACAGGATTACCATAACCCGTTCGCGTGAAAGATGAAATATTAGACTGAGCTGCCGTCGACTCTTAATGGGCCAGCGTGGGAGTGTTGTTCCCCAGGCTCAGTAATCTCTCCCAAGACCTATTTATTACCAAAGAAAATCTGCTGTAGCATTCATATCCGCTACTTCCCTGAGATTACACATATCAATCACAAGAACAACGTATTACGACCCCTGCAACAAGATGCATCCATACTCGATGTATCCTCTGTCACCTGTCTGAGTGTTTACCAACTTTGTCTGCCATGTTTGATTTTGGCAGACGGCCAAAAAAAACAACAAGGCCTGACCTGCTAACCTTAAAAAAATTACAAAACAGGCTGGCTGGCTTTGAGGGCCTGACAAGGTGAAATAGGCTACTAAAAGGAATTTATATTTTCTAAAACTGCAATACTAAAAGTATCATAGGGAAAATGTAAGTATTTATATTAATCTCATCATAAAAGTCTACAATACATACAAAAAACAGCCTTTGAAAATGTCAAAAAAAGAAAAGAAAATCCCTTTAATAATAATGTCACATCTCAGAACTTTGGTCTGCATTTTTTTGTTTTAAATGAGAGATTTATTCCCAACATTTTCTTAATACAAGCAGGCCTACTAGACCATTTCAAATCCCTAAGCGTCCTGCAAGTGTTTTGTAGTACAGAACACATACCACATGAGGGCGCTAAGCACTGCTAAAGATTTTGGAAGAGACTAGCGCAGGGGTGTCAAACTCAGCTCCTGGAGGCCCGCAGCCCTGCAGAGTTTATTTCCAACCCTGCTCCAACACAAACCATGCAGTTTTCAAATAAGCCTAAATGACTTGATTATCTGGATCAGGTGTGTTTAATTAGGGTTGCATCTAAACTCTGCACAGGAACTGAGTTTGACACCCCTGGACTAGTGGGTTCAAGGCAAAGGTAAACTTCATTTTGAAGGAGAGCTTCTTTGAAATAATATCTTGAATCGTTAGCAGGATAAATAGCCATTTATGCTGTATCCAAAGGCACTTCGACACAGTAGTCATGTGTATGTGGCTGATTTCTTTTGTTGTGTGAGAAGATTGGACTTGCATGATAGCATTTTTTTTATCCACTCACTTGATTTTATCAAGTCACCACAATGTTTTTTTGCTCTGTTTTGAGTCTCACGTCAACAGGTTTTTGGTGTAACATGACTTTTGTAGCACTGAGCCATATTTTGCACACAATTATCACTTTAAAATTGCTAGTGGCCTGGGTGATTCTATAATTGTAGATACATTTGGCATTGCAGAAAGTTAAGAAAAAAAACTTTTCACAAACAGATTTTTTTTTTTCAATATCTTATTGAAAACATATTCATTTTTAATAATTCAGTGCTTGCCAAACAAAAGTTACTTCCTTTTTTTTTTTTTTTTTATACTTTTAATGAAAAAACAGATGTCTTTATGGTATTGTTTGTCAACTCTGTTACGGACAAATTAGCCAATGTGTAGAAATAACAATAAATCATAACAGGAAAAATCCTTCTTGTTTCATTAAACAAACAGTCCTTACATTCCATCACTTGAAACTGAGATAATATTTCACCTTTGCATACCTTAAAAATTAAAAAAATACCTATGTCTTCACAGAACCGTCCACTTGGAGCAAAATATTTTTCATCTGAAAATGTATTATACCCAATATCCAGTTAAAAAAAAATGTTGAAAAATTATAAGGGTTCAAAAATAAATCAATAATGTTTATTAGATTTTAAAAAACAATTTTATTTTTTTATGAAAATAGTTCATAAACAGAGTTGACCCTTTAAGTAACAGAATTGTAAAGTAACAGAATTGACAGAATTGTCCAGTGGACTGTCAATTCTGTTACCGCAGTTACTCTACCTTGGTAACAGAGTTTGATGGTAACATAATTGACAATTTTCTTTATTTTTTTGCCAAAAACTCCACTTGCTAGCATAAATGCTAAGAGCACATGGCACTAATGAAATCATGATTAAAAGACTTTTAAATAACACATCAATGTGATCAATGAAAAAAATCTGTTTTCCTTTTGATATTGTGGTAACAGATTTGACACTTTATAAAATAACTCTTGGTGTAAGAACTTTTTAGATTAAAATATTTTCTTAGAGAGAGCACCTAGACTTTTCAGTGCTTCAGATCTTAACAGTGAGGGAAAGTGACATCATTTCATGTATCTTACATAGTTGTGGGAGATAATTACACTAATTTAAAGGCAAAATATGGTACGGTAACAGAGTTGATGCAAGATTTACAGACACATTTTTATAAGAAAAAAGTTATTTTTTTAATAATAATGTAGAATTAGGTAAATGACTCTTTAGGGCTTTTATAAATAAAATGAATGAAATATTACCAAAAGAAAAGTACAATAAAATATTTTGATTACATAATGATACATGATGGAAAAAATGCACTGACTAATTCGGACAACAAGAAATCATGATTTTCAGCTATTTAAGACACTTTTTGCAAAAAAATATTATATTGTTATGGACTGTAACATCTTGTAATTTATAACAATGACTAACACAATATTAAAATAATTAAAAATATAACCATTTGAAAAAAGCAGAAAAAAAAATAATAATGACTTACCAAATGTATCTCCAATTATACAATCACCCGCCTGTCAGCCAAGCAGGCTGTCACGATAATGTTCATGTGATGAATGCAGCTTTTAAATCAAATAATTTAATTAAAATAAAGAAATTTTATTAAAATAATAATAAAAAAACAAACAAATCAAAAACGTTTTTAATTTTTTTTAAAGTGCTATGTTGTCCAAAACAACCTGAGTTTCTTGTTTCACATTGTTTTATTTCAGTGAAAGCCTTGCTTAGTCCAAAAAAAAGCTCACTTATTATTTTCTAATCTATCTTATCTATTATTATAATTACTACTACACAGTTCTTTTATATTTATTTATAGAAGTAGAGTAAGTACATTTTGGCTTTATGTTTATACAGGTCAGAATTCAATTTAAGAGAAGATTCAAAATGAATTGCTATTTGCAACCTATGTTACTTACATAATTTTATGTTCAAATTAAGTCTAAATTGGACAAAAATGACTAAAAATGAAAGAGAATGACAAAAATGAAAGAGAACATAAGGCTTACAGTTATGAATAATGTTCATATGCTTAGACAACCAGACAACAAATGAGACAACCATTGTAGTCCTTATAGCAACTTGGTAGCATTTTATCTTTTTTACATACATTTATTGATTGATTGATTGTTCTCTCTTCAGCAGACCTAATTCATAAATCGAAAACTGCCGTTCTGAAATCCAGTGGATAATTTTCCAGAAAAACAGTGTAAATAATGTAATTAAATATGTACATATATAATCAATCAATTAATCTAACAATACTATGAGTAGAAAAAACAACATAATAATGTAGGTTAATAGATACTATGTATTTTCTAAATAATATTTTAGACATAATATCAAATTTTCTCTGTATAAATTGGGACTTTATACAAGAAAGAGTCAGATGCTTGTATCGATGCTTTTTCAATTTTAGCAGCGGGGTCCCTTGTACATGATCATATTTGGGGGTCTGTGGCATTTCAAAAATTTAAAATGTAAGTGATGAGTTAATCTTCCAGGTTGACCTCGAAATTCATGATGACTTTATTGGATTGTGAAAAGTGGACGTTATGTTCCATAATGTAACCAGACTAAATGCAAGTTTGCAAAAATAAAAAAAAATAAATGTATAAAATGTTATTTTATCGAATAATCCATGCGGCTTAAGTGATGTCAGTGGAAAGTTGTTATAGAATGCATGTTGATTTCATGTAAATTTCTAAAGCTTATTAAAACCCCTAAAATTTTTCTGTGTGATACTGAAAAAGCATCGTACCCGGCTATCAGTAATCTCCCACATGGGCACGAGCAGTTGAAACTTTAGACCCCCAGCAGCCCCTCCGCCACCCACTCCACACACAACGCTCGCACAAGAGAAGCCTTTGACTCTGCCGCCTGAGATGCTCCCGCCGTTTCATCTGCCCCGCTCATCACCTTACCTTTCATCTTCCGTCTACCCAGGGGGCAAACACTGGCCCTTTGTCTGCGTGTCGGGGGGCTGGGGTGTAGGATGTGTGGGTCTGCTATTTCTGTGTCCCTTACAGTATCTGTCTGTCTGAGAGGCAGGTGAATGACAGATCTGAGCGTGGCCTCACATAGTGCCATTCATAAGTCCTGCTAGATCAGACGTACAGTGAATTCAGTTTGCCAGAACATCAATATTGCTTCACTTTAATCTGGTTTAATAAAGTCTTGCGAAGGTGCTTGCGCTGTGTGTGTACTGTCTTAATACAGAAAGATGTTGAAGCATTTGTTTTCTGAGGCTGTTTAAAGGCTTGTGGTTTGTTATAATGGCTTTGTTTGGTTTTCTCACTCTTTCAAGAACAGTACTTGTACTGTAGCCGTGGCTCATCACACTCCATTACTTTGTTTGTCTTAGCGAGGATATGCTCCGCTAATTGTGCAGTAATACCACTAACTGTGCGTTAAACTGTGTCATAATCCTGCGACTGGACTTTAGCGTGTTTAATGGGAAGAGCCTCTAATTAGGGGATTTTTTACAACACTTAGCAAACGTTACACTTGTTGTCAAACAAACACACACAATACATAGTTGATGTTGGTTTTGGTGTGAGGAAACAGTGTGCTGTACTGATATTGTGAGGTGTTCTTGGTGATGTTTGATGTAGGAATTCTGAAACATCAGTAAGGTTTTATATATATATATATATATATATATATATATATATATATATATATATATATATATATATATATAAATTATGTTTTAAATAAATGTTTTCAACTGATTGTAAAGCTGTTTTCAACTGATTTTTAGAGGATCGTGTGACACTGACTGGAATAATAGCTGTTGAATATTTAGCTTTGCCATCACAGTAATAAATTACATTTTAAAATGCATAAAAATAGAGAACATTTATATTAAATTGCAATAATGTTTCACAATATTACTGTTTTTAACATTTAATAAATAAATAAATAAATAAATTAATTTATCTTTGGTGAGTGTAACTTCTTGCTGACTTAACATCCCCTAACTTTTAAACAGTAGTGTATGTAGTTTCCCATTTGCCTAATATTCTGATGCTATGCAGTGTATTTGTGCAATGAACAGACTGAAATTTTAAGTTGTCATCCCTAGTACAAAAAAAAGTAATATATTTAAAATGCATTTATTTCATATGAAGTATAGTTCAAATCTGTTAACATATTTACTGACATATTGCTTGAGACTTATATAATTTATTTATATAAAAACTATAATTAAACATTATTCAGAGTACTACTGGTGTACACAATGCACATTTCTTAATATTAAGCCTAAAATGTGTTTTAATGTCACTATTGGTGAGGACTGTATGATCTTTAAATAATATCAGTCTTTAAATGCAAGATATATAAAGTGAAACAAAAGTATACTTGCAATAATTCCACTTTAGCACAATCATTTATATTTAAGTATATCTTTAGTTGGACTTCAGCACTACTTCTGCACAATTAAAGTGCATTAAGCACGAAATTAGTTGTTCCAATTTAGCAGACTTTATTGTGAAGTTTTACAAGTAAATTGTAAATATAATTGTAAAGTAAACCAGTTTAGTATACCAAAAGTACAACTGCAGGGTATTTTTATTGAGTACATTAATATGTAAATGTATTTATAATATACTAAAATGAATTTGAAATACATTTATTGCATGCTAAGTATATTTATTTTTAACTAGGGATTACTGGAAATCTTCTCCATGATATCAAGAAAGTCAAACAGATTTAGAACCACGTAAAAGAGTGAGTATATTATTGAATGTTAAACCATCCCTTTCATTTTAAAGAGTTCTGCTTGGTTAAAAATACATTAAATGCATAATTAAAAAAATTCTACATAAACATGACCAAGTATTTTTAGTTTGGTCTTGTAGAGACTGAACAGAAATAAACTATTTTCCTCCAACCATTCCGATTAACTTACTGACTCTTCTATACATTCTACACATACCCATTTCTAATCCTCATGCTTTGGCAGCTCTTGAAAAAGACAGAGAGAGAGCAGGCATGGGGCAACAGTTTGTCCTGGGCCAGACTCAGTAGTAAGATAAGGACAGAGGGATGTTGTCTTGTTCAGTCAGTTATCTCTGACAGCAGCGCCCTGATCCTTACAGTCAATATGATGAGAGAGCAGGAGAATGTTGACTCTGCCTCGGCCATCACTCCTGCTGGGCAGACCATTGTTACCTGTGATACATGTCTGCCATCATAGATATCTGACCTGCCAGCTTTCAGAGTGTGCTTACATGCTCTAGTACATTCTATTTTATTGGATATGTAGCGTATAGTCATACCATGGCTATTCTTTGGTTTGTCCTGTACATCTTTGAATCCACTAGAGGGCAGCAAATAAACACATTTTAGGGTCATACAACAAGATGTTTTAGTTATTTATTTATTTATTATTTAGTTCATTTTGTATTTTATGTAGGCCATTTTTGAAGCCTGTTTCCCCTTTAAAGTCTACTTATCTTGAATTATCTTGCATAACCTCTGAGGAGATCTCTTTTTTTGTTGTTGTGGTTGTTTTATTGTTTTACATATGAATGCAATCTATATATGTACTTGGATAGAGCAGGAGAGGCATGCTGAAATGTGGTTATGCTTCTTTTTACTCTTTCTTTCTTTCTCTTCTTTTCTTTCTATCATCCTCTACGTCTTATAAAGAAAAGGTAGAGTATGATGGCCCGAGGTGGCTTTGACTCACCTGTGCAAACAAGGAGTTGGAAAGACTGGTTTTAAATCCGCCAAATCCACCGTATTCTGTAACTGACTGCCAGCTTTATATTCTGCCTTAATTAACCACAAATTTTAGTATTTAAGAACTTTGTCTGTGCCATTCATGATGCTAAACGTTCCTTCTTTTAATTGCAGACACTTATCAGCTTTACAGAAGAGGAGGACGAGTAATGTTTTGATTCACTAGGATTTAAAGTACAACTAGGGAGAGAGAAAACACCATTACAGGTTAGTATAATCCCTGTGTCATTCATGTCACAGTTGACTTTATGTTGGGACATAAAGACATGTCATTCTGTTTCCCTTTTTTGTGGTCCGCGTAACATCTCTCTTTACTGTGAATGTAAACATCCCAAGAGTGCAAATAAAGCTTATCGCTCTTCCTATTAACTCCCAGTGTAAATATTGAAACCGTTCTGAATATGAAAATGCTAGTGTGTTTCTTCATCTACCAGGATGTTAGACCACAGACATGTTCTTCGTTTTCCCATGGCAAAGATATAGTTTTTTTCCTCTCTCTCTCTTTCCACATACAGTAAAGCAAATTAGCCACTTTTCATAAACTCAGAGTCATTCATCTGCAGTATATTAGTATTTTTTTCTACCCAGTGATGTCAAAATGATGCCAAAATCTCTCTGTCATTGGTTGCCTTGGGGTGTTTGTTTTGTTTTGTTTTTTCGCATACTTTAAAACCAAAGACTATGCAAATCTGACAGCTAATTCCTTCATTTCCTTCTTTGTCTGTCCATTTTAAAGTATGTACATGTTACTTCTGCTGTAGCATGATGTCTCAAGGGAAATATATATATTTTTGACTAAGTCGCTTTTTCACACTCACAAAAGTATATTTAACATCCTTGTTAGACCAACACTGCACATCTGCTTTTGTCTTGGATAATTTTAGCTTACATTAGATTTGCAATGACTCTGCAAACTGTCTACCTCAGTCTGCCCTGAATACCAGCATTGTTATTGTTATACAACTATTAAATATTGTTTTCTTAATTGAAATAAAACTGAAATAAGATAAATATTAGATGGAAAACTACAATGAAAACAAAATGTAATGAAAATTAGAAATGTTGCTTGAAATAAAGTTCAAGTTGAAGTATTAAAATTACTAAAACTACAAATGACAACACAAAATGATTTAAATTCAAATGGAAACTGAAAATATAAAAGCTAATTCACAATATAAGAGTGTAGAAATAATACTAAAATAACACTTCTGAATACCCTCATGACTATATTTGTACTAGAAAAAGACAGGTGGCACAAAAAGATGATGATGCCGATTCAACATGCACCAGCTGGCATTCGTTCAAGTGTGGATCCTCTCGAGGATGTTTATTCTTAGACATGCTCTTTAAAGTCCTTCTATATCCTCTGTCAAAAAAAAAAGTGTGCAGCCTGGCCCTCCCCCAGCCTGCCTGTGTGCACGGAGGATTTTGATGTGGTGTCAGACAATGGGCGATTTAGAGATTTCCTGTTTCGGAGTGTCGTATGATTTGTCCTCAGGCAGTGATGTTTAAGAAAGCTTTTGTTGCAGAATAGGACCAGTGGAAACTATACTTCCCAAAGGTCCTTTATGTCACCTGTTGAATACTGGGATTGCGAGCCATTGTGCGGTGATTTACACAGGTAACGTTGGCTCCAGTGACCCCGGCTTGACATGCGCAGAGTTAACAGCGTATTTGATATGGCTGCCTTTTTGCTTTTACCAGATCTTTCTGTCAGGAGAGCAGGCTTTGTGACGGACAATGCCTTTTGTTGTCGGGCACAAAGAAGAGGTTTCAAAGATCTATTCACATTTCCGCTGTGATTATGGCACATGGATGTATAATTTCATCAGAGAGGTACAAAATGTCTTCCATCAAAGAAGAACATAACTCTAAAAATCATTTGAGTTGCCTACACCGCTTATTCGCTGAGTTGATATGTGTGGTTTGGTGCAGGTGTGAGATAGATTATTATATTTTGGAGCTCAGGCATTCTGTTTACTTCCTGCATGTCAACTCCAGCGCTCTTGCATGAGAGCGTGAGACATGGCGACAGGTAAACAGGACTGACAAGGAGGATGTAGTTCATGTGCAATTTGTTTTTGCATGTCCCAGCCTGGAAATGCTTGTTCTCTGGGCTAAAAGTTCAAGACCTTATAATCGTGTGTGTGTGTGTGTGTGTGTGTGTGTGTGTGATGAAGTGCGTGTGTGGAGTGAGGGGGGGATTGGGATGGGAGGCCAGAAAATGTGTGTGAACAAGAGAGAGGAGTGACAGAGAAAGAGAAGAAAGAGATCGGGACAAAAGAGAGAACTGGCTTATTGAGAGAACATCAAACGGCTCTCTTGAGGCTCTCCTCCTGCAGAACAGGTTTTGCTCATCTGCCACTTCCATTGAGAACAAGAAGAGCCAAAACCACATCCACATCATTGTTCTTTTACTTTCTCTGCTCGACTTTTATCACGGCATCTGTAAAAACAAAGATAAAGTTTATTGCTTCAGTCAGCTTACACATCTCAGTCATTTCCGTCCATGAGAGATGATGAATAAACAGATTATCTATATTGTGGGTACAGATTCTGTTTAAACTGCTTAGAGGAAACATTTACCTTAAAAATAAATAATTCTGAAATCATCTACACACATTTGTTGTTTAAAACCTGGATTATTGGTTTTGTTCTGTAGAACGCAAAAGTAGTAGTTTAGCAGAATGCCCAAGCTGTTCATTTCCATTCAACAAAAGTAAATGAGAACTTGCAGATGGCTGTTAAGCTCCAAAAAAGCACCATGAAGTTATTCGTATTCAATATTTCAATCCCTCTGAAGCTATATGATGGCTTTATTTTTTGAAATGGACAAAAAGTTGTTATTCACTGAAACCCATACTTTGTGTGGGTTTCGTTTGAGATGAGGTTGTGTAGATGGTATATATGTATTTAATTTCAGGATGAACTATTCCATTTCACTTTTGCATTTTTTCATGTTTGGGGTCGGTAAGATTTTTAAATGGTTTTTGAAGTCTCTTATGTTGAGCAAGGCTGAGGTTATTTTGTCAGAAATACAATAATAACAGTTACACTGTGAAATATTACTGCAATTTAAAATAACAGTGTTAAAATGTAATGGATTCCTGAGATGACAAAGCTGAATCTTTCATAAATCTTTTGTAACAGTGTCTTTACTGTCACTTTTGATCAATTTAAAAAGGGATAGTTCACCCAAAAATGAAAATTCTATCATCATTTACTCACGATCATGCCATTCCAAACCTGTATGACTTTCCCATTGGTTACTAGCATTCTTCAAAAAATATTTTTTGGTGTTTTATTTTGGACTATCCCTTTAATACACACTTGCTGAATAAAATAACTCAGTCACACTTTATTTTAAGGTCCAATTCTTGCTATTAACAAACTATTAACTATGAATTTTGCCTCAATAATCTTTGATGCTTATTAATAGTTAGTAAGGTAGTTGTTAAGTTTAAGTATTGGGTAGGATTAGGGATGTAGAATATGGTCATGCAGAATATATGCTTTATAAGTACTAATAAACAGCCAATAGTTTTTTAATAGACATGCTAATAAGCAACTAATAAAAAAGCAAATCAAATCTTGCTGACCCCAAACTTTTAAACGACAGTGTACGTTATGTGTACATTAATATCTTCAGGTCAGGGTTATATATATTTGACATGGGAGTTCTGTCATTGTCTGAGCATGGCTGGAGGCCTTTCAGACTTCCTTCTAGATTAGTCTTTCCTCTGTCTGTAAATCCCACTAAGCCTTTTGCTCTTCAGAGACAAGATGATGAATCCAGCCCAGTAATCTGAACCCACTATGTCTGTAAATATGTTTCAGTCAAGACACATGATCATGCCTTAAATGGGGCATCTTCAACGGGACCACATCTTGGTGCCCTCTGGCCTTGTAAGGAGCTCTAAGCTGAAGTCAGAGTGTATCAGACACCTAGCGTGGAGCTGTCAAAAAAGGATCGTGTAAGTGAACAACACTAGATAAGGATCAGATATGAGGGAACCAGGATTGGCACTTTCAGCATGTAGATACTTGTCAGAGGAAAAATGCTAAATCTCTTTGCATTTAGGGGATCCTCTGAGGAGATGCCAAATACTACAGCACTGTGTTTTCTCTTTCACTCTCTCGCAGTCTAATTCTCCTTTTTGGTCATGTATTGCATTCTGGCACCAAAACAGTTGAAGATTAATAGAACACAATAGCAAAGACTGTTTGAAAACCTATGTATAGGCTACATTTAGCAGACATTCTGCATTTTTGAGAGTTCATGCATTCCTTAAGAATAACGACCTTAGTGATGCTGGTGTAGTGATCTACTTATTATTTAAGCTACAGGAAGGTTTTCTTTGTTGCTCTAGTTTCTTGGAACTTAATGCCCTGTTTTAAAATAATTATTATAAATAATTCAGACAACATAATACCTCGAAACTGTAAAACCTGATGTATCACCAGAACTAGGTGTGTGAAACGTGTTCACTATTTTATTTATTAATTTATTTATTTTAAATACTAAGCATGGATTCTGCTTATTGCATAACAGTATTATATAATAAGACTTGTCAAAGCAGTTAAAGTGTTTTTAAAACCTCATGAGCTATTAAGAATGCAAATTGGTCATGTTGCCAAAGTGCAACAATAATGTATGCACATGACTGGCACAATCTTGCTGTCATTAATAATGTGATATATTTCATCATAAATCTTGTAAAAAAAACAAACTGTGGGATTTGTTTAAATGGTGCTCCAGCTAATGTACTGTTATTTTTATTTCTTTGTTTGTTGTTGGTTTTATGCCAGAGGAAAACTGGGCAAAGGTGCCTGTCAGGTTTAGTTGTACTGTAACACAAGCAATAGTTCCGCAAGAAATGCAGAACTATTGCTTGCGATAATTTTAATTTTCCTTACCGTCTCTCCTTGTTTTAGGCCTATTTTCTAGGAATATTTACAAACTCAAAAACATTCAGGCCTAATAAGAAAGATTTATGTATTTTATCCATTTGAATTAGAGTTTTAACATAAACAATTACCATGTTTATATATTTATTATCCAATCTATTCATTAAACCAGGATCATATTCCACAGATCAGTGTGGAAGAACATAACTGTCCAGAGCTCTGACCCCAATCCCATTGAACAACTTTGGGATGAACTGGAACGGAGATTGTGAGCCAGACCTTCTCATCCATCATCAGTGCCTGACCTCACAAATGCTCTACTGGTTGAATGGGCAAATGTTCACATAGAAGCTCTTCAAAAACTCATGGAAAGCCTTCCCAGAAGAGTGGAAGCTGTTATAGCTGTCCCAGTACTTTTGTCCATATAGTGTATTTATAAATAACAGTGTTAAAATGTAATGTATTCCTGAGATAGCAAAGCTGAATCTTTTATAAATCTTTTGTAGAGCATATTATTTTAATAAATTAACTATTTTTAAAGATGTTTAAATGGTACAGTGCCACAAAATACATGCAAACTATAGCCAACACAAGCTAACCTTGAATGAAAAAAAACCTTAATATTTCTTAACGTGGGCACAATGAAAATGACGATCATGCATAGTCCACAGTATATTTAAGTTCCATGCATGTTTTTGTAAACATATCTTACATTTTTAAAGAAAAACATTGTCTTTTTTCTCCATTACTCACTGTGATGCCATTTAAGCCCACATTATTAGTTTCAATATTAACTGTGGAACTATTTAAACCCACTTTGTTTTTCAATGAGGAATCTAATTACAAACTTTTATAAATTTTCTGAGTGAAAGTGTTTAATAACTAAATTCTTTGCGTGCTTTTACCTTACTAACATTTTACCTTACTGTACTTATTACCAAAAGGCCTACAAATTACACAGTTTTGCACCATTTTATAATAGATGTCTGCTTGTGTGTATCATTTGTTTTCAGTGAGAAAATGACAAAAAAGAGACAAAAAAACTACAGCACCTGTCCAAAAATCATAGAGGCATGTCGCATTTACCATGAAGGCACAGTAAAAAAAAAAAAAAAAAAAAAAAAAGATCAGAGTTAATGCTCATCAGGTTGAATGTTATTGGTACAGGTGATGAGCGCTAACAAACATTAGTAAAATGATTTTTTTTTAAATATTTTGCTCTCACTGAATAAATATATAGATTTTTTTACTCCTTTAAAATCAATAAATGTTAATATTTTTGTGAATAAATCATGATGTGGGCTTATTTGGAGCACATGCGTGCTTAAATGGTACCGGAGTACCAATTAAGCCCATGCCAGACTTTTGACTTTATTCATAAAATATTTTAATTTTATATTCTAAAATGTACATCAACTAATTAATACATTTTCAAATGAGAGATAAATCTTGCATTTTAACAAATAATTTTTCTTATAAGCAATGTCAATATCTATGAAAAACGCCTAAACTTAGATTTTAGTGGGTACACTTACCCTAGTTCACCCAAAAATGAATTCTATCATCATTTACCCATCCTCATGTCGTTCCAAACCTGTATGACTTTCCCATTGGTTACTAACATTCTTCAAAAAATATTTTTGGTGTTTTATTTTGGACTATCCTTTTAATACATACTTGCCGAATAAAAGAACTCGGTCACAATTTATTTTAAGGTCCAATTCTTGCTATTAACAAACCGTTAACTATGACTTTTGCCTCAATAAACTACTAATTTGCTGCTTACTAATAGTAAGGCAGTTGTTAAGTTTAGGTATTGGGTAGGATTAGGGATGTAGAATATTGTCATGCAGAATATGTGCTTTATAAGTACTAATAAACAGCCAATAGTTTATTAATAGGCATGTTAATAAGCAGCTAGTTGATAGTGAGAATTGGTCCCTATACTAAAGTGTTACCAAGAACTAATTTCTTCATATCTATTGATATCTATCTTCATTTCTACTGAAGGTTTATACAGGTTCCACTGTTTTATTGGACAACGAGAATTTTTCATACCTATTGAACAGGTGATGTTCTAGGTGTTATGTAACACCTCAAACTATAAGACCACAAGATAATCTGTCCTGTTCTAAACTACAAATTTTTAATTTTTCTCCTCAAACCCTTTAATGCAAAAGTTCATCAGCAAGATTTAGGTTACATTTCAGTGCTGAAGCTCAGGTTGATCTGCTGACAGAGGGATGTCTCAGAGAAAGCACTTGAGGACAATTATCAGCGAGATGATGTAGTCAGGCTTGAATACAAGAGGGGCACCTGTCTCATCAATACAAGCATCAATCGCACAGACAGACAGATCACTGCTCCTCAGGCACAGGCCGACGCATACCTGGCTCTTGTCCAGATTGTCTTTTTCTCCTTCTCTCTCTCCATCTCCCTCTTTATCTCTCTGTCTTTCTGTCTATCTGCTGATCAACCAATATTTGCATTTATTTATCACAGGATGAAGCAATAGTCTCAGGTATGACAAGTGTACAAATTTCATATCCGCATGTGCCTGTTATTAGCAGGCGGTTTCTCATGATGTGCTTTTATTTTATTTTTTGGATGGCAGAGCATGTAAGCCATTATGAAGGTTTAAGGACACGTCAAGTCAAAAGCTGTCAGGTTTGATCAGTCAGCTCATTTGTGCTTCAGGGCTTTACATACTTTTGGCATATTAAGTGTTATGTGTAACCCCTGTCTTTCTGTATGAGGTTGTTTTATTCACAATCACGAATAGCATTCCCTTTCTTATGAAGCACTGCAGGACTTAGTAAAAGAGTCAAATTGCACACCTATACTATTCAAAGCAAAGGATCAAAGCATCAACCACTTAAAGTTTAAATCAGTTTCATTTGATAACTTGTGAAGGATGAAGAAATGCTATGTTGAATAGTATCCTCCAATGATTTTTTTGTCAGTCAGCACTTTGGGACACAACAGGTGTGTTTATTTTACTCCCAACAACTGTGGTACTGTTATGGTACAATTATGCCTTATTCACTCATTCAATCAGTTACAAAGAATGAAGCGGTAAAAGATCTTTATTTAGCGTTTGTGACCATATCAATTAGAACATGTACAGTATGATGCTTTGATGTCATTCTGGATTGGTCCCGGCATCACATAATTTGTTGTTTAACTCAGTTTCACACAAATCCATGACACTTCAGTGTGAAGACTTCAGCTACAACACAGACAAAACAAATTCCACCAGGCCTGTCGTGAGGCGGTTGTTCACTGATCAGTCACAGTTATCTGGAACTTGATTTATTTACCCCGACAGCCAGGTTGACGCTGTGTAATGTGTCTGAATGTGCTGACAGATTTATCCATTGCCCAAACACTGGTCAACAATGCTGTTCTTAAAATGAGAGCTATCCTTTATCAGTGAGACAAGCCACACCAACTAGATTACACTGAGATGCCAACAGTCCCTTGTTGAAGTTTATTGTTCCCATGTTTGATTCCTGTTCACAAATATGTAAAGCGTGGATTAGGGCATTCGATTTTTAGAAATATAAATAATATAAACTGCTTTATATTTTATATTTGAAAATGCAATTTATACCTCAAAAAACATTCAGTGTTAACAATGTTAAAAAAATGTTGTTCTGCTTAATAATTTTTAAATATAATATTTTTAGGTTTCTTTGGTGAAAAGTAAGTTCATAAGAATGAGATTTATTTAAAATAGAAAAATTACACATGCATTTACTGTCGCTTTTGATCAATTGAATGTGTTTGAATAAAAGTATAAATTTCTTAATTTCTTAAAAAAAAAACAAATAAATAAATATAAATAAACAAATAAATAAATCTCACTGAACCATAACCTTTGAATTAGGTATTGTATATACATTGTTTGTTCATTACTTAACCTGATACTCAGTGCAAGAAAAAAAAATGCATACTAAGTCTATTTACTTTGTTTCAGTATATTAAATGATTCAGCATTTTCTGTCAAATTTCAATTCTGTTTTATATATATATATATATATATATATATATATATATATATATATATATAGAATTTTTTTTTTTTTTTTTTTTTTTTTACAAATTATGAATTATTTTGAACAAACATTTTTACATCATGCATTTCTTACATTTGTTTTAGTTAGATGCACTACTGAGACCACTGGAGGGTGCTGTATTTCTCATACAAGTCCCCACAGTATTTATAATTAGACACAATTTTATTATTATTATTATTATTATTATTATTATTATTGGTCTGCTGTTTCTCATATACTGTTGGCAATCCACAAGATTCTGTGTATTGAAGAATGAAAATGTTCAGGTTTTTTTTTTTTTTTTTTTGTAAATTAGGGCTAAGATGGACTTAATACTAATACTACTAGAAAATATCAGTGGCCATAATCATAATCTGCATGTCACAAAAAATTAATGTCTCATGCAGTAACAACCACAAAATTGGTGGCATTATCAAATACCTGATCCCTGTCGTCAGCTTGTTTGAACACAAGACGTTTTCGTTTCGCGCAGTCTGTGACAATTTTGATAGTATTCCCCTGGGCCGCACAGTCACGTCTACCACCTCGACTGCGCTTCCTTATCAACTGCGCACTTATTAGTTTATGAACTGTAATGATTGCGAGACACGGCTGCTGCTCTGCGCTGGAGGGGAGATTGCAGAAGGCTTTTAACAACTAACGGCATAGATGCGTATCAGAATCCAGCACAAACAAACGGTTTATCAGATTCAAAGAACCTACACAGAACATAATTTCTATTTGATGTTTGGAGTCCTAATCAGGAATGGCAGGATTTTGTTTGGTGCCAAGCGCAACAGGAGACAAAATCACCCCAAACTTCCCATTCAAGAAGTGTGACTCTGAGACAAATGTTTTTCGTACTGCTGGTGCCACTAGTCCAATAACATCTAAATAGAAAATCTAGAGTGGAAATTCTATCTCTGGTCTTTGATGTTGTGCACAAGCAAATCTGCTGAGTTTCCTCTTTGCGTTTTGGAAGCCGCTGGTTGTCGACAATCCCCCGGGCCTTTGATACGTGCCGTGGCCCATGCCAGAGACGAGCTGGAGAAGAGCCACATACCTCCATGCCCCTTGGGTTTGGACTCACACTCTTCGTCTCTTTTCCCATTCAGATTCACATTCAGTTAATGATGATTAATTAAATTGCATTCTTCAGCCTGTGTGCCTCCAGTTCAGCTGCTGACTGATTTTGCTCGTCTCTCAAATTCCATTTTCGTAAAAGCATTTTGAAGGATTGTTTTTGGTGACTTTGATGAATGTTCTTGCTTGAAGCATTGAAGTTGTGATTGATCATGTAGCTGAATGTCAGTACATATGAAGGTACCAGAAACCACTTTGCTGTGCTACTTGCACATTAACAAAGGAATGCAGAAATAGTGCATATTTAAAAAAAAATAAAGAAATAAAACGTAAAAAGTGGGTGAGGGGCGACGTCTAAAGCACTTAAGGGAGACTGGATGTAATGCCTATGGGATCAAAGTAAAATTTTGCTCAGAGCGCTTTCATGAGGGTTTGTCTGAAGGACAAGATAGAGGCTGCCCTGCAGATTCCCCCAGCAAAGCAATTCATTTTCTAGCAATTTGACCAACAGCGACTGCTGGTTGTTGACTGGCAACAAAGTTGAAAGCTGTTTAACTTTTAAGCAAATGAGCAGTTATTCAATGAGGAAAATACCAATAGGAGTGCAGACACTGCTGCACGTGTAATTTGTCTCCTGTGATGTAATCAATGGTAGGCATGTAAATAAGAAGGTCACACTTGATTTTAAGGTCCAATTCTCGCTATTAACAAATCATTAACTGACTTTTGCCTCAATTAACTCCTAATTTGCTGCTTATTAATAGTTATTGTGTAGGATTAGGGATGTAGAATATGGTCATGCAGAATATGTGCTTTATAAGTGCTAATAAACAGCCAATATGCTAATAATAGGCTAAGCAACTAGTTAATAGATAGAACTGGTCACTATACTAAAGTGTTACAAATAAGCAGGGCATCTTATTTTTGCCCAGTTGCATATCCAATAAACAAATATTTATTTTTAATGTTTTGTTTTTTATTTGTTATTTTATTTCTTTTCTAAAATATTATTAATATTATTTAAATATATAGAAGCAGTGCATTAACTGGTGCATTAACTGCACAGAGTATTTTTTTTTCTCTTTAAAAAGAAATGAATATTACTTTAGAAACATATGGCTTTCTTGCAACACAGAAAACACATATCTTTCCAATTTAAGAACTCGGTAACATTTTAGTATAGGGATCAATCCTCACTATTAAGTAGTTGCTTATTAGCATGCCTATTATTAACATTTTGGTTAATAATAAAGCACATATTCTGCATGACCATATTCTACATCCCTAATCCAACCAAATACCTAAACCTAACAACTACCTTACTAACTATTAAAAAGCAGCAAATTAGAAGTTTATTGAGGCAAAAGTTGTAGTTAATGGTTTGCCTATAGTGAGAATTTGACCTTAAAATAAAGTGTTACCAAGACCTCTCTTAATCTCTGTCGGTTGCTCATGTCACTGTTCATTCATTTTGTGAATTTCCCCACACACAGTCACAGAAATCTACTGCTGCTTGGAGGAGTCTGTTTTTGAACTTGTTTTGTCTTGCCAGAGATATTACCTGTGTAACTTCATGCATATTTTTGTGATCAGTGAAAACTCTCACTCGACTCTTTAAATTATCTTTTTCCACCTGCCATTTTCACCATAGTTTATTTTTTCTTCTCTGAAATTGTGTCCTGATCCCTTCAATCTCTTAACAGCTCATCATTATAATCCCTGTAGGTTACACTGTCAGGGCAGACTGACATGTATAGTGCATGTAAATGTGTGTTTGCGCTGACAGCACATTAACCACATGTAGGTTGTGGGCAGCAGGGGTGGGGATGGGAAGTTTTCTGGCTGCCTGCCAGTATACATACCTCCCGTGTATTTTCTTAGATTTATTTGTGTCTTACAAGCTAGTTAACATTTGGAATCGGATTTATGTGCACATTATACTTTCATA
Source organism: Spinibarbus caldwelli (assembly GCA_039654775.1). NCBI lineage: Eukaryota > Metazoa > Chordata > Actinopteri > Cypriniformes > Cyprinidae > Spinibarbus > Spinibarbus caldwelli. The sequence continues at coordinate 22,846,675 of CM077235.1, forward strand.
TTGTTTTATATTTACCTATAAAGTTTGATAAGCTTCAGAACTACAGCGACCCAACTAGCATAATGTGACCCTGGACCACAAAACCAGTCATAAGTGTAAATTTTTCGAAATTGAGATTTATAAATCATCTGAAAGCTGGATAAATAATATTTGCCCGAGATACAACTATTTGAAAATCTGGAATCTGAGGGTGCAAAAAAATCAAAATATGGAAAAAATTGCTTTTAAAGTTGCCCAAATGAAGTTCTTAGCAATGCATATTACTAATCAAAAATGAAGTTTTGATATATTTACGGTAAGAAATTTACAAAATATCTTCACGGAACATGATCTTTACTTAATATCCTAATGATTTTTGGCATAAAAGAAAAATTGATAATTTTGACCCATACAATGTATTTTTGGCTATTACTACAAATATATCCCAGCGACTTAAGACTGGTTTTGTGGTCCAGGGTCACATATGTGTGACTCAACAGTTAGTATGGCAGTTACAACCCAGGATGACCCAGTATGAGAGCATTATGAGCTGGCTGACAAAACTGATTTGTTCTCATGTTTTGCTGAGCATATACATGTGTTTTTGTGCCTTGCAGACTTAAACATTTTGGTTTTATGTGATGTATCGAACATTGTTGTGTCTTCTGCTTAACTAGCTAGAAAAGGTTTTGTTTAAATCACAATAATTTGAGCCTAATAAAATAGGCTCAATAAGAATGGGTTGAAAATTATAAGCAAATCATCATAATATACAATTGCTATCCACCAGAAGTGTTTATAAAATAAACAAAATAAACAAAATAAATTTATAGTTGTCACAAGGTTAAATTATAGTTGCATAATTCCCAGCTACCATTGCAAATTAAAAACCTATTAGTTTTTAATTATTTGTGGTAAAGAAAACAAATATATACACTTATATGTTGCCAAAAATGAAATTTAATAATAATAATAATAATAATAATAATAAATACATTTTATGTATCAAGTTCAAGTTTGAAATTCTGAAATTCAAATTTGAAAAAATAAAACTGTCACTGAACCCTGATTTGTGAATGTATGAAGATCTTACAGAAGAGTGATCAGTTGTTTTTTTTTAATTTCTTGTTTTATTTCTTTAGTCATAAGTGACAGCATATTTAATGTGCCAGTAATTTTGTACGCTCATCTGAAGTTCTGTAATAGCAACCGAAAGTCAAATGAAACTGTTGACCCATATCTCCTCAAGTCAGTTGCGGTCAATGTCTGGAAGATGATGGATGGATCTGCTAATGCGATGAATAAGTGTTGAATTTCAGAGTTCAGTTTGGGACAGTGAGAGTGGTGAGGATGACTCACAGGTAGATCTTATCAGGTTTGCACAGCTGGAATGCCACATTTGTATAGTCCTACAGAAGATTTTATGACACATGTCAATGGTTCTGAAAATGAATTAATCAGTTGTACTCTGAAGTCCCACCATACTTTTTTCAGTTTTCTGAGACAACATTCGAGCATTGTTATTCTTTATATGAGAATTGCGCCCAGATTCATTTCAGTCTGTCAATGAAGGGCAGATTATGGGTTGATACTACAGACAGCTCATTGGTTGTGTGGGTGAACCTGGAATGACTCTGACTCATTGTTGGAAATCCACCCATCTTCCTGTCCATCTTGCTTTTGTCAAGGTTCCCACAATGTGAATCATATCTATTATGATGAGGGAATGCATTGACAATTATGAGTAAAGAACATATATCTCCACTATGCTGCCACAGTATCATTCATATTCATAATTCAGATTATGATTAGCCAATGATGTTAATTTCACAGACTTTTTCCTTTACTTGCTTTATTTACCAAACCAAGTGGCATTTATTTTAAAGAAATGTAGCAAAATCACACTTTTCTTTTGTTTAAATACTTCTTAAAGCCACAATATGCAGTTAATATTATTTATTTACAGTAGCCTGTGTACAAGTACATTAGCTGAACAGCAGTACTATAAATATATGGCAAATTTCCCGTTCTAAATAACGGTTCTCCCAAACTGAACAGTATAACGGGGCCAGACTGGCCCACATTCAGGCTCTCCCTAATTGGCTTTAATAGGCATCGGGGCATGAGGTGCTTCCTCTGCGTCCGCTAGGGGAACCAGTCTACTTCCGTGAGCCTCGTCTCCATCAGTTAACTGCCAGATCCTTAACTCAGACCTACGCAGTCTTGTAGCAGGGGGCCTGTTAGTGGTCATGGCCTGAGCCACCATGTCCCTCACTGGGGCTTTCGTGGCTCCGTTGAGGGGGGACAAAGACGCTGGGGTTTTCCCCTTTACCCTGTTCCCCTCTTTCCCATATCCAGGACTGTCTGATGTGAATAGGCAGAGTGTGAAAGGTGGGAAAGGAGGAAGGTAGACAGTCAATTGCTTAAATGCCACAAACTTCCTGGTGGGAAAAAAACTAAACAAACAAAACAAAACAAAACAAGAAATCCCCAAACTTTACTCTGCATCTCCCCAAATGCTATGATCTGAAATGTAGCAGGACCCAGATAAATGGATACTTCAGCAGTGTTTTCAGATTTGGTTTTGGAATGGTCAAAGAATATAACTAATGTCCTAGTTTTGTAAAGTTTCTGAACTTGTACAGAGCCAAAAGAAGCAGTTTGGAATAAGGATTGGCCACAAATACAAAAGACAAAGAATTTATATAATCCTCCTCATTTACTTTTCTTATAGGTTTACAGTTGATCAATCGAACATAGACTTGTTTCAACAATTAGGATTTTTCCTGCTGGCCTGGTTGGGCCAGTAATTCAAATTTATACTTGCCCTGGCAATTTTTAACTGGCCTTGCCAAAAAAAAAAAAAAAAGACTCCTGTAATTTTTAGAAACATGTTTTCTGTGAGAAAATATTTTGTTATTATACATTATTTAAAAAAAAAAAAAAACTATTTACTAAAAAAAATTTCACATCTTTAATGTTAAGTTTTCTTAGTTATGTTCTTAGTAATGTTAAGTTATATATATATATATATATATATATATATATATATATATACACAGAGAGAGAGAGAGAGGGAGAGAGAGAGATGTGTGTGTGTGTGTGTGTATTTAATTGTGTATAAATATATTTAAATTTATGCATTTACTGCGTAACTCCAATTTAAAATTATTTCTTTATTTTTTCATTAAGCAAGAGTGTTATTTATTAACTTTCAGAAGGTTTTCTCATAATTATCTCTCATAGCCTTTTACTAAAGAAAAATTATCTTTCCCAGGCTTCACAGCTTCACTGCTACAGTGGGAGAAGCTGATATATTATCCAGCCATGAAAGCTTGCAGAGCCCTCCTTTTCCGCTTTGGGGAAGACCTTTAGACTTCATTAAAACATCAACAATCCTCAGTCTCTCCTTTACTTGCCCTTACTTCCTGTACTTCCTGTCTCATCGTATGTGCAGTTAATAATCAGAGCAGAGTGTCAGTCTCCATGGCAAAAGAGCCGCAGTCCCCACAGTGACATCAAAAGCAGCTGTTTGCATTGGGGCTGGTTCAACACAAACAAGCGGTCAGCCGTTAGAACCAGTGACTGAAGTTTAAAATCAGTCTAACAGGGTTTTACATGTTAATACTTTGTTCCATTCATTATGGCATCTTGTAGTATACTTAGCCAGCTTGTTAGCATTGCATATTTCAAAGTTTTTCGAAAATACTTTTATAATCTTATTTTGGTCACACTTTATTTTAAGATCCAGTTCTCACTATTAACTAACTATTAACTACAACTTTTGCCTCAATAAACTCCTAATTATTGCTTATTAAAAGTTAGTGAGATAGTTGCTAAGTTTAGATATTGGGTAGGATTAAGGATGTATGGTCATGTAGAATATGTGCTTTATATGTACTAATAAACAGCCAATATGCTAGTAATATGCATGCTAATAAGACACTAGTTCATAGCGAGACTTGGTCCCTATACTAAAATGTTACCCTTATTTTCTGATGCACACGTGTTATGCATACTTACGTTCTCCTAGGCAACTACAGTAGAACTGCTAGATACCAAATACATACTGTAATACTGTAATAAAAATAAATTAAAGCCTAAATAGAAATATTTAAAACTGATGAAAACTGAATATTGAATACACTACAATAGTATAGTATAATACTAAATTAACACCAGCACAAAGCCATTATTATGCTCTCCAGCTAGGCTTTTAATTCCAGGTTGCTCCTGGGCCAATTGTCTCTCTACTGTAAATCGCTTAGGATAAACTTGTCTGCTAAATGACAACTTGTAGCCTACTGAAAACATTTCTACATCATCTGATATGCTTGTGTTGACATTGCTCCGAATGTGTACTTAACATTTAAATCAACAGTGTCCTAATACCTGTGGATTAGACAGCAGATACTGTGCAGAAAGTGCTTCACCTGGGATAATATTTATTGCAGTGAAAGAACAACTAACGTTAGATGTCAAACAGAAATATGAGTGTCCAACATGACAGAGGTCCTGATCAGAGGATGTCACTGTGTGTCTTGTATGGCTGTTCTCTATAATTAAAGTGAGGACGGATGGGTGCTGATGTGTGTGAGTTAAAGATCAGAATCTCATTGTCTCAGCAGGGGTCCGAGCTTTCATCCTGATCATAGAGTGGGCAGTAAAACAGTTCTCTACATGCAGGGTCTTTGCTCTCACATTAGATTGTACTGTGACACTGCTCTCTGTTACATTTCAAACATAAAAGCATGGACATTTCTTTCTTTTTAGCCTCTTAAATGATCCAGTGTTTACTGGATGGTGACGGTGCTTTGTGAGCAGGTGGGCTCTTTTATATTCAGTGCTTGAGATTCCTGCAGTGGGGTCTGTAATGTGGAGGAACAGGAGAGATGGGTTTATCTGATGGCCCATATTTACTCAACCTACTGTCTTGCCCTGGAGGTGCAATGGCAATGTCCAGGCCAGACCAGATCTTTATCATGTCCTCTTAGGCCAGTGCACTTGTGCCTGCAGGGATACCTTTCTTTTGTCATCTCTACCTTTTAGAAATACTCATAGCTATGCGGCTATTCTGTGTTAGTTCTGACAGTTTGAAGAGTTATTTCTGTTAACGAAGAGTTTTTATGACATGTTCTGTCATATAACTGACAGTTAAGTCATTTAATCCCAAATTATTCCCCGTTTATTGAGCCTGTGTATTTTACTAGGTCAACGAAACTTAATGTTTTTTTTTTAAATAGTATAAGGTTAGAATATGTGTTTTATTCTTTGTAACAATTGTGATCAGGTGGATAAATTGGATTATTTGGTCAATAAGAGACAACAGAAAACAGAAAACAATAAAGTAACAATTATTTTAAATTTGTAAATATGTGTATGTTTAAATGTCCTGTGAGCCTTTATTACGAGCCAGAGTTGTTGTAATAATAAATTTAATATTTTAAAACTTAAATAAATGAGTGCTTTTATTCAGCAAGGATGATTTTAGAGTGACAGTAAAGGCATTTATGATATTACAAAAGATTTCTGTTTCAAATAAATGCTGTTATTATGAACTTTCTATTCATCAAAGAATCTTGAAAGAAAATGTATCAGTTTCCACAAAAATACTACGCAGCACAACTCTTGATAATAATAATAAAAAAAAAAATTCTTGAGCACCAAATCAGCTTATTTGAATAATTTCTGAAGGATCATGTGACACTAAAGACTGGAGTAATGACTGCTGAAAATTCAGCTTTGCCATCACAGGAAAGCATTACATTTTAAAATATATTATATTGTTTTAGTTAAGTTTAATATTATCTCTACAAGTTAATTTCCAAATGATACAGTTTTACATAGAGAACAGAACAGCAAATGATCAGCAGCATTTTTATAATTGTTTCCTGAATTTAAAAGTGAATCATCACGGCGGAAGCATGTGTGGTGTTAAAGTGTTGATAGAGGAAATGCATTCTGTGCCTGTTCCCCAAAGCATCACGCAGAACATTATGGCTCCTGGGCCAGCACAGTTTCCTTAATGCTTCCCATGAGATTGGATAACAAATCTGGTTTATGACTCTTATTACTAAGATGCAGAAATTTGGGTGGAGGAAGTACACTTTGTGCTCTTGTTGGATCAGCAGTAATAAGTGCAGACCTGACCCTGGGCAGGTGATGACGTGGGCTGTCGACCTCTTTCCTCAGATCGCTCAGTCTAAATCTCTCACTTCTGCCTAAATCAACCAGCAGCAGGCACCTGTGAAAACAGAGGAAAGAGCAAAGAGGTGCTGAAGAGTTTAGCCACAGTGTCACATTGACTGTCAGACACTGCAGGAACATGCCTGTTTGCTTCAGCTGTTTCCCTTTTGATGTTCTCCTTATGTAATCTTTCATCATTTAAAAGTACACTTTTAAATTGTTTATATATGATTATGAACCTTATTTGACCTGTTTGGGTATCAAGCAGTTGGAAACATTGCGTACTTAAATATAAAGTAATACAGGTGCATCTCAATGAATTAGAATGTCGTGGAAAAGTTCATTTATTTCACTAACTCAACTCAAATTGTGAAACTTGTGTATTAAATAAATTCAATGCACACGGACTGAAGTAGTTTAAGTCTTTGGTTCTTTTAATTGTGATGATTTTGGCTCACATTTAACAAAAACCCACCAATTCACTATCTCAACAAATTAGAATATGGTGACATGCCAATCAGCTAATCAACTCAAAACACCTGCAAAGGTTTCCTGAGCCTTCAAAATGGTTACATAATAGCCTATACAATCATGGGGAAGACTGCTGATCTGACAGTTGTCCAGAAGACAATCATTGACACCCTCCACAAAGAGGGTAAGTCACAGAAGGTCATTACTGAATGGCTGGCTGTACACAGAGTGCTGTATCAAAGCATATTAAGTGAAAAGTTGTTAAATGTGAGCCAAAATCATCACAATTAAAAGAACCAAAGACTTAAACTACTTCAGTCTGTGTGCACTGAATTTATTTTATACACAAGTTTCACAATTTGAGTTGAGTTAGTGAAATAAATGAACTTTTCCACGACATTCTAATTCATTGAGATGCACCTGTATATTTTGAATATTTGGTGTTACATCAACTCTGGACACTTTCATTTCGTAAACTCTGTTGAAATTAAATTTTATACTGTTTCAATTTATGTGTTACAGTGTCCAACATCGAACATACCTGAAAGAGTAATTTTTCTGATTTCTCATTTCCTCCATATCAGAATTGTTTAAAATCATTGTGATGAAAATAACATTTTAACATTTTTAAAGTAAAAATGACTCACTCTTGTGTCTTGCTGTGGCTAATTGCATTAGGTATAATTTTATAGACCCAAAATACACAGAATTTAAAAATTCCACATTTTTGCATAATTTCACAGATTTACAGTTTATATAAAAATTATATTTATAAAAATGTATAAATTCTACTCACAACATTTGTGAAAGTGTATATAAATAATTTTCACACAAAACAGATGAAATAAATGAATAAATGATTGTTTAATTCATTCTTCACATCAGTTAAAAATTTAACTTTTTTGCAATACAGTTGTCAACAACAGTTTTAATGTGACATTCTTGTAACATACACACATACATAAATAAATGCATACATACAAACATAAATAAAAAATAAAATAAAATATATAAAATATAGATGAAATATAATAAAATATAATATAATTTAATATATATATATATAAAACGTTTTAAAAAAAATCAAACCCTTGGAACATATGGGACATATATTCATACACTTGAGCTGTATGACTGCAGTAGTGTGAAGGGAGGTCTGCAGTTGTAGCTCAGACATATTTCTATTGTTAAAATATATTTTAAAAGAGTTGATTACTCATTAAGGGATTTTAGAGGCCCTGATGAAAATGCTTGTTCTTCTGCAAAATTTTTCACGTTCTCTTTCCATTTATTAGTGTGAAGTCCACCCACAATGGTGACTGTGAGAAGTGAATTGTAACAAACATGAACTTCAAGTTCAAAGCAAAAGGAGCACATACACACACGAGTATCCAACATCCTCTCAGCCACACCATACATCTGAACACTAGAGATTAAGGACTACACCTTCACCTCTTCGAACTCCCCCAGAATGGCCTGTACCTCTCATGTTGGCCCATTTGGGATTACACTTGCTGCTTTTTGTTATTTTTTTTGAGGTTTCTAAGGCTGGGGAAGTGCTGTTTCTTGCCTCTTCCTTCAGCACTTTGTGTGTTTTAGGTGACAGCGGATGTAAGGAGCTGATTATCATGCCCCTCTAGAAGCATGGGATTGGAACTGTTGGGTGGAGAACTTTATATCTGGTGCAGCTCCACCTGTGGGAATGAAACAAATGTCTTTTTGTTCACAGTATGTCAACACATCAATCAAACATAAAATATACATTACCAGTCAAAAATTTGGAATAATTAAGATTTTTTTTTTATTATTATTTTAAATAAGTCTCTTATGCTCATTTCATATTGTGAAATAATATTACCATTTAAAAGAGCTGTTTTTATTTTAATATATTTAAAAATGTAACATTCCTTTGATGGCGAAGCTGAATTTTCAGCAGCCATTACTTCAGATTTCAGTGTCACATGATCCTTCAGAAATTTGCTGCTCTCTTGTGAATAATGGTTGTTATTTTTGATAATATAGTTGAATTTTAAAAAGTTAATAAAACTGCTTAATATTTTTGTCAAAACCATGATACTTGTTTTTCGGGATTCTTGAAGAATAGAAAGTTCAAAAGACCAGCATTTATTTGAAATATTGTGTAACATTACATACTATCACTTTTGATCAGCTAAGCCTTGGTAAACATTAGGACTTTGTCGAAAACATATAATTATTTAAAACATTTGACCAGTAACAATTAAAAAAAAAAAATCAAAATGTGCAAATATGATTTTATGCATTTCTTCTAGTAATTATTGACTCTTTTGCTAAACAAATAGAGTTGTCTTGGTCTGCTTTGGCACTTGGCTGTGTAACTGGGATAGCGTTTCCTGCTGAAGCCTCTTCAGCCAGAAGCAGGGCAGCCCAAAGGCTAGGGCAGGCCTGCGATTGTAGCCCCCTACCGGGCCTGAATGAGGGTCCTGCCTCCCATCAGTTTACCCCTGGGACCAGCCCCATGGAACACAAGATTTTACAGCTCCAATCCAATCGAATCCCCAGGCAATAGAGGCCCGAGTGAAAGAGAGCCAGCAGGTAGTAATAGTCACTTAAAACAGAAACAACATTCCTCTGTGGGCAACCTCGCCCTGCCTGGTGGAATCGTGGAGAATCCCACCAGGTACCAGTCATAAAAGAGACATGATACTATATAGCTGACCCCCTCTTCCGTCTCACCATACATCAGCCTAGCCTTGAAATTAGGCTAATTTGTTTTATTAATCATATGTCATGGTATACATATGTCAGGGTATGAAACTACAGTTGTTCAACATGCCAGCATGCAACTAAAACGTGTATCTCAACGTGTCTGTTTTGGCAGCGGTACAGTCTGACTAAGCCCTAAGCCAATCTAGAACTAGAGTAACCGCACCCATGTATGGTGTGAATATGGAGTCAGCTACTACTCATACGGCTCCAACAGAACCTGAACGTGCTTGCAATGGTCTGCGTGACAGATGCATATTAAGAGGCCTGTACAAACCAGTGGCACCACTTTGCACCACGTTTACACTCTCAAAGGCCTCTGATCTTGCTCACCTGGACTTCACGCCATCCTGGACCTTTTAGTAAACCAAAAAAGTTCATTCATCAATCAAGCTACCTGATGGTCTATACAATGAGTGTTTTGATAAAGGAATAATCATTATTTACTGTCATTTTGACTTTATTTCATCTGTGGAATTCGAAAGTATACGTTTTAAACAGGTAGAATGCAGGTAGAAGGAATGTGGATTTTAAAGTTTCAAAAAAGATGCAAAAACCAGTATGATTCTTCTTAAATTTTCCTTCTGTTCCACTGAAAAAAAGTATTTTGGGTGAACTTTTCCTTTAAGACAAATTTCTGACGGATGTGTATTTTCTCACCAGGCAATAAACACTGATACAAGAGTTACAGTAGCATTAGATACATTTTTCAGAAGTTTAGAGTCTTTTTTAATTAAATGCATTGAATTGCTCAAAAGTCATTGACATTGTTACAAAAAAATCTATATCAAATCAGTGCTTGTGAACTTTATATTGATCAAAGAACCCTGCAAAAAAAAGTATCAGGGTTTCCAGAAAAAAGCAGCACAACTGTTTTCAGCACTGATAATAATAAGAAATGTTTCCAAATCATCATATTAGAATGATTTTTTTGAAGGATCATGCTACTGAAGACTGGAGTAATGGCTTCTGAAAATTCAGCTTTGCCATCACTGGAATAAATTACATTTTAAAGATATTTTAAATTGTGATAATATTTCACAGTACTACTGTTTTACACTATTTTGTACAGTAATAATTAAATGCATTGAATGGCATTGTATATATTTGAGTGTAAACATGATCTATGAATACCATTCCTAACATATTTGCCTATTGTTAGGAAAATGATACCCAGTGCAATACAACTAATTTGTTCATTCTCTTTCTCCTTTCAGTGTTAATAAATGGCTCCTATTGTGTGATGACTAATAGTCCAGGTAGTGGCATCCAGCTGAGTTCTGACAGTTCATCTGCACTCTTCCCCAGGCCTAGGTGGGTTCTGCTTTGACTTGTGATTAGTCTTACTCACAACACACATCCACCCTTAATGTGTATATAGACACACGTACACTCAAGTTGTGAGACTCTGGTTCTTTAGACTATTTATAGAAAATCCTTGAACAAAATCATGCTTAGAAAAGGTTTTGTTGACAATCATGAACCTATTCATGGAAGTTTAGCACATTAAGTCATGCCGAATGCCAACAGGTGCTGTTGTTGGTTATCAAAGAGATTCATATTTGATCTCTTGGAAAGTTCTGTTATTTTGTAACTTCTAATAAAGGAATCACAGTCATGGAAACACACTCCTACCCCCTGCCAGGATTTATGGAATTTTTGCAAGCGGTGCATCACACTCTCGTCACAAGCAAAACAGCTTGCTGTAGATGTACATAACAAGCCCTGCAGTGAAGCTAGCTTTAGACACAGCTATGGAGTTTAAATGAATAAACACTTTCACAGTTCAGGCTGATTTCCAAGACAACATCAAGTGATTAAAGGACCGCTAACTGGTTAAATGCTACATGCACTGCTACTTTACACATGATTGCATGGAAAATACACTTCAAACAAGCTACTGTACACATTTCGCAGCATTATTATTACTTTATCAAAGTGTGATATTTCATTTAACATGCCAATTTAACAGAAACACGTGACACTTGATGTTTACTACACTAGCGACAAAGAATCTGACAAAAAACAAGTAGCACTACAATTACTCTTTCCAAAGTGTTTTGTCAGTTAACATCGCTTTATCCCCAAATGCTCTCTGGAAATGACAATTTTAAAACATTGTAATCCCTCTAAAATACTCTCAATTATGGCCTATTTGTCTATCATCCGTCAAGTTGTCTTCCTTTGAGAACATTAGACATTATTATATCTAAGCCCCCATGCAGAGATCCTTCCTCTCCCTTACACTCACCTGTGTGTTCTCAATGCTGTGTCCTGGCAGGCCTGTGGGCTCCAGGGGACCAGTGCTGACTGACAGAGGCCCTGCCGTGAAAGGCGGAGAGCTCCTCATGAGCCTCGGCATGCAGCCCCTTTCCCAGGCCCGCCTTGAGGCTTCCAGCCGCTCTGCAGGAGGGTCCCGCTCCACTCTCAGACCTCATCCACAGACCTGTGGGGCAGGTGAGTCTGAACCACACCAAGACCAAACCTTTAATTTAACCTGTCCCACGTCTATTTGTATTGTCTCTCAGGAAGGACCAATAATGACCACAGCTAGCTAGCTAGATGCATATCTGTCTGTCTGTCTGTCTGTCAAACGTCCGTCCGTCAAACGTCTGTAAAATATAAGTACAATGTAAAAACATGTATGTACACAATAAGTGCATTGTACCAAATGATTAATTTAAATGTAAGTACATAGTAGTTAAGGCTACTTAATATAAAGTGGGACCAAATTTTCTATAGCTCTGAACATAACCCATACAGAAACCTGTGCAAAACACTACATTTAAATAAAAACTTTTTTTATAAGAGAGATATTGCACATCTACCAAAATATCTGTGAAAAATGAATAAATAAATTTGATAACTTAAAGAAACTGTCAATGTTGCCTCTTCACATGGTAGATTAATTGTACAGTTTTATGGCTCGGAAATGTGAAATGCATCACTACATATTAGGAGAGCCCATACTAGAGATATAGCTTTGTTTTATCAATGTGTCTAGACCAGTTACATCTTTTAAGAAAATGTATTGTCTCCATAATTATACAAATCATCTTAATTTGTTCATGAGAAATGGGTGGATTCAAATGTTATGTAACGGGTTACTAAAAGTAATTTCGAAAAGCACCCTCGAAAGACGGGATGAATGTGTGTTGGCTGGAATTTACATTATTATTTTTATCTATTAGCTTCACTGTTAGTAATTATAGGGGATTATATGTAACCATAGGGGTGTTTCTTGAGCTCCATCTCATGTTTCAGTGGAAACTGGAGATAATGCCAGATCTGGTTGGTGACATTTGTTTTATTCATTTTTAATACAGAAAATTCCAGTTGCTCCATAAGGTCCTTGTTTGTTGGCTTGAATGTTTGATTGGATTGAACAGAATTGCTCATTAACGGCGGTGATCCACATTCCTTCTGGACACGGGACTGGGTGGTGCGTTTGTCTTCTGTAGAATCTTCTCAGACAGGGTTAGACATGGGCTGGGTCCTCTCAGCTCCACAGGGGGGTTATGGTCTGGGCTAGCCTGGGCACACTATACTCAGCTCTGAAGGTATATGAGAGCCACACCAAAAATTTACAGAGGCAGCCTGTTATTTGCTTCATTCCTTGAGAACTTCACTTCCTGCAGGAGAGCAGCGTGAAATAAGATTTTACCTGCAGGGTGTTAAAGTTGATGTTTAAGGACACTTATCAGTCTTCAAAATTTTCCAAAAGTTTCATGTTGGCAAATGGTATGTCATACTCTGGAAATCAAACCCTCATTGTTTGTCCACAGTTTCCACTATGACGTGTTGTCTTTGTTTTTTGGATCATATTCATTTTCCTAGAAACCATGTTATGTTCCAACATACAATGTGTGTGTGTATATATATATATATATATATATATATATATATATATATATAATATTATATATGTATGTGTGTGTGTGTGTGTGTGTGTGTGTGTATATATAAATTGTGTGTAATTTAATTACATTGTGTTTAAATCCTCAAATTATTTTGAGCGCAGGATTAAGTTGTTTATGAATGACTTGCGCAAGATGTTTAATAACATTTAAATACCACTTGACTGTAAATTTACAAATTACTGCTTCCCAGTTGCAGCCAATTGTATAAACCAAGCATATGAAGCATATCAATATATGTAATTTTTTTTAGGTATGTAAATTTGAGTCTCGACATAAAACACAAAGAAATTGGCTTGCTCTTATAATTAGTTTGACAAGGAGAAATGCTCTCTCAGAATGTTTTGCAACACTGTGTTATATTTTCCAGTAATTTGCCACAATTTAAAGGGATAGCTTATAAAAAAAAATAAAAAATAAAAAAAATGAAGATTATGTCATTATTTACTCACCATAATGTCCAAAATAATATGATTTTCTTTATTCTGTGGAACACAAAGACATTTTTGAATATTATATATTTATTTATAAAATGTATGTATTTATTTATTGTCTATACAATGAAGTCAGTTGAGTTCATTGTTGGTTTGCATTCCATTGACTTCCAATGTACGGAAAAAAAAAATAGCTGAAACATTTAAAAAAAAAATATCTTCCTTTGTGTTCCACAGAAGAAAAAAAGTTGTATGAATGAGTAATTAATGAGAACATTTTGGGGTGAACTCTATCTTTAGTTTTGCTTTGATATTTTGTATTATGAAATGTTTTGTGTTTTTATTTGTGGTGTCATGTTAATGTCATCTCATGACTAGCCTGGTGTTGTCTGTTAAAAATAGCCATAATGTCTGTTTATATCATCACAGTGTGTCTGTTTGTGCATGTGAGATGGAGAGGTGACCTGTACCAGGTGCAGGTCTGTGGATGCACTAGGTTTTGCTCCAGATGGAAAAGTGTCCTGACCTTTTCCATGATTTCACAGAAAAACTATCAGGGTCTTCCTGTTTCCAAGTACCCTGGCTGAAGCTGGCTCCGAGAGATATCGCACAGTTCCACAACCTTCCCTTATACCCCTGATACCTTGGAAATGTCACAAATAGACGATTCCATCTAGTTTGTGCAGTTGTTTGACCATCAGCGTCACTAAAACACTTCACTCGCAGTTATTCTTATACCTTAAATCAAATTGAGTTTCATGAAAATGTTGTTGCGTTATAAACCATCATATTTTGGTGGAAGAGTCGACTACTTTCTATTTCTGTATTGTCTCAATGAGCTGTCCCAGTGGAGGAGCTGCCGGCCATTATAAGTAATCATGCCTTTTTTGTGATGGATTTATTGTAATACAGACAGCTGAATGAGGCAACTCTCATGTCTGTGGGAAATGATAATTACAAAATGGTTCTGAAATGTGAACAAGAGGCTTTTATATACAAAACACAAAATATCTGTTAACCTCCAGTGCAGATCAGGCTAAATGAGACGTACTTGAGTCCCGCTCTCATCTACATGGAATGAGTGTTTGAAAACACTGCTGTTGTCTTCCCGTGCCTCACTCTAGAACTTTCCTATTTTAAAATGGCACAATTAATCAATGAAGTGGCTTATTTTCATGCTGTTAGCTATGATAGAAAGAAATGAGTGTAATTTTGAAAATGCATTGAATTGGGATCTTTCATAGAGCTCTTAAAATACTATTGTGCTCAGGTTATATGGCCATTTTTTATTTTAGCCACATTTGTTGTTTTTTTTTTTTTATTTGTTTTGTTTTTTTAAACATACATTTAATGTTTTAGCCTTTTTTCATAAGTATTTCCTTTGTTTGATTAGAAAACAACACAATTTATTTTCTTACGTAATGAGGCCACACTTTATCTGTAACTCAGCTGTTTAATGTTAGCAATGCATTTCTATTTTAGAACTTTGAATCAGATAGACGGTGATGACTTGCATGAATCAGAGTGACTCTAAGATAGATCATGGGCCTCTGGAATGTTCTCAAAGCCTTCAAAGTCCAACTTTTTGCAGATCTCACCACTTCCGTTCAAAATGTCTACAGGAAACAATTTGTTTGATCTCGGAGGTCCCTGGAGATCACAGCTTGAGAGGCGATGACATTGGCACAAGGAAAAAAAAATGGGGAGAGCGAAAGAAAGACAGAAAGAGTTTGAAGAGGCTTCAGTTACAGTGAACACAATATGGCAGAGATGGAGACGGGGGGATGGGTGATTCCTTCCGTATTTTTAGAGAAGTGTCACCTGGGAAAGACACAGGTGAGAGAGGAGAACTGGAGGAAGGGAGGCATGATCATGAGAAGGTGATACTGCCCTCTGGCAATGAGACAAATTACCACCTTTTCATTTTGGTCTCTTGTTTTGAGAGGTGGTCAAAGCTTATGCCTGCTTATCAGTGTTTCCCCTAGGCCTCAGCAGTAGGTGTAGTTCTCTAAGGGATTGAATAACGGTTCCAACATTTACAAGATTTAACAGTGTTATAATACCACTTATACAAATAATATCCAGTTTATTTTAACATCACATATAACACATTATATGATGGCCTCTTGACTGCATATTTGGTCAATGTCCCACGTCTTTGATTTTTCTAGCTGTGATTGTTTGTTTGTTTGTTTACATTTACATTTAATCATTTAGCAGACGCTTTTATCCAAAGCGACTTACAAATGAGGAGAGCAATAGAAGCAATCAGTTTATTTATTTAGTTAAATTAAGAAATTGAAAGAAAAATTGAAAGAGACTGCTTATTTTTTTAATTACTAAAACTATAACTATATATATATATATATATATATATATATATATATACACAGTCAAACCAAAATTGATCAAAATGGTAATAAAACATGACAAAAACTCAAAAGTTAAACTGTATCAAAACAAATTCATCTTGATAATGTTAGATAACTTTGATGGAAAGGTATGTAACAAAACATGGTCAGGTTAAAATGTCAAATCAATTTTTTGGTCCC
Source organism: Spinibarbus caldwelli (assembly GCA_039654775.1). Classification (NCBI taxonomy): domain Eukaryota; kingdom Metazoa; phylum Chordata; class Actinopteri; order Cypriniformes; family Cyprinidae; genus Spinibarbus; species Spinibarbus caldwelli. The sequence continues at coordinate 22,862,959 of CM077235.1, forward strand.
AAATTTTTATCAATTTTACTGGTAGTCCACTGTATGAAGAATTTTTGGGTATAATATGTCACAGTTTACTTTATTTTGCCATCCTCACTTACATAAATGAACTATAGTGTCCTGCACCCACTGGTAAAAAAATATAAAAAATGATATCTGGTGTCTGAATAATTTTTGGTTTGACTGTGTGTGTGTGTATGTATGTATGTATGTATGTATGTATACATTTAATATATATATATATATATATATATATATATATATATATACATTAAACACATACTCAACACAATTGTTATACACACTTCATATAACTACATGTACATCCTACTTTGTGATTTACATGTTTTGAATTGATGGCATCATCTACTGTAAGTATGTTTTGTCAAATGTACTGCTTTAAAAACTAAGAATAAATAAATAAATATTAATTTAAATGTTATATAATCATATGTATTATACGGTAACATAGGAATGCATATTGTTTCATAGAAATATATTATAAATATTTTTGTAAATAAGTTTAGATGGCGAGTGATGACTGATGAATTATGGGTCACATTATGACTATTGTGGTTGTCCTGACCGTGGCCAAATAAAGTGAGTGAGAAGGTCAAAGAAAAGTCTCTCTGCCATATTCTGGACCGAACTGTCAAAGAGCAGAGTCTGTGGGAGCAGGTAACCGTGCTCCGTAGACAGGGAGGGTGGGGTGTCGCCATGCCATAGCCCTTGGATTTTCTCACAGTGAGATGAATCATCCTCGCCTGGTTATCCTGCTTCATGCCCCGGAGGCATCCTTAATTGCCCACCCCCACCTCCTCGCTCTCAGCCAGGCCACCGCAGATCCGTTTACCCCTTCGACAGCAGTTACAAAACAGGCATCTGAAAGGAGAGGACTTGCGTTACAGTTTCTGTGTGCATGCTTTTGCTCTTTTTAATTACCTTTTGTAAGATGCACTATATGGTTTCAGGCACCTGGGAGACCTTCATATAGAAAAATACTATGGCAGTGTTTGCCTCAAGGCACTGGCAAGGGATGCAGTACATTAGGACAAACAGTCTGTACTGCAGCAAGTTCTCTAGGGATGGAGAAGAGGCTTCTAGCAGCCCTTTGCGTCCTGCCACTGGATACTGACTGCCTACAGCAGGGTTAAGGCAGGATATATCCGTATAACAGGGAGCAGAGTGTAACTTTAGATTGTGGATGTAATATCAGTCCAAATGTTAGTGTATGTCATCACATATGCAGAGGGACACCTTTTCAGTTATGCTAATGCGCTTCTCTGATTGCCTTTGCACGCAATGCAGATCCTTGTGAACCAAACTGTGAAGGTTTAACAAGGAAGTGTTTTGCAAGTCTGTTGATGCACCTGCTAAATTGCGTATTTACCTTTATTTGTAGCTAATTTTATACAAAAAAAAAAAAAACTGATGTAAAGTATTTCAGCACCACAAATCAAGTTTCTTTGGATATTCCTTGTATTCTTTTAATTCTATAATGCTATAATTTTTAAATGCTATAGTTTTTTTTATGTTGAAAGAAGTATCTTATGCTCAAACAGGCTGCATTTATTTATTCAAAAATACAGTAAAAACAGTAATATTGTGAAATATTATTACAATTAAAAATAACTGTATATATTTTAAATGTATTTTAAAATGTTCTTTACTCCTGTGATGGCAAAGCTGAATTTTCAGCATCATTACTCCAGTCCGCAGTGTCACATGATACTTCAGAAATCATTTTAATATGCTAATTTAGTGCTGTTTTTGTTGTTATTATCAATGTTGAAAACAGTTGTGCTGCTTGATGTTTTTGTGGAAACAGAGATACTTTTTTTTTTTACCAGTTTCTTTGATGAATAAAATTTCAAAAGAACAGCATTTATTTGAAACATAAATATTTAGTAACATTAAAAAGTCTTTATTGTATTTTTGATCAATTTAATGCTTAATTGCTAATAAAAGAATATAACATAAATAAATGTAATTTAAATAAAAATTTTACTGACCCTCAAACCTTATTTATTATGCAATATTTATTATATTTAGTGAAATAAAATTATTAGAAGGCTTTAATTTATGGCAGCTCAAATTCTATGGCATTTTAAAATTTCATTCAGAGTCTAATATAATAGTATCTGTATTTGCCATACTTATTCTATCTACAAATATGACTTACAATCTATGTGTCGTTAGATTGAGAAAGTTGGGGTAAATGTTATTCTACAATGTCTGTATATTGACATAAGGTGCTATGTTAAACATTGTTTTTTTAAGTAATAATAATAAAACACATTACAACTGTGTGCAACGTGACTTGATGACATGGTGTTTTGATAAAACTTGTCTGAACTCTTGAAAGCTGATGATAAGATCACAGACTCATTGATACAGAATGAGTCAAGAATTCTGAGAAAGACATGAATAATCAGTAAACAGACAACTTTAATAACGTTGGAATATTTTGAAAATTTCTGGCCCTCCATTGATCTGTAGCTGTCAGATAAAACTAAAGCAAGATTTGAGATATAATAGTAAAATACGCCAGAGAACATCACGATGCATATTATATTCCTTCCTTATCCACACATTCCAAGGGTGTAAACAAGATTCCCAAATATTTAGAGTCTGCTTACATTTTCCAGCCATGTTTCTGTGACAAATGTCTATGACGGCAATTACAGTATGTACACAGACTTTACATGCCATGTTTATTTAGAGCTATCATAGTCCTGACAGGATGTTTGCTATGTCGGGCAGGATGCCAGCATGTGCCACATTTGGAGAAAAAATAAAAGAGGAGAAGCACAAATGAAAACATTTTTTGCCAGTGGCTGTGAACATTTGCGATTGGGAACTTTATCACAACCTGCAGCAGTAATAGTGTAATTAGTTGTTGGTTTTTCTCTTCATGTGGTCCTGCTCGATCTTTATCACAGGCGCCATTTCCAGGACTTGTGGAAAATGGCGATGTGCAGTGAGCTGGGTCCGATCACGTTGTGTGGTCCGCGACGGGAACTGGCACGCTGTTGCTGCCGGTCTGTTTGTTTAAGAGGTTGCTTGAGCTCCAGGTTGTGTCATATGCCTGTCACAACTCATTTGCAGGACACTAGGGACCTAAATGGCTCCAATACTCCAGTATCTGTCTTCGCAAAGGAGAGAGTGGCCTACCCATTCTCATGCTCAAAGGATCAAAGAGGAAAACATGTCAGTTCTACATAAGTACACATTATATCACATCACATGTCTACTAGAGTATATCTGTCATATATTAAAAGACATGGCGATCAGTTTATGATTAACACTGGAAAAACTGATCCTTTTACTTTCCTGAATTTGAATTAGTGTTATTAGTTTTACTTTACGCTTTGTATACTTATACTTTGACACTCATGCCTTTAAATGTTGGAAAATATGCACTATTTACCATCGAAGCTGCTTTTAATTTCTAATTAAAAAGTAAAATAGGTTATTATGAGAGTTTAAAATAAGAAATACGTTCACATTTTGAGATATATAACGTCACAATTGTTAAATATAAAGTGGTATCTATGAGAAGAAAAGCATTGCAATTATGAGAAATAAAGTTGTTAATGCAAGGAACACTAACCTTTTTTTAAGTTCTGATGCTTTTGAGAGAAGTCTCTAATGCTCTAAGGCTGCATTTGTTTAATCAATAAATACAGTAAAAACAGTAATATTGTGGAATTATTACTAGGTAAGAAATTATTACATTGGTCAAGAAACATTTCTTATAATTATCAATACTAAAAACAGTCGTGCTACTTAATATTTTTATGGAAACTGAGATACGTTTTTTCGTAGTTCTTTTACGAATAGAAAATTCAAAAGAACAGCATTTATTTGAAATATATACATTTTTGTAATAATGTTGATCAATTTAATGAATTCTTGCTGAATTAAATGATTCATTTATTATAAAAAAAAGGAAATTATTTTATTTTGAGATGGAAGTCTTCCTTAATTAACAACTAAAATATAATTATAATATAAATGTCTATTAAATATCTATTGAATGTTGAATATGCATTTTAGCTTGTCTCAAGATTTCTTACATGATCATGAAGTTTTCTTCACGTCATCTTTCATGTCTGGTTTGCAGTCCAGTAGCTTTAATACTGTATTTGTCACAAACACCACACATGCACGTTATTATTATCATTTGTAGGGAGATTTTGCCAATATGTTTTATGGATGCCAGGTCAAAGGAACAGCAGGTCAGGTTCTTGCAGCATATTCCTCCGTTAAGGTTTAATCAGCAGTAATCACTTCACTACAGACCAGAGTGACCAAAGGCGGGCTGCGATAGAGTCCCGGCTCTAACGGAAACACAAGAGGGGATGGCGAGATAACACCTCAGACTCTCTCAGCTCTATTAGACGTGTGAAGTGCACTCTCGCTTTTCTCAGAATGGGGTGATATACATGCCAGCCTGAACGTTGAGGAATCTTCATCTGGTTTCCTGTTCTTACACTGCTGACCCTGTGGTGAGAAGGCCTGGCACAGATAGATGATACAGATGGACATCACTTAAACTGTGCTCACTTTCCAGGACAGTGTCTTGGTAAGATGACCCAACCAGGGCAGTTGAAGTCAGTTTTATCAATTAGCACCCTAGAGTTTTTTTGAGAGATAGCTATAGTTTCCAGATCTTGTAGTCTTGTGGCCATCAGATCAACTCCACTGCTCATCCCACCAAGGGCTCAACGACCCCTTCCTTATTATTCAAAGACCTGAGGATTGTGAAATGCTGTTATCTGACTGTTGAAGAATAGCTGAGATAAGGGCCAGTTCAGAAACTCTTATCTCTGATGGACTCATTACACTCATATCCTGGGTAAAATAAACTACTGCACTGTAGCATCAGCATGAAACAAGTGGTGCTTTTTTGATGTATGTGAGTAATTCAAATAATTTGTCCCCAAAGGAGGTTTTATTTTTAGTTACGTTTAAACGTTTAATTTTGAATTAGCTGATTTGGAGAAACATTTTTTATCATTAACAGTGTTGGAAAGAGTTGTTCTGCTGTATATTTTTGTGGAAACCATTATACATTTTTTTTCACCATTCTCTTATGAATATAAAGTAAATAAAAAACAGCAATTTTTTGAAATATATTTTTGTAATAATGTAAAAATTTTAACTGTCATGTTTGATCAACCCTAACCTTTTTTTTTTTTTTTTTTACTCTGAGATGGAAACAAGCTTCCACAATTAACAAATAAATATAATTAGAATTTAATTAATTCTAATTAAAATATAACTTATATGTGTACTGAATGTGGAATATGCAATTAAACTTGCCTCAGAGTTTCTTACATAACCAGACACATTTCTTTCTTGTATAGTTTGCAAAAATAGCATTAGTGATGCATTTGTCACAAACACCACATATGCGCTTTATTATTTTTATTATTACTATCATTTAAGATGTTTTATGGATTCCAGGATGTTTATTTGCTCATAATATTTGTGTATCACTCTGCAGTAGTCTTAAACCACTTGTTTAAAGACACTTTTATTTATTTATTTTTAATTTAATTTAATTTTTAATTTTTTTGAATGGTGTGATATTGTAGTCTCCTCAAAAGTACAAGCTGCTGTAGAAAAGCTAAAAATAACACTATTGTTTATATTGTTTACATTACTGACATTTTTTTTATTACTAACATAAGCTCTGTGAAAATTCCTCTTCCCTGTTCCGCACTAGTGTCACATGTTCTAAACACATGCAACATTTTTTTATAACGCTCTCGTTCTTTCATTTTTCGCTTCTGCCTTTATCCTTCACCGCGCTGACAGTAGATCTCTTTAGGCAATATAGGGTGCTTCATTTTAGGAGTCTGCCACGTGAGAGGGCTTGTCGCCAAGCTCCATGCCGCCCACAGAAACATACGCTTGGCCCTCTCCTTCTTCACCCTCAGCAGACAAATTGAAGTAGATAATTGTTGGTGTGGCTTCTGGCTGACCTGGCACTAGTCCATGTCAGGAATTCCTGAGATGTGTGTCGGGAAGACCACCCTTTGCCCCGTAGATAAAAGTCCTGCTTTGTTCGCAGGGAGTTCTCTCTCTGCTCGCTGTAGTTTTATCCTGCTTATCCTGCTTGGCTATACTGACATTAGCACAGGGAAAAGAGAAGATGACTAGTGCCAAGCAGAAACTCCCATTTGAGGTGCAAAATAATGTTGTTGGCGAATTTGCACAGTCACTGTTGTTCTTTTGGTTTTGGTGCTGCTTTAGAAGCAGATGTTTTGCTAATTGCTTGCATATGAATGTAGAATGAAGGTAGAGATTACTCCTGCCAGATTATGCTTCATTACCATTACTGTTTGAGGTAATGGTGATAATTATGATTATAGCAGATAATGCTTTTATTATTCTTAGAGCAGTGCACAGTTTAAAAGATACAGTAGTTCTTCCAAAACTGACTCATTTACTCATCTTCATGTTGTTCCAAACTTATATGACTGATATTTTTCTGTTTTTTTTTTCTGTTTTTTTTTTTTTTTTTTTGTCCATATTATGAAAGTCAGTGGAGTTCAGTGTTGTTTTGGACACCATTGGCTTTCATTTTATGGACAAAAACAGTTGAAATATTCTTAAAAATGCCTTCTTTTGTGTTCCACAGAAGAAAGTAAGTCATACAGGTTTGGAACAACGTGAGGGTGAGTAAATGATGGGACTGAGCAGCCCCGGTCTTGCCCGGTCAGGTGTGAACGGGCCTTTGGTGAGTGTGAAGCGACCGTTAGGCTCCCTGGAGTCTCTCAGAGTTATTAGCAGCTCAAAGACCTGGCTGCTACCAGCCAATGCAGGACTAGTTCCACCTGTTTAAGCCTGAAAACACCCAGGACTGCTTAGAAAATAAGCTAACCGTCAGAATAGGGCTTTTCCTGAATGTCGGCTTGTCATGAGAAAGCATACTGAAGTAGAAAAATGCATTTCCACACAAAAGGAGCCAAACAGAAGTGTATATTCAAAATGAAACTCTTACAGAAATGACCAGAGAAGTTTTACTTAATTAATGGCGTGTCAAAAAAAGATTTGCATTTTGTAATCTGGCCATTTTTGCTGCAGAATGAATCATTGATAATTGTATAAGTTGGCTTGATTGATGTGTGGAGAGTATTTTAAGGTTCTGTGAGTTTGAACACGCTGCTCACAGCATGCGGATTCTTTTCAGCGGTGATTTGTTAGTTGTCACATAAGTCCAGCCCAGGAATAGACTCAACCTAAGTGTTAAAATCCCATAGCAACTATTTGCCTCAAATATTTGGCTGTGAAATACGTTAATGACCGTACTCTTATCAGCCTGATAATGGCTAATTAGTTCTACTTAATTAACCTGGTAATTCTGATTAATATCTTTTTAATCTCATTAAGTGCTCATCGGCGCGAATGATGATATTCGCAGTCTGATCCCACAAATCATTTACAAGGAACTCTCCATTGTAAACAAAGGAGGAATTAATGAATGTGGCCTCATGCTGATGGCTGGGTGTTTAAAGAGAGAACTATTAAATGGAGTGAAGATATTTATACCCATCTTGTGTGCACAAGGGCATTTAAATGTTAAAATGGCAATATGATATCAGAGATCTCCCAAGCTCATCATTTATGTTTGGTTCTTTTTATACAATATAGTTCAGGTTTAGCCAAAGGACACACTGTTCCATTATTACCTATAGAGAGGTCACTTATTGTAAAAGGATTTAGAGCAGGTGACTTTTTTAAACTGATGAATAATTGTTGAAAACATGTTTTTTCTCTGTCTCTCTCGTCGAACCTCCAGGGTGCTAACAGATAAAACCTACTTCAACTGCCCCAGTTGGGTCGCCTTACAGAGATTGTGCCGTACACATTGTGTGGGAAACTCAAGTAGTGTCGCTCACAATAGCAGGTCTATTTCATACATGCACCGAGTCTTCTGTTGTGCTCATTTTGGGTTGAAAGCCTGCAGGTATTGACACTATGTTTTGGTTACACAATACGCAACATTGTTTTTCTCTTGCGAGGGATATTATGTGTATTGCTACGGCTTGTCGAGCTCAACCTGTTACAATAGGAGAAAGTGTGAAGGCTGTAATCATGCAGCTGATCGATATCTGACACTGATGTAGCCGCTGAAATATGGCATTTATTTACTTTGTGCACAAACTGTGGTTGTCCCATTGCACTGTAATCAGAGGTTCTCTCCTTACCGTTCAAAGATCATGTCGAGGACTTCCATTTATTCCCATTTTTCCGTTTATTTTACATCAATGGATGAATGGGCCTGGAGAGAGCAATGACAATGGCAGAGTGCAGGTCTGTCAGAAGTGAAAGGCATTACGCAGACAGGTGAGCTCATAGCACGGGTTTCCCTCCAATGCGTTTTCCTACATTCTTTACAGTAGAAGTCACCCCTGATGAATGAAAACATGGCCCACCGTGTGCAGATGGACAAAGGCTGTCGTTTCACAGGCAGGTGTTATTTCTTTAACCTGCGGTGAGTGTTTTCCCTCTTATTCAGATGTCACAACTACTGCGCTTTTACAAAACAGCCACTCAAATGCATAAAGACACATGAACCAACAACATTTGCTAATTGTTCGATGGAATGTGTGACGATAATAGATATTTTTTTTCTGTATAAAAATGTTTTTGCTGGTCGATTTCCAGATTTGATGTTCGATTCATCGTGTACTGGCTGTTCAGTTTCTCAGGAAAACATTTCAAAACAGCTTGTGAGAGAACCTGCACAACAAAAATTAAAAGCCTCAGTCTTCTGCAAATATTTTTTAAATATCTTATTTGCGGTTCTGTTTTCATTTATGTATTTGGCAGACACTTTTATTCAAAGCGGCTTACATTGCACTCAAGGTATATTTCGCCAGTTTATGCATTCCCTGGGAATCGAACCCATGACTTTGGTGTTGCTAGCGCTGCTACTGCTTGAGCTACAGGAAAAGAAATAAAGTTTGGAACGACATGAAGGTGGGTAAATGATGACAGTATTTTTATTTGTGCACTAACAATCTCTTTAAGTCACCTGAATAGTGTGATTAAGCTGTCTCAAACTCCAAAATGTGTGTAAATTGCTCATACAATTATTTTAATTACTAATACATTTGTCCTTGGCATGCACATACAGGTCCTGATGGCTGAGTATGAATGTGTCATGGAATTCTGTTTGGAAAGTAGAAAAAAAGGGCTTGTATGGTATGGCTTCTCTTGTGGACTTTTGACCCCAGACACATGCACTCATTCACAGAGACAAGTTTTGTGTCCCCAGACAAGAGTTGCTCCAAAGCAGGCAGAAGCAATTACACTTGGAGACAAAGAGGCCTCCAGAGGAGATGAGAGACATGGAATAGTGAGTGGGAGAAACTGAGCAGCTACTGGAAGTATGTTGATATAGATGTGAATATACAGTAGGCCTATATTTCTGATGTTCTACAGTTTTATTTCACATGACTTGAGTAAATTTTAACTAGTAATCACAATTGGAAATCACACTTACAAGACCCTTTTGTCATCCATTGCAATACACCTCCTACAAAAAATATCATGTGTGGGATTTATTTTAAATTATTGCACAAATAAATAATTATATCAGTTTTCACAAAGTCTTTGTATTCCACTGAAAAGTTTCGTTTCGGTGTTGCTTTTTCAGTACATGGAAAAGTATTTATGTTAGATAGCAGTGAGTTTCTCCTCCTGCTCAGGCGATGGGGGATAATTACCATTCTGGAGACTTTAAATTAGATTGTAATTGAAAATCCAAGTGCCTGAGTGAAAAGCCAGTGCAGAAAGACAAACGGAGGGAAAGGTAATTTAGGCCATCAGCCACAGTAAATACAGTGCAACCTTTACAGGGTTTACCTCTATACACCAATGTAACAGCTTGAGTCAGTGTAAGCTGAAAATTTTTTTTAGTTCCTTTCCTGTGTGGGGTTACATTGGCCTCATGGGCATTCAGACCACCTTTGAGTCGACAGAGGTTTTGTCCTCACCTGTACCTTGTCTTGTCTGAGACCCTGCAATGGGTCTTGGGTCTTTATCATGGTCCAGTGGAAGTGAAAGGACTTGTTCTTTTGTCGTTCTTGTGTGCTAGACAAGCACAGGAAGATCGAGTGGACGACTCTGATGGTGGTCGGTGCGGTGGACACAAATGTTTGCTCCTGTGTCCACACAAATTTGTCTAGGTGGTTGAGTCGCTGAGCAATAGGTAATTAGCTGCATTTAGACACCACAGTACAATGAAAGAGAAAGGAGCAGATCTTCTATTTAAATTTTTTTTTTTTTTTTTGTAAGTATTTTTTGAAAGTGATATTCATTAGTATGCCGTAAAATCACACATTAATGTAATGTTTATACAGGTCTGTATGTGAATTCAATGTGGAAGTTATACCACAAGCAAGAGTTCCTGATTTTTTTATTTTTTATTTTTGATGGAAACAATTGATTGTGGGTGTGCAGTGACTGACTCAGCCATTAGTCAGTATATTTAACAGTGAAATGGAGAGGTATAACAAGTGATGAAGGGACCTGTGTACCCTGAAGGGCACTTCTTCTCAACACGTCTTAAGGAGTGCTGCTACAACTTGCCTGTTTGTCTTTAATCCAGAGGTGATAAATAGATCTGTATGCATGAATTCAGGTTAGAATCTGTTGGGTCAGTGTTTGATTGTCCATCCATGAGAAAGTGCATAAATGACTCCAGTCTCATTTACATGTATCAGTGCAAGCAAAGTCATGTTATGTTAACTGAAGATGAGCATCAGTGCAAAAAAAAAAAAAAAAGAAAAAAAAGAAAAAAACAACATGCTGATGACATTATACTGTACATGGGCATATACAGATATGGATGTAAACAGGAAAGTGTAAACATTTGCTGTCATGCACATATATACTTGACAAAGATCACGTATCATTCACAAGCCATAAGTGTGTGAGGGTGGAGACTCAGGGATTGTGTTCCTTCATAAAATCAACATTTTCCTTATCTGATCTCCCTAAAAATCCAACAGAAAAGGCTTGCATGCCTTAGACAGACTAAATACGCACTAATCTGCTGCTCTGTTAAAAAACCATGGTTTGTTTTAGACAAACATTATGAAATGTTTTTTAGAAAATAAATAAGTGTTGCTCAGACATCTTCAGTTCATTATGACTAATGAGTAAAATTTTTGTTAAATATATCATGAAAAGTCTCCCTCTCTCTCTCTGTGTGTGTGTATGTGTGTATGTATGTGTATAAATATATAGGCTGAAGCTTCTTTTATCCTGCTACACAGGTACAGTTTAGTAATTAAACCAAAGTATAATTACAATAAAGTGTGATGCAATCTATTAAAGCTGTATATTTGAAACTGACATATGCAGTGCCATTTTCTGTATTATGTTATCAAGGAAATAATATAAAAAACCAAGAAGGAAATTCTAAATGATTTCATGTAAACACAACTCACATAGCCAGGGGCATTTTAAGGAGGAAGAACATGCATGATTTTCTTTTACAATATTGTAAAACTATACAGGAAATACATTAAAGTCACTCATTAAAGTCAGTGTTATGGTGAAAGCCAGATAGTATGATATAAAAATATATAAATATTTATTAGAAGATTATTTTATGAGAAGATTACTTTTATGTCCCCTACGTACCTAGTGCATAAGTACTTTATTCTTTTTTATAAAATATTTGGCAAATAGGCCTATGTAAAATAAATAAATAAATAAATAAATAAAACCTATAATGGTAATCTAGCTTCACTCGCGAATCAGTTAAACTGGACACTGAAACAATTTCTCTGGCCAAATTAGGCATCATGTAAATACAACAGAATGTCTCCGGGAAGACGGTGTCCTGTCTGCCAATCTGCAATCTCTAATTGTGTTTAGAAAACAACAAAGGGGGGAAAAAACTCCCGTTTCTTTCATACACAAGGACAGAGCAAAATATGAAATGTATATAGGAAAATCCATCCAAAAATATAGGCAAATTGGAAAATGTAATAGTATCATATATAGCGCTCAAATAAACTTGATGTGCCTACAAATAATAATAATAATAATAACAACAACAACAACAACAATAATACGCCATCTTTGATGTTTTAAAACACATGTAACATGACAAAACATTAAAAATAAATATTTGTATTAAATATATGTATATAATATAGCTATTCTTCACTGAAGTGGAAACAGCAGTTCGGTATCTTGGGTATTTCGCACGTCTGTTGCTGTCTCAGTTGTAAATTTTTACAATTAAAATAAATACACTTGTACTTTGCTTGCGCTGGGGAAAAGGACACTCTTTGTATTTCAGGAAATTCTATCCATTTCCATCTCTCTTCAGACAATGCGATTGTACCGGACTCTGAATTACGTAGTAAGGGTAAAAATAACTGGACTATATAAACCGACAGAATCAGATTGTACAAACGCGGCTGGTTTGCGCGCACAGAACAGAAGAAACAGCACGCACAAAACGTTTCCATGTTTCTCTGCAAATACTTAGCTTACGGCTATAAAATGTTTAAAACTATTCTTAAATACTGTTTTTCGTTCTATCTAGACTTTATTTGTGTCGGGGTATTAAATGACTCGTCCTTTGCATCAGGTGGAATAGAGTTTTTTGGTTAAAGCTGCCCACCTTGTCTCTAAACAAGCCCGAGAGCATTAGGCCATTAATTTGCATTTTAATCAACTGAAAGAGGAGGTCTGTTGACTCAGAGATCATTAACTAACATGTACCTGCATTATTGAACATTGAGATTATCATGTTGTTTCGATAACTCCGAGATTTTACTGCTGGTTGTTCAAATGCTAATTAAGCAGGAGTTCGTTCTGGATAAATTAATACCTATATCAGACACATGAGATGATCATGTCTATTTAAATACGAATGAACCGGTGAAACTCACAGCTGATGTATCTGGTTTATTGAAACTTTTGGTTCCATGTTATATAAAGTATGTTTGTTTTATTTTTAATTATAAATTTAGCATGTTTCCCCCCCTCTTGGAACACTTTTTGTTTTGCGTTGTTTATCATACACCTTTAATATATAGGCCTACCCTATAAATATTGAAAAATTTATACGGATTCTTTTCAAAACATTTTAATAGATTTTTTTTTTTCATAATTTACCAAAATTATGTTTAAACGGCCCTCCAATAAACTACAATAAGTCTCACAGAGCAGGGGGTTTGTGGCGCCCCCTTCAGAACTCAGATTACACACAGAATTCAGAAACTGAAAGAAAAAGAAATCCAATAAGTTACAAATTATAGCACCTGCATAAGCAAAATTATTTGGATGTGAAAGCGTTTGTCGTTGAATTATATGACTATGATAAAAACTGAATTATCATTAAATATAGTGTGATTAAATAATTACATTGAAAACACAATAGCAGGTCCAGCGTCCATATTTTAGGGTGTTTGAATCCCTGTATAATTCTTCCTCTAGAACATTATTTAAGCAGTCTTCATAATTTAATGGAATAAGGAGATAGGGTTAATTAAGGCCAAATTATCAATTGTGCTTTGACAATATTTACATGTTGTTAAGGGTAGCCACAGTAAACACCTGATAGGCTACAACTACATGAGCAACGTCACTAGAGCACGCCCCCGCGACATTCAGACCCTCCTTATAATGGGACAGGTAGGTAGCCAGTCAAACGTATTAGAGACGCATTGTCTATCTCGGACTGAATGAGAGTGAAAAGCTACTGAGTTCCCTAACATTTGCAACATGGCTCTTGCAGATGCGATGTTGCCTTCGATAAATACTTTTGCAAGCAACCACATGTTAGACGAAAAGCAGTCTGAAATTGTTCGGGTGAGTTCAAATTTTCATTTAAATGTAAGGTAGCCTATAGCCTATTTCAAATGTATTTTGCAGCACTTGACTTATGAGGGTATGTATAGGTTAACATGTTTTATACGTTTAACTAATCACGAGAGTTACAAGTTATTGGTAAATAAACAGTTTAACTAATACAAATCGTGTTCGTATGAAGAGGAAACAGATCAAGTGCTTTCGTTAGAAAACTGTACATCAACAAAACATATATAGGCTAGCCTACTGTCATTATTTAGTGCTTAATTATACATTTAGATTTCAAGAACATAGCAATAATTTAAAAGTTTTTTTTTTTATAATCAATTACAATAGTTGGCGTTGGCTGTGTTGGAAATCCCAGTTGCGCCGAACATTTTTTTTTAAGTTGTTTCCCCTGAAAGTCATTATATAGGCTAATTCACGCACTGCATCTTTATGAACAGCATTTCTGTTTAGTATTTATTATTTTTTTAATAATTTGAATGGCTGTGACTTTATTACCTGAAGAAAGTCTTACCCGAATTATTTTTTTCTTCAGGACTGGAAAGTTGACCCAACTAAAACTAGCGCGACAGTTGGAGACGTGAGACCCCTCATCGAGGTGGAGTTCAGCATTGTTGAATCTCCACCTTTGGCCAAAGACGAGGATGATCTCTCCAAGTTTTTGGATCTAGAGTTCATTCTCGCCAACTCCGTCTCGTCTGACAACGACAACAACTCAGCGCAGCAGCCGCCCGCCTATTCTCTACCGGAGTCACCAGAAAGTTGCAGCACCGTGTACGACAGCGATGGATGTCACCCGACGCCGAACGCGTATTGTGGCAACAACTTTAACGCACGTCCAGGTCACAGTCTGGTAGCAGAGTTGTTTACTCCGGACATGAATTATCACGGCGACTCGCATGAATATAGTTTGAAAGGACATTTAGACAGGCTGGAGTACACTGAACTAAGGTCTCTGAACTCTCGAAACCAGGCACACGTGTCCAATTCCAATAACGCGGGATACAAAATAAAAAGTGAAAACCACGAGCAATCCTGCATGATGGTAAACGACTATGTGGGTCATTATTATGGACAAGAACCCCAGCGCGTAATGCAGCAGCATCAGGCTTATGGGCATCACGTGCAACAAGATGTTCCTCGGGACATTTTAGGGAGGAAAGACTGCATCCTAACAGAGATGAACTCTCACCATCATATTGACATTGCACATCAACAGCAGTTCATGAATGGCGCGCCTTTTCCACCTCAGTACGCCCAGCATCAACAGTATCACGGACAGTATAGCATGTTTAGCGAACCACTGCGGGCAAATCAACCGGCCATGCCAGGTGTGATGTTGACTCCACCATCCTCGCCACTCCTGGGATTTTTAAACCCAGAAGACAGCAAGCCAAAACGAGGGCGTCGGTCATGGGCACGAAAACGGACAGCGACTCACAGCTGTGAATTCCCCGGATGTGGGAAAACGTACACGAAAAGCTCCCATTTGAAAGCGCACATGCGGACACACACAGGCATGTTGCGGAATTTTATAGGCTACATGTTGTTTTAACTTAAATTCTCACTATGAACCGTTTAACCAAAATTTGTACACAATAGTAAATGTTTTCTTCTGTTCTGTTGACAGGTGAGAAGCCCTACCACTGCAGCTGGGAAGGCTGTGGCTGGAAGTTCGCCAGGTCAGACGAGCTGACGCGTCACTACAGGAAACACACCGGACACAGGCCGTTTCAGTGCCACCTGTGCGAGAGAGCTTTCTCCCGATCAGATCATCTGGCTCTGCATATGAAAAGGCACATGTAAAAAAACAAAAAACAAAAAAAAAGAGAGAGAGAGAGAGAGAGAGAGAGAGAGAGAGAGAGAGAGAGAGAGAGAGACTATATGTATTTTAAACGACAAGAGGATTTTATATTGTTAAGACAATTCCTATGTTGGGACAGCAGTTATATGTGAATAGCAGTATAATGTCATTTGATTTAAATTATGACAGTATTTAATAGAAGGAGATTCTTGTTCATTTAGAAGGTAAATTATGTATTACTTTCTCAGATGTATAAAAACGGGGCAGGACCCATACTTTTGTATATATGTTTTTTTATTCTCCATTTATACATTTGTATTAAGTCAGGGAGTATTTTTTTTCCATGGATTTTCAGAAGAATTAAAAGCATTGTCTTTTTTTTTGTACTCAGCCTTTATTTTATGTTTCTTATTTTAAATATGGTGAGTTACCACCATGAAGGGTATTACAACCAGGAACTAGATCTCTGTAAAGAACATATAGCACAAATCATTTTTACTCCATAAAATACTTGGTAAATTGTAAATGTAAATTTCAAACCAAAAGGTCTGCACTCTTATTATTTGTATTTGGCCATTTAAAAATGGCTACAATGTAACTAAGCCACTATACTTATTCTTACTGTTACTATCAACACTCTAAACTCAAATCTAAAGCACTAAAATCAAGTAATTAACTTATGTAACATCACTATCGTCAACAACTATAATCATCACAAATGTGATAACTGATAACAAATAACTTAAGCTGTTCAGAACACAAATAGCCTATTCCCTAGGCTACAGTATATCGCCCTCTACTGTCTGAAAATAGATAGGAAGTTTCGTCACAGAATCTCACATGTGGTCAAACCAATGGAAGATTATCAGGTTATTTAGACTGACCTAAATTTGTTATCGAAACAACCCATGTTTACAAGACGCACGAGTGTCAGCTTATGATAAAACAAGTTGTCCATATAAACAACAAAAGCCAGAAGTTTAGCAATACCTAAAAACTATTCATAATTAAACAAGAAAGCTGTTAAAAGTATTACAAGTTTTTTTTTTTTTTTTTTTTTTTTTTTTTTTTACATTTTCAAATCTTTATTTGTTGATTTAATTTAATTGTAATTTTGTAGCTTTTTTCTTGCCTCCTTCCTTAAAACTGCCTTTATATACTACCTGGCTATTGCTGTAAAATTGTAAGAGATTCAATAAAGAAAACAACAAAAGCTTAGTGCAGTCTTCCTCTGCTGTCAGGAAGTCACAACAACATCAAAACACCTTGCTTTGTTCAGCTACATATTTCGAATATAAGAATAATTACTTTCCATATTCAAATACATTTAATTAAATACAATGTCAAAATGCATTTCAGGCAATTAGAATACAATGCAATGTCAGCAGGGTTTGTAATATAGTCATTGGATCATTCGGTGTCAACTCAACCAAAGGCCCTTGGCTAATATATATATATATATATATATATATATATATATATATTTTTTTTTTTTCCTGGTGAAAGTCACGTCATGAATGTATATTTAGAGCCTAAATATTTTGTAGAGGGGGGGTTAAAATGATGATTTTGATTTGGAGCCAAATTACAGGTTGGTAAAAATGACTTTAGAAAGATGGCAGCATAATTATGTTATTTTAATACAGTGACTGGTAGGTCTAGCAGTAAAATCGGTTGACTTTAGTAATTTTTGTTGCATTATATGCCAATAGTGACAGTTCAACAATGGAAAAAAAAAATAAAAAAGTTCCAAAGTTTGCATGCCTGTAACCCAAGAAGTATTAAAGATATTTTGACCACTAAAAACGTGTACAGTTTAACAATTTATTGTTTTTTTTTACCCCCCAGTAATCTGACTCCAAAAATTTTTTTTTATCAATTTTGACCCACCTCTACAAAATAGTGCATTGTTCACTACATATGTACAGTGGGTACGGAAAGTATTCAGACCCCCTTAAATTTTTCACTCTGTTATATTGCAGCCATTTGCTAAAATCATTTAAAGTTCATTTTTTTTCCCTCATTAATGTACACACAGCACCCCATATTGACAGAAAAACACAGAATTGACATTTTTGCAGATTTATTAAAAAAGAAAAACTGAAATTTCACATGGTCCTAAGTATTCAGACCCTTCAAGAACAGTCACGGAGTTGTTGTGAAGCCACTCCTTCGTTATTTTAGCTGTGCTTAGGGTCTTAGGTAAATCTTCGGCCCAGTCTGAGGTCCTGAGCACTCTGGAGAAGGTTTTCGTCCAGGATATCCCTGTACTTGGCCGCATTCATCTTTCCCTCGATTGCAACCAGTCGTCCTGTCCCTGCAGCTGAAAAACACCCCCACAGCATGATGCTGCCACCATCATGCTTCACTGTTGGAACTGTATTGGACAGGTGATGAGCAGTGCCTGGTTTTCTCCACACATACCGCTTAGAATTAATGCCAAAAAGTTCTATCTTGGTCTCATCAGACCAGAGAATCTTATTTCTCACCATCTTGGAGTCCTTCATGCGGGCTTTCATGTGTCTTGCACTGAGGAGAGGCTTCCGTCGGGCCACTCTGCCATAAAGCCCTGACTGGTGGAGGGCTGCAGTGACAGTTGACTTTCTACAACTTTCTCCCATCTCCTGACTGCATCTCTGGAGCTCAGCCACAGTGATCTTTGGGTTCTTCTTTACCTCTCTCACCAAGGCTCTTCTCCCCCGATAGCTCAGTTTGGCCGGACAGCCAGCTCTAGGAAGGGTTCTGGTCGTCCCAAACGTCTTCCATTTAAGGATTATGGAGGCCACTGTGCTCTTAGGAACCTTAAGTGCAGCAGAATTTTTTTTGTAACCTTGGCCAGATCTGTGCCTTGCCACAATTCTGTCTCTGAGCTCTTCAGGCAGTTCCTTTGACCTCATGATTCTCATTTGCTCTGACATGCACTGTGAGCTGTAAGGTCTTATATAGACAGGTGTGTGGCTTTCCTAATCAAGTCCAATCAGTATAATCAAACACAGCTGGACTCAAATGAAGGTGTAGAACCATCTCAAGGATGATCAGAAGAAATGGACAGCACCTGAGTTAAATATACGAGTGTCACAGCAAAGGGTCTGAATACTTAGGACCATGTGATATTTCAGTTTTTCTTTTTTAATAAATCTGCAAAAATGTCAACAATTCTGTGTTTTTCTGTCAATATGGGGTGCTGTGTGTACATTAATGAGGAAAAAAAATGAACTTAAATGATTTTAGCAAATGGCTGCAATATAAGAAAGAGTGAAAAATTTAAGGGGGTCTGAATACTTTCCGTACCCACTGTATATGTATATGTATGTGTGTGTGTGTGTGTGTGTGTGTGTGTGTGTGTGTATATATATATATATATATATTTATGTTTGTAAAAAATATTAACATAAACATTTGAGCCCTGGAAGTTTATGAAATTTGGCTGATTTGACACGGAATGGCCCTATTTTGTTTAATTAGTAATTTAGTAAAGTTTATCCGAAGGTATCAATTTCTACCCCGAGATGGCAGTCTTTCCTATGCTTTGTCTCTGATAATACACCTGCTGATGCAATGCCACGCATTGTTGAGCACACACTACACTAACAAAGCTGTTGCAAGTGTTTAGAAGAACTGGTGAGCAAGATAAAACTGTAAATGTAAAAAGACTAAAATCATATTAATATAACTTTGGGCTATAGTAAGAATTCATTTAAATATTTTTGAAATTAATTATATCGCTCAAAATTTTCCCAAACAGTCATATAACTATTAAAACGTTAAGGTTACTACTGAACTATCTAATGACTACTGAATTATCTAAACAATGATCCAGACAGAATATGCGGACTTTTGACAATGCAGACTTTTTGTGGGATTTGTCTCAAAACATTCACCCCTTTCAAAGGTTTACTTTGACGCTAATAACCAGATTCCATTTTCATAAAGAGATTTTATGACTGAGCTGTTTACATTAGCGGAGGACCAATGACTACAAAGGTTACGCTATTCTACATGTTTGTGCAAGGTTAAGCTATCACGCAGACACTGATGTTGTGTATTATAGGCTATCAAGATAGTTTAGGTGAGTGAGTTAGAACTATATCTTCTGCCTCTTGGGAGAAACAATTTAATTGTTGTCTATTTAGGCCATTTCTTCATTAGAGTGGTAAACTTAGAGAAGGACCAATGGCACACCTTATGTTACAGCTGTATCACCCAGTATAATCTTGTCTTTTGTATTGCTAGCATTTGTTAAACCCACCGCTACGCGGCGCGTGAATGGGGAAGCCTGTATATCCTCCTTACACCGTCTTCCAGCATCATTTAGAGAATAAAAAGGTAACGGATATGTGTCTGTCGCTATATGTCCTCATTTCACCCATGATATTCATTCCACGCGCACATATTGTTTTAGCTACGAAATGGGTTGCTATGCGACATGCATTATGTTTAAGGTTTCAGCAGCACACCTCGCACTCATTTTTTTTTTTTTTTACATTTGTCATATTTGAAAGGATTCAGAAGCCAAAAAATAGCTGATTTAGGAAGTAATAGTCTAATAAAACTTCCAGAGGTTTATTTGCATTATACATCCGTTACTCAATGACAGTCTACCGGAAACATCGATCCATCAACCGCAGCAACACACGTGCTCAATACTACCGGTACATTTTTAGTTAGTTGCGACATCTTGATCTCAGTCAGATCCTCTGCTAAGGTGATCTGGCTGGCGTCTTCATCATAACCGAAGCTGGTGATTGAATTTATTTTTATTCCGTTTATGATGCGTAGGTCCAAATTATTTAAGAGTTAGCCTATTTTTAGGTCTTCTCATTTATGGTTTGTTTTCAGGTAAGAATCAGTACGTTCAGCCAGAGCACTACTTTGTAATTACATTATCCTTAAGTCATTTATGAAAAGCCTTGAAACTATCGTAAAACTATATTCACATGCGTGTGGAGGGGGGTCTTTGGTCAAGGGGCGGGGCCTCATCTGAACAGCGTGTACTTGGAATATTGGAAGTTTAATGATGTTGTGTTCAAAACTTTCCAGACGCCGGTAACATTACTCCTCTCAGACCATTAGCAACAGATCCACTGACAGTGCTGTCTTCTGTATAACACCAAGGAGCAAGCGATGGTAAGACCAAAAAAATACCACACGAGGTGTAGCCTACAGTCGAATGATTCTTCCGTATTTTATTTAATTTCACTAGGAAAAAGATTCGTAGGTTTAAAGAGTTACAGATAATCAGTTGTTTGAATTGTAGCCTAACTGTTTAATAGAAACTTTAAACTATTGCTTATTATTCGTTTCAGGTCAGAACAGCATTAGTAACAGGTTGGGTGAAGTGTCAGCAATGATGCTGTTTATATATTTTGCCCCCTACAAGCTGTAGAATAATTACATCCTTTGATGTTTGCTATTTATTGGGCTTATCATTTGATAACATTCCTATGAAGAACCTGTTGAACTTGTTGAATTTCTCCATGACACGCAGGCGGTAAAAATTGTTTCAGTGGTTTAAAGTTGTTTTTTTCCACCCTCTTGCTTATATTTTCGGTTTCAGTTTTAATTGAATGTCAGATTATCAGTTTTGCGACACCTTTAGTAGTCATGATTTAGTCTACATTAACTAGTCAGCTAGCACTTGTCGACTCTTACTATTTCATGCTCAGACACTAATGTCATTGTTTCAGTGATGAACCTATAAACTGTCTTTTTAAATAACATTAGATTAATCTAAGGAAATTACAGTAACCTACAGTAAATCTTACATTCTGTACAACATCTTTGAAAGTGATATTTTTTTGTGAACAAACACAAGAATCAATGCCTTCCTTATATATTGTCACAGGAAGTTGTTACACGAACTTTTGGTTTCCAAGTGTCATACAACATTTACATTTATTCAAAGTGACTTACAAATTAGAGACACTAGTACTCTAACCTTATGTGAGATGGTTTCGATGTCATACACCTAGAACATCTCTCTTAGTTTGAGTTTAATACTTAGTAATCATAGTTTATATAACCTGAATATGATTTCCAGTGCTTTTCAGAATGATGCAAATATTTAGTTATGTTACATGTTCAGTTTGTATTTTTTTTTTTTTTCATGGTTAATTTGTAATTTTGTCACATTCTGGCAAGATTTGCTATTTCAAGCACAGATGTAATACTTGAAGATCTGTTATGTATAACAAGAAACAATATTCTTCTCATTGTTTTTAAATATAGTGGTGATAGAAGAATCAGACCATTTGACCAATTATCAAAATTTATATTGTTCTTTTGTAAATGCATAAATCTGCTGCTAATCTGCATTGACAGGACTGTGCACTATAGTACGATCTGTAGTTGCTTCGTTCTGCCATTAGGGTCTAAGTAAAACATTTATGCCTTTTCAATTTCCTAAAAAAAAATTCAGGAAGAGGCCGTACATAAACAGATAAAATACCCTCCTCCAACATTCATTTGTGCACAGGCCCCAGTGGAAATGAGGCTCACCGGTGATATAACAGATTGTTGTAGCATACTTTGCTCGTGCCTATCCATCATGTTTAAACACATGTTGGGCGTACTGAGATAATTTTTACCATTGTAGAGATGAAAAGGATAATCACACAGCCACATCTGGGCCCAATCTGTGCGCAAACATGACGAGGTCATTTATGATATAGCAGAGGAGCTTGTAGAGACGTGTCAAATCATGTGTTAAGTAACCACACTGTCAAAGCACAACCTCTGTACCATACATGGTGTGGTTTAGCTCCAATATGTAAAAAAGTGCCCTGTGTTGGACAAGCTGGAGAAGTGCCAGAGTGTGGTACTTTAATGGGCTTTTAGTTTATTTGCTTTTTATTAGTTTAACCTTTTGCTATGTCCATAATTCAAAATTTATTTATTATTATTATTTACATTTGCAATGTGCAATTTAGAGGTTAAAAGTCTGTGAAAAAACAATAAAAGTTTTTTTTCCCCCCTCCAAAGATCTATTAAATATTATGGCCAGAAGGCCTCAATAGCCCTGTACCTCTATGCAAAGTTGCTATAACAATGTGCGGTATTGAATACCAGGATGCAGCAGTTTGTGATACATTCTTTTCAGATTACATTTCTTTAGCTATTTGAACATGAGCACAGCTCCTATAAATGTTTATGTAGTCTGGGAAGGTAGTTTTATTTTTCACAATTAGCACACCCATGCATGACCACCTTCATCAGACTGAAAATCAAAACGTTGAATTTCCTGGCCAGACAGACTGTCCACCATTTGTCCACAGTGTAAAGTAAATGGGATTAAATGGTTGTATGAACAATATTTCTGTGCTGGTTGAGTGGAAATTGGGAATGTCATTGTTGTTTTTCTGATGTGCTGTCATGCTTGAGCTTCCTAATGTTAAGAACCAAGAATTTTTCATTGTAACCCAAACATTGTTTTCCATGTTACCCAAATACTGTGGACAAAACCTGATAAGTTTCCGTTAATTTTATCATGCCCGTTTTCAGTAGTAATAACAAACTCTTTCAAACTGTTGAAGAAATGAAACTGGACAAACTGCAGAGATAGTAGGGTAAGAAGCAAATGGTCAGATTGTAAAAAATAAAGGAGAACTTTTCTCCTCAAATAAACACAAATCAGTAAACGCAGCAATGTCCAGTGGACATAATGTGCTTATGTCCAGTTATACCATATTTTTAAGATGTACAATATTTGCAGGGCAGAGTACTTTTGATTGATGGATTTAACTCAGAGTTGAACATTTGCCAGAAAATTGCACAAAGTTTGTTATCTTAATGAATTTAGAGTAACTTGTGTGCTTTAGATAACACTTGCAGATAGAATCCGTTTCGTGGCTGAGCAACAGAAACACAGAAAATACCTATAAAGAACAATTAAAAACCAAAGAGAAAAGTGACCTTTCTCTTTGGTGGTTTTAGGAACTGGTTATATCCTATAGACAAAATTCCCCCTCATTGTTAATCTACTTTATTGCTATCAGTGTTTTGTAGTAAGTTCCGTCAATGTCACTTAATGATATGATATGACCAAATGCTACTTTTAAGTGTCTGCCATTTAGTGGATGAATTATAGAAAACTGCTGTAGAATACTTTAACCGAGCATACATCCTGATCCTTATTAGCGAAATCTTGCAATGGTTTATTGAAGAATAATTTATTGGTTTGTTGAGACTCAATTTCATACACTACTCTGCATTTCTACTAATGCATTTGAGGTAACTGCCAGTGCAATGGGAGGAACTGCAGTTTATCACTCTTGAGTGAAGTTGAGGAGGTGAAGTACATTTTAAAAGGTGAAGTACAAACCTTTAAATAGCTTCTAGTGAAGGATGTTTTGTTTTTGCTGGGGAATTGGAAATGTTTCTTTTGTTTTTGGTGTGTCATATGACATTCACTGTTAAATACAAGTTTTATTTTTTAAATTGTGTTTGCCATATAATTAGTTTAATTAGTTGACTTCAGGTTCAAAGAAAAGTTGCTTTCTTTGATAAAGACATGCACTGTGCATGAAACCACACCAAAATGCATTTTATACCTCTACATAACAGATTTTAGACTTATGTTCTCATTGGCTGGTCAGTCCAAGCTACACAAGACGCCTGTGTGATTAGCCAGGGGTTGTGTATGTCAATGAAACTGAAGAGAAGGAAGTTCAGTGTGTCAGTTTAAGCCTCTGTGGCAGGTGGAAACTGTCTTTTCCAATCGTCACAATTTATGAGAGGCACTCTATGACCTGCCACAGCTTTGGAATGGAGACACTTAATCAGCCACTTCAAGCAGTGTCTGCAAGGTGACTTCTCAACTTCCACCCATCACATCCAACTGGGTTTCTGGAACACTGCATTGTCTTCTGATGGCATTTATATTAGGGGCATTCCAAAGGGTGAAACACTCATTAACTTTGCAACCATTGCTGGCTCAAGATACTTTCCAGGAGTCCAGGCATAAAATGCTTATTTTATACTAACTGCAATTATGAAAATATTAATAATTTATTAAGACATAAGAGGGTCATTGAGAAATGTGTATTAAAGTCATGCTCCACAGTGACCAGTCCTGTCTATTTTTTATTAGGTTAAAACCAATACATCTTTTAAAACTATACTTATTTTAAAACAAAAAAAGTCCTTACTTAGGATGGCAAGCATCTTGAGATTCTAATGAGGCTGACAAAGGCTCAGCCCTAGAGCACCAGCTGTGGAGGATATTTTTTTTTTTTTGCACCCATTAGGAACATATAAATGACCTCTTCCGTAGTGTTGAAAAGCAGCAGGTTGAGTAGCTGCGCCCACATGTTGAATCGTGTGTAATAGCAAATTCCTGCTGCAGCTAGACTTGACACCACAAGCCACACAAGACTTATAACAGCTCCATATGTGTCATTCTGCTTTAATAAAATGTCGCTAGTCGATAACATCTACTTTAGTTTCTGTTTTTAGTTCATCAATGAATTGATAGTGAAGCGACTATTTGGTTATGTTTATGTTTTTATTAGTGGGTGGCAGAAAAATGTACTTTTGTAAAGAAGTCATAAATAAAGTGATGCTTTTTACAATATGGCTTTTTTATTTTTATTTTAGGTAGTTGTTTCAGAAACTAACCATTTAGAATAAAAATAATTGGTAATAATTGTTTTGTTTTTTCTGCCTGGCCTTTCTGGAGACTTTCATTTCTAAAGTGCTAATTGTTTATAGTACTTTTCCATAGATAGCCCCCAACTCATTCAGTAAAGAGCACATGTTTTGTGTGATGCAATAGACGACTCAATACTGATAAGGAATCCGTAGGTTCAGAGAGTTTGCTTTGCTTCTCATGTCTTATCTTGCTGCTTTTTGTAAATAAAAACATCTTTTTGTGAAGGTTGAGGGGCTAATGGATAGTACACATGTCTCTTAACCTACTTTTGACCATGCTTTATGTTTTCCCTGTGTCCAGTGTGGTGTTTTTTATTTTTATTTATTTATTTATTTATTGTTAAATTGTTATTCTATTTGTGTTCAGTTCATTCCTAGTTTGATGCTCTCATTAACAGAACCATAGCAGTAATTTTCCACTGAAATATTAGTGCATGTTCACTTGCCATTAATATGAGTGAAAGTTCACCCGTCCAGGCTGAGGTATTAATTTCAAATGGTTGGTCTGGAGAAGCGTTCACTTTAATTCAGGAGGAGTGATGTACTGTGTTGCCTGGTGTCAGGATGAGTGGTTCACAACAACATTAGTGTGATTTAAGAGGCTCCAGTTGCTACTTGAGTCTTGGTCTTACCTTAAACTGACAGTATATCTGGTATAGTGAAAAAGTATAAGAAACTTAAGTACTTACATAAGTACTAGTGCAAAATCTAAAAAGTAAGATGTTCATGTGCTACATTGTTGTATAAAACAGAAAGATTTTATGTGGGAAGTTGTCATAGTGTCTAACCAATCCAGAATGTAGACTATAACAGTTTATAACCTGATGTAGGCTATAGGTTAATTTGGTAAATCATTGTTGTTTTCTAGAAGCTTATGTTCTGTACCCATCTGTACTGTAGCCCTTTGTTTTAGCTATTTGGTGAAAATACTAAATCTTTTCATCCTGGTTTACAGTATAAGCATCCTCTACATCACTTCGTAATATCAGAGTTTTATAGTCTGACATAAACTCCAGCCACACTCCCAGCCAGCACATGGACAGTGCCAGCAGTTATGAAATGATTGTTTTAGAGAGAGAACAACACGTTTGGGGGCTAATAGTTGCTTTTTCCCCCTCTTCCTCCCTCCTTCTCCCTGTCACATGTTCCTTTCACAGCATAAAAAAGTTCCTGGATTAACGCAGAATTAGCACAAAGCAGAGACGCCACCTCAGCCCGACATTGCAACTACAAGAGAGAGGAAACGACTAAGGGAGAAGCAGTGTGCACCAGAAACTAAGACACATACCCTAGCAGCTCAAGACGAGTTCCAGAGAGCACAGAGACAGGCCAGGACGGGCATCCTTCCGGAAAGGGGACCCACGCTGAAGAGAGCTTCAAAATCATGGAGGAAAAACAATTTTCTGGCATATTGGTGAGTCACTCTGACTTGCATTTTGTAACTTTTATAGAAATATTTCCTTTCTTCCCTACCGTTCCCAGGTTTTCACAGCTATATTTTTAGATTAGATATTTTTAAAAGTTTTTTCAAATGTATTTCTTAGTCACATGACCTGGCATTTTTTATTGTCTTATTAAAAGTTAGTACTCAAGCAGGTCAAAGCATTTTGGATCAGGCCACAGTTCTAAAAAACTAACTAGTTTTATAGTTTAATGAACTTTTTCCTCTCAAAGTGTAGAGAAAATAATTAATTGTTTCAAAGAGCTGAACTAAGAGAAATTATTAGACATTAAACTGAATTACAGGGTTTTTCCTACTTACAGCTTTTATAATTAAGACTCTCCCTCACAGCTCATAGATATCTTAAACTGATGGTTAGGATAAAGAAACTGGATGAATTTACCAGAGAATGTGGTATAATTTAGGGAAGAAAAAGGCACTTTCATGATGCTTTGTCATTTTATGAACCCTCACGGCTATTTTGTGTTGTATGAAACGTCTTATAATGCACTGCTTCATTAATTGATTTAAAAAAAATTAAGACATTTTATCAAATGATTATGAAAGTAATCTAAACCTGGAATTTAAAACTGTATATGTCTTCTGAGTGAGGCTGTTAAACATTGTGTCCAAACCCTGATGGCTTTATTAACCATTGCTCTGCTGAAAGTACACATCTGGCAGTGTAAACTGATGGGACGGTTGCATAGTAAAAAAAAGTATTGCAATACCATAATGCAAGAGTGACAGTCAGGGATGTATGACGTCTTCTGAATAGATGTGTCAACACTGGCACAATACAAGTTTTTCAAAAGAACTTAAGAAAGAATAAATTAACTTCAATTTCAGTGAATGATGATTTTTGATGTGATTATAGCTAGTTTTTATTTTAAGATATATAATTGTTATTTTTAGTGTTTCTAATTGTCTGAAGTGTCAGTGGTTTGTGTGGAGCTGCTGCGTGGCTGAACTTTTGTTCGGGGCGAGTGATGTTGTAGTCTTTTGTGTGATTTTTAACTAGGTAGTGTGTTTCTGGTTCTGAGTTGTGGTTATGTGCTGTAACTGTACAGAAATAGTATTTCAGTGCTTAAACTGTTTCTCCATTTAAACCAGTGCTATTTTAAATTTTTTAAAAGCTGTCACCTGATTACATAAAATGAGAATTATGACAGAATGTTCTGGTACAATTTTAGGTTTAATTATAATAACAGAATAAGGATTACAGTATTCCACAATTGGACTATTTACAACATTATCCTTCCTAAATTCTGTCCCAAAACCCTTCAGGAACATGGATGTCGACTGAATATGGAAGTACATATGAGGAATATGTTGTGAACAGGGGTATAGTAAATAAACCTTAGTGGCCCATCTCCACCCTTGTCCTCCCCTCGTGTGATTGGTTACAGAAGTTGTAATGTTATGGGTCCTGTCCTGTCTATCTCTGTGTTCTTATAACTGCATTGTCCTGTACTTTTAGCCTTGTACTGTGTCCTGTACATTTTGTACATCTAAACATGTTTATTTATTTTTGTGAATGAGCATCTTAAAGATAGAATACATCTGATTTGATGTTTCCATTCCATTTATGGTCAAATTATTTTCCATTGAATATGATTTTTTTTGTGTCACTTTAAGTTAATCTTAAAAATCTTAATTGTTATTTTTTCATTATTCTATCAAGGTTGTTGTTTTTCAGATGTTTATATTGTATACAATGCCGTCCAAATGCTAAATTGCTTGCCCCCCATAGACAGTTGCATAAACATTCTGTCTTTTATACTTTCTCGGCACCTTACCCTGTTTTTTGTGGTGAGGTGTGCTTTTGGCAGTCAGTGGCATTCATTAAAACTCACTGTGTTGTGCGCAATGTTGTGGGGAGTACAGAGGTTCGGTTGGGTCTCGTGAAGGGAAATAAGATTTTGACTACCACATTTGTTTACTCATCACTCTAAATGACTTTTACTGATTGCACCTCATTGGACACAAATAGTTTTATACAACATATGATATCTGACCAAGTGGAAGTACATAGCACCGTAATAGATGGTTTTTGTGTGCTGTCAAAAGGCATTGCTTGAATGGCATTAAGTCCTCTTTGTCTCCGACAGAAGCTGTTCAGCTTTAAGAATATCCTGACGTGTTGACAATGAGATATTGACAGTGTAAAGCCCATTGTTACCCTCTGACAGTGACAGTAGAGAATGTTAGCACTGCGGTAACCCAAAACATAATTAGAGACGAGTAGAATGACATGAGAGGAATTAATGCTGGAGCTGTCAGACATTCAGAAGCAGTTGCGGAGGAACTGTTGATGGAGCTGCGATGACCCTTTGCCGTACTCGCTGCTTCTTCTGTCCCGCTGGCAGCTCTCCAACCTTTCCCAAGGGTTGTTAATGTGTGCTGCTATCTGTGAAGTGGAAATTAAACGGAAACAAATTTTGGATCCCGTAGTCCCTCAGGATGCTACTGCTGCACATTTTAACTCTGCTTTGTGGGCTCTCAAACATTTCAAAGCACAGGTCAATTAGTTGGCATTAAACAAAATAAGCAACAGTAAATTACATACATAAATTTGCTTTCGGTTATTCAGAATGTCTAAGGATCCTAGTGAGCTGTTTCACTGTCACCTGACATTCCAAATCAGCTAAAATGGAACCTATATTTGAAATTGAAAAAGTGATTTGAAATGCCTCACATAAGCAGCAGCTGGTTAATGGTGACTAATGTGCACCACATGCACTTCACATGAGGAGTGCTGCTTATGAGACAGTTGATTCCTATAGAGTTCTGTGTTCTAATACATGTTGCTACTCTGCTAAGCTTATGATACATTACTTTTAACAAGCACAAAAATACATAGCAAACACATGTATATTGGGTAAAATGGTAAATTTTTTATTAGACATAACTATTTTGTCTGTACATTTCAGTATGTAACATTATTATTATTATTATATTCATAATGCTAATTTTTATATTGATATTGTTATTATAAATGTTATAATTATGTTCAATCCATTCATATTTTCCTCAAACTTGAAGCAGTGCATTTTGGGATTGCCCTTTCTGTGTAGGATAACCATCTTTGGAATAGCACACTACCATGCTGCTCTTGCTATTTCTGCAGTATATATTAGACATAAATATTAAGACTACGCTGTTTCAACACTGCATTAGATTTTGGCCAGAACATGGTGGCAGCTATAAATAACATAATTTAAAGGGATTATACAATCAAAAATGAAAATTGTCAAAAAATAATTTACTCATTTTGTTCCAAACCTGTGTGACTTTTCCTTTTGAAGAGCATTTGGAACCCAACAACATTGGAGCCCATTGACCTCTATTGTATGCATTAAAAAAATAAATACTGAGGCATATTTAAAATTTCTACAGTTTCATAGAAGAGACAGAGTGATACAGTTTAGGAACAACCTAAGAGTGAGTGGAATTGTGCTTTTTTAGTGAACTGTCCCTTTAACACCTATAATGTCTATTCCAAACTTAGTGTTTGGTATAGAACCTATATTTTTGTCAATCTCTTTATGAGTTGTTGCATCATTTTTAATGAAATGCACTTTTTTTTTGTTCATAATCCAAAATCTCATTTATAGATTATGGGCATCAAGTTCAAGGCCGTGCCTAGGTCAGCAGCACTTATGTAAGGAACATATTGAGCTGCCACTCACTCACATTAACTACAGCGTACACATCTTTGTAGCTGTGCAACCGCAGTGCCTTCAGGGGCATGGGAACAGATGTGGTTGAGCAAAGGGGAAGTCAGACATGATTTCTGTCTATGTTTGAGGCCCAGACTGTACTGTCTGTCGAGCGTACCGAGCCCACAGAGAAGGCAGCCACCGTGGAGTATGCACAATTGGAGGACAAGGGCCACCAAATGCCAAACACGTCCACTGCTGCGATTCCTTTAAAAAACACTCCCCTCCGCTAAAAGGGCCCATTGAGCCTCAGCCTTTAGATTTCATTTGAAGTAACCACTCAGGCTGAAAATTTCGTTTTTCTGTGTTTCTTCCTCTCGCCTTTATATGTGGAGGGACCCCTATTCTACCCAGGCTAAACACAAATACTGACCAAGAAAGAGCCACTTTTTCTCCTCACTAGCTGAAATTATGGACCGCAGTTTAGCATTGTGTTCCACCCACTTGGCTTCCTAAATCTTCTTTTATTAATATTATTTTTAACGGTTGAATTGAAGTCCCTCAAAGCCTTTTCAGCCCATATTTAGGTAATTTGTTGCGCTTGAACCCGACCTGCTCCCCCCGTGGTGTTGTGAATGGGAGAAAAAGGCATGGGATGAGGGGGGGTACGCTGTTCTCAGGGTTTCTCCACAGAAACAGCCCCTTGACCTATTATTTATCATTTTGAAGCTCTCCTTGTTGAAAGATCACAGCAACACAACCCCTGCTTTTGTGTTGACCAATTCACGCATTAAATTATGTGCCAGGAAATCCATAATAAATTCAGAGAAAACACAGTTTCAAACGCAAATCGGAATTTGACACAGGCATCAGAATGTTCTAAAACATGCTCTTTTCAGACAGTTTTGAGGCCTTGTGTATTTTTTGACCTACTAACTTGACTTAGATAGTTCTAAATTGTCATACCAATCTCTTTTTGTGCTGTATGAAATAGTAAATAATGAAAATTACATATGTAACGTGACCCCTGTGTGCAAGTGAATGGACCTCACTGTGTGCCTCTCATGTACTCCTGACAGAAAGCCTCACTCAAATGTCAGAGAGCCTCCTCTGGTGCTTTTTAAACTAGTTTCCTTTGTTTGCTGAGAGAAAAGGCCTCCACCCCCTTGACAACCTGTAAACTCTGATTTTCAGGATCTCTGGCCTTTGTCAAAACATAGATGACCATATCATAAGCTGCTCCTTGCATTTTCAGCTTCTAGAATAAACTTTTCAACTTCTTTTTTTTCTCAACCGCAACCACAGCTTGACATCCCGCTGTCACTTTTCTAATTTGCCGATTGTCGAATCCACGTGAGGCGAGTCAAAGTCACATGTACCTCAAGTTCATCCTCAGCTATGGTCCCATATGTTTGTTGAAATGTGTATGTTGTGTGCTTTTTCCAGCCTGATTTGTGCCCAAGCCATTCCTCTGAGCCCCATTCTCCCCGGAGGAGGTCTGAGCTACACGCTATTTATAAAGAATTAGCAGCTGGGGCCCTTCCAGCCAAATTATGGCGGCTGGGGGGGAGTGGGGATAATCATGGAACCTTCAGGTTAATCCAAGCATTGGAAATTGCTCTTTGGTGTCCCGAAAGCCTTTGGACCAGGTGGACGTCACAAATTCTCTCTCTTTGCCCTATACGCACACAAACACACACACGCCAAAGGAACGAGGCAGGAAGTTGTTTTCAGGCGAAGGTCCATAAATATGTCTCTGTGTTGCCCTCTACAATGGTCGTGCCAGACTTTTCACTGACTTCCCTGTGTAGTGTCTGGCCAAACATTGGCTCAGATTAAGATTCACTGCGTTACTTCCTTCTGTGCAAAATAAGGATTTCCGTACGACAAAAAAGAGACCAATACCCCTTTTAGAATCATTATGACCACAGTTGAAGAGTAGTGAGAGCATATTAAGTTGATTTGTAATGATAGACATGAATTTGAATTCATTATGACGTAATGGGAACTGGTGAAGAAAACACTCATCTTATTTGAATTATTCCATTATTAGTAGCCAATTATCTTAAGCTATTTTACATACATTTGAATGCTTTTAATTGAGCAGTGCAAATTTCAAATAGACCTATGTCAGATTTGTGTGTTTTCGCTCTTTCGCTCTATTAGTGTAAGACAATTTTAGGTCTTGAACATCAGGTTGACACTGTCAGCAGCTTCCCTTTTCGTAAGTTGAGTTCTACTTTTGGGGTGTTTCTCAATTTAAGTCATTTTTTGTAAGTCATTGCATTCAGCTGAATTTTCCAAAACAACACATTAGTAAATCTGACCTTTTAAGGATCTTATACCTTTTTTTTTATTATTATAATTTTTGTATATTTTTTTTTGTTAAACTTTGTTTTGCTAAATTATGACTACAACCATATCAAATTCAATTAGTAATTAGTAAAGTGTGCAGAATTTGTCGATGTTACAATAAAAAAAATCACTTGCTTTTAGGGCTGCAACAAACGATTATTTTGATAATCGATTAATCTAACAATTATTAGAACGATTAATTGACTAATCGTCGATTATTTCACTGATTAATCAGTAGACTTTGATTATTCAGCATTTGCAATTAGTTAAAATATATTATACATATTCTAACATAAATAAGGGTCACTTCAGCTTTAGAAAAGCATATTATCTAATTACAATTAGTATACAATAATTGGTTACACTTTACAATAAGGTTCAGTAGTTAACATTAGTTAACGAACTAAGAATGAACAATACTTCTACAGCATTTATTAATCTTAGTTAATGTTAATTTCAGCATTTACTAATGCATTTATAAAAATCACAAGTTGTGTTTTTTAACCTTGGTAAATGCACTGTGAACTAACATGAACAAACAATGAACAACTGTATTTTTATTAACCAATATTAACAAAGATTAATACATAAATGTAATAAATGCATTGTTCATTCATGTTAATTAATACAATAACTAATGTTAACGAATGATACCTTATTGTAAAGTGTTACCAATTCCTTATACAAATAGATGTATTTGGCACACAAAATGAGATGACAGACAGAGACAATCACCATTTAATTAGCTACATGAAAAAGTTACTGAACGACACATCTTGCACATTCTGCCTAATATCTCCTTTTGTAAGTCATATAGATAAGAAACAAAATAAAGGTAAGTGATAAGATGCTTTGGATAAACAATTTTATTCACAACATAATGTCTTAAAATACCTTATAGGGTTATGATAACAGTCCTGAGCTAGATCAAGCTTTGATCTCTGTAAACCAAACTGTCACTTTAATTAAATTATTTTTTTCCCACTAATAAAACTATTTTATCAGTAGCTAGCTCCACGCTGGAGAGCTGCTTTATAACAGAAAATCAAGTTGTAATTCTAACTGAAAGCGACACTGACTGGTTTTTCATGTTTAATACCGTAAAGCTGCTTGAATTAAGGCTATCTATTGCATAAAATACTATATAAAATAAACAAGATGTGACCGGACTTTACTGGAGTACCGAACTGCAGAGCTCATGCATTTTTAGATGCATTTTTAGCTGCTGCTTTCACACTGCTGTCAGTTTTTGTTGTGTTTATTTAGTTGAGAGGAAAGCGCACAATATATATTTACATATTCATCCAAACGCTGCTCAGGGGTGCGTTTCCCAAAAGCAACTATGGTCGCAAGTTCCGTCGTTACCAATAGAGTTCAATGGGACTTACCACCATAGTTAGCTAATGATGCTTTTGAGAAACGCACCCCAGGTTCGGATGCATTTTCTCTGAAGCGCTGTGTTCTTCTTCTCTTGAATTGCATCCAGGAGGGCTGAACTACAGTCTTGCGCTACAGTGCCACACTGGTAAAACTGCAGTATTGCAGGGTCTTACATTAGGTCATATGAGATAGAACGACTCCTCGACAACAAAAATGTTTGTCGACAATTTTTTATTGTTGACGTTGTTGATAATGTCGACTAATCATTGCAGCCCTACTTGCTTTATGTACAGTGATGTCAGTGATGTCCAAACATAGCTTGTTAACTTAGTTCTCCATTTCTGTTTTGAATTTATCAAATGTTTAGCAAGGTAGTTACTAAAGACCATTACCAACCAAATGTTGTGTAACTGATTGCATATTTATTGTTATGTAGAAGGGCTCGTTAGTTTGCTGTATGTACTGTATTAAAGGATAGATCATTTACTCACCATCATGTCACTTCAAACTGTATGATTTTGCAGAACACAAGAGAAGATTTATATCTATTATTATATCTATTATATACAGTATTTATATCGGCAATTTATATCTTATTTTATGTTCCACAGAAGAAAGGAAGTTTTCCAATGACATGAGGGTGGGTGAATAATGACAGAATTTTTGTCCCTTAAGTCTCTTTGAAAGCTAAATGAGATCATGTCTCTAATATTGTTTCCATTTTAGACGTTAACAGTATGTCAACCATTCAGTCTATAGCCTGTGTGCTGTCCTGTGCAGGGGGTAAAAATCATGTGAGTTGATTGTCTAGAACCGTGGTCCTCTGTTTTGTGTGTGTGTTTGCTTAGGGTTGTTTTTGTGTGTTGGACATACCACTCTAGATTGTAAATGGGGCAAAAGAGAGCTCCGGAAGGAGACGGCTCATCAAAGCCTGCACTAAGTTTGAAAAAGTGACGTTTTTAGTCAGCAGTAGTATTTTAGCCTTCACTGAGGCCCTCTTGTTCAGCTTGTCAATAGAACAAACGTGCCTTGAATGGGAAACACCTGCTTAAGGGCTCTTGCTGGAAACCACACTTACTGAAGCTCCCTGGTGAATCTGGAAACCACTTGTGTTACTTTCCTGTTTTCAGGTTACACTGTAGAGACTACTGAATTTACACTTGTATGAGGTCCTCATGACC
This sequence comes from Spinibarbus caldwelli, assembly GCA_039654775.1. NCBI lineage: Eukaryota > Metazoa > Chordata > Actinopteri > Cypriniformes > Cyprinidae > Spinibarbus > Spinibarbus caldwelli. The sequence goes on from CM077235.1 coordinate 22,898,284, forward strand.
CGTGGGTCTCTGAATTGAAATCGCCGCCTTCGTCCTCGGTGTGGTAAAACTTTTTGTTTTGTTCTTTTAAGAATGTCTTGACCATATTGTGAAAGTAAATTAAAAAAAAAAGCACCATGAAAATATCATGTAGTCCACATGACCAATTTCATTTCAGTGATGAATGACTTAAATTTTGGTCATGTAAACATATTGAATAGCTTCAGGAATCCTGAAATGCAGCACACAAAAGACCATTTTAGTTGTGCTTTTTTTTGTTTTAGACTTTGAAAGCCCTGTTTTCCTTTCACTTTCATTATGTGAAAACGAGTCAGGATGTTCCTCAAGAATTATTTCTGCAATATAAACTCTATATCATTAGTCAAATCACATAAAGTTGCAAAAATATGGTGTGCTGGCAGGCTAATATTTTAAGAACTGGGTTTGCTGACTCACAGATTGCAAGTGCTAAGTAGAGGTCCTAAGTAGAGGTGACCCAGTAATTGCAGTTACTAAGCTCAAAATCCTGCTTTTTCTTCATTGTGCATTCAAAGGAACTTAACCCCTTGATGTTCCACAAGGATTTTTAGAGCTGCTCCACTGTAAGTTTTGAATTAAATGCATGTGCAAAATGTCATGCAGTTTGTTTCAAAAGTAAAAATATAATTATAATTTATAAATAAAAGTAATGATTTATATGATTTTGTAATGTTTTATTAAATAATATTGCTGTTTAAGATTATATACACTATACAGTAAATGCTTATTCAATTTATTCAATCACAATACAATTAAAAAAATAGTTTTGAATGAAATGCTTCAATGTTTTGTTTCAATGGTGAAAATATTGGATTATTAAGAAAACATACTATGAATAAGATTATATATACAGTAAGATTTTTTTTAATAAACATTTATACTTAAATTATGGGAGATAATTGAAAGAAGACAGTTGTATGAGGACAAAAATATTATTGAAAATGGTTATGATTGGGTTTGTTGGGATAGAATTGTTTTTATTATGAAATTTAAGTTCTTTAATGAGCACTAAGTATCTAATTAGGAGATCTTATTCACCCACTCCCACGTGTGCACACTTGTTTAGGATCTGTCTAATGAGTTTTGTTTTGATGTGTTTATTCCATTTCAATGCCACAGCCCTTCTCTTGTTCTCATCACTCGCTATTATGCTATTGATATGGGGCAGCACAGCAAATAGCGGAGTGTACATATCCTCATTAGAAGCAAGTGTTTTTGTGATGGGAGGCGAGGCTCCGTGCTGCTGCTTGACTAATAGGGGTTGGCTGGGGCCCCTGAGGAGTCTCTAATGACTGCCTGTGTCAGATTCCCTTACAGCCGGGCTAGTGGCTCAGACACAAGGAGCTGCCCGGAGCTATGTGCGTGTATATGTGTGTGTATGTGTATGTGTTTGTGTGAAAGGGTAAGTGTCACAGATACATCAACAAAGTCTCATCCAATTGCTTGTAGTTGCTGGAACTCATGTGGAACATATTAATTGACAGGACACTCTCAAGTTAGCTGTTGATTTCTGATGTAATTTGAAGTCAGTAACATAGATGTGTTTATGAAACCTTTTTTGTATAGAGACAGAAGTACTAAAAAATACTGGTGTGAAAGAGGGGAAGTATAATCATGCCATGACACAAGACAGATTTGAACTTGCATCTCTAACAAGACCATCCTCATTCTAAAGCATATATGTTAACTGCTAGTGATGTTTTTTGCAGTATAATTATGTTGTGTAAGAACTTAGTGTAGTTAAAGCTGCAGTCCATAACTTTTTTTTTTTTTGGTTAAAAATGATCCGAAATCAATATTTGAGAAAGTACATAACCAGCTAGTGTTCAAAACTGTCGCCTTACTTTAGCCCGATTCACAACGGATAGCTTATAATAATGTTTTCTAATTTGAGTGGCACGGGTAGGTTTTCGCAGGAAATTCGAGCATGGTACTGCGTCATTACATCACATCTGTAAACATGAAGAAGTTTTCCCAGCTACTAGGCTATAGCACGTGAGGATCCTGCAGGTGGTGGATCATTTATAGCCTTATCTCACAGCATCTCGAATAATTAAACTTATCGTTTTGATGGCGAATTGTAATCCAGAAAGGATTATGTGTTTATGAAACACGTGAATGAAATTAAATTATATTCCAGTTTTAAATGTGGTTCTGATTACAGATAGCCAACGTGGGATTACACAAGTTTTTGCATTTTAAATAGAACCAGTTTGAAGGAAGATTAATTTGCTTTTTGGATTAAAAGAACTTCTTAATATGAAATTTGAATGGTATGACAATTAGATATTAGACTGTACAGAAATTGAAATCTACACGCTAATACTATACTCATAGTCACGCAATGCTGATGTTGTTAACATTAATAATTTGAGAACAAAGTATAACGATGATAATACTTTGCACAGTTAGATGTGATATGAGCTAACTGATCTTTAGATTTAATCACTGTTGGTAGCGCGATTTATTGTAATGCTTTTTTCCTCAGTTGGACAGAACAAATGTGGCAGACTTGTTACTTACTTGTTCAGATGGCAATATACGGTGAAAATTCTGATTTGGGTCATATATCCCAAGACATAGGGAGTAAACATCCACACCGGTGCAGTGACTGACAACTACACATTCACCTCAAAACATTAGATTCATCCGCGCTGGAGCTGTGCCGGAACACCGGATCACAACCCCGCGCACGGAAGATAATTCCGCAAGAAACTGCAATTCCAGGTTTTCAAACATAGAGGGCGACAAAGAGGTAAAAGTTACGGACTGCAGCTTTAAGTGTAAAGAGATGCTCATCTCTATATGATGCTATCTGTGCCCAAAGGGTCAAACAGACAGAGCAGATGTAGTTTAAGCTCAGCTGGGAGAGCATCATCAATAACTCATAGGCATAATAAGCTATAGATTTCTGGATCTACTCTCACATGCTTTTTTGTTTATTCATGCTAGGATTTGGTAGGTAAACTACTAGTTTAGTGCATTTCGTATTTTTATTTTTTTTTAATAGGCATGAGAAAGTATTTTGGGCTGGAAGGCTTACCTTTGAAGTGTATTTACATTGCCTTTAGACAGTTTCACTTATACCACACTTGTATAACCGCCATTCGCAATTACATAACAAAATGTCTAACCAGGTTTCATTTATTTTAAATTAATGTAGCACAAACACGTTTCAAACATAAGTTAGATTTTTTAAAAGATAAAACAATAGATATACTTAAAATCTGGACATAATTTGCCCACTGGTTGTCAAACATTAGTGGAACATGTTAATAGCTAATGTGATGAACTACACATGAGGAGAACTGACTTCATTTATCCTCTAAAAATCAACTTGACACCACTGATTAAAATTCATTATATAAATGGCTGGGAAAAGTTATTTATGGTGAAAGCTCTAGCTTCATTTGTTTCTAGATGACACCTGGTTTGATATTTGTTTCTAAAGCAATGACATTCAGACAATTTAAGTGTGACCAAACTGTCCAAAAGTTATCATTTATGGCCACTGTATCTTTGTCAAAAACACAAAAACAAAGGATGTTCACACACAAACGTTATCTCCAGATTTAATTAAAAAACAGCGCAAGTTTCGACCAGTCAGATTTTCATCAGTGCTGAAGACCTGACTGGTCAAAACTGTTCTCGAACTTAAATTCAGTGTATTTAATACACAAGTTCACACAAATATACAATAGAAAATAATCATCCAAAACCCTGAGCCCAATTGTGGATTTTGGATGTGCACACAAATTTTGTATTTTTGGGCTGAACACATGGGAAAATAAACACATTTGTTTATTTGACTCTTAAATCATTAGTACTCTATGCAATTATCATGTGGTCCATTCCATGTTGTGAAGCGTATAGAGATGTCCATGCTGTCCTCTTGAAGTCTGCTAATCAAATGCATCACCACCATTATACACCTCTTTCAAATGCTCATTAGGCAGAGAGCCAGAAGTCTGTCAACTTTTAACACCCAATAACAGGATGCTCATTTGGGTCCATCGCCAAGAGCTGCCACTGAGAGCCGCCTTTTGTCTGTAGGACACTTTTTTGTCATGTAAATTGTAATGCAGCTTTTCACGTTCTGCCACATTATGCCCTCGCTGTTGATTTTTGCCTGTCTATTGCTGAGAAAATCTTGTAACCTGGAGTGAGATTGGGTGAATTACGAGGCTACGGCCTGACCGACAGACGAACGGAAGTGTATATCCCTCCTCTGGCCTCTTGCGGGACCTTACAGGAGAATTGGCAATGTCAAGGGATGAGGATTTGAGAGTCAAGTGTCACTGAATGGGAGCGTTGGTGGTCTGGGTGCAGCTGCCTCGAGAACAAGTGGAAGAAATGCAGAGACAGCAAGAGTAGCGCGCCCCATGGAAGCGGACCTCTCCTTACTTTTGTCTTTCATCGTGTGGGCCAGCCGCTGAAAAGCTTGGCAGCGCCTGTGACTCCAGGCAGCTAAGCTAGCAGCTCCTAGCACTCAGTATGCAGCCAAAGTGCTGGAATGACAACGACTCCATTCATTGTGGAGGTAGAGGCAAAGGCTGTGGATCTCCTCTGTCTGTTTTGCAGAATGGGGGATACAGAAGAGGAGGGGGGCACTTTCCCCAACTTGCAGTACAGCGGAGGAGGTAAGGATGAGGGTGTGAGAGAGAGAAACAGAAAGGGAGGGAGAAAGAGAGAGAGAGAGTGAGCGAGAAAGTGGCAGTGGCGGAGGGGGACCTTCCATGCCGAATGATTGAAAGAGGCGGAGAGGAAGCAGAACTCCATCAGATGAAATGAGGTGAAAATAATTCAGGCATTAATCAAGCTTGGCCGAAAGGAGGCTGTTCTTCCCCCCCCCTCTCTCTCTCTGCGGAAGCAAACGGAGAGGTGTGAATGAAGAACTCGAGAGTTGAGACGAGAGAACTACCGGACACTATCGAATCATGTCGGAGTCCAACAGCGGTGCAGCTTGTATGGCCGATCAGGTCAGTTGTGTTCTTGTCATATTTGTGCAGTTTTGCAACTGCATGTTTTTTTTTCTATAGATGTCGAGCTCCGTTGAAAGGGAAATTTGAAAATGTCGCGTGTCTCAAGCGAGAGCAAGCGAGCACGTTACCCGACGCATCAAAGCGGCAATTGTACGAAGCTGCCCGGACGACGGTGCAGGGTCCTGAAAGAACTGAATTAATCAAGACCAAGCATTGTCTGCAGTGCCTTATTTTTCGGCCATCATTCAGGGAGCCTGTGACGACTCAATAGCCCACAGACCACGTGAGAAAGGGGCTGCAGCTCTTTAAAAACCAGACCACGTGTGGGCCAACTGAAAAGTTTTTATAACAAATTGCAGTGGGAAGCTCTGGCGACGCTGGTGGAAGGGTGTGTGATAAAGTTTCCAAGGAAGTGGGCAGGAGAGCAGTGTTTGAGAGACAGAAGGAAGGAGGAAAGTGTCCAGGCTGAAAGGAGGGCTGGCCCATATTTCTCCTCCTTTTTCTGTCTTCCTTCACCCCCATTTTTGAGTCACCAAGGTTCTTGTCACTTAAACAATCATGGGGAAGATTTGTTGGAATTAAAACGGATAAATATCCAATAAGGCACTTTATGGCTCCGAAATTTATGTTGTGCCGCCAGTTTTGGTTGCATCCTTTCTTTCACATCTGTTTCCGTTCTGCCGTTCAGTAGGAAATTAGTGCAAATTAGGATAAAGTACCAGTCTGGTGACTAAATAAAAACTAATGAAACAAAATTAGGTTGCTTGCAGTAGGTAACAAAGATAAAACGTTTTGGATTAGTATTATTTATTTATTTAAATTAAAGAATGTCATTATTTGGCAGGTTTTGAGTTTAGGAATGCCACAAAATCCATTTATCGTTGTCATCTCTTTTAACCTTGATATGAATGTTGGCATTCTTAGTATTTAATTAAATCTCTTTTTATCATATGTCTCAAGTTTGAGGAAATGTGTGGTCTCAACTTGCATCGTCATCGAGTTATATTCCTGAACAGTTTTTAATGAGCGAATTCTCTTTTATTATTTAATTAGTACAGGGAAGCATTTACAGTTCTATTGGCCAGTTGGTCACAGTGTCAGTGCTATGCATTATGTTGGTCTTGCTTAATGTAGGTTTTTTTTTGTTTTTGTTTTTTGTAACCCTTAACCCTTAATTATCAATAACCCTAGTCCTAACCTTTGCCCTTATATTCATATAATTTTTTTTTTTTTTTTTTTTTTTGTGGTTTAGTCTTATGTTTATAGGTTAGGCAGACATCACTAGCTGTCGGTCCTTGACATTGGGGATGAGACCACATGAGCAGTGGTCATCTGACCTTGTCAGTTAAATTGACCACATTCCTCCTTTGTCTTTCTGTACAGAAATAGGTTTTCTTTTTTTTGCATGTAATTTTACTTTTGAATAATTACATATTTATCATGGATCATTAAGAAATCTTCAAGGTTGTGACATCATAACCATGAGCATATCAGGGCCTGTTAAAGTCACTGGTCGTTTGCATATAGAAGGCTTAGTGGTGTACAGTAACAACAGCCGGTTTAACTGTTAGAGAAAAGGAAAATAGTCAGATAAAAATAGTCAGATAAAAATTGTTGTCAGTTTTAAAGGGGTAATCCCCCCCCCCCACATTATAGATCTGAGGTCCACATTATAATCTGTAACACATTTGACTTGAGCAATTTATGTAAATGACAAAATAATAACATTTATACATGTACACTTTTTTTTTTTTTTTTTACTGTGGTCAAGGGAAGTTTGTTACTTTGTAGCATTTGACCCTTGTAAAGACACTGTTTGATTTATGGACATCCTGCAGAGAGGTTTTGATGAGGTGTACTGATTTATTTGATCATTTCTTGCAGTTCTAGATCAGGTCAGTTGCTCTAGAACCCTGAGAGGCACCACAGACTCAGGTGTCCAGCTGTAGAGCTCACTGATTTCTCTCTCTCTCTCTCTCTCTCTCTCTCTCTCTCTCTCTCTCTCTCTCTCTCTCTCTCTCTCTCTCTCTCTCTCTCTCACTCACACTCACACACACACACACACACACACTCACTCACACACAGAGGAGCAGGTGCATCTGCGAGAGCCTCAGCCTCTAGCCTCCAAACCCCTCATGTGTACTCAGTTACGTGTGTATACGGTGAGGAAACATCATTTCCCTATTTAAGCTTAAAAATATGCATAACTTAGAATGATATTACATCCATTTTAATTTTTAATTTGCACAAACAATGTGCAAACTGAAGTTTATATACCTGTGATGTACACAATAAATATATTGTCTACAAATGGTAAAAATGTTACAATATACAGTAAAAGTATTTAAAAAATAACTATTTTAAAATTTGAATAAATTTACATAATCAAAATTACCAAACCTAAACTTGTAACACTTCAGAATTACTACTGTATTTATTTATATTATGTATAATATTATTTGTATTGGATTTCTTGTTTCAACTGTGGTTTTTATGTTTAAGAACTAATTTTGTTTTGATCTATATGATTGCACATCATTTGACTAACATGCAGGCATACGTTTGAAAGGCAGTAGCATTTTTTTTTTTTAAATCACTCAGTTGCTGTCATGACTAGCTAAACAGAATGTTGCGTTGCACAAATATTACAGTATTAACAGAATTAGTTGTTCACTTTTATTAAAGGGGCATCACTGTCTGTAAACAACACTAAGACCTGAATAATTGACTAAAATAAATTGCTGATCATTTTCTTTAGTACTATTTCAAATTTCTTGGTCCCTCAAAATGAGCAGCGTTCTCCAATCATAGCTGTGCCATTTCTTCGATTAATTCTGTGCTGAGATTCAGTTCTGTCTGTTTGACAGCTTGGGCTCTTTAGAGCTCTTAGATTAGCTATAATATGGCTAATTCTGCTGGATGCTGTAGTATTGTCTAATTCTATCTGCTGGAGTACAGCATGCTTGACTAATAATTGAGATAATATGAGCAGTCATTTAATTGTAGTAGCATCTTACTGGGTCAAAATGTCTTGCAATAATCTACAGTGCGATGATCAGCGTTTAGAAAGTGTTTTTGCTTGCAACACTTGATCATTTATGTACTGTTAAAGAGATGCTGTGTCTATTGATTGATTTCACAGAATTTCACAGAGCGAGTGAGTTTAGCAATAAGTTATCAGTCTCTATGTAGCTATAAAACTGTCACGTGTAGGTGTGTCATGCACAGGTATGTAAGGTTGTGTGAGCATGTACTGTCATAGTATTATTACGTAAGGTATATCACCTAGCATAATGTCAGCAAACTTCACGGATCATATGAACACCATATAACACCAACAATAATTTTTTTCTATTTATTTCTACAGACTGAGACTGAATACGTGTATGTGTGTTTTGATGTTGTGTGTGTACACATGCACTGAGACCACAGTGAAAATGATCTGTTTTGCAGTTCTTCTATCTGAATACAAATATTTTTATTGCAAACATTATCACCATAGAGGTGTATATGAAGTTTATTTGTAAAAGCAACATCAATTGCATAATTCTTAGTATTCAGTATTTCCTTTAGATTTAACATGCAATCCAACTTCATGAACTCCATGCTGATGATCAAGTTGTCAGCTTGATTTGAGAATGAGCATCTTGTGCTTAAATGGAAGAATGTCTGAGCTTTTTTACAAAGTTCACATGTGTAGAATGTTTTTTAATTTAAAACTTAGAAGTATTAATATTTATTTATTTACAAGCTTCAGGTTTAAATTAGATTTTTGAGATCTCAGATTTTCAGTGTAGACTCCAGACTTTTGAAGCCTACTGTATAGGAGCGAGAGAAAGAGAGAGAGGGAAAAGAGCAGTTCAGAAGCATATGTGTGCTCGGAGGCAGTGGTCTCTCCTGTCTCACACTCACTGTGCTCCTGGGCTTCCAGCTGCTCTCTTTTTCTCTTTCTTTCTTTCTGTCCATCTTGCTTCATTTCTCTCTACCCTTCATGTGCTGATTTTATATGAGTTACTCAGAAATTCTCTTTGCACCTGTTTTCAGTTCTTTTCAAAACTTTGCACTATATCCACCAATAGCAAGTTTATATTTTTCCTAAGACTTCTGACTTGTCATTTTGTGTCATGTGACTTTCAGGACGTTCTAGGTGAAGGTTGTCTGTCTGAACCGCTGTCATAACTGCCAGCAGTAGTAACCCTCACTCAGGTACTTTCCTCAGCTTGATCACTTTTAAACTCTCATTGCATCTTTTGACCTGTCCTTTCTGACTCCCTTTACCTCTCATTGACATTTGTTTCCTTTATTTTCCACTGTTGTCCCTAGACATGTGCCGGTATTCGGTAATGCGATATATCACGATAATGAATATTGTTATCGTAGGCACTTCAAAAAAACCGAGAATAATAATTTATTACAAATTAATCAGAATTTTGAATGCATTTTAAGAGTACTTTTACCATCAACTGGTTAAATGCACAACACCACTGTAAACTGCGTCAAAGATGCGTGTGCACTCTGATGTAAACAAGCACGGATGAGAAGCGCATGGCGGAACACGTGAAGGAGACGCGCTGAATGAAAGCGCACATGGCGCTAAACAGCAAAACTGCGGCTGTTACCCTGAAACCCCTTAAACAAACCTTACAAACCTAACTTATGTTTCTGAAACGTATTTATATTATTAAATAGCCATTCAGATTTCTGTGTTGGCTATGGTGTTCATCACAGCGCTAAATACTTAAATATTTTGACTTAATAGGCTATTTGTTTTAAAACTTTTTTACATTTTAATCTGGACTACAACACGCCCTAGATATTGTTTAAAGTGTTTTGATTCTTTATTGTTTCGAGTCACACTTTACATTAGAGCTTCATTAGTTAACATCAGTTAATTCATTAGTTAACAACTCCCAATGAAAAATTCTTATAAACATTCATTAATCTTAGGTAATTCCAATATTTAATAATATGTTGTTAAATTGAAAGTTGCAATAGTTTTTTTTTTTTTTTTTTTTTTATTGAACCCGAGTTTAACAAAGATTAATAACTTCAGAAGCAAATGTAGCTATTGCTCATTGTTAATGTTAATGCATTAACTAAGGTTAACTAATGAGATCTTATTGTAAATCGATAGGCTACCTATTTATAATTCTTTTGCACTTTAATCTGTGTAAAATTTTTAACTTTATACATTTTTTTCTGTATTGCTTTATTGTATTTAAATGCTTCAGTTATTTTTGTTATAATAAAAAAGATATTAAACCTGTTATACAGTATTATGACAACTTTTTTGCCAACTAAATTTCAATATCGTGATAATACTGTATACCGTGATAAAAGCATTAGCAATTAATCGCAACATGAAAATTTGATACCGGCATATCCCTAGTTGTCCCATTCTTCTTTAATAGCTGTAACACTATAAGTTTCCTTAATAATAATTAAAGTTGTGAGAAACTGAAGTAGTGACAAATCTTCTTTTGATAAACAAAAAATGCAGGGTGGGGCTTTGGTTCTGTAGCATTCATTGCTGATCGGATTTTGAAATATGGGTGTTGCTCTTAAAAATGGAGGCAGATGAAAGCAAGTTTGCAGGTATGGGATTTAAGCGGACTAAAAATCATTGGAAAAGTCCTGCAGACATAACCATAGAAAAGTCTTTGTTTTTACTGGAAGGTCTAGGTTGTGACCTTTGATTAAACGTTACAAGGTTAGAACTTTATTTTTTTATTTTTTTTTAATAAAATGGATTAATCTTTCACAACAATTTCTATTTTATGCCAACAGTTCACCCCAAAATTTAAATCCTGTCATTTAATTTTAACCTGGCTGTTTTCATATTTTGGGGAACACGTGGATCATTTTATGCATGTAATAGCCATGTTATCTGATGGTTTTATGCTACATATTTCTTAACATTATTTGCTTGACTTTTTCCCCAAACCCACAGCCAATTTCACTGGATCAATGGTCACGTCAGTCAAAATGCTGATTTCTACTACGCTCAAACAAAATATTAACTTCAGTGTAGCATTGGTAGCACATCCTGATAGATAGCATCAGATTCATGATTTTTCTGAAAGGATTCATGATTTTTCTGAACCCTGTGAACTCCATAGGGTCTAAACTTTTCTTTACGGGTGGCTGCATGATGTAGTTACCCAAAATCAGCTGTTGGTTGTGGTTTGCACTTAATTGGTTTGGGAAAAAAAATCAAACACATTATTTATAATGGTATTTCAAGTTGACAAGGAACGTGTTAAACATATTATGTCTAGACTAAATTTCTCAGTTACATTCTTTCCAGAATTATGGGCTCTTGAAACACAATACTATAGTTTCTTAGTTCACTGTAGCATTAAAGCATTGAAATGTACTCTAGGACAAAGAATTGCTCTTATTTTTGCAGTCTATTACCAAGAGTCATTCTGTGTAAACACACTTGTCTTTTGAACAAGTGTGTTTTGGCTGACCCTACTGCTACCTCTACAGCTGTCACAGCAGTGAGCCTACTTATTTCCTGACCAAAGGGCAGAGATGCTCTCTACAAATACAACTTTTTACTCAATATGTCATTTAAAGCACTGCCTGTTTGACAGGCTAAATGTTGTACTTTTGGCTTTGCTGATTCTCACTGACTGGGGAAAGTTTTTGTTGTCTCACATGCAGTTGGGATAATTTGCCAGAGGGATCCTGAGAAGAGAGCTGGTCTCACAGTAAAGCAGTCGCTCAGTTAGGGCTTCAGCAAACTCCAAGACATGCATATGCCATGACAAACTGAGGCCTCAGGATGCAGAGAGATCAAAAAGTCAGGGCTTCAATTCAGAGCTGTCAGGCCAGGAGAACAGCCTCAAAACTCTTTCCACGGGCTTTATTCATCCCCAAAAGCATCACATGCATTTGTGATTAGATTTGGTTTGTTTTACATGTAGGTCTTTGTTTGATTCGCTTATGTTTAAACAATTTTCTAAATTACATATTCTAAACAAAACGTTAAGATAACCCACTTTTATATAGACAGGACTTTGTAATAAAACTTTAATGTTTGAGTCACATTTAAAGGGAATATGTAATATATTTTATTAAAAGTAATGGATTTTATTATAAATCAAGCTCAATCAATAGCATTTCTGGCATAATGTCAGTTACAACAGAAATGAATTGTAGTTGTTTTTTTAAAGAAATGAAAAAAGTTTGGTTACAGTAAGGTAAATTGAGCCAAGATTTATAAGTAAAAAAACACACTATTTATAGCTTTAAGTATTTTTACATGATAATATTAATGCATATATATGCACTACCATTGAAAAGTTTGGAATTTTTTTTTTTTTTTTTTTTTTGACTGAAATGAATACTTTTATTCAGCAAGGATGCATTAAATTGATCAAAAGTTTTAAAGACATTTATAATGTTACAAACGGTTTCTTTTTGAAATAAATGTACTCTATTCACAAAAAATGTATAACAATTTCCACCAAAAATTATTAAACAGCAACTGTTTTCAACATTTATAATAATAGAAAATCTTTCTTGAGCACAAAATCAGCATATTAGAATTATTTTTAAAGGATAATGTGAAATCGGTTATTGTAAATGATATTTCATATTCATATTACTTTTTTTTTTTTTTTTTTTTTTTTGTTTTTTTTTTACTGTATTTCTGACCAAATAAATTCAACCTTGGTGAGCATTAGTGACTTCTTTTAAAAACTTTCCACTAACAAAAAATTACCCACCCCAAATTTTTGAATGGTACAGTTTATCTATAAACTTAGTCATGATTATGTAACGCAGGTAAAATGTATGAACATGGTAACTTTCGTATTATGTTATCACAAGAATACCAAGAAGAGAGGTGATATAACCTTCTTGTTTACATCGATCTGAGCAGGTTGTGTGTTTAAGATGGTTGACTTAAATCAGCAGAACATAATCTCTGCATACATTAATAATCTCTGACAAAAGCCAGTTGGAAACAGTTTAAACAGAGGCTGCATGAATCATAACATCGTGCTTCTGTATGACGTTCTGACAGTATCCACAAATATTATGTAAGTGATGAACAGCCAATAACAAGTTCAGATCAAATATTATATTTAAAATATTTGTTCTGAACATTACGAACATGTAAATGCTTTAACAAATATTTTGTTGTCATTCCAGCCAGGAAAAGAGTTAATTTAAATGTTGTTTCTCCAGGCAGTGAACACAATGCTGTACATTATACACAGCAAACAATGTATTAAAGTGATCAGAACTTCTGTTTCCGTCTGTTTTGTCTGATGCTAATGGACTCTGAAGATGTTGTTCAATCCAGAAGCTGAAGTTGCATGACATTACATCTCTACATTTGATGTCAGCCAAAATTGGGCTGACTTATGCAACCCTGAATTCCTTCAATGGGCCTTTAAAAGTGCTCTAATTGGCCCTCTTGAGCATATTGTGATTTAAAATGGATCGTTCCCCAAATTCAGTCCCTCCATAACAAATTCATTTGTTTCTGTGTTTACAAATGCAAATAGCTCAGCAATAATGAGAATCAGCCCAGAGTACAATGTTTATGTCTCTATATGTAATTCAATAGGACAAGCTGGTTGAACACACATAGTTGTGCAGAATCTAGAAACAAAAATGCTGAGATGACGGTGTGTGTGTAGAGCAAGTGAACAACTCACACTTCCAAAGGCTACGCTCCCTTATCGTTCTCATTGAGTATTGATGGAATGATTTGGTTATGATGCATGACTGCATCTAGACCTGGTTTTCTGGTTTTCTATGTATGTTCTACGTTTGAAATCGTTTGTAACGCCTTTACTGTTATATAATACATGACAATGTAAAATGATGTAACAGCCTATAGAGTTAGTTGGTAACAGTGCATAGGTAGAAGCGACCAGTTTGAATATGTACTTTGTGACCAATTTAAACTCCCCAAAGCCACATCTCCAGGCTCCTCCCCTCTCCCCACCCACGGCTCAAGGGTAGAATAGGTTCCACATGGAGCCGTGTCAGTCTGCTTTGACCCTGCTTACACGCTGATGCTTGCCTGAATGCTGTAGGTTCCTGTATGAGTAGGCGCTACTAGCTGGGGTGTACAATGGACAGCATAAAGGTAAGACCAAAGGAAGTGAGAAATAACAGTGAGGCTAGAAGTGTGTGTGGAATGTTGAGGCCTCATTTATCAACATAGGGGTAATCTTTCAGAATGTATTTTTTTTTTTTTTTTAATAGGAAGGAACTAGGGAACTAGACGGAGTAAAAGTCTTTAAGTCTTACGTTTAAGTCTTTGGTAGAATTAGTTTTGAGTATTCACTAAGGTGTAAGAAAGTCCCACAGTTTTTCTTTAGAGTGGCTTTGGTCATTGTGTTATACACTGTTATACACAATGCTGTTATACGTGACTTGAACTGTGTAGAAACATGACATAAGGAATGACAGAGATATCTGTCCTCATGAACGCTCCATGATGGTTAATCATGTTGTGATCTGCCATCTAGAAGGTGTTTGACCTCATCCAGGTGTTCAGAAAAGCATTATTTGTTTAGAAGTAGGCATTTTTATTATATAACAAAAGGGTGAATAATGGCCAGATTCTTGGCTGTTATATGACAATGAAGAGCCATCCTCAGACCTAATGACTTCCACAAAATGGCTACCAGAGCTGTTAAGGATCCTGCTTAGTGTTTAACAGTTGGCAACTGGCTTTATGGGTTGAAGGCAGACTTTTAGTTTCTTTAAATGGAAGCCCATGTAGCACAAAACTGCTAATTCACTTGTGTGGTATTGTCTTGCGAAGCTTGTGACCACTGTTTCTTGTGCACAATACACTTCTGTCTGCGTCTAAGTTTATGTAATCATATTTTAGATAATAGAAAACAGTAATATTGTGAAATATTATTACAATTTAAAATAACTACTTCTGTTTTAATATAGTTTAAAATAGAATTTATTCCAGTGATGGCAAAGCTGCATTTTCAGCAGTCATTACTGCAATCTTCAATGTCACATGATCCTTTAGAAATCATTTTAATATGCTATTTTGGTGTTCAAGAAACATTTCTTTTTATCAATGTTGAAAACAGATGTGAAATATTATGGAAAGTGTGGTGCATTTTTTACTGTCACTTTTGACCAATTTAATGCATCCTTTTTGAGTAAAAGTATTAATATTTTTACAAAAGTAATAATAAACCCTAAACTTTTGAATGGTAGAGTTTATATATTGTAACTTTTTGTAACTCAGTGTTAATTTGCAGCCCAATAGCTTTTCCTTTTTCAAACTTTACTTTCATTCTATGTCATGATGTTAATAACCAGATCACCTGCCCATAATAATTACGTACTTTCTTACAAATGAGAACACTTGTGAAACCGGATTTCTTGCATGTTGCTTTATGCCAGTCTATATAAACATATCATCATATATGAGTGTATGTGACAGCGTGTGTGTGGATTGAGTGACGTGAACTCCTAATGACCTGACACTTATGCCGCCGTCACTTCCCCACTTTTGTGCCCCTTGTTCAGATTTGGGGTGCCTTGCCTGACAAGTCACCATTGCAGATGATTGATCAAGCATGAGAAGAGTGTTTTCAGGGTCTAAGCCAATGAGAGAGCAGGAGTATGACCTACTGCTCACAGGGTGAGAAGCTGAAGCTTTGCATCTTTAGCAGAATTACTTTCACCTCACAGAGATTGGATAATGGCTTCTTTAAGGACTGTCCACGCTGGTTAAATTCATTCCAATTGAAGAGAATGAACTCGCCCTTGTTTACTCATTGAGTGCTTTTTAGGGGGCCATAACTAAAGGAGTTAAGTTAAAGTTTTTGCTTTCTACCACTCCTTCCGCCCATCCCCATCTGCCTTTGGTTGTCCCGCCCCAAATCCACTGTATTTGCCGATAAAGAAATTAACATGTCGGTGCAGTAGTTTGCTTTTCAGAAAGTTATCATACAAATGCCTTGTAGTTGACTTGTAGAATATAGGATGAAAGATGAAGAACCTCAGAAAAATGACTTAATTTATGAGGTCCAGCTGAAGCTCTGCAAGAGGCTTTTTGGTAGCAATCACAACCCTTGTGGTCTTACCTCTGACCTTAATAAATAAACCCGAGGTGAAAGTCTTACTGGAATCTTTGAATGGGCCTGTTGTATGTCCCTTCTTTTCCTGAGGAGAATGAAGCCCTCATCAGCACAGAAAGATTGAGGATGTTGCCTTTGAAATGTGAACTGGGGGTCAGTATAGGGAGCACTAGAAAGGGGAAAGGTCAGCTCTGATGAACGGTGAACCCAGTGGACCTGGGTGTTTAACTATTTCAGAAGTGCTGAGAGCACATTTCCTTTGGCTTCCTTGCTTTTCTTTTTTTTTCTTTCACATTCTCAAATGGCTTTGGTCATTTTTTTTCTTGCTTTCCTGTAAACTCTCCAGCCTGATTGGAAATGTTTTGCAGCAGTGATCAGCAGTAGGTCTCTAATCTCTTTTTATGTTTGGACCTGTGCTGCCTTGTGAAGTTTCACTGCCCGGAGCGGGTTTTGGAATCTGCGCTATTTTTACAAAGGTCACTCCATAGGCTACACCTTTGACTCTTTAACTACAGTGAGCAGGAAGTCGTTGATTCGTCACAGTATTTATATCTCTCTTTTCCTTAAACTTTTCTCTGCTGAATTAGAAGTCTTGTAGAGTCTTTTTGGGAGCGCAATGATTTCATGAGAGTGTGGGTTTAATGTTCAATCTATAACCACGGCATCACCCTTCTCATCAACTTTGAATAGATTGATTGTGTTAATTAATCATAGAAATCGGGCGAGTTGATGTGTGAAAGGTCTCCTAATAAATGTGTTTAAGTGTTTATTCAGTGATGCAAAGTTGACATGCACAACCAGAGGACATATTGTCACTCAACAACAATCTGTAGGGGGTCAAAATGAAGAAAAAACAACAACTAAATAGCTCCCCCAGGAGAATTTCTGTTTCTCTATTTACCTTATAAATATTTATAGTTATCTTAGGGATCAATAATTGTTTAATACTACTAAATATTATGACTTTCAACTTTTACGTTGGATAATCTGCACCATTTGGTATGTTATGTAATCTGAGAATTTTTTTGATGTTTTAAATGCAATCAAAATATTTCCTCTTAGTAATATTTATATTAGAGATGCACCGAATGTTCGGCAACCGAAATTGTTCGGCCGAAAATAGCAAAAAAAACTCTTTCGGTGTTTGGCCGAATAAGTGAAAAGACCGAATAAATTGTACCGAACAATGACGTGACGCGATCAAATAGAGGTGCGCACTAATGCAGCAAACACATCTGCAGTGTGAAAGCATTTAAAACTGTCAGAGAAAGATGCAAAAATCATTACAAGCACGAAGCACCGACAGCGAGAGACTGCTTAGTGCTGCATCGCAAGTCTCCGATGAGAAGAGGGGAAGGGGTGGTTGTTGCTGGTTACTGTGATGATTGAAATTGCGAAATGGCCTCAAACGATTAGTAAATATACTGCAGAATGTTATGTTTTGTAATACACGCACGAATTCCATGTATTCAAACAGTGCTGCACGAGCTCGCGGCGCCAGGATTCAAAGTCCAAAGCGTGAGAAAAATCTGCGCTGAAACACTTAACACAGGCTTTACTCGTCAGTTGCTCAGTCACATTTTTATGTTTTTTTAAGACGTCACAATGTGATACGTGCGAAATTTTCCCAAATTCGTAATGACTAATTTAAATATCTGCATGCTGTTATCAACAAAAAGAAGCACTAAGATCTTCCTGCGGGTTTCTGCCAAAATAAAATCTAAGAAAAAGCAACTCCATCAACATTCATAAATGTTAGTATTGTAATTTTACTGTTCTGTAAAATAAAATAAAAAATAAGACAATAATAATGATAATAATAATTACCCTACAACAGCTCTATACATTTATTATAACTCATACATAGTGTTCAAATTGGGATCTGTAATATTTAATTACAGGATCTGGGATTTGTAATAATTAAAAGAAGTCTCTTCAGCTCAGCAAGGCTGCATTTATTTGTACAGTAAAAAATCCATGCCTGATTCAAAAATGTCTCAAAAATGGCCAAAAAATATTATTTTAGTAACTTATTAATTTTAAGATAATTGTGCTTTGTTGGTATAATGTCTAATAGAATGTTAAAAAATGTTCAGTCTTAAGTAAATATTTTAAAATTATTTTGTAATTGATTTTTTTATTTTAAAAGCAGGACAAAACAGTAAAAACCACATTTTGGCTATTTAATTTATGCAATTGTGCAAAAAAAATGGCAAAATAGGCATACATGGGGGGGGAAATGCGAAAAACCGTGTCTTCAGCTTTCGACCCAGTGTTTCATTTTGTTCGGCTTCGGCTTTGGCCAAGAATTTTCATTTCAGTGCATCCATAATTTATATTTCTGTTAGAAGTATTTATATATTTCCGTTAAAAATATTTATATATATTTCTCTTAGGGAAGCATCAATAATTAATTTATTTAATCAAATATTATTTTTTTTTTTCCTGAATGCAGCTCAGCGGAGCAGATGACAATCTGTGTGGTTGCAAGAATAAAGTAAAAAGACTGTCATTCTCGCTTTTGTTGGCTGTTTGTTTGTTCAAGACTTCAGAGGGTTATTCAAAAAGATTCTGAATGTAAACATACATATAGATTATGCTCCACACAGTTAAACACACCATAATGAGCTGCATGAACATCTCCAGGCATTCTGGCTGTTAAGTTGAGAATCACTCGTCAGTTCTCACTTGCCTTCTTCACTTGACGGGGTCACATACCTGCAATGAGTTACTCAGAGGAAGATGTGCTGCTGTCAGTCACAGACTTCATGGGTAGATTCTTCTTACTGTTTGAGGTTGTTGGGCAGGTCATTGTTGAACAATTAACTTTTGTTGAAAAATACAACCTCAAGAAATCAAGATTAGCACTATTATTTGATTATATAATGCAGATGTTTTATGAAAGTCTTCTCTTTTTCTTTCTTTTTTATAGTTTGAACCACTCATTTTTCTCTTCTATCTCTCTTGCTTTTTCATTTAGATTTGTTTTTTTTTCGTTTTTCCTTGTTTAATTTTTTTCAGTTTATTTTCTCGAAAGTCAAATAGCTAAACCACTCATTTGACTCAGGTCCCCCTGAGACCTTGTGTTTATGAGTGTCTTGGTCTTACGTAAAAGGGCAGATGGGCCCAGCTGGACGATCGTTCTCTCTCACACTCTGTGCTCAGTAAGACAGATCCTTGCAGCAAACGGCAACGGCTGAAACACCTGGGCATTCCAGAGCACAGGGACAGGGATCACAGAGTGCAGCGGATAAAGACTTAACTAAACAATTCATTGATTTACCGGAAGGTAAACCCAACATAACCTCATGTGTGAGCGCAGAAGGGACATGTTTTGGAAAATATCAACTGTGATTTATTGAGCTGCAGTCCCTATAATCCTTGTATAATTTATGTTGGACTGTAATACTATAGGTAGATAGATACATAGAAGTAGTGACTAGCATTTTGTTGAAGCATTTTTAAAGGTTGGTTCATCTTCCAGGTGTTCTGACCTCTAGAATCTCACCTGTTTCAGTCTACTCTGAATTTCCTTCTTTTTCTAAACACAACCCATCGCAGGTGCCCAGCTGCTGAACCTCACCCAGTCTCAGGTCTAAAAGCAGACTTAACCTATGTATCCACTGGTGCAGAAGAAATCCCTTCAATACCACTGAAAATGCTAGAGATCTGCCACTTTGGGGTGCATCTTTAAATATACAGTATCACGGCAGTGATTGCTTACTTGACATGGTCAAAATCCTGATTTAAATACATTAATTTGCAACAATCCATCAGAAGTTACAGGATACGTTTGTTTATGACAGATGACACTGCCTTAACCCTCTGGGGTCTGAGGGTGTTTTGGGGGCCTGGAGAAGTTTTGACATGCCCTGACATTTGTGCTTTTTTCAGTTGCTTATAAACATATAAATGGCTAGAGTCTAATAACACTGTAAACAGCACAAACTGGGCTACAATAATATGTTAGCAGCATTTATGTACATGATTGTGTTTTTGAGAAAGCAACGTTTATGTGTGGTTAGTGTAAAACTAAAATTTTGAAGTAACTGAAATAAGGCCATAAAAAACATACAGAACATTTGTTCACAAGACTTTAAGAACTGGATCTTGTAGCCTAGAGTTTTTGCTTCAAAATTATGTGAAAATCATCTTGTTTACTCAGTCACAGAAAAAGATATATTGATCTAAATTTTCTAAATTTTCTAGATATATTGATACTTTTTCAGTTAGAAAGGGATATGTGAGAGGGCGTCAACGACCCTACATAATGCAGTAATTCACACCTGAGAAGACAAAGGCCCGCATGATGAGCTGCATAATGAGCCATTCAGTTAGGTATGTGACTGAAAGGGAAGAGTTACAAGAAAGAATGTGAGGACAAAATAAATTTATATATTTTTTGTTTGTAGTCTATTAAGACTATGTTTAGCTATCACACAAAATAACTTGAGATTCACTTGTGAGTGCAGTTAAACAGTTTATTAGGAACGATCAAAGCTGACTTTCAAAGCTGACTTTTTAGCATCATTACTCCAGTCACACGATCCTTCAGAAATCATTCTAATATTATTATTATTATTATGTTGAAAAGAGAGGGGAAGATTTTTTTCAGGTTTTTTTGATGAATAGAAAGTTCAGAAGAACAACATCGTTTGTAACATGATAAATGTCTTTATCATCACTTGTGTGCTAAATAAAAGTTTTAATTTCTAAATATACTGACTCCAAGCTTTTGAATGGTATAGTGTATATTGTTACACTTGGAGTAAGACTGGAGTAATGATGCTGAAAATGCAGCTTTGATCACAGGAATAAATTACATTTGAAAATATATTCAAATAGAAAGCAGTTATTTTAACCTTACAGTGTTTGCTTGCCGCACCAATAATTTGCATTAAGTTGAATGTTTCCCACCACCTGTTCTGCTTTGCTGTCAATCCCACAATCCTCTGTGCAAGTCTGTTGCTCAGCTCCTGTAGAGAATGAATTGAAAATGCCTCCTCAGCTTCACTCACTCTGCTTCAGTGGACTTGTACAGTTAAACCACTTTCAGGTTCAGGAATAAGTTGTAGTTGTTCATTATCACTAGGCTTTTTTTTTGTTCTTCAAGAAATGTTGCATTGTTTAATGCTTAGCAAAATTAATATTTCATTTGGGCTGAAAGGCGAATTTTGGATTATTGTTCATTTTGCTGATGCACATGTGTTTGTGTGATCCTGGGGGAGCAATGGCCCAGAGAGCTCAGACTCAGATGCTCCACTCAGTCTAAATGTGTGTGTGTGTGTAGTGCCTTGTGTAACCTGAAGCAAACCTTAAACACCTTAAATAAAAAAAACACAGGAGTACCATTACAGCTGACACTCTTGCTGCCATTAAAAATTTTACAGCACAGTTATATATCCAGCTCATAATCTTTTTATATTTAAGCAGTCAGCATATCACAGTGGTGGTACTTCATCTAAAGAGTTTCTAATTCTTTTTAATTATTACATATGCAATTATTAACTCACATTAATTAAGTGACAATTACACTTGATGAAAATTAAGTTACAATTGTCAGAATTAATTGTGACAATTACACTTGATGAAAATGATGAAACACTAAGTTTACAATTACAACATCTAAACATAGTTAGTTGTCAGCTAAGCATTTGTAAAGCAAAATCGCTCACTAGAATCATTAAGTGCAGCCTGGATTCATCCCAGAGCTGCAGGGAAGATTGCAAGCATGAATGTTCATCTCCCGCAGCGTGCTCACTGTGCGGACGGAGCGCGTGCTTAGATCAGATCGTGAGCTTGCCTTAGAGGTCAACAGGAAGAGCATCTGATGAGAACAGATGGAGAGAGTAAACTTTAAATCAGGCCGACAAGACCAAATGTTTGTCTTGTGCACATGACGGTGATTTCAGTTCACATCAAGTGCGCTCCAGCACGCTCTCTGAGCCCTCAATAGTGCTTGCATGCAGTTTAACAATTTAGTAACACATTTTTTATTGGTAGAGAGCTATAGGAAGTGGTGAGACCAGAGTTATGAATTGACAACTCAAACTCAAACTTGCATCACCATGGGAGCTCCATAAGTTGGAAGCATGTATAGAAAAGCTTCACCTTGGAATTAACATTTTTGTTTTTGTTTTGCCATTGAAGTTAACATGTCATGCTAAAATTAACCTAAAACCATTTTATAAGAACTATGCATGCATTTTGGATGACCATATAATGTGAAAATGCAGTTTTCAGAACCATTTTAAGCAAACTAGTGAGTTTCAAATGATGATTTATTAACCTGTAATCTTGATGTTGATTGAATACAGTTCATGAGCATATTATGCATCAACTATAGTATCACTAAATTCAAATTTAATTTTCAGATTCTGTTTTGTGTGTGCTTATTGCAAACAAAATTTGTTTATTGCTCTCTGACTCATGAAAGCAATCCAACCGAACTACAGCTTTTTCATTACTTATGTCTGTTTCAGAACGGAGCAGTTCCAGGAGAGCCAGTAAAGAAAGATGAAAACTCCAGAAGGGGAAACTGGGGCAACCAGATTGAGTTTGTCCTCACCAGTGTTGGCTACGCAGTAGGACTGGGAAATGTCTGGAGGTTTCCTTACCTCTGCTACAGGAATGGAGGAGGTGACCATTTTTGACTTTATTCTTCTTTTCCCAATATCTATCTTGTCTTTCTTTTTGTGCCTTTCATGCACACTTCAGTTAGCTCTAATTTCTTGCTGGATTCCTAAAATAGAATAAGTTAATTGTTTTTCATGTAAGCCTGAAACTCTATGGATGTAATCAAAAGTAAAATTTATGGTATTTAGAGTTTAGAGTTTTGTTTTTGTAAGTCATACCACTGAGTCCTTTCCAAATTCTTCGCTCCCTTAAAAGGGTGCTCGTTTGGTATCAAGTCTCATAACACACCTCACTTAAAATAGACCAGGCTAGAGTAAGCAAGGGTCTCTAGCAGCAGGTCCCCAATGACCTGGCCCAGAAACCTCTGCCCCATGATCTCATATTCCTTGAGCTGCCTCTAATTGGAAGCCATACCCTGAATTAGCCCAGAATTCAGATAAGTAACTGAACTCCAGGCTCTTTAAACAAGGATGGATTATGGTCCTGTAAGGCCACAGGGTGCCAGCAGCTTTTTTTTAACTATTTGTATGCATCTTAGACCATTTATTGCATTTCATTAGATCCATAGTATTATTCAAACAATGCTTACCTATCTGCATCAGGCAGAAGTGCTTTCTTAATGTTTGAGGCCCCTGGTACATCAACCCCATTGCCCTGGGCCGTAATCCGCCCTTGTCTTTAAAATGCTCAAAGCAATGAATCCACATTCCACTCCATTATGCAGTTGAAATGCAGCTCATCCAATCAAATTACATCTGTTGTATAACATCAGGTGTTACTCACTTATTTGCGTAAGCATTACGGAAAACTATAATTGAAAATAGACCATGGATATTCTTTGTGTCATTTTTATACTTCTTTTGTTTCCTGCTATTCATGTAAATATGAACACCTACGTGTCTGTCTTCAGCTAGAAGACTAATGTGTCAGGATAAAATGATTATGTAACTCTGTGGGTGTTTGTGTATCACAGGTGCCTTCATGTTCCCATACTTCATCATGCTGGTGTTTTGTGGCATCCCTCTGTTCTTCCTGGAGCTCTCCTTTGGGCAGTTTACCTCCCTCGGGTGCCTGGGTGTCTGGAAGGTCAGCCCCATGTTTAAAGGTGAGCATTAAAGGAGGTTTAAGAACAAATATTTTTGATTTGGTTTGACCTTTAATGATTGGCATGACCTGTCTGACATGTTAAACTAGTAATTATTTTTAAACATACATTCTCATGGTGTTTGCTTCACATCAGGGTGGCTTGCAATATGTACACCCTTCTCAAAAACTCAGGATGTGGTCTGAGTTTGGCTTCTTTAAAATGTGCCATGTGAATGCTAAATGTGCCAGATTCATAGTTTCATCAAGTCTAAATATTTATACTTTAATAATAGTAATTAGTTAAATTTTAGTCATTGTGGCACACATTTTCTGAAGACAAAAATCTAATTTCACATTTTTTTCCTAATAATTTTACTTAATTTTTTTTTATTTTTGTGAATATTTAGAATGAGGTTAAACAGAAGATAAACAGAAATTATATTATATATATAAATTACAGCTAGTTTTTCCTTCATTCATTCACTCAATTTATTTATTTATTAATTTTAGTTTCATTTAGTTTAGTTTAGTTTAGTTTAGTGGGTTCCAGTATTTCTGCTGCCGCCCGAAAATGTTTAATTCATGAAAACTTACTAGTTAGTATTTTTTTGCACATCCTTTTGAAATTGGGAAATGTAGAATATGATTAAATGCTTTATTGTATTGCAAAGCGATATTGCAATATTTGTCAAAATAATCAGATTTTCATAAAAATTTATTTAACATTTCATGCAGTCCTACTATACGTTTTTGTGTTAGCTGTATGGTTATTTTTGATGTTACATTACAGGTTTCTCAGATGAGTGTATTGCTTTCTGGGTAATTGAAAGCTAAACTTTCTTCAACATTCTTCATTTATTGTCATTTGGTTGTTCTCTTTCCTTCCAGGTGTGGGGTATGGAATGATGGTGGTCTCCACCTACATTGGAATTTACTACAATGTGGTGATTTGCATTGCATTTTATTACTTCTTCATGTCCATGACAAGCCTGCTGCCCTGGACGTACTGTAACAACCCCTGGAACACCCCTGACTGCGCTGGAGTGGTGGGCACTCCACGAGTTAATGCCACCTTTGCCAATGTGTCTGCTGTCGTGTCAGGGGTAACTGAGATAGTCAACCGCACCAAAAGGACCAGTCCTAGTGAAGAGTACTGGAGGTAAATGCACACCTTTGTAGGTTGATTCATCTATGTATCTTACTATAGTAATGTTAATTATTTACTCATAAAAATTGTCTAAAGTTAAAAAATATATATATATTTTTAATATTATGAATCATTAATAAAATAAAATGAAATTATAGTTTGTTTTTTGTTTTTTTTTTAAGTTACATTACATGACATTTCAAAACCTAAAAAAACCTAAAAAGACACTTCTTGGGTATTTTAAAAGACTTTTAAGAGACTTATTGAGCGGGTCCTCTCTATGATGTAATTTCCAGTTTTGTGCAGTTTTTCTGCATGTTGATTGGACCATGTGACTTTGTTTGGGCAAATACTTTTCAAATATTAATAAGCAGTAAAGATGTTAATATATAATTTTCTTAAGAAATAATAAGTGGTATAATAAATAATTAATTGTTTCTTTTAATGACAAGACAGTTGTATCAGCCTGACATTTTGACTTTATGACCTCCAAAAATATTAAAATTAATTTTAATACAGAAATTAAAACATTCTCCTCATAGTAGAGGCATTTTAATGAATTTTTAAATAAATTAACAGGAAAAAAAATGTCACTGAATTCTGTATATGTTTATTATACACAAATGCAAATGCTGGTCTTTCCCAGAGAGTTGAATCTCAAGATAATTATATAGTCAATCCATTATTCATCAGTTCTGAAAATTCATGACAGATTGATAGCTGAAACCTGGTAATTAATACATGTTTGCAGGAGTCGTGCATTTTGTCTTGATGTTTGGATCTTTGTGCACTGGACTTGACAGATGTGTTTGTTGAATGATGTTTGAACACTATGTAGGACAGAGGTGGGCAATTAATTTTCCCAAGGGGCCACATAAGAAATTTGGGCGGTTGCAGAGGGCCGGACCAATACACTTAACTAAGTTCTGCCCAATATATTTTATATCTCTCTATAAATGGAACATTACAATCATACAATGAGAATGTGGAGCACACAATTATACCAGTAGCTAATGAACATTCACAAAAACAGTTTTGAAAATGTGCTTTTTTTTTTTTTTTTTTTTTTTTTTTTTTTTTTTTTTTTTGCAGTGTTTCAAAAACTACCATCACAATTTTGAACAAAAAATCAAGTATTTCAAAGATTATGGACGTGACATTCGCAGTCAAAACCTGAAACACACGTTCTCATAGATGTAGCCTATTCATTACCAATAGCTATATTGGACCATCTCTTTATATTTTTCTAAACCGCTGAAAATAGAGTCCAGACATCAGTAAAGTATCAGTCTATAAACAATGAGGAAAATAGGATAGGCTACAAATGTGTTACGGGTGTGACAAAAAAAAAGACCAGAGTTTTTGGGAGACTATGTAGGCCTATTTGTAGACTTTCTGTGATTTACAATGCACAGCCCAGAAGCAAAAATATGCCGAATGGAAAGGGTTGGCTATTCACAACATAAAATATAGCCTACATAGGCTATTTATTTATTTATTTATTTTTTGTAAGTAAATTCGTTTTAAGAGGAAAACTCAATATTATGGACGGACTTCTCTCCGTTACGGACGTGACAGTTCTGAAAGCGGAATTTATCCGACAATGGAAATGCGTAGCTAAAATGTTTAAAATCTTTAACAGAGACGTCTAGCTGGTCCCTTACCAAAAAGTAGTATACTTCAAGTTTATTTAATTAAGTATGCTTAAGTAAAGTTCAAGTATATTTTTAAGTATGCTTTTATGTAGTAAGTATACAAATATCAGTGTACTAGTAGTATACTTGTAAGTGTACTATTTCAATACTCCTTGGGACTAAATTGGCCCACTTTCTAGTATATAAAAGTATACTTTAAGTATAAAAGTAATAAACTTTGAGTACACAACTAGTTTACATCAATCTTTTTAGCTTGTAATGCAACTATACTATAAGTGAACTTATAGGTATACTGATAGTTTACTAATTAAATACTTGTAGTAGTATTTTTAGTACACTTTGAAGTATAGTCTAAGTAAACTACTAGTTTGGTAGTTTTATACTGCAAGTATACTCGTAAGTTTTCTTTAAGTGAACTTTACATCATACTTTAAGTATACTACTATGTCCCTATTTAGGTATTAATTTGTATATATTTTGTAAATGAATATCTGAACATACAAAACATCCAAAGAAAGAACGGTGTATCTGCTTGTAAACAAAAACATTTTATTCTAGCTTCATGCATTCTTTTTTTAAACACTTGAATGTGGGTTTCATAAAAAAATTTTTTTTTTTAAAAATAAAGAAATAAACAACATTTTGAACAAAAAGCTGAAAAAAGACTATGAATTGGATTCAGAATGATAATCAAAACATAGATGGAGTCAATCAACACCCCAAAGCTTGACAGTCATTATGACCTCTTCATTGGTCAACATTTTATTCCATAACGTTACACAGTTTTGATGCTGTTTTATGTCAGATGATGGTGTTAGATTACATGTGGAAGCATCTGTTGTTTCTTTTTCTTCACTGATTTTTTTTTCACTGTGTTTTTTGGAAATTCTGTACAGAAGATGTGTACTAGCGCCCCCTACCGTATAACAACGAAAACACGGATTCTATGAGCACAAGTATAGCTCAACTATATTTTGACTTTTTCTAAGCATAAGTCAAGTATACTTAAATGTCATTTTAAATATATTTCTGAGAAGTATATAAAAAGTAAACTAAAAGTATATTTTCCTATTTTTAGTTTAAAAGTATACTAATAGCACACTTGAATAAACTTCATAAGGGGTATTTAATAGGGCTACCTCCAACAACTTAACTAGCCGTTCAAGTCATTATTAACTAATCGCATGTTTATATTAAAGCTAATAATCCAGTGAGCTTCAATTCCGCGCTCAAGCCCACGTATAAAGTTTGCCACCAAGCACAGGCAAAAGTCGCCTAATGATTATGAATGTGTTGGAAAAAAGGAGATATTTTATAATTATCTATTAATTCTCTCTCATCTCCAGAGTACTGGACGCACCTTTAGAGAGAAATGCAACCTTCATACAGATTACAATAATCAGGAAATATTTGTTTTTGAATTGGTTCGTTTAAAAGTAGACATTTTAAACTTTCTATAGATATAGCCTATTTCACATGTCTGTGAGGCAGCCGTACGCTGAGTTTCGCTTCTTATTTCTGACACGCTCCAGCTTCAGAGATGCCAGAAAGCGCATGCTTTCATTATTTTACAAAAGCAACGTTTTGTTGTTTTTATGAGTTTGCAGAAATAAAAACAGTTTCGAACTGATTTTAAGTTGTTTCATTATCAGGAAACAAAGCTGTTGCCTTGAAAATAAAAGCAGTGAGGTTGTAATGCGTAATTACACCTAGGCCCATTTGTGATTGACTTTTAATTCACGATTCACGAATTACCTCATGCGGGCTGGTCAAGGATAGCCAGAGGGCCGGATGTGGCCCGGGGGCCGTACAATGCCCAGGTCTGATGTAGGATGACATGACATAAGACAATGGGACAGTTTTTCCAAGAGTGTGATTGTATGTGGTTTGGAATGAATGCTTCACTTTTCTGCCTGTGGTCAGAGAATACCAGGCTTTGACCATGAGATGCTTGTGGACCGTTTAACATCTTTATAAATGGTTTATGCCCTCTGGACTGTGTTGTCCATGTGGTATGAAAGACCTTCTTGTTCTTGCCTTCTGTAAACTCATTCGTTGTGTGGCTGAGGTTGTTTTTGATGGGGCTGTGCTCTAATGCATTTACCTAAAGGCAAGCTCTGACAAAATATTACTAATAAATACTTAGATTAGCATGATAAATTTGATGAGTGAGCTGTTTATGCTTTGTATTACATCCTGCAGTCTCTCACACCCCTCTTTTACTGGCTTTTGCCCTCTCAGAAACTACGTGCTGAATATCTCTGACGGTATTGGGAACTTCGGGGAGGTGCGTCTACCTATCCTGGGCTGTCTGGCTGTATCATGGGTGGTTGTGTTCCTCTGTCTTATTCGAGGAGTCAAGTCATCAGGAAAGGTGAGTTGAACAGCCGTTCCTGTGACAAAAAACAGAAATAAATGAAAATGTTATAGATATTAGATTAAAAAGGTAGAAATTTTACCTTGGCAGCTAGCTGAGGGAAAAAAAAGCTGAAGTACTAAAATTACTGAAACTAAACGGAAAATAAATTAAAGCTGAATAGAAAACTGATATTAAAATAACTAAAAATGTAAAAATAAAAGCTTATTCAAAATAATATACCACTGAAATAGCACTGTTTACCATACCTGCTTGTGTTTTTTTAATTAATTGAGTTTTAATATTATGTCTTTCATCAGGTGGTGTATTTCACAGCAACCTTCCCTTATGTGGTGCTGACCATTCTCTTCATCAGAGGAATCACTCTGGAAGGAGCTGTCAGTGGTATCAAATACTATTTGACCCCTCAGTGGGAGAAAATTCTAGATGCCAAGGTCAGTACATTATACAACGGCACATACTGTAACTGCAAGTGATCACTGATATTATGTGTATAATAACATATTTTGTGTTCTGCAGGTATGGGGGGACGCTGCCTCTCAGATTTTCTATTCACTGGGCTGCGCCTGGGGTGGCCTTATCACCATGGCATCATATAACAAGTTCCACAATAACTGTTTTAGGTAATAAACATTTTATCCTTTTATTTTTCTGCTTCTCTGTCATTTAAAACACTTATACTGTAAGTATTGTGAGTGCTTGATATCTTGCATGCATTACTCTGTAGCACCCCCATGTGGCTGGTACTGATAAATGCATAGAACTTCTAACTTGTATTACCTGAAATCAAGGAAGGAATGAAATAATTTCAGTTCAAATTGTGATATGACTGGAAACTTACTAATAATCAAATTATTTGTCTGTTTTCAAACAGAGACAGTATCATCATCAGTGTAACAAACTGTGGTACCAGTGTGTATGCTGGTTTTGTTATTTTCTCCATCCTGGGATTCATGGCTAATCATCTGGGGGTGGATGTGTCAGAGGTGGCCGATCATGGGCCAGGTCTGGCATTTGTGGCCTACCCAGAGGCCCTAACGTTGCTGCCCATATCACCAATCTGGTCCCTGCTGTTCTTCTTTATGCTCATTTTATTGGGCCTGGGCACTCAGGTAATTTTATTTGTCCTTCTTTTCTTCACCACATTTTTTTGCAATTACATGACAGATCAAACGTTTGGAATTGGTTAGATTTTTTAAAAAGTTTTAAACATTTTTTTTTTCTAATGCTCACCAAGGCTGCATTTATTAAACAAAATATAAATATAAAATTTAAAATAAATGTAAATAAATGAAAAAAAGTAATTCTTACTGACACCAAGCATTTGAACAGTAGTGTAATTTAGCCTGTACCATTTATAGGACTCTATTCAGACTTTAATTGTTAATTTCAACATTTGGTCTATTTTTGGTCTTAGACTTTTTAAGAAATTTAAGATTAAAGCATGAAAATCTCCCAGTAACTGAATTTTAAGCATTCACAATCCAACCAACAATGACTTCTTTATAATATCTGCATACAGAAATGACCTGTTTTATAAGACTGAATTATGATTTGTTCTTTTCTTTTTTCATCTCTTTATAGTACATTTCAAATTACTAATCTCTTCTATTAAATCTCTTTCCCCTTCTCCTTTTATATATGTTTTTATGTAGTTTCTTTTTTTTAACCTACAAATTTGACCTTACCTGCTTTACCAGCACTTATTTAACTAGTAATGCATGAAAAAAAGTGATATACAATTTCTTATTTTCTTTCTGTTCAATGTTGTAGTTCTGTCTACTGGAGACTCTGGTGACGGCAGTAGTAGATGAGATTGGAACTGACTGGATTATCAAAAATAAGACCTATGTCACACTGGGAGTCGCTATAATAGGATTTCTTCTGGGAGTGCCGCTGACCACACAGGTGAGTAACAAAAACCCACTCAAGCAAACAAAAAGACACACATCCTTAATCCATAGACTGACTTGATCTATTATGCTTTGTGTGATTTAGGCAGGAATATACTGGTTGCTGCTTATGGACAACTACGCTGCCAGTTTCTCTCTGGTCATCATCTCTTGCATCATGTGTATCTGTATAATGTATGTCTATGGTAAGTCCTCTAAGTCACTTTCTACATGCTATACATAAACGCCACAGTAGCTGGATGTACATTGAGGCGTTCATTTCAATATTGTGTTCCCACCTAGGTCACGAGAACTATTTTAAAGATGTGGAGATGATGCTAGGCTTCCCTCCTCCGGTCTTCTTCAGGATCTGCTGGAAATATGTGTCTCCTTTCATTATTACTGTGAGTGACTTTTAGGTTTTTCTGATTCATTTTTTTTTTCTTTTCCTGAATCAGGTTTCCTTGTATCACCTAATCTAATACTTTTTTTTTTGTCTCTGTCTCTTCACAGTTCATTCTGATTTTCACCGTGATACAGTACAAGCCTATTACCTACAATGACTATGTATACCCCAGTTGGTCATTGATCATTGGGTTTGCCATGGCTTTGTCTTCAGTCATCTGTATACCTATCTATGCTCTATTCAAGATTGCTGTGTCTGAGGGATCCACATTTTTAGAGGTAAGATGTGTTCTGCCTTAAGAGCTGTCATCAGCACCTTAAAGGTATAGTTCACCCAAAAAATGAAAGTTCTGTCATTAATTACTCACCCTCATGTTGTTCCAAACCTGTAAGACCTTTGTTCATCTTCAGAACACAAAAAAGCATAGTGCATGTGACATCAGTGGTTCAACCTCAATTTTATGAAGCTACGAGAATACTTTTTGTGCACAAAGAAAACAAAAATACCGACTTTATTCAACGATTTCTTCTCTTCCATGTCAGTCTCCGTTGCGCATTCACGAGAGTACCACAATGCACACGTGTGGTGCTGATAATGCAGGCGCTGCTGTTCTGACGTAGAACGTCCATCTCTCTCTTAATGTTGAATAAAGTCGTTATTTTTCTTTTCTTTGCACACAAAAAAATTCATAAAAATACAGTTGAACCACTAATGTCACATGGACAATTTTAACGATGTCCTTACTACCTTTCTGGGGCTTGAACGGGTCAGTTGCGTTGCTGTTCTATGCAGGGTCAGAAAGCCCTCAGATTTCATCAAAAATATCTTCATTTGTGATCCAAAGATAAACGAAGGTCTTACGAGTTTGGAACGACATGAGGGTAATTAATGACAGAATTTTCATTTTTGGCTAAACTATTTCTTTAAAATTTGTTTCAATATATTGTACCATCTACTGATGCAAGTTCATTATTACTTCATATTTAATGTTTCATTTATTCTGGATGTTTTGCACAGACATAACTTTTTATTTTCTTTGCTATTTTGGAAAACATATGAGCAGCCAGTGCATTGCACCACCTATAGTATTGGAGTAAATTTCCTCTTTGTTCATCCCATTGAATATCTTGGTCTGCTTAAATACACCTTAATAAAAAAGTTAATCATGGTAACAACTACTTTTTTCCTGAAAAAAGATCTAGTTTTAGCTTTAAAATATGTGAGTCCTACATCAAAAGTTGATAAATTGACTCTTACCTCTGCAGCGTTTGAAGAACTCTGTGAAGCCTGACCCAGACTGGGGCCCGGCTCTCCGGGAGCATCGCAAGGGCCGATACGCCACTACAGGCCCTGAGTCAGTGGAGGTGTGCCCTCTCAAAGAAGACCTGAAGAACGAGGGTAAAGAGAAACTCAAGGAGAAAGAGGATGAAATCGGTTTGACCATCCCAGGAAGCAACGGCTCCACATTAAACCCCACACCAAGCGCATAGAGGAGCCCCTCCCCACCCTACCCCCAGGATGGTTCCCATTCCCACACTGCGGGACAGGCCACTCTCGCTGGAGACCTTTACATATTGTAAGGGCTTTATGAAATCTAACCTCTAGAGAAATTGGTTGTCATCCAAAACCTTTTTCTTTTTGTTCACATAATTTAATACTGCAGTTTTTTTTAAAGACAAGAAAAAAGACATACAGGAGGTGTTTGCATACACGCAGTGTGTATATAGCGCATTGTACAATATTTTCACTCTGTGTTGAGTAGTCTGGAAATGTGACTGTAGCGGCAGCAGGAGCTACAGTGGGACTTGGCTCGTGTGTATAGTGGCAGCAATGCTGGTCAGGTTTAATAGCTGAAGACCAAATATTCTTTGTGGCAATGTTGTAATGACAGTGTTATTTTCAGTTTCTGGTTTGTACCCATTTTCTTGTTTGAGAACCATCTCATTCACAAGACAATTTGGGCTTTTCAATGGCCAATGCTGGTGTCTGAAAGCAGGGTGGCTGATGATCAATGTAATGCCAGTATATAAATATAATACATGTTGAATGACCTTTTAACACACTGTATTTACTCCAAATTCACCTAAAACTACAAAACACAGAACATGTCTATTATCCATTGACTAGAGTACCAGTAATTTTTGGAGCTAACACTTTCATTAATCGGCCAAGTTTATTTCCATTTGAGACAACTGAGAGCACAATTACAAAACAAAGGATATTTGGTCTTAAGCTCTTACTGACTTGAGGTATCTGGACCGAGGCATATAACTTCTCAAGCCCATTCTCAGGGTTACTCACAATTTGCTTTTTTGCAAAACATTTTCCAACACCTTGAGATGATTTATTGCTGATGTTGAGTGTTTGACATGAAGGAGAGGGGTTTTCATGTAGGAATTTCCACTTGAAATGCCAAATCTGTCTAGTCTTCCGGGCATCTCAAGCCAAGGCATCTCCTGAGCGAGGGGAGCATGTGTGCGATAACAGAGCAGCTAGTTCTCATTAGTTTCAGTACTGTAGTATGCACACTAACCCCGCTCTACAAGGAAAAAGAGGCATGTTACCAAAAACATGTGCACAGACCTTTGTGTTCTGATGTTAGTTGGTATGTTTGTGTTTGTGTATTTTTTTGTTGTCTATGTGTGTTAAGAGACTTGAACTGGTGTGTATGTGGGTAGTTGACGTATCAATATGTCCTATGGTGTGACAAAAATGTAAAAAAAAAAAAAAAAAAAAAAAAAACGCTCTAACATTGAAGATAAACCTCTCTCATGCTATTTGTAACTCTAAGAATGAAGATACATTTTTCTCATGTTATCTGTATGTTAAGTTTTTTTTTTCTATATTATTGCTATGTCACACCATAGGACACAGTCCAATTTTTATTTGTCAACTACCCATGTGTCATTTAAAGGCATCTGGCTATGCTGAACTGAACGGTCATGTCCTCGAACACTGAAATAAGGGGTAAGGTTGCATGTGGAACGACCAGAAGTAAACGTAGCATCAGTCAAAATCACTGTGGTCAGTGGAATCGTTGGGGAAGTCAGCTTTTTTTCCTCATACTTTAAAATAGCATAGACTTGTAAGAAAAATAAAAGGCCAAACCATCCAGTTATCATGATAGAAACCACAGCATTTTATGGTAATATGGTGCATTTTGTTTCGTTTTGGTTTTGAAGAGAGGAGAGATACTGTTATGGAGAGTTTTGGTCATATTCTTGGTATGGCTAGATGCCGCATATCATATCATTCCAGTGACGTTTCAACAAGGCCCCTTTACTTACAATGCATATGGTTGTAGTGGCACATATACGTGGATGAAGAGTCCTGGTTACACTGTGAATTTGTCTGGGATGTTGACTGACGTCTTTTAACAGGGAGTCTGGCAATGCAGCTGCTAATGTGCTGATGCATCACGTACTGAGACTTCCATATATAGTCAAGTCAAAGTAGTTTATTTGGTATTTCTCTCCTGTGTTGTGAGGAGAAATGCAATATGTGATGTGCTCTTTCATTTTGAGTCGGAATGAGGCGTAAAGAAATGCAATTATTCGCTATATATATATATATATATATATATATATATATATATATATATATATATATATATATATATATATATATATAGTTTTGATGTGTAATTTTTTGATAACACAAAGTCTCAGCTTTCAAAATAACTTCATTATGAATGCTATGCTTTTATTATGAAATTAGAACATGGTGTTTTGACATCACAGATCGCTACAGTTGCCTCAGTTCAAAAGGCAGCGCGGAGCGCAAGTGAACCGATCATCTCTTTTTCTTTACTACTGGTTATTTAACGAAAAAATGAACATCAGAATGTATGTCAAAATATGCAGTAGAACTTACTTATGGAAGGCCACAATATTAAATGTCTTTACACGTAACGTGTACAGATGATATAACGCGTGTACATGTTATTGCGTCTACATACGTTATTTCATGTACAGACGTTAAAGGGGTAGTTCACCCAAAAATGAAAATTCTGTCATTAATTACTCACCCTCATGTCGTTCCAAACCCGTAAGACCTTCGTTCATCTTCAGAACACAAATTAAGATATTTTTGATGAAATCCGAGAGCTTTCTGACCCTCCCATAGACAGCAAGTGTACTACCACGATCAAGGCACAGAAACGTAGTAAGGACATCGCTAAAACAGTCCATGTGACATCAGTGGTTCAACCGTAATTTTATGAAGTTACAAGAATACTTTTTGTGTGCAAAGAAAACAAAAATAACAACTTTATTCAACAATTCGTCTCCTCCGCGTCACCCTAGGACGTCATTTTGGAGAGTATGACGATGCAAGCGTGCGCTTTGATCTGAACATAAACAACGTAAGCTTCGTAAAATTACGTTGAACCACTGATGTCACATGGACTGTTTTACCGATGTCCTTACTACGTTTCTGTGCCTGGATCGTGTTAGTACCCTTGATGTAATCATGTAATTGTGTCGCGAAAAGACGTGAGCAACATCACCTGATGTTACATTTACCTCAGAAAAAATAATTCAGTGTCAATTGCTCAAGAAAAAAAGTTAGCATATTTATTAAAATCGTAAATATATGCACTCTAAATCCATTGTTACTTAACATGTTATTGATATCTTAAAGTATGCTTGATTTGAAATCTCCAGATTCTTTAAAAAAAAAAAAAAAAATGTCAGAATTGTAGATGTGTTTCTGGGTCAAAACGACTCAAAATGATGGCGCAGGTCACAGATAAAGTCAGTATTCAAAAACCTGATGGCATAATAGTCTACGTTATTGTTATTTGTACATTTTATTAATCTCTGCATGAAGGTATGATATATATATTTTTAAGATTTTATCCAAAAATATACAAAACACAATCTAACTTTGACAAGTAGGGAAAAAGAGAGAAGAATAAGAGTAACCCTGCTGCCTAACAGGAGGTATCGGACACTCAGGGGAGTAGTTAGAGGTTCACTGGTTTTAGCACAACCGTACCTGCAGGTCACAAACTCTAGCTTTTCCTCTGTTAGACAGTTAGTACAGTAGATTAGAGCAGCAGTTTAGGTGTCGTGAGACTAACAGCACTTTTATTTACTGGTTCACTTTAGCTGGCTACGTGCGCAGTAGCTACAGTACGATTAATCGCTGTCGGAAATGTGAATGCACAAGATTGAAGCCCTCTCATTTTTCTGATGTGTGGTCCTCAGACCTTGAACGTGGCATGAAGACCGTGTGTCTGTCTCTAGGTACTGTCTGCGATGTACCTGACCTTGACATGCAAACTCGTTTTAACAACAGACACGTTATGCATCAGTGCCATTCTTGCACTGTTCCCCACCTCTCTCCGTTGTACAGTAATGTAAAAAAAAAAAAAAGACAAAAACTCAACTTATGTGTATGTTTGTGTTTTCTGTTTTTATCAGGGTGGGTTGCTGTAGTGGGGTTTATTTTTTAGTTGTTTTTACTTTATTTCTTATTGTAACGTAGCTAATGTTATGTGTACAGAGTGTTCTGTGTAGTGGATCTTCAACTGCTGAGTCAAACCTAGTTCATGTTAGTGTCACTATTGATGTCATGTAATTTTAATCAGTATGTAATTATCCATTTTTGCCATTTAACAAGCAGAATCTACCTTTGTAAGAGATTTTTCCTTTTTATTTTTATAGTACTAAAACTGTATTTTATCATCAGTTGTAATCATTTTTAGCTATGTTCAGTGACACTACATGTTTATTTTTTTTTCTGAACCTCCTCAAGCCAGCTGATCTCAAATGCATTGCCAAACTAAGGCTTTGGATTGAAACTTGAAAAATACGGGAACGCTTTTTACATCAGCGTCTGGTCAAACAGAAATCGTTTATTGATGGATACAGTCTAAAGCCAACATTATATCTTCATCTCCGTATTGTACACGTGTATTTGTAGTGCTGCAGACCCTTTAAAAACATTTCTGTTGACCTGTGATCCAGTTTCATTTATTATGCACAATGTAAAGGAAAAAGAGAAAGCACATTTGATTGCCCGGAAAGAATGTTTTAACATGTATGCCGATCTTTAAATATTTTTGAAATGCATTTGAATTGGTCAAAACTGAATTAATATTTTTGGAATTTTATTTGGGTATATTAAGATAATCCTAATTTGGCCTGGCTCTCAAAATATTTTTAACTATTTCTTAGTGCAAATTTAATTGCGATGGCATACACCTTAAAATGACATGACAGGGCTGTGTTCAGAACGAGCAAAACAGAAATACTAGAATTTGGTGGAAAGAAATGCACACAAATACCTCTAGGTCCAAGATGGAAATATTCATTGAGCACAGTTTTGTTGCTGTAGTAATTATAACCATACAGAATCAGCATATCTCAATTGAAACTGTGAATTCTTTTGGTTAATGAAATGTTAACAGTATCATGTATTTTCATGTTGTTACGGCACTTTAAAAATATATGTGTTTGAAAGCAACAGAAAATAATGCAAAAAAATAAAACCTTTCTCTCCCATGTCCTGCATCCTAAAAGAAGCAATGTCTTTAAAATAGTGTGTGTGTACTTGTGTGCTCATGACAATATAAAACTGAAGTAGAATGACAAGCACAAATGACATGAGCTCAGTACTTTATCAAACATATCTAACCATGTGTCATTTCAATTTTAGGGCCAAACAGCATTGAAATTGTCTTAGTCATGTCAGCTGTAAACTGTTCAATTTGAAATGGTAAATAAAGTTTATTTTAAAGATCAGCTTGTGGTTTGTGTTTTATCGATGTGGATTTATTCCTATATACATATACTTGAACAGCTAAAATGTCTTAACTGACAGTGTGTACAGCAGCATACAGCAATTCTCACAGAGAACTGAGCAGGCCATCAGGCTGAGGAAGACACAGCTGTCTGCTCCCCCTCTGTCCCCTGCTGGCTGTTCTCTGCACTGCAGGAGGAGTGGGCTGGAGACAGTCTAGGTCACTATTTTTAGTCACCTCCATCTTTAGGAAGAAGCCTTTTACAGATCCGGATGCTTTGACTGAGGCTGCTGGAACCAGTCTGAAGGCTGAAGCTCTTAGTGAATTTCCTCTGTACTTGCAGTCTTTGTCCCCTTGTTCCAAAGCAGAAATAGGGATTGTGGATTCAGCACTTGAGGAGCTCATTAGTGGTGGATCGCTCCTGATGTGGTCTGGGTCTCGGGGCAGACATGGTTTCAAATAGGAAACTGTTGAGTTTAATAGTTTCGTTCCTTCCAAATCATTTGCAGAGAGAGCAGGTTTGCATGTCTCCCTATAAAAGAATATATATATATATATGTATGTGTGTTTTAATTTAAATTGTTTTTGGTGTGTGTATGTAGTCTTGGATCAGCTGCATGATTTTGCATTTTTCTCAAGTCAAATACAAAGACTTATTCTAGAAAGGTTTTCTGACCTTGCATGGATTTGTGGGTTTCTAGTGCTCTGATTATTTATGTTGTGGGAGCCACTTATTAAACTGTGGTCGTTCAGATCCCTCTGAATGAGTCTCCGTTCCTCTTTAAGCTCTGAAAACCAATAAAGAAAATAAGAAATCAGTGATATGTTGTCCACTCCACCACAAACCTTTTTACAATCACTTTAAACATTAAATTCTATTAAAAGAAAATGTGAGAATTCTGCTTTATTACTCCCATTGAAAAGCATTCTGGTCTGAGAAGATTGACCTTTGTAGACTGAAGATTTTAATCTTGCTTACTGACAAGTTCTTAATTTAGTTGTGCTTATTAGAGTGGTTGTAAAAGACTTTTTTATGATGAAAGAGTTCTTGTCTATACAATCAAACGAAACTGCACATCACACATGGGCTGACAGTTTTTCATCAGCCCAAGAGTTATATAAACAGGAAAAAGTGCTTCAGTGGTGAACCACTAGATGGTGGTGATACACAATTCAAAAGGCCACTTCAAATCTGGAGACATTCAAAGATTTATAATAAGATGATTTAATGGTCATTATGATGTAATGTTTATTAAGAAAAAATGATGCAGTAGGACGGCTCAACAAAAGAGACTGCAGGGCATAGTTCAGTATAATATATGGACAACCACTGCTCAGAACTATGCAGCCTTGTTTTAGTTCAGTCTGTCAGTAAGCTTTTGAGACAGAATTACATGAAAACTGAATCCCTTTGTCAAGATTAATAACCACATACCTATTACACTGGGTTCTAGAGATACAGGTTCTGTCTGAGCACTGGCTCTCTCAGTCTCAAGGTTTTCCTGTGATAAAAAACATCAAAAGTCAAAGGATTTCAGCTCCCACCATGATACTTTCATTTTCTCCACTAAGTTTTAAGGCAGAGTTTGCT
Source organism: Spinibarbus caldwelli (assembly GCA_039654775.1). Taxonomy (NCBI): domain Eukaryota; kingdom Metazoa; phylum Chordata; class Actinopteri; order Cypriniformes; family Cyprinidae; genus Spinibarbus; species Spinibarbus caldwelli. The sequence continues at coordinate 22,937,903 of CM077235.1, forward strand.
GGCCTTGGCTTGCTGGTTTAAAATCTCCCAGCCTGGCCATACTGGTGTTTAACTCAGTACTCAGTCTCCCAGTCTGATCTGGTGAAAAAAAAAAAAAAAAACCCTTCTAAAACCAGTCTACAGACCACCCTGCGAGACCAGCAAACCATCTTGGGTTGGTAATTTTTTTTTTTTTTTTTTGTATACACAAAACACAAAATGTTGGGGTTAGTAAGTTTTATTGTTGTTATTATTTTAAAGAAATTAACATTTTTATGCAGTAACGACATTAAATTGATCAAAAGTGAAAGTAAAGATTTTCTTTGAATTTTCTATTCATCAAAGAATCCTAAAACCTTTTATCATGGATTCCAAAAATACTAAGCAGCACAACAGTTTTCAACAATGATAATAATAAATGTTCCTTGAGCACCAAATCAGCATATTAGAATGATCGTGTGACACTGAAGACAGGAGTAATGGCTGCTGAAAATTCAGATTTGCCAATATAGGAATAAATTACATTTTAAAATATATATCAAAATAGAAAACATTTAAAAGTGAAATAATATTTCACAATATTACTGTTTTTACTGTATATTTCATCAAATAAATGCAGCTTGAGCATAACAGACCTTAGTGACTGTGATGAAAGCACAAAATGTTGTAGAGTTTCTGTGACTTTTGATGTTTTTTTAATAAAAATATGATATTTACTATTATGCCTGACGATTCAATCAGAATTCATAAGAATAAATGTCCAAATTGCTTTACAGATTAAAAAAAAAAAAAGATTAATCAAATTCAGAATGGAAAAAGTGACAGATTTGGTCAGGTTTTGTCTTTCAAGTATGATTATAATTGTGTGGTTGAAGCAGATCCAGAGCTCACACTGCACTAAATGATTCTACAGCCCTGCTCCACTGAGACTGAGCTCTTAAAACTGAACTCCAAACCACATGCTTTCGCTGCAATGCCATGGATCTCCATTAGCCCACATGTTATATGGCAGAGGAGTACTATTATTACTCCAATCTGCTCACTACCTTGGTTTATTTGCTCTGAGTCACTGCTATATCATGTAGAGTCATGCTTACTGTCCGGCACATGCATTATACACTCATCCTTTTAAATGAAACAAAAACTAACAGAGCTCCACTCTCTGAGGAGAGCGCCCTCACTGCCAGCGTATGGGAGACTATTCATTTTAGCCCTGTGGTCTGTGGGCAGCAGGAGAAACCCCAGAATCCAGCTGGAAAAGAAATACCACAGCCACAATTATGAGGCCGGTCACTGAAATCTAAGAGCAGAGGGAGGCAGGACGCCCACTGACACACTCCCTCCACACTCAGTATGGCCAAGAGTCAGATTAGCAGATGTCTGTGGGATAGGGTTATTACTGCTTAAATATAAATATATATATATATATACATTAACGATAACACTTTAGTATAGGGACCAATTCTCACTATTAACTAGTTGCTGATTAGCGTTAAGATAATATTAAGATATTGACTGTTTATTATTACTTATAAAGCACATATTCTGCATGAGCATATGCTACGTCCCTAATTCTACCAATACCTAAACTTAACTATCTTACTAATTTTTAATAAGCAGCAAATTAGCAGTTTATTGTGGCAAAAGTCATAGTTAATGGTTTGGACCTTAAAATAAAGTGTTACCACATAAACTGAAATAAAATATAAATTATTGAAGTACTAAAATAACTGAAACTAAAAACAAACTTCAATTTAATAAAAATCACATATAAAAATGACCAAAACACAACAAAAAGACAAACTTTACAAATTCAAAAAAACTTTAAAAATGTTTAAAAAAAAAATTTCTTTAAACAGAAAATACCTACCTGATCTCACAACGAAAACGTACCTGTGGGAACTTTTTTGCAAGATGCGAAATACGTACCAATAAGTACATATCACTGCAGTTCCCAACAGAAATGAACACTAGAGGTGGTAAAATATCAAGCACTTGTAATTGTTTTCCTACACAGTTATGATTATAGCTCCATATGTTTTTCTTTCTGAATGTAACAAGCTTGCTCGGGAGCTCAGCCAGCAAGCAATTGGATTTAGGATGCAGAATCCCTGGGTACGAATGCCGTGAAAAACATGACTGATGATGAAAGATTGAAAAACAAGCTAAAACAGCATGCTTGCGATTGCGTTTTTACGTCATATTTGCTTTTGGTCATACTATCGGGTAGGTTTAGGTGTAGTGCAGATGGTACGTTATTTTAAAACGTCACGGAGCATTACAGTTATAGCGCCACTCAACGGACATTTCAAGTCAGAACTGCGGTGACACCTACAAAACCAACGTCACATAAAACGTACCACATGTACATTCATCTTTTCTGGGGGGGAAAAAAGAAGCTTTTTTGTCTTTTAGCACCACTCAGTGGACATTTCACATCGAATATGTCACAAAACATACATGGCGGTACATATTTCGTGTCTTGCGAAAAAGTTTCCACAGGTACGTTTTCGTCATGAGATCAGGTTGCAAAATACAAAAGCAATATCTATTTCAAAATATTAGCAAAAACTAACTGTATCTCAATACTGCTGTGGTATGTAAATATTTAAAATGAAAACAAACTAAATTCATATTTTCATAAATTCTGGAGGTTTCAAGAAATTAATGTTTACACTCGGTATAAGTAATGTATTCATAAATGTATTAATGTTTTACCTGTTAAATTTTCCAGTCATTCATGATTATGTGTTTAATAATAAGAAATTTTCACAAGGTCTTAACATTTTATTTATTTCCATGACTTTTCCAGGTCTGTCATACTTTCAAAATTCCTTCATTTATCCAAGTTTATTTATCCAAACTCTGGTCTAGTGGTTCTTGTTGCAGAAAGAAATTGTGAATTCAAATAAAATGTGAGTTTACATCTTGATTTGTAGCTGATTTTAAAGCTGTTTTATTTTAAATATTTTAAAGCCATCTTGTGGCCCCCTTTGTGCTGAGACCCCCTAGTGGGCCCCAAGGCCCCTGGTTGAGAACAACTGGTCTAATTCAAACATTAAATTCTTGGCTAACACAAATATTCTGATTAACAGTGTTCAGATTAAATTGACTTCTCCCATCAAAAAGACCCATCATCTAATTAGAATAAACTAAGTACGCCAGAGGAACTGTTTAATTTCTTCAGCATGAAATGTAATGATACGTGACAGTACATATTCCAGTCCAGAGGGAACACCATGCCCTGGTTTGGCACTGTCAATAATGTGCGTGTCGATTTAGGTGAACTTCAAGAGCAGCCCAGTTTGATGAGACAAGTTTCCAACAAGAAGTAAGCTGCTGTGTGACATGACGTAATCACAGCCAATCAGAACATATGTGATGCTTAACGTGTAGCAGGATGAGATTTCACAGTGGGTGGTGAACTGGATTTGTACAGCATGTCAACTGTATGTGTCCAGTCGTCCAGACAGAATGCTTCAAATAGTGTGCATGTGTGTGTTAAATAAAAACAAATGGTGCTCTTATTTGCTTGGCACTGAGAGGGTCTCACATCTGTGGCTGAGCTTTGGTCTTATACAGAAGAGAAAATGAAGTTTGGATGACATGGTACAGTAGAAACCTGAAGCTCCTCTGGCTGATTGAGAGGAGATCAGTGTTTAGCTGCACAGACGGAAAGCTTCCTGTGCCAATCAGCTCTGAATCTTCAGGAGCTAGTTTAACATATGAGTTTTCAAATATACTAGAAATGCTCTGTGATCCATTATGAAAAACATATGCTCATATGATGGTAGCTGATGCATGATTATCAATTTTCCAGCTGCATGTGCAACACATCACAAGGAAACTCTTTATTTCTTTATTTCACACTTTACATTAGTGTTCATACTGTGCAATTATAGAAGTAAGTACTTAGCGGTTCTGTACATAATTACACATTGTTAAAAGTAGATATTTTCATTGTTATTGCTAAGGACAGAATTGCTTATTGTTCATACTTAGGCTGAGGGAACTGAATAAATTCTCTAATATTATAATAAACTCAAAACATGACAAATCATGGCACATGACTGATACCTCAAATCGTGTTGTTTGCCTAGAAATGATTGGACCATTTTGATCTGTCAGATAATAAATTGGCAACAAATTTAAAACAAACAAAACAAACCAGACATTCACTGAAGGATAGACCCAAGTCAAGGAAGCTAGTCTTTGAGACTTGGGAAAGCGCTTTAAAAACTAAAACTATTAAAAATCATTTCAAATATTTTGAAATAAAACAAAACATTAGATGAAAAAGGATAAAACTGAACCTAAACCTAAAATTGAAATTAAAATAATATCTATAGAAAAACAAATCCAAGGCACTTCTTCTAGTTCCAAACCGTTAAAAAGCCTTTATTCAAACATGGCTCACTCTAGAAACATTAAAAAATAGCTAAAATACTGCACACTAATGCATTTCGGCCACCCAGCCTTCCTCAGAGTGTGTCAGATACAAAATTTATCACAGGTGTGTTATGAATTTTGTACCTGACACACTCTGAGGAAGGCTGGGTGGCTGAAATGCATTCCCACCCTGAATGCAGATTCAAAACATGTTATTAAATGCAATCAAAACCAGTGTTTATTGGCAAAATGAGTCCTTACCTGCAGGGCCTGCACGTCTCTTTTCAATGCTTCAGATTCTTCGGTTATGACTGACCTGTCAATCAAACAAGACCTTCTATTATAAAGGATCAATATATGTATTCTAAATCAACAGACTTTAAGTGTATTGGAAAAAATATAAACAAACAAAAACGCCATAATTTTAAGTGGTACTAAAAATAAAAATTAAGTTCATCATGGGAACCATGAATAACTATCTACATTCTATGCCATTATGGACTGCCGAGAATAGGGGACTGCTTCTCATACAAAACATGACATCTTCAATTACCCTTAAACAAGTTAAATAAGTAAAAAGAGTTTTTATCTGAGCTGGGCTCTGCACCATGAACTCTTTTCCAGATAAGTGGGGACCGAAAACTGGCCTACTTCTCTGCTACATAAACTTTGTAGTCACTTAAACTCCTTCACTTTTCTTTTAAGGCCAAGGAATCTTACATATGTCGGGGTCTGGTATTCATTTGCTCACAATGAGGTCTTTTGTTCTGATGGAGGGATAGATCGGGCTGCTCGCTTCAGTTCCCCTCCCTCTATCTCAATACCCTGCTGCCCCGCTGAGCAGGACTTACTGTTTGCATTCCTCTTGGCTGGGTAGAGAAGGAGAGGATGGGAGGTAGGGAAGAGAGAGAGGTAAGGAGTTGAGCGAGGGGTCTGAAGGGTAGAAGCGAAGAGTTCTGGAAAGCTGGACTGAAAGAGACGGGCTTAAGGACAGAATGAGAGAGGAACTTCAAGAGGGTCCCTTCCCTTATAAGATGTACTGAGGCAACACGAAATGGTTATATTAGTAATTTAAAGCACATGGTATTAAAAAAAAATAACAGAACTTAGATTTTGTTAAATAAAAATAATTATTAAATTCAAACCTTTAGTTTATATTAATAGAATGAATAAAATATATATATATATATTTTATATTTCTAGATATTTTGAAATGAGATTGTCTTACATAAAATAATAAATACATTTTAACTTCACTTAATTATTTAACTTTTTATTTAATTTCAAATTAATTAATTTTGTAGCCAATGTAAATTCAAGCATTTAAGCTTAGGACTTCAGATGAAAAGCTTTTTAAGATCAAGAGAAACCAGTTCAGTCAAGTGTGTTCAAACATTTGACTGGTAGCGTATGTATGAGCTTACAAACAGCTCAAAATCAAAATGTAGACGGCGATTTGGAACCAGCAGTAGGTAATATAATCCTAGATGAAGGTGTGTGTGAGCATGAGCAGACTTGGAAAGAGGCAAGAAGCAAGGACGGTGAGGCAGTCCAACACTTTATTCTCACAACAGTATGTTTGCACAAGAAGGAGCGTGTCTGGTCTGCATCCACAGTCAGCATGAGCACAAGTTGAGCAAAGAAGGGAGAATTCTGCCCTGAGGAATGTGTGTTCCACAATATTAACTTCACTGCACAACAGGATCAAACTGCAAACGGACAATCTTGCTGGCTAAAAAGTCATTACATTATTTACATGGCCTCGGGTGTAAACAAATGATTCCAATATTATCTGCTTGATAAAAAAGTAATTGCATTTGTTGTATGCATGGAATTAGGCCTGACATTTTACTGTGTTGTTCATAGTTTTCACAATAAGCTCAAAGCAATCTTCAGTTATAATAGCATTTACTCACACTCTGGGTGACTTCCATTTGAAAGTGAGCATTTCTGTGCCTTACTCACTCCAAAGGGCAGAACACTTGAAGTAAGCTCTCTGAAGGGTGAAGTACTGTCCAGACTGATTGATTTGTGTCAAATGTACACAATCGCTCAAAAGTTTGAGGTCAGTATAATTAAAAAATTAAAGTAAGACTTTATTTTGATACTCCACTTTAGATATTCCACCAATTATAAGTAACTTTGTAACTACATGTCAACTACCAGTCATTCAAGTATTACTGTAGTAGATTGTCTGCTCAATATCTGCAAACACTTTATTTGGATGGTCCCCCAAAAGACATTCTACTGACTATAAGTAACTTGCAAGTGCATGTTAACTTATTCTACTAACCCTAACCATAACCCTAACCTAACAGACTTCTAATACTCTAATGAGAGTTATTTGACATGTAGTAGCAAATTAATGAGAGTTAGTTGGCATGTAGTTGCAAATTTACTTATGGAATGTCTAAAGTGAGCTATTGAAATAAAGTGTAACCGAAATTAATATTTTTCTTCAGCAAGTATGGATCAGAGTGACAGTAAAGACGTTTATAATGTTGCAAAAGATAAAAAAAAATGCTTTTTCTTTTTCACTTTTTATTTATCAGAAAATCCTGAAAAAAATATATTGCAGTTTCCATAAAAATATTAAGCAGCACAACTGTTTTCAACATTGATAATAATAATATAAATGTTAATTGAGCACCAAATCAGCATATTAGAATGATTTCTGAAGGATCACGTGACACTGAAGATTGGAGTAATGGCTGCTGAAAAATCAGCTTTATTATGACAGGAATAAATTACATTTTAAAATATATTAAAACAGAAAAGAATTGTTGTAAATTGTAATAATATTTCACAATATTACTCTTTTTACTGTATTTTTGAGCAGACTTACCAACCCTAAACTTTTGAATGTCAGTCTTTAAAATTTATTTCAAAAGCATGATTTTCTTTTTCTTTTTTTTTTTGTATTTATTTTAAAGGCTTTTGGCAAAAATAAAGATAAAAATGTAAATATGTAAGGATCATTTAAAAATCCCAGGTAAGATAATGAACATTTTTAAAATAAACCATGAGAATGCACCACCAAAGACAAGAAGACAGCAAAATTACTTCCTTAAAGTGACCACTTAATAGTGCTTCAGTTCCTCACTTTAATGTAAAGTGACCCTTCGAATAGTGTCCTTTCCCACAGTTCCCTTCAAGGGTGCAAAAATGGACTAAAGAAACCACATTCCCTCACCTGAGATGGGTCACAACCTCATCTATATGGGTGATGTTTAACTTGTGTCTTAAGGCCTTGATTTCTTCTTCACAGTTGGCGTGAGACGAGAGGCTGGAGACTGACCTGAAAAAAAGAGTATTATTCGATACCTACTAACCCAATCAATATTATCAATATTATTCATGTAGAAGTACACTCAAAGATATATATTTCTAAAACACTGACCTGCTTCTAGTCTCGTTCAGACTTGACGGGGGTCTGGAAGGTGATTTAATTTCACACCAGCTGCCTGGACTCCCTTGTCTCTGTGTGCTACTGCTGCCCAGTGCGTAGCTCACCACACCAGGATTGTAGTGGGCCATGACCTCCTCTTCATTCCTAAGACACATTTACTAACAGTGAGAATGGCAGAATGGTGAAAGTGGACAGTGCTAGCACAGTTTCAGTGACTCCCAACCAGGGGCATTTTGCCTTGTTAAACCTATAAAACAGAAACTTTGACTTAACTGGATTTCATTTATAAATAAATGCGCTGTTAGGTCTTTTTCAAGAAACTTGTGAAAGGCAAAATAGCTCAGGTGTCTCATTTAGTAGAGAAACTATTTAGAAAGTCTCTTTCTTCACAGCATCGATTTTTTTTTTTTTTTTTTTTTTTTTTTTTTTAAGAGTGCACTAAAAATGAACACATTTCTGGTTTGGTGTCAATGATGGGGTACTTAAGCCTTAGTGATGGAGCTATAATGGGGTGCCTGTAGCTATATGTGCCTTCAACACAAAGTTGGGAAACACTGACTTAGCAAGCTGGTTTTACTTAAAAGAGTGCAGAATTTCTTGTAAAACCCAACATTATTTATTCAAGACCCCATAAGTCCATTCAAAACACAGCACTAATAATACAGCAGACTGTTGTTATACTGTAGAGAAAGTCAAGCAATTCATACTCACATATTAAACTTTGGTCGCTGGCCCTTAAAAAGTACTACACTGCAACAAATATATATATATATATATATATATATATATATATATATATATATATATATATATATAGATTATAACAAATAAATTTTATCTCAAATTATAAGAACAGAATGATCATATTTTTAGTGAGAAATAAATAAATAAAAACGGCTCACTCAGTCCTTTGCTGCAATATTAAAATAGCATGAGTGCATGAGAGAGGATGAAGGCACAAGTGAACACACAACAAGGGAGCAAAGGCTTTTTATCCTCAGCCAAGTTTTCTAACCATAACTCAAGCTTGGACTTGATGTTACAGTCCACTTTGAAATGTTATTGTAAACTAAACACAAAGGTTTGCATTTGGAAATGCATTAAATAAATACATCTTAACTGAAGCTTAAATGTGTTAACAATTGCAGACTGACAGCTTCACTTTAGCCATCATTAACCATTTCCATTCAATCCTTTATAAACAACAGTTTTTTTTCCAACTTCCTTTTAAACTATTAATACAAACATATGAGGCAGAAGAGCTATATTACAGAAAAACATCTGAATAGCCAGAAATACAACAAAGATGAAGCAAGCAGATGGTCCATTCTCACTCGCAGTCATTATTCAGACCGTAAAGCTGTGTATCACTTTCAGCCCACCCCTGCTCACATCTTCCCCGCTTTCTTCTTTAGCACTGACAGAATACAGTTTACATGTTTGTGGGACTTTTGTAGCCTGTTGAAAAGATCCAGAAGACGTTAACAAGCATCTCCGACTGAATGTGTGTGATACAAGCAGAGGTCTGACGCCCATCTCTGCTCTGCTCATATAGAGGGGATGTACTGACAGGAACAGAGGCTACATTGTGGCCCCAGATCAGTAAGCAGCTTAGCGGTGTTCACAGAGGAGGGAGGAGACCCACTCCTGCCAACAAAGATGGCACAGAGGAGCCGCCACATCAAAAAGAGGAGAAAAGAAAAATCCCTCAGTGTATCAGAGTTTAAAAAAAGAGGCTCTTTCAAAACCGCCCCTACATCTGCACTGATAAATTATACACGTGAAATACGCAGTGCACACAACTTTCACACAACAATCTCTTTCCAGTCTTCCTGCACTGATTGTTGTGGTATCACTCTCCAGAGATTTAAGAACCTTCCTTTGGTCGGCTTTTAAAGTCTCAGCAGCTCGCAGCTCACACATGAACTAAGGTTCTCTTTCAATGCCCATTGAACGGAGACCTAGCATAAAGAAACAGGTGCAGCTCGACTCCATACAGCCACAACAAATCACGCAAACAAGGACTTAGACCACACAGGAGGGAGGGGAGGTCATCGGCCGAGAGGGGAAAAAAGTGGCACTAACTAGATCCGTTAAATCAATTCCTTTCAAAAGCTTTCTTGCCCATGTTACGGCATTAAAGCACCATTGAGTCAACGGTTTCCTGCTTTGGCCAGCATCAGGTGGCGGGAAAGCTCCAAACCTGGAGCAATGTGAAAGGGAAGTAATCCAGATTTGTCCTCAAAGCAGATCAACAGCTAAATGACATTTACAACCCAACACTCATATGCAACATTTGTTTCTGTGTGACGGAGCCAATTTGTTTCAGAAATTTGAGAACGAATTAAAGTGTTTTTTTTTTTCTGTTGGACTATACTTGCCAAACACCTGCTCCTGATAAGCCATGGCTGAAAAGAGAGCTTTTTATCTACTGAGAGTGAAGGACTATAAGAACTTTAAATCGGCCCAAAAAGTGATCTACAGCCTCGGAAAAGAATGATGTAAATTGTTAACCCATGAAATCCACACATATAATGTGTTCTTTGTGATACAGTGATACATTAAAAACCTTTCAAAAGAAGACCTTGTGTAGACATTCTTTCCACTGTCTAGCTGGTTGCTGAGAGGAGATCGCCTCTCCTGCCTGACTAGTACCTGTAAATATCTTCTTCCCAGTGCATTGTTATATTAGACAAGGAGCCATAAAAAGCCTGTGTTGTAACAAAGAACCCTTAGAAAGACAAGTCACTAGGCAACAAATTGAAATGTAATCATAAATTGCTACAAATTTAAAGGCAAACAGAACATGACCTGTCAAACAAACCAAGCATAGCCTTTACTACTGACGTAACTGATTCACTTCATTTTACTAAAACAGTCCTTTTGTGATGTGCTCCTCTGCCTGCACTTTAGCTTTAGAAGTCATTGATTTATCAGCAAGCATTCTTTAAAGCAATGCTATTTTACAAAAGCGAAGCCCTGACCTATGATCTCACTCCTAGTCCGCTGAAAAGAAAACTTGGGGTCTTCATTAATGTCAGAACATTCATTCGTCAAGTGAGGGAAAGCAATTATAACATGGGATCTGTAGAGGAGACTTAACAGTTGTTGATTTTCAAATAGAATATTTCATTTGGAAATGTTAATTTTAAAAATGACTACAAGTTACAGTTAATATGTGACCCTGGACCACAAAACCAGTCTTAAGTAGCACGGGTAGATTTGTAGCAATAGCCAAAAATACATTGTTTGGGTCAAAATTATCGATTTTTCTTTAATGCCAAAAATCTTTAGAATATTAAGTAAAGATCATGTTCCATAAAGAAATTTTGTAAATTTCCTACCGTAAATATATCAAAAAATAATTTTTGATTAGTAATATACATTGCTAAGAACTTCATTTGGACAAATTTAACGGTGATTTTCTCAATATTTTGATGTTTTTTGCAGCCTCAGATTCCAGATATTCAAATAGTTGTATCTCGGCCAAATATTGTCTTATCCTAACAAACCATACATCTCACAAAACAAGGCCGGAAACAACAGGTGAGTGCAAAACAGGATGGTTTATTGAAGGGAATCGGGAAACTGGAACAGGAGAGGCAAAGGCAGGTGAGTAATCAACAGAGGGAAGGATTCAGAGTTCTTAGCTGTGAAATGATGGTGTGTTTCTCTTGCAGGTTTGTTGGAAATCTTGGATCGGGAACAATGGAGTCATTGGAGGATCAGCAGAGAATCAAAGGGTAAGTCTTTCTCAGGTGAGTAACGCATAGGGAGTCCAGAGCAGTCCATGTAGGTGAATGGTAGACCGGACAGTGAGAGGTAGGGATGTGTGAGTGTTTATAGTGCGGCTTGATTGGTGACAGCAGGTGCGGGTGATCAGTATTCAGGTGATTGTGATCGGGTCATTGTCCTGGATGGTGACTGGAGTGACTGTGACGAATCCCTGACATTACCCCCTCCCCCAGGGGCGGCTCCTGACGCCCTCAAGCGGCGACGGGGGCGGCCACGGCCTCTGGGTGCGGGACGATCGGGATGGGTGCAATGGAAGTCCTCTAATAGCAAAGGGTCAAGGATGTCGTCCCTGGCCACCCAGGAACGTTCTTCAGGTCCATAGCCGTCCCAGTCAACTAGATACTCCAGCCGACCACCCCGTCGCCGCGAGTCCAGGATGTCTCGGACCAGGTAGATGGACGGTTGGTCAAGGATTTCTGGAGGAGGAGGTTCGTCTGATTCAGTGGGTCCTGGTGCAGAGGGAGAATATGGTTTAAGGAGTGACACATGGAAAGAGGGGTGAATTCGGTACCTGGGTGGGAGTTGCAGTTCATAGGTGACCTCGTTGATCTGCCTCTGTATCTGGAACGGACCAATGTAGCGGGGACTCAGCTTCTTGCAGGGCAGGCGGAGGCGCAGATCTCGGGTGGACAGCCATACTCTGTCTCCAGGGTGGTAGGTGGGAGTAGAGGTACGCCGAGCATCTGCGAAAGTCTTGTGCCTCCGCACTGCACGTTGGAGGTGGATGTGTGCTGAGTCCCACACTCTCTCGCTCGCTCGGAACCAGTGGTCTACAGCTGGAACCTCCGACGGCTCTCCTGTCCACGGGAAGAGCGGTGGCTGGTAACCGAGTATGCACTGAAACACCGTGAGGCCGGTGGTGTTCTGATGCAGGGAATTCTGTGCATACTTGGCCCAAGGGAGAAAGCGGCTCCAGCTGTGTTGGTCGTCGTGACAGTATGCCCGGAGGTAACGTCCAAGTTCTTGGATCTTTTGCTCAGTCTGGCCATTCGTCTGGGGGTGGTAGCCGGAGGACAAGCTCACAGTGACCCCTAACAACCAGAAGAATGCTCTCCAAACGTGGGAAATAAATTGTGGACCTCTGTCGGAGACTATATCCTTGGGGATTCCAAAATTTCTGAAGACGTGAGTGAACAGACTTTCAGCGGTCTCGAGAGCGGTTGGAAGTCCTTTGAGGGGTATGAGCTTGCATGCCTTGGAGAAGCTATCTACAGCTACCAATATGCAGGTACATCCCTTGGAGTTGGGTAAGTCAGTCACAAAATCTATTCCCAAGTGAGACCAGGGTCGACGAAGGATCGGCAGGGGCACGAGCTTGCCCACGGGGAGGTGACGAGGGGTCTTGGACATGGCGCAGACTGAGCAACTGCGGACGTACCTGATGACATCCCGGGTCATACTAGGCCACCAGTACCGAGCTTGAAGGAGCGAGAGGGTCCGTTGGCTGCCTGGATGTTCAGAGCCCGGTACATTGTGCACTGAGCCCAGAAGGGATTGTCGCTGGGAAGTGGGAACATACGTCTTCCCTTCTGGGCCTCCCAGCGGAGCAGGTTCGGTCAGAGTGGTGGCTTGGATGTCCTCGTCGATGTTCCACTGATTTGGACTTACTATCATGGCTGGAGGGAGAATAGGCTCTGGATCGGAGGGTGAATCTGGAGAATGCATCTGTGAGAGGGCGTCGGCTTTATTGTTACAATTTCCTGGACGGTAGGTAATGGAGAACTGAAACCTGGTGAAGAATAACGCCCAGCGGGCTTGGCGTGGGTTGAGTCTCTTGGCATCTCTGAGATATTGGAGGTTCTTGTGGTTGGTGATTACAGTAAACGGATGGTTAGCTCCCAACAGCCAGTGCCGCCACTCTTCCAGGGCAAGTTTGATGGCCAGCAACTCCCGGTTTCCGATGTCATAATTCTGCTCCGCTGAGGTCAGTTTCTTGGAGTAGGGGGTTTCAGTTTCAAGGCTGGAGTCTAGGAGGCTCACCGTGATACTGGGACAGCACGGCCCGACGCCGGTGGTGGAGGCGTCCACTTCCACTACGAAAGGAACTGTCGGGTCAGGATGGTGAAGGATGGGGGCCGTGCTGAAGGCAGTCTGGAGTTTCTCGAAGGCTTCGTGGGCACTGTAGTTCCAGGACAAGGACTTGGGCTTTCCACGGAGCATGGAAGTCAAAGGAGCGGTGTGAAGACTGAAATCCTTGATGAATCGGCGGTAAAAGTTAGCAAATCCTAAGAATCTTTGGAGCTCTTTCATGCATTTCTCCAGCTTCAAGAAGAGATGGTGTTCATGGAGCTTCTGTAGGACCTGCTTGACGTGTTGGCAATGGTCGACCTTGTTCCGGGAGTAAATCAATATATCGTCGATGTAGACAATCACGAAGTGGTGGAGGAACTCCCGGAACACCTCGTTCATGAATCCCCGGAAGACAGACGGGGCATTGGCTAGCCCATACGGCATGACGAGATACTCATAGTGGCCAGATGGGGTGATGAATGCCGTCTTCCATTCGTCGTCTTCCCGGATTTGAACGAGGTTATACGCACATCGCAGGTCCAGCTTGGAGAATATGCAGGCCCCACGGAGTTCCTCAAGGGCAGCCGGGACCAGGGGAAGAGGATAAGGCAGTTTCACCGTCTGTGAGTTCAGAGCTCGATAATCAATACATGGTGGCAAGCCCCCGTCCTTCTTGCCCACGAAGAAGAAACTCGACGCCGCTGGAGAGGTGGAAGGATGAATGAATCCTTGGTTGAGAGCCTCCTTAATGTACTCCTCCACCGCCTTGTGCTCCGGGATGGACAACGGGTAAACTCTACCCTTGGGGAGTTTAGCTCCAGGTAGCAAGTCGATGGCGCAGTCCCATGGCCGGTGCGGTGGTTACTTGGTGGCTGCCTGCTTACTGAAAACATCCTGGAACGCCAAATAATAAGATGGGACCATGACTTGCTCCCGAGGCTCAGGGCTCTCGACGAGGGTAGAAGCAACTTGAACTGAGCGGGATCCTGGGAACGGAGTGGGTAGTAATGTGAGGCAGTGGTGGTGACAGTGCTCGCTCCAGCGAATCACCTCACACGAGTCCCATCTGATCTCTGGAGAACTAGCCAGGGGCATCCCAGGATGATATCAACCGTGGGTCCCTCCAGTACCAGGAAAGTGATCTCTTCCTCGTGCAGGTGACCAACCTTGAGCCTTAGAGTCGGTGCTCGGTATCTCGCCCACCCACATCCTAGTGGTTTTCCCTGGATGGTCTCGACTCGGAACTCCTGGGCATGATGTTTCCAGGGCAGATGGAGACGATTCAATAGGTCCTGGGAGATGAAATTGCCTGAGGAGAGACCTGTAACAGAGTGTTCGGCGGTAAGTAGTTGCACTGATAGCAAAGACAGTGTTGAAACGACAGGGTCTAATTGGAGGGCACTCGCCGCTGGACGTGGGGGTCTGACTGGGCAGGTCATGATGTAATGATCTGCTGCAGTGCAGTAAAGGCACAGACCCGCACGGCGCGCACGTTCAGAAGGGGTGAGCCAAGCATTGTCCACTTGCATTGGTTCTGGTAGTGGGGAACCCATGGCAGGCACGGCAGACTGGTGGGCGGCTTCTGCAGTGTGACAGGCGGTAAGACGCTGGGAAATGCGGTTGGCTCTCTGCATAAAACTCTCCAGTCCAACAGAGTCATCATATATAGCCATTTGAACTTGAACGCGAGTATCCAATCCTTGCCGGTAGGTGCTGAGTAATGCAGCCTCATTTCACTCGCTAGTTGCCGCTAGCGTCTTGAACTCTAGTGTGTAGTCGCTCATGGAAGATGCTCCTTGACGCAGCCGCAGCAACTGGTTGGACACAGAAAGCTTTCCTGTCGCAGAGCCAAACACCTCTTTGAAGTGGTTAGTGAAAGCATCGAAAGAATTTTTTATGACGCTATTAGCGTTCCATATGGCTCTTGCCCACAACAATGCTCTTCCTTGGAGAAGTGAAATCAGGAAAGCTACCTTTGAGCGATCAGTGGAAAACCTCTGAGGCTGCATCTCTATGTAGAGCGCCACTTGGAGGAGGAAGCCGCCACACTCAGCTGCATCTCCCACATATGAAGCAGGCAGGGCCATGGGACTGACCGAGGCAGATTGAGGAGTTGTCAGAGGAGTGAGGGAAGCCCGGAGAGTGACATAGAAGTGACGGTTGAGGTCCGGTCTTCTGTCACAAAACAAGGCCGGAAACAACAGGTGAATGCAAAAGAGGATGGTTTATTGAAGGTAATCGGGAAACTGGAACAGGAGAGGCAAAGGCAGGTGAGTAATCAACAGAGGGAAGGATTCAGAGTTCTTAGCTGTGAAATGATGGTGTGTTTCTCTTGCAGGTTCGTTGGAGATCTTGGAGCGGGAACAATGGAGTCGTTGGAGGATCAGCAGAGAATCAAAGGGTAAGTCTTTCTCAGGTGAGTAACGCATAGGGAGTCCAGAGCAGTCCATGTAGGTGAACGGTAGACCGGACAGTGAGAGGCAGGGATGTGTGAGTGTTTATAGTGTGGCTTGATTGGTGACAGCAGGTGCAGGTGATAAGTATTCGGGTGATTGTGATCGGGTGATTGTTCTGGATGGTGACTGGAGTGACGGTGACGAATCCCTGACAACATCAAAGCTTATTTATTCAGCTTTCAGATGATGTATAAATCTCAAATTCAAAAAATTTACCCTTATGACTGGTTTTGTGTTCCAGGGTTACATATTATAAGTAATGTAGTTTCATCAAACAAGACTGTATTGTAGAGAGGCATGATATTTTGGTCCAGTATTGCTTTTTGATAGATTTTTAAATTGATCAGTATCTGCTGATATTGGATATTAAATTGTGAATGCTCATTTCCTCTTTTTTTTTTTTTGGATTACCCATCATCCAATGCTCAAAAAACTAATAATTGATTAATACTGTTGAATAATCTTTAATGAATATAAAGATTATATAAACATCCATTTGTCATACAGCACATTATAACATTGTAATGCTTGAATTTACTTGTAACATTTAAATTATTTATTGTAGTTTTCACAGTTTTATTAGATAGATAGATAGATAGATAGATAGATAGATAGATAGATAGACAGACAGAGACAGACAGATAGACAGATAGATAGATAGATAAAATATTATAGAATATTAATATCAGCTTGTCTGTATCAGGCATAATTTTAATGTATGACATTAGAAGAGAACCAGACTTCATGTCTCATGTTTAGTGAATGTATTTAAATGATGTTTATTACTATCAACGAGATGTTAGAGATTAAAAGTCTCACAGAGTTATAATAGTTAATGTTAATTTTGTTTTTATCTAGCTTTAATAGATATTAAATAATGTTTGAGGCTTGATGTCTGTCACTGTAACAGTAGAATATCAACAGTAATGTTATAATGCTGTACCTTCCTCACCTGCCCTGTCTGGCTGCTTTCTCTCTCAGTGTGAGCAGCAACAACTGAATCTCAGCTTTTAGCAGCTCTTTAACAGCCGGGGGGTCAGCCAGAGGGAATATGGGGGCTTCTGGCCTGTTGCCCTTCTCTGAGCAACGGAGCTCCTGCCAAATCTTCTCCCACATCTCCACCTAGAACAGGTCAGCAGAGTAAAGTTACAGGAGAATGCTGTTTGGCTCAGCTTTGTTTAAAATGCATTTTCCAAATCCCTGTTACAAGCTGCTCTACATCTAGAGAAATGCAGCCAGTTGGTTAACATCCCATCACACGCGTCTCTAATCTCTGCTGAGTTGAAGAGAAATGTGCGTAAGGAACTGGAAATTTCAGTAAAAATCCAAGTGTTATTCTCACAAACGCCCCATGCGAGGTGAAAAGCCAGAGAGGGAAATGAAAGCCTGTCATGGCACTGGCAAACAATGTCTGCACTCTATTACCAATCTCCACACCTGTCTTGGGACTTTCAAGACTTCAAAGCTTGTCGAAGACAATGCAAGACAGAGTAAAACCAGCTCCATGAGAAATTTGATCCTGCTGTGCCTGCATGAAACCAACTTCAAGCCTAAATAACTCCGCTGAACACAGGCCAGCTTCTTATTTCCACTGCAGCTTCTGCAGAACAAGGTTTGATGTGCACAGCCACCAGAGAAATATTTCTGTGAGGATGCAGGCTTAAAAATGTAGATGAGCTAATGCAAACTTTGATACAAAGAACATTTTTCTTTTCTTGTTTATTGACTTTCATCTTTTTACTGAATAAATGTTCCCTATCTGTTGGTCACTACGAGTTATGTCGTGACGACATTAGGGGATTCACTTGGGAGCCCCAATCACCTCTGACTTTAAGAGAAAATGGAAATGAATATTGGCTAGTGGATTCTGCATACCTGAGCCAGTCCCCGTGCATACGGGTATAAATAGGCGACAGGTGCATCCACTCATCATATTTTTGCTTCAGAGCCGAGTGGATCAGAAGAGTGCTGATCCCAAGGAAGGCGGTGGCCTTTGACCAATCCTGGATCTCCGAGTCTTGAATCGGGCCCTGCACAAGCTCCCGTTCAAGATGTTGACGCAGAAGCACATTATCAAATGCATACAGCCCCAAGATTGGTTTGCAGCGATCGACCTGAAGGACGCTTACTTTCATGTCTCGATCCTTCCTCAACACAGACTGTTCCTACGGTTTGCGTTCGAGGGTCAGGCATGGCAGTACAGGGTCCTCCCCTTCGGGCTTTCCCTGTCCCCCCGTGTCTTCACGAAGGTCGCGGAGGGCGCCCTTGCCCCGTTATGGGAAGTGGGCATCAGGATCCTCAACTATCTTGACAACTGGCTCATTTTGGCCCAGTTGCAAGAAAAGTTGTGCGATCACAGGGACCTGGTGCTCCGGCACCTCAGCCAGTTGGGGCTTGGGGTCAACTGGAAAAAGAGCAAGCTCTCCCCTGTGCAGAGAATCTCTTTTCTCTGTGTGGAGTTAGACTCGGTGAGTATGATGGCACGTCTCACGGACGAGCGCGCCCAATCAGTGCTGGACTGCCTGAGTTCTTTCAGAGGCAGGACGGTGGTTCCGCTGAAACCGTTTCAGAGACCCCTAGGGCATATGGCATCCGCAGCTGCAGTCATGCCGCTCGGGTTGCTTCATATGAGACCACTTCAGCACTGGTTGCACTCACGAGTCCCGAGATGGGCATGGCGCTGCAGTACACTTCGTCTGATCATCACACAATCGTGTCGCCGCTGTTTCAGCCCCTGGACGGACCTTGCTTTTCTACGGGCCGGGGTGCCCTTACAACAAGTGTCCTGGCATGTCGTTGTCACAACAGATGCTTCCAGCACGGGCTGGGGTGCTACATGCAACGGGCAGGCAGCGTCGGGGCTCTGAACGGGGCCTCGACTGCTTTGGCACTAGAGTCTAGAGCTGCTGGCAGTGCATCTGGCCTTGCAGCAGTTCCGGCCACTGCTGTTAGGCAAGCATGTGTTGGTCCGTACAGACAACACTGCGGCTGTCTCGTACATCAACCGTCAGGGAGGTCTACGGTCATGCCGCATGTCACAGCTCGCCCGCCATCTCCTCCTCTGGAGTCAGACGCAGCTCAAATTGCTGTGCTCCGTCCACATTTTGGGGGAGCTCAATCGTGCAGCCGACGCACTCTCACGACAGCTCACGTTCCCTGGAGAATGGCGACTCCATTCCGAGACGATCCGGCTGATTTAGAGTCGATTCAGGGAAGCTCAGGTAGACCTGTTTGCTTCCCACGAGTCCTCCCACTCCCAGCTGTATTACTCCCTGACTGAGGCTCCCCTCGGCACGGACGCACTGGTATGCGACTATGCGTTTCCCCCAGTGAGCTTGCTCGCACAGACACTGTGCAAGGTCAGGGAGGAGACGAGGAGCAGGTCCTGTTGGTTGCGCCGTATTGGCCCAACCGGACATGGTTCCCGGAACTCATGCTCCTCGCGACAGCCCCTCCCTGGCGCATTCCTCTGAGGAAGGACCTCCTTTCTCAGGGGCTCAGCACCATATGGCACCCGCATCCAGATCTGTGGAACCTCCATGTGTGGCTCCTGGACGGGACGCGACAGACTTGAGTGGTCTGCCACAGGCTGTGGTAGACACCATCACTCAGGCTAGAGCTCCTTCAACAAGGCAAGCCTATGCACTGAAGTGGAGTCTGTTCGCGAACTGGTGTTCTTCTCGCCGAGAAGACCCCCGAAGATGCACGATTGGAGTATTGCTTTCTTTCCTGCAAAAGAAACCCTCCACCTTGAAAGTGTATGTGGCTGCTATCGCGGCCCATCACAATGCAGTGGATGGCCGGTCCCTGGGAAAGCACGATCTCATCGTGAGTTTCCTCAGGGGTGCCAGGAGGTATAATCCTCCTAGGTCACCCTTGGTGCCCTCCTGGGACCTCTCTATCGTCCTGGCTGGATTTCAGAGGGGTCCCTTTGAGCCGTTGAGCTGAAGTTCCTGTCTGCTAAGACAGCACTCCTGACCGCGCTCACTTCCATCAAGAGGGTCAGGGACCTCCAAGCATTTTCGGTGAGCGAAGAGTGCCTTGTGTTCGGGCCGGCCTACTCTCATGTTGTCCTGAGACCCCGGCCTGGATACATGCCCAGGGTTCCCACTACCCCCTTCCCCAATCAGGTGGTGAACCTGTAAGCACTGCCTTCGGAGGAGGCAGATCCAGCCTTGACATTGCTGTGTCCCGTAAGAGTCCTGCGCATATATGTGGACCACACCCAGAGGCAGAGATTGGCCCACTGGATAGTGGATGCCATCGCTTTGGCATACCAATCTCAAGGCGGAAGGTTACAACCTTTGCATGGCATTTGTCTGTCACGCGCTTGCTTGTCAACATTTGCAATGCCATAAGGTTGTGACGGGGTTCAGGTTGTGGTGCTTTCCATGGACCCCTAATGTCGTCACGACATAACTCGTAGTGACCGACAGATAGGGAACGTCTCTGTTACGTACGTAACCCTTGTTCCCTGATGGAGGGAACGGAGACGTTATGTCCCCATGCCACAATCTTGAACCATCGCTGGTTGCCAGGGACACGTTCTCGGCTCCTCATCGGAAAACCTGATGAGTGGATACACCTGTCGCCTATTTATACCCGTATGCATGGGGAGTGGCTCAGGTATGCAAAATCAACTAGCCAATATTCAATGGCGTTTTCTCTTAAAGTCAGAGGTGATTGGGGCTCCCAAGTGAATCCCCTAATGTCGTCACGACATAACGTCTCCGTTCCCTCCATCAGGGAACGAGGGTTACGTACATAACCGAGATGTTCTCAGGGATAAGCTCTGAAGCAAAAGAGAGACAGGGAGGGAAGATAATTGACAGAGAAACAAGATTCTTAGTTTTGTTCTTTGTTTGCGTCATATTAGTTATAAACATTACTGGAATTCAAAAACGGTTGCAATGAGAAAAATGTAAAAACTGTTTACTGCCAGACATACTGACAAGGTACGAAGCCCTTGTTTGCATTTGCTCAGACAATTCATTATCATGATCACTATTATTATTTGCGTTGATTTTTTAGCTTGAACACACATTCAGAAGTTCTTATCTGGTGTGTCCATATGAACAGCAGAGGGGATTTTAAACAGAAGGTCATAAATCCTATTTAGTGTTCAGAGGAAGGAGGAATCACATACGTCTTCCATAGACAAGTTTCCACCCACTATTTCCATATGCACATCGCTGTCTGCATATAGTGAGAGCCTATGCAGTTTGTAAAAGACAATTTATCTTTGAAAGAGACGGATCTGAAACAAGTAAGGTTTGCATTCCATGCACTTAGGCTCTGCGAGATAATGCACTCTTGGGAGCTGTAATTCAAAACCAGTTTAGAGTTACGCATCAGTGCATACTAGCTTACTTGGCCATGGAGACTTTTTTAATTCAGTGCATAAAATTATAAAACAAATGCATATATGAATGCAGAGCACAAAATTGTATGGGCCTAACATTATCTAAACTTTAAGCAAAGCTCTCTGAGGTTTTATTTATTTTTTTTATTTATTTATTTATTTATTTTTTAAAAAAAGCATTAACTTACTAAGCACAAATGTTTAAAAGATGTATTTTTATTATGTTGCCCTACCCCTACCAAACTAAATCTAACTTAAATAAATAAATAAAAATATGTAGTCACTTCCTCAAGGGATGTTTCCACTTGCCTTTCAAAAGGAAAATATAGGGACTGTATTAAACATCAAAAGGAGATGACATGAATTATGTAGTCTGGACCTTGCAGTTATTTTTTAAATTACATACTTTCAGCAAGTACTTGTTGTGTCTTGCTAGACAGTCTGATGCATAAATATGACTTATTTACCTCTGAATATAACTCTGCGTACGTATCAATCAGTGTTTCTCCAAGTACAGCTCGGATCTCAGGAAGCTCAGAGCAGGGAACATTTTCTTTCACTAAATTCCACACAGATTGTTGGCGTTGGAAATTGTCCATGAGGCCGCTATTTCCAGAGCTGAGCACAAAAATTAGCTGGAAATAAATACATATATAAATAAATATAGTCCTACATATCCTATACACATATAAAATTCATACAGCATTCAAACGTTCTGATACACTGTACGAAAAAATGATAGACAATTCGTAAACAACTATGACCTGATTAATGAACTTAATAAAACGTAAACTAATATTTGGTTGCTTTAAACGATTAGAATAATGAAATAGGGGTGATTTGAGTAAGATTTATGATGGCATACATTTATGCAAGCATAAACAGTAGTTTTAGAACAAGCACATTCACCACAGGCGGATACTCACCAGAACAATCATAGCGTCCTGTATCAGCGTAAACATTCCTGTTCCTATGGAGACAAGCTCGCTCACTCAAATGATTGTCTGCAGGACTCTGATAGTGATCTTTATTAACCCATTCAGACCCTACAATACAAATACACATCACTTTTTTTTCAGTGATTGAATTCTATTAAAATGTATTATTTGTTGGAGCTTTATGCCTGAATGTCCAAGGATTTTGCATTAACTTAAAAAGTTTTTCATAATAAATAATAGTCTATTCAAGTTTTGCTTAAATGTTCAAAACACACGACCATTGCAATTGACGTGACTATTAATATATTTTTTCTTTCTTTTTTATTTATTTATTTATTTCCATTAAAGAAATAAAGCATATATTTGGTGTTTATGGAACACGATGGTCTGAATGCTATTTCCCTGACTAATAGCAAAAAGATGGAACAATGAAAAGTGTTATATGGCATATTATGGTTTTACTCTTTTTTTCTTTTTCTTTTTCAATAGACACACAATGCTGCAATGAAAGCGAAAGCCTCATAAAACTGCACCCTATCAATATTCTGGAATTCAGCTGTCACGTGTAAATTGAAACATAACCCAGGAGGCGTAAAACTTTCCCGTGCGCAACAGCCTCCAAAACGCACACAGCCTATTCTGACCATGAAACGAATTTTAAACTTTATGTAGTTTAGTTAAATAGACCCGTGCAATAGCAAGTGTTTAAAAATTTTTTAGCAATTCCTATTTATGCTGCATTTGCAAGTCTTGGTTTGGGACTGAGAAGTTTTTGGTAATGGGCATGGCTGTACTCTGGGCATCCCCGGGGAGTTTTCTTCATGTCTGGCTTACCCTGGTGATCTGCGGACAGTGTGCTTTGGCTTTTTCGGTCGCTGGACAACAGGAGACAACCTGTGAGGCGAACGGCAGTGTTTATTATGTGGGCGAATGGTACTTTTTAGACTCAGATCATTGCACCCAGTGCGAATGTACAGCAGAAGGGTCTGCTTGCGCGCGGACTGAGTGCACATCCCTGCCTGCCGCCTGCATCCATGTCAGCCATTACCCGACAGACTGCTGCCCGAGATGCGAGAAAATCGGCTGCGAGTACGGGGGAGAAGTCTACGAACTTGGGCAACAATTTCAGGTGAAGTTCAATGTGTCTGTAAAGAGTTTGCATACAAGGGCCACAGAAAGAAAGAAAGAAAGAAAGAAAGACTGACAGACATTTTTACATTACTAAGTGGGCTTTAGGTTTAAAATGTTCTTTATATTTATCGTTGCTCTTCTAAATAATTGAACTCATAACTGTCGCACTGCTTGCAGTTTAAACACCTGTAATACAATAATGTTGATATGAAATTTAACATTTAACAGTGGCAACATAAAACTATTTATTCTGAGAATAGCCTTGTTTTTTATGATTTAAAGATACATAGTAATTATATTCGCAATAATGTCTTAAAATGAATGAACAGGGCCTTTTTTTCTTATCAAAGTTTGTTACTAACTCCATAGGCTTTCCTTGCGTTTCAGTTGTGTCATGTTTTCCCTAGGTGGTGACATTGTTTCAAAGTTTTGGTATTGGTCCTAAAAGGACCATTCAAAATATTTAGCGCCATCACATGGTTGATGATAAAATGAATTAGGTCTCCATTAGTGATGGAGATTTTCTGACTTGAGATTCATCTCATTAACTCTTTGGGCAGGTTACATCTTAACGCCAGTAGGTGGCAACACGTGATTGTGTAATGAGTAAGAGTGTCATTAAATAGTTCACTGAACGGATTCGTTAAAACACTGAATCAACCAAAACAGGCCTTATTATCATCTATTGATGAATCTTCGTAAACAAGGATCTGCTGAGTATATCTGTAGGCATGCAAATTTGGAGTCTCAACTGACTCATTCATTCACTCCTTCATTTTCAAAACAGCACATCATTTAGTGAAGAGGTGTGTTGGTGCAATAGGTCCAGCTCCTGGGGTCCAACTAATGAAATGCTTCTTAACAGCTCCCAAGCCAATGCTGTTTGCTAATGCATTAACCAAACTCTGAATACAGAAAAGCATGTCATGCATTTCAAAAGAGAGAACGATTTGTTCACAAAAAAGATTCAAACTAGCACTGTAGTAATCTTTGTTCATAGGAACAGGTGCTTCTATTGAGGTCTAAGAGTAATTTTCTACAGCAAAACTAGGCTTAACTTAAGTTTGTTTACTATTTGTTACTGAGAATTGGATGACAATCAATTCAAATGATTCAAACATACCATAACAAAAACTCTATCATGGTAAGCGAACAAATAGATAGGCTACATCAATGATACATAAAGACTAAGATTCCAATTATAGGTTGAATGTACCTTTTTGTTAAGCCGGAACAAAAGCAGCTCTTTGCTTCTGAAACATAATTGTTTAATATGATCCAATACCTTCCATACCCCTTCATGAACATATTTATTCATTGTGCAAGTTAAAAGCTGATACATTCGGATTCTTTTGTTCTGAGGCAAGGTGAAGCACAAATCTGATGTACACTGGGCTGAAATCGCAAAGGGCAATTTAATACTCTGTTTGAGGAACTGAAGAATGAAATATCTCTGATGGGACAGGCTTGGAAGAAACAGGGCTTATATGTGCTTCATTATCTCCCTGATTTGGTTATTATGGCTAATGGGGAATCCCTGAGGGGAAAATTGAAGCCTTCTGACAGACTCCAAGGAATACACTTTGCCTGAGCTGACATCATTTTCTTCCAGTCCATTTAACCCAACCTCCAGTACTGAGCCACAGGTGGTAATGCGGCTCCTACTTAAACAGCAGTGTGGGAGTGGAATTTGATCACATTCTTCACATTGTAAGGCATTAAAATGCAGTGTTGGATTGGCACAACATCAGATGTCGGTATATACAAGCAAGCAATTTGATAGTCCCGCTGGTTCTGTTTAAAAAGCTGTTCAAAGAAATAGAGTAATATGTCTTTTGATGGAATTGCATCATATGATAACCTATTTTCAACTGATGATTTGCATTTGCTTTACAGCCGTCAGCATGTGAGCAGTGCACCTGTCACAGCGACGGCATCGCCCGCTGTCAGGTCGCAGACTGTGCCCCTCCACCATGTGTTAATCCAGTCTATCAGAAAGGGAAATGCTGCCCTCAATGCAAGGATGGTAAGTTTTTCAAAAGTGAAAAAGAAAACAGCGCCATGTTTGTAAGACTTATTACACTTCTGTGTACTGTAATTGCCCAAGTCTCGACTAACGCAGTATGACATTCTCATAGCCTCAAGACATACATTGAGGATACAATTGTGTTTGGTCTTGTGGTCTAATGATTCTGTATGTAATATAATTCATTCAGTAACAGATGGGAAGGTTTAGATGCCAGGCCATTGCTAGGCCAGTTTCTGCACCTGAAATAAGATAACGCTTCTTATGAGTTGAGCTTCTGCCGTATTGTTTTCTCTGTATACCATGAAGTATGAAGGTAATTATAATGTTTACTGAGAGCAAAGATAAGGCAGGCATGTAGGCAGCCAAAACAACACACATAAATCAAAGCATATACTTCACCAATGTGATAAATGGTCAGTTCCTCAAATGATGTTGCATTTTTGTCGATAAAAATGGCCTCATGTGGGGGGAAATGTTAAATGAAGTGTTCTGTTAATCTAAAGTAACTAACAAATTAAAGTAAAACCTTATCTTAAACATTAAACACTCTAAAAAAGCAATGTGCCATTATCTACACTCCATGGCTTCTTAATTAGTGGAGCTTGCTGAGGTTTTTCAAAAACACTTGACCATAAGTATTTAAATTCTGCACATAACTTCTCCAGCACAGTTTGTGCTATGGACATGAATGACACCTGAAGTTGTGCAGCCTTTTGAAGAAAGTTACTTTTCTAAGAATTCTGAATTTAGAGTTCAGATGATAAAATGAGAGAAAAAAATCCAGAATTATACAGACTTCAGAGGATTTTCTGACTTAAACTAGTAAGCAACCACTTAGCAACACCCAGAACACCATTGCAACACAGTAAGAAAAAGCTCCAAACCACCTTAGCAATCACATAGCAACACTTTAGTTCAGTGGTTCTCAACCAGGGGCCATTGAAAATAATAATAATAATAAAACTTATTCAAAAAAAAAAAAAAAAAACATAAAATGAAAAATTTTTTTTTTAGAATATATCCTCAACAACTATTGTTTTATTAAAGAACACATTTCTTTAAACTCCTTGAATCGCAAAAATAATAGTAGTTAACTCATATTTTGACACTCAGCTGCTTTATTTTATTTTATTTTTTTACTTTGTCATAATTACAGCAGAACATACCAAAACAAATATTATAGCATATGTGGGGGCCTTCAAGTCAAAAAGGTACCATGTCAACGTTTTCTCCATAAATATAAGTAGTTTATTAGAAAATACTGTCTCTTAAAGGTGAAGTTTTCAATTTCTGCATATCTTGCATCACCAAATGGAACTGCAAAAATCAAAACAGGTTTTCTGGACCCTGCCCTATATACCATTGGTGTAAAGTGTAAGTTTCTTTCTTATGTTGAACATAAAAGATATTTTGAAGAACGCTGGTAATCAAAAAGTTGATGGTCCCCATTGACTTCCATAGTATTTCTTTCTTTACTATGGAAGTCAATGGAGACCAACAACTGTTTGTTTCGTCAAAATTCTTCAAAATATCTTCTTTTGTGTTCAACATAAGAAAGAAACTTACACAGGTCTGGAACGACATGAGGGTGAGTAAATGATGACAAAATTTCCATTTTTGGGTGAACTATTCCTTTAATAGTGGCACTGTGTTTACAACCTGTGTATGGCTTACATATAGCTGTCTGTATAGGGTAGGACAGCAAAAATATTTTAACCTTGAAAAAATGTCACAGTTCACCGTAAATACAGACAATGGGCCTCATTAATCATCTCTCTCTATGTGGCTCCAGGGCCCAACTGTTACGTGAATGCCTCTAGGACCCAAGTGATCCCTGGAGGTGAGCCAGTGTGGGTCGACTCCTGTACCAAATGTCGATGTCATGATGGTCAGGATGCAGGTTACTGGGAAGGCAACCGCTTGGCAACGTGTTCCCATGTGCGTAACTGCCAGTCTGAAGAGGGGCTAAACTGAGAAAAGAGAGCAAAAAAAGGGTCATCTGTAATCCTTGTTTATACAATGGATGACAAAACTCAGCATGTGGAAGAAAGTGTGGAGGCTATTTAGCCTATAAGCTTTATATGATTAAAAAACATTTTAGGTATATTATTATTATTCTTATGTTAACTAACCACATCCATTTTTTTAAAGTAAAATGAGTTGGTATAATATTGTTTTGGGATATTCTCTAATAAAAAGATAATAGAGCTTAGTTTTGAGACACCTTTTTGGGCATGGTTATAAATAGCACAGTGAGCATATTAGCATCTACAGTACAGTTGTGTTTAGATAAACACTGATATTGGGCACTATGTAGTGTGATGATCATCCACTAAACTACATTTTTTTATTGGTGTTTTTATATGATTTGAAGTAGTATGTATGTTTATATTATTTTCTGCTTCAAAGGCCCGAAAACCAAAGTATGTTGAGAATGCAAGACTTACATTACTGCCATGCAGGCATGGAAACAGCTAATGTAGCATGAAATACAAACAAACCTATCATAAATGAATCATGTCTAAATAAAGCAGGCTCATTTTTGCTTGATTTCTGTTCTGACACCTCATTTTAAAAGCTGTGGTAATATTGCTTTTTTTTTTTTTCTCGAGGACTGTATTTGCAGCAATGACAGAATGTACACAAATATAAATAAACCACAAGTAATATATGTGTCTTGTCTTATTATCCCTTATATGAAGTTAGAGGATGTTTGTGTTGTTATTTCTACTAGCTTATTGCAATATCTGTCACATAAAAAATAACTTTTTGAGAGGCAGATTATTGAGTTTCCTGCACAAGGCTGACAGGCTGACAGATACGATGTTCACTTTCCAATAAACTGCCACGTCCCTGAGCAGTGATTTGGACTGGTGCTGGTAAAAGGTGAGTGTTGAAATAATGAGGTGTAAATATGAGATTTATTACTTTGTTCTGATCCATTTTGCCTCATAACTGACTTCTTATAGATTCCATATTTTGTATTTTACAAATACACAACAACAACAACATTATAATATGGCATTCTACATTCGTTCCAACTCAGAAACAGAATGTAAACAGTAACCCAACATCAGATTCTTGTAGCATCAGATTTATTGATTGTATACAAAAAGTATGTTTGATATGACATAATGCATTCTATATAAGATATAGTATTTTGACATTCAATGTACAAAAAACCTTGATAGACACAGTAAGTCTTTAAAAATGTGCCCCAGGCATGAAGACCTGAGGCCGTCAGTAGTTTCTTAAGCAAGTCATTGTGTAGGTGTGGAATACTTGCCCACTTCTATCCCTCTCTCACATTAATAAGCATTGAGCGCAGATGGAGTTGTTTTCCGGAGAACGACTGAGGGCAAAAAGGGTGATGGAGGAGAGAGGGTGAGCGTACACAAGTCTGTGTGTGCAAGCTTTCAGGATGGGAGGGTTTGCTGACCCAAGAGTGATATAAAAGAACGGCATCAAAATAGAACATATTCATTGTGGCACCGGTATGATTTTGCAAACTATAAAGCGAGATTTGCTGAAGAATAGCATCCTGACCTCAAGGATTGCATTTGTGCTTTGCAAGGTTGGTAATGAGAGTTGTGCGAGCTTCACTTGATTGCATTGTTAGCAGAAGAAATATGAGTGAGTAACTTTGGAATGGAACGATTGGATGATTTAAATGTATACACTTTTATAAACTGCAATGAAACATTTCTAATATTATTGAATACCATTCAAAACACTAAAGAATAATCCAACTCTGTATCTACACTGTAGAATATAAGCAGCTTTTTTTGCCACAGGGGCAAAATTAAGATCAGAAGGAATTAAGATCAAAGACTAACTTAAAAAAAAAAAATGGAGATTTCATAATTTTCCTCACTAATAAGAACCATATCTACTGATTTCACACCATATATATGTGTAAATATTTAATATGTAAATAAATGTAAATAATTAATACTTCAAACATTTTTGCTCACGAAGACTGCATTTATTTGATTAAAAATACAGTAAAAAGTAATACTGTGAAATATTATAACTGAAAATAACTGTTTTCTATTTTTACAAATGTTAAATGTAAAAATCTAATGTATTACTGTGATGACAAAGTTGAATTTTCAGCAGCCATTTTATTCAGTCTTCAGCGTCACATGATGCTTGATATTTTTGAGAAAACAGTGATACAGGATTCACTGATAGATAGAAAGTTCAAAAGTACAGTGTTTATTTGAAAGTTAAATAAAATGTATTTACTGTCACTTTTGATCAATTTAATGCATCTTTGCTGAATAAAAGTATCAATTTCTTAAAAAAAAAATTTCTTAAAAAATGTTATATAGATAACCGCCCTATTGAATAATTTCACTTGTGAAATAAATTAATCTTGGTAGTATAAATCTGCCATATCAATCAGTGCAAATGACAAAAATGACTGAGCACACCTTTAAATTGAGAAGTATTAAAAAAAATTCAGAATGACTACAAATTATACATTATCATGCTGTATCAGGCCTGACAGATTACATGCAACAATGTGCGTGTGGCCTTCAATACATTGGACTTAGTTTTGCTCACACTGTACACCGTATGGACTGCATTTCCAATTTTGAAAAAAATTAAGAATATAAATGACATGCGCTCTGCAACATTTCTTCTTCTTCAATTTAATACGCGAACTTGAAAAATAAGTTAATCTCATTTTACTCCAAAAGAAACAGATTTCTATTTCATTTGCCAAGACATTTCAGGACGAGCATAATGTCTTTTAATAAGGATATTGGCTTAAAATCTCATTCGTGTTGAAGGTTTAGGTTTCACTGCATTCTACAGCACTGTTTCTCAGCATTTGAAATGCAGGTCACTGCTAGAGTAGATATTATTGAATATGATCAATGAATAGTTCTGAATAGTGTGCACAGATGGATGTCAACTTTTAAGGCTATTAATCCATGAAAAATCAAAGGGCTTGAGGCAAACTTGTGTCAGGTAAGTATTAACAGTTATTTCGCTTGGCCAATGTACAAATACCGCGTGGCAGAAGTGATGCACTTATAACTGACAGGTAGTGGTACCCATGAGACAGAGGTGATGAAATACTTAAGAAGGAAACAATGTTAGTGACACAGTGACTGCTTGGGTCAGCAGTTAAGACAACATAAATGCACACACAGAAATGAAATGGGTTGGTGAGGCTAAAATGAAAGGCATGAGGAGAAAGACGAGGAAATGTGTATTTTAAAAAGGACAGGGAGAATGGCTGGGCTCTCATTAATGACTTCCTCTGTACTGGTCTGAAAGAATCATTGATAGCACAAAAGAAGCGTCCGCACACAGCACAGAAAAGCCGATAAGAGAGAAAAAGAGCTTGAACTCCCCTCACATTTATCCCTCATAAAACATCTGAAGGCATCAGCTTGGTGTTTTCAGGCAGTAAAATAAAAGGTGAAGAAGGAATATGGAACGGTAAAACAACTTTAAGAGGCTTGCAAAGTATTGTAAAGAAAAGCAATTCAATACAGTTATTCAGATCTTTTCGGAAGATGTGAATACAGGGTCCAAAATTAACATTAGCCAAATGCCAAATGCAAGTGAAAATCAACATAACATAACGACAAATTATGAAAATGATGGAAAGCAGACAAATCTTATATTCGTCTATGTTTTTGTTTTCATCTAGGAAATTTTTTGTCCTCCTGAGCTCAAAAGTGTGGGGACTACTCTTCAATGTCACATGATGCTTCAGAAAACATTCTAATATGTTGATTTGGCGCTCAAGAAACATTTCTCATTGCTACCAATGTTGAAAACAGTGGTGCTGCTTAATATTTTTGCAGCATTTATTTGAAATGTAACTATAACAATGTAAAAGTCTTTACTGTAAAGTATTCAGTGACTAAGGGCCGGTTTTACTAACAGCTTGCACCAGCGCAAACCGTCTTTTGGCATTCAAATAGCACTGTCAGGATTTACTAAAGAGCGCAGTGAAGAATTAGCGTTGAAAAGGCGTGGACACAGTTATTTTTGTGCTTGACCTTAATGAATATGCATTTGTAGGAGTTTCCCTTTCAGATGCTAAATTTAGCACAGAGAAGAAAGAGCACGTGGTAGAAGGGAGAGGATTTTTTTTCCCCACGTATTAATTTATTTGGAATGCCAGAAGAACACATTATCCAAACATATCATTTGCCAAGTCATGTTATTTATTTATTTATTTATTTATTTTTTTTGCTTCAGGAAATAAAAGACGACTTGGAACCCTCAACTAGGAGTCACGCAATACCAGGTCTATCAAAACTTCTTGCTACCCTTCATTTTTTGGCCTCCGGTTCTTTCCAATGTACTGTGGCTTCTTTATTTTTTTATTCATTATATGCGACTATTCTAATCTGCACTGCGCTTGGTATATTGCGTTGGTCAATATGTAAATGAGATGTTGCGTCTGTGTTCTTTAATTTGCGCGTTATTAGTAAATCAGAAATTTCCACGCCCATCTGTGCTGTTTTGGAATTGCACTCTCGCGCTAATTTGCCCTGTTTAGTAAAACTGGCCCTAAAAGTACTAATTTCTTTAAAAATATATCTTACTGAGCTCAAACTTTTGAAAGCTAGTGAATGAATATTCTTCACATTAAGCTATCAAAACAAAAACATGAAGAAACAAAATTATAGGTCTTCATGTATTTATGACAGTTTTATAGCACAGTTAAGGCTGAAATAGCTTCTTAGTGAACTGTGCTCTTACAAATATGCTAAAAAAGACAACTAATAATAATTCATTTGTCACAGAAAAAAAATGTTCTTGTAAAAATGCCAATATTAATTAATGGCCTATAAGAAATAATTACGGGCTGTAATTTTCCTCAAATCACTTGAATTAGAAAGTGTGGCAAAACATTGATTTTGGACCCTGGGTGAATATTTTTTGATACTGGACACATCAGAGCATCGTTTAAATCACCTCCATAGATGATCATCAAAAGAGGTGCGAGACTCTAAAACTGAATGGCATGGGCATTATTTGATCAAAGCACCCATCGCTAACTTCATCCTTCAAGTTTTTAAAAAAGCCTTGATATATGACAGATCTAAATATGAATCTTTGAGGCAAATGAAAGTAAAGAAAGAGTGGCTCGTAGCACAGTCAATTTTGAGCAGGTGGTGATAGATACAGAGGTTTGATCATCAGTAACTTCTACAGAAGCTCCTCTATCTCTCAGCAAAAGTTCTTGCCATTTCTGCAGGCATCTACACAGCAGCCAGAGGATATGCTGCGGCAATCCATTTGTACCATATTGACTGACAGTCATGTGCTTGTAGGACTAGTCCATATCCAGTCTAATCACATCACATAGTTGTCCCCCAAGTTCCCATGAAGACATCCCAACGAGGGTTTCATCCCCAGAAATGCTGAGAAGTGTTTTCATGGTTGACGAAATTCAGCTTAGTCCCAAGAGGTGATACAAAATAAAAGAGAGCTCAAGAGAGACACAATCCAAAGGAGCCAACTTCAAGCACCGATTTATCAACCTCACATGATCAACCAACATCTGAGATACGAAAGAAGAGAGTTGAACACTGCAAGCATCGCAGGTACAAAGACACATTCGCTTTTGAAATGTACAGTATGTTCTGACTGACCAGGCTGTTCTTCGCAGATCAACGTCACTTACCAAAACCAGAACTGAACTATCCTCCCATTGAGAGCCTAAAAGCTTGAATTGATCCTCAAGGTCTGAACAAAACAGCCATTGGAGTATGATGATGATATTTCCGTCCCTCCAGACACTGTGCACATCTCGATCTGGATCAGGATATGAATCTACAGTACATCGATGGATCCACATCAAGATTCCATGTATTCCTGAGAACTAACCTGTTCAGCATATCACTGCTGTATCATAGGAAGGTGACCCTGGGCAGAGTTTAAGTGTTTGTGTTTGTGTGCTGAACTTTTAAGAAGGTCATGGTATCCTCGGTCAAGACCCAGTAGCTCTCTATCCTTTGAGGGGTCTGGGTGGAGGCTTGCCGATCTCTACAGAAATGTTGGTGTAGAGCGGATATTTCTTCACAGACACCACTCTGTACATCAGCGAGCTGATCCCATCTTTCCTCATGGTGTTCTTGGTGTTCTGGATCTTACTGAATCTGGAAAAAGAAGAAGAAATACAAGCAGTATTAGCTGAGTCATGGTATTCAGAAACACAAAAGGGCTCAAAGTGAACTTCATGAATCTTCTCATCTATTTTTCTATACAATGACAGTATAGACTGTCAAGCTTAAAAAAGGACAAAAAGCAGTGCAAATAAACCCTAAATGTGGTCTATACATCTCATGCACAATATTCCAACACTTTCAGAACAGTGTGCAAAAATTATACTTTTAAGGGTTCAACAGCTTGTCAGTGGTGCACTACCCTCAAAGAGATATTTTTGTACCTTATTAACCCCTGAAAGGTTCATGGCAGTACCTTAAGGGTACATATTACTACACTAAGGTACTAATATGCAACTTTTGGAGGAAGATAAGGCACAAAGTTGATCCTGGCCCAGTTACAAGCTGTTGTACCCCTGAAGGTACCATTTTTGCACATTTTTTTTTCTTCTGATTTCAAAACTCCAGATGGACTAATAACCTTCACCTTCATGATGTGCACTGTCTCAGAACTAAACGCCATGACCTGCACCATAGGTGTGATCTTTGCATTCATTTTAGGTCTATTCATAACAAAAAATATAATTTGTCTTCAAAAGACTTGGGATATAGCAGATTGGAGTCAGTCATATCTTTTGGTGCTTTTATAGTGCTTTTGTGTCTTTTTGGAGCTTGACAGCCCATGTTCACTGGAAAAAAAATATGTAAAGGGTCTTTAAAAATATATATATATTTTGTGGTTCAAGGAAAAAAATAACAATGTACAGATTTGGAACAACATGTTTTTGGTGGACTATTACCTCGGCAAGGTTCAAGTCTCAAGCCAAATGTGTGTTGTAAATGTTCAACTGCTCAACTGAGCTAGTAAAGCCTCAAAATCATTGGTTTGACACCAAACAAATGGTCGTACTGATAAAACACATACTTGTAAGTCACTAGCAAATCAATTTAAGTATCATAATATGGATCACTTACATATATACACTTGCATACCAATGTCAACCAGCAGGGGGTGAAATAACATTTATTACAGTTTTTTTCAACTGCTTACACACAAAATCTTTACTTGTCACACAATTTCTGAAACCTGACACTCGAACACCAGAACCACACAACAAATCTGCAAAATCATATGCTAATTCTTGGCCTTTGACTCAGTTTCAATTTCATAAAACACTTTTTGCAAAACGCACACAATTCTCTATGTAACACACAAAAATCTAACAGCAAGTATCTTGATTTCCTTTTTCAAACACAACCAATCAAAATGCCACACTCATTCATCAGTGCCTCACACTAACTCATGTGCAAAAACGCATTGCTTTACTTAACACCAACCAATCATGGCTTTAGAATAGGCCTATAAATAGGCCAAAGGTCAAGTTATAGGTTTTGAACAATGGATGCAAACAGTGTGCAACACACCCAACCATCTCGCCCACCAACAAACACACCATTCCTTTGGAATAATCACCTTTTTCAAAATTATGCTTGGTTTCTGTCCAGCTACACATGGTTGATGTATTTATTTTCTTTTTTACAGTTTTTCTCGATCGCTAACACACTATAACTGATTTATTTGGCCCAATTTTCCAAACCATTCATACAGTTCTCGAAACAAAGACACATTTCTCAAAATTTTTAGCACATTTCACCTGTTTGCACACACATTCCAGTTTGCTCAGTGTTTACTGCAAAACTCTAGACAAAAACGCCAGCATTTTGCATAGGTTTAACCATGTTCTCATTCAGAAAACACAAACACACAATATAATTAACTCAAGCATCAAAAAATGAACCCAAACAGCACACATTTATCCATGTGTGAACATTCAGTAGCAAAACTGATGACACACAGGTCAGAATCTCAGGATATGAACAAGAGCACAGGTGATTATGTGTTTTGGAAAATGAATCCTGGTAGTGGGAGACAAAGAGGAATAGGAGGAGAAAATAAAAATGAAGGGAGTGAGGTCAAAGGTCATTTGTTCCTGATGAAATATAAAGCACTACAGTTGACCATGTTCTTCTGCATGGACTGAACATGAGGGAAGTTGGCCTACAGGCTCATCTACAAGGTTTCAATACTACTGACACATACAATATAATTACAGTACATAGCAGCAGTACTTCAGATGAGAGAACTTTCACTATTCTATGTACAGTACTGTAAATACTGGAGCATACGTTGTACACCCTCACACTCATTACTGTTTACGTAATTGATTTGTAGCCAAGTAGTCCTTTCATGTACTCTATTTTTGCAGAACTGAGAGACGACTATCTAGGGGAGGCAGAGAAGTCTTTTGTCAGATGACTAAGAAACTGCTATAACAAATAACGTTACTACCAATACTGTAACGCAATTTCACAGAGGATGCTGAATGAATTTATTTATTCATTATTTATTTATTTCTGTAAAGTAACTGACAGTATATTCCAATGTGTGTTTACTGTATATTCAATTGTTTGGTCTTTGAACTTTTCTCTAGTGCTTTTCATCTACTGTAAGATCTCTTTACAGTAGTGTAATGAAAGTAAACTTTTAGTTTATTGCTGAATTTTACTGTATCTGCACCCCTCTATTTATGTTGTATATTGTAATAGACATTGACTAACAAAAGGATTCCTGTTTCCCAAAAGGAGGTTTTAGTAACCGTGTTTTGAATTGATCTCACTAGTGTTCTCTAGTCAGTGGAATAGTCTGTGTATTTGGCAGGTTTGTGCATCATCTGAGGCCAAAGTTTGATTTTGACTAAAGATAATATGCTTTTGACTAGAATATTTGTTTTTGACCTGGAAGTTTGAGGTTTGTGCAAGTTGGTGTATAGTTTTGAGATTGTGTTTATAGTTGTGAGAAAATGGTGAATTGTTTCATGAATTGTGTGTTAGCAATTGAGAAAAACTGTATTGTGTAATACTGTATTTACAACCACAAATGCTTACAGTAAAAAAACATAAATAGTTTGGTTTCAATCTTGATTTCATGTTTACCGTGAATTTGTCAAAATCTCTCTGCCAGTTACTTTCAATCTTGTACAGAAATGTACATAGGAGCTCATGAAAGAAGAGCTTTAGATTTTGAATAACTGTGTCTATATGCTATATCCAAAAATATAATATTATGGGAAAGGTGTTTGGAATGTAAGACAAATGTTTGCTTTTGAGATGTGTTTGTGATATTTTGAATGCAGTGCTTCATTTCGCAAGAGATGTGAGGCATTTTGCATTTTGTGTGTGCAATTCTTGGATTTGTGTGTAAAGTTTTTAAAAAAAGAGGCAAAGTTTTGAAAATCTGTGTAAGCAGTTGAAAAAAACTAAGGTGCACAGAGCATCATTCTCACAAAGAAAAAACAAATGGTCCTCACAAAAGATTTCCTCTGTATCAAAACAGACCTTTTTAAACATTTGTGTTATACAATGATAGTTTTTACACTATAATACAGGTCAAAAAAAGAAATGAGCTTTATGCTGTGGGCACTGGAAGATAAGAGAAAAAGAGATATGAGCGTATCAGACTCCCAATGGTTTATCAATAAAATGAGAGGTTCCTTAAGTTTAATGAGCTCAGCTAGAAAAGCAAAGAACAGGAGTATTCAGGAGTTCTGCTTCCCCAGCAGTGTTTTACATTACATCTTAACCTCCCATCCCTTATGACTGGTGGTGGTTGAGGAGAGACCCCCCACTTGATTGTAAAGCGCTTTGGGTGTACAGCAATACACATAAAAGCGCTACATAAATGCATCATTCATTCATTAAAATGATATACATTCAACATTTGGGCCTTAACCGAAGAAAAACTGTACTAATAAATAGCACATTTTCTCTGAAAAATGCCACAAAAGTAGGAAAGGGATTTCAGGTTGTCTGTTAACGGGTAGCTTGATTTATGTGACGCTATCAACTTCCATATCAATGTAGGTAGTACCACAAAGGCTATTACGGAGTCTGCAGATAATGATTTATGTACACTGCTTGAATGAAATTAAAGTTTTGAGAGGGCTCACACCAAACTAGAATGAATATTCATGTGGACCAGTGTGCAGCAGCACTTTGGAAGGTTGATGAATAGAAGCCTGGTTCCTCCGGCAAGCATAACATCTCATTATGGAGGCTGATGCTCTTCTGCAGAGTGACCAAACAAAGATGGCTGTGGCAGTAACAGAGCTGAGGAGAGGGCAACCATTCATCAAGTCTAACAACTCTTCTTTTTTAAATAAGGGTGCGCTTGGAGAACGCAGCCACTTACTCTTCTTAGTCATGCTGCATCTTCTTGCAGCATGTCTCAAAAACAAATGACCTAAAACTGTGTGACAGGAAAATAAAACAAAACAACACTTAAAGCGCCAGGAACTTAAAGTTGCCACAGCTTAAATGATGCAGGAAGTATCATCTGCCCTACACAAAAATATAAATTGTTGTTCAAATGTTTTAGGACAGTACTTTTTTAAAAAAACAAAACAAAAAAAAGAAAGAAAAAAAAAGAAAAGAAAAAAAGAAATTATTCCTTTTATTCAGCATGGATGCATTAAATTGACACAATAAAGGATAACACTTTACAATATTGTTAACATTAACTATTAGTTAACATGCACAATATTTATATAGCATTCCTTAATATTAGCTAATATTAAGTTCAGAATTTACTAATACATTATTAAAATTTAAAGTTGTATCTGTTAACATTAGTTAATGTACTGTGAACCAATATGAACATGAACATTTTTATTATCTAACATTAACAAAGATAGATAAATGCTGTAAAAATATATTGTTCATTGTTAGTTCATGTTAGTTAAAGCATTTACAAATGTTAACAAATGAGATCTTATTGTAAAGTGTTACCCAATAAAAATATTAATAATGTTACAAAAAGATTTTTTATTTAAAATAAATGCTGTTCTTTTGAACTTTCAATTAATGAAAGAATGCTGAAAATCTGAAGGATCAGGTGACACTGAAGACTGAAGTAATGGCTGCTGAAAATTCAGATTTGCCATCACAGGAATACATTTTTATTTTATTTATTTATTTATTTATTTTTATTTTTTTACATTTTGAAAGACATTAAAATAATACATTTTTATAATATTCCACAATATTACTATTTTTATATTTGATCAAAAATTACAGACTTAAGCATAAGAGATTTAAAATATTAAAACAAATCTATCATACATGGTTTTACACTGACATAAATAAAATTCTGGTAGATACAGTAATTATTTTTATGATATGGATGATAACCAGTTAATAGCTGGTATTAAAATTCTATACTACTTTTTCAAAAAATAAATAAATAAATAAATAAATAAAAAAAATACAATAAATAAAAGCAATATGTTTTTTTAAATACTACAAGTTAATTTAGGCATCACAATATAATGTACAATATGTACAAAATATACAATTTTTTTAATTCAGCTAAATATTTAACTGCTAAATGAACTAGAAAATTGAAAAAGTGAGACTTTTAGGGGAGAATAAATTACTAATGCAAAACTACATTACTACACTATCCTACCACACAGTTCTAAACAAATTCCTAAGGAAATGAGGCCAAAATTTATATATTACCACAGAAAGTATAAGCAAAACACAAAATAAGTAATGTTTGAAAGTGCTATATAAATAAATACCAGTAATCCACAGCATTCCCCAAATCAGCTTTCTTCATCAAATTTCCAGCTCAGTTTTAAGAGCGGGAAAGAGTTATGTTGGAGACTAAACCTCTGATCACGTACAAACGAGCCATCTTAGAATAATCCCCACAAGCCTCTAATGGAGGCAATCAAATCTAGAGAGGAAGGAGTCATACTCTAAATGAGTTCCCATTATTCCCGTTATGGTGCTAATCAATTATTAATCAGATGCCCCGATGAGTTGTGACTATGCCACCTACTCTGATGTGTGTCTGGGTGGGTTATATCAACCCTGGCAGAGTCAGGGAGTGTTTCAGAGGATGCCATGGAGATCCATCAATCTCTGACTGCACTTCATGATACACTATATTGCCAAAAGTATTGGGTCACCCCCTTCTAATGAACAGGTTTGACTACTTTAGTAATTTCCATGAGAACAAATCTTAATGTTTAAGCATATAATGATATTCTAGGGAATTGTGTGCTTCTAATTTTAAAGCAACAGTTTGGACAGGACCCTTTTCTATTCTAACATGACAATGCCTCTGTGTATAAGGCAAGGTTCAAAAAGAAATGATTGATTTAGTCAGTGTGGAAGGTCTGGTCAAGGTCTGCATTTAAAGTCACACCAGAGGTGTTCAGCTTGGATTAGGACTTGGGTTTCTGTAGACCAGTCAAGTCAAGTAATATAGTGTGTACTGATTGTCATCGAGACGCAGTGCCCACGTCTGCAGCAGTCTGTTGATGTTTACCGTCATACGGCTGGCTCACTTGGTTAGCACACTTACAGTAAATGGGGCACTAAAATAAAGCTTTTTTGACTTACATATATTTATTTTAGTGTCATCAAATCGATTAATCGTGATTAATCGCATCCAAAATAAAAGTGTTTACATAATACATGTGTGTGTACTTACCAAACATTATTCAGACAGCAGATATAATTTTTGATATTTTTTTACTAGTGGGTGCAGGACACTATAGTTCATTTATGTAAGTGAGGATAGCAAAATAAAGTAAACTGTGACATATTATACCCAAAAATTCTTCATAGTGGACTACCAGTAAAACTGATAAAAATTTGGGACCAAAAATTTGATTTGACACTTAGACCTGACCATGTTTTGTTACATACCTTTCTATCAAAGTTTTCTAACATTATCAAGATGAATTTGTTCTGACACAGTTTAACTCTGAGTTCTTGTCATATTTTATTACCATTTTCTAAACTATAGCGAATAAA
The DNA here is from genome assembly GCA_039654775.1 of Spinibarbus caldwelli. Taxonomy (NCBI): domain Eukaryota; kingdom Metazoa; phylum Chordata; class Actinopteri; order Cypriniformes; family Cyprinidae; genus Spinibarbus; species Spinibarbus caldwelli. The sequence continues at coordinate 22,978,430 of CM077235.1, forward strand.
CTGTGATAATGTGAGAAATGTTGAAGGTGTCTGAATAAATTTTGGTTTGACTGTATATAAATACACATAATATATATCATATATATTATGTAAACACAAGCTTTTGGATTTTGGATGTGATTAATTGCGATTAATCGATTTGACAGCTCTAATTTATTTATATTAATTAATTTATTTACTGAGTATATAACCTTAGGAGCCCTGGGTTATTGAAGAACATTTTTAAAAAATGAAAATTTATTTAAAGTATTTTAATTATAATAATAAATATTTAATAACACATTTTTTTCATTAAATAAATATTATTTTGTATTCATTTTGTAAGTATATAACCTTCATTGTACCTGTAGCCTGCTTATTCCTCCAAGGTTTTCTTATAGAGGAGCCTTGGGTTAACTGAAGAGCATTAAAAAATGTTTCAGCAAAACGATAAAGTGCACATTTTCTGGTCTGATGCTTGTACCAAAGGTGGATCTCAGCATAATTTTTCCCGTTTGAGACAGAACACAAACAAACGACCTGTCTGTGACAACAGACCCACTTTAGCGTGACATGTTTCAATTCATTAACTTCAGCACAGTCACCTCATTCATTTCTACTCAGCGCTCTTCTGTCCTCTCCAGCAAAAATGAGTTTAGCATGCGCTCGTGGCTCTCGGGGTGGGCCGCGCTCATTACTTCAATTGTCTGAGCCACTTGTAGGAAAAAGACTAAAAGAATGAGGAAGAGCACGACATAAATAGAGACAGTAAGTGAGTGAATGAGAAAGAGATCAAGGGAAAAAAAGAATGAGAATGAAACTGAGCAAAAGCGAACAAATGACTGACTCTTATCTTTGCACAGTGAGAGCTGAGTGAAACCTCCTACCAGAGAAAAGACCAATCCTAACTTTTAATGGCATTTCTTTTGCTTCTGTCTTGCCATTTCCCTCAGAGCTCTCCCAAGATTGACAAGCACCAAGAAAGAGTGGACCAACTCGCAACTGCGGGAATCGTTTTGCAATTAGTTGCTTTACTGTGAAGCTTTTCTACCTGGGAACGATCTGGCTCGCAGCCCAGCGTCCACGGATGAGCTTATCGACTCATTGATTGGGCTATTTTACACCCGGTGACGTCTGAGCTATTCATGCATTAAGAACCTCCGCCAGCTGGCATAAACACACACAATCATATTTATGAAACTGAGTGCATCTTAAAACAGATGAAACTTTCTTACAGCCATTTAGACTATTACACTGTTACATAGTAACAGTTTATTTTTCTTTTGACAAAAATATTTCTAAAATTGCCAATATTTCATGTCATATGTCATATTTTACTAAACAAAATGGCATATAATTTTTAGTTTTTTTTTTTTTTATAAAAATATCATTTTAACTGACAATGTGTAAAAATATATAATATACTGAATAAATATATTAAACATGTAAGATATCAAATTAAACAAATTAAGAACCCAAAAAACTGTCCTCTGCTTTTGCTATAAAAACAAAGTGATACAATTCACCAGCTTTAAATTCAAGCATATCATAATTTCTTCAATAGCATGTCTTAATTAAAACATTTAATTGTCAACATAATGTGTTTTTTAATTATTATTGATAAAAATCCCCTAAAATTAACATTTTCATCAGTAATTTTGCTGTTGAGATTAACAACAATGTCCTGTCAACAAAACTACTTTTAATAAATGTTATTAAAATACACACTACAGTTCAAAAGTTTGGGATCAAAAAGATTTTTAATGTTTTTTTTTTTTAAAGAAGTCTCTTATTCTCATCAAAGTTGCATTTATTTGATCAAAAATATTATTGCAATTTAAAATAATGGTTTATTATTTTAACATACTTTAAAACATCATTTATTCCTGTGATGCAAAGCTGATTTTTCAGCATTATTACTCCAGTCTTCAGTTTTTACATGATCCTTCAGAAATCATTCTAATATACTGATTTATTATCAATATTGGAAACAGTTTTTGCTGCTTAATTTTTTTTTTGGAACCTGTGATACTTTTTTCAGGATTCTTTGATGAATAAAATGTAAAAAAAAAACAGCATTTATTTAAATAATAAATATTTTTTATAGTGATGGTAAAGACTTATATTGTTAGAAAATATTTCTATGTTCCAATATTGATAATAAATCAGCATATTGTTAGTAAATCATAATGTTTTCTGAAGGACCATGTGACACTGAAGACTGGAGTAATGGATGATGAAAATTCAGCTTTGCATCACATGAATAAATTATATTTTACAGTAAACTAAAACAGAAAAACGTTATTTAAAATTGTAATAATATTTCACAATATTAAATGGCAATTTAGTGCTGAAACTAGATTAAGTCCAGGCCTGTTAGCTGGTTTTGTGCTGATCTAGCTGGTAGACCAGACAGATAATGCTGTTCATCATCAAAACGTGCCGACCCTACAGCATGGTCTCTCTGGTGCAGCTGGTTGACTAAGACCGGTAAGAAAATAAAACACATGCTGGTAAAGAACATGCTGGTGTTTGGAGTAGTGAATTTAAATACCTACAATCTGTAAAATGTCAGTAATATCAAGCTATATCTTATATACCTGCAATACAAAGGACTCTGCTGTGCTTTAGATCAATAAGTCACGAGAATAGGATAAGTGGTGTAATTTAACACATCCTAACAGAGCTTGTGAATCTTAAGCATTCAGGCGCAGGCGGGGTGGGTGCTTTCACATTGCACAGGAGAATAGGGTCTTACCTCTGGGGGTTTGGCTCATTGTGCTTGTCTCTCTCATGCTTGATCATCCTGTAGCGGCCGATTCTCACATCGGGCCGAGACACTTTCATCCCATTTAGTGTGATTCTGACAGAAAGGGGGAGAACAATAGAGAAAACTTATGGTTAGGGTGTATGAGGTTTCATATCGACTGACTGATTGGCTTCATGCAGTCACAACATTATTTAATGATTGTTATAATTATGGTTTGGAGGAAAGAGGGCATCACTCAGCTCAAATTACAAACACTTTCTATTTGTTTCATTTGTTTGTCCACATTCCCATACTTTTAAAGTATGTATTGAATCTGATGAAGATCTTACATACAGCACTATATCTGCCAATCACAACAGTGAAAACAATTTATCCAACCCCACATTAAATAACAACAGTGCACAAAATAATATAATATAATATAATATAATATAATATAATATAATATAATACAAATATATATAATATATAGATAAAATTCCTGCATAAATATAAATTAATAAAAAACAACAACGATTATTATTATTATTATTGTAAATGTTTTATATTAATTGAAAATTGTTAATAATAATAATAAAAATAATATTTATGATGATGATTATTATTATTATTATTGTGAACTTTTTAATAATTGAGAACTGTTGTTAATATGAAATATATAAACATATATAAAACAACAACAAAAACAATTGTTATTGTTGTTGTGGACTTTTTCATATTAATTGAGAAATGTTAATAATAATAATAATAATAATAATAATAATAATAAGCAATTTATTGTTATTGTTATTATTATTATTATTATTATTATGGACTTTTTCATATTAATTGAGAATTGTTAATAATAATAATAATAATAATAAACAATTTCTTCTTCTTCTTCTTCTTATGTCTTCTAAGACATCTGTGTATTGTCTGCCTACTGTTTTGCACACCTTATTCCTTTGACATAGTACGTTTTGCTATTTTTTCAGCATTTTTTACTATTATAGTAAGTATATATATATATATATATATATATATATATAGACACGTATTTTGTGTACACTCAAAAGATAATTTAGTTCCTATTTGGAATTGAAGTAGACAGTAGTTTGACATTACTATCAGTGGCTTTCACTAATTAACAAACAATGAACCTCAAGGAGCTACAGCTAATCAAAGACTCGTTAACCCACACGAATACCAGAAAATGTCAAATGAGCAGGAAACAAGGCAGAATGACAAAAAACAAAACAAAACAAAAGTCAGTAGCTGAGAAGTGTATCAGGAACGTTTGCTTTTAAAAGAGCAGCCAGACCAGGCAGCTCCACACACACCCAGCCTGGAGTACAATCCCATTTGTTTGAGTAACTACAGCTTAGAGCGACTCAGGATTGCTTGAACAATCCAACCATTCTAATCTCCCTGCTTGGCTCCAGGTCTTGGCATTAGTGCAAATCTTATGTTTGTCATGTGAGCATCGTGTCGTTTGAGCTCTGAGCCTCACGCTGCATTTCCAAGGGACAACGCCTTTCTTAAATTTTTTGATTAGATGGAAATCCTTCCGAGGATAATAAGGGCATGCCTATTTGTGTGTGTTTGTGTGGGCTCTTATGATTTATTTCATTTTTTATATACCTCATCCTAATAATACAAGAGCAAGGCCTTTGTCATAAATAATGCAGCTTGGAGGATTGAAGGTAATCTCTGGGAATTCTTTGACCCAGAAAGCAAAAGGAGATTTCAGAGGGCCTGAGATTATAATGAGAGAAAAGACAATGTAAACAATGCTGGAGAACTCACAAGAGAGTGGATTTATAAATATCACATTTATATACATTTATTATACATATACATTTATTTAGTAATTTTAACCAGTTCATTCTAAATATTAAATCAACTGCAAACAAGATGGCGCATTAAGGACAAGAGAAAGTACCTCACCTTACAAAAAAGGACTGTGTAGAGTAAAGGTACTTTGATACACTAAGTTGTAAATAAAAGATTAAAGGAGTATGTTTTCTTTTTGTTAAATTTACTAGCAATGTCTGAGTGAAAATTGTTTCGAAAGTATATCCTACATGTTTTCATTTTACTAAATGATAATATTCATATATTCTATGGTATTAATATGATATCAGTACTGAAGTATTAACATGGTAAATGTCCAAATAAACATGATATTTTACCCATTAAAATTTTAATTACAGTGCCCCAAACTCATAGTCCCGCCCCCAAAGTCATGCCATTGGTTGAGCAAATGCTGCTCATACAATTTTCGTAATCATTTTTTTTTGTCTTGCTGTCCATTAAAAAAATCTAAACAGTTTGTTGGCAAACAGTTTGTTTTTCATGCTTTAAGCATAATTCTAGCTAAACTTAGGGCCAGATTTACTAACAGCTTGCGCCAACGTAAACCGTCTTTTGGCGTTAAAATAGTACTGTCAGGATTTACTAAAGACGTGCAGTGAAGAATTAGCGTTGAAAAGCTGTGGACTTAGTTATTTTTGTGCCTGACCTTATTGAATATGCATTTATAGGAATTTCCCTTTCAGACGCAAAATTTACGGGAGGAGAGTATTAAAATAAATCACGCAACGCAATTTGCTAACATTTGTACTTGTCAAATTACTGGTATTTGAGCCATTATTTAATGCCCAAAAAAGCATGTCTTAAAGCAGGCGGTAATTTGCGCTGCTCTCGGTAGATTGCGCTGGTCATTATGGAAATGATCTGGCTGCGTTTGTGTTCTTTAATGTGCGCACTGTCAGTAAATAAAGACAGAATTTTCCCCTCCCATCGACACTTTTATGGAATTACGCTCTATTGCTAATTTGTCCTGTTTAGTAAATCTGGACCTTATTGAGGTTCGTGCAAAAATAATTAATTTTTTATTTTTTTTTATTCAAGATGTTGAATAAACAATTGAAAATAAGTATTCTGTGAATGTTCTGAAAACAAGTTTTACTATCTTACACAATTTTAAACACTTTTAGATATTTCACTGGACAAGTCCAATAAAAGATATTTGAGTTTATATATTTTACAGAACAAAAATACTGATTATGAAAACTGCATTTTGCAGTGTAAGAACCTTGCCTAATTGTGAAATTCCTCATTTCTGGGTGTGAGGTTGATTTTAATCAAGCTATTTTTAGCTCTTCTGCTCTGATTTGAGTTTTGGCTGGAATCAGTCCAGTTCCAGGTATCTGACAAAGGCATAAAAAGACAAAAACAACAGCAACAAAAAAAGCTCTGATAACTGTGTCCATGTTGGTAATTACTGTTTGGTTGGCTCGTGTCCATGGACACCTGCAGTAATTTGGCTAAACAGCCATGAGCCTCAAGTAAGACGAGGGTTAAATGCCTTTGAGCCAGATTTGTGTTCATTATTATGCATATTATACACACATATTACAGCATTTATTCGCTGAGCATTTTCACATCCTACTGGGCGATTTGTTCGCAGCAGTGTTCCTTGAACTCTCTGGCCTTTCACGCTCAGCTCAGACAGCTGTGATTACTCTGGGGCTGCCACATTTTGAGAGTTGTCTGATTGGGGGGAAAAGCAAAATGCTGTGATGTTGAAGACCTTGAAAATCTATGCCGAATATCTGAAAGTGTTGTGACTTCCTTGCCACCGCATAGAAAAATGAGTCTGTTTTTTTGGTTAGGAACAAACAAAAGATGCTACTAAATTAACCTCAGCCTTGGAAGCAAAAAATGCACCTGCAGGAAGAGAGCAAAAGTGGAAAACAGGTGGGGAAACACTCATTACTCATTCAAAACAAAAGCAAACAGCATCACTATTGTTCCATAATAGCAGTACATGATGAAATAACTCACTGTGTTCCTATTAGTCAACAAGACAGTTTTGTGATTAAGGGAATGCTTATCTGAATGCTGACGTAATAATTAATAATGTTGACTAAAGATCTGTTTTGGCTCGTAGTCTCTAATTGGATTAACTGAGAATTTTTCTATATGTCCTTCCTTTCTTCCTCCCTGCAGTTCATTTAATTGCATTAGACTCTCAGAGTGGGGGAGAATTGGAATCGTTACAACTACTTTATAGCTTGCTGGCAGAGCAGAAATGGGAGAGGAGCAGAAAAAAGACAGGTCAGACAGAGGGAGAGAGAGACAGACAGAGAGACAGAAGGTGAGGGAAGCGAGGGAAAAAGTGAGAGAGAAAGGGAGGGACAGAGGAGTGGTCATACAATATGGCAGACAGACTGACCTTGTCTGGCTCTCTCCTTCCATTACAGCCCTCCCCAAACACACTCTCCTTCCCTCACTCTGTTTTTTTTAATCTCCCATGAAATGTTTGGAGTAAGAAACTACTGTTCTGCTTACTGCAGAGTTAATACTGTATAATACCTAACATTTACAAAAATAAATTAAACAATATTTATTAAGCTTTATTTAATAAGTTTGACTGTCATTTCTTGGCGGACTAGGAGTGCCCTTTAAAAATAAAATACAAATTACATTTAAAACTTTTTAATCCATGTTAAAAATGTAGCAAATATTAAATTAATAAATAATTTTAAAATGCAACATTTAAAATATAGTGTAATTTTTAACAACATTTTAATTTTAATTTACATTTTAATTAATTAATTTAATTACATTTTAATTACATTTTAATTAACATTTAAATTATAGTGTGATTATATACTTAAGCACTACGTAATATTAATTAACAAATTGTATTTACTATAGAGTTAGGGTTAGTTACTTGTAATTATGCATAATTTACTGTTATTATAACAATATGCGTGTGTAACAAGGATACCAAAATAAAGTGTTACAAATACAATTAAATATATTTAATACTTAAATATAAACAGATTTAAATAGACATTTATTTATTTGTACAACTGAAAATGTATTTATCAATTTAATTTAATTTAATTTAATTTAATTTAATTTAATTTAATTTAATTTAATTTAATTTAATTTAATTTAATTTAATTTAATTTAATTTAATTTAATTTAATTTAATTTAATTTAATTTAATTTAATTTTTCTCCATAATCACATAACCAGGCTACATTGTCGATAATATTCCTAAAATCAGGTAGTCATCAATATTATCTTGGAAATATAAAGTTACTTTGCATTTTGACATAATGATCCAAGAAAACCAACAAGACAGCCACTGTTCAGCATTTTACCAACGTTTTTTTTCTGCTGTAAAATAATGTCAGCTATGAAACACCATCAAAATCTTTTAAATGTGCACTCTTGATGCCGAAGTCATGTATCTCCACATGCCCATGGAGTTGCACAGACTCAAAATGGGATTGTTAAACGTTGTCAAAAACAGACTCCCCATTTTAGTCCAGTCTTCCTAAGAGTAGTTCATAACTATTCCATTTCAACTTAAAATCCACAGTAGAACACACCTGTCTACTGCCTTCCACTGTCTCCTTCTTACTGAATTGTAAAGGGAAATGTCCCTCCAGGGCTTCCATCTTCTCCAACTACACAGATGTTGAAAATCAAAGAAAGAATGACGGGCTATTTCTCTGTCCACATGGCCAGAGGGGAGAGCAAAACTTTCCAAAAGCTTTTTTAACTTCGCTTTTTGTTTCAAGCCAGTCTGATGGAACATTTGCTGTGCATGAAGCCAGGACACAGTCATCTGAGTCCACTATCCTCCCTCACACACATCCCTCTGGGCTATTTCTATCCACAATGACTTCACTCTACCAATGCATGCAGCGATGACCTCCTGTCCAGCTTGCAGAGCATGATATTGGCTGCTCTTTCATTTTATAGATAATGCCTTTTATGGTGACTTATTATTTAAAACAGGATTTTTATTATGAAGCTACAATAAAATGAAGTACTTTTTGACAACAAACTCAAAGGACTGGTCACATCTGGAGTTTGATACTGTATGGCTGTCGTCTAGATAATGATCATAAAGAGAGAAATACTGAAAAATTGAGCAAAGGACGAGTTAAATCTGTACTTTGTCTTTGATGTGAAGTGACAACAGTAAACTAACAGTAAACCTAACAGTAAACTATAAAATTGTATGTAAAAAACAAAAAAAACAATGTGAAATCAAATACTTAGTAATTACGCTCTTTTTGCAACACACTAAAACTAATAAAATCATTCATAAAAAAAATCAAAACTGTTTTAAAATAGTTAACTAAATATAAATATAAATACACTACTATTCAAAAGTTTGGTTTCAATAAGACATTTTTTATTATATAAATTAATACTTTTAATCAGCAAGGACACATTAAATTGATAAAAGTGACAATTGCTACAAAAAAAAGGAACTATTTAAAATAAATTATGTTCTTTTGATCTATTCATCAAAGGATCCTGAAAAAAAGTAATTATGGTATCCAAATGTTTTCAACATTAATAAGAATAATAACAAATGTTTCTTGAGCACTGAATCAGGATATTAAAATGATTTCTGAAGAATCATGCGACACTGCAGACAGTAATTACAGTAACGGCTGCTGAAACTCATCTTTACCATCAGAAGTAATAAATTCTATTTAAAAATCTATTCAAATAGAAAAAAAGTTATTTTAAATTTTAATAACATTTACTAAATTTAATATGACTTTTTACTATATTTTTGATCAATTTGTTATCTGTTTTTTTCTTCTTTCAAAAAATCTGTCACCCCAAACTTTTGAATGGTAATATAAAATGTTGATACATGTTTAAATGAATATATATGTTTATTAACAATAAAAAAATAAAAAACATTTTAATCAGAGTGAAACTGGCTAAAATGAATGAATATGACACAGTGAAACACTGACTGAATTTTAAAAATAGTCGTCAATAGCGGCTGACCATAGCTACTACGTATCGGTGTAGCATCTTTGAACAGGACTGCCACCAGTTCTTCCTTATGGCTAGAAGGGACACTACAGGAACAAGTGTACTGCAGGATCAACTACAGCAAGAAACAAAGATTCTGCACACTAATGCCAGCTGCCTTCACAAACATAAACTAAAAACCCAGTCCACAGAGACGGCCCATATCTCTTCTAAAGCAGAGCTGGCAGAGGGGCACATCCGCACACACTGACAGATTTTAAGAAGCCAGGCTGCAGAATTTCGAGCTTGCAGAGAAGGATATCCATTGGCACTTGGGCTCACGCTGTCAGACCAGTGACCTTCAAAGATACGGGAAGAGAGGAAGTTGTTCTGACAGGCACTGGGAGTCCCTGGAGCCCCAGAAAACTGGTTCCAGAGAAGTGACAGTATGTTCAAGTAAACTTCCACCCAGAGGACCTAAATGGGCGAGCGTCAGAGTCTGTGCGTGTCTGTCCACCAGTACGATGGGGAATTTGAAGCAGAACGCACAGCTGGGTCCACATGCCATTCACTCTTACATCTTGACTTTGAAGGACTGCTCAAAGCTGACTGCACTTCAGGCCACTATATCACCACCCTGTCTGTTAAGAAAGAACTTATTCATCCTTCAGTAATATTTCAAAGCTGTAGATCGCGTCATCTAAAGTGGCCTTAAAAAGTATTTGGTAGAACAATTTTTGTAAGAAGCATTTTCGCAATAAATTGACCCAAGTAATTTTGTAGTGTGTATGAAGTCAGTTTCCAGTTTCCAGTTGTGTACCTGCATAGTTCATCACATTCATTTTGACATCTAGAAAGTGTCCAGATTGTCTTCTTTTTAAACAATCTACTTTTTTATATTTTACATGGTATTACTTTATTTTTATAAAATGTTTTGCTTTAAATGTGCTGTATTTATTTATTTATTTTTTTGTGAACAATTATTTTATTGAGTAGTCAGTTCAGTATAGCACAAAATACAATATATTAATTTAGACTGTAATCATACCCCCCACTCACCAACCCACCAGGTAGACTTATACTGTGCTAAGAAAAATACAAGACATTGCAGTGGAGACAAGTACAAAGTGTAATACTTAATCACAAGAAAAATAAAAAATATACATAAATACAAAATAAATTGTACATCAAAAAGTAGAAACAAAAGATCAATATCAAAAGTAGCACTCCAGGTCTTCAAGTTTTTGTCTTTGCTCCATGAATGCGAGCTGTAGATAGTTCCACAGAAACAATGTCGAGCAAAGATAAGCCCCATACACATCTGGTAATTAAATGGGGAGGAACCCAGCGACTGACTAACATTTTCTTTGCAGCAGTGAGAACAGCTAAAAGTAAGTTTCTCTGTTGCGGAGACAGAGCCAATTCAGAAAAGTTATTTAAGAAGAAAAGATCTGGAGTTAAAACCACATCCTTTTCTAATAGGAATGATATGTCACGAGCAAGCTGTGATCAGAAAAGAGAAAGTGCAGAGCATTCCCAAAAAAAAAGTGCCCTCTGCGGAAATAAATTGCAGTTTGGGGAAGGTGACACATGCATATAGAAGCGTTTTAAAGGGGAAAGATAGTGTCTATGTAGTAATTTCCAATGGATCATCTGATGATTTGGATTTTTTGAGGATGATGTAATTGTCTCCCAAATTTGATCAGAAAATAAAGTTTGTATGTCAACACTGATATCCTTAGACCAGATAGTTGTAATGGATAATGGTTTGTATGAGTTTTTGAGGAGGAAAGAGTAAATAACTGAAGCAGAAATAACAGAATTATCAGTGGAGAGAATAACTTTTCGCAAGGGATGTACAGGCAATTGTGCATCCCAGGGAACTCCATATGCGAGAAGCATTGACCTAATGCGAAGATACATGAAAAGGACGTTCCTGGTAGATTAAAAAGAGCCTTAATATCTTGAAATGATTTCAGGCCTTTGTCATCATAAATGTCACCAAAGGAATTTATTTTACATTTAATCCATTGTGGACAGTAAAATGGGTTTTTACCTGATAAAAAATTATTATTATGGAACAAAGGTGAATGACGATGCCACCTCAAGTTTGGCTGTATCTTTCTGGTCACCGTTCTCCAAGTAGTAATAAAATGTGTTATGATAGGGCCAAAACGAAGTTTACATTGTCTAAGTGAGACACCAGCAAAAACTCTATATTGTGAGGAGAAACAAGAGATTCTTCAATATCCCACCAAGAGGTTGACGCATTTGGTTTAAACCAGGCTGACAGTGCACAGAGAGTAAAGGAGTCAGCGTATAATTTAAAATTTGGAAAGAACCAGCCCCCATCTGATCTGCTACGCTGTAAAGTAGATAATTTAATTCGGGGGCGTTTACCATTCCAAATATAATGAGAGATTACTGAATCGAGTTTTTTCCAATAGCCAGCAGGTGGGGGTAAAGGAATCATAGAGGAATAGAAATTAACGAGAGGAAGGATGTTCATTTTAACAACAGATATTCTTGCATGGAAAGATGTAGGAAGATGCGTCCAATTAGCCAGATCTGAGTTGACTCTAGCCAAGTTGTTATTCAATTTTTTTGAGACAATATCCTGCAGGGACGGATATATATCTACACCTAAGTATGTGAAGGAATTCACCACCGGAATAAAACCAGAAAATGTTGCAGACCCAACACAAAAATTGAGAGGAAGCAGATATGACTTTGTCCAATTAATTTTGTACCCTGATAGATTACTAAACTGATTAAATAAATTTAAAACGTGGGGGACTGATAGAACTGGATTGTCTAAAAATAGCAATATGTCATCTGCAAATAAAGATAGGTGATGTGAAGTGTTCCTAACCGATATAGGAAATATAAATTCTGACTGATGTATAGCTTGAGCAAGAGGTTCTAGAGACAAAGCAAACAGTAAAGGTGAAAGAGGACAACCTGGCGGGTGCCTCTTCCAATTGGAAATAATTGTGAATTTATCTGGCCAGTAAGAATGGTGGCTGAGGGATTAGCATAGAAGATTTTAATCATATTTATAAAGTTAGAGCTAAAACCTAAGGTGATCTAGCACTGCCCACAAATAGTTCCACTCCAAATGGTCGAATGCTTTCATTGAATCTAAAGAGAGTATAGCAGAGGGAGAAATCAATTGCTCAGATGAGGAGATTATGTGAAATAGTAGTCTTCGCAGATTATCTGAATCAGAGTGAGATTTAATAAACCCTGTTTGATCATGATTAACAAGTTTAGTCATAAAGCCTTCTAGGCGGCAGGCTAAAACTTTTGCATAAATTTTAACATCTGTACCAATTAGAGAAAGTGGGCGGTAACTAGAACATAAAGTAGAATCTTTATCTTTTTTTAATAGAAGAGATATAATGGCCATGTTCATATTTTGTGGAAAGGATCCTTGATCAATCGAATATTGCATCATATCTAACATAAGTGGCCCCAATTCGTACCAGAAGGTCAAGTAAAACTCAACTGGTATGCCATCTAGGCCTGGGGATTTCCCTTGCTCATAACTTTAATCGATGATTCTAATTTAATAAGTGATAAAGGTCTAGCTAAAAACTCAGAGTCTGATTCTGACGGATGTGGGAGATTAAGAGTAGATAAAAAAAGAAGTGTAGGATTGCTGTATTTATTATTCATTGCATAAAAAGGAAAGAGGCAACACATTATTTTCATTCTTGGTTTGTCATTAAAATTTTCTCATGATAAGGACATAACAAATAAGCAACATTTTTCCTCAATAATCTCAATTTAACAAAAGCAGTTTTCTTGAGATCCTGACTTACAAGTAGTTTTCTCATGTTTTTTTTTTTTCTTGTTGTTTTCTTGGCAGTGTCTGCATTATAGATGAACAGATTTGTAAGAAATTCTCTTTTGAGATGGCGTCTACAACTTTGTTGTTGTAGATGCACTATAGAGTCTCTGAGATCACAAGAAAACAAATTTTGTTATATTTAGAACATGAGAAGACAAGAAAGATAAATGAATGCATGGCCACTTAAGGCTTCAAATGTATAATGCAATAACATTCATATACTTTGTAAGTGTGGACAAGTTAAATGTTTTATGTTTGAACTACTGTTCAAAAGTTTTGAATCAGTAAGATTATTTTTAAAGAAATTAATAGTTTTTGTTAGTAATGAAGAATTAAACTGATCCAACGTAACAGTAAAGACATTTATAATGCAAAGATTTCTTTTAAAATTCAGCTTTGCCACCACAAGAATAAATTAAATTTTTAAATACATAAAAAATAAGTTCTTTTAAATTGTAATTATGTTTCACAACTTTCTTTTTACTGTGTTTTTGACCAAATAAATGCAGCCTAGGTGAGCATAAAGAGGCTTCTTTCAAAAGCATTTAAAATCTAACCGACTCCAAATTTTTGTATGGTAGTGTACATGTTTAAAACTTGTATCAATATCAAATAGAAACGGAAATTTAACTGCACGTAAATTTTAAATTTGTTGTCTTGGCAAAGGTGCTCAACCCAACTAAAACATAAAACAAGCAGGAAGAAAATCCAAAAAGGATTAACAGTTAACGTGCATATAAATGTGCAATAAATATGCATGCAAAATACATAATTAGAACTCCTTCAAAACAACATCAAGCTTTTTATATTCTCCCAATAAAAACAGCTCAGTTCAGAAGGAGATCTCAAGGGAGGCTGTTGCTTTTTTGTGGATATCAGGTTATAAAGGCTATTTTTACTTACATAATCTATCCATCATGTCAAAAAAAAAAAAAAGCAATGGGCAAAGGCAGGAAAAGATAATGTGAGAGATGTGCTTTATCACACCATCCAGTTTCCGCCATCTACTGTCAATGGAACCCCAAACAACTGAAAAGAGTGACATATGGGACATATCTCCATGAGCGTTATCGCTGTTGCAAGAGCGTGCGCACCCTGATATACTGCAGGTTTTGCTCTCTCATCACCTGAGTGGGGAAAAATGATAGCTAGTGAACACGCAGCTATTCATTATCTGAAGAGACAGGCATCAGACAGCAGAGCATCATCTATTCACACGTTTCTGTCTGGACAAGGTGTAGATTTGTGAGCGCGAGCTTTTATACAGCTGCTCCCTGCAGAGCTGCATATCCCAGAGAAAGAAAAAGACCTAGAAACAGTGCAAAGACAATGTTCAGCGACAAAGCGACTGTTTCTGATGACGCATGCTTACTCATGACTTTTTTAAAAGCCTGTCTATCAGACCTCAAAACAAAATGACATCCTAGAAAGTCGGTCAAAGTTTGCAGAGTTTTACAGTGCACAGGGTAGCTACCTAAAAACCGATGTGATTAATTTAAATGAAGAGAAATAAAGAACCATTTATTCTTTTAAATGTATTTGAATATTCAGATTTTTCACGAAAGCTGTTAATGTGTCACAAATGACATTTGTAAAAGTAGATTAGAAATGTGCAATTTGTTATCAAGGATCACAGTGACACATTTTTGGCATAACAGCAATTACGGCAATCATAAATAACTCAAAATATGTGCAACATGTCAGCATATCAGTCATCTTTAAAATGGTTTGTTCCAGAACCACATGAAAGAACCACTAGTCAAAGTAACATTTACATTATAAGCTACTTTTAATTCTTTCTTTTTAATTTAAGCAAAGAGCTTAGACTAATACATAATTAAAATAAAACCTTTGAAGCCTTTTTTTCCTTTAATAGCCTCTTCTTTGCTGCCCATTTCCCTGAAACTGTGGTGCTGTATTTTATTAACAACCCGAACAACTGAAGTGACAATGTTTTGGGAAAAGTGCTGAATACATTTTAACATACCTTATCAAATGAGTTCATAGAAACATGCAAAGTAACACTTTATTAAAACACGGTGGGATAACCATATAGAGCAGGGGTTGGCAACCTACAGCACGCGTGCCAACAGTGGCACGCAGAGTTATGATTGCTGGCACACGAGCAATAGGGAAAACTGCATACTGAAGTACATTTTCAGGTAATAACTTCTTATAGTTACACAGCCTGTGAAGAGCTATAAATACTATTAAAGTGTGAGAATTAACTTGCGCTAGTCTACGGATGCACGCGCGACCGCTGCACATACTAGGCCTTTCAGATCAAAGCCTCAGCGTCTAACAGCACTCATCAATGTCAAATTGACTGAGATGGCCAATCAAATCAAAGTAGGCGGGGTTTACTGTTCACAGAACCAGAGCGCGAAGCGTCAGTTTAACGTTGAACGTTGAGTAGTTTTTTTTTTTTTTTTTGATACTGACACTGGTGACAAGAATTATGAAATTACTATGGTATCAAAAATTTTGATGTCACAAAGACCTTATTTAAAGCAAAAATAACTATATTGTGATATATATCATTACCGTGAAATAAAATATATATGATTGATATATGATTTTGGTAATATCACCCACCCCTACAGTAACCTTTTTTTGGTCAGAAAAATATCCTGACATCATGTTAAAAAATTATTAAGTTGAACTGTTAATTATAAAATGATTAAGTAGATGTTTTTGAGCTTTTTTATGTCAAGGAGACTCAAACATGACAATCATTTAGTGAGGGGCCACTTTAAATAAATATCTCAAATAGCAATAAATTGAATTAATTTAAATAAATACATTTGTAAAATTCCCTCTAACTCTACAGAAACCAGTTTGGAACTCCTAATTTGAAAATAAATATTCACCTATCAATTTTTAAAATGCATGTTATTGATCTTATTGCAAATGATTTATCAATGCATGTGTTTTATTTTTTACATATTCTTTGACCTCATAACTTCAGTCAAATTGACTTGATCTTCAGGCGATACAACAGACTTCTCTCTGGTATCGTATGCCAGACTTTAAGCTCACATTCATCTGCCTTTGGTTTTGAGTGCAACTCCCACATCTCCACCCTACATATTTTCTTTTTCGATAATCTGTTACACTCAGATTTACGTCACAGTACAAATGAAAAGACGACACTACTTCCATTTTATCCTGATTTTAAAGGACCAGACATTGGGCACTTATAAAAGAGAAAGATAGCATATTTATGGTCTTACCTGTTGTAAATGTCGTCATCTTCACCTCCCCAACCCCAGTACTCATTAGGGAAGCCATTGATTTTGAGGAACTGTTTTCTGCTAAGGCCGGACACCCCTCCAAAGTACCCCGCATAGGGCAGCCTGCAAGAGAGAACAGACCCCAGTCATTCTTATTCAGATAATTCTGGGTGCACAAGACCCTTTAATCATCAATAACATTTTCTCCAGTAATATTACCTCAAATTCTCTATTCCTGCCTATGTCTATTTGGAATATAGTGCTAGGCTTTGGATTCTCATTAGATTTTCTTTTTGATTCAAATCTACAGTGAAATATCCTTTCTGTAGGCCCTCTCTGAGTCCTTTAGTCAGTCAACTCAAGCATTCGAATTTAACAAAATTGCATCTCGTATGAGTGATTCTAGAGAGCCAGAGTCCTCCCACAGGGGATCCAACATTTTCAAATGCTATCTCTTTCATCACTTTTCTCATGGTTGCCACCCCTCAGGCCTCTTGGCTGAGCTACACAACTCTAAGGATTCCCTGTAAAAGCTTAAGTGCACCATAAACCGTAGAATCCGTTTCTCATCATAAATGGTTCAGGAGGCCACTGTCAGATGAGAATTATCTAAGGAATCATCGTCTACAGGATTAAATGTTAATATAAATATGCATACTCCATTGCAGGTCAAAGGATGAATTAAAAGGCCTTGGTGGTTGTCAGAACTAAGTCATATATTTGACCTTTAAACCACAAAGCCTTCGAAGCCTTCAAACAAATGCTCTACTGGATGAATACAGTCTGGAAAAGCATTGAGTCCACTTATAGTGGTTTAAAACATGGTTTCTAAGTCTCCTCTTTTAAGAGGGCCGCTGGGCTGTGGCCTGGCAGGTGCATCATGGGTAGCCGCCCGGGGTTCGCCTTGGGCTACTGCGGTGTATGCTGCCAATGACAGCAACCACATCCACCCACGCAAACAAATGTGCGACATGAGGGAGAAAGAGAAGCAAAAACCTACATGAACGTGCACACACACACAAACAAGTATCCACAAACAAGCGCTCGTGCGCGCTGCAACCACACGTTAAAAGACAACAAGCTAAAATTAATGAGGCCATCTGCTACAGCTGCAGTCTTCACAGAAACAGTATGGCTGAAGTTTCTTCACACGCTCACGGTCTGAGAGCATGTAATTCTCTAAAGGTGCTCCACTTATTAAATACAGCAACGTTAAGGCCTCCTCAGACTGAAGACACACGCCAATAGATGACTCACTGAGGAAACGGAATTACTAACCCACTGACAGTTAAAGGCAGTTCACACTCTGGAGAAGGTCCGTGGCATTTGTTTAACAACGTATTGTCTGGCTGTCCGCAGAGAAATAAAAACCAAATTCAATAACTGTCCAAATTTTGCCACAGCACTAAGGAAGTGCTGTAGTTTTGTTAACCGTGCGTGTGTGTGTGTGTGTGTGTGTGTGTGTGTGTGTGTGTATATATATATATATATATATATATATATATATACAGTATCTCACAAAAGCGAGTACACCCCTCACATTTCAGCAAAAAATTTAGTATATCTTCTCAAGGGACAATACTACACAAATGAAACTTGGATATATTTTAGAGTAGTCAATGTGCAGCTTGTATAGAAGTACAAATTTACTGTCCTCTAAATATAACTCAACATATAGCCATTATTGTCCAAATAACTGGCAACAAAAATGAGTACACCCTAAGTGAACAAGTCAAAACTGTGTCCAAAGTGTCAATATTTAGTAGGGGCACCACTGTTATCTAGCACTGTTTTAATCCTCCTGGGGATGGAATTGACCAGAGCTGCACAGGTTGTTGCTGGAATCCTCTTCCACTCCTCCATAATGACATCACGGAGCTGCTGGATGTTAGACACATGACGCTTCTCCACCTTCTGCTTGAGGATGCCCCACATGTGCTCAATAGGGTTCAGGTCTGGAGACATACTTGGACACTCCATTACCTTCACCTTCAGCTTCATCAGCAAGGCAGTTGTCATCTTGGCCGTGTGTTTGGGGTCATTATTATGTTGGAAAACTGCCGTTTGGCCCAGTTTCTGAAGGGAGGGCATCATGTTCTGCTTCAGATTGTCTCAGTACATGTTGGTATCCATGTTTCCCTCAATGAACCGCAGCTCCCCAGTACCAGCAGCACTCATGCAGCCCCAGACCATGATGCTACCACCACCATGCTTGACTGTAGGCAAGACACAATTTTCTTGGTACTCCTCACCAGGCCGTCACCACACATGCTGGACACCATCTGAGCCAAACAAGTTTATCTTAGTCTCATCAGACTACAGGACATGGTTCCAGTAATTCATGCTTTTGGCCAGGTTTTCTTCAGCAAACTGTTTGCAGGATTTTTTGTGAGCCAACTTCAGAAGAGGCTTTCTTCTGGGACGACGGCCATGCAAACTGACTTGTTGCAGTGTGTGGCGTATGGTCTGAGCACTGACAAGCTGACATTCCACTTCTGCAACCTCTAAAGCAATGCTGGCAGCACTCATGCGTCTGTTTTTTGAAGCCAGCTTCTGCACCTGACGCACACCACAAGGACCCAACTTCTTTGATCGACCCTTGCGAGGCCTGTTCCGAGTGAAACCCATCTTGGAAAACCTCTGTGTGACACTGGCCACTGTACTGTAACTCAGTTTCAGGGTGTTACTGATCTTCTTATAGCCTAGGCCATCTTTGTGGAGAGCAACAATTCTAATTCTCAAATCCTCAGAGAGTTCTGTGCCATGAGGTGCCATATTGAACATCCAGTGGTCAGTATGAGAGAATTGTACTCAAATCACCAAATTTTAACTGCTCTAATACAAGATACACAAATTTGTATGGTCCTGTCAAGCAGACAAAAACATGAACATGATGAATAGGACACGTGACTTTGCATGTTTAAACGACGTATAGCTGTTATCACTTAGGGTGTACTCACTTTTGTTGCCAGCTTTTTTTGACAAAAATGGCTGTATGTTGAGTTATTTTCAGAGGACAGTAAATCTTTACTGCTTTACAAGTTGCACATTGACTACTCTAAAATATATCCAAGTTTCATTTCTATAGTATTGTCCCTTGAGAAGATATACTAAAATTTTTGCTGAAATGTGAGGGGTGTACTCACTTTTGTGAGATACTGTACATATATACACACTGCCATTCAAAAGTACAATCAGGAAGATTTTTAATGTTTTTTAAAGAAGATTCTTATGCTTCAGAAATCATTCTAATATGCTGATTTATAATCAGTGTTGGAAACAGTTGTGCTGCTTAATATTTTTTGTAATCTGTGATACTTTTTTCAGGATTCTTTGATGAATAAAAAGTTAAAAAGAACAGTGTTTATTCAAAATAGATATATTGTGTTGCAATATACACTACTATTCAAAAGTTTGGGGTCAATACATTTTTTCTTTCTTTTTTTAAAGAAATTAATATTTTTATTCAGCAAGGATGTGTTAAATGGATAAAAAGTGATAGTAAAGAATTTTATTGTTAGCAAAGATTTCTATTTTGAATAAATGCTGCTCTTTTTAACTTTATATTCATCAAAGAATCAAAGACAAAAGTATCCAAAAACATATTAAGCCGCAGAACAGTTTTAACACTGATAATAAATAAGCATATTAGAATGATTTCTGAAGGATCATATGACAATGAAAGATTGGAGTAATGGCTGATGAAAATTCAGCGCTGCATCACAGAAATAAATTATATTTTGAAATACATTAAAATAGGAAACCAATATTAGAAATTGCAATAATATATCACAATATTACTGCTTTTTCTGTATTTTTGATCAAATAAACTCAGCCTTGATGAGCATAAGAGATTCCATTAAAAAACATTAAAAATCTTACTGATCCCAAACTTTTGAACGGCAATGTATATATACACACAGGACTACTACTAGTACTTCTCGTAATAATAATATATAATATAATAAAAACATATAATAATCATCATCATCATAATAAATTATTATTTAGCAATAATTATTATAAAAACAGTACTACTACTAATATAATAAAGCATGTATAATAATAATTATCATTATAATAATTTAGAATAGTTTATTATTATTTAATAATAACTATTAATTAATGTCATTGTTATTGTTTGTTGCTGTTTTTGAAAATAATGATAATGTCAATAAGAGCTACTTTTTAATTGTTGCATCATTAAATATTTTACACATACCAACTAATTAGTAAGCAATTATCTTTTGGACTAACTTCCCAACATCGCTCACATCTTAAGATAGAGGCTGATTTTAACAAATTCCCTGAGGACGGCAGAGGAAGGCAGAGAGTTAAGATTGTCTTGGTCCTTTCGGCCCCTCACACAAAGACAGGAAATTAAACACCATGGAGCAAAAGCCAACTTGTCTGCTTGCCGACAGAAGAAAGACAAAATTCATTTCAAGTTGGGAAAAAAAACAAAAAAAAAAAACAATACGCAGAACCTTCACCAGTGTTTTAATATCTCCAGCTATTACACTTGAAGAGAACAGATCTGTCTCTGCTAAATAATTGTCTGTCTTGGAAAATGAAAACATATGCTTGTCAAGGCTCCAGGTCTGTCTAGACTGGCACTGCACCTAACAAATGAACTTTAGATACATAATAATTCAGCTGTATTCTAGAGCTCCAGATGACAAAGTGTCATAAGAAATATATCTTCCCTAGTGGAAAAAAGCAATTAATCATCAGAAGCACAGGCTTTGACAGACAGCCCTCAAGCTCTGGCTGTTTGATTAACTGACTCTGTTCTCTGCAAAGAAACATGGCGTCTATTAATATGTATGTAAATAGCAACAAATGTGGCCCAGCGTATTTGTAATAAAATCTGGCAAAGCCACAATTCTACAAGAATATTAAATTCATATAAAACACGCCACTGATTTTACTTTATTGCATTTTCAGCCTTTATATGAGACTAAAAAATTCTGATTATTTATGTATCAAAAGGGACCAGAATTATAAAAGTGAGATAAAATGATACATCAAATATAATGTGTCAACAGACTCCTGCACTTTGTGGTTCCATCAATAATTATGTTACCTGAAGCCGAATTTGTCCATGGCAATGGCAAAGTGACGGGGCTGGTCGTAACAGTGGTACAGGTTCCGGTCATCCATAGGGATCAGGTCCACATCACTGAAAATGAAGCAGTCGTATTCTGCGTCTTTAAGAGCCTCCGTGTAGCCAACATTAAGAAGCTTGGCCCGATTGAAGGTGTCCTCGCCAAGCTGAAACACAACAAAAAAAACAACAGCTTTACAATGTTGCAAAATGCATTTAAGGTTACCCAAAGAAAAGTCAATGATCAAAATATGTCTAATTTGGTCTGTATTTACTCTGAATGGGATGCCATGTAACACCACAACACCATGTGATGTCTGAACTAATAATCCAGTGTGACAATAATCCCATGTAATCCTGTAATACCTGAGATTTGGCCCAATAATCCAAAGGTGTGAACTACTGTCACAAATCTACTGCCTTTTAAGCACAATGCCTGTGGATGTGCACTACAAAAGCATTACCAAAATGATTAAAGGATGCATATTACGTGAGGCTTTGAAGTGTCGCATTCACCGCACAACCACGTCTGTAAACAGTGATGAACGGCATTGGATGCAAAGAGATGCACTTCTCGAGCAAAGCTCTAGATTTAACGAGTGAAATCTTATTTCATGACACCAAAGCTAAAAAAGTAAGGAAAATAACTTAATACTAAGTGACTTTTAGCTTCTATCAATATTTATCCTAACTTCAATTCTCTCAGAGGCCCAGAGGAGAAAGATTCTTCAATATAAGAGAGTAATGGAGAAAGAGTGAGAGGGGACAGATAAGGCAATATCTTTAAGAGACATAAAATAGCTTTTTTCATCAGCAAGGGTGCTCATTAAACATTACTGGGCTCATTTTCACTAGTTTAATAAGATTTATTCCTCGTGTGGTAGCAGACAGCTCAGGAAAACACAGCAGTAGATGTCTGGTAATAACGCACCTCGCAAAAAAACGACAGATTTATAACAGGGACATGCTCACGACTTAGCATCTCTCATCCAAGAAACCAGCTCCAAAACAGCAGATATGTGGACATCATGAACAGATGGTTTTGGAAGAAAAAAAACTCTAATTATTTTTAGAAAAAGGATCATCGGAACTAAGCATTCATCCTGAAGTTTCAGCTGTGAGGTGTTTGGCTTGTTTTGTATGGTTTCAACACACCATGAAGTGGATTTGATTGTGAAACAGATGTAGAACCCTCCCCTCACTAGCCGACTCGCACCTGTTCTAAGTCGTTAACCTCAACAGGGACAATGGCTCATCTGGGAGGTGTTATATCATCCTATTTTTGTGCTGCACATCACCAAAACAACCACAAGTGATGGACGTCTTGTGTACAGTTACAAACATATATTAAAGCATGACAGGCTGAGTCACAGTGATTTTACCACAGTTAAAGCTGGTGTTGGATATGGCATAGTGTCTAAAGTGAAGTGTCTAAAACCCCTTATACACATATAACATATAAGTGAATTTGGTTACACTTATTTTAAGGTGTCCTTGTTACAGTGTAATTAAACATTTAAGTACTGAGTATATTAATTAACTACATGTACTTACTATATGGTTAGAGTTAGGATTAGGGTTTGGCTTAGGGTGATTTGCATGTAATTATGCATAATTTATTGTTATTATACTAGTAAGTACGTGTTTATATTTGTAAGTTTTGTTTATATAAAATGTAAAAAGACACTAGTTATCAATAAATAATTAAATGTATTGATATTAATAATTACAGTTAACATTTTTTCTGTTAAACTAGTGAAATACAAATTTATAGTAATTTACTGAAATATGGTGAAATATTTATATAGATATAAATATGCTTTGTACTAGGGCTGCACAGTTAATCAAATTTCTAATCGTGATTACGATTATGGATGCCACGATTACATAATCGTTCAAAGCCGCAATTACAAAAATAAATAAACAATTAAAAATGCCCACTTGCATTATTCTGTGTGCTTAAGTAAGTAAATCCAGTAAGAAGCACTCGAGTTCAGCGCAGAGTTCTCCAGTACAAATCACCTATCTTTAATTTAAACTAGTTTAAAGCCAAATAAATCGGAGCTGTTATTCTCATCAACACTGATGCAGAAAGCAGTAGAAACAGTGCAACAACGATCCAGTTAGAAGACGTTTCAATCAACAAATCACCCACATTTACCATAGTTTTACTGTAGTAACACTAACGGTAACAATGGTACGGTGGCAGAAAAGTAGGATATTCATTTTGAGTATTATTATACTAAATATGTTAAAGGAGTAATGGAATATAATTACATTATTTTGTTAATTATTCTATCAGTTGATGTGGATTTGTAATTGACTGAATGTCTTTAGGCTACTGTTTTTCAATGCAAACACCATAGAAACCATATAGTTAGGCTACTTTTTTACCATGGTAATGAGGTGCTGTACTTTTGGTTATGTATAAAAGATGAGGCTGTTACAGTTTTCACAATGGTACTCTCAAATGTACATCTGCATCCCAACTCAAGCTCCTGCTACTCTGAAATCAAGCTCCTGTTCTAATGTGCATTTCTAAGAGACAAAACTTGTAATATTACATGTTCAGTGCTAACAAATCAGGTGCTGGTGCCACTGCTCTCGAATGTTAGTCTGGAGCCCTGATAATATAAATTGTAGCCTACTGTAAAATGTTACTGTAATTTGAAATTTCGTCTGTTTAATTGTAAATGAAATATTTAGTTTTAGTAAACCATTTTTTTTTCTTTTAGTTTTAGTATAACATTATTATACCATGCATAATTTTACCTTTTTTTGTTTAAAGAAGAAACCAAACCAATGTATAGTTGACATTTGAGGCTCATTGTTATAGAAAAGCAATAAAAGTTCAGGAAGAGTGTTTTCAGCCTTTTTTAAAATATATATTTTATATATAAATATGGCATGCAGCTTCAAACAATGGCATAAATCTGTTCAAAATAATCGTTATTAATAATCGCAATCACAATCTCAAGGGAATAATCGACAATTATGATTTTTGTCATAATCATGCAGATATATATATAGTGAAATATTATTACAATTTTAAAAATAACTTTTCTATTTTAAAACATTTTATATACCAATATATCTTATATACTAATATACTTCAATATCACTCTAATATGGTGATTTGGTGCATTTCCTTTCAGTGTTGGAAACTGCTGCTTAACATTTTTGTGGAAATTGTGATTCTTCTTCAGGATTATTTGATGAATGAAAAGTTTGGAAGAAGACAATTTAGTTGAAATAGAAATATTCTATAACATTATAAATGTCTTTATAGTAACATTTGATGAATTTAGCCGCATAAAGGTATTAATTTCTTTAAAAAAAGTTTTACTGACCCTAAACCTTTGAATGGTAGTGTATATTAATCTAACAAACAATTGCTTTATCATTATAATTATTTAATATGTGTACCTTTTGCTTATTTAGATAACTTTTTAGATAGTAGAAATTGGCATTAGCCATTGAGAAACCAATACTGGTTGACATTATAAATACTATGGTATTACTGTAAATACTATGGTATTCTCTGGAACACCATGTAAAAATCACTCTACAGGAATATGGTTACATAAAGTAAATATGAAGAGTCGCTAGATTTGAGTTTGATATATAACCCATTTCAAACAGCCCAAACTGAAATGCATTTACTCTGAAGGTTGTTCCTAATTGTAGTCAATGAGGCAGAGGAAAATCATTCTCTGCTCGAGCTCAGTAAATAAAACAGCCTCCCTCTTTCCATCAGTAGCACACTAAGAAGTACAATGACTCTGTTTCTTAACCCAGACTTAAAACACGCAGCTTGAGGTCTGAGAGTCACATCGGCCCCCAGCTAGAGTCTCCTTCTCCTTCTGTAAGCTTATCGCAGCCATGTCAGTTGCTCAATACTTGCTCTCTGAGAAGCAATTAGCTGTATTTTTTTTTTATCTGATGATCACGCTGATAGCTAATCACAATCCCTTGCTCACTCTAGGTCATGAGGCAGGATCCCTATAGCGGCATGCTCAAGGCCAACCTGGGGAGTCCTTCCCGGACCCCGTTGCTATGGAGACAGATTAGGACCAGGGCTCATCCTGAGAGATTGCATTGTGCATTTTCTTGTGCAGGTGTGTGCGTTTGTGTAGGGATGTGTGTGTGTAAGCCTGCATTATCAGTCCCCAGCAGGCTGACCATATTATCCAGCATGCTATCGATGCCAGAGCTGAAGGCTAGTGAAGGAGAGGGGACAAAAAAAATAAAAAAAAATCTGGAGTGAGCCGGATCGATCGAGTTAAAGGGAATGCGTGCGTGAAAAAGACAGAGTCATAGAACATAAAGGAGAAAAAGGTTCCTGAGCTCATTTTTTTTATTCTACCAAATTTTTACTTGCCTTGCCAAGATTTTCAGTGTCCCCTTCCAAATAATACAAAAAAATTATATATAAATATATTTTTTACAACATATATTTTTGAAGGCACCAGAAAATACAGATGTTTTGATTAAATGTTAATTAGTATTCATAATTTTTTAAAATCTGTTGTTTGGTTTATTATTCAACTTTTAAATAATAATAAATAATAATAATAATAATAATAAATATTTTAAAAAAATAATAAACAATTCATTCGCAGTGAGAAATGTGTGGTTTTACATTAGACATAACCCAACACAAGAATGAAAATCAAGTTCTGACACTGTTCATCAACTTTAAATAAATATATTGGCATAAATAATAATAATAATAATAATAATAATAATAATAATAATAATAATAATAATAATAATGCATATTATGTTTGTGTTCTTGTAGTTCAATGATCATTTACTTATTGTGTCAATATGTGTCAAGTATCAGAAATGAAATAAAACAAAAATAATCTGTTTCAATATCAGTTATAGTAAATATCAGTCATAATAATTGTATTATCACATTTAATTTTAAGAATTGTAATATTTACAATTAAAATGGTTTTGCTTCTGCAAAACATCTTTAATTTTTTTCTGATCTTTAATTTTAATAATAATAATAATAATAATAATTATTATTATTATTACTATTTAATAATCTGTTTCAATATCAATCAGTAATTACAGCGGGGTAAAGATAATAAAATAATAGTATTTGTACTTTATATGTAATTTTTATAATTGTAATAATTACAATTTAAAATAGTTTTATTTCTGCTTTTAAATGATCATTAAACTATATAAACACAAACAAAGCACATTATGCATATAATAATAATAATAATAATAATTAAATATTCAATTATATTATGTGCAAACATATGTTTGTATTCTTGTAGTGTAATGATCTACTCATAGTAAATAAAAAAATAATTAATATTCTTAAAAATAATCTGTATCAATATTAGTCATAGAAATTAAATTAACCAGCCCAGATGAACATCCACTACACCACGCCATCCCCAGAACCTCAATCTCACCTAAATGAGGACACCATATGTTGCACAAGCATGCTGAAGTCAACAGACCACTTACAGTGAGTGTTTTACATGCGCTGCGTTTTGACAGGCTCTCTTGTCACAACCTATTTTTTTCTGCTCGCTACTATAGAAATGGCTTGTAGTCAGACTCAGTACCATTTCTAAAATACTCAGAGGAAATAACAGCTCGAGCATTAAGCTCAGAAACACCCTGACGTTTCTCACTGTTGAACAACTGTTCAGGGGCAGAGATCGCTGCTAACGTACTGCTGGAAGTTTTGCTATTATAGTTAGTTTGTTTTAGGAGTTGCTTTGATTTAGGAGAGAGTTGCCTCATTACTGTTACTCACTGTCACCTGACAGCTACTGTAGCGTGAGCAGGGCTCAATTAAAAGCATGCTTTAGACATGCGTTCCTGTCTTATCAATGGCTGGATGAGAGGCTCTGAGGCAGTGCTGGCAACCGGCCAGGCAAACTAATTTACAGTAATGAAACGGTGGCTGTGAAAGCGCAGAAGAAAGGCAGCTTACAGACAAACCCCGGCTATTTCTGAGAATTCAATTTGAGTTTGTCTCTATTTCATCAATAGCCTGACATCACAAGGATTAGTATGGAAAAAAGACAGACGAAACGAGCTGCTGCTATCAGATAGATTCATTAGGCTGGATCAGAGCACTCTCTACCTCTTTGTTTCTTCTTGGCTTCCTCGTTCTTTCTTTCTTTCTTACTGCATTATTTTTTCCTCACTTTCTCTCTCTCTCTACTTTCTATCATTCATTTCTTTCCTATCTTCATAACTTTCTCCTTTCTTCCTTCCTAGTTGGTTTCTTTCTCTCTATTGCTTTCTTTCTTTCTGGTTTCTCTCTTTTTATCACTTCCTCCTTCTTCCGGTTCTTTTTTCCATCCTCTTGCTCTCTTTCTTTCTTTCTTCCTCCCTTTCTTCTTCATTCTTAGCTTCTTCGCCTTTCCTCTAATCTTTCCTTTATTTCTTCATTTCATTTCCATTCCAATCTTTCTTTCCTTCCTTGTTTTCACTTCCTTTCACTGACTGACTGACTTCCTCTCCTTCCCTCCCAGGCAGATGCAAATAGAAATACAGTATGTCAAGGATCAACCATTTTCGAGTGTAAAAGAGAGAATAACCATACAATGGTAAGAGGGTTATTGTTATTCTCTACTGTAAGTGAGACGCCAATGAATTATTGCTATTATATCAGTACACCATTTAAATATGGATTATCGCTGGGCCTACATCAGCCTTGGAGCACATTAATAGAGTAAGCCTTACTAGTGTACGCAACACCCGCACTCTCGCTGTCCGACTGACACTAAATCTATATGATATTTTAAGGGCCCACAGGGAATTAAGAATTTCTCATTATAAATAAATCACTCACACAAACCGTAAGGCTACCTTCTCTCACCAATCTTTCTCTTGACCGAGTGTCAGGCTTTCGAGTAAACAGAAAGATCAGGGCATTCTGGGTTGAGCTACTGCAACAGTGAGGTCAGAATCACCTCACAGGGAGGATGATTTTGATCATATCCACCATACATCTGCTAAACAAATGCATAAGTACTCACAGTGTGCCATCACACATCCCACAATGCACTGCAAAATGATTATTTTGGGTTTTTGACCATCATAAGAAACAGTGTATTAAACACACATCCTCCATTGTCTTCAGCAGCGTTGGGCCAGGTCTGGTCGAACATGCAGTTTAGGAGATCTTAACCTCCCTATGGGTGCCACTGAATGAATCATACACGGTGATGCTAGCAATCAGCTTACATTAAGGCTATCAGAACACCTGCTGTCAGCTAATAAACCAGAGAGAGTTGCTGCAAGTCCCCCTGTCAAAGTGAGTTACTGCAGTCTTCAGTAACACTCGCGGGCAGAAGAGAACTCTTCTTCTTCAAGAAATGGCCTCTACGGTCCTCTGTGTACCCAGCACAACTAGGCCTTGCTAATAGAGTGGGGGAACTATGACGTCAGAACCCGGAAGAGTAATTCGCTGCGGGTTCCTTCAAAATTTTCCTATGGGGTTTTATAATGGGGTTTTTCAGTTTATGAGTAAAATAAAGCCTGTGGTAAACATAACTTGAAGATACTTTTACGTTTTGGTCTACAATGTAAACTGCACACACTCACAGCCCAAACATTCTTATCTAGTTACTTATTAAAAACATTCGTTTTCAAAAATGAACATAACTGCTTCAAATTTTTAGTTTAGGTATGGATGTGTGTAACATTGTAAAACAAATGTAAAAGTATCGTAAAGTTATGCTTACCACAGGCTTTATTTTACTCATAAACTGAAAAACCCCATTATAAAATCCCATAGGAAAATCTCGAAGGAACCCGCGGAATTACTCTTCCGGGTTCTGATGTCATAGTTCCCCCACTCTATTTGATTTTGATGTGTTGGTATAGGATACACGCCATGTTTCTCTCTTCTTTGTATCGTTTGTTCCGGGCAAGACTGCCACAGCAGGGATCTCATGCAAGAAATCACAAAGCAAAATTGGGCACTATTAATCATTCTGCGCTAACAAGGGACAACATGCATGTCCAGTCTTTTCATTCCCTTCTGTGTTTTGTGGACTGTAAAGTAAATGATAAATTACAAAGTACGACAGTATCAGTTTCGCAAGGCAAGGCAAGAACTGGCAAATCACTTGTGAAAAAAAGTCTGGCTCTGTTTCTCCAAATCCTCCATGGAAAAGTGTACAACAC
Source organism: Spinibarbus caldwelli (assembly GCA_039654775.1). Classification (NCBI taxonomy): domain Eukaryota; kingdom Metazoa; phylum Chordata; class Actinopteri; order Cypriniformes; family Cyprinidae; genus Spinibarbus; species Spinibarbus caldwelli. Next base: position 23,008,333 of record CM077235.1, read on the forward strand.
ACCTTTCATTTTTAAGACAGATTCTAGGGAAATGCACTATAGTCTACCTGGTCTCATGACGAAAACGTACCTCTGGGAACTTTCCAACAGAAATGAACACTAGAGGCAGTAAAACTGAGCACTTGTAATAGTTTTCGTACACAGTTATGATTACAGCACCATATGTTTTGCTTTCTGGACGTAACAAGCTTGCTCGGTATCCCGTTAAAAACATGACTCAAGATAAAAGAGCTAAAAGATGAAAGATTGAAAAACATTTTGCATTTTACATTCGCTTTTGTTCATACTATCGAGTAGGTTTAGGTGTAGTGCAGATGGTACGTTATTTTAAAACGTCACAGAGCATTAGACTTATAGCACCATTTCAAGTCAGAACTGCGGTGACACCTACAAAACCAACGTCACATAAAACGTACCGTATGTACGTTCATCTGTTCCGGGGAAAAAAAAAAAACAAGCAGTCTTTAAGCACCACCCAGTGGACATTTCACACTGAATATGTCACGAAACGTACATGGCGGTACGTATTTCACATCTTGCAAAAAAGTTCCCAGAGGTACCTTTTCGTCATGAGACCAGGTTGACTATGGTTTATATAGAAAACATTAGGAATTAAACAACTTTCAGTAAAATCGGTCATTTCCATGTTAGACGCAACCATTTAACTTGTTCCCAAAACTAATTTTTTTTCTATAATTAAACCTTAAAACACACATAAGAACATGTCTGAGGGGAATACGTCCACATAGACAAGATTTTATGAAGGAAGACTGCAGTTAAGTCGAGATGTGGGTGAGCATGAGATGCAAGCTAATGTAACGCAATAACGTCGCTGGCCTCATTTTCGTTAATCTGTTCGGCTATTGGGGCTTGTAGGATAAAAGAGACCCTGCACATCAGCAGTTGATTAATATATAGTCAGCTGTCAACCGGTATGGAATTCAGATAAGTTGCGCAGCATGAAGAGGCTTCATAAATCAGGCTTTTGAAATAAATGTGATACAAGTATAATACTGGGAGACAGGTGGGTGTTACATCAACGCTCTTCTTTGACAGACAAGTGTTCAGATAGGGGGGAAGGGGAATTTCACAGACCTGATTTAACTGCACAATGTGAGCTGTGAAAATGTCAAACATATTAACAGCTGGGCTATATTCATAGCTGAAGGCACGCAATGGGACGTAAAGGTCCTTATTGTGTAACTTCATTAAATTTATCTCTACTGCCTCTGTAAGTTTCCTCTTGTGCTGGAAATATATATATATATATTTTTTAATATTTAAATGAAATTGATATATAGTCCAACAAAGACTTAGTCATACTTTCACAGTTCTTCACTAAAAATAAATCACCCTAACACACTATAGAGAAAGCACTGTTAGCTTGTGCATTGTTTAAAAAAACAACTTTAATGTTATAAATATGTCTTGTTTCTTCACAATAAATAATTTAAAAATGCATTTGATAATTGCAAAATAATATACCTATGACACAAACTAATGAGCGAAGAATGAGGTAAGTGTCAGTTTATATATATCCTTGCACTCTGATTAAAAAACCAAGTTCCCATAAATGTGCAGTGTGCACATATTAAAACACTACCAGGTTGGTATTTAAATGTGAATCTTTCCCAAGTTTTAATTTACCCCCGTAAGAATTGCAGAGGTTTCATCCATCTTGAATGGTTGTGCACTGAAACAGCGAGGAAAGTCTGTGGACCCCGGTACCCTTAAGAGCCGATGTCAAGGCAATGAAAGTCTGCCTTGGTCCATGTTCAGTACACGCTGTTCACCCAGCCTATGTCCAAATCTTCAAGTACCGCCGTAAGCTATCGTGCAAAATGACTTCCTACACGAGCGCGTCAGCCATTCAGACTCTCTGTAGGGCTCAACTGTTTTCATGAGCTCATTGACACTACCAAATCTTATTACAGACTAACAGCAGGTCAAGCCGAAACGCTCTCGGCGCTCACATTACGAAAGCACTGCACTGACATTTGGAGAGAAAACTTTCAATGCTAACAATCCAAACCAATCATCAGCAAAAAACCAACTGATTGCAGCAGATTGACCTGCCTGACACCAGTAAGATTAGTCTCAGTCCTGAAAGATGGTAAACCACCTCTGCTCCAGTGGCGCTGGCTGAATGGGTTTTACAGCTGAAGTGTTAACAGTGCACACAATCTGACCACTCTACTGTACGAGACCCACTGCTGCGTGCTGGATAGCGTATGATCCTTTCTCTATATGCTTCGCTGGCCGAGCTCCAAGCGTTTCCCTCCTGAGGGAGGCCCCTGATGTGTAACATTGTTCTTCATAACATGTGTAACAGAAAGCTAGCCCTTGATCCACCATTGTAAATCCAATAAGCAAAGTGTATGTAGCCACAATCGTGAGCATGCTAAATGGGTTATTTATGTTTTTGTGGACAAGTGAGAGAGAGAGAGACACTTGATCTCTAGGGGTACTCTTGTTGATCTATTTAAAGGGAGAGTTCATCCAAAAATGAACATTCTGTCATCATTTACTAACCTTCATGTTTTTCCAAACCCATTTGACTTTTTTCTTTGGCAGAACACTGGAACTTCCAATGCTGTTTTTCTTTGAATTGATAATAAATGGAGACTTAAAGAGTAACAATTATGTCCTGCTCACGCCGCTGAAAACATAAAAGAAGATATTTTGAAGAACATTGGTAACCAAACAGTTTTGATTCCCATTAACTTTCACTGTGTGGACAGAAAACAAAACAAAACAATGGAAGTCAAAGGGACCTGAAACTGTTTGATTACCATCATTCTTCAGAACATCTTTTATGTTCCACAGAAGAAATATAATCATGTGTTTGGAAGGGATGAAGGTGAGCAAATGATGACAGCATTTTCATTTTTTTTGGGTGGACTATTACATTAAGCATTCAAGCTTCAAAATGGATGCAAAAACACCATTAAATATTATAAAAAATGGTACACACAACTCACACACTATATTCCAAGTCTTCCAAAGCTATTACAACAGCTTTGTGTGACAGATTGAAATTTAAGAAGTTATTAACAAATCATTCTTTTAATGAATTAATTGACCTAATTTACCAAAAAACGAAACAAAAACAAAACTCACTGGTTCAACTCACTGACTCAATGATCCAGTTAACAATTCCTACACAAAGCTACTGCAACTTCAGAAGACTTGACTTGTGTCATACTGTATGTACTACTTTAATTATACTTTTATGATGCTTTTGAGTCCTTTTTGAAGCTTGAAAAGAGCAACAGTCTTTATATTTCTCCTTGTAATTGTGTTATACTGAATTGAAGATGCAACAGTACTTAAGTGCCTCATGTGACTTCTCTAAAGTGTGAATCTTCAAGTGAAGAATCATTATTTGTCACCACACTCCAACTGTACATTGTTTGGAGTTCGGCAGAGACCATCAAGGATTGCAGCCACACTATCTATAACCCAACCGCTCCAAAGGAATCCTGAAAAACAGGAATGTCATGAAGGAGACAAGGAACACAGATGTGCTCTGTAGAAATCTAGTGGAGTTAGCACAGCTACAATGGCTGCAGCGCCGTGCCAAATCAAAATTCTGGCAGAGTGTGCAAGCATGCAGCCCCACGAGGCTCGGCTGGAGTACAACCAATCACATTCAGAACCCCTCCTTATTATCTCCCTAAACATCTGCCCCATGCCTCCATGGAGCTCAGAAAAGAGAGGAACCATTTGATTAATGATTCAGAATCACTCTCCTGAATCGTTAAACACATCTGCATCAGCAACCTTGTTTCACATAGTAATAAATAGCAGGAATCTGTCTGGATGCCTGACCTGAATCTGCTTTAATGTAAATCATTTGATCCCTACTAAAATGCTGAATACTGATGTGAATGGAAATTACACAGGAATAGTTTCAGCATTAATAAAAATGCTCTGAATATTTGAGACCTTACTGGTATTTAAAGGAAACTAATTCTCAAAAGACACAATATATAAAATGTGTGTGCATATATATACAAATTGTGTTGAACTTTCTATTAAAAGAAAGAATTCCATTCTATCAAATTATCCTTATGTTTTATAATAAGAAATGTTTTTCGAGAACCAAATCAGAATATTAGAATGATTTCTGAAGGATCATGTTACCCTGAAGACGAGTAATGGCTGCTGAAAATTCAGGTTTGCCATCACAGGAATAAATTACAATTTAAAATATACTAAAATTGAAAACAGTTATTTTAAATTGTAATAACTGTTTACAATATTACTCACATGTGTGTGTGTGTATATATATATATATATATATATATATATATATATATATTAGTGCTGGGCAATGATTAATCGCATCCAAAATAAGTTTTTGTGTACATAATATGTACACAAAAACTGTGTGTACTGTGTATATTTATTATGTATATATAAATACACACACATGCATGTACATATTTAAGAAAAATATGTTATGTTTATATATTAAATATATTTATAATATAAATTGTATGAATATAAATATATACATGTAAATATTTTCAAAATATACACTGTATGTGTGTGTCATATATATATATATATATACACACAGGTGCATCTCAATAAATTAGAATGTCGTGGAAAAGTTCATTTATTTCAGTAATTCAACTCAAATTGTGAAACTCGTGTATTAAATAAATTCAATGCACATAGACTGAAGTAGTTTAAGTCTTTGGTTCTTTTAACTGTGGTGATTTTGGCTCACATTTAACAAAAACCCACCAATTCACTATCTCAACAAATTAGAATACTTCTTAAGACCAATAAAAAAACATTTTTAGTGAATTGTTGGCCTTCTGGAAAGTATGTTCATTTACTGTATATGTACTTAATACTTGGTAGGGGCTCCTTTTGCTTTAATTACTGCCTCAATTCGGCGTGGCATGGAGGTGATCAGTTTGTGGCACTGCTGAGGTGGTATGGAAGCCCAGGTTTCTTTGACAGTGGCCTTCAGCTCATCTGCATTTTTTGGTCTCTTGTTTCTCATTTTCCTCTTGACAATACCCCATAGATTCTCTATGGGGTTCAGGTCTGGTGAGTTTGCTGACCAGTCAAGCACACCAACACCATGGTCATTTAACCAACTTTTGGTGCTTTTGGCAGTGTGGGCAGGTGCCAAATCCTGCTGGAAAATGAAATCAGCATCTTTAAAAAGCTGGTCAGCAGAAGGAAGCATGAAGTGCTCCAAAATTTCTTGGTATACGGGTGCAGTGACTTTGGTTTTCAAAAAACACAATGGACCAACACCAGCAGATGACATTGCACCCCAAATCATCACAGACTGTGGAAACTTAACACTGGACTTCAAGCAACTTGAACTATGAGCTTCTCCACCCTTCCTCCAGACTCTAGGACCTTGGTTTCCAAATGAAATACAAAACTTGCTCTCATCTGAAAAGAGGACTTTGGACCACTGGGCAACAGTCCAGTTCTTCTTCTCCTTAGCCCAGGTAAGACACCTCTGACATTGTCTGTGGTTCAGGAGTGGCTTAACAAGAGGAATACGACAACTGTAGCCAAATTCCTTGACACGTCTGTGTGTGGTGGCTCTTGATGCCTTGACCCCAGCCTCAGTCCATTCCTTGTGAAGTTCACCCAAATTCTTGAATTGATTTTGCTTGACAATCCTCATAAGGCTGCGGTTCTCTCGGTTGGTTGTGCATCTTTTTCTTCCATACTTTTTCCTTCCACTCAACTTTTTGTTAACATGCGTGGATACAGCACTCTGTGAACAACCAGCTTCTTTGGCAATGAATGTTTGTGGCTTACCCTCCTTGTGAAGGGTGTCAATGATTGTCTTCTGGACAACTGTCAGATCAGCAGTCTTCCCCATGATTGTGTAGCCTAGTGAACCAAACTGAGAGACCATTTTGAAGGCTCAGGAAACCTTTGCAGGTGTTTTGAGTTGGTTAGCTGATTGGCATGTCACCATATTCTAATTTGTTGAGATAGTGAATTGGTGGGTTTTTGTTAAATGTGAGCCAAAATCATCACAATTAAAAGAACCAAAGACTTAAACTACTTCAGTCTGTGTGCACTGAATTTATTTAATACACGAGTTTCACAATTTGAGTTGAATTACTGAAATAAATGAACTTTTCCATGACATTTTAATTTATTGAGATGCACCTGTATATAATAAATATACACAATACACACACATATTATATAAACAAAAACTCTTATTTTGGATGCGATTAATTGTGATTAATCGTTGCCCAGCACTAATATAGATATTCAGCAATTACTCTTTACTTAGATGACATGTTAGGGTTCTTTGGAGATATAATGTTCCAACAAGCCTGCTTGATCAATTACCAAATAAGAATGTCAAAATTATTCAGCAAAATAAGATTTTCTTATCAAAGTGATAAAATGTTGTGCTGCAAAAAAGAGTACACCCTCCTGAAAGCTACTAAATAAAAAAAAAAAAAAAAAAAAATGTGTATAGGTTTAAGGCTATTTTTGATCAACAGGTAAGTATATTGAACCAAAACTTTTAAAGTAATTTCCTGACAATTAAAAGTGTTATATAGCCCACTGAATCATACTCAGACTTAATGCTGGCAGCAGTGGAGCCACTTGGGAGAGAACTGCCAGGTGACTTATTTCTTAGCATAAAAGAGGACAATAAGAGGAATACCAAATTATTGTTTTAAGTGTGAAAATATAGCAGAAGTAGCACTGACATTCAAAAACAATGGACTTGTGACAAGGCTCCTGAAATCAGGTCTTCACTTTAATTTTTCATTTACTGATGAGTGAATTTTTGCTAGAAAAAGAGCAGGAGAAATAACACGCAAGTGTTTCAGAGCCGGCAAAAGCTATGAAAAGAGTGACACTTTATGTCACAGAGTATGACGCAGCCTGCAGAAGTGACATGCATGGTTGTTGTCACCACTAGAATTACCTACTGTAGCCAAAGCAAAATAAACTCATATAACCTCTTCCAAGGCCCATATTTACAAAATAGAGACTTCTGGGAATCCATATTCTGGTCTCAACAGACCAAGTCAATCATTTCGGATCCAAAAGCATCCAAAATGTTCAGGTGTTGCTAGAGGAGGAGTACAGTGAGAAGTGCTTAGTACCCACAGTGACGTTCAGTGGTAGTAAAGCTCTTATATAGGGATGAGTGAGTGCTGAAGGTGTGAGGGAGTTGTGCTTTATCAACGCTGTCATGAATTCACACACTACTGTGTGATGTAATACAAAAACTTGAAACAGAAGGTGCTACCCTCCCCTCATTCCCTGCATTATTGGGCATTTTTTCAGCATGACAAGGAAGATATTCATTCTCCCAAGGTGAAAATACTTCAGTGGACATGTATTTCACTCAATATTAACGCTCTTGAGCAGCTGTGGGGGATTCTGTAGAGACGAGCTGAGCAAAACTCCCCATTAAAGACCAGAGCATTTAAGGAGGTCGTCCTCCAGGAGTTAAACAGGACAGATGTGAAAATTTGTCATGAACTTACACTCAGTGCCAAGAAGGGACAGAGCAGTATACTTAAGTTCTACTTAAGTTCTACAGAGCAGTATACTACTAAGTTCTGGAGGACATACTAAGTACTAGAATATTATACATTTGCTGAATTAAATCTAGGGTGTACTCATTTCTGCAATCCTTCATTTAAACAAAATTGGCTAATTTACTTATTTTACAGAAAATACTGGCACATATTTTGTTGTTTTTATTAAGTATATGTTTAATACATTTCAATTTTGCCATCTTTCCATGAATTATATTAGTGATCATTAAGAAAATACATTTTATATTTATTCAGAGGGGGTGTACTCATTTATGCTGTGCACCTATATATATATAGATAGATAGATAGATAGATAGATAGATAGATAGATAGATTTTATATAGCACACATGTAAATAGCACATTTAATGATGCTATATTTAAAATATATATATATATTAAAATGAACAAAGAAAGTGGGAAAAATGAACAAAACAATGGAAATTCTGTTGAGTAGCAAATCCACAAAAGCTCACACAAACACACACACACACACACACACACACTTGTTTCGCTATCCTTGTGGGGACATTCATAGGCGTAATGGTTTAACCGTAAAAAAAAAAAAAAAAAAAAAAAAAAAAAATCCTGTAAAATAAACGGCAAAAAGTCTGGCAGCAGAGTTTCCAGACGGATTCTGTTAAATTACAGAAAATATCCATTTCACAAAAATACATGCAAAAACTGTAAAAATACAGAATAGACTTTACAGTCAAAATTAATTAAATTACAGTATATTACTGTTGATAATATATTTTTAAACTATGGAAAAACTGACAAATTATGTCAAATTACATAGAAAAACCACCGACTTTCAGGTTAATCTCTGTAAATTTTGGGTTTTAATTAGTTATTTTATAAAACTGCTGTCCATCTACAGTAATTTGCTTTTAAATTAAAGTTTTTCCATGTACAATAACTAAGAAATAATTTTAAAAATTGCAATATGCACAAATTTAAAAAATAAAAAAAAATAAAAAAAAGTTTGTATATTCACAGGATTAATCCTTCATTTTACATAAACAATCTCACAACTTCAACCAATCTCTGTTAATTAAAAGGTATTTAGTAGTTATTTTATGAAATGGCTGTCTACCTACAATCACTTTCTGTTAAAATACAGATATTATTAGCTACAATAACTAAGAAATATTGTATAAAAATGTAGTAAGTACATAATACAAAGACAAATGTCTGTAGATATACATTTTAATTGTTCATTTTCCATAAGTATTATAGTTTAAAATGTTTGTTGGACAGAGAAACAAGCATAGTACTTAGAAATAGATAAAAATAGCAATATTTACAGCCAATTTCTGTAAAAAATAATCTATTCTGTACTTATGCATAATTTTAAAGGAACCTGCACATTTACGTCAAGTTACATGAATAATAAAATGATAGGAAATACATACTTAATACATCATTTAGAACATTCAAATAAAATGTAGGTAAAAAATACCTACATTAAAAGGAAATTGCTGTATACCTTTATACATTTACATTTTATCCAACGCAACATACAAACAACTGTTTTTTAAATAAACAGAAAGAGTTAGTATTAATGGGTCAAGTGTTCATGAAAAAATGCATTTTTAGCCATTTCTTGAAAATGGGTGGAGTTAGGCAGTTTATTTCAACAGCAGGGAACAGTCAAAGTAAAGGTCCATGAAAGTGATTTTGTGCCTCTATGGGATGGCACCACAAGGCGTGATTCACTTGCAGAACGCAAGCTTCTGGAGGACACAGGTCTGAAGTAGTGAGTTTATGTATAGGGGTGCAGAGCCAGTGGTTGTTCTGCAGACAAACATCAGTGCCTTCAATTTGATGTGAGCGGCAACTGGCAGCCAGTGGAAACTGATGAAGAGAGGTGTGACGTGTGCTCTATTCGGCTCGTTAAAGATCACTCTTGCTGCAGTGTTCTGGATCAGCTGCAGAGGTCTGACAGTGCATGCTGGAAGGCCTGCCAAGAGAGCATTACAACAGTCCAGTCTGGATAGAACAAAAGCTTGGACAGGGAGTTGTGTAGCATGCTCCAAAAAGAAGGGCCTGATCTTCCTAATGTTGTACAAGGCATATCTGCAGGATCAGGCAGTGCAATGTGGTTGGTGAAGTTTATACATGTCAATTATAACACCAAGGTTGGGTTGGCTGAAAACATGAGCAATTTGACATGGTTGAGTTGAAGGTCATTCATCATCCAGTAAGAAATTTCCATCCAGCAGGCTGAGATGCAAGCAGCAACCGTTGGAACATCCAGCTGGAATGAAAGGTAAAGATGTGTGTCATTAGGATAGCAATACTGTTGTCAAAAGTACAGACTTTGGTTTGAAGTCGGTACTGAAATTTTAAAAATGTGACGATCCCAGCATTTCCCCCTAGCATTTTGACCGCTTTTGAGCGGATTCTTAAACACCTCTGATTTACCATTGTGTTCACAAACTCAACAGATATGTCTGTGATTGGCTACAATGATCAACGCTTCAAAAACATGTTGTAAATAGACATCTTTGATGCTCTTCACCGAGCGCATACACAGATACACATGGGAGCGCTTGAAAGCAGGTATCTATCAGCGTATCCTGCTTTCAAACGCTCCCTTGTGTATCTGTGTAAGCGCTCGGTGAAAAGCGTCAAAGATGTCTGTTTACAACATGTTTTTGAAGCATTGATCATTGTAGCCAATCACAGACATGCATGTTGAGCGCATGAACACAACGGGTAATCAGAGGTATTTAAGAATCTGCTTAACAGCGCTCAAAATGCTAGGGGGAAATGCTGGGATCGTCAAATTTTCTAAAATTTCAGTACCGACTTGGTACCGAAGTTAGTACTTTTGACAACACTAGATAGCAGTGATATGAAAAGCCATATTACTGAATGACAGCCCCATAGTCATGACGTACATGGAGAGGAGAAGTGTACCAAGCACTGAGCCCTGAGGTACCCCAGTAGCTAGATGTTACGAATTGGACACCTCACCCCTCCACAACACCCTGAAGGACCTACCTGTGAGGGAAGACTTGAACCACTGGAGTGCAGTTCCTTAGACACTCTTTGTCACAGGGGTTGACAGGACAATCTGGTGGATAACTGTGTCAAAAGCAGCAGACAGATCCAGCAAAATGAGTAAAGATGATTTAAAAGCTGCTCTTGCCAGTTGCAGAGCTTCAATAACCGAGAGCAGGGCAGTCTCAGTTGAGTGTCCACTTTTAAAACCAGACTAACTACTGCCCAGGAGGTTGTTCTGTGTAAGAAAAGCAGAGACTTGGTTGAACACGACTCATTCAGTTTATTTTAAATGAATACAATTGTGTGATGAAGTGTTTTACTGCCACAAGATTTTTTTTTCATATTAAAAGGAGAAATTATTTTTAAAGGGCTAGTTCACCCAAAAAAATTCTGTCATTAAGTACTCACCCTCTTGTCGTCTCAAACCCGTAAGACCTTTGTTCATCTTCGGAACACAAATGAAGATATTTTTGATGAAATCCGAGGGATTATGAGCCACACATATGGCGCTTTTCCACTGCATGGTACGGTCTGATATGGCTCGGTACGGCTCACTTTTTGGCGCTTTTCCACTGCATGGGACAGCTCGGTATGGAACGGTATGGCTCGCTTAAATCGTACCACTTCAATGGAGGTCCCAAGCATGCCGTACCGATATTAAATGTGACGTGTAAACACTGCAGATCACTGATTGGTCAAAGAGAATCGTCACTACCAGCGTCATTGGATTTGAAACACGAGACACCAAACCCGGTAGATTTAAATAGTCAGTAAAAGCCATCGCAGTATAATTTCTTTGCGAAACGACTTGTTTTAAACGACCTTTGCACGCAACTTGAAAAAAGAAATGTCTGTATCGTGGTCAGTAGATGAGGTAAAGACTCATTGGTAGACGAGGAGCGGATCCACGGCAGTAGAGGCCTCAACTATAACGATCAGTCTATAATGCCAGCTACTTTGAAGCGGTACTAAACTGCAGTGGAAAAGCAAACCGAAAGTAAAGCGATCCGAGCAGTATCGTACCGAGCAGAGTAGTACCACGCAGTGGAAAAGTGCCAATAGGCAGCAACATCATTGTCTTTATACCTGTCTGGACCTCAAAAGGTGCAATGACGTTGCTGCCTATGTGATGCTCAGAAACCCTCGGATTTCATCAAAAATATCTTCATTTGTGTTCTGAAGATGAACAAAGGTTTTACGGGTTTGGGACTACATGGGGCTGAGAACTTAATGACAGAAATTTATTTTTTGGTTGACCTAACTAACTCTTTAACCCTAGGTCCAAATTAGATGTTTTCATGATTTCTAGAAACCAGAACATGTCCAAGCACTTTGGTTTAACTAAAAACTTTTGCTTCCGTTTAAAATGACAATGATTGTTGGCATAGTGCCAGAGATTTCACACTATTACATAATGTAGATTTCTTTAAAAGTGCTTCTCCTCATACAATAAAATTCACAGACATCTTTTCATGCAGCTATTTTACACTGATTTTAGTTTTAAATGGTCCTTGGTTTGTTTATTCACCCCTTACCACATAGGAACTGAATTACACACAAACAAGAACCGCTTACACAAAAAGACCCCAAAAAACTGCTGCATGAAAAGAAAATAAAGAATATGTTGCATTATCATATGGCGTGAAAACACTTGTCCGTGCTGATTTCAGGTAAAATTAAATAAATAAAATAAGTTAAAAGTCCACTGTTTCACACCTGGATTGCCATGCTCATCTGCTGTAGATCTCTAGTCTTTCCACACAACCTGAAACCACAATTTACAAAAAAGAAAAAAAAAGAAAAAAGAAAAAATCAAATACTTTATTACATTCACACATTACAGTATATGTTCCACTGAGAAAATGGTCTGGAAGCTGAGAAGTAAAGGCTAACAGTGATGCCTTGGTCTGCCATGTGATTTTAGCTAAATTTATATAAACATTTTGAGAAATTTATATTATTTACTTTGACTTAGCTGCATCATATTACTACATAGGGGCGTAACTGTCCATTCATCTGGATAGGTGCAATTTTTATAACTAACAATCCGATATGTAATGACAATTTAACATCAGACATTAGCCACGTTCAGCGTTTCAAAATGTCCCGCCATTTAATAGTTTCAAAACTTGGCGGGTAAGTTACTGCCATATGAGCAAAGAATTCATGCACTTGAACGGACTTTAATATGAATAACAAGTTTACTAAAGCTTGTTTTGAGGTCAACTGATCTTTCTTGCATTAAAACAAATGGAAATCAAATTTGAAAGATGCGTGCTGCATATTAAGTATTTGTAGTATGAAAGACTTACCTCAGTCGGTGATCGGTTGGCATGATGTCCACTGTGGTATCATCAAAATTTGCTGTAGTTATTGAAAAACAGGCTCAATGAAAGAGCGCAATATTTTCTCACACAGCTCCTAATGGATAGCCTGAAATGAATTCAAATCATCCGCTCACGCTGGAGCTCTAGCTCCCCCTCGCTGGAGGTAATGGGTGGAGATAGACACCTAACCACACCCTAACCCTACCCCTTACCTTATCACTAACCCTAACTCCACCCATTACTTCACACAGAGGTGGAGCTGGACATCCAGAGAGGGGGAGCTGGAGGTCATTTGGCTCTGCAGTGAGCAGTATTTGCTTCCATAACCGTCGATGTATAGAGAGCAGCTCTGCAGCCTGCATTGTGGGCGGGACTAAACGGAAAAGTTTTGGCGGCCAATTTTAAACTGCGTCATCACTTGTGCGCACACACACATAAACAAATCTATTTTTATACATTCTATGAAACAAATACATATGCCTCTGAATAAATTTTGTTGAATAAAAGTTTGGATGTTATTAACTGTTTTATTGAGTTGAAATAAAGCTGTTTCAATTATGCTGTGCAAATATTTGCTGGTATTTGTTAAAATGCACAAATCTTTATTTGAATAGGTAACATTATGCTACTGCTTAGAACAGATATTCCATAATTTATTTTGCCGTTCTTTGAATGTAGTATAAATGATTTCAAGTAAGTAGGCAAGGGTACACTGTAACCTCACTATTCATTTTTTGAGAATGCAGTGATTTATAATAAAGAATGCCCATAGATGCTGCTGCAATACTATACTTTTTGGCATGAAACTTTAAACAAATCAAATGTTTCCGAAGCATCAAAATAAAATTGTCGAAATAATTGGACAGTACAGTGACTGACTGTTGATTTGTGGTTATACATTTTTTTTCCTATTTTTACAGGAAAAATCTGTAAATTATATAACATTTTATGTAAAATTACACACTCTGTAAAAATACAGAAAATGTCCTTTTAAAAGTGGAAAATTGTTGTAATACCAAAATACAGCAAATATCTGTAAAACAACAGGTATTATATTGTATAATGAAAAAATGGGAAAATTCTGTAAAAAATACAGACCATTACCTGTAAAATTACATTTATTTTTAACAGTGATGTACAGACCGTATATTCTATTGCCCTACACCAACCCTACACCTAAACTTAGCCCTCCCAGGAGACTTTTTGCATTTTTAGATTTTCAAAAAACTTCATTCTGTGTGATTTATAAGCTTCTTTACCCATGGTGACCTCAATTTAGGTCCCCACCGTGACACGAGTCCCCATGAGTCTGTGTGTATTCAGGTTTAAGTCCCCACCTGAATATAAAAACAGGTACACACACACACTCTTTCACTCTTTTCTTTTTTATTTCTTAACTGAAATACTCATATGCTTCTGCATTCAACAGCCATCAGTGAAAGTTATCAGCTTTCATTTCGCAGGTTATCCATAATTGGATAATGATTTCATATGAACTGTGTTGATTTGCTACACTCTAAAACCAGATCAAATTCAGCCGGACTGAAATCCTTGAATACAGTGTAGGACTTTTGCAGCTAATCTAACCAGGGTTAGCCATAATTGGACTGCCTCCATGCCTGACCTCAATTTCTCACTACTTAAAAGGTCAGGCTTCAGGGAGACAACGTCTTTCTGGCTTAGTCTCTTGCTGGGAATGTACAGAAATGAAGAACGGACCTAGAGGATATGAGAAGAAAAAAAATCAATTATGAATTTACATTAATTTTGGCTAGTGGGCTATATGGAGAAACAGCTACAGTAGTAACAGCTATTCAAATTATTCATTAAAAACCTTGCTGGACAGTCAGAGTTACCCTTCACTATCAGTATATGAAAAAGGGCTGCTTGAACATTCTGCTATACACAACTCATTTCGTGTTTCACGGAAGAAAGAAAACAACAGGTTTTGAAAGACATGAAGGTGAGTAAATGATGACAGAATGGTCATTTCTGGGTGAACTCTTTCTCTTTAAAGCATGAGCCCCTGAAGGACAGACAAAACGCTGCTGATCTGTTTGCGAGAAGGAGAAAATAGACGACAACCTACTGAAGCATTGTTTTTGCCTGTCTGTTGGTTTTTATTCAGCTATAAACTTAATGTACCATGTGAGCACAGAAACATAGTAAAGCAGCTTGTTGACTAGTGCATCGTAAAAATCTAAATGTTTTCTTCTTCAAGGCTACTGTGTATTAAATGTGGAAAATATCACATCGACAATAAAACTTCCTACAAATATATCATGCGTTATCAGAGCAGCGGAAGCTCATTTTTCCCTCATCTGTCGGCTCCTTGGAGCATAACGCTCCCCCTCGTAAACTGCTGTCAAAACAGTCCCTGCTTAAAACAGCCCCAGACAGGGAGGGCAAGCAATTAAACAATTAGACCTTAATTTTTCTGATGGTCTTTAGTCCGCAGCTGATAATAGAATTGTGCATTTAAACGCGAGTATGCTTTAGGAAGAGCTTTCTTGATTTGTGTTGCCTATGTGCTTAACTTTAATTACAAATCCCATTAGTCTTAAAAACAGTGCATTACACTGGCAATTTGATAAACAGATGGCATGACTCCCTACCTCACATCCACCACAGCACTCCACTTTGAATATGGGGAAAACATCATTACTTTCACTTAGGAGCCCTTGCCCACTAAAATGAGCCAATTACCAAAAAGACGCTTGATCATTTTGCTGTTTGTCCTTCAGAAGACTTGCAAGCCAGCCAGCAATTTGCAGTCCTCCTCTGGGTACATGTGGGTGATGTGCACGACGATTAGCTGGATATGTGCCCTGATATTCTCAACTGGATGTAAAATATCTGGAATATCTTATTATTTTTCAAAGACAACAAAGACACCATCTCTGTTGTTTGTAATTTCACCCCTCGCTATATCACAGGCAGCTTTGGTATCGGCCTACATCTATTATTAATGAAGACGAAGAATTAAACATTTTATGAGAATATGTGCACTTGACCACAATTTCCCAGTAATGAGCATAGAAACTTTTAGAGGGCTTCCTCACATAGTTGTTAGAGTAAAAAGCAAAAAACAGGCAAGGGAACACATACTCTTGTGTAATAAATAGCTGATGTTTGCCAGTGATTCAAGGTGAACATGCTAAAAAAGGTAAATACTAACTGGCAGTAGCAAGGATGGTGAGATGAGAGAGTAAAATAAAGGCCTCTCATTTTAAATGATGGATTAGGCCTGCAACACAAGGTCCAGAGGCAAAGAGCCCCGTCTGTTCGTGACCAGCGCTGTGATATGCCATCTCTCTCTCTCTGTGTGCTCTTAGGGTAGTGCCCATGGGACGTTTCCACTCTGAAGGACAGCCTATTACATGGTCAGGGTTGAGGAGTGCTGTCTCGCCTAGATTGCGAGTGTGGCAGGTGGATTATGCTGACACTCACACCATGGCCCTGGCTAAACGCATGAGCAGGTGGATGAACCACTCAAGCAGAGGTCAAGGTGCCAGTGAGGCCCAATCTGTCCTCTCATAGCCTCAGTCTTAGATGGCATAGTCCACCCACAGAACATCTGATGCATATTGCGGCAAACTGGAAAAACCTTCTTCAGCTGGCAAGCTCTAATCCCATTGGCTAACTCAAACTTCGAAACACAGGTGATTCATTAGTGAAATAACCACTGGATTTGCCAAAGATTGCAATGTTAGAGGCATCAAATCTTCAAAAAAAATGCTTTTGAGATGCTTAATAGCAATTTTACTAAATATACACAAGCAAATAAAAATCAAATCAACTGACATTTATCTGTTCATACATGAGTAAATAAACGGTTAACTTGATCTAGTTACCTTACGGACGTTAGATATATATACACACACAGCTGTTCAAAAATTTGTGGTCAATAAGAATTTATATTTTTGAAAGAAGTCTCACCAAGTCTGCATTTATTTGAATAAAAATATAGTAAAAAGAAACATTGTGAAATATTATAATTTTAAATAACTTTTCTATTTTAAAACAGTTTATTCGTGTAATGGCAAAATTGTATTATCAGCTGCCATTTCTCCAGTTTCACAAGATCCTTCAGAAATCATTCTAATATGCTGATTTGGTGCTTAAGATATTTTGTGCTGCTTAATATTTGTGGAAAACACAATAACACGTGTTAGAGAAGCTGACTTAGATGGTTAGAATACAACCGGTGAGTTATTGCAATCGGTGGAGTCAGCGGGTAGCTGATGGAGGGGAGTAATAAAGTTCAATGCACAGGCACAATAGTATGATGAGGGTGATAATGGACGTTCTCTTGCTCTCACAGGAACTCGTGGATAAGGGGAACGAAGCGCACACACACACACACACACACGATGGAGACACTCGTGGAGATCCTTGGGGACACAGAAGATGGAGTAGGGCTGGAAGGAACATGCTGGAGATGAGACAAGAGGTAAGTAGGTTATCAAGGCAAGTAAGCAGGTAACTAGCTGTAGTAGCAGCATCAGTCCACTTCAAAAGAACGAGATCGGACAGTGAACTGGTGTGAGGTGTGCGCTTTTGTATGCTGGCTGATAAGGGTGCTGATGATGTGCAGGTGCGTGCAATTAATACTCAGGTGATGGAGAGCGTTGTGATCGGGAGGCGAATGAGCGCATCCGGATGAGGTTATATGCGCTGTGGTCCAACATGGAGAAGACGGTGGCTCCGGAGATGATGTTCGAGTGCCGCTGGGACGAGAGGAAGAGGATAGCGGAACTTTACTGTGATCTTGTTGAGTGCCCGGTAATCGATACAAGGCCACAAGCCTCCGTCCTTCTTGGGCACGAAGAAAAAGCTCGACGCAGCAGGGGACGTCGAAGGGTGGATGTAACCTTGTTGCAGAGCCTCTTCGATATACCCCTCCATGGCCTTCTGTTCTGGGAGTGAAAGTGGATAAATCCTTCCATGGGGCACTGACTCACCCGGTAACAGATCTATGGCACAGTCCCATGGTCGGTACGGAGGTAACTGGAAGGCTCTCTTCAGGCAGAAGACGTTGCGTAAGGGGGCATAGCAGGTTGGAATAGCAACTGACGGTTTCTCCCGTGGGCTTTTGATGGACGGCGAGTTGATAGCCAGCGTCCGGGTGTGATGTGTCGATGGTCGGGGAAGGTGAGGGAAACAGTCAGGAAAGCATTTGCTGCCCCACTATAGAACCTCACCAGTACTCCATGAGATGACAGGATCATGTTGCACGAACCAAGGGCGCCCTAGAATGATCTCAGTGGTGGATCCCTCCAGAACCAGGAGATGGATGGATTCCTCATGCAACTGACCGACTTGAAGGTGGATGGGACCCGCACTGTACTTGACGTGTCTTCAATTGAGGGGTTTCCCCATTATCAACTGAACTTGGTAGGTGGTCTTGGTTGCTGTGGTCGGGAGATTAAGCTGGCGGCAGAGGCTCCCGGAGATGAAATTCCCGGCTGACCCAGAGTCGAGGAGGGCATGTACTGGAACAGACATTGGAGGCAGTAAGGATTACTATGGCAGTGAGGGGCTGCATATTAGCCACAACTGACTTTATAACACTCACCATAGGTCGAGGAGGACGAATTGGCATGTGGAGATTACATGCCTGCTAGCACCGCAGTACAAACACAGGCCTTGGGTCAGCCGCTCGGTGGAAGAAACGCGGGTTAGGTCAATTTGCATGGGTTCGTGGCCTGGTTCTGGAGTGCTGAGAGTCGCTGGGTGGCGAAGGAGTGAAGAGCTAGGAGAATTTTGGGATTCCGTAAAACAAGATTGCATACGGTTAGCACACCTGATGGAGAGTTGGATGAATCTCTCCAACCGTAGGAATCGTCGTATGCCGAGAGCTGCAGCTACACTCGGCTCCAATCCCTGCCAACAGGTGGTGAGGAGCGAGTGCTGGCCGCTGCAAGGGTTCTGAATTTGAGAGCATAATCAGTTATTGACAGATCCTTGACGGAGAGGATACAGTTGCTCTCCAACGGATGAAGCACCAGCCGGCCGGCCAAAAACTTCTCTGAAATGCTCAACTCTTAACAGATTGGGTCACAGTACCGAATTGGGTCCAGATGGTCTCGGCCCACTGGAGCGCTCGTCCTGTCAGCAGGGAAATGAAGGCTATCTTGGCTCTGTCCGTGGTGTAAAGATGTGGCTGCATTTCCAGAGCTAACGAGCATTGCAGAAGAAATCCATTGCACTCCTCCGCCACACCAGTGAAGGGCGCCGGTTTGGCCATGGGACTAGCAATCACTGACAGTGAAGAAGAGGTGGTGTTGGTGATTTTTGTGACGGGAGGTACCGGAGTTGTTGTGGGGGTGAGGAGAACTCGCCGAAGATTGTCCACGAGTTCCTGGAATGGATCAGGCTGACTCATCCTGCCGTATCCCTTGGTTTTGGTCCGATCTTCTGTTAAAGAAGCAGACTCAAATAGATGGTTAGAATACAACAGGTGAGTTTTATGCAATTGGTGGAGTCAGCGGGTAGCTGATGGAGGTGAGTAGTTCAATGAACAGGCACAGTAGTATGATGAGGGTGATAATGGACGTTCTCTTGCTCTCACAGGAACTCGTGGATAAGGGGAACGGAGCACACACCTAACAATCCTGGACGATGGAGACACACTCGTGGAGATCCTTGGGGACACAGACGATGGAGTATGGCTGGAAGGAACACGCTGAAGATGAGACAGGAGGTAAGTAGGTAGGTAACTAGCTGTAGTAGGATCAGTCCACTTTGAAAGAATGAGATCTGACAGTGAACTGGTGTGTGCTTTTGTATGCTGGCTGATGAGGGTGCTGATGATGTGCAGGTGCGTGCAATTAATACTCAGGCGATGGAATGCGTTGTGATTGGGAGGTGAATGAGCCTGGCTGATCCGTGACAACATGCTCATTTCAGAACTCTTTGATGAACATAAAGTTGAATGAGCAGCACTTGAAATTAAATTTTTATTTGTAACATTGCAAATGAATTTACTATCCATTTGGATCAATTTTATGCATCCTTTATGAATAAACATAATAATGAAAAAAAAATACCTGTTGTAGTTTAGTCTAAGATCTGTGTAGCTCTGATTTAATAACCTGAACCTTTGTATTACAGGAACCTAGGATGTTGCTTATATTTTCCCTGTGAATAAATATTGTGGGAGTAGTAAACATCACCACAAGTATAAAAAAATCAGAGAGAGAGAGAGAGACTGTGAAATTTAAGAAAAAGCACCGCACATCAAAACAGCTGTGATGTGCTTGTTTGTTTGTTTGTTTATTTATTTCATTCTGTATGAGAGGCAGAACTGAAATAGAGTCTGAGAAACGTGTCCCTGAGAAGAACCATAAGTAAAAGCAGACGAGTGAGTGCTTCAAATTGTATCTCCAGAGAAACAAGCTTGTAGATTGAGGCTGAAAGCAACTCATTTTAGATGCTGGGCATGCTGAGAGATGCTCGTAGCAACTCCAGTATTTTCTACAAATGCAGTCCAACACGGAGTAGCATGTGGAACAGCTAGTGTGGTTAAATTCAACAAAATCGCACACCATTGAGATATGAAGTGATTGATTGCATTGGCCTGGTACCTAGTGAAAAACCCCACAAACCCTGTTGCAGAGAGAGGATGAAACATTACATCATTAAAATCTTTTCCACCAGGATGTTTATATCCCACGATCCCCCCAAGCTTCCACTCCAGGATCCACTCTAACAGCCTTCAAAAATTGTGTTTTGTCTGACTTCCAGATTTTGTTTGGAGGTGCCGCACTGGATGAACATGGTGGATGAATATGTGAAATGAGTAAAGAATTGTGAAGGTTGGAGGAATATTACAAAAGTCATTAAGCAGCGCCCACAGTAGACACAAAGCTCAGGCAACATCAGCATGCCCCGGCACACAGCTGGCCCCCGCACAACCTTATCCCTCAGAGACGAAAACACAGCCCAGAACAACTGCAGCCACTCAATTACATTAATATCACAAATTGGAGTCAGGAGGAACAGATAGCCATAGAAAATGAATATCCAATTTTCACTGAGTTTAAATGGAATTTTTCAGTGTCATGCAAATTAGACAATTTTGTCTTATTTAAAATTGGAGGAACATGCTTCAAGGAAGCAATGTGATCCAAAAAATACTAAATACAATACATGATATGTTCACAATACATTAAGATGAATCCCACGGTCAAGTGTTTACTCAATGACATGTTTTTTCACCACCAATATAAAGTGAATGGATAAGTGCTTTTACAAATAGCCAAATCAAGGGCAAAACATTTACTAGGAAGGAAAAGAGAAAAAGGCCAGATTCAAGTTGATGTTTTATATTATAAGTTGGGTTAGAGGCTAATTGAACGGACTATTGTACAGGCCTCCTGACACATTTGTTCTGCATCTGCATCATTTTATCTGACAGACACACAGGGGCATGAAAATAGTGCAATATTAAAATAGATATTCAAAACGAACAAAGAAAATGGAGAAAAAAATGACAAAAAATAAAAATGCTGTATAGTACAGCTAATACACATAGATATATATATATATAGATAGATAGATAGATAGACAGACAGACAGATACCAATGATGTATAGTACAATGAATGAATGAATAATACTTCAAAGCAAAGAAAGCAAAAAGAATGCACAAAAAGAATGAAAAATGCTGTACAGTACAACAAATACAACAAATAAAGTGTTATATTAATACAAGATCATCAAAATGAACAAAGAAAGTGGAAAAAAATGTACACAACAATAACAATTCTGTTGAGTACAACAAATACACAAAAACAGAGACTTTTGAAATGAAGGTCAGGGGGGAAAAAAAGCAGACAGCAGCACAATGGAACTGCCATCAACAGGACCCATCGTTCTCTCCCAACATACTGCTCCATTATATCTGGGCAACAGCCTAAAACGACAGCACTGATTACCAATACTGACCCTGAATACCCAGTCACCTCTCTGCTCTGAGAGTGGACGGCACAGGGACTGCTGAGCACATAATCTTGATTAAGCAGAGCTGGCAGACTTCAGCTCTCGGGTGAACTCAACAGTTCTCAGATCAGTCTCAGCAGGGGTTGTTTTCATGTTGCGGCAGATGCTTTCCCAGCAAGGTCAACTGCTACGCTGAGAGAGAGACAGATGAAACATAAAACTGAGACAGAAAGGGAAAAAGTTTCAGCTGAAACCGTTATTAATTTTTTTATCTCAAAGTATGCCATTACTGTCTCAGCAGTATTATAGGCAATAGATCTAATAGAGCTCAATCTGGCCAAGCGACGAGACATCAACAACCAGCATTACTGTGCTGTGTTAAGGCGAGGGCTGAGGGAAAAAAAAAAGGTACACACTGTGCTCACTGCTTTCTTGAAAGCAAAGTAAATAATCTCATTTCATGTTCTTCATTTTTTACAGAAAATGTCATTTTGACTATGTGCATCAAGCTAAACTTTTAACCCTGTTGCCCACATTATTACAGCAAAAAATTACAATACTGTACACATACTTCTTTGGGAAATAATATGTGTGCATAAATAAATACAAAGCAGTATTTAGCCCAAAACTAGCTAGCAATAGCTTGCATCTATATTACTTGCAAACTTCTTTATGCCATTGTTTAAATTTCTACAATATTAGCGATATATTTTGCAAAAATGAACAAAAAATAAAACAGCTCATATATTTCATATAAATGTATTTTTTAGCCCAATTCTCAAGTGTTTCAGGCTCTATTCTGTGCCCTATATATATATGTAAGTAGTTCCCTCTCAGTCGGTCACTCTCGACGTCACGTCGGTAATGACCGACTATGGGATCTCGCTTAGAGAGACCAATCTACTTCGAGTGTATCAAAACGAGCCAATGAATATTGGCATGCTGCTGATCACAGCGTGAGTATAAAAAGGCAGCTGGTGCAGCGCATATTCAGCTTTTCGCTTCGGAGCTGAGTGAACACATCGTTTTGCTCCTGACTACTCTACTGAGAGAAGAAGACTGAACGAATTCAGCGCGCTCTTTGGAGCTCTTGGTGTTGGTGGTACGGCGCTTCAACGGTGGTGGTTTTCCCGTGTCGAGTGGGTTGCACACAGCAGGCTGCACTACCCCCTGTTAGTTTCAGGCAGCCATCTCCCCTGTGCGCTTCAGCACGCTAAAAGAGATTTTTTTCCTAAAAGAGCATTCACAGGTGCGTCTTTTTAAAAAGGACATTGCGTCTGGCAAACTCGACGTTACGTCTTTATAAAGACGAATTGGGTCTTGCTATAGACAACGTACCACCCGTGCGTTTCTGGATGCGGTCGTTACCTGGCGCTGGGTGTTGGTCACGATCACTGCCTCACGTGTCTGGGCATAAAAGCACACTGAGGCGGCGTTCGTGGATGAGTTATCTTCTCCTTGCGGGAAGGTAATCATCTCAGAGCTGCAGACCTGGCTCCGTTACCTCAAAAAGGGGCGGGGCTCCGTTGCCTGCCTTGATCTGGCTCTCGTCCTGGCTGCAGACAGGTGAGGATTACTTCAGGTGGTAGTACGGGTGGTCTGAGGGTTATAGTGGTGGCAAACCCTCCAGGGAACCAACCCTCGAAGGACCATCACTCCTCTTGCGCTCCGCAACCAGTTGAGCGGCCGAGGGAATGCACTGGGCCCTCTCAAAGAGCGTACCAGTGGTATCCTTCGGCGCTCCTCCCGACGACCGGATGTCGATTGCTGCATCGGAGGGTGAGCCAGAGTTTTCTGGAGAGGAAGATTTGGCTGCGCTGCTGTCCCCTGGGACTGTAGCAATGCCTGAATCGGATCTGGAAATGACGGCTATGCTTTCCCGGGCCGCCGTGAGGGTAGGGCTCGAGTGGAGACCTCCACCGTGTCTCGAGCCCTCAAGGTTGGACGATTGGTTCTTTGGGGTGGTCCGCGCTGGTTCTCAGCGCACTGCCCCAATGTCATTCTTCCCGGAGGTGCATGAGGGGCTTACCAGGTTGTGGATGGCACCTTTTTCTGCTAGAAACCGACCTGCTAACTCCTCCTCCCTCACCACTCTCGACGGTGGTGCAGCTAGGGGCTATACAGGGGTCCCCCCTGTGGAGCGGTCGGTTGCGATGTAATTGTGTCCTAATACCGCCTCCGCCCGGCAGGGTGAACCATGCCTCCTCCCCCGGGTCTGTAGGTACTCGGCTGGTCTGTCCGGCGATGCCTATGTGGCCTGTGGAGAAGCTGCCTCTGCCTTACACGCTACGGCGTCCCTGCGTTCCACCTTGCTGCCCCACCGCGGGTATGTCGGTGGTCCCGCTGGTCCAGCTTGTGAGGCCCAACCGTCTCGCTGGCTCCTGCGGACCATCAGACTTGGCTTGCGATTCAGTTCGCTCGGAGTCCCCCCCAAGCTCAGCGGCATTCGCTTCACACCAGTGAAGGCGGCCGATGCTCCTGTCTTGCGTGCGGAGTTCGCAGTCCTACTGGCGAAGGATGCGATAGAGCCGGTCCCTCCAGCCGATATGGGGATGGGGTTTTACAGCCCCTACTTCATTGTACCCAAGAAAAGCGGTGGGTTACGACCGTTCTTGGACCTGCGTGTCTTGAACTGGGCCTTCTGAAGCGGTTACCGTTCAAGATGTTGACGCAGAAGTGCATCTCCGGGTGCATCCATCCCCGAGATTGGTTTGCAGCGATCGACCTGAAGGGACGTGTACTTTCATGTGTAGATCCTTCCGCACCACAGACCATTGCTGCGGTTCACTTTTGAAGGACGAGCATATCAGTACAAGGTCACGCCCTTCGGGCTGTCCCTGTCGCCCCGTGTCTTCGAACACAGGGACCTGGTGCTCCGGCACCTCAGCCAGTTGGGAGCAAACTCTCCCTGACGCAGAGGATCTCTTTTCTCGGTATGGAGTTGGATTCGGTCGATCAGACAGCACGCCTCACGCAGGAACGTGCTCAGTCGGTGTTGAACTGCTTGAATACGTTCAAGAGCAGGTCGGCGGTACCACTGAAACAATTTCAGAGGCTCCTGGGGCATATGGCAGCTGCAGCGGC
Organism: Spinibarbus caldwelli; assembly: GCA_039654775.1. Taxonomy (NCBI): domain Eukaryota; kingdom Metazoa; phylum Chordata; class Actinopteri; order Cypriniformes; family Cyprinidae; genus Spinibarbus; species Spinibarbus caldwelli. The sequence continues at coordinate 23,033,265 of CM077235.1, forward strand.
AGTCACGCCGCTGGGGCTGCTTCATATGAGACTGCTTCAACACTGGCTCCATGGCCGAGTCCCGAGGTGGGCGTGGCAACGCGGCACTCACCGGGTCCGAGTCACACCGGCCTGCCGCCAAACCTTCGCCCCGTGGTCAGACCTCTCGTTTCTCCGGGCACGAGTCCCCCTGAAACAGGTCTCCAGGCATGCTGTGGTTTACACGGATGCCTCCACCACCGGCTGGGGGGTCACGTTCAACGGGCTTGCAGTGTCGGGGGTTTGGACGGGCCCCCAACTGCACTGAACAATTGCCTAGAGTTGCTGGCAGTACGCCTGGCCTTGAACCGTCTCAAGACGCACTTACGAAGCAAGCACGTATTGGTCCACACAGACAACACTGCGACTGTTGCGTATATCAACCGACAAGGTGGTACACGCTCCCGTCGCATGTTACAACTCGCCCGCCGCCACCTCCTCTGGAGTCAGAAGCATCTGAGGTCACTTCGTGCCACTCACATTCCGGGCTTGCACAACCGGGAAGCCGACAAACTGTCACGAGCTGTGCTTCCCGGAGAATGGAGACTCCATCCCCAGACGGTCCAGCTGATCTGGAGTCGTTTCGGAGCCGCTCAGGTAGATCTGTTTTCCTCTCCGGAAACCTCTCATTGCCAGCTGTTTTACTCCCTGACCGAGGGAACACTCGGCACGGATGCACTGGCACACAGTTGGCCACGGGGCCTGCGCAAGTATGCGTTCCCCCCCAGTGAACCTTCTAGCACAGACACTGTGCAAGGTCAGGGAGGACGAGGAGCGGGTCCTGTTAGTGGCGCCCTATTGGCCCACCCGGACCTGGTTCCCGGAACTGATGCTCCTCGTGACAGCCCCTCCTTGGCCGATTCCTCTGAGGAAGGATCTACTGACTCAGAGACGGGGCACCCTGTGGCACCCGCGTCCAGACCTCTGGAAACTTCACGTCTGGTCCCTGGACGGGACACGGAGGTTCTAGGTGACCTACCCCAAGGGGTAGTTGACACCATCACTTCAGCAAAAGCACAGTCTACAAGACATGCTTACGCTTTGAAGTGGAACCTGTTCATCGAGTGGTGTTCCTCTCATCGAGAGGACCCCCGAAGATGCCCAATCAGAATCGTGCTGTCCTTCTTGCAGCAAGGGTTGGAGCGAAGGCTGTCTCCCTCCACCCTTAAAGTCTACGTGGCTGCAATCGCTGCTAACCATGACCCTGTAGAAGGCAGGTCGGTGGGGAAGCATGACCTGATCATCAGATTCCTTAGGGGGGCGAGAAGGTTAAATCCTCCACGGCCCCCCTCTGTACCCTCTTGGGACCTGATTCTAGTGCTTAGAGCACTACAGCAGGCCCCATTTGAGCCTTTGCAGGCAGTCGAGCTGAAGTTTCTATCAAGGAAGGCTCTACTCCTGCTTGCATTGGCCTCCATCAAGAGGGTAGGGGACCTGCATGCATTTTCGGTCCACGAATCGTGTGCCTAGAGTTTGGGCCGGCTGACTCCCAGGTAATCCTGAGGCCCCGGCCCAGCTATGTGCCCAAGGTTCCCACTACTCCCTTCAGGGACCAGGTGGTGAGCCTGCAAGCGCTGCCCCCGGAGGAGGCAGACCCAGCCCTGGCTTTGCTCTGTCCAGTCCGAGCCTTAAGATGCTACGTAGACCGGACACAAAGCTTCAGGACCTCAGACCAGCTCTTTGTCTGTCACGGAGGCCGGCAGAAGGGGAATGCCGTCTCCAAGCAGAGGATGGCCCACTGGATAGTGGACGCCATCACCCTGGCTTATCAGGCACAGGGTGTGCCCTGCCCGCTCAGGTTGAGAGCTCACTCTACTAGAAGTGTCGCATTCTCCTGGGCGCTGGCTCGTGGCGCCTCGCTGGTAGATATTTGTAGAGCTGCGGGCTGGGCGACCCCTAACACGTTCACTAGATTCTATAGCCTTCGTGTGGAGCTGGTATCCTCCTGTGTTCTCACCTCAAACGGGTAGAAGCACTGAGTGGCCCCGGCTTCGGGTCGGCTTGCTATAACTGCTCCAGAGAGTCCGTACAGTAGACCCTGTCGAGCTCCTCCATCCCCTCAGCAGCCAGATGTGGCGGAGCGTCCGGTGCCAGGCCCTCACTCGATGAATCCGTGAGAACCGGTAGAGGGCTGGGGTCCATATGTAGAGACCTAATTGGATCCCATATGTGTAAAGTCCACGGTATAGCCACAGAGCCCGTGTTTCCCCGGCAGTCAGTCTGCATTCTTAAGAGGATTACAATCACCTCTAATCTTCCATATGCACCTAAACGGTTGATTCATATGTGTAAGTGCTTCCGAGACCTCCTTCGGGAAGGATGGGGCTTCCACACGTTCCTGTTCCAAGTAGAACGGGTACGTTTCCCAGTGTTATCCAAGTTCACTGAGTGGGTAGTGCTACGACAGTGACTGGCCTTCTGTTGCGAGCCCCGGCCTACACCAAGGGGCCGAAGGAGGCTCGCACAGGACACTGGAAGGGGCAGCATCCGTGGCGCTTTGGTAGGGATCCCATAATCGGTCAATACCGATGTGACGTCGAGAGTGACCGACTGAGAGGGAACGTCTCGGTTACGTATATAACCCTCGTTCCCTGAAGGAGGGAACGGAGATGTCACGTCCCGTCGCCACGGCTCCTGTACCACCGCTGAGCGGCCGAGTCACCGGCTCGCCTCCTCAGCGAAAACCTGAATATGCGCTGCACCAGCTGCCTTTTTATACTCACGCTGTGATCAGCGGCAGCTGAATGCAATCAGCGCATGCCAATATTCATTGGCTCGTTTTGATACACTCGAAGTAGATTGGTCTCTCTAAGCGAGATCCCATAGCTGGTCATTACTGACGTGACGTCTCCGTTCCCTCCTTCAGGGAACGAGGTTACATACGTAACCGAGACGTTTGTAGTGTCCAAAAAAATATATAAATAAAATTTAAAAAAAAATCACTCCTTTAAAGTAGGAACTTTAGCTTTTCCCATCAGGTTTTCTATCCAGGTGCTAACCAGTCTCAACCCTGCTTAGCTTCAGTGAGTAAAGGAAAAAATGTATGTGTATGTGTGTAACATGTCTGCCTGCGATCCCAAATGATGCTCTTTGACCGGCTGAAGAGAGATAAACCTTAATAGCTCCACACTAACTTCAGAAGGCAAGAAATCTCTTCTTTCAACAGATTTATTTATGTATGGATCTGTGCTGATGCGCTTTGTGCCTCTCTACAGATCACATGACATGCGTTCAGGGACTTTGATTCTGACTGGAGGAAAGAAATTTTAAATGTTCATCATAAAAGACAGAGAGGCTATAGACTGGGAAATTATCTCCTGTGTGAGCTCACATCTTCTACGAGGGGGAAAAAATCTATGGAATCAAAGGGAAATAGAAATGTTCTCCTTCTATATTATTTCATAAGCCTTCTTGACAAGGCAGAAGTAGTGAATGTTACACTTAAAATTCACCATATAGGTTTTATGTATTCAGATTAGATTCTCTTTCAATTTGGTTTGTAATACAAGCTTTTAGTTACTTATTTAGAGCATGAATATCTACTGTACGACAGCTTAAATAGCAGAACACTGTGATCTCAACTTCACTCAATCTGAGCTTGGCAATGATGATAATGTCTGTGCACAGTTCAGTCTCAGTTTTAGCTGAGGATGGGTTGGAAATCTGTAAAAATCACTAAAAGTAAGTACAAGGAAACCAGATATCAATATTTAGATTCTGAACATTTAAATATGTATATTTTCTAAATGGCGATACAACCTACAGTACATGAAATTGGGTAGCAGCCAGTCCTGTCCTACTATTAGCACTTCTGAGTGGAAAAGGCAGGTAGAAAGAGAGTGAGAATTGAGCTTTGAAGAAGAAATATTAGAGAAGACACATTTTAATTTGCTATTCAATGAAAGTAGACTTGCCTTTTTGATATTCTTCTTAAGAAAGGGAAGATTTCATCTGCCTTTGATAGAATATGTGGTCAAGGGACTGAGTTTACTTTGATTCCTATTAGGAATATCCAAAGCACTGGAGCTGTACTATTAAGTGAAACTAAATAAAACAAAAATGATATTACGAAAATATAAGAATAGTCATTTTATATTATCGGTAGTACTGAATACAGTGTCTTTGACTGATGCTCTATGCAGTTGTTTTAAAACACTTACACGTGTATAATCATGTGCACTGTGAAGAACGCTCTTGGCAATGCAGCTGTAAGCAAGAGCAGTCAAATGCACATATATTATGTAAACAAAGTGTATTTTTCTTAAGTGAACGTAAACTGGAGGAGCAAAAATAAAATATCAGATTTGTGCATTGGACCGTACAGTGTAAATACAGCTGAACAGACCTACCGCTATCTATTACTGTATGCCATTAATATTCATCAACCAATAATACTGACTAGAATACTGAAAGAAACAAACATGTTCACCAAGGCAGCATTTATTTGATTGAAAACACAGTAAAACAGAGAGTAGTAGTGTGAAATATTATTATAATTTAAAAGAACTGTTTAGAACTGTAATTTATTTCTGTGATTGCAAAGCTGGAATTTTATATGTATACTGTATTTATTTATTTATTTATTAAGCTGATCAGTAATGTTTTTTCTAATGGAATCTTTTATGCTCATCAAGGCTGTATTTATTTGATCAAAAATACAGAAAAACAGTAATATTGTGAAATATTATTGCAATTTCTAATATTGGTTTTCTATTTTAATATACTTTAAAATATAATTTATTTCTGTGACACAGCACTGAATTTTCATCAGCCATTACTCCAGTCTTCAGTGTCACACGATCCTTCAGAAATCATTCTAATATGCTGATTTATTATCATTGTTTTTTTATGTTTTTTATTTTTTATTTTTTATTATATAGTAAGCAGTGAGTGGGAGTGAATATTACTAAAATAGTAATACAATTTAGAACCAAAACAATAACAGACATATTTATAATTTATTCCTGTGATGGCAATACTGAAAAAAAGGTAACACTTTACAATAAGGGTACATGAATAATCATGTACTAATGCCTAAATTAATACTTCATTCATCACATACTAATGATTATTAAAGGCGTTAACTAATTATGAACTAACGAAGAGCTATCCTTAACTACGACTGGAGTCATACGGATTCATGCATGAATAATGGCAGCCTTAACTACATGCTAGTACATGTTTGATAGTTAATGCATCAATTAACATTTATGGGTAAACTAAATCAAACAGCCTCTTTAAGAAGGAATAAGAAATACTCTGACTTTGAAATTAATTTAAATAATTTAATACTATCATAATTTGAGCATTTGACATCCTCAGCTTTGTCATGAACATTATTGGGTGGCAAAGAATTAGTTGATCCTCCTCATCAAGTGTAGAAAATACTAAATACACTAATGACTGATCTTGTCTGTTTTATGTTCATCTCTATCCCTTTAAACTCACCCTATTGTGTCTTATCCACAGATTAATAAAAAAAATAAAAACAACCCACAAAGAACATTTGTTGAACAATTCCTGAAGAAATGCTCAAACTGAGTTCACTATCCATCCAGACACAGCTCTGATGATCCTGTCCCTCTGCTCTCTGACTTCTTGAAAATCCACACAGCATCTCTTAACCGGGCTGAATACTCACTGTGTTAGTATGTGTGTTTGATAGAAAGTATATCATAAATCATGAGCTGAGTTTAGTAAGTAGTTAACAGTGAATTCATTATGTTTGGGCCCCCTCAAACAAAGTTATGTCAAAATCAACTTTAACAAGCCATTAGTTGATGTTAGTGTATGGGTAGTTAATAATGAGTTGACAAAATGAAACATTAACAATGTGAGAGTGTCCTTATTCCTTTGCAAACATGAGGTTTGGTTTTTGGTGGGACACTCATTAGTGGCACACTCTAGGCTATCGGTCGGCGCGGAAGGTTTGTTGTTACGGTAATACCGATATTTTAATCTAATAAATGTCGTCCGCTTTTGTAAACCGAATTAAACTCATGTTTGCATTTCCCTTTTTTTTTTTGGAAAGTTATGTACAGTAATTAACAGCATTGTTTTGAGCTTCTGGATGCGAAATATTTGATCTTCTGTGTGTCTTTACAGGTAACATTATGTTTGGACTTTATTTGTCCATATTTGTGAAATTATGTAAATAATAAAATAACTAAAAATCATTGTTTGTTGTATTGGTGGTGTAAAAGAATAATGTTTCATTGTTAATGTTTCATTGTGTCAACTCATTATTAACTACCCATACACTAACATCAACTAACGGCTTGTTAAAGTTGATTTTGACATGACTTTACTTGAGAGAGCCCAACATAACTAACTCATTATTAACTACCCATGAACTAACATCAACGAACGGCTTGTTAAAGTTGATTTTGACATGACTTTACTTGAGAGAGCCCAACATAACTCATTATTAACTACCCATGAACTAACATCAACTAACGGCTTGTTAAAGTTGATTTTGACATGACTTTACTTGAAAGGGCCCAACATAACTAACTCATTATTAACTATTTTCAAGAAGTCAGAGAGCGGAGGGACAGGATCATCACGGCTGTGTCTGGATGGAGAGTGAACTCAGTTTGAGCATTTCTTTAGGAATTGTTCAACAAATGTTCTTTGTGTGTTGGGGTTTTTTAGTTTTTATTAATCTGTGTATAAGACACAATAGGGTGAGTTTAAAGGGAAAGAGATGAACATAAAACAGACAAGATCAGTCAATAGAGTATTTAGTATTTTCTACACTTGATGAGGAGGATCAACTAATCCTTTGCCACCCAATAATGTTTATGACAAAGCTGAGGATGTCAAATGCTCAAATTATGATAGTATTAAATTATTTAAATTAATTTCAAAGTCAGAGTATTTCTTATTCCTTCTTAAAGAGGCTGTTTGATTTAGTTTACCCATAAATGTTAATTAATGCATTAACTATCAAACATGTACTAGCATGTAGTTAAGGCTGCCGTTATTCATGCATGAATCCGTATGACTCCAGTCGTAGTTAAGGATAGTTCATAATTAGTAAACTCCCTTAATAATCATTAGTATGTGTTGAATTAAGTATTAATTTAGCCATTAGTACATGATTATGATGTACTCTTATTGTAAAGGGTTACCGAAAAAAATATTCTTATATGCTAATTTGATGCTCAAGAAAGATTTCTTGTTATCATTAATGTTGAGAAAACTATGCTGCTTAATATTTTTGTGGAAATCTGATACTTTCATTTTTTTTTTGATGAAAAGAAAGTTCAAAAGAACAGAATTCATTTGAAATAGAAATATTTTGTAACAATATAAATATCTAATAATAATAATAAGGTTAGATAAAAGATAGAAAAAAAAACAATTTTGGATGTATTTTGCATGTATTTTGTTCTGCTTTTAACGGTTAAAATGTATGGATATAAGATTTAAATAAAGGAGTACTGTATATTCACTGAAATATCAGCATTGTTCTAATCCGAACAATATCCTATTGATTGAATCATAGATTCCCTGTCTTCTACAGCTAACAGATAGTGCTGACAGTGCAGTGTAGGAGTGTCTGAGATCTGTAGTGGCCATGGGAACTGGACTCTAATCACAACAGAAGATTAGACACAAGGCGTCCATGTCAAACTCACACCAAGCGTCCCTCTCCCTCCTCACGGATCTACCAAGCTGGCAGCCGTTTGACTGAAAATCTTAGAAATTGCATCTAATCTCATTAGAATGACAGCACACAATACTGCACTCACCCTGACACCAGAACCAGACAGCACAAAACAATGACACAAACACAACAGGAAGAAAGCCTGCTGTTGCCAAGTGAGTGACATGCAATAACATGTTCAGCTGTTTCCCTGTTGGCTCAACAGAGGCTTGAACATCCAATCTGTCTGAGCTCGATTTCCCCCCTCTGCAAACAAATAGTGAAAAAAAGGCTGTTATTCACTCTCATTCCTTATTTATCCCCACATGAGCAAGAGGCAGGCAGGTGGAGGAAAAGAACAGAGCAGGAAATGACACGCTGATAGGCCGCTGTGATGACACGGCATCTAAAAGGTCAGCGGTGACGGCAGTGCCACATCATAAATATCCTGCATCCCCAAGTGCCCTTAGGATCTATCAATCCTGTGTGCTAAATGCATAACTGAAAAACACGAAGTCGAAAATCTCAGATATCACACACTAAATCCTGCAGAGGTTTGGATCGATACCAGAATTTTGGCTTTGCTACAATACCAGCCTCTGGTATCACTGTATCCATACTCATAAAATAAACAGCCTCTGGCAACTGATGAAACTAGGACTATCTTTATATTAATAATTTGCGAATAATTTTTAGTGTTAATGCATTAAGTTCCTTGTAAAAGTTTTGTGTTTTTACACTAAAGATCTGGTAAGTAAATCAGACAGGATGGTCTTTCTGCACAATACATGTCAAAGCTTGAATCTCATACATTATGAAGGAAGTATTAGCATAATATTATCATTAATACAGACTTTAAATTTTCTTGTAGGTACAAGAAACAAGAGGTAAAATGCAACTCAGGTCTCAAAGAGGGTAATTTGTACATGGACATTTGTAAAAAACATCAAACTGAGTTATGCTAACACATCTCAAATGAACTGAAGACCATTGTGTTATTTTATTGAGCACAGGTTTACAGTCCGCCGCATATTAACTTGTCTCTTTTTCTGTGCATCTGGGAAGTTGTCCAGTGAACACGATCTGCATGATGGGAGGTAGGGAAACATTGGCCTGTGTCCCTGGCAATCCCTACCGAGACACAGTCCTCGTCCTACCCTGTACAGAGCTATCATAACCAGACATGGCAACAATCAGCTTGTGAAGCAGGAGGAGCCGGCTAGAGGCCCCCTATGTGCGGTGAAAGAGAGTTGGAGGATGTCTGAAGGTTGAGAAAGAAAGAACAGGCAGGCGTGAGTATTTATTACATTCAAGAGGAACCATTTTGAGACTGAATAATGAGTAGTGCTTGTATGTTTAAATGATACTGAAATATACATTTATATACATTCAACAAGAAGCTGCATTCAGAAGACTATTATCCATCTATAAATGTATGAACTACTGTTCAAAAGTATTTTTTTTTTCAACCTGGTCTCATGACAAAAACATACCTCTGGGAACTTTCACAAGATGTGAAATATGTACCGCCATGTACATTTCGTGACATATTCGATGTGAAATGTCCACTGGGTGGCGCTAAATGAGTGTTTGTTTTTTTCCCCAGGAACAGATGAATGTACATATGGTACGTTTTATGTGACGTTGGTTTTGTAGATGTCACCGCAGTTCTGACTTGAAATGTCCATTGAGTGGCGCTATAAGTCTAATCAGTGATGTTTTAAAATAACGTACCATCTGCACAAAGTGGATGTGACGTAAAAACACAAGCATGCCGTTTTAGCTTGTTTTTCAATCATCTTTCTCATCTTTCATCCTTTCAACGTGAGTCATGTTTTTCATGGGATTCATACCCTAGGATTCGCATCTTAAGTCCAGTTCTGTGCTGGCTGAGCAAGCTTGTTACGTCCGGAAAGTAAAACATATGGAGCTGTAATCATAACTGTGTACGAAAATGATTTCAAGTGCTCGCTGTTTTACCGCCTCTAGTGTTCATTTCTGTTGGAAACTGCAATGATATGTACTTATTGGTACATATTTCGCGTCTTGCCAAAAAGTTCTCAGAGGTACGTTTTCATCTTGAGATCATGTAGATTTTTTTAAAGAAATTAATACTTTTATTCAGCAAAGATAATAATAAGAAATGATTATGTGAATGATTTCTGAAGGATCAAGTGAGATTTAAGACCTGAAACCTCAGCTTTGCCATCATAGCAATAAATTATATTTTAAAATATATTAAAATAAAAAGATTTATTTTTAACATGTATATAAAACATTATTTTAAATTGTACTATTTCACAATATTATTGTTTGATTTTTACTGTATTTTTGAACGAATTAACGCAAAAATATAAAAAATAAAAAATCTTAGACCCCAAACTTTTGAATGGATAAGAATATTTATCAAACCTATATTTGCACAATCATTGTCTAAATGATAATTTACAGATTGATGTATTTTTAGGCTCACCAGATCCCACTCTGACACTTTTAAACACAGGACATGCTGCTGCATTCAAAAACTGCCCAAAGAAAGGAAAATAGCAAAAAAAGTCCATCTGCATGTAAACAAATAACTCAAAAATAGCATTGCAGCCCTTTAATATGGTAGCTGGCAGATATTAAAAAAGGCAAAATACCTATCATTTAAGATATATACATATATTTAATTGCACAAAAAGAGTTCACACAAAAGAGTTGTAAGAATTATGCTAACAATGAGAACATTGCTCCCAGCATGTGATCTGAAGTACAGCAGTAATTGTCTTTAAATTTACTGTTGAAGACGGTGCTGCAGACGAAGCACTGCTTTTAAGGCAATGAATGAGAGACAAAAATGTTCTCACAGAGTTTGCCTGAGATCCTCTATAAAACATCCCTAATTAAAATAGTACAAATCTAAATTTAAAAGATTTAAAGATGATGAAATGCTATGCAACTTTTCCATGTTGGCACCTGCCTAGATTCTTCGAAGAGACAGATGCAAACACCATTTCATTGGACATAATTTTTTGCATTTAGCATATTAGATTTTTTTGTGTTGTTATCCACCAAGTGAGAACCACTGGACTAGTCTAGTTTGTCAATAAACTAGTCAAACTCACTAATCAACAGCTGGTTTGTGAATCTCAACAGTAACACAGAACTTCTTGCTTTCACGCATCTTCTAGGATGCTTAGGGTGAATAAAAACCTGATTTATACACAAACAAACCACCTTAAACTTAAAGTCAGTGTGTCAAACCTCTTGACGTGGTCAGACGTGAGAAGAACTGAGATAAGAAAGACTTCCCACAGCTACATCCTTCCAAACCCACCAATACAACACCTTCGGGACTTGGCAGCATTTATCCGGCAGCCCAAAGATCTGAGGAATTAGCACGTCTCCCCCCAGTCCTTGGTAAAACGGCCTCACTTAAAATCATTTAACACTCTAGTGAGCATGATACATGAAGTACTCCCAACTGTCATCCTGTGGAAAGTGTGTGGAAAGTGTGAGAGTGGAAGAGGAAAAGACAAACTGGGAGGGAGGGCGAGTCGAAAGAGTCCTTATAGATCTGCCTTAAATGTTTTTTTTTTTTTCAGCACCTGTCACATTGTATTGTGTTCACATTATACAGTGTGTTTTCTAGTGGGTGATATTGATGAGGAATGACTTGACATACAGTGTGTGTGTGTGTGTGTGTGTGTGTAAACCTTTAAGAGAAAAACTGGCTGAACTCAGTGTTTGTCCTTTGAATTAACTGGATGAGATCCAGCGAGATTAAAACTATTTCAGTTCAACAGCAAGCAGCAGAGGTCACAGCAATGATGCATTGTCCTCATAAGATTCACTGATCTGTAACCTTCGCTGCTTTAACAAAGGAGTCAGCATGGCAGCCTTTCTGTAATGCAAATCGTATGTGAACATATGAATGTTTGAAAGGGGAAATATATTGCCATAAAGGGCACTTTTAAAATAATGCTCATTATATTTTACTTTAATCTAATGAGACCATATTTTATAAGCTCTGACTCAAGCACAAGAAAAAAGAAATAAAGGTTTCTATACACTTCCAGTTCCTTAATAATGTGATAAAAATGAGGACTGTCATTAAAATGCAGTACCTGAGGAATTTAATAAAAACAGATTTTCAAAAAGTTGTGATTTTATACCATTTTTCATTGAAAAAAGTCATCATTTACTCACCCTTATACTGTTCCAAAACTGTATGACTTTCTTTCTTCTGTCAAAAACAAGATATTTTAAAAAACTGCTTTTGTCTATACAATGAAATGTATACAATGAAATGTTAGCGGGGTCCTGTGTTTTAACATTTAAAAATAATAATCTTAATAAAATAATTTAAAATAAAATAAACAGTACAACAGTACAATTTGGTCAATTTTGGTGTGCTTTCCAAATGCCAAAGGAGAATAAAACATTTCATAGAGAGGAAAAGTTGAAAATAAAAATGGATATATATATATTTCTAAAATGACAAACAGGCCAGAAAGCTGTTTTTTTACACATTAAATGAAAAAAAATCCAGAATTTTTTTAAATTAATTAATTAAATTTTTTTTTCAATTTTGGCAGCCAGTTGAATAAAAGATGCTAAAGAAAGATAGCTATGGATTCAAGCACTTTAGCAACAACATGATAAGAAATGCTTGTGGAATCAGACATCTGAACATGTCCACAGCAGACTTTACTTAGCAGATTTCATTTTAGGTAAACTAAAAATGTCTTGAATAATCAATTATAAAGTAACTGTTTGAAAAAGAATTTTTTCAGCTGAAATACAGAAGAAAATTGCACTCTGACAATTTCAATTTATCAAATATATTGCGGTATATTATAAACACAATGGATGATGATCAATATTGACAAAGCCCTCAATCAAAAGTGAAATTAAAGAACATTTGTAAACAGCACTTCAAGTCAAAATGGAGAGAAACAAACTTTTGTTATACAACGCATGTAGTTCTTTCAAAACTGAAAGGGTCTTGTTGTTTTAGCCTCCTAATGGTAGTTAAACAGGTACTCTGGATGTAAAGTACCATCTACGCCAACATACAGAAATGCCCTCATTTAGAAAACAGCTTGTACTGAGAAAGGAGCAAAACATTGGTCCTATAGCTCATTTTGTTCAGTTACACTGAGCTGAGCGAGGAAATTTCCTGTTACTGCTTGCGTAATGAAAACGCAGAGTGCTTAATGTCACTATTGAGCGTGTATGTGCAGATGGTGTGCGTTCCTCACTGCTCAGCTCTGACAGTGCAAATAACTAGCTACACATTTTACATTTTTGATGAGACCCTCTCAACATACTTTGGCAGCACTGCTTGAGCAAACAAAACAGACGTGCAAACAACAAGTTTTTTAGGGTATCTCTGAAGGCCTGACTTAACAAGTGTTGAGTCAGAAGAAGAGATTTGTTTGATATGAGACAGGCTTCAAAGACAACGAGTTCAAGTATTACAGAAAACATCAAAAGTGTGCAAAATGGCAGGATTTTTTTTAAAGTAACAGTTATAAACAATTTCAGTACATTTTTAAATAAACATATGACTAGTATAACACATTCAATAAATAATATAAATAACATATGCACACCTCAGTGTTGTTATTTTTAACTAAAACTGTTAAAAATAAATTTCAATAAAGCTGAAATAATATGAAATATAAAAACTTTAACTTAAAAAATTTAAATTAGACATGAAAATCAAACATTAGGTATAATAAAACTAAAAAAAATCAAACAAAGATAAATATATTTTTAATATTTTTATAAAAGCATGATGAAAAGTTTGGTTAAGACTAGAGTGCACATTTAGTTTGTTTAACATATAGTAATTAATCTGATTAAAAATTATCCATTATAGTTATACCTCTCAAGGTTTAAAATGATTACTTTTGCTAAATGCTAAAAATGCAATGCAAAGGTAAATTAGAATTAAGTTTTAAATGTATTAAATTGATCAAAAGTGACGGTAAAGACATTATAATGTTACAAAAGAGATTTCAAATAACTGCTATTCTTTTGAACTTTTGTTTCAAGCCATTTTAGTAATAAAAAACATTTCAAAATCTTAAAATAAGAAACTGTTATTTTAAATAGTAATAATATTTCACTATTTTACAGTTTTTATTGTGCTTTTGATCAAAAAAACATAGTGCTGAAGTCCAATTAAAGACATACTTAGTATTTTTGATTGTGCTAAAGTGGAACTATTGCAAGTATACTTTAGGTACACTTTAAATATTTTGCATTTAAAGGGCGATATTATACAATCCTCATCAAAAGTGACATTAAAACATTTTAGGCTTATTAATACGAATCAGTAGATCTCGAGTTATCTGTCAGTAAATATGTTAATAGATTTGAACTATACTTAGTATGAAATAAATGTATTTTAAATATATTACTTTTTTACTAGGGACCAAACCCTAACTACTGAGCAGTAGTGTATATTTTACCTCCTTGGTACAGACCAACATTTCAAAAATAGTGCAGAGGAAATGCAAATATACCTCAGATATACTGACAAAATGAATAACAAAATGGATTTCTGTGGACCACAAGCCAGTGATTTACTTACTGTATCTTCAATTATATATAAATAAAACATATTGACTTAACCATTTTTTGACTATTCAACTGTACTCAACATCATTTAGTTATTTTCACATGATCTCATCTGAAGGCTTTTTTTTCAGCAAATATTGATTTATGATGTTTATTGTGATTAATTTAATTAACTAATCAGCATATACTGCAATTAATTTGATTTAAATTTGTAATCAATTGACAGAGCTAGCAAAAACCATTCGGTCTGCAGTTATCTATAAAGCTGAGTCTGAAGAAGATCCAATTGCTTTGCATTTTAAAACAACTTCAACTATCACACAGATGCTAAAGACTGCACTTAAAAACAGAGTAGTTTTATGTCTCTGTTCAGTGGTTTCAAATCTCGAAGATAAAAAGGGAATAAGACGAACATCAATCTGTCACATATTTAACCTGTATTTAGTGATGTGATGCCTCTAAGAAAAGGAAGGTAACCTTAGCCCAGAGTTCAGCCGATGCTCTATCCATTACAGACTCTTTGCCCTGGTTTGTTACTCCACAGATAGATCTCTCAGCATTCGCTGCTCGACAGGTCACATCATTACTCTGCAAACTTTGAAGATGGATAGCTGCAAACTTTAGATCGCTCTCATTAACCCAAACAACTGGCCTAGACAGACAACAATGTGGCAAGCAGGCTAATGATTTCTCATGGCCTTGAACATCTCCGTTGCCCCTTCAGGGTCACTCCACAGATAGAACAACAGACTGATGAAAGAGGGGGGAGGCGGAAGAGCTGCAAAGCTTCCAGCTGTTTACACAAATGGTTCGATTGCTTGGTCCAAATCAGAATTCAATTCTAACCACCTCCCCCAACCCCCACAGGTTGCTTTTCTTGGAGTATTTTGCCAGATGTTGGAAGAGATATCAACAGCCACGTCTGTATTATTGGAAAAAGCCTCCAAATGTATACATAAGCAAATAAATATATAACCAAATAAGCTCCAACAATACAACAAATATTTGATAGTAAATCTTTTGATAACGAGCCAAAGAGTCAATCAATATATTAATTAATAAGCTGTTTATACACAAAAGCATTTTATTTAGTATGCTAAAGAATCTCCTCCATTGACTTCCATTCAAACACAACACCCTCTAGGCTCCCTATTACAAGTCACTGTTTTTAAGTTAACCTCGACAGCATCCACTATGGTAGAGGTTTTGATATTTAACTCATAACTGTAATATGTTTTCAACAATGTAAGTACCACAGTGAATAGACCTACTAGAAGCAGCTGTTTTCCACTGAAGCTAGATAACAACTCAGGAGCAGAAGGTGAACTTCATGGTTTGAAATGAAGAAGACCTTTTTACCATTCTTTGTGGTTTCTTGATGTGAAAACAGCTTTTATATCAAACCAACCAAACAAACTCTGATATCTTAGCTGGAAAATACAGATTAAGATGGTGGATTTGTTTTGCAATATGTTTTTTAGCTGGTCATTAGCTGGTCCAAGCTGTCCATGTTGGACCACCAACAAACCAGCTACCAGCTTAAGCTGGTCAAGTTGGTTTTCCAAACTTGATGGTTGTCAGTCAGTTTGGACCAACTAATGCCTAGCTCAGATTTACTAATAACCATCTTAGACCAGCTATATACCATATATCCTGTTTAAAAAATACAGATTCCCTATTAGGGATCATATGGACTGTTAATAAGATAGTTCACCCAAAAATGAAAATTCTGTCATTAATTACTCACCCTCATGTTGTTCCAAACCCACAAGACCTTCGTGGGTTTGGATGGACTATTATAAACATGGACTATTTTAACGATGTCCTTACTACCTTTCTGGGCCTTGAATGTGTCAGTTGCGTTGCTTTTTATGCAGGGTCAGAAAGCTCTCGGATTTCATCAAAAATATCTTTATTTGTGTTTCAAATATGAATGAAGGTCTTATGGGTTTGGAATGACATGAGGATGAGTAACTAATCACAATTTTCATTTTTGGGTGAACTTTCCCTTTAAAAGCTGTTGTGTGAAAGTGTCCTACACAAACACACATATACACACAAACCTGGTTGATGATATAGATCCCATAGTCGATCTTCTGTCTGCGCAGGACTGGGTGCAGGTAGTGAAGCCAATATTTCAGGTGGTTGTCTCGGTGCCTGAATGGGATGATGATGGCTACCTTTTGTTTCGGCCGGCAGTCCGGAGGAGTATATTTCCCCCCTTCGGTCACATTAGGGTTCTCTCTCTGCACCCGCTCGAGGGTTATCTGGGAGCTGAATTCGATGAGTAGACGTCCCACTGCAGAGCAGAAAAGAGGGTCAGTTAGACTTTATGAGAAGTTTCAACAGCATTACTTCACAGCAGAGTGAATTTGAGAATGGTTATTACAGTTAGATCATTACACTAACAATACAATCGCCACTAGCTGTCTGTCCAGCAGAGGGAGTGCAAAACATTTCTTTGAGTCTCTATACCTCTTCATTGATCCACAGATCTTAAGTTGAGACAACCAATCAATACTGTAGACTAAGGCTTGATTACATGTTCACACAAAGACTTTGCATGAGTATTAGCAGTAAAAGATTTCGCGACTAAACCTAGCCACAGTCTAATCCCTATTTGCTGGTGAACTGACGTAGTTTTGGCCGCAGGGACTTCTACAACACTCATTAGCAAAGGAGTCTATGCTGCTACTGAATATGTATGGAGGGCCATTTTTAGGTAACAGCATGATGTTTTCTCATCTGATCATAAACATTCATTCTGTCTAGAAAAATCTAACGCATAGCAAATCAGCTACGGTAGCTGAATCAAATATGGTAATGAAGGAAAATATTAGATAAACAATTCTAGATTAGACACAAGTGTGCTATCTTTTAAGGGCAATTGTGTTTCTTTTATCAAGCAAGCCTTTTCCATGATCTGTAAATCAGCAAAGGGTTCCTAAGCTGGGGTCTGTAAAGGATTTAAAGTGGTCTGCGAGTTGATTGGCTAATAACTGAGGGTAAAAATAAAGCTAAATTAACCAAAATAATTAAACTTGGCAAGAAGCGCTGAATTAATTTTAACACTGAACTGAATCAGATTAAAACAACTCATAGCAATGACCAAGCAAACTGGGTTAAAATTAATTTGTGATAAGTGTTTCTGTTGTGTCACTGAAGTTGTATGCCACTTGTGAATACAACTAGTGAAGCCTGGTAGACTTGGTTCATTTAGGTTCATTAGCAAGCAGTCTAATTTTAATAAAATAATGAAACAGCAATCTAGCAAAATTCTGGAATGGTAAAAGTGAGGGTATTTCCTTGGGGTGCGCAAATAGTCAGTAACATATTGGTTAAAACACAAAACTGATTTAATAAAAAAAGTCGATACTGGATACATATTGGCCCATATTAAATTTCTAATTGTTCTTCCTATGTTTATATCTAAACTGCCATCTAACACTCATTTAAAGTTAATCTGTAAAAATACTAATAATTTAAGAACGCTGAAATGTAACTTTTGCAAATCTCAAAATGAATTTCCATTTTTTAAATAGTACATTAAAATGTTGTGATGCCTATTCTCCTGAAGCATTTAAAAATACTTATTTTTTTTAATTTCTTTTCTATATTAAATAGTACTATATATTGTTTTTTTAAAAGTCCAAAGCAACACTAAAGACTGCTGTATATTGTTTTTTCAGCACAAAAGATTTCTATTTCAAATAGATAAGCGATAATAAGCTACATCAATTACATTAAATACATTAAAACAGAAAACAGTTAATTTAAATTATAATAATAATTTACGATTACTTTTACTGTATTTTGATCAAATAAATGCAACCTTGGTGAGCATAAGAGACTTCTTTCTCTTTTTCTGTCTTTTACCGACCCCAAACTTTTGAACGGTAGTATATAATAGTATCATGTATTTCATATACAAGTGTATACAGTTTAACTCTAAAGTACTGTTTAGGTAGGTCACAGACAGTGGTTATAAAAGATCAAACATCAAGCACCTCTGTGAAATCTGACCCCTCGACACCTTGAAGTGATGGAGCTTATAGTAATTGAGTTGACCTTGGCAGCAGCAGCAGCAGCAGCTACTCAGGTAACGCCACATCAAATTCGATGTGAAGAACAGCAGCTTTGTGTAAACATCTCACAGCCTGCTACTCTACTTTGGGAGGCAGAGGACAGGTCAGGTTAAAAATACATTTATAGTTGATTGTATGCAAGGCCTATTGCTGCACCTGAGCTCGTTTCCCTATCAGCCACATCATTAAACTAAGCAGCAGCAGGTCAGCAGGGTACAGCACGGCTGTTTGCGGATGTAATTGAGACATTGTTCCTGTCCGGATATAAAGGTACTTGTCCTTACGAGAACCTTCTGAACGCAAGATCAGTGTGTTTATTTCTAGCATTCATTCAATCAGATACGTTGACCATGACAATTTCGTAGCCAGATGTTTATAATGACATTACCTTCCGTGGTGTTCTGGTATCATCATCCTGAGCTCACTCGGATTGTTTCCATAAATAAGCTGTAATTGGCAGCTCCTCATGGACACAGAGAGATATAACGGAAGAAAAAAAGGGTTGCTGTGTCCACTTTTTATGAGGTGCAGCCACCAACCTAATTACAATCTCCTTCTTTCAATAAATCCAGTGTGTGGCGTCACCGTGTGCTGATCCCCTCTATCTCTCCAAAGGTCCCTTTGAAGTGATCTCTACAAAGGCTCATTGGATCCAGCTATTTCTAATTAGCAGTGTTATATGAGTAAGGCAAGCAGTCAAGTGGCATGCGTGGAAGGGTATGGAGAGAAAATGGTCTAGAGCGATGAATACCTTGCGTTCTGAACACCTGCTCTCATACATAGTGTTCCCTCCACTCTGATCGCAAATGACTGAGGCCATTGATAAGACTGGAGGAGGTAAACAATTGCCTCCGGTTCTTCCGCCGCCTCGTCATAACATTCTTGTTGATAGTGCAGTGTAGTCTCAGCTTCAGTCAACACATCCAAAGATGGTCTGATGAATACTACATAAAAAAAAAAAATGAAAAGCTATTTTCAAACTCACTGACTGGCTACTATGTTCTTTCCAGGGGTCAGGGTGAAGATATTTTTACAAGGATCATAAGGTATGGCTTTATTATTAGTCTTTAAATATTACAGTTTTTTTCTTGTGAATGTGAAAGTATCTGAATTTACTTGGATTTCATATTTTAAGAAATGCAATATATGTTTAGATACTTTCAGATACACACATTCAAATATATATTCAGATACTTTCACATTCAAAAGGAAACACAGTCATTTAAATGTCATACATATATGTATCATATATAATGCATGTATAATAGGATATACTGTAACATTTATTAATTGTAATACAATAGTTTATTAAAAACTGTAAATATTTAAAATCTTAAATATAATTTTGCTATATTATTATTATTATTATTCATTTAGTTATGTTCTTACTGTGATTCTTACTATTGCTTAATTTATGTATAAATTAGATTAATGTATAATATACAAACATTAATTAATGTAATATAAAATAATTCATTGGAATGCAAATTATATTAATATAGAATATAATACACACACACACACACACACACACACATACATACATATATATATATATATATATATATATGTATGTGTGTGTGTGTGTGTGTGTGTGTGTATTATATTCTATATTAATATAATTTGCATTCCAATGAATTATTTTATATTACATTAATTAATGTTTGTATATTATACATTTATATATATATATATATATATATATATATATATATATAAAACATTTATCAATTATTTATTAATTATAATAGTTTAAAATAGAAAAACATTAATGTAATATAAAATTATTAATTGGAATGCAAATTATATTAATATAGAATAATACACACAAACACACACACATAACATTTATCATTTATTTATTAATTATAATAGATTAAAACAGTATTTTTTTTCTATAATACTAATAATATATATATATATATATATATATATATATATGTATGTATTATTTATTGCTCTTACTATGACTTGCAATATTGCTGATTTTGATGAATATATTACTGAAATATTATCTTTACAAACAAGTATTGAGTTTTTCCCAATTCCCAAACCTTAGGAAAAAAAGGATATATAACACTTATTTATTAATTACAATACTCAATTGAAAACAATAAATAATTATGTTACCATATTATTAGTTTTAATATTTACTAGGATTTTCACTATTGCTGATTTTAAATATATTATGGAAATACTATCTTCACAAACAGGTCTTTGGTTTTTCTCAATTCCCAAACTTATAGAAAATAGCATCCAAGATGGCCAACAAGGAACTGGCCTGCCTTAAAGTGTCTTTGACTAAGTGCTTCCAACACGTCATTATATAATATCAGCCAGACCACCATGAGGGATAAGCCCAATGAAACTGTAATATACTGTACTGTAGATGCCTCAAAGTACAAAGGGTTTATTACCTGGATCTCTTGGCCACACACATTCGCTTACTGGCTTTCTCTCTCTAATTCTCCCTATATTTCCATCACACTTTCTCCTGACCCCTGCAGAGCTCTAGCATGGCTCTCAGGCCAACTGCCAACAAAGTTACGCAACATCACCACAAATAATAATGTAGGCAGGTGGAGAACGGGAGAAAGAGAGAGAGAGAGGGGAAAAAGAAAGGAGAGTAACGTACTGTACTGTGGAGACAAAGGGAGGAAGAGAAACAAATCCTGTCAAAAGCACTACCACACAAATGTCACCCATTGAGTCATAGTTGGAGGGAAGGTCAGGCTTTTTCCTATTCAGACAGGAGATTTGTAGTATCTGTAAAATCTACTTAACTTAAACTGGGTTCAAGCGCAATCCAATTATTTCTCTTTACTTTGACACCTGCTGTGATGCTCAAATCCAAAGAGTGAGAGCATCCTCCACCCGGCTGTAACCTTTAGCACAGGGATTTTAGCCAGACATTAAAAACTCTGATCTAAGAGGAGGGAACATGTTTTGCAGTGAGAGTGTTTTGCCTTTTTTATATTACGTCAAATTATGATATTCCTTTTTTATGTATATAATATTCCTTATGTTCTTGTAGGACAGTTTTTAAAACTGATTGAAATTCCAATCACAATTCTGCATCCCGTTTGGTCTACCTTAATTCAGATTTAATACAAATTCAGGAATTCATCCGGAATTTAAGGCATTCTAAATTAAATTTTCAAAGGTACAGAACCCTGGAATCTCGCATGGTATAATGTAGTCATTTATACTTCAAAATATATGAAAGTATCAGGGTTTTCCATCTGATATCATCACTGAACCATGGTGCGTTTTTGTGGGGGCCATTTAGTCAAGAGAGGATGAAAAGTGAGATTAGTCACAGCAAATGTTTTTAAGACACCCTGGGTCATTCCCGTGTTCTACGGCTGTGTCTCCAGCTATGGTGATAGAGTGTTGGCCGCCCAGTGAACTACACAGCAGAGCCACGTGGCTGTAAGTGACCACTGAAGCAGAAGAGAGATAGAGAGGGAGAGGAAGAGGAAAAGATGAACAGATGGAGGAGTCACTGAACATAACACTGCACGCTGAGAGCCATGAGAAGTAAAGCAGTAGAGGGATTGAAGGTGGGGAGAGAGAGTGGGAGGACAGAACTGGAGGCGAATAATCGGAGAGACAAAAAAGAGAGAAAGACACAGAGAAATGGGCTGAGGGAACATGACTAAGGGGGAGTGGGCAGGAGGAGAGAGCTATAATGAATGTCTCCAAAATTTGAGATGGCACTTGGGCTAGAAGATATATTGAATATTTTGCAATATATTATCAATTATGTTTTTTTTTTTTTTAATTATTATTCTCCTTTTTGCAATTTACATTGAATTAATTAACTTGGATTGAACGCTGGATTAAACATGTTATGAAACAGTAAGATTGTTTTATTTATTTTTTTATTTTTACTTCTCACTTTTATTGAATATTTTTAATTTTTTATATTTCTTGTGAAATATTCTATGATTACTATTTTTTATATTTTTTCTGTAAATCACTCTGACTTACCACTGTGTATGAAATTTGCTATACAAGTATAATTGCCTTGCCTTTTATTCAGCAAATTAATCCAATTAAATTGATCAAAAGTGACAAAGTAAAGACATTTATTAATGGTATATGCATTGAATATAAACATAATAAGCCATGTTAAATGAGCACCAAATCAGCATATAAGAATGATTTCTAAAAAGATCATATATTGGCTTTAATGACTTCAGCTTTGCCATCACAAGAATAAATTACATTGCAAAAATTACATTACAATAAATTACTTTACAAAAAAGGTGTTTTTTTAAATTGTAATAATACTTCACAATATTATAATTTTTTCCTTTATTTTACACCTTGCAATAGACATTTTAATAACAATGGCTGACTGAAAACTGAAAAATAAAACACCCTGTTCCTAATTAGATATACAGACAGATAGACAGATAGATATACTGACTGACTGACTGATAGATGGATGGATGGATGTGATATTGCCATGGCCCAGAAGTCTCCAGAACAGATTCCTTCAGGCTGTAGAGAGGAAACACCAGACTACCTGTAACAGACCAGCTGCTCCACGCGCCTCATCTATGCAGAACACCAACTGCTACTGGGCAGAGCGGTTCTCAAAGCAACACTCAGCTCTGTACATATCAGATGTTTAATTAAACCTCAGCAGGTGCTAGTTCAAAGTCAAGGTGTGAAGAAACATACAGGCCAATCTGCCCTTTTGCAATTTTTTTAAGTAAAAAAAGTCAAGTCTCAAGTTTTCTATATGCTTTACAAACAATGTAGAACAATTCAATTTAATTTATTAGTTTTTTTATGTATATAACTCAGAAATTCCCTAGAAAAGTACTGATATGGAACATTTTCACCAGAAAAACAGTGACAGAAAATGCACAAGTGGCTGTTTTCTATCTAAACAGCTTTGTGATATTCAAAGAAAAAAATCTCTTTGTATAGACCTACCTAAACATCTGTTGCTTACAGTTCTTTACATTGGAGTCAAGTCTTTGGAATCACTTTGAGAATGATTAAAAAAAAAAAAAAAAATAGGCCTACATGGGGAAAAAATGCAAAAAAAAAAAAAAACCATTGGGTATTGGGCCTTCGACCCAGTGTTTCATTTTGTTTGGCTTCGGCTTCGGCCCAGAATTTTCATTTCGGTACATCCCTAAAAACTATAATGACAACAATAAAGACAGTTGTTGTTTTTTTTTTTTTCATTTTATCATTCTAAATTTAAAAGAATAGCAGAGTCCATACCACAACTATAATGATAACGGCACAGAGGAAAGATATTGAATGGAATCACTTTCAAAACCGCTGATGATCAATAAAAAACATTGACAACCAATCAAAGCTTGAGCATTTTAAAGCAGCACTTGCTTATAATAAACATATCAATATTGCGCTTTGAAGAGGATGTTAATATAGTTATAGTTATTTTTATATTTGTAGTTCTTGGTGTGAACGAGCCTTTAAATCGTAGGCCCTCAATGCAGTGGGAGTCCCAGCCAGTGTTGTCCTTTACAGATCTCTTTCGTAATGTTACTCATTTGAGATTTAAGATTCAATCACAACGTATTTGAACTCCGCTCCCCTCTATCTGACCATCACAATTTAAATTTCACACAGAACGGCACAATAGGGCATCCAAATGCATCTATCGCCCCGGGACTCAATAATTCATAGTCTCTGCCCTCAGCGGCAGATCAACACAGTCCGTGGCACTCTAGAATTACATCCTGCTCAATAACACATTGTTTAGTGTCGCACGACTTCAAAGGTGAGGACAGAGGTGAGGCGATAACCTTTCACAGAGTGTACGGTTTCACCCTTCACTCCTTTATTCGGCATGTGCTAACCTAAATGGACTGATCCTCGGACGCACCGTGCTACTCGATTGGCATTTCACAGAGCGACATGGTGACTCACTGACAGATACTGGAGTCCTTTGATGGAGCAGCTCCTTCAGTGCTGGAGTCAGCCAGCCGTAAGTAAGGCAGACACTGGGGAACACTGAGAGTGATGAATGCTAGCACGCTATGCTGCAACCGGGACACAGCGTCAAGTCAAAGCAGGTGCTTATAAATGATAGCATTCAAATATTGGCGTGCTAATAGGCATGCTAAATAACTGGGGAAAGACAAAGAGGCACACTGACAACAGCGAGATTACCCATGAAGGAGATGAAAGGTGATACTGATAAGACATACTAGAACATCTGACATTTTGGAATCGCATACAAATCATGTCAGACACAATGATAATGTCTGAAAAATAGGGACATATTGACCTGCTGTTTGTGTGCAACTCTTGTTCCCGATCACTTACTCATGGTGTTTTGATGCTGTTTAACTTTGCTTTACTTATGGAGCGCCCACCTTCTTCAGTGGTCTTGGTTCTGGAAGTATTACATTTTCCAATAAGGACTTTAAAAGTCTTAAAAAGGAGTTATATGACTTGAACCAAACAGACCAGATATGAGGTGAATTACAACATTACAAACCATGATTTGAAGAAAAAAAGGATTTGAAAATCGGACAGAAAGCCAAAGGTACAAGTGTGTACTTTAATGAGGAAAAGAACAACAATCCCATGAAGTACTGCGAATGGCCGTATTGAATTAAAAACGATGGAGAAATTTAAAACTAATGATTTAAAAAAAATATAAAAAGAATTTATCAGAATTTTCTGAAAGAATTTCAGCTGCTGATTTCAGAATTTTTTTTTTTTTTTTTTTTTTATTGGAATAAAACAAAAAATAATAATCCTTTTCACTGGTCCAGAGTTTGCAGGTATGAATATTTTTATTTATTTTTTATAAAAAAAAAAAAAAATATATATATATATATATATATATATATATATATATATTTTTTTTTTTTTTTTTTTTTTTTGACCACTGAAAATGATTATGTGTGTGTATGTATGTATGTATGTATGTATATACATATATATATATATATATATATATATATATATACACACACATACTGAAATCAGCAGCTGAAATTCTTTCAGAAAATTCTGATATTACAATAGAATCTATGGTAACAATGTAATACTAGTTGACAAAAAAAAGTTTTATAAATTGATAAACCACATTTCAGCCTTTAAACTATTTTTTTTTTTTAAAGGGATGAGTCAAAATCATAAATGATTTTACAAAACTCATCAGATTTATATAAATTATGTCAACAGCCAATTTCAATGTCTTTCGAGTTTGCAAGAATGATATTGCATGTTTATTGCAAAGCATGCATATTATGCATACAAATCACATTTTTAAGTAGTTTGATAGTGTAGGGAAACTGAAGCTACACTCTAAAAAAATCACTCAAATACAACCCAGTACTGGATAAAATATGGACAAACCCTGCGACTGGATTGTTTTGACCCAGCCGTTGGGTTACTACCCAGAAGGTTGGGTTAAACAGTTAACCCAACCGTTGGTTTCAAAACAACCCAATTGATGGGTTTGTCCATATTTTACCCAGCACTGGGTTGTATTTAAGAGTGTATGTCAGTATTGATATAACACTATTAATATTCAGTGCGAGTAATAGTTATGTTCGTCTTAATGCTTGGCCGATTATTTTGTACATTGTGATGGACTATTTTTTTCTTGCCAGAAGATTTGGGATAACATACAGGTAATATTATAAAATTATTTATGTACTGTAATAAACATTTTGAATCAAATTAGAAACAATGGCTAATTGAAAAAAAAAACCACACCTTCTATTTCATTGTTTTTCTTTGCTTTATGACAATATACAGGTTTAAGTGATAAAATAATTTAAACTCAAATCCACATATTTATGGTTGAGTAGCCCTATAATAGCAGGACATTGTGCAGTCAGCCGGTCATTATCACAAAATAAACTGCGAAGGAAAGCAGCTGACTGTATATTATCCCTTACATAGCAGTCTGCTGCAGCCATTTCTCACAGAAGCAGCCATAAAGCTTCAGTCGATGTCAATCATCCGAGTACATCTCACTTACCACCAGCACTATTTCTGTAATGAAAAGGTGCCATATTCGCTGTCTTCTCCAAGTGAATCGTAAGACTCACTTCATATACACCACATCTTTTGTTAAATACATGAAAACATCCTTTTCAGGCCCTGCCAAGCATCCTATCACATAGTCTAGGTCCACTCAGCAACATTTCTAAGTGTGCAAGACAAGAGCAAAAACACTGACTGTTATCAACATTAACAAGTTAACTAACATTATCAAGTACTAGTAGCTCACTGGCATCTGAAATAATGGAAAGATGGCAGAAGCCATTAATGATGACTCATTCCTATTTCCTGTTGTTTTGATTATTGATCATGTGACAAGAGAGACATCTTGCTGTAATTGTCTTTAAAAGATGAGAGGTTCTTGTAGCCCAACACTTTCACAAATTCAATCCCACCACAAAGAGACGAATAAAAAACAGGCCTAGTAAGATGCACAAAGAATTTTGAACAGCAATTTCTGTCGATAGTGATTCATAAACATAAGTATATGACTCTGGTTCAGTGTTATAAATGTACTGTATAAGGCAAAGAAGCAGCTTAACTGCAACAAAATCACATTGTGCTTTAATACGGACAGCGTTTCTGCCTGCATAAGCAATGCATTTATGCAGGCAGTGTGAAAACTGTAACCTGTTTGTAAGGGCGGTGAAATAAATGTGCTGCTTCAGTTTGCGGTGTGAAACGGGCCTAATGGAACAAATGAAAAAAGAGAGCAAATAAAATATTTTATCAGCCTTGACTTCAGTGATAGGTTAAACATGAACACTGAATTGTTTGAGGAATACATGCACACAAACACTCATACATCACATAAAAAAAGCACTGACTGCATTGAATTACGTACTCTCTAAAAAACGCTGGGTTGTTTTTTCAACCCAAATGCTGGGTTGAGACCGCTGGGTAAGGATGTTGGGTTGTTTTAACCCAACTTTGGGTTGAAAATTGGTCTTGATCATAACCCAGCAGCGCTGGGTTGGGAACGCGGACATGAAGGAGAGCACGCATGTCACGTTAACATCGGACGACACCAGTGCGAGAAGCCACCATTTTCTCAGCGTGAAAGAAGCGAGAAGCGAGTGAAAGACGTTTATGGTAAGTAAAGATTAAAAATGTAAAGTCATCATTCATTGTTTTTGTCCGGGAGTATTTTGAGATTTCATGGAATGCGGAAATAGTCTGAAAAGAGCTTATACTGAAAAATACACGAACACAGTTTTCGCCTCAGAAATAGTCTTAACAGCCTCTTTTACTGAACAGAAGAGCTAACTTACTTTTAATATAATGTCAGTGAGTGTCTTATGTCATATTTACATAAGATTTTACAATATTTTCATGTTTGAGGTGTTAATAGAGGGTTATTAACACATTTACATGTTAATTCGTTATCTTATTTTTCGCGGTTAAACTGAATGTAGTTTCCTGAAAAACGGCGTTATGTAATAAAGATTAACCAAATTATTTTGAGGCTGATGAAGTGATAATTGTTAAAAGTATTGTTTTGCATGTAATATTTCAGACTTGTTGAGTTTGTGTTTTCATTGTGCCCGCGCCGGGAGTTAACGACACAGAAGCCTGCTTTTTCTCCACTTCTTCAGAAGAGAGGGAAAGACGGTTAAGGCAAGTAACGTTCATAATTCCTCTTTTATCAATTTTTTTTTTTTTTTTTTTTGAATAAGAGTAAAAGAATGTTTGTTTTATGTAGAGACATTTATGCCAGAGACATAGGAGAGCTTCATTCTTTTGAAATTGAAGTGAGTTATTTTTAGAAAATAAATGTTTCCATTGTCTCCTGCCTGTTTACTTCACATTTTGATGCAACAACAGTATGATGACTTATTCACATTTTATTTAAACCACCGATGTCCATGTTTTTCTTTGCAGAACTGAAACCAACTTTGGAGTTAAGGACAGAAGCCTGTTTGTGTGAGGAGGTGATTTTATCAGCTTCTTCAGAAGAGAGGGAAAGACGGTTAAGGCAAGTAAAGTTCATAATTTCATGTTATCAATTTTTTTTTTTGAATAAGAGTAAAATAATGTTTGTTTTTTGTAGATGCTGAAAGCCAGAGACATAGGAGAGCATCATTCTTTTGAGATTGATGCGAGTTATTTTCAGAAAATAAATGTTTCCATTGTCTCCTGCCTGTTTACTTCACATTTTGATGCAACAACAGTATGATGACTTATTCACATTTTATTTAAACCATTGATGTCTGTGTTTTTCATTGCAGAACTCAACTTTGGAGTTGTCTGATTTGGAGAGTCATCATTCTTGGTCTTGCTTTCTTAAAGGAATTGTTCACACAAAAATCATTTAATCGGCCTCATGTCATTCCAAACCTATAAGACTTTTGTCTATCTTCCGAAGACAAATTAAGATATTTTTAATTTTCTCTCATAATTTTTTGTTAATCCACTGAAAGTCTAGATAATCAATATTTTCAAGCTTTAGAGTTATTGTAGAAGTAATCCATGCCAATATTTATATATTAATAAATCTTAAATTGTATCTCTGCATACCATGTGGCGATCATGTCTTTTCAGAAGAAAATGATTGTCTCCCAGACTTGCAATGGAGGACAAAAATTAAGAGAATATTAAAAATATATTTATTTGTGTTCCAAAAATTAGCAGAGTTTGTATGGGTTTGGAACAACATGGGGGAGAGTAAACTGACCATTTTCATTTTTTGATGAACTAACCCTTTGAAGAGCAGCCCTCCACGTACATGAAAATTTGTGAGGTATGTGAATGTCATGTCTGTTTTAATACTTCAGTAAAAAAGAAGCTTTCTGAAAGCAATATATTTATTTAAACAATTTTAAATGCCCTCACACTGGTGCTGCCATTGTAGCATTCTAAAGTGCTGTGGTAGACAGAGACATTAAACAACCACACAAAGTGGCTGAAATTATAAAACAGATTAGTTACCTACCCTTATGGATGCATCTCTATTTGAAAATGGTTAAATTTTAACTTAATTTTTTCTTTTTTAAATGTTTTTATTTTTTTAGGCCACTTAAGAAGAACAGGTGGTGACTGGGATGAATGCTGGTCAAAGAGGAGAATGACATTTCCCCCAAACTGATGCAACAGTGGTTTTAAAGTAGGAGGCTGCCCTGGATGATGTAAAAGAGGTCACTTGCCTTGTGCTGATGAGGCTTCTTCATGACTACATCAATTATGCTAAAGAGATCATGAAAATTGGCAGTAATGCATGTTTTGTATGTGTTCATGGACTATGAAACAAACAGTAAGTGTATAATCTGTAGAAACAAAATGTTAAATGCTTGTTCTGTGTTGTTGTTTAGTAGAAATGTTCACACTCATTCATACACATGCTCACATTACTTCACACATATGCTTGTGTTAAATGTTACTATATCAGTGTTAATGTTGTGGTTTATTTGTGTACTGTCATGCCAGAATAGCTAACTATTAACTAATTGTACAATTATTGTATAATAGTGTTTTTGTATAATAGTTTTATGCAATATACAAAATTTACCATAAAAGTAAAATTTGATCTTAAAAGTTATGTTCAACAAATGTTCAATGCTTCATTTATAAACTCTGTAGCTGTTAATGCCATGCTTTTCTGCATTTCTTCTCACATGCATGTTACTTTTGACTGTTTTCTCTTGTTGTAGTTTTTAATAAATATTTACCTTTTGATAGTCATTCTGTGTGTGTAAAAGTGATTTTAAAATGAACAAGATTTGTAGATTTAATGCCTAGCTCGATTTGGGTTCATTTTAGCCTAGCAGTGAAGTAATTTTAAACCATAAAAAAGCAACCCAGCATGCTGGGTCAAACATAATAACCCAACTTGTTGGGTTAAAACAACCCAGTGCTGGGTTCGTCCCTTTTTGACCCAGCGCTGGGTTACCAAAATAATCCAAATTGCGTTGTTATTAACCCAGCAGTTTTTAGAGTGTACAAATCTGTGTAGCACAATAGATCTATTTAAAGAGTAAAATTACTGACTCTCATGCTATTCCAAACCTGTATGACATACTTTCTTTTGTGGAACACAAAAGAAGATATCTGGAAGAATATTGGACCACGGTGACCTTCATTTTATGAAAAAAAAAAATAAAAAAAAATAAATAAATAAAAAAACACATTACAATACAATTCTTATTTTGTGTCATACAAACAGTCATACTGGTTTGGAATGACATGACAGTGAGTAAAGATAAAGAATGGCAATTTTCAAATTTTGGGTAAACTATAACAAACAACAAATGATAAACAAGTAACTAGATGGTTCTCCAATTGAAGATTCCAGTGGTGTTTAGAAATGCACAGAAAGATTAACTAGCAGTGCACAAAAGGCTGGAGCAGTGCTGGATGTCAGGTGCATTCTGGGGAGCTCTGGAAATGGTTTCCCCAGTGTGTTGCTGGAGTTTTCCCATTTGTGCCCTGCTCAACCCAGGCAACCGGATTCCATCTTCCTCACTGCCCATGTAACAGATTTGACTTCCAAACGGGCTAGAGCCATGGCAATAAAAGGGCCAG
This sequence comes from Spinibarbus caldwelli, assembly GCA_039654775.1. Classification (NCBI taxonomy): domain Eukaryota; kingdom Metazoa; phylum Chordata; class Actinopteri; order Cypriniformes; family Cyprinidae; genus Spinibarbus; species Spinibarbus caldwelli. Next base: position 23,064,126 of record CM077235.1, read on the forward strand.
CTGAGAGCGACACAGAGAGAAGACAGAAAGGATCCTTTTGTTTAGGGCTCCCAGCTGCCATCACCCGCAGTCAAACTGGGCCTTTCATGTGAAATCACAGAAGCTGGGCCAACCAGAGGGGAAGGCAATCTCACACCACTACCTCCATAGGTAATGAGCAGGAGCCGGAAGCACCACCCTAGAGCTGGGAACACACGCTTCTGCCAAACTCTGCTAAGGGTGCCATGAAACCAGGCCTATCAATGGCAGAGCTGAAAACAACTCCGCTCTCGGAGAAGCAAAGTAATGTTTAGAAATGGAAAAGATCAGCCAGCTATCACCTCAAAAGTCTTTGATAATGCTTTCTGGTCTATGTTTGTCTAGTTTAGCAATATGAAACAATTTATCTTCATTCTTGCAATCTCTCTTCTCAATGTTCTGTTCCAGGACAGAAGCAAACTGCTGTGAAATTGTGCTGTTTCCGCACACTGCTTTTGAAACACCTTTCAATGCACCAATCTCTTTTCCCTTTATACTTCAAGGCCAATACAAGGTAAAGAAAAAAAAAGATAAAAATAAAACAATGCAGTGTTCCTACAGGATTTTGTTTTTGCAGAGAGGGCACCAATTCACTGAGAGTACTGCATCTTTACAACTGTAAAAGCCCTTTTCTGGACTGTTTTATTCATTTAAAAACTGGAAAAAATGAATGTGTTACAATTATATATTATATTAATAATTTATTTACTGACCCCAAGTATATGTTTACTTTTAAAATCCAGTTATTCAGTTAAAAAGTTTAAAACTTAGTTAAATATCAGTTATTGCTGCTCACATGCTGACACAGTGATATTCACAGCCTTTTATTTCATGAATACCCAGAATTAACTAAGGGATGCTGGTAATTTAGTAAATGATCCTTGAACCTAGTATAAAGTTTTTCAATGACCCTCACTTCACCCAGGCATGCAGGTTATACAGAAAAACAGGAATCAATAACTGATTAAAAACATTCAATGAAGCAGAACAGAATAAATCACCTGCTTCCCTCTAAAACTAAAAATGTCTTCTGTTTAAATTCAATGAGTTTGTAATAATCAGTTTTGGGGTTTTCTTTCTTTCTTTGATGCTTTACATATTCCATATTTCTAGCCAACAACTATATAATGATGCTTGAAAAATATACCACAAATAGGATACAGTTCATAGAAATAAACTTGTGCATCTCTGGTAACCTCGCATAGGGTCAAGATTGAGAAGTTAATATTTACGGTTCAAAAAAAAAAAAAAAAAAACTTATGAACCCTCATAAAATAGTGATAATTGCATTTAGACTTTAAATAATTCTAAATAAGCTGTTAGATAAGTTTGCTAATCACTACAGAGTGCTACTGTTTGAGGTCAATGATTTCAGCTGATTATTTTGAGTTAATAACCTCTTAACAGAGGCTGAGACTATGAGACAGCAATTACACTCCAGAGCACATTTGCATTGTGCATTTTCATTTTTATCTGTTTGACAGACTTTTTCAACCTAAAGCCCTTATCAGGCTGTTTGCTGAACATAAGATGGCAGTATCAGAGGCCGTCAGTACTTAGTAGGGTAAAATGCTGTATTTTGCCATCCGAGAACAACATATTTCCAGAAAATATGCCATGCCCCTGAGCCAAGTGCTTGGGTATGTAATTAATAATTAGTGAGATTTCAGCTTGGCAAGCCTTTTCTGAACAGCTCTAATCCTAGATCCCAGAAGGTACTGTGATCACTTCCTCCAGCTTTGTCATTGAACACTGCACGTCCTTTCTATGGAAACAAGCACTGTCTTTGTTCAGGAATTTAGCAGTTGATTGCAAGACTTTAGAAATCCATAGAGTTTCTCAAATGAAGGAGAAATTCTCAAAACCCATCTAGTAATATACTGTACATAAATGTGCCGACGGTCAAAAGGGGGAATTCATGAAGCTGCTATATATTTCGTTGGTCCCTTTTCCTTGAACGAGCCATAAATATGACCCAACAGAAGCCTTGGGCAGTTTTGCTGGCCGCAGTGAAATTATACCCCACTAAACTGGCTTTCATGTCCATGCTGAGAACTCAGAGCAGGGTTCCAGTGTAATTGGAGTTTGGGCCAAGCGGTTTGAGGGCTTGTTACTGGCTCGGCCTTATCAGTCTGTGGCCGCACCAAAGCCTGGGGTTTAACTGGGCCACATGCACCCCTCTCCACTGCCAGCTGGAGAGATATCTGAGCAGAAGGCCTATAGCAGAAAATGATTTTGATTGAAAGCTCCAAAGCAGACTTTTGGTACTGACCATCAGTTCTGAATTAAGTCCAAAAAAGATACATTTTATACAAAGAGCTGAAAGTGAAAAGGGAGACAGACAGAGAATAAAAATCATTTTCAGCTGATTCAGCCAAACTGACAGTCCACTGGAACAGAAATCAACACACAGGCAACACATTCTGTGCCAGTAAGGAAAATTTGAACAATGTTTTGTCTTTTACAACTACAGAAGCAAACATTTTTAATGTCTTCTTTTTTTTTAAAGTTGAGAAAAAAAGTCTGAAAGTTTACAATAACATACTGTGATATGGGTGCTATCAGAACAGAGGAACAGTACAAAGACTTCTGAGAGTACAGAGAACACCAAATACTTGTCAATCACTGTTCATAGCACATATTCAAGGACATTGTGCTATTGAATGTGCCCATCCAATAATGAAGAGGAGAAAACCGCAGTTCAGAGACATTTTCTTCCCACCATCAGACTTATCATCTTATCATCTAGTACTTCTAAAGCTAGACATAGAAGTAACTGTAACTAGTGCATCAGTGCAGCACAATTCCATTCTCTTATTTAGTGTGGGAAAACAAAACCTTTGAGCCAGATCTTCAGAGGCCGCGGCTGCATGATCAATAAAGCTACAACAGGCAGGAACCGTTACTGCTGGGATATTTACAGTGGTGACCTACTTCCTCAAGGTACAAGCGATTTACTGGATATACGCTTCAGCCATTTCACCAGGCAAGTGGACCAAAACACCTTAAAGTGTTTGTGTGGCAAAATCACAGAGAGATATACTGACTCAGAGCAGTCCATGTGGCCTTGTATATAGAGATTTATCAAGGTGTAGCATTACTGCACACTATTTCTGATAAAAAATATAAAACAGTCAGTCTAAATACAGTTAATCAATGCCAATATTTGATTTACTTGACAAACTCAATAACATTAACTTTTACAGCTGCTGTGAAACAAAACACCATGTGCTCAAACCTTATAATAGTGTCTCATAATTAGGCAACAGCATATTTACAACTTGTAAAACATTTACTGTTCACTTCTTAGTTAGGATGCCGAGCCATTAAAACTATTCTGCAGCCAAATTTTCATCAGTTTCATTATGCTGCACCTAAAGTCCTCATGATTTATGAGCAGCCCACTTACTAGTGGATGCCACTGTGTATTGTCTTTAAATCTAATTAATAGAAGTCATTCATCTGTGGCTGACATTAACTACCACTGACAATGACTACAGAACACTTGAGTTTTCAACACTTTTTCCCTCGGCTTTGGGATTTGGCTGATGGAACAGGACAATAATAGTGACGAAAAACCTGCCAGGGGTAAACAAAGACTGTAAACAAGGACAAATTGTTCTGCTCTAAACTGTTTAAACAGAACAAAATGTCAATTCAGTATTAAAAAAACAACAACCTGCTTTAATGCTTTCACTGCAACAATCAATATGCATCAGAGAACTGAACAAACGCTACAAAACTCTCATGAAACATAACAACAGAAGATCTTTTTTTTTTTGATACCAATTCAATCAAATTTGCTTTGAAGTTTAACACCGCCTTTTCTGTGTTATAAGTGTAAAAAAAACATGCCAAACACCAACACCATCTATGAAATACAATAAGATCCACTTGCTGTAGTATTCAAGCAACTATCGTCCTATTGTCATAAACAACTGACAAGCTATCAGCAGGTATCTTGTTGATAATGTTTCCATCTTTTCACAAAATTTTAACAAAATTGAGTGCTGCTTTTGGGATTGGATCACTCAGGATTCAGATCAAGGAACTTACTGACCTTACTGAACTTACTCTACATTCATACACTCATTTTCACAGGTCACCAATACAAAAAAAAGGTGTTTGAAGAACTTTAATAAAATCAAGGAAATAATTTGCATGGGTTCAGTTTATTGTGTGTTCAGTTTATTTAATTAAGAATATGAAAAGTAAAAATAAAATGTCAAGTTGTCATGATTTAAAATATGCCAAAAAAAATTGAATGGATATAAAAAGTTGGTTATTCAATGTATTGAATACATGGTTATTTTATGAGAAATTTACAGATCATTGTACACAAAGTGCTTGATCACATGAATGCTCACAAAAAAAGAGGAACAAGTTCATCCTATACCACATTAAACTGCCAAATGCATAAATTTGCCTTTCCAAAATGACTTACAATTCAGTTACGTATGTATTTTATCAGTTCAGTTCACATCCAGTGAATCCACCCAATGACTATGCTGTACAAGCTATAGGAAAGCATCACAGGTTGCTAAATGTAATAAAATCAGAAACAACAACAGTGTAAATAAAACTGGAAAACAGTCAAAAAATGCAGCCATACTAATTCAGGCTCTAGTGTATGCTGGGAATGTGAATGGGACTGGATCACAAAATGTATTTTACTATTTAAACTCAAAAAGCCAGTAATCTGCCCCACCTGCTGTGTTTTTTTTTGTTTTTTGTTTTTTTTATATTGTAAACACCAAATACAAAAACTACAACAATCCTGGAAATATTTAGCTATTTTCAGCATTCTTTGCTTCATCTAAGATTGATCTTTTTTACAGGGCATGAAGTAAAAGAACACAGTAGGAACCAGTAGGTCATTTCACCAAGCCAAATTTACCAAGTATCCCGCTTCCTCTCGTTCTCTTTCTTTGTTCCTAAAAACAGTTCGAATGTAGCACAGAAAACTTGAAAAGACTTTCTGCCAGAAAGGAATTTGCCCAAGCTTAAGGATTACATTCTTCTTTTTAAAAATCAATTACTGTGGCATGCAGTTGTTCTGTGGTAGAGCTCACTCTCTCTCGTTCATTACGCTGTCCTTCATTTTTGAAAGGTGAAATGGAAACTCTCACTATTGCGGCAGTAAACGGACGACCTTGTGATAGCAGCTTAAACAAAAATCTGTAGAAACGTATTTTGTTACAAGTGACAAAAGTGGTTGACAGCTAATCTGCTTAATTACATAAAGCACAAATACCATTTGTCACGAATCAAATGTGACATGTGATGCCACTGGCAGGTATTCTGTGAGACAGCGGTCCACTTCTTACCACTCCGGCCCCCTCAACACTGCCTTCCATCTGACCAGCCTAATGTCACTGTGGGGGGAGTGAATCATCTGAGACATTCTCATGGCTATTCTCGCATTTGGTGCCCATGTTTAACAACTCACAATTGTAGGCGATGTGAGCCATTCCGTTTAGCAATTCTTCTCACTGTAATTGAGGACAAACACCAAATGAGGATAGATCTAGCATATTTTTTTATGTCATTACACTTTATTTGTCATTACAACTGTTGGAGCATTAAAAAAAAAAATACATAAACATCTTTTTAAAATAAATTTTGTTCATATTTTATTTTACATCCTTTTATCATTTTACAGGATTAATTGCAAAAATAAAGGCAAGACACTACAGGCAAGGCAAAATATTTTTTAGTTTCTCAGCTTTTAGCTTTCAGGCTAATTTAGCACTAAAGACACATTCTCAACTATGATATGACATAATTAAATTTTTTATGACGTTTTTTATGTCCTGATTTCTTACACAATTTTTACTATTTTTTAGATTATGCAACTTCTTAGAAAACATAAAATGTTAAATGTTTCATAGAAATATCTCATATTTCATAGGAGCATTATTTATTTTTGCAGCTGCAGTGTCTCCCCAACAGGTCAAACATATATATATATATATATATATATATATATATATATATATATATTTATTTATTTATTTATATATATATATATATATATATATATATATATATATATAAACTCTATTTTATAGAATAGCAATTTCTTTATTAATCAAAGAATCCTGGAAAAAGTATCACAGGTCCCAAAAATATTAAGCAGCACAACTGTTTCCAACATTATTAATTTAATTTAGATTAATTTAGATTATAAATCAGCATATTACATTGATTTCTGAAGGATCATGCAACACCAAAGACTGGAGTAACGATGATGCAAATTCAGTTTTGCTTCACAGGAATAAATTATATTTTAAAGTACATTAAAATAGAAAACTTATATTTTAAATTGCAATAATATTTAATAAAATTACAGTTTTTTCTATATTTTTGATCAAATAGATACACCCTTGATGAGAATAAGAAACTTCTTTAAAAATCATTAAAAATCTTACTGATCCCAAACTTTTGAATGGCAATGTATATCTATAAAATCTGTCTTAAAAATTCACTAAATGCCAAAAATAAATTTATGGATCCCAAAAGGTTAAAGTTTCTACCACTGATGTTTACTTTTGTGCCTGCAGGAACACTGAATAGAAAACTTTTTCAGATTTGGATACCCACCAAATCTACAAATTCAGTCAAATGTGAATCTGTGTTAATATATATATATATATATATATATATATATATATATATATAAATAAATAAATAAATACACACATAAAAGTCAGTAAGGTACTTCTGCCAAGAACTTGATGCCAACGAGATTCATCATCATATTCTCAGAGCTTCAAACGTTTTGAAATGAGAACTGGAGACTCTCCAGTTGGCATGAACGTGACATTAGCGACAGTCTGCTACGAGACCACGTATTGACCTCACCTGTGTCCACTGGTTGAACCAGACAGGATGAGAGGTCTCTTATCCTGTTAGTGCAATAATAGCCATTAGTTTAAGCTTATTGTATTAACAGGCCTTGGCCTAATCCAATATGTGTGCATCAAATCCTTTGATCTCTTTTAGGACATACCCCCTGATCTCCCAGAGCTGGCTTTCCTTACATAATCCAAGGAAAACTTGCATGAAACATAATGCATGAATAAACAGTGCTAATAAATAAGCAAACGCTTCTGAATAAATCAACAGAAACTGACACAACTGAAATGTCTGTCTAATTAAACCAGTAGGAAATAAATAAATAAATAAATAATAAACTAATAACACTGACATTCTGCTCTCCGTTTTTGAGGTTTCATATTATAAACGGCTTTATTGAGAGGGTTTATGAGGAGTGAAATGAAACCGTCGCATCCACATCTGCATTTGAAATTTAGCCACGTATCCATCCTATAAAAAATATATCCGCTCCAGACATTCACACTCTCTGCGCAAAGCTTTCCATCACAGCGATCACAGCAAAAAATAAATAAATAAATAAATAAATAAAACAACAATTTTGTAATCCCCTTCCAGATGACAATATTAGTCCTCTGTTTTGTCATTTATCATTTGGGAGAGCTTGCTGCTCGTCTAGTTAAGGCACCAACGTCTTAATGGCTTCCCGGGTGTTATGGCGGGGATGGATGCAATTTTCTCTGCCTGCCGTAGCGCTTGCCGCCTTAGCTCCTTGAGCTCACATTTGGCATTCATTGATTCTGTGTCTACAATCTTCTCTCAGACACTGAACCGATGTGACAATCTTAATACTACTGCCCCATTAACTATCATATTTTGAGGATTCACTGAGCGTCCAAACAGGCCGGCAGTCAATCAAAACAAAACTGTGTCTGAAACGCATGCCACAGAACAGTGCTGTTATTGTTAACTAAAACTAAAACTATTAAAAATCATTTTCAGCATCTGAAATCAAGCTGAAATAGAATTTAAATATTAGATTAAAAACTTAAACTTGAAAAAAAAAGAGAAATTTTTCCTTGGCACCTAAGTGAAATATTGGTTGAAGTTCTAAAATTACTCAAATTAAAAGTGAAATAAAAATAAATGGCATCTAAAAAGAAATATTAAAAACTATTTAAAAAAAATAAAAAATAAATACTATATTAGTATATAAATAATACTAAAATAACATTGAGCACAGAAAACAGACTCATTTAAATGCAGATTTCCCTTTCCAAAGCACTTTGCCATCTTTGTGATCAAGTGTTGAGAAGCTGTTGCATAAGAAAACAACATGTCTAATTACATCAAATCTTTCCTCTTAAAATAGATTTATGTCTTGCTATTCTCCACCTTAAAGGAATATTTTTGTCAAAATTTTGTCATCTTTTACACTCATGTTGTTCCAAACCTGTATAATCTCCTTTTTTATGTTGAACACAAAAGAAGATATTTTGAAGAACCAAACAGTTGTTGGTCCCCACTGACTTCCATAATAGGGAATGAAATACTATGGAAGCCAATGGGGACCATCAACTTTTTGATTACCAGCATTCTTCAAAATATCTTCTTTTATTTTCAGCATAAGAAAGAAATGACATGAGGGTGAGTAAATGATAACAACATTTTCATTTTTGGGTGAACTATCCCTTTAACCTTTTTGGGCCTCTTTGAGGACTCTAGAATACAATTAGGCTGATCATGCTAATTGTGGCTGAATTATCAACGCTTTTCCATTTCAATTTCCTCCACTTCAAATGGAAGATAAAAAATAGTCGCTTAAATATCTGAGAAATTATAATCTCGCTGAAAGTAATTAGTTTCTGATGAGGAATACAAGATGCGATCATATGAGCAAATCCAAACATCCTATTTTGTGATGAATGTGCAGTCAACAGTGATGAATCAAGAGATGAAATCAGTGGTCAAAATACCACTGAATATTTCACTATTGCACTTCAAAGCTGCAAAAATGCCACCTTGTACAATTTTACCAGCACATACATAAAGGCCACTGCACAACTGCGGATAAAAATGTGTCATTATGAAGTAATATATGAAGGTATTCTTTTTGTAAGACAAGGAACATTAAGTGTCCTTACACTTGAACGAAATATTCAGTGAGCGTGTTGGCGGAAGCAGGCAGGCACTCCAGGGAAGGTGAGGGGCGGAGCCTGGAGCCAGCAGAGTGATGCCAAAGAGCTATTTATGCCTTCTGCTCAAGCAAAGAACCCTACAGACCCTGGGGTGCCCATCCAAAGGTAAGAAAGTATTAGAAAAACACTAAAAAGCTGTTTCACTATTACTAGGGCAAAAGAAATCCAGTAAAAACCCGAAGAATGGTCATAAATAATTCATGAGAGAGATCCCAAGAAGCATCTTAAAACAAGGCTGAAATGGATGAATAAAAGCGCATTGTGTCCTTGCTAAAGCTTTAATGAAGTATATCTTGTAAAATGGAGAGCAGATGGAAACTTGAACTAAGATTATTACAATTTTGCTTCTCAGTCGTATTATATATTCGATTTTCTATAAGATTATACAAAGTTAGAGAGGAAAATGCTGATGTTTAACTACTTCTTAGCAAGACTTCTTCTAGACCTTTCTTCATTAAGGAGATCTGAATATGAACTTCAATTAAAAGAGATAGATCAAATGCCAGGGGGTGCCTGGAGGACTAACCATAAGGGACAGAACCGAGATTCTTTAAAGAAGGTTTAACCGCAGTGTCTGAATTGAGGAGGGCTTGTGACTTCCAATAAAACTTACTGGACCGCCATAAAAAAAAAAAAAAAAAAAAAAAAACTCACAATTAAATTTTAATTAAATAAAATTAAAAATAATAATTAATTAAATAAAAACAAAATAAATAATTTTTCCTCCATTGAAATTTCTGTTAGTGATTCAAAACTGGTTTTCCAGGTTAATAGTTAATAGTGAAATCACTAACTAAAATGGAACCAAATGAGATCTTAATACTCTTGTTAATATATTCATGTTTGTTATGATGAATAAGAACATGCTGCATAATTTAATAATAGCTACAGGACCACAAAAAAAAAAAAAAAACAACAAAAAAAAAACTCAGAATACAATTTTTTTTTTTTAGTGAGTAAAAACTGATTTTTTTTTTTTTTTTATGGACTGCCATAAAAAACCCTCAAAATTCATTATGTTAATAATTAATTAAATAAAAACAAAATAAATAATTTTTCCTCCATTGAAATTTCTGTTAGTGATTCAAAACTGGTTTTCTAGGTTAATAGTTAATAGTGAAATCACTAACTTAAATGGAACCAAATGTATGGAAGCCCGTTTCTGCCACAGTTGAGAAAAAATATGATTCTGAAAGTCATAATAATGAGGAACTTTCTCATAATTATGACTTAGTATCTCGTTATATTGAGAAATTTTCTCGTAAAAATCAGAAAATTTCTTGTAATAATGACTTAGCTACTCATAATAATGACTTAGTTTCTCGTAATAATGAGAAACTTTCTCGTAATAATGAGAAAATTTCTCATAATAATGACTTAGCTTCTCATGATAATGACTTAGTTTCTCGTAACAATGAGAAAATTTCTCATAATAATGACTTAGCTTCTCATGATAATGACTTAGTTTCTCGTAACAATGAGAAAATTTCTCATAATAATGACTTAGTTTCTCGTAATAATGACTTATTTTCTCATAATAATGACTTAGTTTCTTGTAATAATGAGAAACTTTCTCATAATAATGAGAAACTTTCTCAAAATAATGAGAAACTTTCTCGTAATAATGACTTAGTTTCTCGAAATAATGAGAAACTTTCTCGTAATAATGACTTAGTTTCTCATAATAATGAGAACTTTCTTGTAATAATGAGAAACTTTCTCGTAATAATGAGAAACTTTCTCGTAATATTGAGAAACCTTCTCGTAATGAGAAACTTTCTCGTAATATTGAGAAACCTTCTCGTAATGAGAAACTTTCTCGTAATAATGAGAAACGTTCTCGTAATAATGACTTAGTTTCTCATAATAATGACTTAGTTTCTTGTAATATTGAGAAACCTTCTCGTAATAATGAGAAACCTTCTCGTAATGAGAAACTTTCTCGTAATATTGAGAAACCTTCTCGTAATGAGAAACTTTCTCGTAATAATGAGAAACGTTCTCGTAATAATGACTTAGTTTCTCATAATAATGACTTAGTTTCTCGTAATATTGAGAAACCTTCTCATAATAATGAGAAACTTTCTCAAAATAATGAGAAACTTTCTCGTAATAATGACTTAGTTTCTCGTAATAATGAGAAACTTTCTCATAATAATGACTTAGTTTCTCATAATAATGAGAAACTTTCTCGTATTAATGACTTAGTTTCTCGTAATAATGAGAAACTTTCTCAAAATAATTAGAAACTTTCTCGTAATAATGACTTAGTTTCTCGTAATAATGAGAAACTTTCTCGGAATAATTAGAAACTTTCTCGTAATAATGACTTAGTTTCTCGTAATAATGAGAAACTTTCTCGGAATAATGAGAAACTTTCTCAGAATAATAAGAAACTTTCTCATAATAATGAGAAACTTTCTCGTAATAATGACTTAGTTTCTCGTAATAATGAGAAACTTTCTCGTAATAATGAGAAACTTTCTCGAAATAATGACTTAATCCACGCATGCGCAACACAAGAGTGACGGCACGCTAGCGACATCTGCTGGTCAAAGCCATGCAGGAACACCGCAAACATTGCTTTGTTCTGTAATCTAAAGTGTATAATCTATCATTAAATAACGATTTGAGATAAATTTTCTGCATGAAGTCTTGTTAATTTGTAGCACTTATACCAAGTTACTCTGCCAGACAGTTATGGCTTCAAACATTCCAGACTAATATTTCAGTTAAGAAATCCAGGCATTTTATGAAGAATTTATGATTACACATATAAACTTAATTTATAGATGTTTATTTCGATGATTTATTAGTTTTATTAGCTGTCCCTTTCATGCTTCACATGCATACAATGTTCATACAGTAAGCCATCTCATTTCAAAAGCACAAAGTATTGTTGTTCGTTACCACGGCAACCGCTTGGTCTTCAGTGTCCCGCTTCTTGGAGGATAGACCCTTAACGTGAAAAATGCTTAACGTGGCTTGAAGTACAAAGACAGATTGAACCAAATTCAGTATACAACTTAATGATCATGCATACTGTATATACAGGCATTCAGGTGGACCCAAAATATGAATGCAATGCAAAACAGTAACGCTTATGCATTTTCTATAACGGTTTTCTATAGGAAAACGCTTAACGTGCAACTTTGGGTGTTGTGTTCAAATTCTGGGCTCTTATGCTTATCTGTATGCATGATCAATAATATTGTATCCTGAATTTGTCATTGTACTTTAAGCCACATTAAGCGTTTTTCACGTTCACATGTCCTGCAAGAAGCGGTGTGGGACACTGAAGACCAAGCGGTTGCCATGGTAACGAACAACTATGCCTTGTGCTAGCGAGATGAGATTGGGTTACTGTATAAACACTGTGGGCCTATGCATGCGATGCATGAAAGTGACAGCTAATAAAACTAACAAATCATCGAAATGAACATCTATTCATTAAGTTTATGTGTAATGGCTTTCATTTCTTCATAAAATGGTTGTGATTTTTTTTTGACTATAACTCTATATCTGTTTGAAGCCATGAACTATTGTCTGGCAGAGTAACTTGTTGGTAACTGCTACAAATTAACAATACTACATGCAGATAATCTATGTGAAATCATTATATAATGATAGATTATACACTTTAGATTACAGAACAAAGCAATGTTTGCGGTGTTCCTGCATAGCTTTGACCAACAGATGTCGCTAGCGTTATTATGAGAAAGTAAGTCGTTATTATGAGAAAGTTTCTCAATATAATGAGAAACTAAGTCATAATTATGAGAAAGTATCTCATTACTATGACTTACAGAATAAATATTTTTTCTCAAAGTGGCGGAAACGGGCTTCCATACAAATGAGATCATAATACTCTTGTTAATATATTTATGTTTGTTATGATGAATAAGAACATGCTGCATAATTTAATAATAGTTACAGACAACCAAAAAAAAAAAAACCCACTGAGAATTCAATTTTAATTAAATAAAAAATAAATTATTTTTTTCTCCATTCAGTTTTTTGTTAGTGAGTCAAAACTGATTTTCCAGTTTAATAGTTAATAGTGAAATCACAATCTAAAACGGAACCAAATGAGATCATAACGCTCTTGTTAATATATTCATGTTTCTTATAATGAATAAGAACATGATGCATAATTTAATAAGTGTGAATTTTTGAAGTTCTTGAAAGGGAAACTGTGAGACATCAATTCAAATACTGCTTAAAAGTTCCTGTAAAAAGACCATTTTATAAATTTGTCTACATACACATTCTACACACATGAATGATTGTTGACTGAGGTTGCCCTTACTGAAACATTTACTACAAGTTGTGCAGGAGCAGTGCAGCCTGAAACACCAAGAGAAAATACTGCTTGCTCTGGTGAAAAAGAATTGGCTGACTGCCAAAAATACAAATATAAACATTTTCTCCAACTACTAACAAAGCACAGAAAATGAAGCTGCAGCTGTGTCTCCCTGATACTATTCCTGAACTTCATAAAATAGTAGACTTTATTCTGTCTCTGTGCCAAACACAGTTTGCTTTCTAAGCTCTTTTACAATGATTAACATACGGATCTCTGGTATTACTGTATTATAAGCTATTAACACATTGTGGCAGCCTGACAACACAACTAGCAAGCAACTGACTCAACAGAGAAAAGAAGAGAAACTGCACTGTGAGAAATGTGCACATTACTGTACAATGTCCATGAATACTGCAATTATGACCTCTACACTACAAAGTTCTCTATCCTCGAATTTACTACTATTTCTTTCAGCAGCAAAAGAGATTTAATCAAGTAAAAAAAAACTAAACTAAACTAAACCTAAAGCCCTAGACTATCAGGACCCTCTCAAATGTCTGAAAAAAATCTAGTTTAAAAGGACCATCTTAAAGGAAGAGTTCACCCAAAAATTATTATTCCAAATGAAAAGAAATAAAGTCACAGGATTGTGGAACAGCATGAGGGTGAGTAAATGAACGATCCCTTTAATCTTTGTCATTTCTGATCTTTCTCAATGTTTGCCTCTCACCTCTCCCAATCTATTTTTGCTGAAGTGTTGGCTGTGCCCCTGCCCCTTCCCAAAGTGCTATTTCTGAGATGAGCTTTCCCCTCTTGCTTGATGGAAACCTGAGGGAGAGAACGATGTCAGCGGGCCAGAAAGAATGTCTGTCCCTCCCTCCTCATGGAGTCGCCTGTCAGTTTCCTATGAGCCAGAGCCTCTGCCATTTGAGCCAGCTGGCTGGCAACCACCAGGCCGCGTTTCATTGGAGTACAGTCATGGACAGAATGCCACAGGCTACAGCATCCCAACACATCAGCGCTTTGAGACGCTTAAATCAGTTACTGACTGAACTATTCACTTTGGCAGGTGCACTTGTCATATTTAGGACATTATTTTGATGAGGGTATTAAACGTCTGAGACCATTAGTGAAAATACTTCTATTTTGCATTTTTCTAATTTAATACTAAATTCTGTCATTTCAAATTAAATTATCAGCACATTATCAGCAATAGGAGTGAAAAGCTGAACTGAAAAATTAGCTAATTTCTAAATAAGTATTTGGTTTCTCCTTCTCCTCCTTTAATTATCCTTAAAGCACAATTATAGCAGCACTCCAACATCATGAACTCCACATATTAATGTAAAATCTGATGATCACAGCATCCAATATTCCTGAGAATGATTTAAACAGCATCTATTTCAATGAAAGGAAGAATATCTGATTGTCTGTACAAAGGAGCTCATATGGTCAAAGTCGCAAATTTGCTAACATTTGATTTAGTGATGCCCCAAAATTAAAAATTCTGTCCAATATAATAAGTCAGTATCTACTTTCATGGCCATTTATCGATAATTGATAAATGGCTGATATTAAAATAGTATACTATTTTGTCTAAATAAATAAACTGGAATCAATCATTTTAAAAGTAAAAATTGATAAAGATAGGATATATATATATATATATATATATATATATATATATATATATATATATATATATATATATATATATATATATATATACACTCACTGGCCACTTTATTAGGTACACCTTGCTAGTACAGGGTTGGACCCCCTTTTGCCTTCAGAACTGCCTTAATTCTTCGTGGCATAGATTCAACAAGGTGTTGGAAACATTCCTCAGAGATTTTGGTCAATATTGACATGATAGCATCACGCAGTTGCTGCAGATTTGTCGGCTGCACATCCATGATGCGAATCTCCCGTTCCACCACATCCCAAAGGTGCTCTATTGGATTGAGATCTGGTGACTGTGGAGGCCATTTGAGTAAAGTGAACTCACTGTCATGTTCAAGAAACCAGTCTGAGATGATTTGAGCTTTGTGACACGGTGCATTATCCTGCTGGAAGTAGCCATCAGAAGATGGGTAGTAGTCACAGTAGTCACTGTAGTCATAAAGGGATGGACATGGTCAGCAACAATACTCAGGTAGGCTGCGGCATTTAAACAATGCTCAATTTGTACTAAGGGGCCCAAAGTGTGCCAAGAAAATATCCCCCACACCATTACACCACCACCACCAGCCTGAACCGTTGAGACAAGGCAGGATGGATCCATGCTTTCATGTTCTTAACGCCAAATTCTGACCCTACCATCTGAATGTCGCAGCAGAAATCGAGACTCATCAGACCAGGCAACTTTTTTCCAATCTTCTATTGTCCAATTTTGGTGAGCCTGTGTGAATTGTAGCCTCCGTTTCCTGTTCTTAGCTGAGAGGAGCGGCACCCGGTGTGGTCTTCTGCTGCTGTAGCCCATCTGCTTCAGGGTTCGACGTGTTGTGCATTCAGAGATGGTATTCTGCATACCTTGGTTGTAACGAGTGGTTATTTGAGTTACTGTTGCCTTTCTATCATCTCTAACCAGTCTGCCCATTATCCTCTGAACTCTGACATCAACAAGGCATTTTCATCCACACAACTGCCACTCACTGGATATTTTCTCTTTTTTGGACCATTCTCTGTAAACCCTAGAGATGGTTGTGTGTGAAAATCCCATTAGATCAGCAGTTTTTGAAATACTCAGACCAGCCCGTCTGGCACCAACAACCATTCCACGTTCAAAGTCACTTAAATCCCCTTTCTTCCCCATTCTGATGCTCGGTTTGAACTTCAGCAAGAGTTGCTGTCATGTGATTGGCTGATTAGCAATTTGTGTTACCAAGCAATTGATACCTAATAAAGTGGCCGGTGAGTGTATGTATATATATATATATATATATATATATATATATATATATATATATACTCTATATTGCCAAAAGTATTGGGTCACCCCCTTCTAATGAACAGGTTTGACTACTTTATTAATTTCCATGAGTACAAATCTTAATGTTTAAGCATATAATGATATTCTAAGGAATTGTGTGCTTCTAATTTTAAAGCAACAGTTTGGACAGGACTCTTTTTTATTCTAACATGACAATGCCTCTGTGTATAAGGCAAGGTTCAAAAAGAAATGATTGATTTAATCAGTGTGGAAGAACTTGACTGGTCTGCAGAAAGCCAAATCCTAATCCAAGCTGAACACCTCTGGTGTGACTTTAAATGCAGACCTTGAGCCAAAAACTCATCACCAAACACCAATGACTTGTACATACACTATATGGACAAACGTATTGGGACACCCCCTTCTTTAGAACAGAAAAAGGCACTTCCAAAACCGTGGCAACAAAGACGGAAACATAATACATGTATTTCAAAATTGTATTTCCATCTCTGTTGCAACAGTTTTGGAAGTGTCTAAAATACCCATATGTACAAGTCATTGGTGTTTGGTAAAGAGTTTTTGGCTCAAGATCTGCATTTAAAGTCACACCAGAGGTGTTCAGCTTGGATTAGGACTTGGCTTTCTGCAGACCAGTCAAGTTCTTCCACACTGACTGAATCAATCATTTCTTTTTGAACCTTTCCTTTTACACAGAGGGATTGTCATTTTAGAATAGAAAAAGGTCCTGTCCAAACTGTTACTATAAAATTAGAAGCACGCAATTCCCTAGAATATCATTATATGCTTAAACATTATGATTTATACTCATGGAAATGACTAAAGTAGTCAAAGCTGTTCGTTAGAAGGGGGTGACCCAATACTTTTGGCAATATAGTGTATGTTAAAATTTACTTGATTTTGCTATCCTCACTTACATAAATGAACTATAGTGTCCTGCACCCACTAGTAAAAAAAAAAAAAAAAATCAAAAATTATATCTGGCATCTGAATATTTTTTGTTTGGTATAAATACATATATATATATATATATATACACACACACACACACACACACACATATATATATACATATATAAATATATATATATATATAAATATATATATTGAACCCCATTGTAAGTATGTGATCAGAGAATTTATATTGTACAAATCTTTAGCTACCTACATAAAAACATTCTGTTTGTGATACCATGTTGCTGGCTATTTTTAATGGTTTAATTGCTCGTAAGTGATTATAACACGGAAGGCCTCCTGCCGTTTATGTGGTGGCTGCCACACTGACACAGCTCCCCTCCAGGAAGACGCCACCAGTGAGTCATCATCAGCCATGAGCCACACCTGCCAGCTGGGATGCAATCTACCACAGACCCTGGGTTTTCCCCGCAGGCCTCTGCAGCAATAAGATCCGTGTTCTACACACACCTGGGACCGGCACAGAAAATCTTTATGGAAACGTCTGCTTCTTACACGCTTCAATTACATTAGAGTCTCTCTACACTAACATCAACAGGTCAGCTCTTGTAAACAGGATGATGGAAAGGGTGCGCCAAATCCAATCAATGTTCATTTGCGAAATCTCTTTGGGCTAATAACGGCTTAATGCCATCTCAATCAAGATGATTTTTCAAAATGTTTACAGTTTCCTAATCGCCAAAGAGCAAGCGTTTACTGCAGACGCACTTGTCTTGGCTTGACAGCAAACATCAAATATGCATTACAGTGGCATATTGAAGACTAAGCAGCATTGTCAACGACAAACTAAAATGTGGCTTTGAACTCCAGAGGCTGGGATGGTCTCATAAACAGCCTGTTCTGCACTTTAACAGCTGAAGCATCAGAAAACACTGGATTTCTTTGAAAACGGTGGTCGACACAGGGTCCTTTGTACTTCCAGCAGCTAGAAGACAGGAAAAGGGATGCAAAAAGCTGTGAAAACAGTCAAGCGTTTTCATTTGAACACTTCCTGTCAAAGTTCCAGTGAATGACAGATTCCACTCTGCCTCACGGATGAGGCAAAATCTGATTTCATGAAGAGCCCCCAAAGACATCGATCAAATTCTTTCAGCATTTTGGGCCCTGAGTGTGAAAATAACAAGTTTTGAGATTGAGCCATCTTGGGTTTCTGTCATTACTCCAGAGGGTAGGCATAAAAAAGTATAAAAACGGAGGAAGAGTGAGACCCCTGAGCAGGCTAGACGAGTCATATGACACAGCTCAACTCCCTCCAGAGCTCTGCTTTAAACTCATTAGAAGGATATGGGTGGCAAAGGACCACTGCTTGCAGGCATATCAAATAGCGCTGCTGCACATTCATTATGAAGGTTTGCCCTATTATGAGCTAGAAAATGCAGTGCAATGACATTGTAATTAATGAGATTTTTTTTTCTTCATGCAAATGGAGTATATTACTCTGGAAGAGGTATTTCGCCTTATGTACAGGGCTCTGACTTCCTGTTACATAATAATCACACCTAGGCAGACATGCCATAAAGCAGTTCTGTCTCTTCATATATTTTCTTCCACGGTGAACAAGGATAGATTGACACAGTAATGAGACAGTAAATTGGTACAGTCCTGTTAGTCATGCACACAAGTCATTTTCTCTGAACACGTCACGCACTGCGTAAGAGACTGGTAATAAAGCGGTTCGGCGGATGAAATATAAGTGCGCTGAAGTACATGCTGATGTTAAATCCATTTTAACTCTCCAGTCAGCTTGGAAAACAGAGCGAGACGACGGCTTTTACAGTAATTGGAGTCTGCAGAGAATCCATTATGGCTCTGAGATGGGGAACAGTGGCTGGGGTCCTGCCCACATGTCCCTTATAACACACCAGTCATCTTTTGATTCCTAGATTTCAAATGTTCAGACCACTAATTGAGAGTTTTGAGGCTTGAGCGCCTTCCATGTGTTACTGTCTCTCGTATTATTCATATTCTTCTTCTTTGCACAATTGAACGCTCGATCGCCATAGTAATTTAGGGATTTTGTTCTTTTATGAAGTTCCAGCAAGGAAGCCTGATCTAGATCCTTGCCAAGAGCTTCCGCTTCGGTGAGTATCGGCATCGGCTATTGACCAAAATGAGTTGAAAAATATTGCCATTTTGGATATCGGCAAAAATCCAAAAACATGCATCCAGAGATTGTCTTAATGTAGGGAGGGTCTGTATTACTTACTATTGGAGAAAGTATAACGGCTAACTTGGATCACGTGTCCTTTAACAACCAGTCACATTACAGCCTTTACGGATACCATAGGAATGAATGGGAAATGCAGTAAGCCAAATCACACCTGTCGCAGTGACTTCTCTTATAAAACAGCATTTTTTTTTGTGGTAAACTCTAAAACTATTTCAATCCAAAAGTAATGTTTAGTGTAAAACATGTTGAAGATTAGCAGATAGGCTGTCGATTCATTAAATGATTAGCCGTTTCCTCTAAAAAGCTGTTTATTTAGCGTAGTGAAGCCTCTCCTCCATTGACAATCAATTAAAAAAAAATGGCCTCTAGTCTCCTTTCCCATGTACTGCTAGACCGGAAGCGTTAGCATTAGCCGTTATGCTTTTTTGGCTAATGGTTGCAGGCATGCCTTCTAGTGGCTTTTGTGCATCCCTAATTATTATTATTATTTTTGTTATTTAATCCCACTCAGAGCTATCAAGCCTGAGGAATCTTAAACAGCCGAGTTTCAGTTGATAAGAAAATACTTTATCACTGTTATAAAGAGACTTTTTCCTTATCCTTACTAATATTATTGTGATACTAACTATCAGATATTTATTAACTTTTTATTATAATATTTTCTCCAAATTTCTTCACTTTCACATATCATTTGCAGGTGGTTCAGTTAAACCCTCATTTTGGCAGAAAGCATTCAGCAAAATTTTGACTTGTAGTGTGTAGTTGACCATAAGTTGTAGTTTAATAATAGCACACTATATCACAATTTTGATTCTAATTTGAGTCAATGTGCAGCCCTAACACTCATACTTTTACTTACCCAGGCCAGGAGGAATTTCCGGACATGGTGGTAATGGCTTAGGGGTCGGCAGTGTGTGGTTGGCCTCTGGCTTGGTGCTGGGCAGAAGATGGTCAGCTGTGGCCAGGTAGCTAGCAAAGGTAGTGTTGGGCCTTCCGCTGGAGAAATTATAAAAGTAGTGGTGGGGTCCTCGTGAGCTGTTCGCTCCACGGCCATTGTTGAAACGGCTGAAGATGTCGAAGCGCTGGCTGTAGACATCAAAGTAGAGGATCATCATGATGAGGAAGTGCACCAGGCAGAGCAACAGCACAGCCTTGCAGATCCGCTCCAGGGTCCGGCCCAACATCAGCCGGCTCATGGTCAAAGCCACACGGCACGCTCCGCTACACGCATCCGGTCAACGTCACCTCTCCGCGCCGCTGAACCCTCCCGGACTGCAATTTACTAATATCTCCTACAAAACAAAAACGAGGGGAGTTACATTAGACTCCTGTGCATTTATGATTTCACTGTTGGGATGAGACCAAACTTCAGATGCATATCAAGCCTTAAAACAAAGTACAATTCCAAATGCAGAAAAAGCTTTCAACTAAAGCATTGTGTATTGTTAGGTTTAAATGCTCTCTTTTGCAGCAGACAATTACTGTTTAACCAAACACTAATTATGTTAATACGATGTCAGAGTAGCTTCACTATAGCTGTGCTAATACTGCAGTAGTAGATGTGCTAATAATATGTGCTTGAATGTTACATAGTTCATTTATAGCATTTAAATTAGTAGCCCTTAATTAGTTTTGCTTTAGCACCCGGATTCTATAATGGAGTGGCAGTGGCAATCCAACATGCTACCAAAATATTTCAAATGTACACTACACTACTACTAATAATTATTATTTATTTATTTACTGTTTATTTAGCAAGGATGCATTATATTGATCAAAAATGACAGTAAAGACATGTATAATGTAAAACAAAATATTTGTATTTCAAATAAATGTTGTTCTTTTGAACTTTCTATTCATCAAAGAATCCTGATAAAATGTTTTACAGTTTACAGAAAAAAAGCTATTTTCTACACAAAATGAGCACAAAAATCAGCATATCAAAACAATTTCTGAAAGTCCATGTGACACTGAAGTCTATAACTGTAAAAAATCAGCTCTGACTTCACAGTGATCAATTACATTTTAAAATATATTAAAATAGAAAACACTTAAAAATCTTTGACTCTAAACTTTTGAACAAAAATGTTTTACATCAAACACTGATATTAACAGTAAAATTAATATTAAGTTTATGGTTTGACTAAAGCCAATGTTTTACATTTTTGTGAATTATAATTTTGGAAAACTTTATAAAACACATTGCTTTTGCTATTTTAGCAATATGTTGCTATATAGTTAGCTGCATTTTATAATTTGCACTTAGAATTGTTTTTTCTTGTTGTTCACAGCTTGAAGAGACCCACCAGCTGTGAAACACTGATTTTAATCATTAATAATTTATTAAATGAACATAAGCAACCTAGAATCTT
Source organism: Spinibarbus caldwelli (assembly GCA_039654775.1). Lineage (NCBI taxonomy): Eukaryota > Metazoa > Chordata > Actinopteri > Cypriniformes > Cyprinidae > Spinibarbus > Spinibarbus caldwelli. The sequence goes on from CM077235.1 coordinate 23,085,952, forward strand.
GTGAGTACATTATTGAAGTTGGACTGACACTAGGGTTACGCCACATTTTAATTATAGAATAAGACTGCTTTGTACATCTTGGATCCATGGCAATTATTAATCATATGCATTTGAAAATATGCAATTAACTCTGAAGATGAATGATCTTTAACATAAAATCCCTTTTTCACATCATTATTTTTCTGCGTAATATTGATAAACTCCAAAGTCGCTTTCAAAGCCCCATTAACCATGTGAAGCAAAAATAAATGTAAGAAAAATCTATTCAAGACAATGCAATTTACACAGCAACAGTGCAACTCCAGCTTTCTCCAGGTTTAATTGGGATAAACTACAAAACACTTAATAGCTGTCCAAGTCTTGCTGAGAGCAATTACAATGTTGATGGGATTTTCCAATCAACCCTAAGTGTAAGAGGCCAAAGGCAAGGAAGTTTATGACTCAACAGACTACAGCCTGAAGTCAAGAGACCTGTGGCTAATTTCTCCCTCTCACTCTCTCCTGGCGTGATCGCTGGATGAAACTGGATGGGAAAGCCTCTTGATTTCACACATGGCCAGCTGTTGAAAGCTCCCCCGCGGCAGTTAGGATGGGGGGCTCACATCAGCAGCTTGTAAGTGCTAATGCACAGGGTGACCGTGTGGGGAAGGAAGTATAGGATATTCGGATCTCTCAACACCTGCAGAGACTGGGCCCGTAACTACACCTCACCTGCACCCTCGTCCACTACTCCACCTAGCATGTGTGACTCCTCTGCAATAACCATCATCAGCACTAGGGGAAAAAAAAAACCCTGTCTGACACAATTCAAACGGCTCAGCCTGGTTTGAGCTCCTTTAGGGAATCGCTCAACACTCACCAACCCCCATAATGAATCACACTGGCAGTCACAGACACGGGAACAAGCCAAAAATACTGCTACTGAGAGGTGAGAGAAGAGGTAAGATACAAAATAAAGAATAGAAGATGACTGGGGGGTGGGGGAGGGGGGCTGTCACAAAAAGGGAAATGAAGTGCAAGGAGTCAACGGACAGAAGGAAGACAACAACAGCAGAGAGAGAAATTATACAGCAGCGTCTGAATTCCTGTATTTCATCGGATTCGATGAAAAACCTACTTCTGGACTGCTAACGAAATATGTTGCGTAGGTTGTCAGGGATTAGCATTAAGTTATCCAAAGGAGAGTGTATGGAGGCTTTAACTGAATCAAAAGGTCATTTTATCTTTAAAGGGTTAGTTCAGCCAAAAATGAAAATTCTGTCATTAATTACTCACTCTCATGTCGTTCCAAACCCCTAAGTCCTTCGTTCATCTTTGGATCACAAATTAAGATATTTTTTGATGAAATCCTAGGGCTTTCTGACCCTGCATAGACAGCAATGCAACTGAAACGTTCAAGGCCCACAAAGGTAGTAAGGACATCTTTAAAATAGTCCATGTGACATCAGTGGTTCAAATTTTATTTTATGAAGCTACGAGAATACTTTTCGTGCGGAAAGAAAACAAAAATAATGACTTTATTCAATGATTTCCGGATCAGTCTCCGCCGCAAATCACGATAGTACCACGAAGCATGCAAAATCATTTAATAAAGTCGCTATTTATGTAATGGCAAAGGTGAATTTTCAGCAGCCATTACTCCAGTCTTCAGTGTCTCATGATCCTTCAGAAATCATTCTGATATGCTGATTTGGTGCTCAAGATGATTTGGTGCTCATTATTTGATGAACAGAAAGTTAAGAAACAGTATTTATTTGAAACAGAATTTTTTTTTTTTTTGTCTTTGTCTTTTTCCCCCCTGTGCACTTGCACTATTAAAACAAATGTAAAATCAGGTCATGCATGAGTACAATTTAACCATGACAAACTAACTTTTGTGGTACATATAGGACTTACACTTTAAAAGAGCCACCCAGCTCATAATTCTCTGCATTTTTGTCTTTTCATCTCCTGTGGCCTTATGGGACACCAAAGTGTCCAATGGTTGCACACTCCCAGCAGTATATCATTCAGTTATTGTTCAGTTACTTTAACAAGAGACCTGAAATCTGTCTCTCAGCCTCACTCACGGTTCCCTCTAATTATCGCATTTCCTGTGATCATTCAGGTTAACTGCCAAGGAAAACCAACAGAGACTGTGTGCATCTTTCTCTGGAGCTGGAGCTGGAGCTGTGGGTGGATGTTTCAGCACAGTAATGGTCCTTAATATAGGACATCAATATAACACTAACCCAATAAGACTGAGGTCACTCTAAGTTGCTACTCCTTTGATATATGGTCTTCTCTCAAAAATGCATTTGCAAACTCCTTGTCTTTGCTTTTGCTGTCAACAGCTCCTTCTCAAACTTTACTATCTTCTATGAACTAGAAGTTTGTCTCAAAGAATATACTGTATGCTGAAGTCCCAATACCAAAGCTCTTAAAATATTCATCACAGCTCCAAAGGCCTTGTAGAAGAAGAAGACACCCTTGGCAAAATTTTGAGCAAAAAGACTTTCTCCAAAGTTCTTACCACACATCATTTACTTAGCTTCACTTCTTAGCCACCAGACAGTACAAAGCTTTTTTATCAAAAGCGCTTTATAGCTAAATTTCAACTGTCATTTTGGGAATAAAGCAGTATAGAATGACAATAAAATTAATTAGTAAGGCTATATCAAACCAGCTACTCTTTTCAAATGCTATCCTAACCAATTCTTAAATAAATGGAACACTTCCAGATGCCCTAGAATAAATTCCACAGGATTGTGCTCATTAATTTAGTATATCCACTTAACTGTGATATTATTCATACTCTCAAAGAGGGACTTACTATGCATGCACTGGTTCTCAAAGCCTCTGTTGAAAACGCCAATGTTAATGAGGTTATATTTTTGAACACTCCAGAAGTTAGCAATTTGGTCTCAATAAAGTCAGGATCAATAATAAGCCAAGCCCTTGAATTACATACTGTTCCACATTAGACTAACTTAATAAACTAAAAAGAAGATTGACACTAGCACAAACTCAAGCAGCTCAGGCTGACCCATAACAGAATTAGCCAGAAATAGAGGCTAATGAATATTTTACATCCCACCTATGTCATAAACTAATGGGTGAAAAAAGCAAGGTTTTACATCGACACAAGGGAATCCATCAAATAAACTGCTAACAAAATGTGTACAGCCTCTATATGCTTAATTTTTTATAACCAACAAACCGAACAGTGGCACTTTCTTGGTTTGCATTATTCATGTTGGCCTTCCAACCCAACATTCACTAAACAATCAAATGTAGAGTAAACAGTAAAAAGGAGGGATTATACAAAATGCATTTTAAATTGAACTTACAGTGTTATTTAGCAAGCTTTTTGGGCTATATTATAATGACCTACGTTTAAATGACAGTCAAAATATATTAAGTAGCCTATTTTTATATTTTTTTTAGTTTTATAAGGGTTAATGTCATAAGTAGGGACATTATGTACATACAGTTTGTGATCAGTAAGATTTAAATAAAATAAATAAATAAAAGTTGCTTTAAATAAAAAATGAGAGTAAAGACATTTATAATGTAACAATAGATTTCCATTTCAAATAAATGTTATTTTGAACTTTCTATTCATCAAAGAATCCTGAAAAAAATCAGGGTATACACAAAAATATTAATTATCACAACTGTTTTCAACAGTGATAATAAGAAGAAATGTTTATTGAACAACAAAGCAGCATATTAAAATGACTGCTGAGCGATCATATGACACTGTAATGTCTGCTGAAATTTCAGAATTTAATATCTTTTTAAATATATTAAAATAGAAAACCATCCCCAAATGTTTGTGTGTGTCATTTTACACCAAAGTCTATTTTTCATAAGAGACAGTTTTATGGGAGCAGAAGGATTGCAGGCCACCAATTAAACACTGAATAGTCATTCAAGGCTGTTATTCATGATTTGAAGAAAAATAATTGTGTGGGAATTGTACCGTGTCCTTCCTGAAGACAAAGCGACAAAGCAACAGCTAAGATGGAAAAAGAAACAGGTGAAGCGCAGCATGAGTGAGTCAATAAAGAAACATCTGGTGGAGTGGGAGGGTTATCTTGTGCTTCAGAAAGCACATCTGCATCAGGAAATGACAGATCCAGCCATCTCCCACTGCCTAAAGCACTTTCCAACAATGTATTAATCACTCTCTCATGCTCTCTTTCACACACAGTTGTAACTTCCATATGTGATTGTGACATTAAAATGGACAGACCACTGAGTTCTGGGAGATTTAGGTGGGCAGCCTCTCCAGTTTCTCCATAATTCAAAATGACATTAATGGCTTCGGTTCACAAAAGACTCATCAGTCATCTATTTACAAACTGCCCAGATGGAGGCATAAATGTGATATGTAATGGCTCAGGAACCACAGATTCTGGTTCTGGTCAGGCGACAGATTGTATTGAGAGCTATAATTGATAAACACTAATGTGCCATAATGCATTTGGGTGATTCTTCAATTGGGAACTCTTTGAAACCTTGACAAATGAAACGTCACATGTCTTGGAATAAATACATGTTCATGGCCACTGATATTGTGTTTGTGATGGTAATGACATTTTTGGAGAAATAAGCCTTGAACAAGTTAGTTAGCAGTCAGTTCAGTTTGAATCTATAAAAACTGAACTATAATTCTAAAATAATAACAGATAACCAATGAAAAGTACTCTCAAATCATGAGAGAAAAAAACTTACAAAATTACATTTCTGATCCTCATGTGCTCCCCTGTTGCTTCTAATTTTCATCATAACCAAATATATTTTTTGCAAAAATGTAATTGCTCTCTGAAATGATGGGTGTGATGCCAATTCAATTTTTTTTTCTTAGGGAAAGTGCAAACTAGTTTCCTAATTTGAATACCTTTTATATTATGGGTGCAAGCCCCAAAAAATCTGGCAAATTTTACCTTCCTCCACTATTGCTTGTAGACATTTTTAATACTAAAAATTTATAAAAAAATTAATCGAAGACATGAAAACAGCTTAAAGCTGGCCAGAATATTTTAAAACCATTTCTTCTCTAAAATCAACCTAAGAGACAAAGGTTCCCCTAACTGAAGACTAACCCATCTGCAATCAAAAACTTTCAAACAACATATTTTTTGCATTTATAACAATGCAAAAAAACAATAATAAACTGGGCCCAACCCAACAAGCTGTGCCTTTCTTTACTGGAAGCATTTTCCATTTTGGTTTTCCTCCAAGATTAAAAAGCCCTATAGCCACCCTCCTGTTCTCATTCAAAATACAGTAGATGAAAACACAATTCACCTCGGAGCTCTTCTCATCCTCATGATGGAAAAACTCACGCTCTCTTATCAGGCTCATTTTCAAACAACATGCTAAGACTTGACATGAGGGGATTCAACCCATCCAGCTCCTCCTGAGAGAAATTAATTAGGCCTAGAGACGCCAATCAGGCCCTGACTTTGATGTTTAAAAGCAAGAGCATGTTTAATAGGGTGGCAGTGAGCCACTCAACAGACAGGAAACTTCATCATACATGTGTGAGGGACTGCGACTGTCAGCAGCACTATGATCAGTACAAATCATCAGCTCCGTATAAAGGGCAAAATGACTGAAAAGGGTTTTCTCCATTGCTTTACTTCTGGAAAACTACCCAAATTATAAATTTAAAAAGAAACAAATTATGGGTAGGGTCACTCAAGCATATTATATCTGAAAACGGAGAACTACAATCATGCACATTTTGGCTTTTACAATCATTTTGAAATTATCTTTCATTAAGAGAACTGCCACCACAGAAAATTATATATATTGGAGATGTCAAGAGAACTGTGGCTTATATTTAACTTAATTGCCATTATTTGTAAATTGATTTAGACTTGAATAGATGACTCAAGACAGGTCATTTCTTCACAGAGTGAAATTTGAGCTCCAAACTCAGTGACTTAATAACAGAAAATATTAATGGGCTGTCATTAAAAAACAGCTATTTTCATATCTACTATGCGCAAAGTTCACAAGCAAAATTAAACCAATTTGATAGAAAGGTGACCATATTGAAAACAGTAATTACTGGCACTCATCAAACATTTATTGTTAATTAGCTACAAATTCTACAAATGAATTGACATGGACAACATAAATGTGTGAATATTCACACAATATACAGGTGCATCTCAAATAAATTAGAATGTCGTGGAAAAGTTCATTTATTTCAGTAATTCAACTCAAATTGTGAAACTCGTGTATTAAATAAATTCAGTGCACACAGACTGAAGTAGTTTAAGTCTTTGGTTCTTTTAATTGTGATGATTTTGGCTCACATTTAACAAAAACCCATCAATTCACTATCTCAACAAATTAGAATACTTCATAAGACCAATAAAAAAAACATTTTTAGTGAATTGTTGGCCTTCTGGAAAGTATGTTGATTTACTGTATATGTACTCAATACTTGGTAGGGGCTCCTTTTGCTTTAATTACTGCCTCAATTCGGCGTGGCATGGAGGTGATCAGTTTGTGGCACTGCTGAGGTGGTATGGAAGCCCAGGTTTCTTTGACAGTGGCCTTCAGCTCATCTGCATTTTTTGGTCTCTTGTTTCTCATTTTCCTCTTGACAATACCCCATAGATTCTCTATGGGGTTCAGGTCTGGTGAGTTTGCTGGCAAGTCAAGCACACCAACACCATGGTCATTTAACCAACTTTTGGTGCTTTTGGCAGTGTGGGCAGGTGCCAAATCCTGCTGAAAAATGAAATCAGCATCTTTAAAAAGCTGGTCAGCAGAAGGAAGCATGAAGTGCTCCAAAATTTCTTGGTAAACGGGTGCAGTGACTTTGGTTTTCAAAAAACACAATGGACCAACACCAGCAGATGACATTGCACCCCAAATCATCAGACTGTGGAAACTTAACACTGGACTTCAAGCAACTTGAACTATGAGCTTCTCCACCCTTCCTCCAGACTCTAGGACCTTGGTTTCCAAATGAAATACGAAACTTGCTCTCATCTGAAAAGAGGACTTTGGACCACTGGGCAACAGTCCAGTTCTTCTTCTCCTTAGCCCAGGTAAGACACCTCTGACGTTGTCTGTGGTTCAGGAGTGGCTTAACAAGAGGAATACAACAACTGTAGCCAAATTCCTTGACATGTCTGTGTGTGGTGGCTCTTGACCCCAGCCTCAGTCCATTCGTTGTGAAGTTCACCCAAATTCTTGAATCGATTTTGCTTGACAATCCTCATAAGGCTGCGGTTCTCTCAAATCTTTTTCTTCCACACTTTTTCCTTCCACGCAACTTTCTGTTAACATGCTTGGATACAGCAATCTGTGAACAGCCAGCTTCTTTGGCAATGAATGTTTGTGGCTTACCCTCCTTGTGAAGGGTGTCAGTGATTGTCTTCTGGACAACTGTCAGATCAGCAGTCTTCCCCATGATTGTGTAGCCTAGTGAACCAAACTGAGAGACCATTTTGAAGGCTCAGGAAACCTTTGCAGGTGTTTTGAGTTGATTAGCTGATTGGCATGTCACCATATTCTAATTTGTTGAGATAGTGAATTGGTGGGTTTTTGTTAAATGTGAGCCAAAATCATCACAATTAAAAGAACCAAAGACTTAAACTACTTCAGTCTGTGTGCATTGAACTTATTTAATACACGAGTTTCACAATTTGAGTTGAATTACTGAAATAAATGAACTTTTCCACAACATTCTAATTTATTGAGATGCACCTGTATATTTGTAAGGAACAGCTATCACTCATTTTCTCTTAACACGGCCATGCACACTTTTAGTGTCTTAAATTTTCTCTGAGGCCAGCAACAAGCCAAGCAATATCTCACACCAAAGAGTGTGAAACTTATTGCACTCGAAGGCATGTATGAACTAGTGAGGTGTGAACATAACTAATTACATTATAGTTATTTTCTGCTGAAAATCTCTATTGCTTTGCTCCAAAACCTATAGCTGCCTTTGGAGGGAACATTATAAGGCATATGTGACCCTGGACCACAAAACCAGTCTTAAGTAGCACGGGTATATTTGTAGCAATAGTCAAAAATACATTGCATGGGTCAAAATTATTGATTTTTCTTTTATGCCAAAAATCATTAGGATATTATGTAAAGATCATGTTCCATGAAGATATTTTGTAAATTTCCTACCATAAATATATCAGAACTTAATTTGGACAACTTTTCTCAGTATTTTGATTTTTTTTTTTTTTTTTTTTTTTGCACCCTGATTCCAGATTTTCAAATAGGTGTATCCCACAAAAAAAGCATTCCAACTGAATTGTAAATGGGTTAGTTCACCCAAAAATGAAAATTCTGTCATTAATTACTCACCCTAATGTCATTCCAAACTAAAACCCAAGACCTAAGACTATTGTAACAATGTCCTTACTACCTTTCTGGTCCTTGAACGTGGTATTGCGTTGCTGTCTATAGATGGCCAGAAAGCTCTCGGATTTTATCAAAAATATCTTAATTTGTGTTCCGAAGATGAACAAAGATCTTACAGGTTTGGAAGGACAATTACACCAGTGTGACATTACACCAGGAGTATAATATGATACAGTATTTGGCATATCATACCATAAACAAATACAATTAGCCACACTGTAGCCTTATTTTTAATTATAGACTGCACTATATACTGCCATTTCCCAAAATAAAATAAATTTTTTTTTTGTTTTTTTGGCAGCAGACCAAAAAATACATATTTTCACTTGCACAAACTAGTGACGAAAGGGGATTGCATCCACTCACTTCCCAGCACAGCCACATGGATGTGAGGTAGAGGGGTCAGTGGCATGACATGTCATAGCCGTGCAGGACTAAAGAGTTGATAAACACTCATGGCAGCAGGTGAAGAGAGTCGAGCTGAGAGTCATTGGCCTCTGGCTATCATTTCATTACTCTGAATCCCAGCCTCCCTGTGCACATGACACCATTCACCTCACACTGGCACACATCCCTAAACCTGTGCTCCAGAGCTCTGCAAACAACATATGCTACATGCCACTTCATAAAACACTTACACTTCTATTAATGTAAAGAGCACTTCATTCTGTTCAAATCTGGAGGGGTGTTAAAAACAGAGGAGGTCGCTTTTTACGACTTTTAATTGGACTCTTAATAAAACCTTAATGAATCAGACGAAGATATTGATATTCGCTACAGGAATATATGGATCTGGGACATAAAGACCTTCGTTAATCAAGGTTATTGGCATGTTGCACCGTATTGACAAGTAATATTCTCTAATAGCCTAAAGTGTTCTCCATTCTGCCAATATTTTGTGATGTATATTTATGATTACGTAATGTAAAAATGTTTTCTTCCATTCAAAGTATAACACTAGGCACTACACAGATATATTTGTTTGAGCATCCGATCAACTCAACACATGGCTCAACCAATGATGTGAGTTTGGGGGGCGGGGTTATCTGTTTCACTGACCAATGGCAGACTGGGGGAGTGATTAGGAAAAATAGCTACATTGTCCAAATAAAATAATGCTTTAGTCTTTTTATATTAACTTCACTACAGGGAAAAATACACCACAGAACAATGTATCGTTCACTGGTACTACTAAAACACAAAAACTAAATTCAGTGAGGAACCCTAAATCAATTTTCTTTAAAAAGAAACATAATACAGGCATAAGTTGTTTTGCATAAGCTTCAAACAGCTTTGGCAATACTCTAGTTAAAGCTGTCAAGCTCAAATTGGGTTACAAAGTCATACTCAACAAAACATCCCAGAAGAAAACCCCACCCACTAATCGCTAAAGATTAAAATGAGCTTAATTAGATGCTTCATATTGAGTGGTAGGTGGCTAAGAGCCCACATACTGAAAATATCCGCCTAAAATTCCTTGACCTAAGACGATTTTTCCACATTAAAAGTGTGCTTTTCTGTCTGCAGGCTTCCATCCTCCTCTGGCTGGAAATCTATGGCCAGCACCTGTTCAGTAGGATGCAAACGTGACATCAATTTCAGATTATACTGAATGGTACTCTGCTTGAAGACCCACTCAGCTACGCTTTCAATCTCACCACGAGTGTAGCCTACACTTTTCAAAACACATTCAACTCACTCCTGTGATGTAAACATTACTTACAAGATTCTGTGCTGTGCTATGTTGTGTTGTGTTACCCTCTCTACAATAGCTTGACTATGTGAGAAAATGAGAGGTCTGAGAAATACGGAGGTGTGAAAAAGGAAATAATATGATACTAAAATGTCAGTTATATCGTAGATAAAACAATGTATTATTTAATCTTTGCAGTTTAACCAAATTAAATAAATATTCCATGCTCAAAACAAGCTAAGTTAATTGCAACAAAAAAAAAAATTTCAATCTGTACCTCATTTTTCTTGAAAACAACAACAAAACAAATAAAAACTTGGGTTACAGTGAGGCACTTGCAATGGAAGTAATTGAAGCCAATGATACACAAGCTTTAACAGAAGAATTAATCTAAGTGCTTTTATAAAATTGTAACCTTCACATCATACTTTTTTTTTTGCATTATTTATATACAATTGCAATATTTTTTTTTTTTTTTTGTATTTTAAGTGTTCATTTACATTTTTGTTTGTTTTATTATTTTTGTTATGTTTTTACAGAAGAATTAATCTAAGTGCTTTTATAAAAACTATTTTTATTATATATTTTTTGGTATTTTTGTTTTCATTTACATTTTTGTTTCAGTTTTATTACTTTTGTTATGTTTTTTAGTTCATTTTTTATTAGTATTCTAATATTTCTATTTAGCATTCATTTATTTTTATTTTAGTTTTAGTAGTGCCTTAACTTATTTTATCTCAGTTAGTTTCAAATGCGACATTTCAAATGTCTTTCCATCTACTTATATTTTATTTCAGCTTTCAATGAACAAAAATAATTTTACTAGTTTTACCAACACTGCTTCACATTTCTGCTTTCAAATCCTCCAAAAACTGTAACCTCAAGAAAATGTGAGACGAGTTACTTTTTTTGTTAGTAATAATCAACATTATATCACAAATGCAGTCGACTGAGCTTAACTTGTGTTGAACCCGGAATATATAACAAGGCCAACTCAAGCTTGACATAGTTTCAGCTGCCTTACATGAACACTAAACAGTTATATAATCGAGTCCTTTTACTACATTTCAGCGTTTGAAATGTATCTAATCCTGAACATCACAAAGGTAAGTCATCGCACCGACGTGTGAACCCGAGCAGCTAATTATGAGACAGCATTGTCTCTATATACAGTCTATATCACAGCACACAAACAAGCAGAAGGAAGTCTTGGGTGGCTGCGCTCCAGCTCTGTTAGCTTGTAAGCTCCACAGACCGCAGCCCCAGCTTTTGCCTGCCTCAAGTCCAGCTGCTCACTCTACTCAGAGCCAAGAGACAAATTAAACCGCCACAGCTGAAGCCTTCGTTTGGACGGACCTCTAAGTTGGCATCTGGATAGACTTAGACATGATTATCCCCATTCACCTAAATACTCTTGCAACTGCCTAAGAAATAAACTACAACCGACAAACACATTCTGTACTCCCGGGCGCAACTAGACTTGGTCTGATATCATTAATAATTTGTTATTTTCAAGCTCATGAGGGCAGGAAAATGAACTTTCAACTTTGAGGAAGAGACAAAAATCAGACAAAGTCGGTGTTCAAACAAAGCAGTCCACTTCATGCCACCTTTGTATCACGGGGTCTCACTGTTCCCATGACAACAAATCCCAACACCCAATGATTTCACTTCTCATCTGTATGACCAGCGATCTGGTGTCCAAATTTGCAGTTCAATAAAAAACGATATAAAATGTCCCCTAATTTCCAATCAAAAGCAAGAAAAGGAATCGCGGCAGACTCGAAAGGTCATTTATCTCTGGTGGATGGAGGAAGATTAGCCAAACAGAGCAGCTCCTGTTTAAAACAAACTGTAAAATGGACCAATGGACAATCCGCCCTTGGGCTTTCAGGTATCGCGCTGCAGAAAGAGAGCTTAAAAAGCAGATTGTGTGGGTGAATGAGAGGAACAGATACAGATGCTGAGAGAAAGTCATTTAGAGGATCCACTGAGAACTAATGGAGCACATGCCAGACGGCAAAAATGATTGACTGCAAATGAGTCAAGCTGAAACAACAAATTACCACCTTAACTTTCCATCTATTCTATACATATGCGTAGCATTTATGTTCACCATCATAACACTGTTAAAGTAGTTTAAAACAAGTGGAACAGCCTTTATACTGAAACAGAATAATTGGAAACAATGCTAGTCCGCTTCAACCTACTATGCCTAAAAAAAATAAAAAATAAAAAAAAAACACGTAAATAATATTTTGTTTATTTGAAATTTATTTAAAAAATTAGGAGCAAAACCTGTTGTGTTAAAAACTGACTCACAAGTTTCAATCCTTCCTGACAAGTGTGTGTTATTGGTCACACTTTATTTTAAGGTCCAATTCTCACTTTTAACAAACCTTTAACTATGACTTTTGCCTCAGTAGACTCCTAATTTGCTGCTTATTAATAGTTAGTAAGGTAGTTGTTAAGTTTAGGATTAGGGATGTAGAATATGGTCATGCAGAATATGTGCTTTATAAGTACTAGTAAACAGCCAATATGTTAACAATAGGCATGCTAATAAGCAACTAGTTAATAGTGAGAATTGGTCCCTAAACTAACCATGTTACCATGTTATTGTTAGGGATTTTGACTGTAACATCCAAGATGGAAAATGTTCAGCAGAAATAGACCCGATAAAGGATTACGAAAGGTTAAAGAAAGAAAAACTGTTTGTTTACAACTGAAACAAACAGTCCTAAAACCCCATTTGCATTACACCTTAAAAAAAATGTTGTTTTGTGGAAGTGCCTCAGTACCATATACTGTACGAGCTGACAATAAGCAAATCTGATATTTATTTAAGAATGAACTGTATTACAATATGTGCAATTAACAAGATATACTGCAATCACTGATTAAATAAATAGGGAAGACAGCTGCATGTTAATTGGACCCCATAAACAGCAGTTGCAATGAGACTAATGTGCCAAGATGTGCTCTCGTCAATAATTTACTAATCAAAAGGTTAATAGGAAATTGTTTAATATGTGCCAAACTTAAAAATACTCAACGAATATCTAGTTACTCCAGCCTTGATTCATAAACCACCTTTAGAAAGCTTACCACACAATATTCAATAACACTTCCTATTAAGTCTGTAACCATAATGGATTAACCAATTATAAAAGATTTTAAAATGTACCTATTCATGCTTAAGAAAGAGTATAGACATGAAATATGGCTTTTAAGTCAATGTATAACCATGAATAGGTATTACAGTGTTGTTTGTTATGATAATGTGATTAAAAAGATGTATTTTAAGGCATTAACAATGCATTCAAAACACCATTGTTATGCATTATACATACAGACTTTATAAAAAGTGTTACTCTGAATTGTTCTCCATGCTCACAGATCTTCGGCCACAAAGCCACGGATGTCCTGCCAGCATCCTATCTGGAGACACTGGGCAAGATGCTGTCCATGGATGCTGTGGGTACCATTACACAGCATCATCCCATACTCGACTCTGCGGGGAGGAGCTGAAATGTGCATGTCGATTTAAAAAAAAAAAAAAAAGACTATTTTTGTGGTATTGCGATCTGGCCAAGAGTTGAGATTGTATAGGAGGCATCTCTACGTGGAATATCTCTACGCCTTGATCAAGATGGCAGGCAATAAAGATAGCATGCGATATAAGAGGAAAACAAAGAGCATCGTTCAAAGGAACTCATGCAGAGATTAAAAAAAAAAAAAAAATTTTTTTTCAAATTTGCAAACCTTGAACACAAACATGCCATTTCTTACCTTGATCCTTTGCAAGCCAGAGAGAGCTCCTCTATAAGGGATTCATCTTTGCTGTATTCACTTCAGCTGACTGTCTATTTCGGAAGAACTATCAGTTTCAGCCATAAATGTGTCATCTGTGTGAAATACAGTTAGTTTTATCATAATATCCATACAAGACGAGGGAGTTACTTGCCGGATAGCGTTATTTCTTTCTGCCGACAACGCCGATTAATTCATTTTTCGGAAAGAAATGCACACTGATGAAAGGATTATGCCATATTGCAGGAATATTATATATCTCCATGTTGTTGAGAGCCCTTGACAGCAGCGTACACTCCAGTGATGAGACTAAATATTTTGCCGTGTATTTTCATCTGTCCGTTCAGTGTTTTTGGCGAGAGATGATGGGTGTGCGAATGAAGGCATAGGGAGGCAGGTTTTCTTTAGTACGGAGACTCGCAGGGCTCAAACGGAGGTTCGCTTATTTCCCGCAAGAGGGCGCCGTTAATATCGCCTCGATAGTGTCTTGCCATGCAAGCATGTACTGTTTTGTTTTGGTATTTTTGGTTTTAAACATTTAAATATCATTTACTTTTATATGCAAGCATTTTTTTTTGTCCTAATAGGAGCAGTTTGAGTTTCACACGAGCAGGATTGATAGCGGGAGAAACAAACATGCATCGTGGTCATTTTTTGGCCAAATGTTTGTTCACTGCAGTTCAGTCAACAGTGAAATGCACGTTACTGCTATCACGAATGGCAGGCGATGCTCAATGTAGATTCATGCTTCTTAATGGGTTACATTATTTCAGATTTTTGTCTATTTGAATATAGCGTCAAGCAGCCGTGACAAGCGCTGCACCTGCTAAACAAGCGATACTTGGAAGCCATGCAACAGTGCTGCGTCCTTTGGCGCCATCTGGTGGATGTTTAAAGCTGTCACCTGATCGCTGATGCATGCACAATACTGCATTTAATAAATCATTAATAACCTTCAGCAAAATAATGCACATCGTTGTCTACATTGGCAATTCCCCTTGTATGATATGGATTTTTTTTTTTCAATTTTATTAGCTTTAAACAGCAAAAAAAAAAAAAAAAAAATTGGAAAAATTGAGATTTAAAAAAATTGTAAAATTAAACGTGAAAACTTCATTTTTGACATTCATGAGGTACTGTTATCCTGTTATGTTACAGAATAAGAGGACAGATTTTACACGCTTTCCTTACAATATACAAATAATCAAACTGGTAAATTCTATTTTACTTTTCTTTCAATTTAGTACATTTATTTACATTATGCATTTGTTTTTACTTTTTTATTTACATATTTATGTCCATCAGTTCTTTTCAAGAAATTAATATTTTTATTCAGAAAAGATGCACTAAATTGATCAAATGTGACAGTAAAGACTGTTACATTGTTAAAAACTAAATTAACCAACACAATCTGATGTCCCAGGACCATAAAATTATTTTCCTGAATAGAGTGAATATTCAATGCATAAACCAAAAAAAATATATCATTATCATAAAAGGCCACAGTGCAACCGCAGATCCCAAATGAAATGACTGTTTTAATCGGAACTTTCTATTTGTTAAAGAATCCTGATAAAAATATTTAGCAACAATTTTTCCCACACTGATATTAATAAGAAATGTTTCTTGAGCACCAAATAAGCATTTTAGAAAGATTTCTGAAGAACCATGTGACACTAATGTAATGACTGCTGAAAATGGTGAGGAATATATTACAATTTAAAATAAATTCAAATAGAAATATTTTAAAACATAAAAATACTTCACAATATTACTATTTGTACTGTATTTTTAATCAGATAAATGCAGCCTTGGTGAGCATGAGACTTATTTCAAAAACATTTAAAAGGTAGTGTATTTCATCCTGCAATATGGTAATGAGGGGGTGGGCAGTTTACTCCTATTGGCTGATGGATCATGGGCCTGCAGTTACATGCCATAATTAGTCATCTGATAACCAAGTGTTTGAGTTATGCTGTGATGCTACAGTACTGGAGACTATAAAAACAGAAATGAATGCATTAAACTGGCGTTCACATTTCTTTTTATTTCTTCAAGGACAATTATGGAGTCTAGAGGATCCACTTGTACACATCAAAACAATGGAATCACTACATTAACATATTTAACAATCACTGAAACAGGAGAAATGGTTAAGAGGGCATCTTTACCGCACAACTCTCGAACCACTAAACCACAGACAGCCAATCCAGATCCTGGAAGCTCCACAATAATGAGACCTAAAGCAGCCTTGCAGTATGATCCATCAGGAATGGGTTGATTACAACCAGGTCTAAGTTGGATTGTTTTAAAATAAACACTAATCCATGTAACGAAAAAAAAAAAAACATCTCTCCACAGATCCAGTGCAAGAAAGCAGATGACCTTGGTTACTAGACTGGAAATGATTCACAAGACCATAGTGCTTTACAGATGGAATATGTGATTTGATTGATCATTAATATAAACACATTTAACAGAAGTTGATTTTGGACATCCAGGAGTTAGTAAAATCATGTTTAGTATGTACCTCCACTTCACAAAAACATCATAGATAGTAAAGCATTTCAGTAGAGCTAAAAGAAGGCCAACTGATCTTATAGATTTGATCGTGGCTATAAACAGTGGTTTAGACCGAGTACTGTTAGATTTGGTAGACACCATATTTAATTTTACAAAAATGAAAACAAGGCTGTGAAGGATAAATGGGTTGTACCTTTAAATATTTCAGCCGATGCAACATTGAAAATACACCTTCCTAAAACATTTCAAGTCGACAAAAACTCTGGTTGTGAAAATGAGATCTTAAAATCCAGTAAAATCTACAGCCTCATTTTTATTTGTTTAGTCCACCTCACACATCTGTTTGCAGTGCTGTTCTGCTATGAAATTGCTTTTAGATTACCATTAACAGGATTAACTGATGTGAACAGCAAAGAAATTTTTACAGAGTTTACAGTAACGTATGGAAGCCTGTTTACGCCATGGATTAAAAATATATAATAAATACTTAAATCAAAAAAAAAAAAGTTTTTTTCTTGCAATTACGAGAACAAAAGTCACAACTGCAAGATATAAACTTGCAATTGGAAGAAAAAGGTCAAAATTGTGAGATATATAGTCATAATTACCTTTCATTAAGAATTGCAAGATATAAACTCAGAATTGAGAGTTTTTAAGGGGAAAAAAAGGTAAGGATTCTGAGTTTATATCTCACAATTCTGGCTTTTGTTCTCAGAATTACGAGGAAAAAAAGTCTGAATTGCGAGATAAAGTTGAAATTACTTTGTTTTTTTTGTGTTTTTTTTTTTTAATCCATGGTGGAAACAAGCTTCCACCACAGTGTCCTGGGAGATAAAGACCACTTCTTGCTTCTCAAAAAAAATTAAAAATAAAAATAAAAGAAATTACAAGACAACTAGGAAATACGGAATGGCAAACACTCTCATGCTTCACAAAAAACAAACTGCTTTTAATATATGTACACACATTAGATTATTATATCCTCTCATTTTTAACCAACCAGAACTGAAGAGAGCCCTACAAAGTGAGGGTCTACACTGGTAGAAATACGATTGGAGACGACTAGTATTATCATTTTTTTTAACATCATAGTTTTGGTATAACGGTTTTCTCAAAGATAGCGTTTACTTGAATTCAGTAACTACATGAAAGAACACAAGACGTGAGAGTGAGATCAGGTCAAGCACTCCGGATACACCAGGTGTCATCACGCTAATACAAGAACATTCTTGCATACAGCGATCAAGAGAAATACTTTACGATTTACACCCATCCAATGCAAAGAACCATACTAATGCAACTTCTTAATCACCTTTCTTGTACTGTACAGAATGATCACAGCGAACTATATATTGGAATTTGAGATTAACATAACACCCTATATGTCAAAACAGACCCCAACATTGGGTCTACAGACGGTCTGTTCTGTCACCATATGCAGGATCACTGTTTATATTATTCATCTATTTTAATAAATAAAATACCTTTTGATTAAAAAAAAAAAAAAAAAAAAAAAAAAACAATCATTTAAATTTGATATTATGACATCATGGAGGTATAGCCAAAAACATTAAGTGATATTTTCATTTTCAGAATTATGAGATGCCAAACTAAGTGTGAAAGTTGTCAAAGATCTGCCTTTGACATCATCATGCACTCTTTTAAGACAAATTGGTGCACATACTATATTTCAATTTTCAGAAAATGATGGTTAAAAACAGACACAAAGGAAAATACATTTAAATAATTTACTATGTATTTACACCTCCTGTTTGCACCAGCAACACAGCATCTTTGATCTGTAGATTGTGTAGTCATCTAATCTCCCATTTTTACTTTCGATGTCTAAACAGAGAAAGAGAGAAAAAAAAAAACAATGATTCATACAATCTGATGTATAAAATATTTTCCTGAATAGACCGAATATCGAAAGGATAAACCAAAAAGATATCATAAACATCTTATTGCAATTACAGAACTCACATGAAACGACTGTTTTAATATGAGCTGCTCTTGTATGGCTGAATAATCTCAGTCTGAATTCAAGCATGCATGTCAGATCAATTTACAGTGTGTGACTGGAAATGGTGATAAAATATTCATTTTCCAGAGGGTGGTCATAAGTTGCTAGATGGATATTAATGACAAATAATTCAAAAGATCACCCAGCTGGAAATCAGATGGGGAAGAATATGCTTAATGACAACACTGTTACGTAAACTAAAGGCCTGTTCACACAAAGAATGAAATGAAGAAGTGAAACAAAAGGCTGATTCTTACAAAGAGCAAAATAAAAAAGCATTTTGGCCATTCATATGCTTAAACGCAAGATACAATCCATCTGGCAATACAGATTTTACTCTGTAAAATACAAGCCATCTGATGACTTGGTGACAACATAATATACGAATAATGGGTTTAATGATAATAGTACTAGTATACTTTGTATAGTACAGTGCTGTTGGAATAAAATTGAAAAAAAAACAAAATGAAATGGCCAACAGAAATGAACTGATTCTTGTTTACAATATCCACAACAAATTAACCATTTAACCGTTAACTGACAGTAAGAATTTGAACCGATTAATACTAAACGGTTTAAAAGGATTTTTCTACAATTTTTTTTTTTACATTTGCTGCATGGTGAAAGAAAACAATGCTATAGAAGTTATTTGTTTATTCACGGGCATGTGCCAAGGCTAAAAAAAATATGTTACACAGACATATTTCACTGAGCAAGCAGCTGCTTCACCTTCACTTAGTTAACTGATGTAGTATACGCAACACAATGGCAAGTGGCAATATCGGATAAATGGTTATAAGAGAGTGAATCCATGAGTGAATGTATTCAAATTCTGATGGATTATTATAGCCTAGAAAGTGCGCAATGGGCACTCCCCTTATAATCACTGGAAAGCTGTCACTCATCTTACTGTAGTTCATCGCAATCTCACAAAGTTAATAAAAAGTAATACAAGAACCTTTACACTGCACTTTCTTTGTTTTAACGAGAGAGTTCACGAACGTGTAACTCAGCAGAACTGAACGGAACACCAGAATTTTGAATGGTGAAAGGACTGTAACTTAACAGCCTCTGATTGGCCACTGCGTTAGTGAAATCAACAGATATGTCTGTGATTGGCTATATTGCTCAACGCTGCAAAAACGCGCTGTGAATAGAAACATATGACCAGTGGATGAAAAGTCCCGAACCACAAATTGACAGGATTTTTTTGATGGTGTTTTTGCCGTGGGTCTAACAGTTAATAGGCAGCGCTCCAGTCTAT
Organism: Spinibarbus caldwelli; assembly: GCA_039654775.1. Classification (NCBI taxonomy): domain Eukaryota; kingdom Metazoa; phylum Chordata; class Actinopteri; order Cypriniformes; family Cyprinidae; genus Spinibarbus; species Spinibarbus caldwelli. The sequence continues at coordinate 23,105,659 of CM077235.1, forward strand.
CCGTACAGCATGTTCACGTTACTTATATAAAAAAAAACAAATAAACAAAACACTATACAGGCCCTACACTGAGGTAGGTCTGCTATATAGTTTTATGTCTGACGGGAAGAACAAGACCGGTACAGTTCTTCAAAGCGTATAGAAGGATTCAGTGTGTGTTTTAATTTTGTCATCTTAATTAGATAATAATTTAATTTATAGGCTATATATTTAGTGTAGGCTTATTTATTTTATTCTTTTTTTTGTTTACATTATTTTAGTCTGATTTTCTCTGTTCTCAGAAGCGCTGCTGGTGCGTGATAATCTGAAGATGTGTGAATCCAGTTTTTGTTGTTGCTCTGTATGCTGCTGTTTGCACGTTAAAATAAAATATTTGTTTGTATTTTTTATGTATCATCACAGATACTTGTCCATTCTATTTTTATTTAATACTAATTTATTATTCTAATTTGATCAGTTAACGGTTAATGTTCGGTTAACGAGCAGCGGTTGTCGGACAGGAAAATTAAACAAAATGAGCATCCCTACTTGGCATGAAAAAGGCCTTAAGACTAAGATGACAATGACATTTGAGTTCTCTTATTTATTATTTGGGTAATGAATAAAAGCCACTCATGAAAGCCTAATGGTTTTAAAGTAGAATGAGTTATAGAAAAAAAAAATACATTCATACTTAAAAACAGCAATTTACTACAGGAGCACCTCACAGATTTCAAAATATTTTATATCATTGTAAACTTGAAATCCCTTATGCTTTAATATTCTCTGCTGTCACTAGAAAACAATTAACTAAGTCTGATAAGGTCATGCTAACAATTCAGGGCTCATGATTTCCTGCTCAAAGTAAACGATACTAAAACTTTTTACATTACATTAATGCATTTGGCAGAACATATTCAAAGTAGGGCTGTCAATCGATTAAAATATTTAATCGCACGATTGTCACGAGTTAACTCGTGATTAATCGCAACTTAATCGCACATTTTTATTTGTTCTAAATGTACCTTAAATGAATACTTTTCAAGTTTTTAATACTCTAATCAACATGGGCCTGGACAAATATGGATGCTTTATGCAAATGTATGTTTATTATTATTGAAACCATAGTCAACATAGAGCATGAAGACTAGACATGTTTCAAAGGTCATAGATGTTTTTCAAACAACTTGTTCATGTCTATTAGACACATGAAAAAAGGAATACCAGGTTCCCATTACTTCTCTTTCTTTCCACTGAGCAATTTACTTACACAAACCTGTTTACATTTTTGCACGACAGGGCAGCTCACTTCTTCTTAACATGCAAAATGCACATTTATTATATATTATTAGATTTGTTTGCCTCTCTGTGCCCACATACTGTATTTTGATGCAGCTTAATACTCAATAAAACTGTTTTCATTGATATTTTACTGTTTCTGTTGTCAGACAACGGAACGAATATGAAATAGTGACTGAAACGCGACCCATTAAGACTACATAACCGGCTCGCCCTTCCAAGACGTTAATCTGCACAGAATTCCTGATAATCGAGCCGTTGTCTGATGAAATCAAATACACATAAGATAAAGACAATAGCTGTGCTGTGATTTCGGCTTTACTTGCATGTAAAATTAGAGAAGCAACATAATATTCGTGTTTAACTGAAAACGCTGCTCCTCTCCGCCGCTCTCTGAAAAATGCAGACGCACAGAGAGAGAGTGAGAGAGGTGTGTGCGTGCACGCTGGGACAGCAATACCTCGCGCGGCAGTACCAGCGAGTCTCAGAAACTAAACAAGGTTTGGGCGCTTTTTTGAATGGAAAAAAAAAGTCGATAAAGTGGTCTGCAAAGTCACTAAGTTGGCAACACTGTGCATCTCCATTTCTCCAACTACGGGTTAGGCCACGGGTCAAACAGAAAATGTGCGCTGCATTAATTGCGCGTTAATAAAATTAGTGCCGTTAAAATGAATTTGCGTTAACGCGTTATTAACGCCTTAACTTCGACAGCCCTAATTCAAAGTAAATATTTTCAGAACATATATTCCGTTTTTGCTGTGCTATGCTATATTTAGTGAACCATGATCGCAACTGCTCATATTAAATATTGCAAGGGTAGAAGAAACATATATAGCAATTTTCGAAAACTTGCCTGCAAGATGGCTACGATCACTCCAAACAGTCCAATGGCACTGCCGAAAATTTCAACAATGAGGATCTTGACAAAGAGGCTGGCATTCTGAGCATCAGCGAGGGCAGCTCCACTGCCCACAATGCCAACACAGATGCCACAGAAGAGGTTTGAAAAGCCAACAGTGAGTCCAGCACCAAACATGGAGTAGCCTGAAAGAACAGCACAAATGTGTCATCCAGTCGCTTAGCAGAAGCAAAAGGAAAAGATTTCAAGTAAGATGACAAGTGATTGAAGCAAAATGTACCTGCTTGGTAGTTCTTTGCCCCAATAGTCTCTGGAGTCGTACCAGTGAAGTTCTAAATGACATGAAATGGGGAAAAAAAAAATAAAAATGTTTTACAACTACTGCTGCTGTTCATGTAATGTAGAATTTCAATGTTGTAAAAAAGCTAAAAAAAACACATCTGCTCTTAACACACAACAAAGATACTAAAATCTCTTTAACGTAAGACTATAAAACCAAAGTGTTCAAAGAAATGGGTCAATAAATTTTAACTTACCTCTGCCAGATTGCTAATGACAATTGCCATGATGATCCCATAAATGGCAACAGCTTCACAAAAGATAATGCTAGAAAAAAAAAAAATTAAATGAATTGTCACCAAGTGCCACTGTGAGCTAAAATAGCCATAAGCAAGCAAATAAAACCACGCAGATGGAATTGTATATAAAAACAACTGTTTTTGTTTTCATATCAGACAAAACCAACATGAATAAGTTAAATAATATTTAAGATACTTTTGCCTAAAACTAGAATTCATCTAAAGTTCAGCTTTTTTAAAATAGACAACTGCAGGATAAATGCGGCAACACTGGTGTTAACATCTCTCTATGCGGTAGCAAAAAAGAGCATATTTGCATTAAAATAAATTAATTAAAAAACAAAATTTTAAAACATTACGTAAACTGCATATACCTGACAAGATTTTTGGTCTTGATTCTAGGGGCTTTGACTCCACCACCAATGATGCTGGATCCAGTGACATAAATCCCCCTACAGAGTCACAGGACAAAATACAGTATTTTTCATATACTTGTAACTGACTCACATTTCAAATATCCAGGTAAAAATAATACAAAATACAATAAAAAAAAAATATTCCAAGCATGCAATATTCATTTTGGTGACTGAGCTATTGATAGAAATACAGAGTTGAATGCATTTATTTGTGGAGCTCTTTTAAACAGTGCAGAAGAGGATATGGAAAACTGTACTACAACATGTCAAAATTTCCAATATGTTTTTTTCTGAGCTGTCAACTTCTGTAAGAGACAAAGAAAGAGGAAATAGACTGCCTTACCATGCAGCTCCAACAACAGACAGAGAGATGGCCAGGCCAATTCCAAGATTAGCCCACATAAATGGAGAAGTCTCGGTTAAAAACCTGTGACAGAAACAGTTAGGTTATCTTGACTTCATTAGGAGCATTTCATTCATATCAAGTCTTAAACAAGGTCTTGTGGATATCAGAAATATCACTGTAGTGAACAAGACGAGTCGGACTTTAATGTTTCAAAAACTGGTCTTACTGAACACATACCATGCTACATCAAATCGAAATCCAAGGTCAAAAATCGTATAGCAAATACCTGTGAAGAAAGAAAGAAAAAAAGACTGGATTAGCAGTGTTTAAGTTAAGTGTAACCAGAAATTAAAAAGTTTAAAAGTGACAGAATTTTCATCTAAACCTAAAAAGAAACTGAAAGTTTAAATTCGAAGAAAATTAAAAGCAGGGTGATGTTTTGTAAAGCGGCATAATCTGAATAAATGGCATAATATGGATAGACTTTTTCTGCAGAATCATAAAGGGTATGTGTGAAAGCTCACAGTCATGTGAGAGCCATCTTCCTCATTTGGTCATAAAACCCTGTTCAACTACCTTATAACTACTATAAAAAATCCACACTGGCTACATACTGAATTTGCTGCTCTCCTGTGCAATTAAAGCCAACGTGTGGAAATACAAACACCAGAGAAATATTTCAACTCCAGCTAACATAAAAACGTTCTCGTCAGAGCAGGTGTAATGTCTAATTCACATTGACAGCCTTTAATAAGACTTGTACTATCTCTATAACTCGACTTTAAACTGTTTACACCAATGTTTTGTGACAACAGCCTTCAATACAATTAACACGACATTTAAATGAATGTTTAACGTAGTCGTGCTAGTGTATGACAGCTAACGTCAGTTAAGGCAAGCCACAAAAAAAAGGGATATCCGGCTGAAGAGACATGAGAAACAGAAAAGAATTAAAAAGATAACTATGTACAAATCAATTAAACATGATTGTATTAAGATGCTGTGTTATTAATGTGCATATGTCAGCTGGTCTCTTAGCACTCACCGACGATCAGGATGGTCGTCCAGAAGGCCAAAGTGACCCCGGTGTATAAAATCGCGTGCCCGTTCATCATCCACTCCACCAACAGCGCCAGTTCTGCTATCTAAAGGTTCTCCCGCGAATAAACCTAAAGCTACCGTGATGTTATTTTCTGTTAGTTGATTGTATTTTGAAGAGAAATGGATTCCTGTGAGCCCTTCGAAGCGGAGAAGGCTGGAAATCCGCATCCATCAGAGCGGAAGCAGTCATCAGCTGATCATGTGACGCGCTCGAGCTGCGCACGTGACTCCAGACGTCACGCTTCCTTCAGTGATCTAAAGCGCTGATCTCCGGTCAGGTCATATATTGGTTTCTCTTTTATTTTAATCAACTCTGATGGAGATTATAGTGTTTGGAAAACGTTTCGGTCGATATCTAATTTTTTAAAAAAACAAGGAAGTATAATTTAAACATATTTATAAAATTTATTTTTTAGTTGCTCTGCTAAGTGATATTTTACCAAGATGTTCACTTGTTTTGGTACTGTCCATAGGACTTTTCTGAAAAAACATGATATTCGATTTTTTTTTCAATATCTATCTATCTATCTATCTATCTATCTATCTATCTATCTATCTATCTATCTATCTATCTATCTCATTTTTGAGAAAACTGATTGTAAACAGCCAGAATAAAAAATATGAATATTCATAAAAACTCATAAATGTAGACTACATTTCTATCTATCTATCCATCTATCTATCTATCTACAGTCATGGCCAAAAATATCGGCACCCTTGGTAAATATGATCAAAGGCGGCTGTGAAAATGAATCTGCATTGTTAATCCTTTTGATCTTTTATTTAGAAAATTCACAAAAATCTAACCTTTCATTAGATAATAAGAATTTAAAATGGGGGAAAATATCATTATGAAATAAATGTTTTTCTCTAATACACATTGGCCACAATTAACGGCACCGTTTTATTCAATACTTTTTGAAACCTCCGTTTGCCAGTTTAACAGCTCTAAATTTTCTCCTGTAATGCCTGATGAGGTTAGAAAACACCTGATAAGAGATCAGAGACCATTCCTTCATCCAGAATCACTCCAGACCCTTTAGATTCCCAGCTCCATGATGGTGCTTCTTCTCTTCAGTTCACTCCACTCATTTTCTACAGGGTTCAGGTCAGAGGACAGGAATGGCCATAGCAGAAGCTTGGTTTTGTGCTCAGTGACCCATTTTTGTCTTGTTTTTGAGGTTTGTGTTTGGATTATTGTCCGGTTGGAAGATCCAAACATGGCCAATTATAAGATTTCTAACAGAGTCAGTCACTTATTGATTTTTTATCTGTTGGTATTTGATAGAATCCATGATGCCATGTGTTTAAACAAGATGTCCAGGACCTCCATCAGAAATATAGGCCCACAACATCAAAAATACAGCAGTATATTTCATTGTACACATGGGGTACTTTTTATCCCTGTGTTCAACAAACCCATCTTTAGTGTTTGCTGCTAAAAAGCTCATTTTTTAGGTTCATCTGACCATAGAAGCCAGTCTCATTTGAAGTTCCAGTCATGTCTGATAACTGAATATGCTGGAGTTTGTTTTTGGATGAGCTAGGAGAATTTTTCTTGAAGCCCTCCGAAACACCATGTGGTGATGTAGGTGCTGTTTGACAGTTTTTTTTTAAGGTTTTCTGACCCCAAGACTCAGCTATTTCCTGCAATTCTCCAGCTGTGGTCCTTGGAGAGTCTTTAGCCACTCAAACTCTCCTTCTCACCGTGCATTAGGACGATATAGAAACACGTCCTCTTCCAGGCAGTTTCGTAACATTTTCTGTTGATTGGAAATTCTTAATTATTGCCCCGATGGTGGAAATGGGAATTTTCACTGCTCTAGCTCTTTTCTTAAAGCCACTTCACTAATTTGTGAAGCTCAATTATCTTTTGCTGCACATCAGAAATATATTCTTTGGTTTTTCTCATTGTGATGGATGATTAGGGGAATTTGGGCTTTGTTTTCCCTCCTATTTATATTTCTGTGCAACAGGAAGCCATGGCTGGATAATTTCGTGTTCATAATCACCCTGGATTTCTCAAAATTGTGAATATGAATGGGAATATACTTCAGAGATATTTTACTCATAATAATTTCTAGGGGTACCAATAATTGTGTCCAACATGTATTAGAGAAAAACATTTATTTCATAATGATATTTCCCCCCATTTTAAATTCGTATTAATAATAAAAATAAAAGATCAAAAGGATTAACAACGCACATTAATTTTCACAGCCTATCTTTGATCATACTTACCAAGAGTGCCGATTTTTTGGCCATGACTGTATCTATCTATTGTCAACTAAAAAACTGATTGTAAATAAAGAGAAGAAGAAGAAAAATATAACAATATTTTAATATAAAACAATATTTTTAGAACTGTCTGGAAAAAAAGTATAAAACAATTTTGAATCTCAACCAGACGATGGCAGTAAATTCCCAATAATGAGAAAAATCCATATTCAGGCTTATATCAGGAGAAAATCCACTGATGACTTGCATCATCATTCTAAACCTAAGGAAAAAAATCAGTTGAAACACCACTTAGTCTGTTTAATGATGCTTAACTGAAGGTGTCATTTCTGACAGAAAGGACAGCATGTTTTTCAAACAGATATCAGACATTACTACTGATATGTGCGCCCTCTGAACTGTGAATTCTTGAGATGGTGGGTGAACAGGTAAAGTATGTGTGAGATTTTTGTATGCAGACAATTTGTCAGCCACACATTGATATAAGCTTATCAGTTCCACAAATGGTCAATACATATAAGCACCACAGGAGTCTTATTTTCAGAGCTAGTAGAGGATGCTGTGCTTCACACCAATTTTCTCTCTTCCCTGTCTGTCCCTGAGAAATTCATCACTTTAGCAAACAGTCGAATCTATGGCCAGGCTTTCATTACCTTTCTTTCCTTGTGGCAAAGTTAGACTTTTTCTTTTACTATTGATAGTGTACCAGATTCATGTGGACTGCCTGAAATCAATCCATCTTCATAGGGGGGCCAAAAAACTCAATATTGTAATAAATATTTCATATGCTGAAATATGACTCTTATTTCACACTAAATTTTAATAACAGGCTTTTGAAATCATTTAAGGCCAGTCTCATTTATGCAGTTCACAATTTTGCAATGGAAACATTACATATCATTGAGCCACAGCCCTCAGTTTCTAATTAAGTGTGTTTGTTTTTTAATTAGAGCTATTAATGAGCTATTAAAGGTGCTGTAAGAGATTATAGCTACTTTGCTAATCAGACGTCGTCTCTCTAAAAGCCAGCCCTCCAAAGACAGATCAGCAAACCCGAACACGTCAAAGGCAGCGAAGCAGAAAGTGTTTTTTTGTTTTAGGCTAAAAAAAATCATGACCTTTTTATTTATTTATTTATTTTGTGCAAAGCAGGCTGTCACAGAGAAAGATGTACTGAAATACAGCAGAAAACATTAAATAGTAGACTAAAAACATAAAAATAGAAATGCTTTAATGCTTTAAACTAGGGATAGTTAACCCAAAAATGAAAATTCTGTCATTAATTACTCCCCCTCATGCCGTTCCAAAACCGTAAGGCCTTCGTTCATCTTCAGAACACAAATTAAGATATTTTTTATGAGATCCGAGAGCTTTCTGACCTTGCATAGACAGCAATGCAACTACCACGTTCAAGGCCCAAAAAGGTAGTAAGGACATTGTTAAAATAGTCCATGTGACATCAGTGGTTCAAACTTTATGAAGCTATGAGAATACTTTTTGTGTGCAAAGAAAACAAAAAATAATGACTTTATTTGTCTTTGACGCGCGTTTACGACAGTACCACGATGCATATGCAAAACATATTAATATTAATTTATTAAAATAAAAATCAAAACCAAAAAAAAAAGAAGAAAACAAACAATAAAATAAAATTGTTATTTAAATTTAATTAAAAATGTTAATAAATACTATATAAATAATATTAAAATAACAGGACACATTTTCTGTGACATCAGTCAAGTAATAGGGCCATTTTATGCCTGGTATTTAAAAAAAAAAAAACAAAAAAAAAAAACAAAAGTACTCTGAATACAGAACCTTTAATTATGAATAATGAAAAACCATTGTGCACATTTAAGATCTTCTAGAATAAAGATAGAATAGACAGTGCATAAGGTGATTCTTCTGTTATTGAATGCATGGTAATTTTCCAAATCTTCAAGGCATGATAAAAGATTTATGATTCATTTTCTATTATTTCTATATTATTGTGTTCCTTTCTCATACAACTGAATGCAAGCTGTGCGATTATGTAAGTTCGCACTGAATTCCATCCAACCAAAAGATTGCATTTGTCTTAGAGACAGTCACTGAGTCATCTCCTATATAATCAGTTTAAAACATTACATAGCTGGATGGGGGACGAGCGACAATTTAAATGAAATATCTCCCTGGGTTAAGTGAGGGAAATTGAAGTGCAAACAACAATGTAACCAAATCAATGTCCTAAGTGTGTTTTATTCATTCTAGGCACATCTCCACAGCTAAAACCCAGAGAGCAAAAAGCTTTTCAGCTTCAGTAAATAGGACTTAATGAGTGTCAAAGCCTGTGAAGCATATGTGAGCCAAATTCACAAAACAAGGGTGCATCTGAGAGCACATGATGTATGATAATTTTAACATCGCTCGCCTGAAAGGAACATATGTCCGATATCAGCAGGCCCGGAGCGGCAGATTAATAAAAGGCTGAATGATGCAAACCTGACATTTTATTCCAGCTCATCTGGAAGTGTTGTCATACGGCCCCATGTGTTCTCAGTGTCAGGGCACAATGCTATCAAGAGACGCAATTTTTCGGCTTTTTGTGCTAGATTAATTAAGAAAACGTCTTGCTAGTGAGCTGTACGTCAAGTTTTAATTAAACCGGGCTCACAAGTCCAGCATTAGTCTTAAATCCCAATACGTAAAAGCTTCTGACTTGTTCTGGATAGTTTCTTAGAGAAAAATGAATACAGATAAGAGATCATTATGGAAACCCGTTTCTGCGACAGGATAAAAAAATAAGGTAAATGCGAATTTTTAGCTCACGATTCTGACTTTTATTCTCGCAGTTCTGAGTTTATATTACATTTCTTACTTACTTTTTACTTGCAACATGGGAAAAAAGTTCAAATTGCGAGATATAAACTCAGAATTCTGACATTTTTTCCACACAATTCTAAATTTAAATTTTGCAATTCTTCTCGCAATTCTGCTTTTTTTCTGCCACGGAAGGGAAAAATAAGTTGTGACTTTTTGTCTCACAATTCTTTTAATCTCACAATTCTGAGTTTATATCTAACATTTCTTACTTTTTTCCTAGTAATTCAGAGTTGAATCAGATTTGCAACTCTGGAACTCATTTTCCCCCCACACAATTCTGAGTTAAAATATTGCAATTCTGCTTTTTGTTTCTGCCAAGGAAGGTTAAAAAAAGGTAGTTGTGACTTTTTATCTCACAATTTTACTTTTATTTTTTTCACAACTGGGAGTTTATATTCAGACTTTTCTTCTCAGAATATCAAAAAAACATCTCACAATTCCTTAATATTAAGGAATAAAAAGATAAAAAAAAAAAAAAATTGCAATTACCTTTTTTATTTTTTTAATCCCATAGTGGAAACAAGATTCAATACATCATGACGTTGGAAGAGAATGAGATTTTGATTACACATTAAAATGAAGGACACGTGAAAATTGCCTTTTTTATCACAAACTGTGAACCTCTTTCACCCATGCAGTAAGGAGAAAAGAATTTCAACCAGGAATGTGATTTGCATTTTGTCATGTCCTTGAATGAGATCTCTAATGGCCGGCCAGCTTTTAACAGTAATAGTTTTATGACAAACAAAACCAGCTTAACCACCTCATTACAGCAGACAGACATTTTTCTTGCATCGTTACAGGTAAACGGAGCCAGCGCAGCTGCCTCGTGTTTTTAAATGGGGTGCGGTGTTCACGATGATTAAGGATCTGGGCTGCTAACTGAAAGGCTGTGGATTCAGTCCCAAGTATGTGAGTGACCCATCTGGAGAACAGTCACAAAGATCATAGTCTGAGCTGCTGCAAGAAGCTCCTTGCAATTATTTCACTGTCGCTTTAGGGAGAAAATCAGACAGAAAACTGTGCTTCACAGCATAGTATTTGCAACAGTTGAGCAAAAACCTATAATGAGAGAGTGTAGATTGAACATCTCAACTGCACTATTTGTCACAGGTCCATTGATTGCTTTTCCAAAGCAGATCATGTGTCTCGCATTAGAGAGAATATCTCCTGCTGCTAAAGACCAAATGTAAAAAGCAAATAGATTTTTTAGATTACTTTGTTGAAAGAGAAATGTAAATGTCTCCAGCATTATTAGATTTTAGATCACTGATGGAAATGAATCACAGAATTTCAAGATCTGCAATTTTTGAACAGAAAAGAACAACATCAAAGACGTCTGAATTTCCATGATGCGGACCTTTTCCTTGCTCATGTAAAGTATTCTATTTCCATTCTCAGATTCTGAGCTGCCCTTTTATGTTAAATTTAAAGAAACACTCCTGCAGTGAATGGAAAGGGAGAAATTCTTAACAAGCAAACAGAAGCGATGCCCAAAATAAATCAGCTTTGCTGTGGACAGAGAGTGAGGGAAACAACTACACAGGTTCATTACTACTGGAAACGGATGGCTATGAGCTGCATACATTTCCATGGTATACTGATATATATCAGTATACATATTGTGCATACGAATGGTATAGAAATCCCCAATTCATTCAAACAACTGTCAGCCCTGTCTCTATTGAACAGAAACTGAAAGTGGGATTGCATAATAGCTCAGAATGTGTAAGGGCTCCTGTTAATCATGTGCCCTTTGGAGAAAAGAAAGATCTGGCAATGAAAAATACTTTGCTATTATGTTGTGTTTACAAAATCCACATCAACATACCTCAACAAAAGTGATGTCTGAGTATGCAGATGAACTTAAGTTCACAGGTAGAACCATTTACGCAAAAGTCTTTTTTGTCTAACTATTGAATACTAGTCATTAGCTGATTAAGCATGATTAAGATGTAATTTTGTTTGCAGCTGCGGAATGAATGTTGAATGGTTTATAGATGAACTGGCAGATACAACAAACATTATGTCTCTGGTGACCTCAGTATCTGTGCACCAAATCATGAAGGACACAACATATCTTATGCAATTATGTTGGAGCATCAAACTAGTATATTGATCAATTAATTACTATACTATATTAGATAATGTAGTGAGGGGTTATTATTGTAAAATAAAACCAAGATCCCAATGCAAAGCACTTATTGAAAGCTACTCACTATAAATATGTGTACATGCTGAGATTGACCAATCAAAATCGAGTATTCACGAGAGCAGGTTTCATACACAGAATATTCATTTAATGAAACCTGCTAAACCATCTGTGGCTTGTGTATATCTATTTATCTGCAAACTAAAATGTGTATTTATGCAAACTGAGCTGGTTATAATTGAACTTGTTTCAAAAGCGAATTCTAAAAGGAAGCATTGTTACTCCATACATGTTCTGTAGTTGAGAGAAAACATGTTGAAGCAGACACAGTATGCTTAATTCTTTATTATATTATTTTAAAATGAGTTTGGGTGGTTTAACTGTGGGGCTTATGAAAAAGAACATGTTGGCATGGTTACCAGCCTCAGGTCCACAGCTTTCTCAACCACACTGTCCTTTATGAGCTCACTGGACTGTAGTCAAATGACATGAGGCATTTCTTTTAGAAGATTCCTTACTGTGATATTTTTTAAATATATTTGGAAGGCTCTGCTCTCATGCACGATTTTATTTGCATTATACAGTCTTTGATGTTGTTAATAAAGAAAAGCACACAGAACAAGATGTGTTGAGTGCTCAAAATTAAGTCAAACAGAAATCAAAGATGTGTCAAATTGGTAAGATAGCAGTCAGCCACATGCTTCACACTTTAATTTTGACTCAGAAACACAATGTTTAAGTTAATGGTCATTCTGTCCTCATCTTTTTTTAAATACAGACGAGGAACATTCCACAGACTGTCACTTTATTGCAAATATTACAAAAAAGTAATTTCATTAGGATATTCATTAAATATGCACATTGTTGTTATGAATAATGATATTCACAGCCTGTGTTTAATGGGGAAAAATAGGCTCCAAAGTCTGATGTATTATTCATGGTGGGTACTACAGCAAGCATCATTATTACTATAGCTAATAATTAGAGTTAGGGATTTGATTACTTTTCTAAATTTGTGATTTTCAGTTGGTGGATGATAAAACAAGTGAAGCAAAAATCCCTGAAGGAGGAACCTAAGTTATCTCTAGGTACGACGAAGAAACCACTTTAAGGGGCTCGTCCACCCAAATATGAATATTCTGTCACAATTTACTCATGTCATTCCAAACCTGTATGACTTTAGATTTTATTTTAGCCCGATTTCAATAAACATTTTTTGGACGCCATTGATTTCTTATTGTATGGACAAAACCCACATAACCCACATTATTCAAGCAATTATTTTGCGTTCCACAGAAGAAAGTTAGTCATGGGTTTGGAATGACATGAGGGTCAGTAAATTAATTTGCAAATGCAAATCCTTTTTACTGTGTTGTAACATCATCCCTATAGGGAAGGTGACAAACAATGTCACAGATTTATCACAGTTATCCTTACTTCCACTCATTCACCCCATTTTACAAGCTCCTCACTGATTTTCCACTGGAACACTGACTGTGAGGACCAAAGCCTGTAATTTCAGAGAGAAAAGAACTCAGGGTAGATTGAACTTTGTGACTTCAGATACAACATTCTCCTTACTTCACCCTGTATTTCACCAATGCTTTTATCACGTTACCATTGACCATTTAAGAAAATCAACACTAATTATCTAACTCTTGACAAATCTAAAAGAATCCTAATTTTGCTTGCCGTGTAGGTGAACACCATCTCCCTTGGTTACCAACAATGTGAATAGATGTAGATATCATCTTGGTTTTAGCTTTTAAACAAGTCATTTTTTCCACTTAATAGTCTAATAGTCTCTCTAGTTTCTATAATTAGCATCTCTTCAGCTCAAACAAACCACAGAGGCACTGTGATCAAATGCATGCCGCTGCTGAAACCGCAGGACGTTTCAGGTACTTACATACCAGGTTTCATGGCCTCTTCAAGCCCCATCTACCATCAAGAGACCACAAGACATTTTGAGCAACGTCATTTTTAAACTTTGCTTAATTCATACGGACAGAAAAGATAATTTTGTGAATTTTAATGTGGGGCTACTTCATCGCCAATTAGCAAGCTCTGTAATCATCAACATTCCCAACAGAGTCCATTCCAAATCTACTGCACACCTTTTCCAAAGGCCTGATTCATGCAGGTAAGTGCGTCGGAGAGATCAAAGCATTTCAATTTGAAAGAATTCTCAGTAATAATTACAGTGAAGTGCTCTTTTCACCACTATTTGTAACTATTACAGCTACATTCCCCTGAAAGAGCCCATTTGACACCGGTCATTAGAGAAAACCATATGACAGGTCTGTAAAATATTTCATAAACATCAGACAGTACTTATATTAGATGTATTAACATCTAAAGAAAATGTTTCTGTGCAGGCAGATGTGCCTTTTTTACGTGTTTGCCATACGATGCTGTCCGTACACTTCAAACCTGTTTTTTTTTCTTTCTTTTTTCTAAAGCAGGCGTCTAAAAACAACTTCAAAAAGGTGTTGATTTAAATTATTCGGCTTACATCAAAAATACCTTCTGATGTATTTGTTACGTAATGGATATGAAAGCAATCATTCATTTGGGAGTCACGTGATGTGCTCATGAACCTAGTTGCACTTGAGTAGCGCTCCGTACGTTTGGCCCCTTTTTGCTGATTTTTTTTTTTTTTTCGTTTTATTTTAAATTTTATTCATTAACAATACCTTCCCTGATGGCATACAATCGGAAACAGCAGGAGTTGTCACCGTCGGCTTCTCTGATTAAGAAGAAATTCAAGCCACCGACCGCCAGCGATATGCTGGACCAGATGGTGAACACTGTTACACACTTTGAGGACATTATAAGAACTGAGTTGATGGAGATGCGGAACGAGTTCGCTTCTCACATGTCAGTTGTTTAGTCGCTATGCTCTAAACTGGATCTTCTTACAGAGGAGATGAGAGAACTAAAGAAAGTTGTCGCAGATCATGATAGGCGAATAGCCGTGCTCAAGCAACAGGTTGTGGACTTACAGGATCACAATAGGCGCAGCAATCTGCGTCTGGTCCGACTGCCTGAAGGTTCCGAAAAGGACGACCCTATGGGCTTTTGAAAAGATCGCTACTGATGTGGCTCCCATCTCTGGAGGGCAAAGAGATTGAAGTGGAGCGAGTGCATCGAGTTTACACAAGGCTGTCCTCAGATCGCGCTAAACCACGGGTTTTCATCTTTAAACTGTTGCGTTACACGGACAGGGAGCTCATTCTTCGGGCCGCCAGACTTCACGCCCCGATGAAAACATGCGACGGAGCAACGCTGTCTTTCTTTCCAGGTTTTTCTCTGGTCACCACAAAAAGAAGACGTGCATTTGCGCCAATTAGGAAGGAAATGAGAGAAGCTGGCATCCAGAATGTTCTTCTTTATCCTGCAGCGCTGAAGGCCATTCTCAATCAAGGTGAACCTAAAATGCTATACTCCCCAGAAGAAGCAAGAGTTTTTCTCAGATCCCATTCATCCACCAACTCTCAGTGAACTTCAACTGGACATTTGCTGTCTAATTGGAGAAGAGATGCTCTAAATGGTTAGGTGACTGTGTTTTTCACTGTTCACTTTAATATTCACTTCTTAATTCATAGTTACTCGAAGCTTTCATTGTGCATACAGTATCGCTTACTGATTATGATGTTATTTTATTTATATTCCTTCTCTCTCTCTTTTTTAGTTTTCTTTCTTTATTTTTTAAATAGAGATACTACCTAGTCAATATGTGACTATGGGGCCAATGTTGGTGCTTCAGTAATGTGCAGGTTTTTGTTGATGCCACGGATCATATTGAGGGGTGCTGGCAGATCAAGGTTTGTTCTTGGTTTGATCTGCCATAGTTCATGGGAATGTGTTTATGTTTTTTTAATAGTGACGGGAAGGGTGGGGGTTGTTTTAATGGTAGACTCAACTGGTTTTATTTTCAAACTTGTATTTTGTCTTATTATGCAGTAATTCTGTTCCATACCTATGACTGACCTTAATATTCTCAGTTGTAATATTAATGGCCTAAATGGCCCGCACAAATGTACAGGTTTTCTGGATTTTTTGCGAAGAAGAAAGATTGATATAGTGTTCAAGAATCCCGTTTGAAAGAGGAGGATATACGCAGGTTTAATAAGAAGTTTTATGAAGTGGTATCTCACTCATCTTCGGATACTAAATCCAAGGGTGTCCTAATATTGGTGCGGAAGACTTTCAATATTACTATAAAGGTTGTGATACAAATGGTAGAATAACACATATAAAAACAATAGTGGAGAATAGGAATATTGTATTTCTTTCAGTTTATGCCACTTGTAATCCTGACCCTACTTTTTCTCTGTTTTGTCAACCTATCTCTTGAAATTTTCGGATTTTGAAATTGTATTGGGTGCAGATACGAATTCTGTAATATCGCATATCCTAGAATAGATCTGGACCAAAGGAATCACACTCTCAAGCTTTTTTTTTTTTTTTCTGAATATGAATCTGTCATCTTCTCCTAAGTGTAATCTCTGTTCGCAAGGATCTTTAGGCACGTTTTCACATTATTTTTTTTGGGAGTGCTCCTCAGGGCTCAAGCCCCTGCCCTTTTTCAAAATTATTCAAAAGTGCCCCTCTCAGACAAATAACAATGATATTGTAGTCAATAAAACAAAATGCATTTGAATTATAATTAACATGCAATGTGCACAAAACGGTATCTAATCGCTCAAAAGTCGGAAAATTCCAGTTTATTTTTAGATATCTGTCAATCTGAGGCTGCTATGGGTTGCGTGCGTTTTGCTCGACTGACTGATATTCCACAGTCTGTCCGGAAACCTAGGCTCTCAAGCCATATATGGTTCTTTCTGTGAATAGCTCGACGAGAAGGAAAGAAAATAAACCAAACAATATTTTAAACTTCTTTTTCTCCATCAATAATCAAAGCTATTGTGTCGATTTAATTAAAAATCCATATATTATATATTTTAGAGAATATTACATAATTCATCAATGCCAGTTTGTCATGTATAATACACCAACCAACCATGATCTGGCACATTTCACTGGACAATAATATGAATTGGAGCAGACATTTTCCGTTCTTATTTATAAATCGATTGAAAATTACATGGGGCAGACAAGCTTATTTGTGGAGCGATCTGGATCTGCAGTTTGTCTCATTTTATAAATCAAATTACATCGCTGAGAAAATGGATGCTAAAAGACTACAAAAGCACGGCACAAATCCGTGCAGCACCAAAATTCGCTACAGTTGTCGTATTCCTCTTGTTAAGCCACTCCTGAACCACAGACAATGTCAGAGGCGTCTTACCTGGGCTAAGGAGAAGAAGAACTGGACTGTTGCGCAGTGGTCCAAAGTCCTCTTTTCAGATGAGAGCAAGTTTTGTATTTCATTTGGAAACCAAGGTCCTAGAGTCTGGAGGAAGAGTGGAGAAGCTCATAGCTCAAGTTGCTTGAAGTCCAGTGTTAAGTTTCCACAGTCTGTGATGATTTGGGGTGCAATGTCATCTGCTGGTGTTGGTCCATTGTGTTTTTTGAAAACCAAAGTCACTGCACCCGTACTTCATGCTTCCTTCTGCTGACCAGCTTTTTAAAGATGCTGATTTCATTTTCCAGCAGGATTTGGCACCTGCCCACACTGCCAAAAGCACCAAAAGTTGGTTAAGTGACCATGGTGTTGGTGTGCTTGACTGGCCAGAAAACTCACCAGACCTGAACCCCATAGAGAATCTATGAGGTATTGTCAAGAGGAAAATGAGAAACAAGAGACCAAAAAATGCAGATGAGCTGAAGGCCACTGTCAAAGAAACCTGGGCTTCCATACCACCTCAGCAGTGCCACAAACTGGTCTTATTTTGTTGAGATAGTGAATTGGTGGGTTTTTGTTAAATGTGAGCCAAAATCATCACAATTAGAAGAACCAAAGACTTAAACTACTTCAGTCTGTGTGCATTGAATTTATTTAATACACGAGTTTCACAATTTGAGTTAAATTACTGAAATAAATGAACTTTTCCACGACATTCTAATTTATTGAGATGCACCTGTACATTTATACGAAAGCATTATGCACACGTTGGTGATGTGTCGCTCGGGTGACATCACATTTCCTCCTTGCATATTTTTCTCACCAGTCATTATGTCACAACAGTCAGGCGAATGTAAAAAGCACTGAATCACCTCATCCATCAGCACATTGCACTCATGGTGTTGGCTACACAGAGTCCCACAGATATTCCAACAGTCTGCTTGGCTCATCATGAACAGCATGATTGAATTCAGTGGGGTGCATGTGGACATGCTGATGAATAAGTTTAGGAAAGCCTGGAAACAAGGGTTTAGCCTTAATGGGGTGGATAGATTTTCTTTTGGCATTGGCTTTGAGACTGAAGTGAGACTCACTAAGGAATAGAAGCTGGTGGTATTGCTGTTGCCTGGGGTACTGATGTTTTTGTCTTCTCCAAACAATCGTTACAGAGGAAACTCCATAGGGTGACACATTTTTAAAAAAAGACATAGGTATGGTTCTGTAAATTGGAGCACTCTGGCAGCTGCCATCTCACCTACGGAGAGGAAAAACACAACGGAGAGATAAAAATATTATGAGGGATGTGCACTTTTGCAGAGCTGTGTTAATAAAGATTGATCCAGATGGTATATACTTGGTGGGAGTGGTTGCTAAGTGACCATAATGGCCATAATTTATACACCTATATTAAGCAACAGTTTTTTTTTTCCCTTCCAGTCCTTCAGCGCTGTTTTTCATGTAAGACATTAAGATTACAAAGATAAGTTCAAAAGCCAAGACTGTGACATTAAATACATTATCAAGTTACGTTACACAAGATTTCTATTTCAAATAAATGCTATATTGAATTTTCTATCCATCAAAGAATCCTGAAAGAAAAAATGTATCACAGGTTCAACACAAATATTAAGCAGCACAACTGTTTTCAAAATGAAAAATGTGTCTTGAGCACCAAATCAGCATATTAGAATGATTTCTGAAGGATCATGTGACACTGAAGACTGGAGTAATGATGCTGAAAATTCAGCTTTACCATCACTGGAATAAATTACTTTTTAAATATATTAAAACAGAAAACAGTTGTTTGTAATTGTAATAATATTTTATTTTTGATTAAAAATGCAACCTTGGTGAGCATAAGACATCTTTCAAACATTAAAAAAAAAAACTTTAGAAATAAAATAATAAAATTCTGTAAAACTATAGAATTATCACACTACTCAAACATGCATAATCAAAAAAAAAAAGTTTTGTATCTTTTAGATCATATGACTTCATCTGTGTATATAGTATATTACAAAATATGACAAAATTCCTTTTTAGCAGATATACTTTTAAAATTAACATTTTAAATAGCCTTTGGTTTTGGTTTGTTCGCTTCAGTTACCACTATGCAAATATTTGTCATCCTATCATTGCCAACACATAAGGTTGTTATAAAATGAAAAAGTTGTGGAGCATCAATTACTTTCCTCCTCAGTTTTCTTAATTGTTTTGTCCCATGAACCATGACCACAGGCTTCTCTGAATGACAAATTGAAAGCAAACCAATCCCATGTAAAGTCTTAGCTAAGTGACTTCCTTCCAACATCTGTGCCATGCCAGGCAAACTGCAGGATGGAGAAATGAAATATAGTGTTTATGCAGTGGCACTAAGCAGAACGGAGAGTTTCTGTATTTCCACAGCTGTTATATCCCCTGGCACATTTGAAATTAGATTCCACTGCCAGGATGCGACTATTGACTGAGAAAAGGTCAGAGCAATGCTCTTTCCCACAAAGGTTAAAAATAATAGCAAAAAAAAATAAATAAAAATAAAAAAAAATAATCAAAAATATAATGCCCACGTGCAAGATAATGAGATTTTAAAGTGTGCTTTGGGCACATTTTCAGCCTTAGGCTCTGCTCTGTATGTGCTCTATATGCCATCTTTGATATTTTTTTGATTGTCTTGTTTGCTGCAGGGCATACATATTTCATAACTGGATAGCTAAAAACTGTATCGATGCAGCCAAGCCTTTGCCAATTATTTCTTTGGTCAAGTACTTACAAATAATAAACTCCATCCCTGCGGAGAAACAGATATGATGTCCACCGTGCCGTGTTGAAGGTTGGCCTCACAGGAGCTTTGTGAACACGGACTGTCGACATGACACATTTGAATCTGAGCTGTCCAGTACATCTGAGTGCAGAGCTGAAGCAGGCCTTGGCCCCCAGAGACTCAGAGAATGCCAGCGGCAGAATACAAAATTATGGCTTTCTACGACCTTCAAAACCACCAGAAAGGCATACTAACTTTTAAAGCTTGAATGTTCAACTAAACCTCTAGTGCTGTAAGGTGTACCATTCTGCCATGTTCGGTTCAAGAGAGATTAAAGTATTAATTGACTGATCACATGAATGATTCATTTGACTTTCATTGTGAGTCTGAGTGTGTGTGGTAAAGGTTTCAGAAAAATAAGTGCTGTAAAACACTAACAACATCTAATCTGATTGAACGTTTTTTTTTTTGTTTTTGTTTTTGTTTTTTTAAATTCTCGGATTCCATAGATGCCAAAATGTGATGTTGGATGAGTCATGACAGTGTGAAACATGGTAGTGAACAAGTCTGTTGCGAGTGATATGAATGATTTTGCAAAGTTGTTTAAATTTTCAGTGCTCTATTTCAGTAATATTAGGCCTATGTACCAACCAGCTGATGTAAAACTAATCACTCACCTTTCACAGTTTGCTTTATGCAAAATAATTGATTTTGTTAAATACCATGCATACCGTACATAATTAAAACTGATGAAGTGATGATAATTGTAAAAAAAATATGTACAATATAAAAATGTTAAATATTACAAAAAGCTTTTTTTTTTTTTTTTTGGCAGATTTGAATGTGTGAAATATTGTAATATCAAATGCCCAATGTGGATGCATCCCAAACAGTGCCTTAATAAATCACCTACTTAATAAACTTGTTATTAAACCATTGTACACAGACTAAAAAAAGGTGAAAATGTACACTCTGCAACTGCCAGTAAATTTCTCAAATTACAAAACAAAACAAAACAAAAAAAACATTAACACATAGAATTCAACATGAAATTTTGATTAAGAAAAAACACAAATAGTATTTTCTTGTAAAATGTACTCTAGTATTCTTTGTTTTATTTACAACTTCAAAAAAGTGTGATTTTAAAGTGTGAAAGTGCAATCAGGTCATTATCACTAACAAGTTTAACTCAATTAGTTTATATTTCAGTGGATGATGCCGATGTACCTTTTCTACCAAAAAAAAAAAAAATCTGCAAGATTTTTAAACTCTTCCTCTAGAAAATGAGGAAATAAATTTAATCCGATTTATGAAGGTGCTGTAAATTGTTATATTTTCTCTACTTTAATTGTACAATACATCATCATATTTTGTGCATGCAACTTATTTCAACAAATTTACAGATGCTGCATCCATTGCGTCCAACAATGTTGTCTCACCCTCAGAAACTCTGGGCTTAAAGGCATAGTTCACCCAAAAATGAAAATTCTGTCATTAATTACGCACCCTCATGTCATTCCAAACCCGTAAGAAAAAAAAATCACGTATTCCACCAGGGATAGTTAAGAATTTTCATTTTTGGGTGAACTATCCCTTTAAAGAAATTTCAGAGTCTTCTACTTGTAATTACGACTTTATGGTGTCGTTCATCTACATTCAATTCGTAAATACAATTTTTCCGACATGAATGCACAATATATAAATTAATTTTGGAAAATGAATGATAAACTTTTCCAAACAAACAAAATGCTGATTACAACAACCATTTTATGTGCATTAAATGTGTGCAATTAAAGGCTTTGTTGTGTAGGGGTCAAAGAGCAGGCAAATTTAAGTGTTGAATTTTATTGAATAGAGATTGTGGGAGTATTCGGTCGGTCATCATGTCTTCATCAGTGTTCAGCGGGACCACTGTGCTCTTATCTGAGCAGTCAGTGTGTGATTCAACCATGATTGTGAGCTCATTATCCCAGACCTTAGGTCTGATTGAATTGCTCATTCATAGTCTGAACTTGGTTCGATTTGCTCCAAGAGTGCATATATAGCATTTAGTAAGAAAAAAAGTAACCTGGACTCAACAAAGGAGATCCTATATGGCAATTTGCCAGGATGTGAAGTGCACAGTATTGAGAATCGGTAATTGTGTTTTTCCATGCCATGGCCGGTAATTTCTATGTTAGAAATATGTGGTGTGATAGTAGAACAAATTCAGTCACATTGATCTCTTTGATTGTGCAGGTTTGCGTATCTATGTGTATATTGCAGGGTAAATACCACATTTATATTTTGCTCTCTCTGCACACACAGAGCGGTGGAATGAGAGAGAGTGAGAGAGCCCTAAAATTGTTGCTAGGCGACCTGACATCAGTTCTTCATTCTACAATCATTCTGTTGCCCACGTGTGTGCAGGCTGCGTATAAAGCCAATGGGAGCGAATCCACTCTGCCTTTGAGTGGATACTGCTCGCAGGGCTCCTTTTTCAAAGAGCTGAAGAGAAATTGTGGTAATCGTCTCCCTCAAACACCCGTCTATCTGAAAAACTGCCTCAGTGACTAGAATGAAGTTTATGAAAAGACTCCAGATTCTATCGGCTTTTTCTTAAAATTAATTGGATTGATGGGCATGAGGATTTTGTCACTGCCAGAAAGAAGAAACTTTACTTTTTTCATCTTGTTTCAAGGTCTTTCCCAAGTCTAAAATTATGTTTCCAAGTGAAGACTGGAACTCAAGTGACCTGCTGAACAGCTCCATTGGAAACTCCTCTATGGAGGATACGGAGGACGAGGAGCACCCCTTCCTGACGGATGCTTGGCTGGTGCCCCTTTTCTTCTCTCTCATCATGCTAGTGGGGCTGATCGGAAACTCACTGGTGATCTATGTCATCTCCAAGCACAGACAGATGAGGACCGCCACTAACTTTTACATTGGTGAGTTGCAGCAAAATTCCATTTTTTCTGCACAAAACCTTTGGAACCTTTTACCACATAAGACAAGCTCTTTTAAAAAGCTTCTAAAACATTTCTAAGTGTTTGAATAATATATTTTAGTCTCTTTTGTCAATGTACTTTGTCATAAATAAAGTCAGATAAATCTAATTTTGCACAGGAATTGCAGCGACAGGAAGCAAACTGGAGTTCAACGTCTTATAGACTGTGTTAGTATATTTGTGGTGAATGATTCATTAGTCACAGAATGATGTACTGTCATGTAACTGCAAGAATTATTGCATTTCCTCAAGGAACGCTGCACAAGGACCTCTTCGACAAAAATGTGAGGTTAGGAAATGCCTTAAAATTGATGGACTATATGACTAAATGACTCGTATGTTGGCATTTTAGTATTCGTACTTTTAGTGAATTTTATCAGTCTGAGCATGGAAGGGAATAAAGTCAGATCGTCCACAGTGGCTCAAATTGATTTTCAATGCCGCTGTCAGAGCTTGCTTTTAATTCACTGCATTTTCACCTTACATTTCCACCATTTCTGTCTCCAATTATTTTTGACTTCATAATATTTCAAGCATTGACAGAATCCCTGTACCTCTAGGAGATAACAGTAATATGAACAGTCACCTCACATAACACATTCACTTTTTCCATACCTTCTATTCAAATGAACCAGATAATTCATAACACATATATTTAATTCTTCAGCTAACTTGGCTGCCACTGACATCATTTTCCTGCTGTGCTGCGTGCCGTTTACGGCAACCCTCTACCCTTTGCCTGGCTGGATATTTGGGGACTTCATGTGCAAATTTGTTGCTTTTCTCCAACAGGTAAGCAGAGCACCTCAGGAAACAACACTGAAGTGTTAAAAATAAGCTCTTTTTTTTTTGTGTAGTGTAAATGTGTCATCTCAGAATGTTTTTGAGAACAATGACCATACCGACAAAGTCACTGTGAAATGAAAAGTAAGAGGAATAAATGTGTAAAGATCAATCCTGATAGGACTCTGGACTTCAATACAGTACACAACAGTGTCACCCAGTAGCAATAAATGTATTTGTACACTAATATAGTCCCTATTCTTACTAGAAAATCAGTTTTGGGCAGTGATGACAGAACGAGTTTTAGAGTCGGGGGCAGCTTAAGATGGGCACATTGTGACGTCGCTATATAGTTATGAAATGAATTAGCTCAAGTCATGTTACCTAATTAATTTTCATGACCAAATGTTTGACTTGACCTGGGTGGAAGTATTTGTATGACCCTGCACAAGTTTTGGCAGTGAGATGCAACATCCAAACAGTTACATTAATAATAATAATAAAAATGATTATTAGATTGAGTTTGTGTAGAGAAACTATAAATATAAGTATAAATTCGAAACAAATGTAGTTGCTTTGGTATGAGAGGTGCATAGAGATTACTCAGTGCACATTTTCTGATTTCCACACCTATTTCACAATCAGTGTTCCTCTCTGGACAAGCACGTTCTGACTGTCTGACAGAGACAATGCTGCTCCTAGAACTGTGATTAGAAAAAAAGGTAAAAAGCAACCTAGGCTCAGTGGAAAAACATGCAATTGCCTACATTTTTGCAAAACTCAAAAAAAAGTACCTACACATATAATTCACTGCAGTTTCCAACAACATTTATTCATTATGATTTCAGGGCCAAATTATCGATTAATAGAGATTTATTTTTGTGTAGTCTTTGTCTATGTTATGACCTCAAAACACGTTAACATAGTGCATGATTTGTGAACAAATACATTTTGATGTCTGCAGCACATAACAAGCTCCATATGTATGGCTTGTGCTTATGATGAAATTTCCTCGGTAGCTCACCTGGTACATTCAGCAAATGTGTTTTTATCATGTTTGCTTTTGTTAACACTATTGCTTAGGTTTAGGGTAGGGTTTAGTATAGGTGGTACTTAATTTTAAACGCAAAATAGCATTAAACTTTTTTAATGATATTAGGTGCTAAAACTATTGTGAATGTCAGCAAAGCTAAATATTTTAGCCAATGGGGATGTGGGTTATAAGTGCTAGCGCCCCTAGTGTTTCTAGGTAACTAACTTAATGTAGCAAAACAACTTAAAGGGATAGTTCACCCAAAAATGAAAATTCTGTCATTAATTACTCGCCCTCATGTCGCTCCAAACACATAAGACCTTCAATCATCTTCGGAACACAAATTAAAATAATTTTGATGAAATCCGAGAGCTCTCTGACCCTGCATAGACAGCAAGGGAACTACCACATTCAAGGCCCAGAAAGTTAGTAAGGACATCATTAAAATAGTCCATGTGACATCATTGGTTCAACCTTAATTTTATAAAGCTACAAGAATACTTTTTGTGCACAAAGAAAACAAAAATAACATCTTTATTCAACAATTTCTTCTCTCCTGGGTCAGTCTCCACTGCCAATCACAAGAGTACCACTTCACTAGAGCTTAACTATCCTTTAACTACATTTTTCAGTAGCATGACAGTAGTTATTAGATATTGCATCTTTTTACAGTGAAATGTTAAGTTAAACACTGTAAACCCGGAATAAATCTGTTTTCAACTGAGATATTCTAGTATTAGTTGTATTACCTGTAAATAGTGTAAATCATCCTAATCGAGATTCATTCAAAAATTCTTGGTTTTGGGCTGGAGAAATGTAGCTCTGATTAAATGATACTTAACATTATATACAGTATTTGTTATGAATTTCAGACAGACATTGTCTTGTTGAGTAGCTTCAATAAGGTAAGCTACTTTCTGTCAGCAATCTGTAGCATAGCTAACTACTTTATCCAAAAGGATAACAAGCTACTATAGTATAGCTATATGTAAAACTTTAACTTGTAGCTTGACAAGCTTCAAAGCTTTCCCAATAACAGCGATCTCTCTGCAGCAATATATAAAAGAGTAATCCTCTGAGAACTCAAACAGTTCCATTTAAAAAAAAAACATACAAAATATACATCAAAACAGAAAACCATCACTGAACAGAAATGCTCTGAGGAATACCATTTTTTACATTTGGGTGTATATTAAGGAAGAATTTCTTTTTGTATGGCATTTCAACATTATGATTCATCCTTCATTTCACGTCGATAATAGAAGATGTGAGTCAATCTTTATTCACTGCCGTGTGAGAAACTGCATCGGCCAAACAAAAAAAGTAGGACACAGTATGTATATAGAAGCTAACATTAAAAACATAGGAAAAGGAAAAGAAAACTATGTGACCAAAGGGATATGCCAGCAGGCCGTCAAACATACTGTATGACTAGTTACTTAGTTCAGCTATACTTTGAAGTAAATTCAGTTAAATAAGCAATGTTGCAGTGCAATAGGAACTAAATAAATTTTTACTCTATACAGTACCTAAAAATGAAAAAGTCTGCTGTTAATTTACAAGTGTTCCTTATTTAATTACTGAATGAACGACCAGCATACACAAACACCAAACAATCGCTGTGGAGGAATAACTGCATAAATTCAGCTGTGTTTTTGCTCTTTCCTAATCCTGTATTCTTTGTACAGGTTTTGTCCAAAAGTGCTGTGAAGCTTATCTTGTTGGACACACAGGCCGCCTCAGATTGAGGCTAAGCACGCGTTTTTTGTTTAATCATTAGATACCTTGCACAAAAGATGATGGGATGGAACAGCTCTTTGTTCACACCTGCATCAAAGAGCTAAGAGATAGTTAAGCTTGGATAAAAACACTCAGCACAATGATTTACTTTATTCTCTAAAGCCTCTCCTCCTACCTGATTCTTTTAATTTAAGATGAGCAATCAGGTACTTCAGTTCAATTAATTCACCAGACAAAACCACAAGTGAATGGGGCTATTTTTTGTGTCTAGAATTAATTCAAAAGGCGATGAGCTAAAGACTGGCCTGCACTGAAAGCATTATGCGGATGTGTCTTTGATGTGTTAGATTTTAGATTAGTTAAATCCCATTTTTATGTTTACGCTAGTGCTCTGGAGCGTGTCTGTCTTGCATGTACTGATAATGATATGAATACTTGATAACAAAGGGTTTGGCAATGTGTAGGTGACCGTACAGGCGACGTGCATCACTCTTACAGCGATGAGTGGAGACCGTTGCTATGTGACTGTGTATCCTCTGAAATCCCTGCACCATCGAACCCCTCGTGTCGCAATGGTTGTTAGCATCTGTATCTGGATCGGTAAGTCATTTAGTACCAGTATATATCACATATGCAAAAACATAAAGAAAGATCATTTTGTTATAATGTCATTAAAGGGATAGTTCACCCAAGAATGAAGATTACCCCATGATTTACTCACCCTCAAGCCATCCTACACTCTTAAAAAAAAAAAAGGTTCTTAAATGGTTCTTTGGCAGCATGAAGAACCTTTAATATCCAAAGAACCTTTCCATTGCACAAAAGGTTCTTTGTAGCACGGAAAGGTTCTTTGTAGCACGGAAAGTTTCTTTATAGCACAGAAAGGCTCTTTATAGCACAGAAAGGTACCAGAGACTATTTAATGGTTCTTCACACTCATCATGTTATAAATATTTTTGTTTCTGGAAAGTGAGATCAAGTGAGCTAAATTGTCCTGTCTGGTCCAGAACTCATTCCAGACTAATTTTCTATTAGTTGCATTCAATTATAGTGCAATAAAAAGTATTAATTTTGAGTTATATAAATAGTGTTGTGGTTTTTATTCATTAAAAAAGACCAGTAGATATCTATCCTTTTATATCTATTATCTATAGATAATATATATATATATATATATATATATATATATATATATATATATAGTTTAATGCTGTTTTGCATGATTCAAAAAAAAAAAAATAGGCTAGTTATTTAAGTTTAGTATAAAAAATACTGCAATCATGTTTTAAAATGAAATAAAAAGGCTCAGTGATACAAAATCTTAAAATATAAAAGTGCCACTTTGTCCCACTATCCATTTTGCACCTATGAATTGGTTAAATTCACAATTTAATAAAGATTTAATGTGATTTTAAGTTGTTTATGTAGTGTTCTAATCGGTTCTAATTCTAGAGGTTTATTTATGCAAATTCTGCGTGACTTTGACGTGTTTGAATGGGCGTGAACGCTGAATTCAAACGCTGCAGCGGAGGGAGTTGCCATGGAAACGGGGCAACAACACCAACTGACAAACTGTAAATCTCCGTCTCTCGCTGCTGTTTTCACTGCTTTCAGGTGAGTTTAGTCCCTAAAATCACACAAATATCACATACAACTGTTCCAGCCACTTTCTTACATGTAACTGACACGTTTCTGTTGAATATTTACTTCACAGAAAACTTTGAAAAAGTCCGTAAGCATCTCAACTATTTTCATGCGAGGTAAGCTAACTCTATAGCTTGAGCTCTTGTTTATGAGAGTTTGGGCTTTTAATCACATCTTTATGTGTAGATGAGAGGTTTTGATAGCTTTGTAAAGGGTTTGCTGTCAGTTTGTCAATGGTTTATTGAAAGTTGTCTAATTTATTTAGCCTAAAATATGCCCTGTACTGTTAATCGGTGACGTCACTTACAAGGAGCGTGAATGAACTGAATCTAATGTTAGTTCAAATGTGTTTCTATCTTTCATGGTAAACAAATATTGATAAAAATTGTTCTGTGGTTTCAGGAGTGATAATATAATCTCTCTACAACAGAAGAGAAGCTCCAAAATTTCAAAGTTTCTGAAGGGAGCTGCTGACAGAAATTCAGGAAACACAGGTGAGCTGAGAAAGCACTTACATTCATATGCATTTTCTCACAACATATTTTCTTATATCACCATGCATCTGTTATATTACAGTTATTTTAGGAAGGTTTTGACATCCAAACCTGAGTGACACAAACCTAAAAACATTAACGTTAATTCTGTTATTTTAAGAAACTGGTTTGTTTGTGTGTTTATATATATATATATATATATATTAATAAACTATTTTATTTTATTTTCTGCATTTCACTTCTGTTCTAGCTTGCTTCCTTTAAATAAACCTGCCTGTATACTAAATATTGTTGGCTCTGTGATAAATGGCATGTTATGTTTCTAGATTCTTCTATGCAGATGGCCGTGCAGCAGAGTTGGAGCAGACCTCCTGTTGGACAACATCTCTAAGGCGCTATGAACCATATGACTTGTAAGTAAATCCTCAAACATACACTACTGTTCAAAAGTTAGATTAGTATGATTTTTTTTAAATGTTTTTTTTGAACGTTTTTTTTTATGCAAGTCTTCTGCTCACTGCATTTATTTGATTAAAAATACAGTAAAAACAGAAATATTGTAATGTATTATTACAATTTAAAATACCTCAGAAATATTGTAAAATATTATTACAATTTAAAATACCACTTTTCTATGTGAATATATTTTAAAATGTAATTGATTGCTGTGATCAAAGCTGAATTTTCAGCATCATTACTCCAGTCTTCAGTGTCACATGATCCTTCAGAAATCATTCTAATATACTGATTTGCAGCTCAAGAAACATTTCTTATTATTACCAATATTGAAAACAGTTTTTGCTGCTTAACATTTTTATGGAAACAATACCATTCAAACATTTGTGGTTAGAAAAGATAGAAATTAATACATTTGTGGTAAAAAAGAGAGAGAGAAATGAATACTTTTATTAATCAAGGGTGCATTACATTTATCAGAAGTAACAGTGAAGGCATTTATAATGTTGGAAAATATTTCTATTTACTAAATTAATAAATGCTGTTCATTGTTCTTTCTATTCATCAATGAATCCTGAAAAAAGGTATCACCATTTCCACAAAAAAAATGTTAAAAAGCAAAAACTGTTTTCAACTGTTTTAAGAATAAGAAATGTAAAATTATTTTTAAAGAAAAATAAATAAAAAGCAGCAAATCAGCATATTAAAATGATTTCTGAAGGATCATGTGACACTGAAGACTGGAGTAATAATGCTGAAAATTCAGCTTTTTAATCACAGGAATAAATTATAATTTACAGTATATTAAAATATAATGTAAATATAATGTAATGATATTTTACAATATTACTATTTTCTCTGTATTCTTGATTAAATAAATGCAGACTTAGTGAGCAGAAGAGATTTTTGTTTGTTTGTTTGTTTTTTTTTTTTTCAAAAATGTAATGTAATTGTAATGTACCTGTAATGTTTCTAAAATTTTGACAGGTACTGTATAACATTGTTACCTAGTGCTTATATTGCTTAAATAGCATTAATTGGATGCATTTGTGGCCAAAGATGCTGGGAAAGGCTTCAGCCCCCAAGACCCTAGAGAGGATAAGTGGTTTGGAGAGTGAATAGATGGATGGATGAACTTTCAAAAAATTTTGACTTACTTTGATTTTGTTTCTATTCTTACTGCTGTTCAGCTTAAAAAAAAAACTTTCCATTATCTTTGTTTGTCATTTTGCATCATTATACATGTGCTAAACCTATGAAAATTAAGAAACTAATGAAAGCGTCTTTTTGTTTTTTGTTTTTTTGTTTTTTTTGTTACAGGATCCTATGTACCCAGCCTCAACCATTCATCAAAAGGACTGTGAAAGCGGGAACTCTTTGACCCACCAGTGGCAGTTTCCACAGGATGAAAAAGGGCATACTAGTGGATGATGGGGGTACTGACATTAACCTGCTGTATTCACTGTATTACACACTAGGGATGGGCATTTTTGTAAATCTTTCATTTTAAGTACTGGTGGTTTTGATTTTGTCTGGATGGCATGCTGTCCTAACACTGACTAGTCAGAGCTCAGGCACCACCCAAAATGCTGCCATAACCAATCAGAAAAAGAGAAATATATAAAGTCAGGTGATCATCGAGTACTCAGACTTGACAGCGATGATTGATCATGAAAACGATGATTGCAGTAACTTTAAAAAATGTTAAATCATTGCTGTCAAGTCTGAGTACTCTAGTACTTGTGCACATCCCTATTAAACATATATACACAGTACTGAGGTATGATGTATACTGCATTGATGTATACTGTAATGCAATAAACATTTTAATCATACATCTTGTCAAGTCTTGTTACTTCTGAATTTTCTTCTTTTTTTTTTTTTCAAAATTATTTTATGAACAATCCTATTAAAGAAAATGTATAGTATGATAAATGTAAGGATATTGATCTGGAAGAAATGGGGCCATAAAGAACCTATTCATCAGTGGTTCTTTGAAGAACCTTTAAAAAGGGTTCTTTGTAGTACCAGAAAAGGTGCTTTATGGCACCAAGAAAAACACCGGTTCTTTAAAGAACCTTTCACAAAATGGTTCTTCAGGGAACCAAAAATGGTTCCTCTGTGGCATCGCCGCAAAACCCCCTTTTCGGTTCTTCCTGGCACCTTTTTTTTAAGAGTGTAGGTGTATATGACTTTCTTCTTTCAGACGAATACAATTAGAGTTTTATTAAAAAACGTGCTGGCTCTTTCAAACTTTATAATGGCAGTTAATGGGGGTTGAAATTTTGAAGCTCAAAAAAGTACATCCATCTATCATAAAAGTACTCCACATGGCTCCAGGGGGTTAATAAAGACCTTCTGTAGTAAAATGATACATTTGTGTAAGAAAAAAAATCCATATTTAAAACCTTTTAAACAAGTCTCTAGCTTCACGTTCACGAGAGCGTGCCATTCCAGTTTATTACGTGAAACACGTTTTTGTATTTCACCGTGTTGCTTTTCCATAGATTTTTTTATGTGAACTTGCACTAGACAGACAGCTTCTCTAGACCTTCAGTTTTTTCATTTCTTTGTTTTTGTGCTTTTAAATGCAAAATGTGTTCTGTGTGAATGGTCCAACAGTAATGCAAATGTAAATCTATGGGGAAAGTTTACAATAAAACATCTTTGTGTGATTGGGCCCATTCATATAGAGCACGTTCTTTACGCAAGACAAAAGCAGTGAAAAAGAATGCAGCGTCTCGAGACAGGTTTTTTATTTTTATTTATTTTTTTTGACATAGCATCTTAAAAACATGG
The DNA here is from genome assembly GCA_039654775.1 of Spinibarbus caldwelli. Lineage (NCBI taxonomy): Eukaryota > Metazoa > Chordata > Actinopteri > Cypriniformes > Cyprinidae > Spinibarbus > Spinibarbus caldwelli. Next base: position 23,137,496 of record CM077235.1, read on the forward strand.
CACTCATGCACAAGATGCAACCAGACATGACACAACTGTCAACGGTCTAGCGTATGTTTACAAACAAAAACAATTAAAAAGCAGAGGAACAAGACTGCAGAAGTGCATTCTGTGTGAATCAGTCCATAGAATCTCTATATTCTTTCGAACGTTGTTTGTCTGATATCTCAACCCGATCTCATTAGTATTCATATACAGCATTTACACCCACCCACACACACGCACACACACACATACTGTAAAATATAAATATAATAGTAATATATTTACTAATGTTATATATTTTGTTTAGAACTGTATTATATTTACAATAATAAAAGCAGTTTCCTTTATATTTTTTATATTTTATTTTTTTGTGTGTATTGTAATATTGTATATTGTATATGGAATGCCAATCCTCCCATAATTAGAAATAAATAAATAAATAAATAAATAAACAAATGTACAAAGAAATGTAAAAAAGCAAAAATAAATATATAAATACATATGCAAAGAAAAGAAAGCAAATTAGTTATGATTTTATTTCCTTAGTTATGTATTTTTTGTCATTTTTTCCACATTTATTTATTTTTTTATTTTATTTATACATTTATTTATTTCCACTTTTATTTATTTTCACATTTATGTATTTATTTACATATTTATTTATTTCCACATTTATTTATTTCTACATTTATTTATTTTCACATTTATTTATTTCTACATTTCTTTGACCGTAGGGTAATGAGGAGGGCGTGTTTTACCTCAGGAATAGCAATCGAGCCAGAGTAGTCGAGGGGTAAGCTTTGAGGCCACAGTGACACCTTGTGGTGCACAAACGAAGTACAAGAAGTGTACCCTTACATGACGCGCCTGTTGATAGATGAATGACTTAGATGGGCCAAATATGACCAGATATGGCCAAAATCTTATATCACGGTTATTATTTCAGTTTCACGAGGGTGGTTGTTTCGGCTGGGAAGCCTACAATCTGTGATCGCGTGCATTTGCTGAAGCTTGTGAAAGTGTGCAATCACTCTCTTATGCGCGCTGTTTTTTTAGGTTTCACTTTCAACGCATATAACGCATGTTTCCAAGGTTCAGGATAGAAGGAGGCATCAGTTACTGTAGAAGATATGTCGCCTCGCACCACTTCCCGTGTGGACAGTCACCGCATCAACTGATTATAATGGATTCTCTTTGTGTAGACACGGCTTTAGATACGGATTAATCACACGTTTTAGGCTGGAAATATTCAGAATAAGTTAAACAAAAGGTGTCCATGGGAACGGAGCTAGTGAAACACACACGCCATGCATTGAACAGACAAGCATCATGCTCATCCAAACAGCGCCTGTCGTGTGCCCTCAGCTTTTTGAGCTAACTGCATTTTTAATGTAACCAAAAACAACATTGACAGCATCAGAAACAAACCTGTAAACTGATGTCCAGGGGCATTAAAAAAAAAAAAACATTAATGTATGCATCATGAATATGGAATACTACGTTCTTAATTCCAAACGATAAATTCAGTTAAAATAATAAAGGGCTGTTACTAGTAAAAATCCAATCAGTGTCAAAAAAAAAAAAAAAAAAAAAGCCATCAGAGACATTATTACTGAATGCATTTACACTGCAATTAATCTACTAATGCATAAAATGTTATGAAATTAATGTTTTAAATTTTGAAGGCAGAAATATGTCAATATGTCAATCAATTAAATGATACGTTTAATATGAAACTAAAATAGACACTAGGTGACGCCAAGTCACTGTCTTAACGAATGAGTTCAATCCTGATTCCTTCAAATAGGTTACGCTGATTACGAAAACAGCACTTGTTGCCGCGGTTCAGCTGTGGATTTGTTTCTGTGATAATTATATGTAGGCCTAATGTGCCTATTTAAAAAAACAAAAAATATTTTCATGACAAAATGATCAAAAAGATGGCAGGTAGGGGACATGTTCGGGGGAGCACGACTTCTTATGTTGAGAGAACGACATTTATTTCGTGTGGCCATTAATGCACGAACCTGCGTGACCATAGCAATATAATAATAACATATTCAGAAATGGATATTATGAAAACATTAATATTTTGTTTTGAATTTAAAAAAATGCAGAATTAAGAATTATTATATTAACCCATACTGCACATACCATGCAGGCCAGTATGTAGCCTAATATTCTTCCTTTCTTTATTATTATTAGTAGTAGTGTTAGTATCATCATCATCATCATCATCATCATCATCATAGCATATATCCAAAATAAAATTAAGGCAGCGGCTATTTGCACTAAGTGTAAATAGCGATAGATGCTATTTACACTAAGTGAATCCTTAACACTCAGTGCGCCTATCAAAGCTTGGCATGGGTCTAATATGGTAGGCTTTAGGCAGTGTAGCTTAACTGTAAACCGACAGTAAGAATTTTAAATCGATTAAACCAGGGATGGCCAAAGTCGGCCCTGGAGAGCCACAGTTCAGCTCCATCCCTAATCAAACACACTTGAACAAGCTAATCAAGATCTAGGGTTAAAGCCAGGCAGGTGAGTTTTTAATGTTGGAGCTAAAGTCTGCAGGACTGTGGGCTCTCCAGGACCGGTTAAACGGTTTAAAAAGTCACTGGTTATTTTTAAGGAATAGCCAAAGTGATAACCATGTTGTGTGTGCATGAGACGCCAGTGCGATAATTTGAACTGTTTAACCGTGAAACAGCTTTCTCTTTCCTTTGGTTAATTAGGCCCCTAAGTGAAATATATTTTGCGTATTTATTCCTTTTGTATGTAGACTATGAATTTTTTATTTTTTTTTTTGTTCAAAAAAGCGCAGATGGGTGATGTGATGTGTGAATCTTGTTCTTTTGTGTGTCATATTTACGCATGTAGGCCTAAAACTAAAGTAAAAAAATAAAAAATTAATAAAAAAAAAATTAATACAGACTCTTTGTCAGGATCATGGACCTGTTTTGCCCCGTTTCTGTTCCTGTTTTCCCTTATTTGGTCATGTTCCTGTCCTCGTTTAGTTTAATTAGTCATCCTGTGCACCTGTGTTCCTCCCAATTACCTTTTTATATCCTGTATTTAAGTCTTAGTCTGTGTTTTCCTCCTTTGTCGGGTCTACCAGTGATGTTCGTGTATCATTCCTCGTTCCAAGTGTGGCTTTACCGTGTGTTGGATTGAATTAAAGACTGTTTCATTTATCCATGGCTCCTTCGTTCCTTCTGGCAACAAAACGTGACACTCTTATTCATTATTAGGCCTAATTTAATTCTAATTTATCACAATCTTGTCGGCTAATGATCGGTGCTTATTTTAACTGAATTTTTCGATTGGAATTAAGAACGTGGTATTCCATATTCATGATGCATACATTAATACGTTTTTTTTTTTTTTTTTTTTTTTAAATGCCCCTGGACATCAGTTTAAGGGTTTGTTTCTGATGCTGTCAATGTTGTTTTTGGTTACATTAAAATATGCAGTTAGCTCAAAAAGCTGAGGACACACGACAGGCGCTGTTTGGATGAGCATGATGCTTGTCTGTTCAATGCATGGCGTGTGTGTTTCACTAGCTCCGTTCCCATGGACACCTTTTGTTTAACCTTTCTAAATATTTCCAGCCTAAAACGTATGATTAATCCGTATCTAAAGCCGTGTCTACACCAAGAGAACCCATTATAATCAGTTGATGCGGTGACTGTCCACACGGGAAGTGGCGCGAGGCGACAGATCTTCTACAGTAACTGATGCCCCCTTCTATCCCGAACCTTGGAAACATGCGTTATATGCGCTGAAAGTGAAACCTAAAAAAACAGCACGCATAAGAGAGCGATTGCACGCTTTCACGAGCTTCAGCAAATGCACACGATCACAGATTGCAGGCTTCCCAGCCGAAAGAACCACCCTTGTGAAACTGAAATAATAACCATGATATAACATTTTGGCCATATCTGGCCATATTTGGCCCATCTAAGTCATTCATCTATCAACAGGCACGTCATGTAGGCTACACTTCTTGTACTTTGTTTGTGCACCACAAGGTGTCACTGTGGCCTCAAAGTTTACCCCTCGACTACTCTGGCTCGATTGCTATTCCTGAGGTAAAACACGCCCTCCTCATTACCCTACGGTCAAAGAAATGTAGAAATAAATAAATGTGAAAATAAATAAATGTCGAAATAAATAAATGTGGAAATAAATAAATGTGGAATTAAATAAAGAAATACGTAAATAAATACATAAATGTGAAAATAAAAAAATTGTAAATAAATAAATGTATAAATAAAAAAAGAAAAAATAATTAAATGTGGAAAAAATGAAAAAAAAAACCAAAGAAATAAAATGATAAATTAATTACTTTTGCTTTTACACTTTTCTTTGTATATTTATTTATTTATTTTTTTATTTTTTACATTTCTTTGTACATTTATTTATTTATTTCTAATTACTCCAGGATTGGCATTCCATATGTATAGACCAAAACATGCAATTACCAAGATATATCCACTTAGAAAAGTAGTTCCACTTGGTTTAGACAATTGAACATCTTTTTTTAAAACTGAAGAATTAATGCAAATGCTTTAGCAAAAAATCATGCTTCACATTTATGCTTTTAAACATGTCTACTTTCATGTAAGTGCATGATAGTACCCAACTGCATTTAACCCAAAAGACGCCAATAAATTTAAAAGTTTAAAAACGAACAAGCATTAAAATTCTCATCATCCCTTTTCTTATGCAACAAGGTTCCTTCATCCTTTCCATACCAATCTTCCTGTACCAGAGACTTGAGGACGGCTATTGGTATGGACCAAGAAAATACTGCATGGAGAGGTTTCCATCAAAGACCCACGAAAAAGCTTTCATCCTCTATCAGTTCATAGCTGTATATCTACTGCCTGTCATTACCATCTCCTTCTGTTATTCCTTCATGCTGAAGAGAGTGGGACAAGCCTCCGTGGAACCAGTGGATAACAACCATCAGGTACGATCGTGGGTAACAACCATCAGTGATGACACTCTGCTGAATGGATATGAAAGGCTATATGTGCTTTAATCTATTATTCAAGTGTATATCCTCCCGAGAGGTTGTGAAACTTGGTTTCTTTTCTTCTCTTCAAAAGTAAAGAAATAAAGTAGTTGTAGTAGTAACCTTTATTTAACAAGGTAAAATAAAAATAATTTAAGGACAAAATAATATATATAGCGCCTTGGAAAAATAAATAAATAATTTGATTTTGTACATGATACACTTAAATGTTAATGAAATTAACTATATTAATACAAAATATTTTTAATAATTATAATAAAAATTAGAGTGTTTATTCCTGACTTTTAATATTCTGTAAAGATAATTTTCACAGCAAAAACAGCACTAAGTCATCTGATGTAGGTGTGGTGCAGTTTCACATAGGCGGTGTCCGAAACTTAAAGTCAAGACTTTACAGGCAGCGTTTCATGTATGAAGGTTCCTCCGTAAGGAAATTTGTTTCTAAAAAAAAAAAAAAAGAAAAAAAAAAAAAAACACATTCCAATAATTGGTCATAATACAGAATAGTGATGTATAAGATATTTTTATAGGACAGTCATTTTTCACCGGGAACACCACAAAGAATTTTTTTCTAAATTATTTATTTATTTTTGGAGTTGTTATATCCTGCATGAGCAAAGTCAGTAAGATTTAGTCCAATGCAATAACGTTAACTTTTCAGGAAAAAAGAAAATCCTCTCTGGGTCAAAAAGATTGGAACACAAGGTAAAATAAGCTTTGAAGATAAACAACCATATATTTAATGACTTATTTTTTGATAGAAATGGAATCATATGTTGAAATAAACAGACATTTACTTAAATAGATTTATTCTAGATATACTTTCACTCCTTCAGACACTGCTTCATTCTTTTCACCAACTGCTGAACCGATCATATGCTGCCTACAAAAACCAAACAGATAAAGCTGAACAGATTAAGCTGAACATAGTTAATGTTACTCATACATTGGGTTCAGACGTGCCTTGGACATGTCAGACAGCTGAAACATTCACATTTGATTTAGGCCCAATTTTTTTCAGACAGATTTGCGACAGGGTTTAGTTTCACACCTATGCTTCACGATATTCAAGGAGTGGCACAAATTCTTTATTAGACTGAGATTTGATTTTCTGATATTTTGCACAGTCAGTTTTTTTCTTTGACAAGAAAACCAGTCGCTGATAATGAAAAGCCACCTCACAGCTTGATGCTGCCACCATCACAATTCTCTGTAAATATAGTGACTTTTTGATACGTGGGCAGTGTTTGCTTTGCCACACATTTGCTTTGAATTCCAGCCTAAAAGCTCCTAAAAGCTCTATCTTATCTGAGAAAAAAGATATTTTCCCACATTACAGCTGAGTGACCTCTCACTCGCTCAGAGTTCCCGAGTCACCATACTGCTTTTTGGCCAGTGGATGTTTACACGGCCTTACAGTTCTTTTTTTTTTTTTTTTTCTTCCTGATTGTGGTGAGTTTTGAGGAATAAAACTCTGGAGTTCCTGTGTGGTTAGATATAACTGAAGCAGCAGTGCCTGCTGTGGAATCATATTTGGATTTTGTTTTGTACCCTTTTCCTAATTATGCTTTCGTTTCATATTATATATGCTGTATATATTATAAATAGAAAATATGCTGGCTAATTTAGTTATTCAGAGGTAAAACTCAACTGTTAATCTTAATCATTATTTAGAAAAAAAAAATCTATTAAAATATCTGTTATTTTAAAAGAAATACCACGATTTTTTTTTATTATTATTATTTTTTTTTTTTTTGTGAACCATGAATATCAGGGTATATGAGATTTCAAGGTTTCTTAACCTTACTTAACCTAACTTGCCTTGCCTTTTCATGAAAAAAAATCCAATAAATAAATAAATAATGTCTTAATCATACAGTCATACAAGGATCTTTTTTTCCGTCACATAAAAAAACCCTCTTTGACTCGGCAAACAGTTTTTACAATGTTAATATAGCCTAATTTTAAAACAAAACTGTTTATATATTTTAAATATATAAAAATTTTAAGTATATAAAATATGAATAAAAGTTTATGCAAACAACATTACTTTTTATGAGACTTTCAACTGTAGTACCTAGACTTTTTTTTAAACCCCATAAAAATATCAGTTAATTTAATTTAGAAACTGAAAACATTTTCATCATAAAGATGTGTATTCAATTCATTCTGAGTAGAATTTTTAATATATTTATTAATAACATCCAGACAGAAAAAATGTCAAGTTTCTTATCTTGTCAGATTTCAGTACATTAAAATTACAAAGAACTGCATTTCTGTGTATAACTTCATTAGGATGACTGGAATTCTGAATACTTTTGCAGAGCACTGTCACTAAATGTATAAAAATATGACTCTTCTTTAAAATTGATCAGTTTTTATTTTTTATTTTTTTTGGAAAAGCAATATCAGACCCATTTGCTTGCTATAATCTTATCAAAACCTTGTTTATTTCAGGTCCACCTGCTCTCAGAGAGAACTATCTCCATTAGGAGTAAGATTTCCAAAATGGTAGTGGTCATTGTTGTTCTCTTCACCATCTGCTGGGGTCCCATTCAGATCTTTGTCCTTTTCCAGTCTTTCTACCCCAACTTCAAGGCCAACTACGCAACATATAAGATCAAGACATGGGCCAACTGCATGTCCTATGCCAACTCCTCTATCAACCCTATTGTCTACGGTTTTATGGGCGCCAGCTTCCGCAAGTCCTTCAGGAAGACCTTTCCCTTCCTCTTCAGACACAAAGTGAGAGACAGCAGTGTCGCCTCCCGCACGGCCAATGCAGAAATAAAGTTCGTAGCAACGGAGGAGAGCAACACAGAGAGGAAATGAGAGCAGATGACACCTCAACCATGAATTCATGCCAACTGTCTAGTCGCCGAAGTGCAGGCTTCCCCCATAAATAGGGGTTATATTCAGCTCGCTGAGTTGTAAAAAAAATTTAATGTGGTGCAAAAGGCCATTCAGAAGGCAAAGAACTGCAAAAGTGCACATAAATTATTATAGTTATAATTACAGCTGGAGTTAAGTAGTGTTATTTGATACTGACATCCAACATCGAAACCAAAAGGTTCAACTCTTATCGCTGGCTCTACGAGAGCTTGCGTTTTTAAAAGTTATATGGAAAGCTCATTTTACAGGGTGTAAGTTCGCGGATGGGGAACCAAACGGATGTTCTGCCAGCGGAGATGTGTAGGATCTTGCCTGAGAGGATGTTGACTAAATCAAACATGGCAACTGTTGACTCATCTATTGTGTTTGACATATACACGACACCTCCCTGTGCACACGTCCTCATGAAACACCACTCCAAACTGCTCTTCATCGCTTGTATTTATATATTCTGAGCATTCTACGACATGGCTCAACCTGAAGAGGTGTACTCACAAGGTATAGACTCTCTCAAAGCACACCTGTTCATAAGAATGAACGAATATTGCTCAAAGCACAGAATAACATATTGTGCTGCACCTGCCAGCAAGGCAATTGAGATTATCCTAGGATAGACACTAAGGATTAGCAAACATGTGTGAATGGAACTGAAAATGATAGAGATAATATCATTAATGTGATAAAAAAAAAACGCAATATTTAAAAAAAAAAAAAAAAACAGGATGCAGCATAATGTGTCTCAAGAACCATTTTCAAGGAGCAATTCACTCAGAACATTTTCTGCATTTAATAATGCGAGAAAAAATGCATGAAAAAAATTAGTGGAGAAATGTTTTTTTTTTAATGTTTCAGTACTTTTAACCTGAGCAGCACATTTATAGTATACCATGTCATGCGTAAGTTGCTGCTAAAAATGCTGGATGGGCACGCAAAGGTCAAACGTCCATCTACCCTAGTAAAAAAGTAATATATTTAAAATACATTTATTTCATACTAAGTATAGAAATCTATTAACATATTTCCGGACATATCGCTCGAGACTTACTGATATAAAAATTATAATTAAACTTTATTTTGAGTACTACAGTGCAATGCACATTTCTTAATATTAAGCCTAAAATGTGTTTTAATGTCTATTGATGAGGATTGTATTATCTTTGAATAATATCGGTCTTTAAATGCAAGATATTTAAAGTGTACCTGAGGTATACTTGCAATAGTTCCTCTTTAGCACAATCAAATATACTTAAGTATATCTTTAGTTGGACTTCAGCACTACTTTCGCACAATTAAAGTGCATTAAGTACAAAATTAGTTGTTCCGATTTAGCAGACTTGAAGTATAGTACACTAAAAGTACAATTGCAGGGTATTTTTATTAAGTACATAAATATGTACATTTATTTGTAATAGACTTAGCATGATATAACATTTTAGTATATTTATTTTTCACTAGGGTAGTGCATGCACACTCAGAAAAACAATGGAAATGAACCGCATTGGAATGCAATAAAGTTTTCTGTGTGAACAGCTCCTAAGTTGTCTGTATCTTTATATGTTGTCACAAAAACACAACTCTCTTGTGCAAGATGCTGAAAAAGCAGTGCGAAGCAGTTGTCAAAGATGTTTGTCTGAGGGGCAATTTAAACAGAAAGCATTTTTGTGTTGAAAAATACAAAACGCAAGGTCTAGAAGCATATTTTTTAAGTTTTTCTTTTTTTAATGAGCACAATTATGAAACATGTCCTAACAAGTTTACAACTAAACAAAGGAAAATAATAAGTGAAATGCAAAAATGTTTTCTGTGTGAACAGCCCCTAAGTTAAAAACACTTAAAAAGCAGTGCAACACAATGGTCAATAATGTTTTTTTTAAGGGGCCATTCAAAACGAACAAGTTTTTATGTTGAAAAATGCAAGATGCAAACAGTGGAATGTGAAAAAAAGAAAAAACAAGGTCTCCAAGTGCATTTTTTAAAAGTACTTTTAACTTGAGCACTATGTTTTTAAAATGCTGTCATCTGCTAGACAGTGCAAACGTTGTGAACACAATGGTTAAACATCCCTCTGTTTACATAGAAAATGGCAATGGAAAAGTAGCATAGTGAAATGCAAAAATGCGTTCTGTTAAAATGGCCCTAAGTTGTCTGTACCTTGACCCTTAAGGGCGTCTAAATGAAACACTAATGAAAACAACAGTCAAAGACTTTTGTCTAGCGTATGTTTACATTGAAAACGATTAACAAGCAGCGCAGCAAAGTGCAAAAACGCATTCTGCGTGAACTGTCACTAATGTATTCAGTGTTCTGGATTTAGTAAATGAATAGCATCCTCCAAGGCTTTCCAAATGTGGCCATCATTTTGATGTAATAATTGTGGTAAAATGGCTCTTTCATGCATAAACGGCAATACAACACGTCTACAGGGTAGATTTATTTACCATGCTAAGTGAGAAGGAATTCAAAGGGGAATTAAGTGTGATTTTGTTTCGCTAGCGTGTGCTACCGCAAAGCTTGCTTAATTACTTTTGTCCGAAGCAGAAATAGATGTCTTATTAGCATTTGTGAAATGTTTTGACAAGCAGAGCTAAGTAGCTAAAAGCTTTTCTTGAAGTGCTGTCGGTTTAACTTTGGCTTTAATAAATTATTCAGTATTCTTGAAGCATGGTCCTGTTAGCTCTATAAATGCCTTAATGAATTCAAATCTGACTGGACTTAAGTAGCTTTGTTTGTCTTCTTCCGTTTTTGTCTTTTTTATTTCCATATTTCTTCATCTTGTTTAGGAGTTTTTATTTATTTATCTATTTCTGGTTTTGTAGAATACATACTAAACAGGTTTCTGTCTAAAATGTCCTGCCTATTGAAGAATCTTATAATCAATTCCAGTGCATATACTGTCTGCATTTAGAAATGTTTTTATCTACAGATGTATGATCAGAGTTTTCAACTGGATCATCATTGAACTTTATGTATTTACCAAGTGAATGTGAGTTTGCATAAATAAATTTGCCAAATCTATTAATAATTCTTCAAGTTGCTCCTGTGACATCAAACAGATATTTGATATTCACTGCATAATGCGTCTTTAATTACCATACAGAGTGTATCGCTCTGAGGATCGGCAAGGCAAAATCAAGCAGTTGGACTGATGGACTAATAGCATGGAAATAACCCCATGCCACCTACACAGGCAGCCAATTATTATCTTGATCAGTGGAAAAGGGGCAAGAAGTGCGTAATCAGTTCAGCTATTTCAAAGCGCTAAACTAGCATCGGTCCTCTTCTTGGCCTAAGGTCAGTAAACAGAGCAGAGGCACTGCAATAGTTCAATTCACTTTAAAACTCTGAGATGCAATGAGTCACCCTATTCATTATATTACACTCGTAAAGAAACTATCTAGCTAATTTATTCAGAAAATAATTAGCCTAAACCATTGAAATTTCACCTCAGACATCTTTAAAATGTCAGCAGCAGTTTTCAGCGTCAATTAAATTCATAATTTAATCATGTTGAATACAATTAAACTAGAAGTACTCAAAGGTTGATGTTACATTCCTAAAACAGATTCTGTAAAATTGGCAGTGGTATGACATGAACGCAACAATCAATGAAAATATTTTATCATGTGATTATATTATATTATATTATATTATATTAATAATTATAATTTTATAAACTAAAAAAAAAACACTGTCAATGGGTAAAAATATTGGAACAAATATTACAGTAATTTTAAACCTACCCCTCATTCACATTTAATGTAACAGTTACAGTAAATAAAAAAAGAAAACAACACAAAACATTTGCATCTTTTAAATGCTAATTTGTAACTCTAGATTAAACAAATTGTTTAAATTGATGTAAGATTTGATTTATTGCAAATAAAAATATGATAACAAAAACAAAACAAAACAAAACTCTTCAGATGATAAGGTGTTGATCATTACTAAAACTATGCATTACCTTGAGAAGAGGTAGATGTCACATTTATTGAATGCCACAATTATCCCTGCCCTCTCTTATATTTTTTATGTCAGACATGATGAGTTTCGAGGGTAAACACTTATTTGAATTTTTCTTTTTTCAATGCATAAATTCAGAGGTTCAACATCTCAATGGGCACAGAGAGACTGCCTCTGTAATCACTCTCCAGTGCACTCACTTGTCACTGAAGTGTGTGTTTGAGTGTGTTTGGAATTTGGTGTTTATTCATTTGCATTGCAGAAGAAACGAAAACATATTGCTTGCAGAGAAAAATATGGCTCTGCTAAGAAAATATTGCTTGCAAACTTTTCTTCAGTTTTATGAAGAGCAATTACATTTTTATTATTAAATCATAAATTATTATTACTGAATGGATGTAGACATAATACTGGATTTCAACACTCCAACTCCTCAACACACTCAACATCACTGTCAGCAGTGTCCTTCAGTTTTCTGGATTCAATCTCTCAGAGCCTGTGGGAGACTTATATTGATGTAAAAAGCTTCAACACTGCATGTACTAACTTCAGCAGCTGAGGAAGTTGAACCTGCCACAGGAGCTTCTGATACAGTTCTACTCAGCAGGCACTGAGTCTGTGCACGTCTATAGCTGTCTCGCTTGTCTCAGCGACCAAATCAGACAAAAATAGGCTACAACAGACAGTCAAGACGACTGAGAAAAAGATCATTAGTGCTCCCCTGCTTGTCCTTGTTCACTTCCAGAGTGAGAAAACAGCAGGCAAAATCATCTCTTTCCTATCCACTGTTTTTTCTCAGGCAATCTCTTTTACGAACAGTTACAGTCCCCGATAAGGTTTCTTGACAGTGTAACACATTAGTTTCCTGTGAAATATGTAAATTCATTTTTGACATTCACTAACCTATCTGTGTGATATCCACAGTTTTTTTTATATCTTATTTGATATTGAAATTTCTGTTTTTCTTATTTAAACTACTTCTACAAACCCATACTGTACTGTTATGAATATACTTTTTATCCTTAGCACACAACTCTCTGTACAAATACTGTCATTTAATTGAATTTGTATTTTTCTGAAAATGGGTCAGTACCATAAAACTGCACTGCAAACCCTAATAAGTTATAGCAGTAATCAGTTACATTAAATTAATACTACACAATCATGTTAAATGTACTAAACTTGAAATAAAAAGAAAGCTAATTCATACAATTAGATGTCCATCATAAAAATGAAAAAAAAACAAAAAAAAAAAAAACAATCTAGTTTACATCTAAATGTAGTCTTTGTATTCATATTGATCCATATGGCTTAAAACATTTCATGTCTATGTTAATCATTATTTCCAAAAAAATATATATATATTTTTGCAATATTTCCCCCCACAAATATCATAAATCTAATTTGAAAAAAAAAAACAACTCAAAAACAAAAAAGATTAATAGAAATGACCTCTGTACAGTGTATGAGCACCGTTGACCACAATAACACTCTTTCTGGAGCTTAGTAGTATAACATTCATAGAATTTGTATTTTATTTATCAAATGAATATGGCTATAATCTACTGCATTTCAAATTCTGTCAGCATCCACATTCTATTTCAATCTATTTGCTCTATTCTCAAGCACATGGAAGCATTACGACGGCTGTTCGCTGGCAGAGATCTGTCAGCAGCAATGAATTGCAAATAAACAGAAGAGCAAGTTCTGCAATTCCATTCTGTACCCTAAGAGGGAAGCAGAGAGTCAGAGACACCTAAAAATAAGACACAACCAACACTGAGTAAGATAAATGAGAAAAACGTCTACATGGAGGAGCTTTTTTATATTTATTTACTTGTAATTGCTTTCACCCAGTAGGGAATATTTTTAAAATGGTGGTAAAGGGTAAGAACGTTTAAGATGTCTAATTTTCCAGGCTTTGAGCAACAATCAGAGACACAGGACGCGGCTGGTCTGGAAAACCTCTAACCCGTACCTGACACTCGTGGGGACTCGTGTGTATTAGAACACCCTGCGGTGTCTAATCACAGCTACCGTTCTGGCAGACAGAGTAGACAATTTGAAGTAAAGTGTTTAAGAACGGCGCAGTTCTCCCTCACTCCTGACCCTTTTTTCGCCTGCCCGAACACAGACGGGGCAGCTGGAGTCATGTTGGATTTGGTCTTTGAAGGGGAAAAATGTTGTCAGCACAGAGACATGGCACCACAGCAGCACAAAGAACCCATTCTACACGATCTTTGTGTGTCAGGGTGATGGTGTGTATGTAAGCATGTGTGCTCCACCGCTCTGCGTCACAACACGGGCAGGAAACCACTCTTGGCCTCTGGCACTGCGTGGTCTTTACCGAGGCGGGCCGTCTGGGACCCTCACAGCAGCCTTAATGAAACCCAATAGTGCACCCAACTAAAAATAAACTCGCCCATATGGTCTCAAACACAACAGTATGTACATATGGCGAGAAGGAGGTTTGTTTTTCTTTCTGCAGGTTTATTTGAGGTAAAATTAATATTGCACCCCCTCAAGGCACAATTACATTACTACTGTCTAACTTACTGTATTCAAGGGGTCATATGATGCGATTTCAAGTTTTCCTTTGTCTTTGAAGTGTTACAAGCTGTTCGTGCATAGATAAGATCCCTGAAGTTGCAAAGACTAAAGTCTCAAAACCAAAGAGATATTCTTTATAAAAGTTAAGACTCGACCACGCTCCCCTAAAACGGCTCATCCCACATGTCTACATCACGGTGTGGGGAGATTTGCAAAACACCACCCAAACGTATACGCAAAGAAAGAGGGTGGGACTTTTATTCTCACTGTAATATTGTTGCTGCCGCCAGCGCCATGCTGGAGACGCTGTGTTTCGTTGTGAAAGCAAAACTACTTTGTTTGGGCTTCTAAAAGATGACACAACTAGAAATCAGTGGTTAAGTTGTTAACACTGTTCCAGAACAGTTCAACCCAAATATTCGAGTATGTGCAGCACATTTTACGGAGGACTATTTCCTGAACCTGGGAGAGTAGCCTACAATACCAGCTGTGCACAAAGGCTGTTTCTATAAAGTGGGGCAATTCCAACTTTGCGAGGACAGTCTGGCGCTTCTGACTCACAGCTTGTAAGTATGTTTTCATATTTAAAGAATTTGCCACTGACTATTCAAACGCGAGTTTTGAGCTCTGTAGAGTAGTGCTTGTTGTTTGTCATTTCTCCGATCACAAATGCAGACATGGTAATGTTTACGAGGCGCGATGCAATGCGACGCATAAAAACACAGTATAAGTCATTATAATCAGTAATTATGTCCCCACTGGATGCAACAAATGCCTCGTTTGTAAAGGGTTTTATTGTTTTTGTGTCGTTGCGCCGGGACACGGCATCACAATACAGTGAGGGGCGTAACATTTCCATCTCACGCTTGAGGTATTCGGCCAATCACAACGCACTGGATAGCTGGCCAATCAGAGAACGCCTCGCTTCTCAGAACGATGAGATTTGTAAAAATCGGCGCGTTTCAGAAAGGCGGGGCATAGAGGAGCAACAATAATGTACAATATGTGGAAAATAATGTGTTTTTTGAACCTTAAACCGCATAAACACATTGCATTACACCAAATACACAAAATAATGTTCTTTTTAGCAATGTCATATGACCCCTTTAAGTACTTTCTTTGTTGTTATTAGTAGTATTAAAAAAGTGGCTGGTTGTTATTAGTAGTATAAAAAGGGGCTGGAAGGAACAACTCATAAACAAAAAATCTGTAGGAAAACAGAAAAGGTACTGGTAATTTTAACCTTAAAACCTTTAACCTTAAAACTCATCACACATTCAAAATACAGTTAAAACCCCTGTGAAAAAAATCAATATTCATTATCATACTAATGCAGTACTTTGAGCCCTATTTTTATGGTGAGCTTTTAATATAGTATTCTCTCCAAGTAAACTGTGGTAGTTGCTAACTGAACTCTATCCTTAAATTGTCAATCAACTACAGTAAACATAACAATTTAGTATATTACATGCAATGTTTTAGTAATGAGTTCCAGAAGCATGCCTTTTTCCTACTGTGGAAAACTACTTCTCACAATTTTCCTACAGTGTGCAGCAACGAAACTTGCAATAGCCACTGAGGCTAAACGTGAAATTGATCATGCATCTAGAGTTCAACGATAATAAAAAATAAAGACAAATTTCATTATCGATAAATTAGGTTTATGTGCTATGCATGTAAAATGTCCATCAGTCACTTTACAGTAAAAAAATGCATTTTTACAGATAAAGTTTTTAAAAATAGTTTAATGCAATAAACTTATATTTGAAGGTTATTTCATTATCTGAAATGTTAGGAATTCACACAAGCATTTATAGTGGAAAAAGGTACTTTAGAATATTAAAATATTCTTCACATTAAGGAAAAAAATGGTTCTTTTAAGAACTGTTTACTGAAGGGTTCTTAAATGGTTTTTCTATGGCATCGCTGCACAAAAACTCTTTTGGAACCTTTATTTTTATGCAAGCTATAAGCACCCACATGCCCATCAATCAGACTGAGCGTGGAATAAAGAGAGCGTGATCACTCCATCTAAAATATTTAGTGCTTCAGTGCAAAACAATCATTAGTTGCAACCCTACTCTAACCCTAGGCTATTATTCCCTTTCCATACTGACCGTTTTAGGAATTCTAGGGCTTGCAGTGGCACCTGAGCTGCGCGCGCGTGTGTGTGTGTGTGTGTGTGTTGGGGTTGCCGATCCACCTGGTGCAGGTATTTGCTGTGCGATACACTTAAATTGCAGTCGTTCAGTCTAGCACAAACACGCTTGTCTAGGCACTCGTCAGACACGGACAACTGCCTGCCACAGAAAAGAATGGGGGATGGATGAGGCTGTTGAGTGGGCGTTGAATTTTCTGGTTATCGTCCTTTACGACACTTCCTTTGAAAAAGATGACATAAAAATGGGTGCCTATCACAATTGTCAGAAGTTAACCTTGGATGCTAATTCACAAAAGCAAATCTCACACTCATTGCCAAGCATCTGTAGGAGTGGAGTAATTATAGTAGTCTGCTGCAAATTTCCCATTTCCTTGCCAGCAGAATTTTCTCTACAGAAGTTTTTGAGTCGTGAAATTAAACAACGCTCTAAAAGATGTGACAAAGCAGCTGGACTCGTACCGAGGCCAGATTTAACAGTGAATGGTGAACAGATTTACTATGGAAGTGAATTTCCTCTCAAAGCTGGAGAGATGTTCTCCAGTGACCCCTTCCATTCAGCTTAAACTGTGCCTGACTGCCTTCTCAGAACAACACCACCACCATCTCCAGTAAAAACAAACATGGCTTTGGAATACAGGTAGCGAGTAGAAACAAACGCTCTGCTGTGGGCACAGCCCAGGCAGTGAAATTTTGTGAAGCTTTATTCTGTGTTCAATATCACTAAGAGGACACCAGCAACCATTTATAAAACAACAGGGGCAAATAAATAATACAACTTAATTACCACGTTTGATTACTTGTTGAGATGACAAATAGCACTGCAGCACTTCAGACATTATTTTTGATAATATAATAATTACTCCAGATCTGGTCCATCTGGGTGTACTGAGAGCAACAGCACACACCTGTTTTTGTGGACTTAAATTAATGTTAATCTCAAAGAATTTACTACTTGTCAGAGAAAAATAAGATGCAAAAGGATTTTTAAATTAATTTTTGACATTTTATATAAAAAAATCTACCTATGGCATATACTGTAAACTGAGAAAGCTTTAAATTAATAAAGATTAAATGTTTATACTTCATTAAAACAAAGCCAAACATAAAACATTTTTTTCATAAAGTTTAATAATTTTCATCTTTTATTTTTACTGTATGAAACCAAGAGGGTAAAAAGCATTCAGCTGTTTTGTGTTTTGTGATTATTTCAGATAACTGTATTTGAAAAACCATGCAACAAACAACATTTTCTTAAATTAGGTTTTAGTTATGGCCTGAATTTACCTTAAAATGAGAAAAGGGAAGAGCACTGCAGATTGGACGTCTTTATTTTTTCAATAATAAACAGATGCTTTGAGGGTCCTTTTTTCTATATCCTCTTCCAAGAAATCAAATTAATATAATTTACATTTCAAAAACAGGCCAAATATATTTTCAAACCAGCTTCTCTTGCAGGAGCAGGATGGAATAAAAGCAACTTTTGTACGGTTATGAGTCATTAAACATGGAGAAGCAATAAATTCAGTAAACTCAAATTGAAGTTAAACCAACAACAGAAATTTTACCTGTTTGCTCGATGAAAGTACCTTCTAAAATTGCTGTTGACATTTCAAGGCTCATTTAAATAAAATATTTTGATAAGTATAAGATCTACAGTTTTGTAGAAAATAAACATTTCTAAAGAATCGACTGAATAAAAAAACGAATTAATGAAAAAACTGTAATAATCTAAACACAAACTGCTGATTCATCATAGAATCTCAGACAATATAGCCAATTTTTAAAGAAGATTTTATATATTTATTTTTTATTTATTTGCCTTAAATAGCAAACTTGCATGATGCAACCTTTAATACTGCACAAGCTTTTTTATATAAAAAATCTTATTGTATAAAGCCAATTTCTGTGCTTGATTAAAACACCTTTTTATTTCTTTACACACTTTTCACTCATTTCATATGGCTCTGAAGGGGATATTATTAGCTCCTACAGTATGTATACGGATATTAGCGCTCGTTCATTAAATGTTTTTTTAAGATTTCTGTACATGCCGAGCACCCAGCAGCCAGTAGAGAGGGGGAGGAAGTCAGGCGCCTAAACTGCAGAACAGAGACAGCTGCCTGACGTGCATATAAAACCTATTTATTCAGCTAGTGTATATCCTCCTAATTATTCTAGTAAGTCTTAAGCAAACTATTTAAAGGTGCCACAGCAGCCTCCAACTGTTTCACATGCTAAGGACAATAGGTTTTAAATGCAGGGAATGATTAATAATGTTTGTCAGGCAGACTTAAGAAAGGCAAATCTCATATCGCTGAAAACAACACTCCTCTTCACATCAATAACGACCGCTGCCTCTCGCACACGCACAGACACATTTTCATGTAATCGAGTTTCTTATGGCAATGGAGATCAAATTCATGTATAACTTCATACAAGGATTCATATTTTGCATGGCCTCCTCCTGAGCCCAGCTTGGTGAAATCAGAGCTATTGCTGCTTCTTGCTTTTGCATGATAATCTAGAGATTGTTGTTTTTATGCGTTTGCTGGTTGAATTCATGCTGTGGAATGGAGGGGAGTCATACTTCATGGATCATTGTTTGTTCCTTCCCGTGTGAGTCATTTTGCAGAATTATTGTACTTCTCTATGGAGTCTCATTATGAGCTGCATGACTTGTGCCCTCTGGATTAAGTGAATCACAATGATTTTTGCCCAGTTGATGCATTATTTAGTTTCCCACCATGCACTCAATTTTTATTTGTATGGAACTGACTGATATTACAGCTGAATTGCACTTTAGGCGCAATCAAAGGTTTTCATATACAAAGCCATTGTAGAAATGCGCTATTCACAGTCAGCACGATTCATTGATTGCAGTCTGTTAAAAGTCAAATTAATGAAAAGCAACAAATATTTAAATATTTAGCTGGTCATATGATCTCAATATGACAGCCCTCGTGAGGCAACACAAATAGAGGCAAACCACTACATCTATATAATATATATATATATATATATATATATATATATATATATATATATATATATATATCTGCAGTTAAAAGAAGAGAAATACATTTTTTTTTCTTTCTTTTAATATATATATTTCAGAGTTTTTAATTATAAATTTCATGTTTAATTCAATGTTACTTCCTGTTTCTTTGTAATGTGAAATTTGCTAGCAATTTCTGAAAGAAAATGGTTTCTACACAATTTCACTTTTAATTCAATATCTGTTTTTTGGAATATTTGTGCAATTTCTGTCCTACATGTTTTTCAGTGTATGAAATGCATAAAATATGAAGTACCTTTTCAGAAGCAGTGAAAAAAAAACAACATACCTGAATGCCTTGCTTACTATTTACTGCTCTGATAGTTTCATCACTCATGCAGCTGCACACATTGTTCAATATATAATCATTTCAGCTTCACAGCTGCACACTATATTCTTACACACATCCCTCATATTTGTTTCAGCAGAATGCGCCTGCAGATGAAAACCTATTTATAAATAAATTAAAAAACAAATCCATACTGCAATATTTTGGCCCAAAGCTCCTTCATAAATAATTAGTTCTCCTTTGAAACTTCATGTTAGAGTGAAAAAGCATGGGAGAATAAGAGCCGTGCTCACTTAAGGATGAGTATTCTTGTTACCCAGTGACTCATTCACCTTGAATGGGAACATACTTCACATCTGAGTCACTGAGGTTACACCCCTTGACAAGTCATCAAGATTGCACCCTCGGCAACAGTAACTCAACCAGTTTCTCTGCAGCAGTTTGATGCTGCTGCCACTACGATTTCCACACCCAAACTATCTTTTTCTCTAGAACCTATTTTCTCAGGGAATACAACAACATTTGAGAAAATGAAACGCCAAGTCCTGCTAGTTCTGTTCACAAAGAAAACTGGTTCGAGCTAAAAGTAGTTTCAACTCACTGGCTGCGGTTGCACACAAGCACACTTTTTCAAGAATGGACATCATCTTATACAATACATCCTCTTGATGCTCTAAGATGAAGGGCTATTTTGCAGAAAACAGTAAGATTTTGAGGGGAAATGGACGGGAGAGAAAATAGCACTCTTCATCCTTGTACCTTAGCAAGAGATTCAGCAATATGAGTCACCAGAAACATGCATCTGAAAACACCCTCTCTTTCCTTTTCATAGACAGGGCGCTGATCCCACTGATAATGCTATTAGTCTGGGTGTAGTAAATGCACTTGCCCAGGCATACATTATGTATATGATGCCAAACCTAATTTTTCTGTGCCCTCAAAGAGGAGTCATTAAAAGAAAGATGATGCCTTTAATCCAATCACTGATGGGTAAATTAAGTTTGATAAGACCTGATGATTTAAATAATCAGTTAATTGTTTGCGATTACATGCAGGTGCGGAGTTACATGGCTTTGTAGGAATAGAGGGATATTTTAGGGAAGGGTCACAATGGTTGACTAATAACCTAGTTGTGAAATACTGTAGACAGCTAGTCTCTCAGGATTTTACATGCAGACTTTATATATACATAAAATATACATATATTTATTTCTGGAGGATCATGTGAGACTGAAGACTGGAGTAATTGTTGCTGAAATATATACATATAAATGTGTTTTTTTTTTTTGTATTTTTTTTTAGGAAGATGTAATAGTCAAACACTCAAAATACATTTTTACTGCATTTGTTTATTTATAATGCTTATGTATAAAGTTTTGCTTTCCCTGTTTAGCAAAGTAATGCAAACAGCATTTGATTGTAATGATTCTCAGAAACCTGCAACAATGAAAAAAAAAGAAAAAAAAAAGAAAAGAAATTACAACAAAGGGTAAGATAAATATCATATGGTTTTCATCCTTGTTCTAATTTAAACTTCCCACAAACAGAAGAATACATATCTAAATCTAAATCTGAATGAATAGTGCATCTAAACATGTGATTAAACATCACTTTAGCATCATGTTGATAAAAAACCCATTCCCAAAGCATTACATTTCATGCTCTAAACAAAGTCATTTTTAAACAAATACGAACTTTTGTCAATAAACACCCATAAAATCTGGGAAATTAAAACTATTTTTCTCCAGAGACATATTCATCCGGTCAGTGACTAATATCAAAGGTTCTCAGAGCGGGAAGCCATGCCTGCAACATGATGCAGCATTGCCTTGATCATCCCCTGCCTTCAAGTATCCCATAATGACTGAAAAGGGCTGGGAATGGGAATGCTAAACTGGGTTGTGTCTGTATACCCTAAAAGGTACAGCGGGTTGTTCACTTCACTCTCCATTCAATTGGGCATTAAAAAAACTAAACTTACGCCAGTCTGGATCAAACATGCAGTCTGATGGCTTTTCCAGCCCAGCCTGGCATCCCAGTCTTATTGCCATCTAGAAAGTTGTGCAGGGAAATGGCCAAGTGATGAAGAGACTAAGGGTGTGGATGGCGCCTGACAAATGAGTTGATTTCATTTTATTAATCACACTTCTGATTACATAGCAATGTCGTAAAGAGTTCAGAACTGGTCAACTGATTATTTACTGTAACGTTCACGGGCATTTGTGCAACAGGATTTACAGCTGTCATAAATCTGAGTGGAATAATATGACATTTTCATAGGTTTAAAAACATGTGACTTCTAAACTGATTTACATTCACTAGCATTGATTTCCTACATGGAGAGGGAAATAATAGACAAAATAAAGAAAAAAAAAAACCTGCTGTCCGTGAAGTGGGGGTTGCCTATTGAAACAATGAAGCTCTTTGTGATATTTTTACATTTTGAAATCACAAGCTTATGATTCATCAGGACTGGGTAACCCATACCAAAGCTGAACATAATTTATTCCACATAGGCCAGAGAGAAGTGCAGGAAGAGAAAAAGCAAGAGAGAGAGAGAGAGACATGAGTGTTGCCAAAGCCTAATATTGAGGGCTCATTCCAACTTTCCTTTCTTCCTTGCAAGCACTGACACACAGTTATTCCTTAATGTTCTGGGAACAATTACCGTTTCCGAGGTTTAAATAGGGACAGAATGTCCCCATATGCGTCAGTGACACCTGTTTGAAGTGGTTACCCCAACCATACAGCAGTACTGGGTAAAAACAAAACAAAACAAAACAAAACAAAACAAAACAAAACAAAACAAAACAAAACAAAACAAAACAAAAAATGTTAAATGATTAATATTTTAATATTTAGTTATTATTATTATTATACAGCAGTACTGGGTAAAAACAAAACAAAACAAAAAACAAAACACAAAACAAAAAGACAAAAAACAAAAAATGTTAAATGATTAATATTTTAATATTTCATTATTATTATTATAAAATAAAATAAAATTTAAAAAATTACAATTTTAAACAAAATAAAATATTAAATAAATACAATTATATTTTATAAAGGTTTTATTTTATTTTAGAAAAATAATAAAATTTAATAAATAAATGTAAAATGAATAAAATAAAATACAATGAGTACAGATTAAAAAATCTCAGACATTATCCTATACTCTAAAGAATCTCCGATTCAGTATGGTATATATGATTTCTACCATCACAAAAAAAAAATGTCATCATGCTATGTGTTTCAGTGCAAAACAAGAATGCAATTGCAAGAGTCTGGAGAGGCTCTAGTGAACTTACAGTAATGATCACTGGCATAGAAAGTAGCATCACGTTCTGGTTTCTGTTAGCTCGCAATATTGTATGAGGGACTGTTTATTGATGCACAGCAAAAAAAAAAAAAAAAACACAGTACTCTGCATCTCCACTGTTGGCACCCACCTTGAATCCCCAATTAGGAGTAAAATGAATGAGCCGCCTAAGTGTGGTGGCTGCCAGGATTGCATGGTAATGACAGTGATCCATCCCAGATAAAGCAGCTTACTAGACCACCGTATACCACTCAGCCTGAGGGTAATAAGAGAAAAAAGGCACTTTTGAAATCCAAAAAAGAAAGAGTGCCCAGAAAAAAAATTCTTTAGTTTATATTTATTATATTCACAGATTTTAATTATATTTTGTATATTTATAGATTTTAATGTTAATATTTGTATTATTTTTTTATATGAATGTCTCTTTGCTATACTTTAATTTCAAAAACTACTCCTTAAACCATTTAATGGTTTGTGAACAAAGAAAACGAATACCTGATGTCCATCTGTAGTGGATCTTTTTCTTAGAATTGTTTTCTTAGATGATCAAAGATTAATGATTGTGTTCTAGAACAACAAAAGCTGGAAAAGCCGAGCTCGATAAATCCTGCTCTCAGCAAAAGGGCAAATGAGGCTATCATTCACCTGAAACGGGCTCCCTTGTATTTTGCTATCTATCATCACATCCATCCCCGAGCGGGAACACGCAGGAACCACCCCTGAGTTCAACCGTGAGCGCAGATGCATCAAGGCTACTGTGTGCACTCCCCTCTGCCCACCCATAACCCGCCAGTCTCTACTCTAACTCTATATCCAGTCTCCAGTGGGAGCTACAGTCAGATACTGACCTGTTTCCAAACCACAAAATGACTCATATGGAAATCAGAGGAGGACATTAACCCAAATGTAGTGAAGGGAGGAGGGAATCAGAAAGACTTAAGCAGCCTAAAATAATAAACCATGCACCGTTGTCAAACAGGCATGGTGGTCTGACTGAACTTGTCTTTTTAATGTTGTTTTTTCCCATTGCTTAAAGGAATAGTTCACCCAGAAATTGTAATCCTGTCAGTATTTACTCACTTTCATGTCTGTCCAAAGCCTGTATGACTTTCCTTCTTTTGTGGAACACAAAAGGTGAATTTTTGAAGAATATTCTTGCCACTCTTTTTCAATATAATGAAAGTGAATGCGAATAGAGGCTGTTAAGCTTCAAAGGTGAATGCTAAAGCACTATTAAAGTTACATTAAAGTAGTACATATGACTTAATCATACAATAATTTGAGTGAAAAAACTGCTCACGTATAGATCACTTTTGTGGTGCTTTTGAGCCTTTTTTGAAGCTTGTCAGCACCAGACCTCATTTATTTTCATTATATTGAAAAGAGAGGATATTCTTCCAAAAACATTTTTTGAATTTTGTTGAATTTTTTAAAAGATGTATTTATGATGATAAGAATAATAATAATCATTATACTACTACTACTACTACTAATAATAATAATAATAATAATAATAATTATAATAAGATAATAATAATAATAATAATAATAATAATAATAATAATAATAATAATAATAATAATAATAATAATTCTGACATCATTTACTCAATCTCATGTTGTTCCAAATCCTTTCTTTCATCTATTTGGATATTTAGTGATGTGGGATTTTAATAGTTGCTAATAACAATGAGTCATTCCAAACTAACCTAAAGACTGTCGTTCAAAAAAAAAAATAAAAAAATAAAAACTTTATTAAATATATCTATTAAATATATTTAACAACTACTATGGTTCTAATAATATATTAATATTACATATTACATATTATAATAGTGTATGTAAATATATATATATATATATATATATATATATACATACATACATATAAAAGGACACAATGTACTATAATAACATTGCGTACAGAAATGTACCAAAATGTCTGTAAAATTACTGGATAATGTCCTTAGCAGGACCATAATACCTAATAAATCACCATAAATTACAATAAATTTACTAATTCTAATTTACCACATTTATTTTTAATTAATAATTTTAAATGACCTTTTTCAAAATAGCCAAAAATACGGATATCACTTTGTGTAAAATTGTCGTAACCATACTATTTAATAAACTATCATGTATAATATAACATCAGATTAAAAGATATGCAGGTTTTGCGGTCCTCAGACTAATGGGCCCCTTTGTGGCACAGAGGGCATGGCAGATTTTGGTGAATCACAGTCTTTAGGTTTATTTTGAAATGACTCATTGTTATTAGCAACTGTCAAAAACCCACATCGCTAAACATCTAAACAGGAAATGGAGGAACCACATCACCCTCCATGGGGGCTAAATCCATAGTCTCAATCACTACCCTCTCCATCACTCACAATGCATAGGATATGAAAACTAATGAGGTCATTTCCAGAGCTGTGGACAGAGGTGCGGAGAGCCGGTCTAAGGCCTGAACACACTGTTACTCTCAACACACCAGAAGTTTTCAACACCAGTCAGGCAGCCATTATTACAAAAGAAAGAGAGGAAAACAGACAGGCAATGAAAATGGAGCTGTTTTCACACTTAGGTCTCACAGCTACATTTAGTCCCTCAGCACATCGCTACTGGGGTGTGAGAGAGAACAGTTGTTACCTAACTGGGCTAGTTCACCCAAATATAAAAATTATGTCATCACTTGCACCTTGATTGTGTTCCAAACCTGCATGACTTACTTTCTTTTTAATGAAAGACAAAAAAGAGATTAAATTAAACTTTTTTACACAATTAAATTAAGCCTTTTCAACAAAAATAATGAGTTTCGACAGGTTTGTTCTAATTGGTGTTCTAACTTAAATGCATTTAGTTATGCAATGAAAATGAGAATGAGCCAGTGGGATTTGAACTCGGATCGCCCACACACATCAGACCACATGCACTGCCTAAACTCTGCTAATGAAGTCTCTCTAATTTAATAATTTTAAAAAAAGCACAGTTAAAAGATTTACTGCATTATTTTACTACATATTACCATTACAATTTTTAATGCATTCATACAAGTGTAGAATTTTTTTTCCTTTCTTTTTTTGGATATAACAAGTCATGTCACGTCATTTTGTATCGCAATTTCACAATCTGTGTCATTTCAAAGCAGCCTTACAGAAAATCAATCATTAACGTCTTAAGCCTTAAAGCCCCAACAGGAAATAAAAAAATAGCCATATCGTAATTTAGAGTACTTAGTTAAATAAACTATGCACTGTAAATGGACAATATTAGATAAAAAATTACGCTCAAACCATTTCCAACATGTCTGAATTTGATTTTTTTTACAACCACATAGGACAAGCAAAAACTATTCCTGTAGTCTCATACAAATGGAGTACTAAACATCTTAAACACACAATTAAATAAATGTTTATGAACTGTGTTGCATTATCTCAATTTAATTAATGTGGGTTAAGACATGGATTGGATAAGACGTGACCAAAATAAATTAATAGTTTAGAATCTTTAAATCCTCACAATTAAATAACTAAAAAATAAATAAATATAAAAAAATAAACAAATTAAAATGACACTGAACTTGACAGTCAGTGATCACAATGCGTTTTCATTATATGGAAAATATGAGCATGTTAACTCCCTTTGTGTTTCATGGGAAAATACAAGTTTCACTCAATATAAGAGAGGGTAAATGTTGACAGAATTGTCAGTTTGAAGCAAATGAGCTGTGGAAGGACTTAGACATGTGAATGGGTGTGAAATAGATGGAAATTTCTGCAACAGCATTATAGACAAAAAGTTTTTATGCACAGCAATTGCAAAACTCAATTATCAAAGACAGATTCCACCTAAATTTAGATGGGCATCTGTATAGTCATTGACATTAATTGACATTAATTTGTAGTGGAAAGGTCTTAAAAGTAAATTAATTGGCTATTTATGCATGCTTAGTTTATATTCAATCATTTCTTTGATTAAAACTATGTAATTTATAAGTTAATATGTAAGTTACCATTTAATTTACAAGATAAGCTGTTTTAAAGGCTGGACATATTTCATGGATAGCTCACCAAAAAAAAAAAAAAAAAAGTCAACATTTACTCACTCTCATCTAGTGCCAAACCTGTATGACTATCTTTCTTCTGTGGAACATAAAATGATATGTTCAGTATGAGTCACAATATCGAAATCATAATCTACATTATTATTATTATTATTATTTAAAAGTAATGTCAGTGACCTTCCTTATAACACATGTAAAGGCAGGCAGCTCAATAAATGCTTTCCACTCTATGTAACTGGCATCTGAAAAGTGTTCTCAGTGCTCCTTAAAATACATCAGAGCACCTCTGGAGAGGACAAATGAGGTAAAGACCAAGAGTGGATCCTAGACTCACTATCGACCATCTGGTGATTATCAGCAAACGAGAGAGAAAGAGAAAGAGAGAGAGAGAGAGGCCTGTTAACAGTAAGCTCCAGCTGTCTGTCTCACCCAAGCCAGACTGAGGAGTCTCATGGTGGTGCAAGTGTGGGAAAGAGACACAGCCCCAACCTCAGGCCAGTTCTCGGGTTTGTGTTCAGAGGAGAGGAGATTACAATGGCTGGCTTTACAACTGGTTCCCGTGTACACGGCTAGCCACCGAACAAAGTGCCTCAGGGCAGTGACTCATGGAATAAGCTTCACTTCGCTTTTGCGACAGGATGAAAGGCGGAAATTGGATCCAGATGCCGTAAGATACCCAGAACCACATGGTTTGATGCCACTCATGTTGACTGTTCCCCCATCAGGGTCTGACCCAGACAAATCCATTTGTATTAAATTTCGAAGTGTCAACCTGCGATTACTTGATTAGCTTAAGGCATCCCGAAAAACCTGCTTGAACATCAACAAATTAAAAACACAAACAAAACGCTCGGTGCTGAAATAAATATGCAAATAATTACCTCCTTTTACAGTTGCTGAAAAAGAACTGTGAGAACAAGAAAAGCAATCCATATCCTTGTGTTTTGAAAGCCAATCAGCATTGTTATTCAAATACCAACCTACTCAATGCAACAACCATGTTCAATGAGGTGCAAAAGTTCACAGTGAAAATCTTCTAAATCTAACCTGGAAATAACCAGAACGTTTTTAGATTTTTAAATGTTTAAAACAAAGATATGTCAATAAAAATATAAATAAAAGATATTCTGCACTATTTCGTGTTTACTAAGCAAATAAGCAAAATGTTGTGACACTGACCCTCAAGTCCTTTGTATAAAAGTTCAGGTTTCTTTCCACTGATGCACAAGATGCTCTTTGGATTATCTCAAATCATGTTGGATTGCATGATAATTAGGTTTTACACAAACCTCTGGAGTTTAGGTCAGCTTGAATGCTGCTGTTGCTAAGGCAAAAGAGGGAAAACAAAATACTGTGGTAAGATATTCTGAAATTAATATAGATTTTTTTAATTCAGTTTTCATTAAAATTAATTGTTTTAAATTAGAAAAATGCTAAAAAGAAACATTTCACTAATTAAATTAGACTTTTGAACACCATTATATATTCACATTATATATATATATATATATATATATATATATATATATATATATATATATATATATATATATATATATATTATATACCATTATATATTCACATTCATCTTTTTATCTTTATAATTCTGACATATGTGACAGAAACAAGCAAGAAAGTGCATGAACCGTAAAAGTAGATCATGAAAAAACGTGTCATCAGAACACAAGGTGTTCTTGTACTAAGATTAAAGGCATATTTCATCAAGCGGCTTTCTGATACTACAGCTATGTGACATGCCCTCACTGGTAAAATACAACAAACGCGTGTTAGAATTGAATAGGAAAGCATGGCTCCCCAGCGAAATAAATAACAATTTCAACAATTTAGGCAAAATAAAACATTGAACATCTGCAGCCAATAAGGACAAAGTTAACAGAGATGCTTTTGTTATTGCATTTAAGCATGTCCTCTACTGTTTAGCACAAAATGAGTTTTTGCTGCGTGGAGATAAATTCTATCTAAATTCAATTTTGCCCAAAGATTTATCAAAAAACCGCAAAATGAATACTCATATCCAGTGACAAATAAGAGTATTTATCTTTGAAAAGGCAATCACAGTTTATTAAATTACAATATTTAAAAGTACATTGTCCTAGTCTGGGAAAAATTAAAGTTAAGTCATCATCAAAATGGTTACACTTTATAAACAAATACACAAATTGTAAACCAAATACATATTTAATGCTCTTTCTTTTTGTTGATTTAATTAATTTAATTATTAATTGCTATTTAATGTAAAAGCACTTCTGAAAAGAAAACAATTCATAAATATAGCTTTAAATATAATCGGTACAAATACACAATGATTCTAGATTTTATATATAATAAATAACAGTTTTATTTTTATGTACTTGAACATACTCATTAAAGGAAGACTGCCTGATAAAACATTAATTATATTAGCGAACAGATTTAATTATTTAATTTGTAAATTGAAGTTGTAAATTGAAGTTTAACAGGAATATTTGTCATGCATGCGCACAAACCTTATTTTTCTTGTGATATTATGAGTAGCACACGTGGTTGTTTTAAATTAATCTCTAGAGTGTTCATGGGCAATAAAGAAGATGCATTACAAATGAAGTGTGCTCTAACTTTCTCTGTCTTTTGCCCTGAAATTAGAACCAGCAGATCTTGTCAGAAGTTCATCTGGAGATCATAACTAAACTGATTACGGAGCACTGAAATATGATTTAATCTATTTGAAAACAAACAGGTCTGGCCACAATATTACGCTGACTATCAGTCTCAGACTGTATAGCATTCTTATTCTTCTTATTCTGCATGTCATATTTAAAGCAGACGTATCAAAAGAAAAATAAGATAAATAAGAAAAAATAAAATGAATTAATTATAAATAGAATAAAAAAATAGAATTAGCCCTTTCTCCTCAATGTTTTTTAAAGGAACTTCAATAGCTCTGCAGTGTTTCGTGTTTTGTCACACTGCATGTGTTTTAAGGCCTAAGGTCTTCGATCAGTGAGGTCACAGTGATGAGAGGACTGAGGAGACAGGGTGCTGAGAAAAGCGGATGACTCTGTTTGCCGCTTTCCCAATCAGCCACAAATATGCACAACAAAATGCCAGAGCGTCTTATTCTTCACGTCTTATGGTTTTAATTATGATGCACACTTTTCTGGGTGTAACTGTGAGCAGAGGCATGTGTGCAAGGTGGTTAAACCCTTTAGGTCAAAGGGCCAAATCCGTTTCAGCAGTATGTATTAATCTGTCTCAACATGTATTATATCAATATAATCGCAATCAAAATGACACAATAACACAAACAGAGATGCGGTGAGTGTTAGACAATGTGCAAAGATGCTACACTCTTAAGATTAAACGTTCTTTATTGGCATTGATATTTCCCCGAAGAACCTTTAACATCCAAGGAAGCTTTTCATTGCATAACAGGATCTTTATAGTAGAAAAAGGTTCCATACATTATTAAAATGTATGAAAAAAAAGGTTATTTTAAAGGCTCATTCACACCAAGGATGATAACTATAACGATAATGATATTTTTATAGAAGTCAAAGTTTTAAAAATCATTTTAAATGTAAAAGATAGCAGTCCACACCACAACTATAGCAATAACTGCACAGAGGAACGACATTATTGGAATCACTTTCAGAGCATTTTTTTCCAGCTGATGTTTGATAAAAACATTGACAGCCAATCACAATCCATTCTGCTTTTAAGCACTCAAGCAGCGTGCTTATAATGAACAGAACATTACCGTCCATTGGCACGGAAACTAATATAGTTAGCGTTCTTGGTGTGAATGGGCCTTGGGAACTGTCCACTAAAAGGTTCTTTGGGGAACCCAAAAATGTTCTTCTTTGGCATTGTTGCAAAAAACCCTTCTTTAACATACATTAGCACACATCTTGTTGCTCTCTAAGCCACTTCCCCTGGAAGTTGTCTTTGATGCACTACTACGGCACATACAGTGGTGTGAAAAATTGTTTGCCCCCTTCCTGATTTTTTATTTTTTTGCATGTTTGTCACACTTTAATGTTTCAGATCATCAAACAAATTTAAATATTAATCAGATATAACACCCCCCCCCCCCCCCCCCCCCACACACACACACCTGAGTTCAGTTTCTCTAGCCACACCCAGGCCTGATTACTGCCACACCTGTTCGCAATCAAGAGATCACTTAAATAGGACCTGCCTGACAAAGTGAAGTAGACCAAAAGATCCTCAAAAGCTACACATCATGTTGAGATCCAAAAAAATTCAAGAACAAATGAGAAAGAAAGTAATTGAGATCTATCAGTCTGGAAAAGGTTATAAAGCCATTTCTAAAGCTTTGGGACTCCAGAGAACCACAGTGAGAACCATTATACACACAGCATTTCAGAAAAAGAACATCATACCAACAATAAAATATGGTGGTGGTAGTGTGATGGTCTGGGGCTGTTTTGCTGCTTCAGGACCTGGAAGACTTGCTGTGATAAATGGAACCATGAATTCTGCTGTCTACCAAAAAATCCTGAAGTACAATTTCCGGCCATCTGTTCGTGACCTCAAGCTGAAGCGAACTTGGGTTTTGCAGCAGGACGATGATCCAAAACACACCAGCAAGTCCACCTCTGAATGGCTGAAGAAAAACAAAATGAAGACTTTGGAGTGGCCTAGTCAAAGTCCTGACCTGAATCCTATTGAGATGCTGTGGCAAGACCTTAAAAAGGCGGTTCATGCTCGAAAACCCTCCAATGTGGCTGAATTACAACAATTCTGCAAAGATGAGTGGGCCAAAATACCTCCACAGCGCTGTAACAGACTCATTGCAAGTTATCGCAAACGCTTGATTGCAGTTGTTGCTTCTAAGGGTGGCCCAACCAGTTATTAGGTTTAGGGGGCAAACACTTTTTCACACAGGGCCATGTGGGTTGGGATTTTGTTTTCCCTTCATAATAAAAAAACTTCATTTAAAAACTGCATGTTGTGTTTACTTGTGTTATCTTTGATTAATATTTAGATTTGTTTGATGATCTGAAACATTAAAGTGTGACAAACATGCAAAAAAATAAAAAATCAGGAAGGGGGCAAACAATTTTTCACACCACTGTATATTAAATTACAATGCGGGCATTTTATCAACTAGACAAGACCAAATGGCTCACTGGTGCTGACCTTTGCTGGAGTTCATTTGACTTGGCTTTTTTTTTTTCTTTAGCTACTTGACACTGTTTGCACATTTCCGAAGCAGTTTTTCTTCTCCCACTGAATGAAAGAAACACCAGCCACTGAACAGATAAAGAGACTAACATTGGGTGTGTCCCAATCCATCTGAACCTACATTTCACTGTCAGACTGTCAGAACTTGCCAGAGATAGCAACGTACATGCCTATTGTATGAAGTCTTAAAGTCAGATCTTGTTAAATGAAAGAATAAAATCCCTTAATGGATGCCTCTAGGTGCTAGTTTTGCACGTACGAGGGCAAAACTGCTCTATAAAGTGGGTCGATTCATTCAGGTGTGGTGATAGGCAAGCTTTAGGTAATAGTTAACCAACTTCCAACCGACCAATAGGAAAAATTAATCACTCTTCAATATAGATATACAATGATGACTGATCTTCAGAAATCATAAAGCAACAAAATCGCCATTTCAAAAGCAAGTATAATACACTGCATACAGTTAAATAAGACAAAGGTTGGAAAACAACGTTCGGATTGTATGAATGGCCGGTGCATGTTTGAATGAGATGTAGCATAATCACCTGCTTCTAGGCCGGAGTGATTAGTTAATTGCCGTGCAGTCTGCTAAATAAAACTACAGAGCGCACATGCAGTCTCTACCCGGCATAATCAGCCAGGCCCCTGGATAAGTGCTTCCAGACGCCATTTCTACTTTACAGTTCCCTTCAAAACAAAACCTCCTTGTTCCCACACCCAACTGTAATACATCAATGAGCTGAAGTGTCAATCAATGATTAATGAAAGGTAATGTATAAATAGTTTGTTTGCATGTTATATGCATGTTGCACGAATTATATGTTTCAAAATGTCTTGCATCGTAACAGGAACAAAAAACCCAAGAGCTACATTAGATGAACTGGCGAGCAGATTTCAACATGAATGATTCTTAATTGGTGCAAACAAACCCGTTGCTGTGGGAAGCCGATGCAGGCAGCAAGGCGAAGACATGCTTTATTTGGTCCGAGCAGCAAGCAAACAAAATATTTGATTTTGGCTTCTCAGCCAGCTGGCAGATTACTTCGGAGCAAAACCCAATGTCCCTTATTAAGTGGCACACATGACCACATGGGCCTTATTTTCTTTCTCTGCAGCTCAGGTCTAAAGTTACCTGGTGTCTTGAGACTTCAAAGCAAATATAAGAATATTATTTCTCTCAGATTCATTTTAAATTGAGAACAGGATCAGTTTTGATTCATGCAGTCAACAGATCTACAGAGACTGAGAGGAACAGGGGTAATTTAGTGACCAAGGCACCATTTAGAATGTAGTAGGATTGAAAATGACAATTGCTTTTGTTTTATTTTTATTTTTTTTCAAATGAAAATAATGAAATAAGTAATGCCAAATAACATTAAACAAATCATTGTCTTTTCTGCCACAGAATAAAAGTTAATTAAAAAATTTAAAGTTTATATATCACAATTCTGACTTTTTGACTGATATAAACTAAAGAACTGTGAGATATAAACTCAGAATTGCAATATGTAAACTCAGAATTCTGAGAAAAAATGTCATAACTGAAATATAAACTCAGAAATTGTGAGATGTAAACTCAGAATTGTGAGTTTATATCTCACAATTCTGAGAAGATATATTTCTCATAATTGCAAGAAAAAAAGTCTGAAGTGTAAGACATAAACTCTGTGAAAAACAAAGTCTGAATTAAAAAGAAAAAAAAAGTATTTATTTATTTATTTATTATTCTGGGGTAAAAACAGGCTTTCATAATGAAACTATAAAAAGAAATAAAATTAATTTATAAAATTAATTTTCTCAATTAATTAAAAATGTATTGCAAATTATGTTATCTTAAATAATATTTGTGCAAAACTTCACAATCATGTTACTGATTTGAGAATGATCCCAAGAGCTTTTGGAGCTTCAATGCAAGCAAGAACATCTGACCTTTTGTGCAAAGGAATTAACATGGACAATGTCACACATTTGTTTACATTTGGTTAGTAAAGTAGTGCTCTGCTAAACTTTGCCTTGCTCATAGACCCAATCAGACAGGATGGTGATCCCAGAAACTTTCCATGCTCTGGAATCTACTCCAAAATTAGGCAACACACATAAACACACATTCACAAACCAAAATAATTACGTTTCTTACAAGTGTAATTTAAGGTTGCGTTACTGCAAAGGGAAGCTATAAATGTGTTAAAACGGAGAAGCTACAGATAAGAATTAAAGTGACATTTTAAAGAGCAGTTTCAAAATATCTCTTGATAACTTTTTTTTAAATAAATTAGCTTCTGTAATTCTAACTTTAAAAAAAGAGAAGAAGAAAGAAAAAAGAAAAAACAAACATACGGGATACACATTCAATTTTCTGAGTGTGCTTTACTTTTACGGCATTGGTCAATTTGTATAAAGCAAACGAAATAGCTTTGGGATTGGACAGCTGGAAAGATCTCATCATTACCCAAGTTTAACTGACATTTGAACAAAGAGAGCTGTTGTCTGGGCAGTTCTTCCCAGGACAGAGTAAGTGACAGGCTCAATTGCCCTCCTACGCAGGGTGGAGTCTCCCATACAGTATGACTCATACATACACAAACTTAATACATGCATACACTTACACACACACAGAGAGAGAGAGAGAGAGAGAGAGAGAGAGAGAGAGAGAGAGAGAGAGACATGCACAGTTTCCCCCTACAGTAGATTTCCTTTTCAGGGAGTTACAGGTGAAAGTGTTCGTGAAGGTCTGGCTGTCTGGCTGTCTGAAGGATAGGGAGTGTGTGAGCAAACTTTGTTTTCACTTGCTGTCCGGGCAACTGGCCAGACCAAATATGACTTTTATACTTTGTTTCTAGACCTCTCCTTTGTAAGCAGGTCCTCACAGGGCTGTTAATTGTGTCATTTCCTCTTCCACAGTAGTGCTCTGATTAGTCAAAGCCATAACCTGCAGGAAAGTCTCTGAAGGCTGCCTCAAGAAGCCCCTAGTAACTAAACCAGAGTCCAGACAGTGATTACAATGGTCAAAAATGCAAATAAAAAATTATATAGAACAATATAGTTGCGATAACTTTGACATCTTGTGAAAAAGGCAAGAATAGGCACTAATGCTTCTTTGATGCAACAACAAATAACAGAATGAGCCGCAAGTTGTTCTTATGAATTAGCTCTTTTTAATGTGAATCAGTCTTGAATTTGTTCATTAGTTAGACGTTTGAATCAGACTCAGTCAATCGAAATTAGAATACGCTCAGAGCCATTACTGAGTTTGCAAATGATTCCCTTAATGAACCGTGAGGCATTTTTTGGTTATTTCCCAAAAAACATATGATAACACTTTAGTATTGGGACCAATTCTCATTATTAACTAGATGCTTATTAGCATGCCTATTATTAACATATTAGTTGTTTAATTATTAAAGAACATATTCTGCCTGACCATATTCTATATACCTAATCCTACCCAAAACTTAACAACTACCTTACTAACTATTAATAAACAGCAAATTAGTAGCTTATTGAGGCAAAAGTCATAGTTAATGGTTTGTTAATAGTGAGAATTGGACCTTAAAATACATACTGTTTGCTGTTTAGCTATGTGAGGTCCAATCGATTTCAAACTTTCTTGGTAAAAATTGTTTTTAACACAAAGGAACCAAAATCAACATATTATCTGACTTTTTCCAAACAGACAGAATATTTTTACAAAAAAATATGGCAGATGGCAGAAACAATACAAGGCTCACTACAATAGCAGTATTATGGAAACTAAACCATTATGAATAGCCATCTTAATTAGGCAATTCTGTAATTTCTCCAGTTCAAAAAGTTATTTGGCTCCTACATGTTTAATTTTTGCTCTAAACTCCATTCAGTAGCCGACTATGTGACTGATGGTCGATATGCATTAGAGAGCAAATATTGTTTTAATACATGCATTATGAGAGGTTCGCAGGAGTCTCGGGTCTGCTCTGGGAAAAGCTAAGTTAGATGCAAATAATAAAATAAACTTATCAGCTTTTAACAAAGGAGAGAAGGTTTCCCTTGTTGTTGTGTATCCAATCAAACTACTGTGTTTTTGTACAAATTCTTCTGTCACTAGGCCAATTAGGCAGATGTCAACATGGACAGGTTGCGTGACATCCTCATCCACAAACAGCGAACAAAACTCTGTAAAAGAAAATATGACCCAGAATGCATAAAACATGGGTTAATTTGCAACGACGGCATGGTTTTGTGCCAACCACATTGAGTTTTATGCAGTGACCAAAGGGCTGCCAAGAACATAAAACACTGAAATTTAATTTTGGTAAATTGTTGGGTCGCCACATGATGTCCGATGTAAAAATCTGGGTCCAGTTGTGAACCGCTGCTATAGATGACTTGAGCCATCACTTATACAGCTAAACAACAAGTATTGATGGATGTGGATATGTGGTATCTAGTTTCAGTGCAAGTGGGACAGAGACTGATTGGGTTAAGATGATAACGTAGAAGCCAGTTACCTAGCAACACAAACAGTTATGCTGTAAACACAAGTCGTCATCAAACATAAAGAACATTGCTCATGCGTGTTTAAAACCATGCTCTTGTTTTGGATGATAACAAGGTATGATTTAAGGCAGAATAATTAGAGATGATCATAATACGCTGTCAAGCCTGGGAAGATTGAGAGCTTGAGAACTTTTGCATGTAAATGACAATAAAACCAATGGCACGTGGAGTCAATGAAAAACCTTTGCGATTAAGCTGAATAAGTAAATAGTCAAACGCAGCCTCATTTTAGAGTGGTCTTCCTCTCATGAAAAGACACTTCCTGCGTAACCTCAGATATCACTAACTTTCTGTTTCCTTTTTATTTTCCAAACACAGCCTCCTGCCTGATCCTTTGAGGCTTGTTTTGAGGCTGAAAACATAAGTTTCCTCCCCTCTCTGGTGTTATTTAAGGAAAAGGCAGCCTCTCCCCTCCTCTCTCTCTGGGATGGGTGTGGTTTTCAAAGACAAACTTCTGAATGATGTGTACGCCTCCGTTTCAGTTCCTGAGTCTAGAGGAGGAGTGTAGAGCAGAGCTTTGCTCAGGACTCTTACAGTGGAGATCAGTCTCCGCATGTATGGACGCTCTGTATGGCCCTGGTGAACGCTTGGCTGTGAGGATCACCACAGCCACGGCCACAACAGTGCCAGTATTGGTTTATTTCAACTCGGAGAGTGCGAGTCACCGGGACTTAATTGTGAGTAAAAAAAAAAAAAGTTAGATTTTTTTTCTTTCATTTTGGGATGCAGCAATGTGGTAGCTTTCAACAAAACCGCTGCATTAATATTTTGTCAAATGAACATATTATTCATCTACCTCTGGATTTGCTTGTCCCAAACTTTTGGACTATATATACTACAGGTTGAACCTTGAGACAGGTTTATTCATTTTGTCTGCATATGCTATTCTTTCTGCGATTATTCACCTGTTCGAGTGTTTTGGCGTGAACGCTTGGGATACATAAAAATTAATAAAGGAAAAGAAAGAATAATCCACTGTTACAGATCGCAGATCAGTATTGTTGAAAAATCATCAACAATGGCATTCATTGTCGGACTTGAAAATTACTGACTGAAATCTCTAGTATATATTTGTGAACAGAGATCCAATAAAAATAGGAAGAAATATAAAATAAGTGCAATTACATTTTGATTATTATTCATGGCAAATATTTAAATTTACACCGTTGCTTTTAAATGTCTTCATATTCAAAGAGAATAAGTGTAAATTTGGCATTTTTCCCTCTCATAAATTGCTCTTTAAATATCAGAAATTGCCGCTCATTATAATGTGGCGCGAGACGTTTATGGGCCCGTGTTTATCGAGCTTGGAATGAGATTTTAATGCTGTAACCTGTATTTAACCCCACATATTGCTAGAAACCACAGTTCCGACATAAAGTTTCACTGTAAACAGACATCAAACAAGCTTTAGACAGAAAATAAGAACAAAAATTTAATATGCAGTAAAACACTTCATAGTTTAGCAATGCATTTATATGTCTCCATTTAGACTCCCAACGCATGGGTAAACTGGATTTATATTGGGTTTAATAGCCGGCAGATTCTGTTGATATTCCTAACAATTTGTTGAGGCTTCATGGTTTAATAGTACATAAAGCAGCTGTTTAATTTTTTTCCCCTAAAAAAAGGGGGCCACATAATATTAGTGAGACTATATCTAAAAACAGTGCTTTGAAGTGAACAATTAATAAAGGAATAAATAAATAAACAAACGGTACATACATAAAAAATTCCATTGCATTTACAGAAAAATAAAGATAGCGGAAGAAATGCATATGTAATTTAATTCCGGGACCTTCATGATTAAGAGACCCTGAGCATGTGCTTTGTCTTGCTACTTTGCCTCTCTCACTTGGATCCTGGCAGAGAGAGAGGAAGTAAGCCATCTTTTCCACCTGACATCACTGACGTGATTAGAACAACAGCGTGGCCGAGGTTCTGTGCACTGGGCCTTTAGCTGCATTCTACTCACATACGTCAATGAGCCTCGATGTACAGCCAGTACCAAATCCATAAATACTACACAGTGTCTAATCTTAAAAGAAAAATTGACAAACAAGACCATAGTATTTCTGTGCATTTGTTGATTAAGATTTTTAAAAGATGGAACGTGCTATATATTTAAAGACTGTAAAAACATAGAACATTATTCTGTCATATAAATTTGCATGTACAGATATGAGTTTAAGATTGTATGGGCTGCAGAGTTTTCCTTTTTTTCTTTTTAACAAATTGTTGATTTAAGAAAAAAAGTAAATTCAATAAATACATTCAAATTAGTTTTCTTAAATTAGAAGTAAATTTCAAAAACCTTTACTAAATGTGTTTACAACGCAATGCGTTTACAATGATATTTCACTAGAAATGTCTAATTTACTGCATTTCCTATTTCTAAATAGATATACCTATTAAATACAAATATATACTCGAATGTATAAATATATTTAAATATATATCTATATATATTTTTCTAAATAATGATAAATAAGACTTTTCTAAATAATGATTGCAAACTTGAAATCAATCTAAAAAAGAATGAAAGGAAAAATAATGACTCCAGTAAACAAATTTCTAAAGCTTTGTGAGATTACAAATTATTCAACTTAAATTATGTATAAATTATGTGTTCCGTCTGTGAGAGCTTAGTTTCATTTTAATGCTCACTACAATTAAAAAAAGATCTTCCTTATTTCAGAGTACTGACTTCAAGGACTAAACAATCTGAGCGTGCCTAGCAAAATAGCTTGAGTCATGCACTTCAACAACTGTGTCATATTCTTAATTTTCAGAATAATTAAACCTAACAGAAAGTCAAATCAAATTAGGATATAAACCCTGTAATCCTACAGCTACATTTCTCTTAGGTAAATTACAAGCAACAGGGGTAATCTGGAAGAATTCAAGTTACACAAAACCGTATGTGCGGTGTTGCTACCAGTAAATGGGTAACTGTATGAAAATGTCCCTTCCTGGCAGCTGAAAGACTACTAGACGAGAGCAGGGGAAAGGAAATGGCACATGATGCACACAAACAAATTATGAGGAGGGGGAAGGGAAATTACATCATAACGGCCCATATCTGAACAAATCAGGTTAGGATTCATTACTAATTTCCTCTACAATGGCAGCCTAAGAAAGTAACAATGTTAATTAGTTGCAAAATGTAAGAAAAAAAAAAAAACATAAGGAACTCAGAAATGATCCAGATTACTGAGACGTTACTCACATAAAAATGCAATCACAATAATTTCATTGTTCAAGTGGGAAACAAACACAATAAGGAATATTTTAAACATAAGCTCTGTCTTTTCAGACCCATCCGAGATATGATTGCTGAGATTTTGAAATTTGACAAGTAAAATATCAGCATTCAAGATAAATCCATGAAATGAAACACCATCATCATAATAAATCTTCAGCGTGTCAAGGGCCCTGTTAAGTGTCACAGTGATAATGTGAGTAAGAGCAGAAGACAGCAGGCTAAAAAGAAAAGAGGAAAATAAAGATGAAAGGGTAATTATGAGCAAAGACCTGGTGTGAGAGGTTTTGTTCTCTACGACTTGTTTACAGGAAGTCTTCTAAGGTCCAACAGATGGGTGTATTCAGAGAGAGAGATTTTATTGCATTTTTCCAAGTCCAATAAAGTCCCCAAATTTTCCCTACCTTCATTTATGCGTGGGAAAGCAGTGCTGAAGCTACTTGTCTCAGCGCTGCTAATCTGCGAATGCAGTTGTCAAGAGTAAACTTTAATTAGCCAAAATCAGCGATTATCTGTTATTTTAATAACCTGTATCCCAGTGTTCTTTTGAGGCAAAGACAGAAGAAAAAACAGGACAGCGTATTCTAGAATATTCAGAGACATATCATAGAACGCATTAGGCTCAAAGCAGAATCTCACGGTCTCTTGTCGAACCAGTCTATTGAAACCTTCAGTGTTTTGCTGTCTTTTCATATGACATTGCACATTTATTTAAGGGCTGTACTAAGCTTATGCAACCAAGCTTTCATTTACTCTGAGTCTGATTAAGCTCATCCTCTTGTGTCCTCAGAGAGCGGTTTTTGAAGTTATGCAGCATACACTCTCTGCTGTGTAGTAAATAACTGTCAAAGTTATTATGCCTCCAGACAGCTCCTTCAGCTGAAGGCCTGTTAGATATTTAGTTAATGAAGAGTGTCTTTGAAAGTACTTTGGCAAATGTGGTTCAACCTCGGTGTGATAATTTTTTTTTGATGTGGTCCCTCTGGAGGAAAATGTAAACCATCCATGACAGACTGTGATAAATTCCTCTGAGTGAGTTATTCCATGTTTCTAAGATTACCTTTTGATTCAATATGATTAAGTAAACTGAATAAGTATTTTTTAAGATTTACAATTACCAAAAAAACAACTGAAGGGATAATATGGTTTTCATTAATAATTCAATCATGCGTGATGTAATTTTTTTTATCATACATAAAAAGTTGATTAAAAAAACTGAAAAATAAAAACATGTGCTTTTATTTATTATAAATCAAAACCTTGACCTTTTGATTCAATGTGATTAAACAGGAAATAAGCTGGATAAGTATTTAAGATTTATGATTAAATTAAAAAATTGAAGGAATAATATTGTTCTCATTAATAATTCAATCATGCGCAATAACCAAATACTTGATTTTAAAAAACTGAAAAACAAAAACAGCACGTGTTTTTTTTTATATTGTAAATCAAAACCTTGACCTTTTGATTCAAGGTAATTAAACAGAAAATAAATTGGATAAGTATTTTTCAAGATTTGCAATAACATTAAAAAACTGAAGGAAAAATATTGTTCTCATTAGTAATTCAATCATGCGTAATAATATTATTACTTAAATACTTGATTTAAAAAAAAACTGAAAAACAAAATCATCACATGGTTTTACAGATAGTAAATTAAAACCTTGACCTTTTCTGTTTCATATTAAAATGATGGTTATTGATACCACAAATCAGTTACAGTTTGCTTGAAGTCACAAACAAGTACTTCAAGTACACTTAAAGTAATTGCAATGTGCAATCTCTGTGGTAACAAAATCCTGGAAGGGAGGTGACCCTCTAGAAACCAGCAAATCTCATTTTGGATGCGTAATCGCTGATATCCCTGATTATTTCCAGAACGTGTTCATCAACTGAACCTAGAGCCACATTACCAAAGAATTCAATAACAGATTTGACGTCCAAAGCTTCAGGGGACATTTAATCTTTTACCGAACGGTTTTTATGCTGGTGTACTATGCGTGCGCTCATGTGCTTATTGATTGTCATGCAATGGGCTGTTATCACGAGTCCTGTACCTTTGCCTTCAGTTTCTCAGCTCAACATAGGTCTCGGTCTCAATCTGCATCACGGTTCCCTTCTCTAAACCCCAGCCCCCTGCCAAAGGGCCTTTTCCATACGCACCGGGCAAACAGTCAACTTTATCTGCAGCATCAGCTTGGGAAGCCCGCCCACCCACTTCCCAGCATGCAATGCCTCCCTTTGTCGACATAAGTGTTTCCTCCCTGCCAGGACAAGGCAATGGCGTCAGAGCAGCCAAACCAGTCACGTGTGTCCTGGGCTGCCCCTGAGGCCGTCTAGCCATAACAGCTGAGACTGTGAAAATCATGTGTAATCATGGGGAGAGGGACGCTGGCGTTATTTCAGACATGCAGCACAAGTCCTGTGATTGTCTGCCAGGGGCATAACAGAGTGTCAAATACTATATGCAGGCAGAAAATATAAGGTGCCAGAGCTAGTCTCAATTGCCGTAATTTCAGAGGCTTGCTGCTGCAGCTCAAGGCGAGTAGATGATAGACATTATAACAGCGAGCGAACCTGTCACTAAAAGCCAAAAGCATGTTTTTTCAACAGC
The DNA here is from genome assembly GCA_039654775.1 of Spinibarbus caldwelli. Lineage (NCBI taxonomy): Eukaryota > Metazoa > Chordata > Actinopteri > Cypriniformes > Cyprinidae > Spinibarbus > Spinibarbus caldwelli. The sequence goes on from CM077235.1 coordinate 23,180,436, forward strand.
ATTGTTGGAAATTGATATCTTAATTCATGCTCCTGAGGGGTGATGGGAAAAAGATAGCAAAATAATGTTTTTTTTTTGTTTTGTTTTTTGGATGCTAGGCAATGCAGAGGAAATTATATGCATTAATCTTGCAATAAGAGAACAATAAATTGAAAGAGCAATTGAAAAAAAGAGTTTTTCCAAACTCTCTGCAATGTGACTTTTTGTTCACATGGCCATTGATGAAACTACATTATCTTATGAGTCATTGTATCAAACAAGCCCATGTCCAGTGCCTTTATATGTACAAGGCTAATGCTTTTACAGCTTAAAATCATACATTTATCATTTTGAAATATTTATGTTTTATTGCTTGATGGAGTTTTAGTTTTATTCACATCCTTTTAATAGCATTTAATAGCATTTACTCTTTTAGACCATACAACTGAACTTGAATTGAACAAGTCCTTAATTGTCTCGAACTGATGAGGCTTCTGAAAGGTGCTTTAGTCATTTCACAAGTGATGTGACAATTATTTGGTTTCAGTGAGCTTTCTTCATGGAACTGAACTAAGTAATACACATTAAGCTGTCAGGGAGAAATGGAAAACAGTTTCCTCACTTGAAAGCATTGAGCTCTCTGAGTGAATGCTCAGTAACAGGGCTCAACTAAACTTAGTCTGACTAATAGCTTGCACTTGATTGACAAATAAGACAATTACAAGACCTGCAGATGTCATCTAATGACACCAAGTTTTTTATCAAAGGAATGGATCACTAAGGACGTTTCTAATTCATGTATAAAACAAATTTGCATTATTTAATTTTTTAATAAAGAATAAAAATAACATAGATTAACACAAAAGTCAAAATGTCAAAATAACTAGAATAATCAATTCAGCATGCTCTATTAAAAATAACATGCTTATATATGAACAGTCCATCCAAGCTTGGAATTAACTAGATCTGAAGCCAGCTTTAAATCTTTGAGACATTTCATTTTTATGGTTTTATTTTTTATTTTTTAATGAAATGAAGAGGGGGAGACAAGCTGGGCAAATGATTCAAGTGAGATTTTGTCTCTTGCATTAAAGTCAGTGTTTAACACATGAAGTCACACTATCCACTGTAAAACAGAAAGCTCAACGTGTGTGTGTGTGTGTGTGTGTGTGTGTGTGTGTGTGTGTGTGTGTGTATAGGTGCTTTGCAGAAAACTGAAAAAAAAAAAAAAAACACTAAATTAATACTTTAAATATATTATAATACAGGTGATATACTCAACATCTTAGTTAAATTTTTTGTCATGTTTGTCCGTTGTAATTGTTTTGTACAACTTTTTTTGGTGCACTAGTTGTATCAGAAATGTGCTTTATAAATAAACTCAAACAATAAACATAATGCAGCTGCTTAAACTCTAATATTCAGACGAAAGGCATGCACTAAGCTTAAAAAAAACCTGTTGGAAGGAGTTCTGTGCACATAGCACAAGAGATGTTTTTCACAGCCATCTATGTATCACGACACTCAGAGATAATGAAAGACATTCAAAGAGCTTTCAAACTGAACAAAAAGTCTCTCTCCCTCTTTTTTTCAGACCCTTTCCATAATGCCTGTCTGGAGATAATCTCAAATAAGCAGACTTGGGTGAGTTTACCATCATAAGAAAACATCACGCTTACAAAGCAGAGATTCGCAGACATGTCCATTTAAAGAAATATCAAAAGGCAATTGTCTAGGGACAGAGCAACACATCCTCTTTCATTTCAAGTCACCCAGTGAATTTCACACGCAGTTACCAATGTGACACGCACCCTCATAATAGAAACCCATAACCCAGTAATAAAGGCTCCAGCTAAGGACTACAAGAGAAAACAGCTCTTTGTAAAAACATCCATTTGCATTTAGCTCAGACAACTGGCTTCTGGCTTTTAATGTGGCCTCTAATGCAATTAGTTTCTGGCTACAGTCACAGTGATGAAAAATCGCAACATCTCCACGGACATGAGAGGAGGAGCAGAGGCCGATCGCAATCACGGCCCCATGTCGTGAGGCACCGCACAAAACAACAGCCTGATGATTCATGCGGAAAATTAACTCTATTATGGAGCCGTTGCACTGACCCTGACAATTTTCTGTGTTTCTCATTATGTCAGTCACTTGATATGATACACTCATTCCACATGATGAGCACCATTTAACAGGGTAAACCCTTTGATGTGTGGATCATACTTGGCTAAAGATGGTAACAATTTGCTGGCGAGAGGACAAACCTTGTCAACAGAATCTAATGGCAAGGTGCGCAAACACGCACACGCACACACTCACAGAAGACCCAGGGTCGTGTAAACAGAAGACACTATGGCTCCATTCAAAGTCTGTTTTCTCAAGAGTGTGCGTGAGCCTGGGCAAATTATCCCCATGAGCGGAGTGTGAAACAAGAGACGTGCGATACCACAGCGGTGAGGAACGGCATGTGTCACCAGCGCTTACTGGCAGCCGTATGTTAGCCGCTGGTTTTCTTCCTCACTTTCTCCTGGTCATCTCATCAATGGGCCAGCTGGAGGGATTCCTGGCAGAGTGATTTGGGATTATAACATAAAATCACATTGCCAGGGATTTCCAACCAGCTGTGAACTGTTTACTGCAGGAAAGTCTCTGTGAGTCGACTCTGCTTACACCCTGATGGATGAAGCCGTCAAATCCAAATCGGACCAAACCTTTTTTCCCACCATGGCCTGAGGACTAAATAATCTACCCTCAGAATAAACCATAACTGAGGACTGAAGCGCACTGAAATAGAAAGCTCATATCTGTAGGCTCCGCATATGTTTTGTTTGCCACTTTTTGTTCATTACATAAACACTGGCTCTCATCTTATGACTGTGGTTTTGGGAAACTGGAAATGTGATACTAGGCTATCGTGCCATACAGACATATGTGGCCCAACGTAATGTTAATATAAAAAGCTGTGGCTTCGACAGCTGAGGCCGTCTTTAGAAATGGGTGGTGCAAGTGGTAGGTTCTGGAAATGGTGCCACACCGCTTTGTTAAATAACTGGATGTGTGAGGAAAAATCTGCTAATGGGTTCATTAAGTAGAGGATGTAGTGTTTTTTTATATATGTATTTATCTGAAATGAAAACAAACTGATTCAAGAAAACTGAGAATTTTGAATGTCTTAGAGCTGAACAATTTTAATTGATGTAACCAAATGTATTCTTTTTTTAAAAAAAAAAACATTGTTTAAAAAAAAAAAAAAACATTTTAATGGTGTTTCTATGGTTGCTTTTAGAAAATAGACACTTTTTACACTCACATTAATCATGCCTTCATCAAATATTTAAATATTTTTTTGCTAATTTTCAAATTGTTTTTAAACATCCTGTAGAAAAATGCTGTTATTTTGTGTTATTTTATTTTTCACAAACATTTCCAACACAGTGTCATTTTCACAACATCCCAAATTATATTTTGTGTTTATATTTACATAGAATTTAGCAGGCACTTTTACTTAAATGTTTAATAGCATAATTATGGTGGAGGAAATTACTTTTTAAATATTGTTACACAACCTTTCTAAGGCTCATTTCATTATCTTTAAACATGTAACATTTAATTTTTCATAATGACATTTCATATTGCATGAAAGTCTGGATCTGGGACAAGTGTAAAACATAAAATCTATACATAACATTTGAAAAGCAGCAAAAATATGTGATGAAGGCATGACAAAAAGTTTTCAAGACAGTTCTAATGTTCTCTTTATATAACAAGAAAAACATGTTTAAAAAAAATCAACCACATGGATATAAAAGTGCCCTAAGAGACACTCATATATCTTTGTGTATGTTGAGGTATTCTGAAAATACAATACATTTCAGTACATATTAAATATAAAAATAAAAATAAGAAATATTTTTTTTTAAACTTTATGTTTAAACACAATTATTTTTGTTGTTATTTGATGATAATTTGGCAATATTTTGGTGAACATCTGGATTTTATGTCTGATGAAGTTTCGTGAGGTGCAGGACTTAGCTCACTCTGTGAACAGATCTCGGATATCCTATGTTCACAGTGGCTAAGTTCCGCTCCTCTGAGGCCCACACTCAAAATCAGCCAAGAGGTGAGAACACAAACATGACGGCTGGCCATGCTATAGCAAACCGGAAAAAGGACACAAACCTGATCCAGAGGAACTACGGGAAATGACCCGCCAGGGAAAGAAGTCACAGTGTAATCCTCAGTCCCACCCGCCCGGTCAGACAGGGTGGTCTGGTCAAGCTGGCATTAAGCCAGAGCACTATTCAACATAAATGAATGGAGCAAAGACAGTACTGAACTTCCCTGAAGCCCTTTTATGTTTCTGTCTGTCAATGTACAATATACACTGTAAAAAAAAAAAAAAAAATATATATATATATATATATATAGTGTATATATATATATATATATATATATATATATATATATATATATATATATATATATATGCCAGAAAATTAGCCATTAATTTTATGAATATTTCTGTTAAGTCTAAAACACAGCGCAATGAAGTGCTAAATTCAAAATATAGGTAAAACACTTGTAAAAAAAAAATCTATATGGAAATATTTAATTCCTTAATTTTAATACAGTACATTGTGCCCTATTATTTTATTTATTTATTTTTTACAGATTTTTTACAGTGTATAAACAAACTCCAAAAGTCTGAGACCACACTAAAACCTGGGATTTAAAAGCATTTTTATATTTTTTTTAAATGATAAAAAAGATAAGTATTTTGATAAATAAACTTTAAATGCAACTATGATATAATTTGTTTAAAAAAAAAAAATTCAATGAATTCGAAAAATAATCAAAAACAATTAACAAAATAGAAGCATTTTAAATATCAGACTTTTGGACCCCACTGTCCACTACATTGCTCTTTTGGGCTTTTATTTTATGTGTGTGTTTGAGGTTTTTTTTTTTTTTTTTTTTTTTCTTAAATCAAATCATTTCTGAATTTATAAAATGATCAGACTGATGGGCAGAAAAGATGGGCAGAAATTCAAGGTATATTTGACATTTACATGCCGACTAGTTTCACGCCCAAGCACATCTTTTTTAAATTATGTATTGAGCCAATACTTGACTCATGCAATGCTTTCTATGTTTTATATCCTTAATAAATCTGCTATCCAGCTCTGATCATGATACAGACTTATGATCAATCAGAAGGGAAACATGGAGCTTTGTAGAGAACCTTGTAACTGGCAGAGGCCAGTGCAAGGTACAGCACTGGGTTCAACCTCCTGTGCCTACTGCGCTGATAACAGTTGATGTATTTAGCACTGGCTCAGTTCAGCAGGAACCGGAGTTAAGCCCCTTAAGACCAAGAACGCTTTCAAAGACTCTGCAGCTTACAGAAAATGCAGTCATCTGTACGGATCATACTCCTAAGAACGATTTTCATTATCTGGCAACATCTAAAAGACTATGGAGGAAAGCTGCTCCTGTAATTTGAGCTTTAAACAAATAATAGGAGCAGAGGTTTTCCAGATACATTTCCAACTGGATCATCTGCGCCAGGCGAAATGTAATAATTCAGCTAATTGACTCCTAATATGTCAGTCTTACTCTGCTCAAGAACTCGATCATGTTTCAGTTCCACAAGGGAGTGAGTATCATGAACTGGAAGATGAAAAAAAAATAATAAAATGACATTTTAAACTACCATTCGCTTCCATTCATTTGTTGCATGAATTCATGTAAAAGGTGTCAAATTAGAAAACATCACACTTTGGCATTGCAGAAGGGCTCTATTTCCAAAGATTCATAACAGATCAATTGATGAGACGTGAAGAGGGACATTCAGGTTTACAGAGCACACAGATTCATTGCAGCTGTGGACCCTCCACAGTTACATAATAAGCGTTTCAGCGGCTCGCGTGTGACGAGATCATCTTCTCTTCATCCTCTCACACTCGGAGAGGAAACAGCGACAGATTTCTCTTTGTTAGAGATATATAGTTTGTGAGCTTAAGCCAAACTTTGTGTCAGAAAGAGGTAAAAGGCTGTCACAACTATCCGTAGCAGAACACTGAAATGTAAATCTATTTGTTGCTTTTTCCCTGCTCTAAGCATCTCACCAGCCTGAAGTCAATTAACCGGCTGTCGAGGGGTTGCGGTAGACTGTGTGCCGTGTAACCGGATGAAATTGGATTCAGATACACAACACTAGCATAGGATCGAAAGACAGATCTGGGGGAAGGTAGAATGCATGTATACACACTGCGAAGCTGTACTTGTTATGCTATATCGAGCACACAGGGATGCTATTCTCCTTAATAAAAGTGAAAAAGTTTTTTGTTTCATTAGCAGAACATACTAACAAAGACAATTCTTAAAATTAAACCTCTAAAAATTGTCATGAAGCTTTCCGTACTAAAAAAAACAACAACAACAACAAAAAAAACAACTGTTTGGCTTCCTGTTTTACTGAAAGAGAAACTGTTGATGTTCTATTAGCCATGAGATTATCTGGCTGGTAACATGGTCCTGCTGAATAATGTAGAAAACAAAAACCAGAGGCCTTGTTTAATTTAATAGCAATGACATGTGGTAATTCTCATGGTGTGGAATAAATGAGACAAAGAAATAAATCTGGGGAGTTTCTCTGTAATATAAAATGAGGGAACATGAATATACATCAGCTGAGACCTGTTAACAAGCAACCCAACAATACACATAGGCCTATACAGTATATACCCATTGAAAAAAAAAGTCTTACAGAGGCGTTTTTATTAAAAAAATACAGTAAAAACAATAAAAATTGTGTAATATTATTACAATTTAAAATAACTTTTGTAGTTTTCTATATTTTAAAATGTAATTTATTCCTCTTATGGCAAAGCTGAATTTTCAGCAGCCATTACTCCAGTCTTTAGTGTCACATGATCCTTCAAAAATTATTTTAAAATGCTGATTTGGTGCTCAAGAAATATTTCTTACTATTATCACAGTTGAAAACAATTGTCCTGCTTAATATCTTTGTAGATCATTTTTTTCAGGATTGTCTCATGACTAGAAAGTTCAAAAGAACAGTACTTTTGATAAAATGTAATGCATTCTTGCCTTAGTATTATATATCTAGGGCTGAACATTTGGTCAGTCTAATATTTTTTTTTACCAATGTTAAGAACATTAAACAAATGTTTAATGTTTTGTGCACATTAAACAAACTAATTTGTGAGGAACAGACCTAAATTTGTTATTTATAGACAACCTTCCTCTTCAGTGATTTGTTACCATAAGGACTGCTGCGACCAGATGAGTCACTGAATTGTGAACAAATCAGCCCAATATATGAATCAGAACAACCAGTTCCACCAAATGAACAAGTTCAACTCACTAATCAGGCTGCAGGAGTTCTGAGGTTAACAGCTCACTGTAGGGTACGATTATCAGTGAATAACAACTTTGATAAATGTGAATAAAAGCTTTGTATTACAAAGGAAAAATTACATGAGGGTGAATAAACAAATGTCAATTTTAATTTTTGGGTGAATTGTTTCTTTAAGTCATGAATGATTAACACCTACAGTTTAACACCTAAGTTTCACCAAGAAGTGAAATGAAAATATACGGTGTTTCTCTTAGTTCTGCTGGTAAATCAAAAACTTCCAGAAAAGGATACGACTGCAAAGACTTTAAAAACGTCTTTTTTTCTTAGAAAATGAAAATGTTATGTAGACCAAATCAATAAAAAAATGTGGAAAACATCAGCATGACTCAGTACAATCTAATGAGTTTTAAGAAACTAAATGAAAACAGGACCAAAACACTCGTATACAGGATTAAAAAAATGATTAACATTATGTCAGCATGTCAATATAACCTTGTAGATAACAATAATTAATTTACATTTTCTTAATTTTTCAGATGTTTTGAGAAAAATAAAAAATCCCACTCAACTGTTACTGTCATATTAGGCACATCAAAGTGGACAAAAAAAATGCTGAACAAGGATAGTATTGTGTCAAATCATTTAAGATTACCCAGGAAAAAAAAACTCTCCTGCAGTAGACTTCACCGCACAAATTTATGAGCGTCTAGAATTTTGTGATCTTTTGTAAGTCATTATGAACGATCCATTAAATGTTGTTTTCATGCTGGGTTTCCTTCAGGTGGTTTTGGTGGTGGGTGGTATATTTAATATATTTGGAGTACTCCAGCCCACTCAAACTTGGCCAAACATCTAAGTCTTCTACTGCCTTATGGCATTAAATAAGATAGAGAGAAGAACAAGAAGCCATGATGCAGGTTATATTTATGAAAACGACTTTTGTATGGAGCTTAACTAACTGAACTATGACCGCTATTAAATTAACTTTTGGATCAATGCACAATGCAGAGACTCATTTGTTTTTTCCAAACTCAATAAAGAGTGCACACAGTTAAGTAAGGAGGGCTAAAACAAAAACTAAATCTCAGTCACTAAAATAGCACAGAGAAACAAACCCTGCAGTGAGAAGACAATGCAAGTGATGTTGAATTTTATGCAGTCATCACTATCACACAAACATGTTGATGTTAGGACTGCTTAAAACACTCTACCAGATTTATATCAGATTTATACCAGATATATATATATATATATATATATATATATATATATATATATATATATATATATATATATATATATATATATATATATATATGTATGTGTGTGTGTGTGTGTGCAATGACTACATCTATGATCTCTCCCATATTGATTCATACAACCAACAATGAAATTATGAATGCTAAAATTCACAACCACATTTATATAACTCAAGTATAAAGTAGGCAGTTAAAATGATTCAATTACATTAATGAAATGATCAGCTTGAATTTCTTTTTTGCCAACTTTCCTCTTTGCCACCCACCAATCGTCTTCACAGACTGGTTTTTGTGAATGTTTCAAACAAAACTGTGACAGAACTTCTGTTTCATCTGTCAATGTGGTTCCCACTTAAAAAAAAAAAAAAAAAATCAGAACAATTGTGGCCTTTCATGATTACAGAAAGGGACTAAAATGAGATTAAGATGCATTACATCACTCGATTCAGTCCAGCAGTTAAGGAGAGTTCTTCTCTGTGTATGTCTATGTTCATGAGCAGCTCTGGCTCAAGCCCCAGTGATTTTCACTGAACTCAGACTGATGAGTGGGTGGAGGAGACAGCAATGTCATCTCATGAACAATGTTTGATTTGACAAAACTCAGATGGACAACTACCAAACACACCACAAAAGACTCCAGGCCTCCCGCTTACACCAATGTGCCATTTTGTAAAACAAATGACTTCATATTACAGCTATACATTACAAGTTAAATAAACATGATGACTTAGATTAGTCTATAGATAGATAGATAAGATAGATAGATAGATAGATAGATAGATAGATAGATAGATAGATAGATAGATAGATAGATAGATAGATAGATAGATAGATAGATAGATAGACAGATAAATAGATAGATAGATAGATAGATAGATAGATAAATAACGGTATTGAGTTTTTCAAATACAGACATTAACATACAGACATTTACATTTGATTGACTAATCAGGATAAAGTAACTGTACTTTAAAGAGATATTTTACACAAAAATGAAGATTTTGCAATTATTTACTCATCCTCATCCTTCACAACTTTTTGCTTTTTTCCATAGAATGAAAGTGAAAGAATTTTGGAATGACATGAGGGTGTGTAAATGATAACAGAACTATTCTTAAAATAAAGAATAAATGAACTACCCCATAAAGTTTTCTATATTTGATTGAACAATAATGTGTCAAACATTATTGTTCACTCAAATATAGAAAACCTTTATAGTTTTCTTGACAACAGCTATGCTTTGACATTGAGTGAGACTTCTGAATAGGCAACAGGAATCATAGCCACTTTAATGAAAACCATGCACATCCCAAGCTTAGTGTGTTTGTATCGGCACACAGCGTGTGAGTGTATGTGATGTTATTGTGTGTGAGAGGGGAGGGTAATTATCCAGTATGCACGCATTCTGTGGTGAAGGAGGGTGGGACGGTTCGAATGTTGCCTTGTAATCAGGCGGTATGTCTATGTTTTAAGTTACCTCATTGTCATCTCAAAATAGGCGAGCACGGCGGATGGGCAATCACAGAGGTGGAACCTCAAATAACAAGATGCTGTTTCTTTCCAGCTTGAAGATGAACTTTTTCCAAGCTCAGACAGAGCTTGCCCGTTATTTTTCTCTGATTTATGAAATGTGAAAATGTACAGCCATCCTGTGAACACAGCAAAAGATATAGAACAGTTTATATATACAGCGGGATCTGAACATCTGAGGAAATAAACATGATGTAAATTTCTTTTTCCCATTATTTCTAAGTCACTAATCAAACTCCTGCTCTTTAGATCATTCTCAAATCATACTGAAAACCATGATCATCATGTTTTACACAATTCGGTTCATGCAGCTCAACAGTTGCTGTCATTAAAACTATGGGAGCCAAACCAAATACTACAACATTTATATTAACATTTCAATTCAACTTTCTACTCAAATTGTTATGCTGCTAATATAATCTGTAATGAAAAAAAAAAAACTTTTTGACCCCACTGACACTGATTTTTGGAGCCAGACATTGAAGGAAGGAGGGAAGGCACATAAATGTTCCCCCTTTTTATTTATGGTGAGACTGTGAGAAACAGCTACTAGCACTGAAATTACTTCAAAGGCGTTTGCTTTGCTGATTATGGAGATCCATCAGTCTGTGTTAGTAATTTATGCATTGGTTTATTTAGTTTTCATGAGCGTATGTTCTCTTTTCATCAATGTTCACATGCAATCCCCACAGGGGCTCACCACTCCTTATCCTGTGCCACCGTCCTGATGTAATATGAGCAACATATGGTCCTGTAACCGCACACCCCACAAATGGAAAATCTAAGCAAGATTCATGTTGGCAACTGCAATAAAACATATCTCTTACTCATTCACTGATTCCACGATAGTTACGCTACATTGGCGTTATTATATCAAGGCCCTCACCCCGGTCACCAAATGTCTGTTCTATCTTTGGTATCTTTATTGCAGTCACTGCCTCTACTTGCAAATGTTGAAAAATGTTCATCTGTTTCTCATCTATGCAAGCAAATGGCTCTTCTGTGGATGCGAGCTAGTTTTCATGTTTTGGAAATGTCTGCAAAGTACATGTTTTTCTTAACTTTCCTATTCGTTTTGTCACATAATTGTGCTTCTGTTGACAGACGTTGCACATATGTAGAGCAATTATGAAATGTGAACTGCTATTCAAAGGATTTCTTTCATATTGAGGATATTTTGTAGAGTGTAATGTGTATTTAAAGGAAAATTAACTTCAATGCAAGATTAGCTCAATCGACAGCTTTTGTAGCAGTGTTAATTACCACCAAAAACTATTTTGAGTTCCCCCTCGTTTTCTTAAAAACTTAAGGTTACCGTGAGGCAATTTCTGGAGGATTTAAAAGCAGAAATGAAAAGCTTATAATCAAATTCATTTGTACAAAAATGTTTCAGCTAAAATGTGTTTATTAAAATCATAATTTTACAGTTGTTTATAGGCTTCCAGTGTCATGGCAACAAAGCTGTAAAATTAGTAAGGGATTTTGTTCCAAACTAAAATCATGCTAAAACACATATTGTTTAAATCTTAATCGTAATAGTAAGTTTTTTAACCTTTATGGACTGACCCTATTATAGAAACCCTGATGTTTGCTTATTTAAGAACAAGAGAAAGTGGAAATTACCTTGTACTGAAGCTGGAATATTTATTTAAGCATTCATTTATTACTTTTAGTTTCTTTAGTAATACACATAACATAAAATTCAAAGATAAATAAGAATAAATAAAGTGTCAACAATTTAATGAGATTTCATAATATATAAAAAAACAATCAAGTCATTCAGACTTTAAGTTTCACTTCTCGACCTACTGTAAATGATTTTGTTCACATATCAATCAAACTGTGCAACTGAACTGGAAATTCCTTCTAAACAAATCACGTCTGAAGCACATATTCCAAAATGAGCTATGAGCTCCAGCCGCTGGGAACCACCCTTCTGTCTAGAAGCATGATGGCGCAGAATACAGAAGCTATCAGTCAAAAATATCTGCTATGACATAAGAGCCACATTCTGTTTTGTGGGGGTCAGTACATCTGCAGTCTAAAATAAACTGTTCTTCTGATATTGCAAACCTCTATCATATTTCAGCAGCTAGACAACAGAAACAACCTAATGAAAAGAGTACTTTTCTTTGAAATGGTAACCTTGATGTTTTATGCAGCTAAACATGCTCTATGATAAAGATACCTGTTTTACTATCACAACTGGTTGCGAATGTGTATTTCACATCTCTTACAGAAAGGCCAGATTCCTGCAGAATTTGGATACTTCATCGATTTTAATGTGAAAGAGTTTTTTTGTCTACAGTACACAAATGGTAAAATCTGCCAAGTTCCTCTTGTGTTTGCTTTTATTACAATTGTTAACAATGCTGTAGTTTTGGAAATATTAAATGTGCAATGTGATGACAGTTCCCTCAGGATAATACTGAAAACAGCAGGATCAAATTATCCAACTTCAAATTATCCAAGGGATTAAAACGCTCGCAGCTTTTGTGCATAGGCGTAAATAATACAGTTTTGTACAGTGCTTGTTTTGAGCAGGTGGGTGCAGCTTTTTTGTGATCTTAGTTGAGATATATGCTGTGATTTCCCAAAACATGCACAAAACTAAATAACAGCCTTTCTTTTTCTTTAAAACATTAATTCAAACATGGAGATGGGAACATCGGCGAGGAACAGAAGAGAACAACTTACCCCGAAGACTCACAGCAGATGGGAAGGGAGCTGAAGGGAACTGAATATATATAATGTCGGAACAAACTTATAATTTAAGGAAATTACTGATTATCTACATGAAAGGACTGACTTACTATAGAAGTGAACAGCTAAGCAGAGGGTGTGTGCCAGGACAATTTCACTATTATACTAGATTTAAAAAAAAACAAAAAAAACCTCTTATGATGAGGAGAAAGCCATATGAAACAACAACCTGATTTCCTCCGTGGCCTGGGATAATATGAAAGGGCATGGCCAGGCTTTTATCCCTGCCACATAACATTTAACACGAGCAGGCTTGAAACAGTGATCACAGGAATATGGGAAGGATAAATCATTTTGAGTGTTTGCCATGATCTCATCAGGGATGGGTTGTGAATACACCCTGAATACAATATGCAAATCCAAGAGGTACAGATCCTTATTCTTTTGTGCCTGGTTAGAACACCGTCTTCCCTCCCAGTCCGGGAATTTTCAGGAAAGGTATACAGCCATGGCAGGAGGTGGTTTACCGGTCACTTTCTTTTACGGGATAAATTTGGTTCTGTTCAGCTCAACAGTCCCTCTAGTGGTTTTTATTGGTAATAAGTTAAAAAATATATATTTGCAATAACTATGAATGGACACGATTACCTATTTATCTGTAAATAAACACCAATCAAAATCTACACAAATATAGGTAAAGAGAGACTTATACTATATTTTTTATTTTGTGACTTTTTAATTGAATTGCCTGTAAGAAAACAATATTTTCGGATTCTATTTTTATTTATTCTATTAATATGATATACACATTATTTTCATAAATAATATATTTTTGTTAAAAAAAACATTATTAAATTTTGTACCTACCCTATTTTTCAGAAAATTAATTAATTAAAATTTAATCTAAATAATATTCCGTAGCCGTCTGTTAATTGGTCTTAACAGTTCAAGACACAAATACATAATTTCAGAATTTTTATGCTTATACATCCTTTCCTATTAAGTGACCCCTCACAAATTTATTGTAGTGAGTTTATTTAATTTTCTAGTAATTTGCAAGCAAATGTAGATGACTGGATAAACATATTGATTTTATTCATATCACAGTGTAGATCAAATATTTTCTCAAACCCGCAGTTGCATTTACTGTTTGTGATCTGTGTGCTGTTTAAAAATGTAAACGCATCTGTACTTGATTACACACATACTGTATGTACATTAAAAAATTAATGGAAATTTTATCAAGTACAACAAAGTAGGTAGCGCAAAGAGATATAATAACTGTTTTCCTTTTTCTTAAGGATCGAATATTCTTTCATAAAGCCATGGCTTAACAGAGGGTCACAATTTCAAAAGGCCTACTACAACATGAAAAATTGGGAGGCATAATAGCAGAAAACTAGGTTTGATCATTTGTAACATTTTCTTTTCATATAAACGATTAATGTGTCTCTCGTAAACCTTTCCTGGCATAGATTGTGTTTGTTCATGCACTTTTGTGTCCTACTTCTTTGTGAGGTACAAAATCTTTTATGAACAGTCAGAATGTATTTACAAATCTAGTGCTAGTCTTAGCCACAAACAGAGAATAACAATTATATAGAGGAATCCAGAATAACAGCCAAAAAAAAAAATGTAATACATCAAGCAGACTTCAATGTAATGGTGGAAATACTCACTGTGGCTCAGCAACACTCTGACATGAATGTGTTTTCCATCCATTTACACCTGTCACCTGTAAGCAGTGAAAAAACAATGTTTAAATTATTTAACAATAATTCACAATTTTGTATAATGCCTAAGCTCTGAAGAACAAATGTTTCATATGCACTTGCATTTATTTATTTTTTTATTTATTTATGCACTGTGATATGGCTATATCGTTTTCAGTTACCAAAATTCAGATTTCAGTTAGAAATTTTTCAAAAACTCACTAGACTGCACATTGTCGTACACATAAATTTTAAAAGTACTATTAATTTCTTTGTGTATAACTTTGTAATGAGGAAAAAAAAAACAGTGCAAATTTAAGCAACTCGCATAGAAACTACATTGAGTTTTGTTTTTATTAAATTACCAAAGAATAAAAAATCACTTATTAAAAAATTGAGCTTAATAATATATTTGTCATGCTAAATTACACATTTCTTTTCCAACTACAATAAAAACCTGTCAGCACAGGAATTTTATGCAATTTTTTTTTTAGTTGTTGACAACATCACAGAGAATTTCTATGGATAACTGTTGCATGACAGCTGAACTTGACACCTAATAATCCTGCACAGCTTGTAAAACAATAATGATAATGAAATTATTATTATTATTACTATGAATAATAATGTTTAATTATAAATATATACAAATATTTTATAACAGTTCATACCATATGTACCTTTCATTTAAACATGTCTTATTTTTTGATAGCAAAAAAATAAGTATTAATTTGTTGGGTTTAGTATTCGGTAGGCCTACATCAGATAACAATTAATGAAATAATCTAAGAAACGTTGTTTTGCATTGTTTATGCTCTGTATCACTGGCCCGCAGCGAAACTGCTTTATTATTTTGTATTTATTCAGTTACTTTCCTCAGTGACGTTTCTGGATTTTTAATACTTACTTGACATCATTTTGCCTCAATGACACTGGCTTTTAAAGTCTCATTTCCATAAGTTTACCAGTTTATTTATTTATTTATTTATTTATTTAGAAGTAGACTCGCAGTGTGGTACCAGAGCGTGTGACGAAAGACGGCTGTAAGATCCTATTTGTGTATTGAAATGCCAGTCATTTTTTACAGCGCTCTGATTGGTTCAAACGAAGCACCACCTACTTAAATAATCCAATAACTTCCGCTGACGATTTTTGAATGCAGAGCGGTTAGTGTTGGTTTACGACTCATAAGGGCAAAGTAGCAGAAAAATACTAGTCTCAATTTTGAGATAGAAGCGGTCGCAAAAAACTGTAATTAACAAACTATAACCTGAGATGGATCCTGCGTTGTCGAAACTTCTTATCGGGCTCGCTGTCAATATAAGTCGTAGTGATGGTAAGATGCTTGTTTGCTAGCTGCTAATCTTTTCCATACACGAACTGCATCATGAAATCAGTTGATGTAAAAAAATCAGATCAAATTATCGAAAATTAAACTTAGTACGTGTCGAAACAACACGTAGTAGTGATTGCTAACAATTGAAGGTTTCTAAAGTTTGAACATTGAACGAAAAGATAAACACTCAAAGAGAAAATCATATAATTGTGTGTATCTAAATTTAAAAATATGTAAATAATGCAAAAAAACAACCTGTCATTTATCCTTGTGATCCCTTGTCTTGGAGGATTACTGGTTAATAACTGAAATATACCCAACCTAGTTGGCAGGGATCATTTTAAAGGGATAATTAACCAAAAAAAGAAATTCTGTAGTTTACAATTAATGTCTTAACTAATGTGTTTTCCATATGATTTAGTTTCTTTCATAAAACAAAAGGAGATATTAGCCTAAATGACATCTGCAATTTATTGTATGGAAAACAAAGATGCAATAAAAGTGAATAACACTGCCTGTTTTGCAGCACTGACTAAGTTAGCCATGAATAATCTCAAAGTTCAACCAAGAGAATGCTGTATGTTTATGCCCCTGTCTCCTGTCAATGCAGGAAGAATACACAGCGCCACTGTGAAAACTGTCAATATCACTAAATCCACAGTGAATGTAGAATGGGCTGAGAAGGGCATGACTAAAGGAAAAGAGGTTGGTACTTAGTTTGTCGTAACAAGACTTTTTTTTACACTACATGGAGAATGTTGGCTACAGGTTTTGCTGGTATTTGCACTTGTAAAGCCAAAGCTCCAGGATGTTATGCTTGACTAGATTAATAAACCGATTTTCCCGTAGGTTGACATGGATGAACTTAAGCAACTCAATTCTGACCTTATGCAACACCTTCAACCATGCCGCCAAGAGGAGCCTGAGTCTGCCCCTGCCCCTATCGCTGCACCTGTGTCAAAACCGGCAAAAGTGAGTCCCATGTTTCTTTTCAAAATTCTTATTTGTTCAAAATGCACTTTTTCTTTTTTTAATTTGATTGGAGTATTGACTATCCGTACTGTCGTTTCGCAAATGATTAAATTGGATCCATTTGTTCAGACAGGGTATGTGCGTGTTAGTTACCATGGTAATGCTATAGGCGTCAGTACAATGTCTAGACACCTTTGTCTACAAAAACTGAAAGAAGCTGTCGAAGTGGAAAAATAGGAAGACCAAAGGTGCTGAATGCAAAAGGCATATAAGAAAACATAAGCAGTACTTTATTCCAAGCACACTCACTCATTCATTATTATATACCTACAACACTCCTCCAAAAATCAGATTTCATTGTGTCATTATGAATAGCAATACATAGTCGTTCATAAAGTTCTTTGTTTGTTTCAGAACGTCAGAGCATCAGAGCTTCCTTTAAGGTCATCAAGAATACCTACTTCTTCAGAACGTAAGTTATATTTGTTGTGCCAGTTCATAGTTGGTCTCCTGACCTGCACCAGTGTAAACTTATGGTGTGTCTCCCATTTGAAGCTGCTCCTCAGGATTGTTCATCTGAAGAGTCAGGTTTGCATGAAGTGCATGCTTTCTTCATGTTCTCCAATCACACTCATTCACGATTGAATTATAACACTTATCATTAGTTTTAATCGGGGTGTCTCTTCCCACTTCTGTCCACATGATCTTTTCTACAAATGATCTGCTTATAGAATCAAAAATAGTCTTTAAATTACTGTTTCTGTCAGTCCAGAGAGGTCTCATATGACAGAGGTAGTCATTAGTTCTAGCAGTGATCAAAGCACTGTGGATGATGGTTTCTCACTTTTAGTTTTATGTAGAAATAATTGTTCTTTTAATTGTTTTAGAATTTTCTTTCTGTACTCTGTGTCTGCACATTGTCAGATTCTATAAGGGTGAGGAGGTCATACTGTTGTCCAATTATATTGCTGATTGAAATACAATCACGACAAACATTTTTGGAGATTCTTGTACTGTCCATAGGATCACCTTTGGATATAGTGGCAATGTTGACCATGGAAAGCTTTTTATTTTACTCAGTTTTGAATAATAGATGAATACACTGCATTGCAGAGTGTTCACATAACATAATTTCATCCCCTTTCAGCTACTAGAAGGATGACCACACGTCAGACTTGCTTGTTCCGACAGCCTGCCCCTCCACCTGTGGTCTCAGCAATGGCTGCAGAGGAAGTTCTCTCTCACGATCTTCCTTCTTCTACAATCCCTAAACCTTCAGGTCCGTCTTTACATTAGAATGCTATTAAGATATGCAGTGTAGTATCAAGTTGTTTTGCATTGGAATTAACTGATATTAATTGGTAACCTGTTTGAGGTGAATGGACTTTCAGCTTGGAAACAGCAGAAAATGATTGTCAAAACATCTTGCATATTTCATTAAGTTGCTATCTGGATTGGTAGGCTACCAGAGGAGACTTGTTTCGAAGCCAGCTTCTCCTCTGCTGCCAACCGCTGAGGCCATTTGTGAGAGTGAAGCTTCCAAATGTGCCCCCATGGGTCCACCAAGTATGTACTGTTTTGGATTTGTCATGCATGCTTTCACATTATTGATGTGGTGGTTAGTAACATCTACAACATTTGACTTAATCTTTTAGGCCATCGCATGTCTCAGGTCTCAGAAACAAACAAGGTGGCAAACAAACGGTTGTCTCTAGCAAAAAATCCTGAAGCACAGAAGAGAGGAAAGGTGCGTTACTTGACTATTATTGATGTTCAGTTACTGAACCATTCAGGGTTTGTTTACACAACGATTGCACTAAAATCAGAAATGTTTTTCCTTTGAGTTTTAAAAAAAGTTTCGCTTGCAGACGACTGTTTTCACAGTTTTGTGTGTTTTGTTTGTTTGCACAGAGACAATAACAGTATCATTTTCAAAAACTTGCAATTTGAAACCTGTTTTCAGAAGTTTGCATTTTCAAGCCCCCAAAACATTGTGTAAATGAACATCTAAAATGCATAAAAAGGATTCTGTTTTTAGTTGAAAACCGTGTTGTGTAAACGCCCCTTCAGATATGCATTTTTTCCCCCCTCCGCATTGGACTTAAATTAACGATCAAATTTTTATTTAATATGTTTGAATGTAACATTTTATAACTTAACATTATTATTTTGTTTTATTTATTATAATGTTTATTGTTTTATAATTATTAAATATTTACACTTTTCTTCTGTTTGGTCACATTTGTTCGTGTAGTCTTGAAGTGGAAATTTGCAAAAATGTATTCATTTTTCTCTGTCCAATTCTTGCTATTTTTGTTTCTAGTTTGGAGATACTGGTCGACCTAATAAGCAGTTTTACCAGATGATTGAGGAATTCAGAGAGACCCTGGAGAAAGTACCCATGTCCCTGTCTGATCCTGTGAGTTAATGAGCATAATATTAATATCATCATACATTAATTTCATATTTTAACACAAGGTGTTTCTTTTAGGTGAAACCTCACCGATTATGTGTCTGCGTTCGCAAACGTCCACTGAACAAAAAAGGTAGGTTGCTGATTTGAACTCTCTTAATAGAATCGAATTGATTCTTTGTGAGTTTCTCATGCATTTCTCATTTATTTGTGTTTAGAGTTGGCAAAGAAAGAGATTGATGTGGTCACAATCCCTGGTAATGGAGCCCTGCTGTTGCATGAGCCCAAGCAGAAAGTGGATCTGACCAAGTACCTAGAGAATCAGACCTTCCATTTTGATTACTCGTTCGATGAAGATGCCACTAATGACTTGGTTTACAGGTAGCTGCATGTTTAGAGTTTCTGTTTGGTATTTATTAGCATTTATCATGTTAGTTACCATGCATTAACATGCCAAGTGTTGTTTATTCATCTAATTTGTGTCGTTTCAAACCTTTTTTTTTTAATTAATTAGTTTTTAATTTTATTTATTTATTTTTTGAGAAACTGAAACAATGCTTTACAATTTGTATTGAAAGGAGCAACGATTGCCAGTAAATAATGACAGAGTTTACATTTTTAGATTATCTTTTCCTAAATAATTGAATATTTTGTTGTATAAAATATTTTATACAACAAAATAAAATATTTTGTCAGTATTCATGTTTAATACAGAAAATATTCAAATGGTTATGAACTGAACTTTTAGGTTCACCGCTAAACCTCTGGTTAAGACCATTTTCGAAGGTGGTATGGCGACGTGCTTCGCATACGGGCAAACAGGCAGTGGAAAGACCCATGTAAGTTGTTTTGTTTTTTTGCTTCCAAAACAAAATTCCAAAACACTTTTTCCATGTTGTTCATCTGAGGAATTATTTACAGACTATGGGTGGAGACTTTTCTGGAAAGAGCCAAAACAGCTCTAAAGGGATTTACGCCCTGGCAGGTGATTGTAACTGTCAAATGTACTTTACATAGTGGCCTGTTACGTTTATCCATGTTCACTTATATATTAATATCTCTGCATACCTCACAGCACAGGATGTATTTACCCTCCTAAGGCAAAAGCGATATGCCGATATGGACCTTTGCCCATATGTCACCTTTTTTGAGATCTACAACGGCAAGGTTTTCACATATTGTATTACATGTTTCCAAAACAATTCTGTGATGTTTTTCCAAATGCTTAGTGTACTCTATATGCTCAATTTAACAGGTGTGGTATTAGTATTTGGTTTTATGCTGATTTGATTTTTGATTGTGGTTGCTAGCATAAAGTACTTGTTCAGGCACGATGGTGAACTGTTTGTGTGCTGCAGGTGTTTGACTTGCTGAATAAGAAAGCAAAGCTGCGTGTTTTGGAGGATGAGAAGCAGCAGGTCAATGTTGTTGGCCTGCAGGAAGTGCCCGTATTATCTGTTGATGATGTCATCAAGATGATTGAGAGGGGAAGTGCATGCAGGTAAATATTAATTAATTTTTTTTTTTTTTTTAAGTGAACCCTTTAAATTTTTTTTTTTTTTTTTTTTTGTCTTGAATGACTGCTTATGCTGCAGCTCTGTTATTTCAGAATTATTTCTACGATTTTATAGTATTTTGTAATATTTCAAATTTTTGTGTATATAGATGTTTTTATTTTAATTTTATTTTTAATCATGATTTCTGTATAGCTTCAATTTTTTTTTTTTTTTTACATTTAGTTAATTTTAGTAATTTCCATTAGTTGACTAGGCAACATTTCTTCTTCTTTTTCATCTGATATATTTATTTTATTTTAGCCTTATTTCATTTACAAAAAAAGTTTTTTTTTTTTTTGTTTTTTTATATTTTTTTTTTTTTCCAATAGTTTTAGTTAACAACAACAACAACTGTGTCTTACCTTAAAACAGAACATCTGGCCAAACGTTTGCCAATGCCAGCTCATCGCGTTCACATGCGGTTTTGCAAGTAATTCTAAGGCGGCGGAATTTTCTCCATGGGAAGTTCTCTCTGGTGGACCTTGCTGGGAATGAACGTGGCACTGATGTCAGCAATAACGATCGGCACACCATAGTGGAGACCGCGGAGATCAACCGCAGCCTGCTGGCTTTGAAGGTGCTTTGTCTACTGTCTAGTGTCTACTGCACCAAATAGGTCATCTCTATATTGTTGTTTCTTTTAAATGCACATTATTTTTTCCAAATTTGATCAAATTACATTATTTACTGTTTACTGTTTTTACAAACACAAAAGTACTTCGCAGTTATAAAGCAATAGGTTGTTGATGTCTTACCTGACTCCTCAGGAATGTATCCGGTCTCTGGGTCAGAACAGCGAGCACATCCCGTTCAGGATGAGCAAACTCACCCAGGTGCTTCGGGATTCCTTCATTGGAGAAAACTCTAGGACCTGCATGGTAAGAGTGAGCTAGGGTGATTATTAATTTTCAAGTTTGTGTGTTTCAATAACCTTTTTAGAGCCTTTTTGTTATTTATTGTAAAAAATAATCTCCTTTTACATTTTGCCCATTACAGATCGCAATGATCTCCCCGGGTATGAGCTCTTGTGAATACACTCTGAATACACTACGTTATGCAAACAGGTGATTTATCTTTCTTTGAGTTGAGCTAATGTTGTTCTGATTGATTGAGATTGTTCTGAGACTGCTGGTACGATTTAGGTATTACAATCACTTGTGTGGGTGTTTCTGACAGGGTGAAAGAACTGAATGGTGTGTCTAAGGGAGATTCAGTGGAGAATGGTACAAAACTAGAGCTTTCTGAGGAAGGAAACTCCTCAGAAGAGGTGAGTGAATCAGACGGTGAATATTAGGCCTACATTTAAGTGGCAGGACTTTCATCTACAACTCTAAATGAATTTGATGTTTTTCTATTATTTATAAGTGGTTAAACGGAGCTTTTATTTGAATGCCAAATTACTGAATTACTGGCTTATTTTAAAGTAGTTAACTCAGGGTTTCCGCGGGGTCTTAAAATGTCTTAAGTCTTAAATTTAGTTGTATCAAATTTAAGGCCTTAAAAAGTCTTAAATTGTACAAGAAAGTCTTAATTATGATTTCAAGAGGTCTTAAATTTGAAGACGGAAAGACAAGAATTGCGATATGGCTGAACGTGACGATTAAACTTCAAAAGGCTTTGATTTGATTAAATAAACATGAGCGCTGCAAGTTCAAAGTCCGGTGCCGCGCTGCTTTGTGTTCTGTCTTTACCGGGAAAACTCTTATATTTCAGCCAAACGACTTACTGCCACCTATTGGCCGTTTTAATTTCACATTTAAAGTATATTCATATTTTTAAAATAATTTCAAACATCAGTTTTCAACGTTTTATGTTTCAAATATCAAAACATCATTTATGCATTTGTAACTGTGCAGGTTAGCATTCTATGTCCCTCTGAGCTGCATTAAAGAGTGTGTAAATACATCTAAATGCCACTTCAGATGCATTGCAAAGATAAATTTTGTTGATACTGATTTCATTTGCTTGGTAACAGCCCAAATGCAAGAATTTAATTTAAAAGATTATGCACACTTTTAGAAAAAAAGGCTTAAAGGTAAAAATGGCCATAAAACTTGTTGGAAAAGACTAATTTCTATCACTGCTGTGAACTGACCACACAGAATATGAAGAATATCAAAAAAATTCAGGAGTCACCTGTCCATGGTAATCTTTAAGATACCAGCACAATAACACACTCAGCAAAATATCGTCTAATCATCATCGATAAAAAATTCCAGAAAATATCAAGATATAATTTTTTGCCAATTTCGCACACCCCTAATTCATGTTATTTAATTTATATAATAATTTATTGATAATAATTGTTGAAATCAATATTAACACTTTTGACTTATCCATTTTTTTTTTAAATGGTGTAAAGGCTGAAATGTAAAGTTTATCATTTTACAAAACTTTTTGTTTTTGTGAAAACTTGTATCTGAATTGTAAATTATGCTTTTTACAGTCATTTTACAGTTTAACATGGTACTATAGACATTGCGCTACCCCGCTCATATGGTATTAATTTTATTTGTGTATGTCTTAAAAAAGGTCTTAAAAAGTCTTAAATTTGAGCTTAAAAATCCTGCAGAAACCCTGTAACTTTATCTCTGAATGAATTATGAATGTATAGCCATCCATTATAATGTAATAGTTTATATTGCGTTTTTCAATTAATCTAATTTAAATAACAAAATTGTACAAAACCTCTAAATGTACTTATTTTTCAGGAGTCTGTTCTCCCAGCGTTTGAGGCTATATCCCAGGTGTCTGAGATGGAGGAGAGGTTTTATGAAGAACTGAAGGTTTGTAGCTTTGTCTTTCCTGAGGTTTGTGTAAACACACCTGCTCTGAGTGGGCGGCTTTGTTTTAAGTCTCACTATCACTCTAAAAGTTACAAAACGCCTTTTGCTATTTGTTTACCCCTGAATGCATTTCTTCAGACATGCATTTTTTTTTTTTTTTTTTTTTTAACTGCTCAGAGACCTTGATTGAGTCATAGGATATAAGAGGGTTTTGTGTTCATCTCTGTTTCTCATTCCTTTTCCAGGGTTGCAGTGAGATTGCAAGATCTATGGAATATCCCTCATTTGATATAGTAGCAAATTTACCAGAGATTGACACATTCATGAGGAAACTGCAAGGTATTTAATCCAAACAGATGCGTACATTACCATTCAAATGTTTGGAGTCAGTAAGGTTTTTTTTTTTTTTTTTTTTTTTTTGGAAAGAGATTTCTTGTGCTCATACAGTAATGTTGTAATATTACAATTCGAATTAGCTGTTTAATCAATTTTAGAATGCAATTTATTCCTTTCTTATCAATGTTGAAAAGAGTTATGCTGTGTAATGTTTTTGTATAAACTGGTACTCTTTGTTTTCAAAAGAGCAGTCTTTATATGAAATGGTCTTTTGTAACATTATAAATGTCTTTACTGTCACTTATGATCAATTTAATGAATCCTTGCTGAATAGTATTAATTTCTTTAGGTCCTCATCTAGCATCTTGCACCTGCTCACAGAATATGTAACCCATATTTACCTCAATATTACTACTCCCTCTCCCCGTACACCTCTCAGTTTATGTAATAACTTGGTTGAGTTTCAATACACGTTGAAGTGATACAAATTGTGTGGTTTGAGAGGGTGTTGAAAAAAAGCCTGCCATTTCCTGCTGAGCACTGAAATTGTTTTTCTTCTCCTTGTTGTAGAGTCTTACCAGACTTTGAGATCGGCTATTGAAGCAGAACAGAGGGTCAGGATGTCACCAAACTAATCTAAGATGAGATTCAGCTGCGAACAACTGCAAAGAAACCTCTTACAAAAGCTAATGCAATTTAAATTTCTTTCAATAATCTTATCTGCTATATGGCTAGAGATATATCAAGTACTTGGTTTTTTTTTTTTTTTTTTTTTTTTTGTGTATGTCTTAATTGTTTTTGTGTATTGAATAAAGGTTCCCTCATCTTGGATCTTTTGTAAATCACATTTAGAATGCTTCGTCCTGGTTATTCAAGGCCATTTGCATGAATCATCAGCTGTTTGTGCTTCATTTACATGCATTTGGATTCTTACTCCTTTCACGTCTCCACCTTGGAATGGCTTTTTTTTTTTTTTTCTTTTTTTTTTTCTTTTTTATCCTGATGACGCCAAAATGAGAGGTGGTTTGAGCACCGCTTCATACCACCCTCCTTTCCCATCACCCCCCAGCCTTGACCTCCAAACTGCCACTATATACAAGCCAAAACCAGTGTATACACTTACCCTGCAAGCACAAGCTGACACATGACAAATCAAAGGCCTAATAAACAGCTCACACTGAACAGTTTACCTCAAAGGATGAAAATAAACAAAATCGGTCTGTGAGTGGGTGGTCCCACGTCTCCGTGTGAGGCCTAAAAGCTCAACTGCTTCCTCCTGAGCTCTTTGGGTGGCATTTCCCACCCCCCTCTCCAGCTATTAACCCCCCTACTCTAAATGCATATAGCTGTGCTGCATATATATATCACTAAAATGGGGAATATGTATCTTGTTCTAGCACTACATTTGATGTATACATACTGCTGTACTCATTTTACAAATTAGGATTGTTTAATGCGTTTTAAATTGTCATTCGTGAAATCTAATTATGAGTGTGTAGTTGCCGTCCAGCCTTTTTTGGTTAAGTGTTCATGTGTCGTTAAACATGTTTCAATGTAGAATAATTGTTCAGAATGTATATTTTAATATGTCAGTCATGTTGTGGTAAACTGATTAACATTTTCTATTAAATAAACGTTATGTTCAAACCTTTTTAGTCTGATTTAAAATTATCCTCACTCGCACGATTAGGGAGTTTCACCTCAGACAAACCTTAATTAACTTCCTGAGTGTTGATTCTAATTGAATCCTTCAGTGGTTTTAAGAGACTGAAATCGTTTTGATTTAGTGTTGCGTTGTGGTTTTGTTATCTTCTTGGGGTGTAACTACCCAGCTTCACTACTGAAACAACACTCTTAGAATAGCTAAAAAAGGACTGCTGGCTTGTTACAGACATGGTTTCTTCAGTTTGGTTATCCACCATGCATTTTAAAGAAGACGAGAGAGCTGAAGGAGCTTTTACTGGGCTTTTCGATTTGGAAATGTGTTTCACGCGAGCCGAGTCTTGTATCTGTTGGCCCCGAGTCTGTTTTACTCTGCTCTCTGGATTCCAGCTGTCCACATGAATATTTTCTCAGTGTGGAGAAAATTGGCAGTGGCCGATGCTCAGTTCCCATCACCTCCACAGACTAAATAAACAGACAAACCACCCAGCAAGCCCATCGGAGGAGCATGCAGAACAACCTCTGTTTTTCTTTTCCTTCTGACCCCTTTCTTTCTTCTCTGTCATTCTGTGGCTCTGGATTGTCTGTGAATGGATCTGGAAGGGGAAAGTGTCCATCAACGCCAGACCTGTGGCAGGCCTGCCTAAATGGTGTTTGGAGAAGAGCCTTTCTTCTCCAATTATTTTTTTTCTTTCACATACACAGTCTATAATGTGATTTACTGTATTTTACATCACGCATATAAGTCAGTCTCTAAACATAAAAAAGCTTTCTGTGTAAGAACGATGGATTACAATGTTGCTCACTTTCCCTCCAGTTCTTAATTTTTTCATTATTATGCTTTAAACAACAAAACATTACAACCATATACATATTAATGCCATGGGAGCAAGGGAAGGGAAGAAGGAAAAGAAAACAAACAGAAAATACATAAATTTAAGAAAAAAAGACAGTCACACATTTGAAGACATGACCTTTGAACTATTCAAAGATTTTAAATATACAAACGTAAGTGAACAGTTTCAAAGCTATTAGCAATAATAGCTTAAATATCATTTTTAATTTCTTTAAAAACTACTGACAAAGTTCTAAAAAGTTTCAGCCATTTATTCGAAAACCTAGAGTTGCGTCAGTTGGGTTCTGATTCGTGAGTCGTTCAGTCCGATTCAAAAGCTAATCAATCGGTTCAAAAAATGATTCATTCGCGAATCCGGTTTTCGATTTTACTCTATGATCCGACCGATAGCTGTTCTTCAGATACCAACTACTTCAAATAATCAGTGATTAATGACTTAATTTTAATTTAACAAAACTATTATTTAGAATATAGCGCACAAGTATAGACTACTGTAATGGTGTTTTTTTTTTGTTTTTTTTTTGCACCTTATGCCACGTGGCCACCATAAATTGTATAGAAAACAGATATAACTCTTTAATGTTAAACACGAGGGTGAGTTATTTCATCAAAAACATTTGGTGAAAATAAATAAATAAATAAATCATTGCAGCTGACGCACGTTTTTAACTAGTCTTCATCTTGAACATCCTTATTTTCATTGACCCATATGCAGTTAAATTGATTGGAGAACTTGTGGTTAAAGACTGTATTTTTAGTCAGCTTCAAAAGGTGATAAATTATAAAAACAGATGTTATAAGATGGTGCCATTATATGGTTATTAACTCGAACTGTTCTGGATTTAGTTCTCTTCATGGATGTCACAAGGGTGCAGTGTTTCAATGCTAAATTTGTTGTCATGCATTGCACATGTTGTTACCAATAGAGGGCAGTCAAACTATGCACACAGAACTCACGCATGAATTTTGCATTAGAAATCAAATTTCCTGCTGTTGTAATAATGTTGAGACATTCATTTGCATTTTTATTTATTTACTTTTGCATGTTTACTCATTTAAAAATCAATGTAACACTAGGAAATTCCCAGCATCTTATTTGGCCCTGAAGCATCAGAATAGTTTCAGAGTCAGCCACATTAAGCTTGCTTATTTTTCATGCAGTTTGGCATCGTCTGGCACGCTCATTGGCACCAGCACTGGGCATCAGAATTTAATGTATTCACAGAGGTGTTTTAATATTTGATTTTGTTCATGAATGCTTCACTGTTTTCTAGGAATTGTTGAATATTCCTAATGCTAATTTAGAATGTTTCCTATGTCCTTTGAGATCCTTTTGCTATTCTTTTCCAGATGGAATGATCAAATGCGCATGTCTGTGTGAAAAGATACAGGCTCTGGCAGCAGGCCTGTCTGCGGGGCTGTGGTGCGTCTGGGTTTCCCCAGCTGGATATGCTTGTTTATGCTTCCATTTCAAGGCGGCTAGAGGACAGCGTGCCCGTCAACACAGGTGTGCAAACCACATAGTCTAACAAAGAGGGTGTATTATTAAAATTCGTGCAGACGTTCAACTTTTAGTCCTTTATATAAATAGCCGAGGAATAGAAATTGTAACATGTTATTAGATTTTGTTTTTGAAATGTAAAAACAAACATCACATACAAGAGGGGTTTCAATAATCTGATTGTGACATCTGCTTTAGTCTTCCTGCGTTACAGTTCAGTTTTATAGTTCTGTGGTCAATATGTATTATCACACAGCTCTCTGGAATACTTAATTCTAATTAATATTGTTAAAGACTTAAAGAAAAACTAACTGGTTCTCTGTGAATCGTCCCAGAGGCCAGAAAGCCCGCTCAGGACCAGTCAACACATATATGCTTACACCCTCTCATTTAAACATCCAGAGAAAGAGGGACTCGACTGTCTCCGCTACAGTGATGGATTTAGGCGATGAGAGGCATTTTGTTTGGAATATTGGGCCTCCTTGTGCCTTGGCCCCGTCCCTTTGGGCCAAAAATGCCAGACTGCATAGCTCTCAATGAGGGCGAGAACTCCCTTGTAGCTTATGAGAACACCATTTAAATGTCTTACTATGATAGTTCACAAGTGTCCACGTTTATAAGTACTTTTTAGTGTGTTTATCCAATTTAACATGTCTATAATTAAAGTTTAAAACACACAGTTCACTTCTTTGAATTGTATGAAAGCTGAATTTGACTGTTGTGGGTTGCTGTTTTTCATATTCCAGTCTTTATTATAGTCTGAACAGCACCTCCTAGTGATTAAACACCTTCATAAGTTGAGGTGTGTAACTTCTACTTCCAAGTTAATGCATGTGCTTGTAAATTCTTGCATTTTTTGCACTAAAACATGAACTATTTTAAACTCTTATAAACATTACACTTCAAATCTTGCTGCAAAACTACACTGCAATTACAGAAAGTGGTTTAATACTAACACTCATTCTGTTTACTGGTAAAAATCTGTTTTTGAATAAAGCTTTTTGTTTTTTAAATCACATGCGATTGCTTGACCTTGAGTAAAGCTGTAAGCAGCTACAAAGAATGTCATTTACCAAAACCATCTGTTTTGCTTTCAAAGTTTTTAGCCTGCAATATTTCCAAACCTGTCATTTACAGAAAATGTTTTAAATATAAAACTTGATAAGTAAATTAGTTTTTTTTCCCCTCGGTGTTGCAAACATGACAGATAACCTCAAATTTAATTAAAAATAAAGAAATAAATAAATTGAACAGCAACGTAACTTGCCCTGCAAAAAAAAAGCTTGTGCATACATCTTTGGATTGTCTTCATTACCCACAAGGCCACTTCCATGTCAGTACTGTGAATGCATTTCAAAAAAGTGCTACAGCTGCCATATATGGACAGACGTTTAAACCCAGAGCACCCGAGGACACATATGGCGCAGCTTTCAGCGCTACACAACATGTTGTGCTGGCCACATAAAATGGCTCTGCCAGTCTCCTCACTACGTTCATTACGTTTTATTACCTCTCACATGTGTTTAATTATAATCTGATGGTCTTTTACCCAGAGTACCATACCGCGCACAACCGCTTTATGATTATTCCCTCTCCTATTTCGAACGTAGACAGCTCTGCCCTGCGAATTGCAGTACAATTTGTAGAGAGCAATCTAGAAAGATTTACATCCCCAAATAAAGCCCTTGAAGCACACAATGCAACTCTAACATGGCTGGCATTCAAACTGTTATTGTTTTAACCAAACAAACCACTTCTAAATGCTGGATTTGCATTACAAGTTCATATTTAGGCCCTTCTGTAAACATTGCCGGGCAGAATGAATCAATTAAAAGAGCATTACGTTAGTTCCTGTTTATTTAAAACATGTTTACACTGCAGGGGCCGCCTTGAAAATTCATATTGTTCCTGCATTGGAACAGGACCTAGAAATTGCAAACACATTTGTTAGTTTGAAGCAATTTCTGTAAATATTGATATGTGTTCTGTATAATGAGGTCAGTGAACTAATGATGATAGTTAATAACTATCAAGACCTATAAACAAGACCTATAGATGGACACATGCTGAGAAACTTCAGAGCACTTTCTGTGATATCTCAGCTGATCTTAACATCTGTTTTATGCTTTGGTTTAGGTTCTTTAATACCCAGAAATTCTGAAATGGTTTTAATACTAGATTTGTTTAGACCTAATAATACTGCATTGATTCTTTAGTAGTAGTACCAGGACAAAACAGCTGGCAGTGTTGACAATATTATTTTAATTTCATTATATATGTTTTAAATGCAGGAGCCATATTGCTTTTCTGGTGTTACTAGCTGGGAGCTATTTTAAAAGGTAAATAAAAAAAGAGAGAAATTAAGAGCAGAAAAAAATAAAACTCACCACTGCCAGTGTTAAATATGTAACGAGGACCTTCAGGATAAAGGCTGTCTGGGATATCACCAGATTTTAAATGTTTTCATAAATGTGATGAAAATATCTAAAAATTATGATTAGGATGATCATAATAAAAGTCTGGTTATGAATGCAGTAAATATTTAATTATTTAAAAAATACTACTGTGTTATATACATTACTGATGTACAGTCTGGGGTTGTAAGATACTTAAAAAGGCTGCATTTACTTGATAAAAAATACAGTAATATCGTGAAATATTATTATAATTTAAAATGACAGTTTTCTATTTTAATATCTTTTAAAATGTAATTTATTCATGTGATTATTCAGTCATTAATAAAATGCTCAAGTATCAGGGGGAGGTTGATTCCTGAATGAATAAAAAAAAATTATTTGAAATAGAAATGTTTTGGAACAATGTAAAAGTATTTATTGTTGCTTTTGATCAATTTAATGCACACCTGCTGAATAAAAGCATTGATTTCATATATAAAAAAGTATTGCTCCAAACTTTTAAACATCATCTCTAATATCAGTGTGCTGGTAAAATTGCGGAAGCTGTTATTGTCCCACATCTAAAGAAACAGGGCAGCCTTTTTATGAAATTTTCATCATCACCACCCCAATCCAGCCACCATCAACCATCCAAAAACCATAATACTGGATAAAACAGATAAACAGTGAATAGAAATGTAATCTTTTTACCCATTTTCAGTCATGCTGAGAGAGAGAGAGACCCATGCCAGTCACCATAAATGTGATGCACACACACACACACACACACACACTTCTAACTAATCAGCCCTATTGAATTCAACCAACAATGGGCGCTCATCCTCTGGCCACCCAAGCAGCACAGCAGATCATGTGTTCCTTCTTTTATTCTCACCCAATTTTTTTCCTCCCTTTTTGCCTGCCCCATATAGACACTGCTTTGCTCCAATTGTTGCCATTCAGACGCAGCTATCTGTTGTTAAAGGTGTCAGCTGTTATCTCACCCGTACATTACAGACTATTTAAAAGATTCTTTCAGTTTGTGCCAGCTGCTGCCCTCCATTTCTGCAGCACGGCTCTCTCTAAACTGCTCTAACAGTTGTGTTCTCACACACACACAGCTCTTGTCTTTAAATCTCAGTCTCAATCTGCTCTGATAAAGTTTATAGAACGGAATGGGAGGGAGAGAGTCAGACCCCCCATTTTGAATCACACAGTGCCAGTGCCGTTTGGCTCCCGCAGCTCACGATACACTGCCAAAGCCAGACATGAATGAGAGACAGCCCTATCGCTCCTGCGATCAGCTCTTTCTCTCTAGTTTCCTCACTCAGAGCATGTTCAGTACGTCACAGAGCTCCTCAGGAAGATGTAGTTAAACTACGTCAGCTCTTCTAATCTCAGTGCTTCCCAACGGAAGTTGTTGAAAGCTCCGGACCTCCAGTGAAGATATTTAGTGCATTTTTAGGACTTTATCTAGATACTGATTTTTTTTTTTAATATATTGCATTTTTTGTGGTCACACCATTCCTACCATGCTTTGGTGTTTATAACCTGTTAAGTGCCAGAGGATACAGTTTAAACTCACCTTAAATCTTTCAGCCAAAAAAATCCTGTTATATACATTAATGCAGATGTCGCCTAAACTTAACATTTGAATGATAACTCTTAATGTCTTTAAACTTTGATTTGCTTGTTGGCCCATAAACTTCTATTGTAAAAGCATTTCTCAATAGGTACACTTACATGCACAAATTTTCATCAAGCTAAATGAATCCAATTTGATTTCAGGGAATTGATGATATATCTAAAAGAAATGCTGCAAAAATATGTCAGAAGACTTTTCATTTGTCGAAAATAAACATAGAAACGTTAGAAATAAGTCAAATGTATGTGAACATCAGGTATCTTATTATAAAAGAGTTCTGGTAAACATACACATGTGCACAAGGTATTTTTGAATCTGATTGAGGAGGTGGTTGGATTCAAAGATTTACATACTTAAGGCCAGATTTACTAACAGCTTGCGCCAGCGCAAACCGTCTTTTGGCGTTAAAATAGTACTGTCAGGATTTACTAAAGACGCGCAGTGAAGAATTAGCACTGAAAAGGCGTGGACACAGTTATTTTTGTGCCTGACCTTATTGAATATTCATTTGTAGGAGTTTCCCTTTTAGATACAAAATTTATGAAAGGAGAGTATTAAAATGAATCACGCAATGCGATTTACTAATGTTTGCACTTGTCAAATTACTGGTGTTTAACAACCAGAAGAAGCATGTCTTAAAGCAAGCGCTAATTTGCGCTGCTCTTGATAGATTGCGCTGGTCATTATGGAAATGATCTGTCTGCGTCTGTGTTCTTTAATGTGCGCATTGTCAGTAAATCACACGCAGAATTTTCCCCTCCCATCGATGCTTTTATGGAATTGCGCTGTAACACTAATTTGCCCAGTTCAGTAAATCTGGCCCTTAGTTTTTTTCTTGATTGGATTATACACTCAAGCTCAATCAGATCAATTAAGCTGTTTAAATGAAGTCTTTTTAATGTGATTGAGCCATCAATCTGATTACTAACAGATTATTTGGGTGCATGTAAACATAGCTATTGTTAATACATAGCAAGCTATTGTGGTTTCACATCAGCAATTTTGACAAGGCAGCAGCTTTCAGCACGTTCCTTTTGAGAAACCGAAACTCTAACATGTAGAACGTGATCGTGCTGCACGGCCTCAATCGCTGCTCTCTGGCTCCACGAGGCAAAACCCTTGACCCGCTCTCTGTCTTTCCTGATACTATAAGGGGCCTCCACAGTAACTTCAAAAGCCAGAGGTGTATCAGATTCAGACAGGCCCGAGGTAGCTGACAGATGAGCCCATGTTGTGGGAAGCCGAGGAATTTACAGCACACGCCTTTCATCTCCATTGGTGGGCTTATTGTACTGAGGACACTAGCCTGGGGAGTCACAACAATAAAACAGGAAGTGTGGAGCTGATACATCTAAACTGCCTTCCCTCCCCTCACCTAATCACCTCTCACATTTTTTTAGTATTTAGTCACCCAAAATAGAGTGGCTTTTTGTTTTGAGTGAGAAAATTTGTTTGGTATAATGTATACAAACGACATTAAAATATGACTGTTTCAAACAACAAGCAGCCATAAAAGAAAAACGATGAGTCGATAAGGTTTTTTTTTTTTTTTTACATTTATTTTGTTAGTTGAATTCCTATAAAGGGTGAAGGAAATGATGGTCACAAAAGGGTTTTCTTTTGTTTTTTTCCTCAAAGTTTTCTGAAGTCACAGTGTTTTAGACAACAACAAAAACAGAAACTCTTCAAATCTTTACATGAAGAAGGAAAGGCAAAGAGTCTACACAAGGTGGACAATCGTAGCCACCCCTTTCCTTCATTATTTCCAACAGCAATATGAAGATTTCAAAGCCCGCTCCACCCAAACTCCCCTACCCCCAAAACAAACAAAATCTTAGAAACAAATAGATATAATTATATATTTATATTTATAATATATTTACTCTTTAAAAATATAACTTCAGTCTAGTGACTAACATCTGTACAAACTACAAAAATAAAAAATTTATATAAATAATTTATATGGCATGACATATATTTGAAACAAAACCCCTATGCAGGACCCCCATCCCATCCCCTACCCTTGTCCTCTGTCCCCCCAAGCCACTTAAGCTGTACATGTGCTTTAAATTGCTTATTTTGTGTCGCTTTGTTTTCCAGATACAGTAGCTACTTGGTTTGTTTCCATTAAAACATATTTTGTTAAATAAATAGAGAGAAAGAAAAGGAGAGTGAGAAAAGCTGCCACTTACATTAACACTTTTTCCCTGCATTTAATCTGGCAGTGACCTGACCAATACTGAATGAGTGAGCTTTTATCTGAAATTGGACCTAAGAAAGAGAACTGAATTGCAGACAGAATACTAGGAAGACTAGCACCAGAGCTGTTTATCTGTACCTACACTGGCCTTGTGGGAGAAGCCCAGAGGGCAACTACCTGGTAAACAATTGCGCAGGGCTTTTGCTATTTACAAAGCAGCCAACAAAATGACAAAAATGATAAAACAAACAAGCAAACAAAAATCTCCTTTTGCACTCATGCAAAATTCCCTTTCTGAATGATATTTGGGTAAACACCATGTTTGCCTGATGTCTCCCAAACTTTATCTGGGGCATATATAGTGACAAACTGAAGCTTACTCGTGCATGGCTAAAATAACCATAGAGGAAAATCAAAAAAGTGTCATTTAACCACCCCTTCAAGTATATAAATTTAGACTGCAAATGAGTATATAATGGAACAATGTAACAGGAAACACTAGACCCATATTCCTGCTGTTCACTACAAACTGTACTAGACATAGACCATTTCACACTTACAAGGATGTGTAAAA
The DNA here is from genome assembly GCA_039654775.1 of Spinibarbus caldwelli. Taxonomy (NCBI): domain Eukaryota; kingdom Metazoa; phylum Chordata; class Actinopteri; order Cypriniformes; family Cyprinidae; genus Spinibarbus; species Spinibarbus caldwelli. The sequence goes on from CM077235.1 coordinate 23,215,242, forward strand.
CCATGAGAAGTCATTAAACAGATGATAACATTACACTGATAGTCCATATCAGTGACAATGTTGACCCTTAACAGTATAGCGATGTATTACTGAACAGTTTGACATATTAATTTTGTAAGAAAATAAAGGTTAAGAAGGCACAATGGTTGCTGTCAGTAAAAGTAAAATAAATAAAGGAAAAAAACTGAGGAAATTTTAACTGAGAAAAACTGTTATCTATATAGGTCTTGATTTTGTACAGTGCAATCAAAGATAAGTCAAAATCTTTGAACAATACAGATAAGCTTCCTATTGGCTGCAGTTTAAGAACTTGTTAATATAAAGTTAAATCTTGGCTTATGTTGGGGAAAGGGGTACTGCATATTTTCAAGACACGTCATCTTAAATTTGAAGTGTAGCAGCAAAAAAACAAACAAAAACAAAAAACAAAAACAAAAAAGAGAACACTGACCTTGCATTTCAATAACCTAATATCATTTCACATATTTTACATATAGCACATTTTATAATCTATACAATGGAGGGAACAAGGCCTCCAAATCCTCTTATACATCTTACTTTTACACAAGAGAATACACAAGTTATACCCTTATTTTAAAATAGTTTCCCTCTTTTTAGTATTAAAATATATATATTTATAAATGTCTAAGAAGACCTTTTTAATAATTTTAAAATAAATCCTCTTGTTTGTGTGAGGTCTATGTACAGTTCAAAGAGATAAAAGACACCGGGCTGAGGTTTGGAACTTCCCAAAACAGCCAGAGATTCCAGACAAAGGGATGTGGGGGCTGCGAGCAGTCTAGCAATCTTTGGCTGCTTGGATCCATGCACCACCTATAACACATGCAAAAGACAGAACACCATTATGACCAGTACAGACAGCTGTGTGCATTTTCATAATCTAAACTACGAAATTCTCTAGTATTGGGATTTGAAAGCTATGAGAAGGTCAGAGTCTTTACCTAGCGCCTGGTTAGTTTGATGCTGGTTTTTCTCTGTGGATTCCAGATCTTGAAGTTCCAAAGAGTCCCTCTTACAATGTGTAGCCTTCCCATACATTTGAGAAGTCCTCTTAGAGTCATCAAAAGAGTCTGACTCGTTATCCTCAAACCCCTCATGCATGTAACCCTGGTACGACCCTGGCAAACTGGGGTGCACTGCCACTGTCACAGAGGCTGTTGCTGTAACCATGGTGATTGCATTGTTAGGGTGCTGCAATGCCCCAGGGCTATGGGCTGGGGCTTTAGTCCTGTTTGGCTGCCCTCTCCCTGGTTGTGGCCCAGGGCCACACTGAGTAGTCCTACGAGGACTGTGGGTCCTGTCGCTAGGTAAATGTTGTCGCCTCTGCCCTTGGTACTCGTGTTTGTTGTCCCACCGTGTGATCTGCGAACTGACCGAGTTGACTGCATTCTGCTTGGACTCGCTGTTCTGTCCTTTAGAGCCATTTTCGTTAAAAGGTTTCACCACCTTTGAGGCAAGAACAAGCACAAACAAATTACAAAAGTGTTCAAGTACTACATCGCAAGCAGTTTGATTGGTAATTTTTTCTGTCAGGTCAACTTACTGTGAGCTTAGGGAAGCTGGGGTTCTTGCTGGCTTCAAGCAGGATATGAGAACTTGGAGGTTGAGATGGAGACGTGATGTATGCACTCCTGTCACAGTACTTGTACTCCTCCTCGCCGATGCCAGAGGTGGTTGTGGTTTCAGAATAGTATTCGGAATCAGAGGTCTCAGAGAATGCCTGATGTGGTCCCTTGGGAATGTGCCCAGCGTAATACCCGTGGTGGTTCATTGGAGGAGGCATAGGCTCCGGAGAGGGACTTTGCAAATGATTGGCATTGTTAGCGGGTACGACTTCAGCTGGGGGACCCATGAGCGAAAGCAGTACTGGAAGTAGCACCAAACCATTCAGGATCCCCAACAATGTCAGTATGGCCAACACTGCAAAGAAGTATCTGCAGGCAAGAACACAAATGAAGAAAATTTTAAAGCTAAAGTAGCCACCAAATATCCACAGCATGCTCAAACAAGAAATGAGACAATAGGGTCATCATCTAGGAGAGGAAGGTGATCCTGTAGGATGTTGCTTCTCCTCTTATCCATCATTTCTTTCCCTACATTTCCTCTCTCCTGGCGACCTAACAAAGCTTGAGAGAAAATCCTGGGTTCCATCTTCGTAGTGAGTACAAGCTCTCTCTCTCTCTGGGAGCCCTCATCTATCACCACTGCCCTGCCACTTCCTGAGGAGATGTGTTTACATTAGTGAACAGATTCTACGCGTCAGAAACACTCACCCCTCTCCATTGCTTTTCTCCCTTTGCTTTCTTCCCTCCCTCTGTCCTAAAAGCTGACACTGCTGTTAATGCAATTTTCTCCTCAGAAACATAATACCCCCTCTTATTGAGATCCTATTTCCCCCTGGTCAGGGCACGCCACCTTTATGTTTATGCTGAACAGGCCAAGCCAGACCTTTGCTTTCTACCTACTCTCTCTCCCTCCTCCTGGCCCTCAACAGCCATACTGGCTCAAGAGATCATCACACAACACTAGTGTGGAGATCTGCTGAAAGGCATTTCTTTCATGTGCAATAAACTCTTATTTGCAAAACCTGTAAAACTGACCCTAGAATCCATCAACAACTCTTTCTAAAGTCAACAAGTATTCCGTGTGCAAAAGGGATTTGTTCTGACAAAAATCTCTCTCTGAAACCAGTCTGATTAAGACTAATACTAAGACCAGCTATTTTCTCAGTGGAGGTGACTAAAGCAGGAACCTCAATCCAGTGCTGAAGACTTGCAGAAAACACCGCCCTCCACCTCCAGAGCCAAGAACATGGAGGTCTAGTTGGCACAGGCGCTAGCGAGTCTGGTGGAGTAGTGTAAAGTGGTGCAGAGTTGCTTAAGCCTGAAAGCAGCACCGAAAACGTATGTTTGAACGAAGGGGCCAAGGGAGAGGGTGGTGAATGAGGTTTCCCAGGCTTTAGCTTATGGGTGAGCGTTAGCAGTAAAGGCTAGAGATATAAGAGCTGTATCAGTTTTGCTCTGTATACTGGCTTGCGTGTTAACATGCAGTGCTCACTAATAGGCTGCAGGGCTGTGAGGGTGTCTGCGCCTCTGTGCTTCAGCTTAGAGCACTGAGGGAGGGCTCTGATTCACCACAAGAAAGACAGTGCATGAGAAAATTAGAGAGCACTCCAGTTAAATGGTTACACTAAAAAGAGACAATTCATCTGTGGTTCAGACTTCTGGAGGTAAGAAAAAGAGGAACAGAATCTGGAAAAAAAAGTCTGGAATGTTCTTTTAACCTCTCACCCTCTGACCATTTTTGCTTCTGTCACATCTACAAGAACCTTGGGTTTAAGAAAGAAAGAAAGAGGGGAAAAAGTTCATCTTTGGCAAATCTGCTCGGAGCATTCCAGACGTACAGTGGAAACTGCTGTCCATTGACCCGTCTCCTCCAATGAGGCCATGTGTTTACTTTGGTTCTCTGAGAACCGTCAAACAAATGAATCAAAAAACCCTGTTAAAAAGATTACAGGTCTGACTGTCATCGCACCACTGAACCTCCATTTTGGATCTATTTTGGTTTTGTCTCTATCGCAGCTCCCTGAGGAACCAAGACCTGTACTCTATCACAGAACCTCTGGTTTTAAAAGACTATAATTACCTATTTTCAGTCATTATGCACAGTCAGGGAGAGGTAATATTTAAATTGACCTCTAAAACCCAAATTTCCAAGGTGGCCCTGTGGTTGGGGTCTGTGTGTAAAACGCAGCACTACCGGAGACTCTGGTCAGAATTATACGCCACATTTAGACCAGAGACTGAGCTATGCTATGGGTTTCTCAGACGGAGACAAGCAAGCCTGGCTCCTGCCTCCCACTTCTCTCATGTCTGTTTCATTAACATGAATCAGACAGCTTAAGTGTGAACCATTTTCTTTTTCAGTCATCTCTCTCTACGGCAATGGCTAAAAGCATTTAGAAAAATCACATAGTTTGAGTGGCACTTTGATAGGAGTTCAAGAAAGGCACAATCATCCTTTCAACACAGTTTGTAATGTTCAGTGAAAACATGAAGGCTGTTTAAGAATGGGAAAAAATCAGACAAAGCAGCCAACCATCTCTGGCTGCACTTACATCCACCTTTTGTTAGTTAAAAGCACTCATTCTGTCTGACGGTCTTGTATACATGAAAAGATTGGAAAAAGGGCGCATGTTTATTTTACTAAGTCAACATTCCGAAAGTGAAGCGTGATTTATTTAAGGAGTAAGAAAAAAGAAAAAGAAAAAAAATGGGAAAAAAAAGACTAAACCATCCATGGGCCCCGCCTGGGTTAGACCTCCAGAGTAGACCTAGTGTTAGGAATTCTGTTGTTTATATAAACTGTAATCTTTTCCATTCCAAGTCAGGGGTTGGAAAGGGTGGCTCGTTCTAAGAGGGGCCGCTGAGCTTGTTCTCCTGTTTATTCAGTGTCCCACAGCCAGGAGATGTTTACAGCAATGTATTTATGCTACTCCCCAGCTAGAGGGCCAGACCTCTCTCTCTCTTTCTCTCTACTTCTAAACAGGACCTCCCACCGTGAATGCCCCAGTGCTGGCACACCGCTTGCACCAAATGGTTTGCTCCAATCCCCAACCCCCTATGTTTCCTTCGGGCTTTACCACTGTCCTAAGGCAATCTGCTATAACAACCCCCTGCAGTTTCCTGGAGACCCAAACCACACCGCTCTTCCTCGTTTCCAAATTATTCTTTGGTGCAAAAAGTGGGTGCTTGAAAAATGATCAAGAGGAATATTTTTATTTTTCAACATGCAGCTATGTTGTACTGGATCCTATAACTAAGCCATTTTTTATGTCATGGGTCTGTTTGAGGCGGATCTCAAGGTTGTGGTTTGCTTTCAGCAGAGCCTAGATCCAGCTGAAATTTTTTTTTTTCTCTCTGTGAAGCAGGCATTAAACCAGGCAGAAAAGCTGCCCAAATGCAGTGGCTAGAGGGAGTTCGCAACCAAATGACTGGACAGTTGACATCCTCCCCGCAATCAGGGTGGGAAAAACTGTGAGCAAGTGTGTGCATGTTGAGTCACCGCGCAGTGGGTTGTATATTTACATGTTTACAAGCAGCTGCTGCACTCCCTTGATGTTTCCTCCATTTGTTGTGCATTCAAGCGGCTCAAGGATGTTTATAAGAGTGCTGTGGTGGTCTAAGGGGAGTTAACGTCCAGACTGACAACACCAGGTGATGGGGAGGCAAACGTTACCACCTGTACCCTACAACCACATGGACAACTGTCTCCCTGCCTAAGGCCCACCACCATTTTGAAAGTCAGCATATCGGCCGACCTCAGAGACCCACCTGGAGAAGTGTCAATCACTCACCTCATGATGAAGTCAAACTCCGAGCCGGCAAGCATGAGCACTCCCAGCAGAGTAGAGATGGCGCCGTCAATCACAGGAGCGAACATATGCTCCATAGCCACGGCTGAACGAGTGTTCCTGTCCCCAATGGCAGTCAGGAAACCCTACAATGTGGAAAATAGAGAGAATGAAACTGGTCTGTTTATTGGCAGAAATACAAATACTGATGAATTACTGTGCAAGATGGTCTTACCAGTGCAATGTGCACGGTAAACTCCACTCCAATACCAACGGAGGCTATCAGGATGACAACAGGAATGGCGCTCAGTTTGATACCAATTAGGCCCATGATGCCAAAAAGTTCCACTGTCATCATGGCCAAAATAAAAACCTGTCGAGTAGAAGACAAAGCATGTTAGCAGTTACTTCACAATGAACTATGTATATGAAAATATCACTACATGAATCACAATGCAGAAATGGGCCTCATTGGACAAATATCCTCTGCATTTCACTGTCATCTGCCCCAAGTATCAGATTACATAATGACTATGTCCTGACCTCTCCCCATATCTTCTCAATTTCAGGCTATGGAAATGCGTGGCACAATATGATAAAAGAGCATAAGGTCTGCTCTCACTTTCCTGGTGCAGTGTAGTCTTCAGTGCTTTCCCTACTCAGGAGAAACAGTTTTTCTGTAAATTAAATAGGGCACTTGGTTAAGGCCTTGCCCTGAAAACCTTTGATGTTGGCAGGGGTTCCAATTTGGTCATGCTTAAATTGGAGATGGTAAAACCCATTTTACTGCGGCCACATATAGGCTGTGAAACTGAAGAGGACAGAGCCGGTTTTGAGTTTTAAAAAAATAAGCAAGTTTTAAACTGTTTACTTTATCATTTAAATAAATGCCATAGGTTTTCCACACAAAATGGGTCTGACATATTACAGCTAAACCAGAAATACATGTCAACCAACACCAATGGCCACTTCTAGTTCCTTGCTTCTTCATGTTGAGCTGAGGACCGCACCAGCCTGTGTGAAAGACCTCCCAGCCCCTGAACTAACTCATCCACCCACTACCCCCACTACACCCAGTCCCTGATGGATGGGTTTAGCAGGCCAAGGTCGTGACTGGGCAGATCCGTCCTGTCCCCAAATTTCTGGACAAAGGCAGTTGGAGGTAAAAGCCTTCAGGAGAGCTTTGCATTTCTTCTTTAGAAAGTCTTGCTGCACCCATTTGAATGACAAAAGAGATGAGGGGGAGAGTACGTATGTGTGTGACTGTGTGTGTATATATATGTGTGTATGCAAGCAGCACCCTCTAGACAACCCGCCAATGCCCTCCTCAGAAACTGCCCTGGTGGCAAAGTTATTGAGCTGTGTTGAGGGGATCAGGAGGAGCAAGTGAAATAAGAGAATAGAGGAAGAGGCTAGAAAAAAAGGGAGTTAGAAATGGATTAGGGTGAGAGGAAGGCAGACTTACAATGACGCCTGCGGTCCAGGGGTTGAGCAAGAGGATGGCGCACACCAGGAAGGTGCAGGCGAGTACTACGCTGATGGACAGTAAGAACCAGTGGCGTAGACCAATGTACTGTTCCCAAAACAAAAAGGGGTAGCCGTTGGGATAGTTCTGGATTCCCTGACGCATAAATTCCTCGCAGATTGTGCGCACACTCTCAATGGCTTCAATGAAGTCTGAGGCTTGTCTGAGGCCATTTAGGTAGAAAGGAAACTGAGCAAACTCTAGAGGTTCTGCCGCAGGGACTGAAAGATAGAAGAGGCAATGCTTTTTAAACATGCATTCATAAATATGACTTTGAACTTCTTTCTAATGTAATTGTCCTTGGTTTACTTACTGCGAAGGTTCTCCCCAGTGGTGTCGTACTTATCATGGATCCACTCGCGAGGATGGGGGTAAAAGTTGGCTTGGGAGGCAGCGTAGCCTAATGGATCATTACTGACCCATACTGTCAGGTAGATGTAAAAAACCTCTGGTGGAATGAGACCATCCTCGTCCACCAGGCGACGGGATGTGAGCTTTACAAGAAACAAAATGTGTAAATGAAAGTTTTGGGATTGATGCAAAGTTTTTGAGGGGTATTTAAACTAAATTCTCCAATACTTGACCACACACCTGGCTGTAGTTAAAAGGTTCTTTTTTAGAGCCAGTTTGTATGAGAAGCTTGTAGGCCAGTGCGCCATCCTCTGTGCCATTGCGATAGCTGTCATAGGTGATTCTGCCAGCTTCCCAATCAGCATCAAATGTAGCCTGCAGACCTACAAGGAGCGTGGATGGGTACAATTAGACCTACTGTGAGAAAGCTGTTCAAACCTTCCTACTTTTCTTTTCACAATTCAGTAAGCTCTGACAGAGGATTGTTATAATCGCTCCTCCCTTTGAGAGGGGGGCAAAAACTTGGGTCAGATTTAATGCCAATCCACACACACAAACAGGCAAATAAACCAAAAGTCTCCCTCCCCTTGCTGGGTTCTCCATCTTTCTGCCTGGTGCTGAATAAATGTGTGTGGGCTGAATAAACTAACCAGAGAAAGCCTTTCGTGCTCTCCAAATTACAAAGTCTGGCAACAGCTGAAAAACAGTTTCCACAACCATTCTGTAATTACAGAGATCTCCTCACAAGAAAAGGAAATAGCATAGGGGAGAAAGAGAGAGTCTTTCAACTACCTCCAGTTTCCACAGCCTTTCAAAATAAATAGCTTCTTTTCAGTTCGCTGGGTTTTAGTTATTGTGGATTCACCTCACAGTTAAGCTCTCAATACAAACTAATGTGAGCAGAGAGGTCACAAACAGTCTGAGATAACCCCTGACCCTCCTGTAATCCTCTCTATGCCCAGGTGGGTGAAACACAAAAGCAGATGACAGAAGTGAACTTTCACTGAACTCCTTCTCTCACCTTTAGAGATAAGAACATTTCCCACACAATGAATGGGCACAACTAAAAATGATAGTTTATGTGGCATTTTTCACCATAGCTATGTTTCATATTTACTAGGCCAATATTTTGTAGATACTTATATATCCTTATCTATAAATATCACAATGTTGCAATACAAGGTTGGGCTGATTTTTCAAACTTAGTGTTTGGCATTTTGAAAATAGTCATAGTAGTAAGCCGAAGCCTTTGCAAGCACTGCTAATAAAAAATAACTTATTGTGAACTTACCTTTGAGCCAATCCTGGAAGTAGTGCAGCCACATTCTGGGAAGTTTGTGATTGCTGTCCTTAACTACATATTTTACAGAATTGAAGGCATTGTGAAGTTGTAGAAGCTGTCTTTGAGAACGGGCATAGTCAAAGCCATCCATGGTAACCAGGTACATGTTATAGAAGGAGAAGTATTTAAACTGGGCAGTGATAAAGTCATACTCCTTTGTGTCTCTGGGTACAATATCAGTCAAGTAGAGTCCATCATGAACCATTGTGGTACCATAGAGGCTGAGGCTCAGAAGAGCCACAAAAACGATGACCACCACAGTCTTAGTTTCGGGCTTCAGCAACAGAGGGGCATACTTTTCCCGTGCAAAGCTTGACAGATTCCAGCGAAAGAAGGGCAGAGGCACACACTCGCGGCCCTCCTTGGGCTCCTCCACCTGGGCTAGAAGGTCTCGGGTGGAGCTGGAGGTGGTGAACAGCTGGGAGCCATAAGGGTCAGCGGTGGGAGTGGGTGTGGATAGGACCATGGATGGAGGACTAGTGGAGATCTGGGAAGTGGGTGGCAGAATGGTGACAATATGCTGACCAGCTGCATCACACTGGGTGAATGCCTGCACAGTGGTGGTGATGTGGGTGCTGGTGGTTATAGTGGAGCCAGTGTAGGTGGGGGTGGCCGGAGCGTGCTGGTGGTTGTCGTTAGCGTCTGAGAACTCCTGAGGCTGGATCTGGATCACCCGAGATGAACAGGGGCTAGAAGTAAAGAAACATATAAATCCAATATCTTGAGAACCAAAGGCTTTGGCATAATAAAAAGGGTTGATATTAAGTAAGGACAGTACATCTTAGTTACCTGTAGAAACAGCACAGGATGTCCAGTCTTTTGTCCTCCCGCCTGTGCAGATCCAAGCTTAGAATGGCAGGGAAGATCAGCAGAACCATGGCAAAGTTAAAGACCACCACAATAGCCGCCTGAAATAAAGAGTAAGAGAGAAAGAAAGACTTCAGGATAAAGGCCAAGTCTTTTCGTTCATGAGTTCTACGCTGCCACCCGACTCCACAGCTGCTGTCTGAACTTGAGAAAAAACACTCTGCATTCAGGATCCCTCGCTGTTTTAGTGCCTCGGATTGAATCCCAGAAAGTAAAATATGCACCCTAAATCAACCAGCAACCCCTCCCCCATCACTTCACAAATAGTCAACAATCCAAGGAAAGGGGACTCCAAGGCGACCAAGGTCACAGCGAGTCGGAGCAGAACCCCCCCCAACTCCGCCAGCCTCTTGCAGACATTATATTCTGTATCATTACAGTGCAGACCACCCAGGGTTAGCCTGGGGAGATCAGAGAAGCACAGTCTGATGGCTGGGTGATATACTGATATATTCACTCATCTCATTACCTCTCTCTCTCTTGGTATCCACTCCCCACCTGAAAACCAGGCTGCGACTTTAGTTGGATGAGGGGGTTTGACCATAAAATAAAGAGAGAATGCAAGAAAGAGCAGCAACAAAGGCCATCCTCACTTTGAATTAACTTTGACTGTTCGTTTTTTAAAGCCAACTTTCACTGCCCTTTTCAGATAGTCAGTGCCCCTGCCAGTCTTTCTCAATGGGCATCCAGGGTTGCTGCAGGATTTTTAAGCTCAAATTTAAGACTTTTTAAGACCTTTTTTAAGACCTGCACAAATAAAATTAATACCAAATGAGTGGGGTAGGGCAATGTCTATGGTAAACTATTAAACTGTAAAATGACTGTAAAAAGCATGATTTTCAATTCAGATAGAAGTTTTCACAGAAACAAAAAGTTTTATAAAATGATACACTTCACATTTCAGCCTTTAAACCATTTTTAAGAAAATGAATGATTCAAAAGTATTAACTATTATATTTAAACAATTATCAATAAATTATTATATTAATTAAATAACATACAAACACATTTTACTGTTTAGATTTTTATAATGAATTATCTTCTTATCAATCCACATTTACAGCTCTGCGTGTTTGCAGGGTAAAAACATGGGTCGATTTTCGCATTGGTCTGAACAAAAACAAATCAATGTTCCTGCAATACCAGAGGCTGCAGTCCTAGGACTGCATAGGACCCTATTTTTTGGGACAGCGCCATCTATTCCAAAAGGAGACCTGATCCAAACATTAAACAAACAGATGCAAAGACTAGATCCATGGAAGCGATTCATTTTTTATCTTCCATCTTATTTTTAATGTAAGAGTTAGCGTGAACTTGAGTGTTTGAGGGGGTGTCAGCAATCTTCATTTAGCCTATTTAGCTGTGCAAAACAGTTCATTGTGCTGCTGGATGTTGTAAATTAGTATTTGTATTCAAATTATCTTACATTTATTAAAGTACTAATAATCTCACTAATTTGTACCGCAATTGTTTTACCGTTTACTGCACTTTAAGTGGGTCACACATCAGACATGAAGCGCTGCGGCTAATGAACTGAAGTCTCGCACAGACACAAGTCTTTCTTTCCAAGAAAACTGAATTTAAAACCAGAATATATAGAATATATTGAAATAAATTAGGTTAAATATTTCAAGAGAGTTACCAACGAGTATGTTTAGGGATAGGAGATGATTAGGACAATAATTAAGTGTATACAGCTAAACAACTACATAATTCCTTAAAAATAATAATATACAGAATTGAATAGCAAGTGCTATAAAATAGTATGAGCCGCTAATATTTAGTCATTTAGCAGACGCTTTTATCCAAAGCGATTTACAAATGAGGAAAATGGAAGCAATATATAACAAGTGCTATAACAAGTCTCAGTTAGCTTAACACAAGTACACGTAGCAAGGTTTTTTATTATTTTTTTTAATTATATAATAAATAAAAAGAAAACAGAGAATAGAAAAAGAATAGAGCAAGCTAGTTTTGGAGGCCTTTTTTGCTTTTGTTAATTGTATAATAAATAAAAAGAAAACAGAAAGATACAAAAAGATTAGAAAAGCTAGTGTTAGTATTTATTTATTTATTTTTTTAAGAAAACAAGCAGTAAATGAATAGAGTGCAAGTCTGAAAGGGACAATTTTTGTTTTTTTTTAAAGAACAGATTTAGAATAGAGAGTGCTAGAGTTAGAGGGTCAAACAAAGATGGAAGAGATGTGTTTTTAGCCGATTCTTGAAGATGGCTAAGGACTCAGCTGCTCAGATTGAGTTGGGCAGGTCATTCCACCAGGAGGGAACATTTAATGTCCGTGAAAGTGATTTTGTGCCTCTTTGGGATGAGCAATAAAGCGACGTTCACTTGCAGAACGCAAACGTCTAGAGGCACATATAAGTCTGAAGTAATGAATTTAGGTAAAGGCGTGCAGAGCCAGTGGTGGTTTTGAAGGCAAACATTAATGCCTTGAATTTTATGCGAGCAGCTATTGGTAGCCAGTGCAAATTGATAAACAGAGGTGTGACGTTCTTCATTCTTTCTTACATTCTTTTTGGCTCATTGAAAATTAATCTTGCTGCTGCGTTCTGGATTAATTGTAAAGGTTTGATAGAACTGGCTGGAAGACTTGACATAATACATACATACAAATAAATTAATTAATTAATTAAATAAAAAATTCTTTTTTATTTATAACCTTTTGATTAATTAATTGATTAATTGTCACATTAAGCTGTATCGCGATTCTGGTCTGTACACAAATTTAAGATCTCTTTAAATCATAATTAAGACCTTGTTGTACAATTTAAGACTTTTTAAGGACCCGCGGGAACCCTGGCATCACAGGGTGCAGTGGTTGATGACATGTACTCACACACAAAATACACACTCCTACCTGAAGTGAGAAGGCCCGGAGAGCAGGAATAGGCACTAGGGCAGCCATGAAAAAAGCAATCATGTTATTGATGGAGGTGAGAGCCACACTGGTGCCGGTTCTTCTTAGGCAGTCACCTGTCCTCTCCTATGGAGAGATATGGCAAAGAATGAGCTGTGATCTTCACAAACAACAACAGAAAGCCTAAGCAACATTTTCATCCCCTAGAAGATCCAAGGCATGTTTATGAGATACGTGCCTTGAACGGGATGTTGGATCTGGTCTCGGTGAAGGAATGAGCCAGCAAAAACATGTCATCAACTCCAATGCCCAGGGCCAGGAATGGCAGCACCTGTGGAGGAATGCACAGCTCTGAGTTACAGCCAAGCCCTGAGGCTGAGTGTGAATTTAAGACGTTTCGATGTGTATTTACCTGTGTGGTGGCGGCATTGAAGGACAGCCCCAGCAGCGAGCACAAACCAAGTCCTGCAGCCACAGACAGAGCAACTAGAAGCACTCCGGCCAGCCCTACAGCTCCTTGAGACTTAGCACAGTCCCAGCGCAGCATGGTCACGCATGCGTATGCCAGCTGTGCGTAGAGAGAGACACATGTAAGGGAATAGCTCCACACATATGGAGACACACTCATTACATTTCCATTAGCCTTAACTAGAGTTGCCACAGTAATGGATGTCTTACCATGAGCAGATAACCACCTGCCACCCTGATTACGCTGACGTCGGAGAAAGACTTCATGATGTCATTAAGAGTGGTGGTAGAGAAGGCGTAAACATTGGAGGAAGAGTTCTGAGGAATGCTCCCATGGACAGCCTAGAATCCAAATCACAGTTTTACACATCAATCCAGAGAATGCAACTACTTGATTTTTAGTATTTGGATTGGAAAGAGCATATATCCATGGGTCAAATCAGAGGCTTGTGACTGGCTGCAATTTAATAAATTTCGGCATGAGCAAAGTTGCTTAACCCAACATTGTGTGTTTTGATTGAACTTGTGCACTCATTGCGAAACAGAACAAATCTTCAATTACTTTTTCTGACAAGCCACACAAACATTCATTCTTCTGTGGGCCTTACTCTCATCCACCACGTATTTTATCCTAATAACACACAAACAAGATAGCACGACACCCTACGAAGCTTGACAAGCAAGAAATAATGAGCACAGATGCCAGAGGGCAGAGGTCAGATGGATCAGATGAGATCACATGGTCTCTCAGGCTACTCCATCAGCACCATGAATGGCCGACAACCTTAAGGGGAAAGGAATACCTCTGCACTTTGTTTTTACAGTGCCCTATCCCCCCAACCTCCCCTGACTCCACTTCCCTTGCTCTTGCTCTCTTTTTGAGGCAGCAGACATTACTGGAGGCTCTTCTCACTCTGTAATTCCCTCTCTCTCTCTCTCTCTCTCTCTCTCTCCCTCAGTGAGCATGCTGGGTGTCAGTTATCACAAAAACAGCTTGTTCCTATAACTGGGAGTCTGTCAGTGGCCTCCTAGGAGGACTCCGTTTACTAGGGAGCTGAGGATTGATGGAATTCAGGCAGACATTGCCATCCTCTGGTCTAAGGAAAACGACCCTCTTTCACCACTTGTGACCTGCGCTCTTTTTACCTTTCCACCCCAGCTGGGCACCCTCCGCAGTCACTGAAACCATTCAGACCTCACAAAGTGATGTGTGGGTGGGTGTGTTATGAAACAGGAAATTACCTCAACGAACTTCCTCTGCCAGGACTCCAAGATGGCAGTGGCCTTGTCTTCGTTCCAGTTGATGTCATGGATCTCATAGTCATCTTTAAAATGCTCATAGAGCTGTTTGGGACTCATGAGGAGGAACATGGTCTGAAGGGCCTCCGCACTATACAGGAAAATACAGAGGGCTGAGTGAGATCTGAACACACAAACAGGCATGTGCAGATACCATTGTGTTAATAAGGAGACGTTAATAGGGAGACACATTATAATAAAGACTGGAATGATGCGTGTGGTCCCTCTCGGGCTTCTATGAATCACTCTAACACTTCCACTGAGATTAGAACAATGCTCAAATACTAGGCAAAAGTCCAATATACTGCTCTTTGCAGAGACTTTCATTTACTGCAGATTAAACTCTGCATTGAAAATACACACATATGAGATTAAATTACAGGTGTCAAATACTTTTGCTCTTGCTTTTAGTTTACCTACAGTTTGTTTACTTTGTATCATATGATCTTTATTTCTGTTCAGTGTGTTTTCATTTTCCTCTGCATATCAGATCTGCCCATAGTTTATGTGGCTGTCCATCATGTTTAATTGGTCTTTCCTATACTGGGGTCAGAGGTGGAAACTGATCCCTCTTCATGTAAGGAATTCCTTGGATGTGTGAGGTTATTAGGAGTCAGAAAGATTCCTCCCTCTCTCCATCTCTGTCTCTTTCTGGTTTTCTCTCTTACTTTCTCTCTTGTCAGGTCCTCCTAAGAGAGGCCCACCCACATACCCCCTCCTCTTGCCTCTCTTTCTTTCTTTCCCCCTCTTTCTCACCTCTGCAAGGCATTCTGGGAGTCCTTTACTCTTTCACCCAGGATCAACTCCTCCTGCCAGTGCATGAACTTCTTGGAGAAACCATGGCAACCGCCCTGAAGTTCAGCAGCAATGTCGGGGACCTAAATAAAACACAGACCACACATTTAATGCAAACGTATAAATTCTACAGACTCATATTTATAAGACATTGTCATTTGCATTACAACACTGTGCTCACCTGTCGTGAGTCCTTATTAGGGGCACTGTGAGGGCAGTCTGTGTCATTAGGATCCAAGCATGGGTGGTTCATATAGGCGTGGCCCACCTGAGCCTTATCTAGCATCTCTCGGAAGCCCTCTAGAGATGTAAACTGGCTCAACTCCTCCATTAGCTTGAGGGGGTCCAGATTCATCCACTGAATGTCAGGCATGCCCCTACAACAACAACAAAATTGAGACATTAATTAAGTTAGCAGACTAAATGTGTTAATTCTACGACTCTTTCAAAAGATAGCACCCCTTTCCCCTTCCCTGCTGCTGCTTCTCCGACCCTGCCGGCACCAGTCCCTCACTGGTGGTGGCGGACTACAGATGCCGCATAAAGTAGCGTTTATTATCCTGTTACACGGAGGGGCATAATGTGCTGGCGGTCTACAGGGTGCTGTCTCTTAACTTTGTGCATCGAGTCATAACGATTACCTCTGCCTCTAAAACATCTTGATAAGGATGAAGGCGGGCAGTGGGAATGCTGAGAAGGGCTGTGCCGACTGTTTGAATGCTGCTTTGAGCCCAGTGTTCTCAACCCCTTAGCCTGCAGGTTTTAATCTATCTTCTCTCACTCAGTGGGTATTGAGAAAGTGGACTGTTGTTTATTGATGTGCCAAAGACTAATTCTCTAGGTGTAGTGGAGTTACAGTAGGACTCTTTTTAACATTCTGATTTACAAGGGAAGGGTAATTCTGGGAACACTGACAACCTCAAACTTTTAACATTATTTAATTATTATGGCATTGAAAATTATTATATATCACAAGGGAAAAAACATTCCCAATCAACATGTAGCTAAAAAAATTCCCAAGTAAAAATGCCATAGAACCCAGAGTGATACCCCCTGAGTGAAAGAGGGGCCTTTCACCGTGATGAGTATTTGTGGGTAAAGAAGAATAAAAGTGAATAGTGTCCTAACTCCAGGCCCAATCTCACTCTAATAACTCATGAAGAGCAGCTTCAAATAAAGCTGGTCCTCTCCCATTCCCACATACCAAGCGCCTTTGCTCCTGCTTGCAAAGAGAGTCTCCTTTATCTCCTATTTTTTGCTTGAGTGAACCGGCCTGGGCCCTTTTGTTTTTCCATAGATTGCTGCTCTTTGTTCCCTCAAGTTTTTTTCTCCCTCACTCACTCTCTCCCTCCCTTTCTCTCTCTGTCTCTCTCTCTCTCTCTCTCTCTCGCTCTTTTCCCTTTAGATGAAAAAAAAAAACAAACAGCTGAACTGAAGCGGAAGCCTGAGAGGACATTAGCCTCAGTGGCTAATGCAGGCCCTCTTCATACATGTCTAAATAGAGAAAACAGGGCAATAAGTAACAAAATTTGTAAAGGCCATTTTTAAAGGTATTAGTGAACTTAGGCTGATGAAAGAGGAAAAAAGTCTCCATGAGAATTGATAGAATCATTCTCAGCCAACTGAAACCAATTTTGTCCTGTAATGACAATATGGCTTTCAATTTTCCACCAACAAAATATTAAAGAGATGTTTTGGGTGGAAGTGTAAACAACAATGTCCAATGTCCACAGTTAATTTTCCCCACTTTTTCCTCCCTCTTTCTCTCTCTGGGCCCACGACTTGAATAATGCCCATTTTATTTGTTGGACAACTTACAGCTCCAAGCCTGGGCGATTACCATGAGAATGCACAGTGTTACCCAGTGCTGACAAAGCCGGGCCCCCTCCAGGGCCCCCTCACTGATGGACACTCACTCGTAAACTGAAAGAATGCTTACCATTGTCTGACCCCCCCCCCCCACCCTTCCCTCCTACCCACCCAGTAGTAGTCATCTCTCTCTCTCCCTCTCTCTCTCTGTCCCCTTTCCGTAAGGGCTTCTTCAGGCTGGGGGATTGGGTGGTGGGACAGGGTTGCAGGATTAAAGATTGTCCTGTAAAGCCCACTCACCACACTGTTGACAGCTCAAGCCACACTGACGACGGAACCAGGCTTCAGCTTATCAACAGACTAAATAGAGCTTTTGCTAGGGGCTTGATGTCAGAGTTTGTCGCAGCCAGTGCCATATTGGTTGAAGGTAAAGGCCAATTGTTATAGGAGTGTGTGTAATATCAAGGAGGGGGGTCAAAAGTTTCAGAGCCACAGTTCAGGCACAGCCTCTTGGTTCATGGTTAATTGTGGTCTCTTGAGTTTAGATATATTTATAATAGCCCAGTGAAGCTATACGTGACTTAATTAGAGATATGTGGTTATATATTAAATAAGAATATGCTTACGGTAAATAGGCAGAGCCTCCCTGCAACTTGGAGCCTTCCCAAAAGCAGTCCAAAGGAGTGACAATCATACAGGGGAAAAGCTTGTCAATCATCTGCAAAGAAGTTGAATATAATCTTTGGTAAGGCAGATTTCATGTCACAGAACAAAAAATAGCAAGTTAAGTTGAATAAACACTATAATAGCTATATAAAGCACTAAGCAAACAGTAATAAGAAAATTATTATGAAGCAAGCCAAAAATTGCATAATAAAAACATGCTTACCCTCTCAATCATGACATTTTCTATAATTGGGACTCCGGATTTGAAGCAAATTTTATTAAGATCCCAAGATCTGTGGGTAGAAATTGTACAGCCACATATTAGAAGACTGGCCCTCATGTTGGAAATTTCCTGTAATCCTGCTGGGGGTTGTACTCACTTTCCATAAAGAGACACTTGAACTTTGCTGGCTGACAGAGCAGCCTCCAGGTGGAGCAGAAAAGCCTCCTGGGTAAGAATATTTTTTCCTTCCTGTTTGGGTGTCTGTATAAGCATCTGTGAGGTGAACACTGACTCCTCTCCCTGCTTCTCTTTTGTGTAGTGTAGCTCCTTGCTCACCCGACTGCCAGCTGAGACAGAGAGACAACACGGTTTGTTATTTTCAAACATTCAGAAAGGAGACACCTTTATATGTCAGAGACACAAGAAGTCAGAGGAACAATACAGTCTTATGTTAATGGTCACGCTGCAACAAAAATCATGATCCTCAGTGAGAGGTTAATGTCATAATTAAACCCAAATTAAACACACTACAGCTCTCATTCCCCTGCGTATATTCCAACTAACGCCAGAAACAGATGTGTGGTAAAAGAGTGAATATACTCCTTATGACATGGCCCACACTTTCACACAAGGCTAATAAACAGGCTTTTGAGCAAAATCCTCCATAAATTCTCCAATGTAGCTGGCTAAAAACTGACAGAAACACTTTCCCAGTCTAATCTTGCCACCACCAGTTTAATGAATGGCTAACTCCACACTACTTAGCACAGACTGTGGTTCCTGATAGGAAGGTCGCTCAAGACATTGGGTCTTGATCTACAGGTCACCATGCCTGATCCAAGATGTGAGAAGTAAATGGAAGGAGGGAGCAAGGCAGAAGAGCAGAGGCAGAAATGCTGTTCATGTGGTATGTTGAGTCGGGATGAAAAGCATCAAAGAGTGCAGAGGAAACTCCGTAGTCCAGCCCCCTAATTAACGGAGGCGGTGGTGAAAAGAGGACGCGGGGTATCTGCGGCCATGCCAAATGCACATGAAACGCACCGGCCCAGATCAGAGCCTGCCCGTCTGCCCCTCCACGTCCCAATACATGATGACAAGCCTGCAGTGGCTGGCTGAGCCCACCGAGCCACTTTTTCTCCCCGGCACATCTCGCTGCCCGCCTCAGTTAATTGAGAGAGGGAGTGGGAGAGAAAGAGACATAGAGAAACAGAAAGAGAGAAATACAGAGAGAAAGAGAGAGAGGGAGGTACTGTTCTTGTCAGGGGTAGCCCACAGCTTTGTAAGTGGCTTAGAGATCCTTTAAGAACAATCCTTTAACACACATGAAAGGTTTTGTTTAATGAAAGAAAAAGCTGAACAGAAACAAAGAAATTGCACCGCAAATATAAATGCCATGTGACTTGCCCTGAAGCTTACAACTTGATGCATGCAAACATTCAACCTCCTGGTTCCTTTCATGCAGCTATCTGACATGCAGGTTACGTAAACACATTACTTCAAAAAATGTGGCAGGCTGAATCTGAAGGCCGTTTCCATTTGCAAAATGCAAATACATATTTGTGTCGATCTACAGACAGCATGTTCATATTTAATGCATTCAGGCATCTGCAGGAATTGAGCTCCAATCCTTGGGCCTGTAATTACAGGGGCTCCTGAAGTAAATTATAGCTATTTGTGTCTGGTTCCTCCCATCTGGACCACCCAGCTAGAGGCCCGAGTGGGCCCCGCCGCTCAGTCACCGCTCCACTCAGCCACCCTCCAGATGGGAGCTTTGCTCTGTTCTCTCGGCTTGCTGCTGCCGTACACTTAAAGAGACAGGCACGCAAATACTTTCACAGCCAGAAACACACCACAGAAGGGGGAAAAGGAACTGTGATGCACAAGAGTGATCTGGGATGTACATTTGAGATTCGAACAGCTAGAACTGTCAAACACGGAGGCCTTTGGGGGGTGGTTTCAAAGCACTAATCTTTGCTTTGAGTTGCTGGGACTGGAACAGGGTAGAGGGGTTTGTGATTATGAAAGCTTTTATGTTTAAAAAAACTCAAAATGAGGGCAGCCTAAAGGTGTTGTGTGAGATCGATCCAGCAATACTACCATACAGAGCTTACTCTCTCCCAAGTAGAGACCCTCCTTCCTTTGTTGTCCTTCATTTTTCACAGCCTTGGGGGTGACATCACAATCACGGGCCAATTATCCACGAGGAGGGTCCGACCAATGTTCCCCAACATAGCCGGAAAGAAAACCAGCCTCAGTGTCTCACAAATTAGATAGTTGAGTGACAGTAAATACTCTCTAGCACATAAAATGGTAGAAGCTGAAGCTAATCTACAGTCTGCCCTCACTGGCTGGAACACAATGGTAGTGAGCTTCAGCAAGTTTGTCTCAAGGTCCCACCCAGGAGCAGACCAGAAAAATGAGCTGGTGTGAGGGGGTTCCCTCCCAGTGGGCAGTATAGAAAGTGACATGTAATTAACTATGAAGAAGAAGCCCCCTGCTCCCCAGTGTCACCCCGCCAGTGGACCCTGTCAGCTCCAATCTCGCTCATGTCTACCCTGGATTGGCTTTTCCAATGCTCTGCAACATATCACCCACAACTGCCTGCTCACACTGACCTGAAATAATGTTACGATTACCATATTGATGCACAAAGGGGAGCAAGAAAAGTCTGAACAAGAAGGGTGAAGAAAAAAATTGCATAATAAAGATACAATACACTAAGAACTAATTACAAGGAGGATCATGCTAAATTAACCTAATTTAAAGATTGCAGAAAAAGATGCCTTTACTGTCCACGAATTGAGGATTTGCATTGCGGCGCAGTAGCAATGAGCAGCAAGGTCTGAAACCCAGTGCTTTCTCCATTAGGACAGGCCACCTTCAAAGTGTTGTGGGCCAGATTAGAGGGATTAAGAGGCTTCTGAAAGGACTCACGCTGTTCTGGAGGAAGTCCCACAAGGAAGAGTGCTGAAAGAGACATTTTTACCTGTTTTCACCACCCAAGTAAACCCAAGAGCTCAGATACACAGTCGGGTGCCAGTGTGTGCCCACGCACACACTCTCCTATACACGCTTTCACTCTCTTTTTCTGTTTCCCTTTTTCTCCCACACACATTAGTATATGAAACCACCAAGAACAAAACAAGCTGGTCCAGCTCTTTTGCCTTGGGTCCGTCAAGACCCCATAATGTCCATTCCAAGTTCTTTGTTTGATTTTTTCTTCTTCTTCTTTCCAGACACATTATGTAGACAAGAAGGATAGATTTGGCTCAAGTGCAAATCTTTTTAAACATTTCAGCTTCACTGCAACTCTCAATCACAAGTAGACTCAATGGCTTGACCATGACTGAGAGAACCACCCCATCTTGCACGAATACAGTGGCAGATGGAGACTGCTCCACCTCTGCCTCTATGAGCGCTAACGCAAGGCCACCAAGAGACTCAATACAGGTCTTTGTCACCCTCATTTTCAGTCACTTTCAGTTGTTTCCCAACAAACAGGAAAAAAATCAAGAGAGAAACTCACTACAAAAGCAATTGGATCTGGATTTTTCCCAGCGGATAAAACAATGCGAGAGGGAGGAAGGGCTGGCTTCATAGCTTATCTTTGTGTGTGAAATGAATACACACACATGCATGTCCTCCTGTACATCTTTCTGAGGTAACTGTCAGCCTTGCTGAAAAAACTAAACATACGTATCATGCATTGTAACCCTCCAGATGGCAGGTAAAAAAAATATTAAAAACAAATCAAGATGGCTAAAACTATGCTTGAACTAGCACCTATTCAGACCTGTTACTTCTGTCGGCATTGACATAAATTTCCACCGGTTCTGGCATTTAGGTCCTGGCCATTTCCATATGTATAGCCTTCCCTGTACTAATTATGCTAATCAGCCCTAGTGTTGGCTGCTGTGAAAAATACCCACATTAGGCACTCCACTGGCTGCTAATGCAGCTTAATGTGTGGATGAAACATACATTCATCCCATGGTGAAAGGCAAAATTTTTCCACGTTGCTGGTTTCATTCAAACTGGAAATGAATTTATTGAGCCCAGAAACCATTTCTTTTCCACCACGTACCAAGAAAATGTTTTTTACCCTAACCAAAAGGACAAACTGTTGAGAAGGACAAAAAGGAGACTTTTTTTTTTTTCCAAAAAAGTGACCATTTCTTTTTTTTTTTTTTTTTTTTTTTTTTTTTTTTTTTTTTTTTTTAGCATGGATCAAAGAGAATGACCCTCATTGGACTGAATGTAAGAAATACTGTCTGAATCGGGCAGCTTCTTGGGGGTCTGGTCTCCTCCTGCCTCCGCTGGCGTTGTTCTAGTAACATTAGCTTAAGAATATAAACAGAAAGGTGTACCCTAGCACTTCTGCCATGGAGTTAGACCTCAATTTGCCTTCACACCCTAGATATGAAACATGTTCTGTTGCTGCACTGACAACCTCTGGAACTGCATCATGCTCTTAACCAAAAAACAAGTGCAATGCCAAACAAACAGATCAGGTAGAGAGAATGAAAACCCTGGCAGAGTGAGTGAAGCCTTAATTGGCAATGCTCTGATTTTGGGTAGAAAGTTGCTAAACTTTGAGAAGGGATGCATTCAGTTCCTATGGCTGTTCTTGAGTAATGGGGGCTGGAAGGCTGGCCTATGTGGGGTGGGGGGTGGAAACGGGGGGTTGAAGTAAACATTTTCAACAGACCCAGGTTGACTCTGGCCTTGTTTGTACTTTCTACTGGTGAGGTCTATGTCTCAGCAGTTAGGGTTTATTTATGTAGCTGGGGTACTGCGGCTTGCCATTCACCTCCAATAATGCTTCATAGAGCTTTCTTTCTCTCGAATCCGGCACCAGGACTGGAAGACTGTGTATTTTCTAATGAATTATTGCATTTACCTTGCATTTCATTTTTGTTTAGATAACTGTTCCTAACACTGAAAGGTCCACATGTGTCTGTGGAAATCCTGGACTTGTGCTGGTTCCCTCAGTCTACATGCATGTGGACAAGGTCATTCATGCAATGTTCTTTATTCCTCTCTTCTCCTGGTGGCTTCATACAACTCAAGCGGGTCTGCTACCCAGATATCCCTGCACACATTTGAGTAATGTTTGTACAGCTTGTCTGTGTGTACATGTCTGTCAGGCACACCAAAATCGTGTCAAAACGGATGAGAAAAATTAAGTTACGACTGTATATGAGTACATAAACATGTCCGTCTGTTTGAAAAAGTTTGCCGTTTGTTTAGCCCGGCACACATTTTTGCAATGACCGTTAAATGCCAACAATCCTTTTGGGAGGCCAGCATTACTCAAGCATATAATCACATATCAAAGTCTGCTTTTTTGCCCCACACAGATAGGCACCTCGTCACTGACAAAGCTTTCCTCATCCTTCACTCTAAAAAAGCTCAATCAAATATTAAAATCCACACAATTAAAACAAGATGTGGTACTGCTCGGTTTGGTGTCAGAAACCAGATGAAATAACTTGAGCTCCTTTGAAAACACAACTTTCTCAATCTTTTCTCCCCCTCTCTTAATTCTCCAAACAAATTCCCCTCTGCAATCCGACACTGCACATAAGGAGCAAACATGAAATCCAGAGTAATTTAAGGGTGTAGATGCTAGAATGTTTCTTCGCTCACCAGGCCCCAAACCGTCATCCTACATTTCATTTTATCACCTCTTTCTCCTGCCTCAAGATGCAAGCTAAAATCACACTTTCCCAAGAATTAACCCATGACTTAAAGGGGTAGTTCAGCCAGAAATTAACATTTTGTCATCATTTACTTACCCTTGTATTGTTTTAAACCTCTATGATTTACAATTATACGTGGAACACAAAATAAGATATTTTGAAGAATGTTTCAACTGTGTCTATACAATGAAATTCACAAAGTCACTGACTTTCATTGTATGGACAAAAATACAAGAAGACATTCTTCAAAAAAAAAAAAAAAACAGCAGAAAGAAAGAGGTTTGGAATAACACAAGGGTGACTAAATGACGTTTTTGGGGTGAAGGAACACTTAAGTCTTAACTAAGTCTTAAGACTTAAACTATAACTTTTACACAGCAAATCATCACACTCTAGAATTTCAAACAACAAACCATAACTTGGTCACAGAGAGAAAATAAATATACTAAACCATACAAAAATTCACTGACATACAACTTTTCACAGTCTGATATAAACATACTGATGAATTTTAGGCCAGGTTGGGTAAGTGTCTCTACATTCTGACTTTTTTGATGGCTCTTACTGTTTAGAAAAGGTTTTTGTGGCACAACACACAAAACACACAGTATTCCTAACAGGGTGCCTTAACCTGATTACTAAACTGTTGGTTCGTTTTTATAAGGCATCTAAACACAAGGTTGCTGCTTTTCGCACATCATTTGATGGAAGGCGGAAGTAATTACGGGTGGCCCGGGTGGTCTCTGAGGACATGGACACTTGGTGGCCTGGGTGTCATTTGAAGGAGGGACAGTCACCGCCTCAGGGGTAATGAGGAGGCATATGCTCCAAAATACACAGCTGAGCAAGTGTGAGATCCACGGCCCCTGACTGTTTTGCTATTCTTTACAGCTCCCCCACTAAAAGGTTGTGACTAAAAGGTTGCAACATTTAAAATATAACTGGCCTATCCTTAAAAATCATTGAAATGGAGTAATGCTCATGCCACATTCATTTTGTAATAAAATGTTTTGGCTTGCCAAGTCAATGGAAAGCCCTCTTGATATATGCAGCTATTTAGTAACTGCTAACAGCACCAGGGACCTTTTAAAATTCAATTCCCAATCACAAGACCCATTATAAAACACTTTTGTTTGTCCCTGTGACTTTTTATGTGTATGTGTGCAGAAGTGAATGTGTGTGCCTGTGTGTGAGAACTAACCTCTCCTTGTTACCATACCACTTACTCCCCATTCAGCCCAGAGCAGCTTTGTCAATGGGCTATTGGGGGAAACAACACAGGCAGAAACTTTAGAAACACAGGCACTGCCTCTTAAAGGCACAGCGTTCCTTTTCAGCACTTTGGCGTTTCACTCCAGGAGCCCCATGCTTTATGCCTGCTTTACATTAAAACACAAATTTCACTGACACATCTGACAACTCCCTTTGCTTAACTCCAGTTAACGTTCCCACCAGAGAGCATTTGTTCATATATCACCTCCTTTAGAGCTCTGAATATTTCAAAAGTAATTATAAACTTGTTTCAATATCATAGACAAAAAAAAATGCTTTTCAGCAAGTCAGAAAGCATATTTTTTGACTACGATATTGTGAAAAAGCATATACGGTTATGTATGAAAGGTCCCACCATTTTTTCTAAAACAAACCAATGCTAAGCTACCATGAACAACATGTTTTATTTCCAACTCAAACTACAAAAGTACAAAATAACAGCCGCTTATGTGCTTGTGCATGAGCGCGTGCAAGTTGTGTGTGTGAGTGTGAAACAGGTGGGTAAACTTCAGCTGTATTCACTTTTTTTTGGTAAAGGGGGGTGCCTTTATTGTTGAATGGAATCCAAGAATAGTGAAGGACCACACAGCGAGCACGAGGGGGAGGGTCAGCACCTCAAAGATGGCTAACGATTCACACACAGCCCATCTGTGCAGGGGATCAGCAGTGTGGCGAAAGCCTAGGGGGCTTAGAAGGAATTTGGCAGTGTGAAAACCAAATAAAGCTGCCTGAAAATGCACAGATAAGTGAGGTGCACGGAAAGGACGTCAAACGGGAAAGGGAGAAAAAGAAAAACATCAAGTGCAGCACCCATTGCAAACAATATAGGCCGATGGGGAGAGAACAAGAGAAGGCTTGCAAGCGCTAGGAAAAAGAATGCTATGTGTGCGTGACAGGAGATATGGAATTCCAGAGGCCACGGTCTATGTCCGCTCAAAGATCCCGAGACTTCATATCAGAAGCCCACACAAGGTCTGGGTCTATATCGCCCAACAACTGCACCACAATCACTATTTCAATCAGTTAAGCTAGCTAAGCTTAGTTGAGCTAAACAAAGGCAGTCAAATTGTTTGGGAGAGAGTTGTAAATTTGAGTTGCAATAAAAAGGACTGTCTATTCTAACCCTATGCAATGTGACGTCACAGCATACAGCTCACAAATTACCTGTTCCTTCAGATCAGCTTCAGAAATAAACCCACTCAGCGCATAAGCGAAATATGAAAGCTTGGACTCACCTTCCACCCATAGTTTCTCAATGTCCGTTTCAATGGCAGCGACCCGCAAACCAACAGACAGGGCTCCGAACACAAGAAGTCCAATGAAAAGGACTTTTCCACAGTGTCGCTGGATGTGACAGCCCAGAGAAAAGAGAAAAGCCTGGAACCTCGCCCGAATCCACAGTGGTGCTTTCTGTCCCACAGCTTTCCCCTGAGACACAAGAGAGGAACACTTATTCACATGTACAGTGATGCTATTTCGGATCAGTTGTAACACACGGTGCCCTGCCAGGATAGTGAACTGTCCTGACAACACATGAATCAACATTTACAAGTCAGGTTATTTTCATTTTTTTGTAAGACATTTGTAAACGTTAAACTGTCTGTTTGTTGTAAAGAAGAGAATGTTAAAGACATTTGGCTACAAAAACTTTGCAAACCAAATGAAAATAATATGTGAATTATTTTAAGATTCTGTTCAAATACCAGCATGACAATTTCAGAACTGTTTCCTTATTAATCCACCCTAACCTGTAGTAAACGCTAAAATCCCAACATTTTCATGTGTGTTATTATATAACGTAGTAACTTGGCATGAGTTAGAGAACTTCATAGGCCTAAAAGTTCTAAAAAGTTCAAACAATTTGTTGTTTTAAAGTTTTGGGTTTAACCTGTTTAGAGTATTAAAGGACTTTCTCCAAACATCTCACAGGCCTGATGATTCTCATCTGCTCATCTCTTTATTAAAGAAGATGGTTCATTTAAATTATAAAAGTTAACAATCTATACAGCTATATAAAAGCTCATTAAAAGCTTTAGCCTTAAAATGTAGAATGTTAAAACACATGGGATTATGTAACCTCAAATAAAAGCTGTCAAACATGCGTTGTTGTAAACTATAACTGTTTCAAGGTACTTGGTTCTTCTGTTATCACACAGCAGCATGTTACAAGGAAAGTGAATTTGTAAGCATTTCTGGCAGGCTATAATAGAAAAGCAAACACTTTTACAAGCAATTTGATCAAAAATGTAGATTCATGTAGCCAGGCTTTGCAACCACCTCGCAAGTTTCCTGTATCTGGCAGTCCTAGCTGCAGTATAACTGGACATGTTTTGGTTTCACTCATGGGAGTTTTGACACATAGCCAAGCGTTCATGCGCTTCACTGATGCTTTGTCAGATCAAACTTAATCAGTGAATTCCTCAGCAGGACGCGCGCATTGTCAAACAAACACGCTACATTGTATCAAGACCAACCAGATTGAACACTGAGGCAGCATTAGGGACGAGTTAAACGTGAAAAAGACTCAAAACGCGCGGACAGAAGAGCTAAATGAATGAAGACTCGGCTTTCATTCATAGAAGTCGCTGTCCGCGCTTCTACTTTCATATTTAGCGTCGTTTACTCTCCATCTAAACCTGTTTCCACCGAACTAGGTTTTGAGATGTCTGTGTAGCCTGTTGAACAGTTCCTTCTCACTAGCTTAAAAAAAAGAGAGTAAATTTCCTCCAACACTTCTAAAACTAGGCAAAAGAGAGTCCTTAACAGTTCCCTGGCTCCCTGAAATACACACGTTACCAAGAAGACGAACAACGACGCAGTGTATGTGTGTATATTCCAGCGGAAAAGCGTTTGTCACCTTAGAAATCTGTTTTAACGCAAAAGCGGCGTGGCAGTAACTGGGTCTCCGGAGGACATCTGAGATCACAGGCGGAGGAGAGCGTGTGTAACTTGGGGGTAAATCTCCAAAAACACCACTGGCCGGTCCCGGGTCTCTGGGATCCGAGGCCATAGTCCAAACGGGAGGCAGAAGAAGCGCTGAAGAAAGTTAAAGGCAAACGCGGCGCGTTAGGCAGAGGCGATAATAATAATAATCCAAGATTCGCGACACGCGCATCCACCGGGTTCAACTTTAAGAAGTATTCTCTAGTCTTTCCTTGAGCCAAAGTCTTCCAACTCCATCCCAACATTATGTGCTCGAATCCGTATAGATCCTTCGGTCTTCATTCGTCCAGCTATAACGCGTAACTCGTTTTAAAGCAGAAGAAAGTGGCGAGCGGATTCCGCCAGTCTACCTCTGATCCTGTTGCAGTAACATTTGGAGAGGTAGCCCCTTTGCAAACCCTGAAAAGGGTGGTTTGATGGAAAAGTGCTCTGGTTCTCATTGGCCGAGGAAGAGGCAAATTACTTTGCAAACATCTCCTATTATTAGCTGCTAAGCAACAGCTCACCAAAGTGGAGAGAGAGGGAGACCACCCAGGCAGGCAGCCCCTCACATCAGCGCCGGGAGGGGGAAGTGCTAGAGGAGCTCTTTCACTGCACTGCTGCTCCGCTCTGCACATTCCCAACAGCCTCAGCTCGTATTTTAACACGCTATCACACAGGCCATCTATTGATACTACAGCCGCACATTTCTTTTACGCGGACAGTCGGATGCGGAGAGAGACTTTACAAATTAATCTGCTCTGGCCTCATAAAAACGTAATAAAACCAATAAAATAATATTTAATTACAAAAAAGCATAAATAAAAAGAATAATGAATAAAATATAAAACAACAACAATAAAGATGAACAAAATGTACTGATTTCATGATTCTGAAACCAACAAAATGGCTAGAATAAAAAAAAAAAAACAGAACTTGTATATACATATCCTTTGCTGAGTTTGTCAAACAAAGCAAACAGTGCCAAATAAAATGCACATTTTCTTTGCTATATGATACAGGGCTTTGATCTATTTAACTTTCAACTTGTCATAATATATATATATATATATATATATATATATATATATATATATATATATATATATATAAAGAGTTTTTCTAATTAAATTCAAAATGGTCAAAAAAAAATACAAGCGATGTGCATTGTGACTTGAGCACCACTTTGATTTTACTTAACACATAACGGTTTATGACAGAAATGGTTACACTTTAATTTAAGGTGTTCTTGTTACAGTGTAGCCTAATTATACATTTAAGTACTGAGTAATATTAATTAACTACATGTACTTAACTATATGGTTAGGGTTTGACTTAAGGTTACTTGCATGTAATTATGCATAATTTATTGTTATTATAATATTAAGTACATGTAACATGTGACAAGGACAGTAAAATAAAGTGTTACCACAGAAATTAAATTTGTTATTCTTTGATACATCTGCTATCAGTAGATGACCCCAGGTTTAGGGTAATGTGTTTTAGATATTGCATAATGGCAGGGTCAAGTCCCTTTCTAGGCTACTCCCAGAGATATACTTATCAGGATGGTCTGTGATGATTGGTTCAGTTATAAATAAGTCATATGCGACTCATTGAATTCAGGTATTGTACAGCTATACACAGATTTTGTGGACCTAAACACACTGATGCAATTTACTTCATTTCTATCACGAAAAAAAAAATGCACGTTAAAGCTCAACATATACAAAGCTCAAAATATACATTATATACAGAGAATTCAAACTTGGTTTACAGAAATTGATATGAAGTTACGGTACAGTACAGAGTTCAAAGGCCCTTGCTTATAAACTATAACCAACATATAACACTATTCAATCCATTCCACCTGTCATTTGATGATTATTCACCTTAATACGGTTGTAGTCATGATATTGATTCAAATACAGGTTTCTTAGTATAAAGAACTATTGGGAAAGCACAAGGGCACGCACTATGGCAGCAAGGAGCACATTTCTCAAAATTGTTTAATTTGATGAGGGTAAGGGCAGCTGGGAATGGGAGCTAATGTGGAATCTGAGGAATTGCTCTATGCAGTAGGGGGCCCCTTTAAGCCTAACAAACTGAGGGAGGTCCGAGCTGAGGTCTAGAGGCCTTGGATAAATAAACTAGGGAGATGACCATGCGCTGTCCAGAAATCTGCTATCACACAGCCCCTAAACATAAACGGCCACAGCCCGTCCCTGCTTGTGTAAAGGTAAGCTCCAAAAGAACGAAGCACGGCTATCAAACGACAGCTGAGAGGCTCCGCAGGGCGAAGACGTGTTTATTTTCCCCAAAAGCTTCAGGGTTGAATTTATTTATCTTATGAAGGCATCGGCACCGTGAACGAATTGCTTTGAAACCACCAGCCAAGTAGGTTTTGATGGTAGCATGTACTTGGGTTTTTATTACATCTGATGCCATCCCTGTTCCACACATCACATACATTATATATTTATATATGCACTATGCACACACATGTTTATATATGTATTGTCAAAATATATATATATAAATATATATATACATACAAACAGACACACAAACACACACATACATAATATATACATTTATACATATATGCATATATATGTATGTATGTATGTATGTATGTATGTATATATGTATGTATGTATGTATATATGTATGTATGTATGTATATATATATATGCATGTATGGCTGTAGCAATATTGTAGTACAACTGCCATGCCAATAAAGCTATATTATATATGATATATGTATATATATGTGTGTGTGTGTGTGTGTGTGTATATATATATATATATATATATATATATACAGTGGGTACGGAAAGTATTCAGACCCCCTTCACTTTTTTCAATTTTGTTATGTTGCAGCCTGATACTACAATTGTTTAAATTCATTTTTTTTTCTCATTAATCTACACTCTGTACCTCATAATGATGAAGTGAAAACAGAATTTTAGAAATGTCTGTAAATTTATTAAAAAGAAAAAACTGAAATATCACATTTACATAAGTATTCAGACCCTTTGCAACAACACTTGAAATTTCGCTCAGGTGCCTCCCATGTCTCTTGATCATTACAGAGATGTTTCTACACCTTGATTGGAGTCCGCCTGTGGTAAATTAAATTGATTGGACATGATTTGGAAAGGCACACACCTCTCTGTAAAAGGCCTCACAGCTGATAATGCATATCAGAGCGAAAACCAAGCCACAAGGTCAAAGGAACTGCCTGCAGAGCTCAGACACAGGATTGTATTGAGGCACAGATCTGAGGAAGGCTACAAAAAAAATTCTGCTGCACTGAAGGTTCCCAAGAGCACAGTGGCTTCCATAATTCTCAAATGGAAGAAGTTTGGCACAACCAGGACTCTTCCAAGAGCTGGTCCCCAGCCAAACTGAGCAATTGATGGAGAAGGAGCTTGTCTAGACTGGTGACCAAGAACCTGATGGTCACTCTAGTTGAGCTCCATGATCATATATGCAGATGGGAGAAACCTACAGAAGGACAAACATCACTGCAACACTCCACCGATCTGGGCTTTATGGCAGTGTGGCCAAACTCAATCCTCTCCTCAGTGAAGACACATGAAAACACACTTGGAATTTGCAATAAAGCACCTAAAGGACCCTCAGACTCTGAGAAACAAGATTACCTGGTCTGATGAACCTCAATTCTAAGCATCATGTTTGAAGGAAACCGGCTCTTCTAATCACCTGCAGATTACCATCCCAAAAGTAAAGTGTGGTGGTAGCAGCCTCATGCTGTTGGGCTGTTTTTCAGCGGCAGGGACTGAGGAACTCATCAGAGTAGAAGAAAAGCTCAATGCACCAAAATATTGAGATAGCCTTAATGAAAACCCAGTCCAGGGCATTCAAAGCCTCAGACTGGGCCGAAGGTTCACCCTCTTACATGACAATGACCCTAAGCACACAGCCAAGGCAACACAGGAGTGGCTTAGGGACAACTCTGTGAATGTCCTAGAGTGACCCAGCCAGAGCCCTGACTTGAACCCCATCAAACATCTCTGGAGAGACCTGAAAAAGGCTGTCAACAGACGGTTCCCATCCAACCTGACCGAGCTTGAGAGGATTTGCAAAGAAGAATGGCAGAAATTCCCCCAATCCAGTTGTGCAAAGCTTGTTGCGTCATACCCAAAAAGACTCGAGGCTGTAATTGCTGCCAAAGGTGCTTCAACTAAGTACTGAGTAAAGGGTCTGAATACTTATGTAAATGTGATATTTCAGTTTTTTCTTTTTAATAAATTTACAAACATTTCTAAAATTCTGTTTTCACTTTGTCATTATAAAGGACAGAGTGTAGAGTAATGAGAAAAAAAAAAGAATTTAAACAATTGTAGTATCAGACTGCAACATAACAAAATTGAAAAAAGTGAAGGGGGTCTGAATACTTTCCGTACCCACTGTATATATATATATATATATATATATTTACACACATTATACAGGTGCATCTCAATAAATTAGAATGTCGTGGAAAAGTTCATTTATTTCAGTAATTCAACTCAAATTGTGAAACTTGTGTATTAAATAAATTCAATGCACACAGACTGAAGTAGTTTAAGTCTTTTGGCTCACATTTAACAAAAACCCACCAATTCATTATCTCAGCAAATTAGAATATGGAGACATGCCAATCAGCTAATCTCTCTCAGTTTGGTTCACTAGGCTACACAATCATGGGGAAGACTGCTGATCTGACAGTTGTCCAGAAGACAATCATTGACACCCTTCACAAGGAGGGTAAGCCACAAACATTCATTGCCAAAGAAGCTGGCTGTTCACAGAGTGCTGTATCCAAGCATGTTAACAGAAAGTTGAGTGGAAGGAAAAAGTGTGGAAGAAAAAGATGCACAACCAACCGAGAGAACCACAGCCTTATGAGGATTGTCAAGCAAAATTTATTCAAGAATTTGGGTGAACTTCACAAGGAATGGACTGAGGCTGGGGTCAAGGCATCAAGAGCCACCACACACAGACGTGTCAAGGAATTTGGCTACAGTTGTCGTATTCCTCTTGTTAAGCCACTCCTGAACCACAGACAACGTCAGAGGCGTCTTACCTGGGCTAAGGAGAAGAAGAACTGGACTGTTGCCCAGTGGTCCAAAGTCCTCTTTTCAGATGAGAGCAAGTTTTGTATTTCCAAGTTGCTTGAAGTCCAGTGTTAAGTTTCCAAAGTCTGTGATGATTTGGGGTGCAATGTCATCTGCTGGTGTTGGTCCATTGTGTTTTTTGAAAACCAAAGTCACTGCACCCGTTTACCAAGAAATTTTGGAGCACTTCATGGTTCTTTCTGCTGACCAGCTTTTTAAAGATGCTGATTTCATTTTCCAGCAGGATTTGGCACCTGCCCATACTGCCAAAAGTACCAAAAGTTGGTTAAATGACCATGTTGTTGGTGTGCTTGACTGGCCAGCAAACTCACCAGACCTGAACCCCATAGAGAATCTATGGGGTATTGTCAAGAGGAAAATGAGAAACAAGAGACCAAAAAAATGCAGATGAGCTGAAGGCCACTGTCAAAGAAACCTGGGCTTCCATACCACCTCAGCAGTGCCACAAACTGATCACCTCCACGCCACGCCGAATTGAGGCAGTAATTAAAGCAAAAGGATCCCCTACCAAGTATTGAGTACATATACAGTAAATGAACATACTTTCCAGAAGGCCAACAATTCACTAAAAATGTTTTTTTTTTATTGGTCTTATGAAGTATTCTAATTTGTTGAGATAGTGAATTGGTGGGTTTTTGTTAAATGTGAGCCAAAATCATCACAATTAAAAGAACCAAAGACTTAAGCTACTTCAGTCTGTGTGCACTGAATTTATTTAATACACGAGTTTCACAATTTGAGTTGAATTACTGAAATAAATGAATTTTTCCATGACAATCTAGTTTATTGAGATGCAATATACACACACACACACACACACACACACACACACACACACACACACACACACACACACACACACACACACACACACATATATACACATATATCATATATAATATAGCTTTATTGGCATGGCAGTTGTACTACAATATTGCTACAGCCATAAATATTAAATATTTTTATTACATAATGCTTTAAATCAGTTAAAATCAGGGAAGGTACTGCAAATTTGAATACAAATTTTAATTTCCTTTATTATTATTTTCAGATATTCCAGATATTTCATGTTAATGGCTGTGGCAGAAAAGTTTTGGTAACAAATATTAATATTAAATATCAATTCTTTAACATATTAATATTTTCAAGATTAGTCATGTTCCTGCGGTTTTAAAAGTGTTCTCAATGAGGTAAGTCTCTTTCTCTAAGAAAAATGTTTTTGTATCATGTTATTTAAAACTCAGGAACATCACTCGTTTTGAAAATGACCCCAAAAGGGGGGGAAAAAAACATTAATATTATATTTAATATGTTCAAGCATCGATATTACTATTTGACAACAAAGCTTTTCTGGCACAGCCATTAACATGAAATCAGCCATGTGGAATTTTCACATACTAGAAACCTGTGCCATTGAGCTCCTTGAAATATCCTTAAGAAAGGAAGTCAAAATTTGTATTCAAATTAGCAGTGGCTGACTGTTTTGATGTAGATAAAGGCATGGGGAGACACTAGCCTCCAACTAACATTCAGGACTTGTTTGGCAAATGTTTACAAAGCTTAAAATATTCTTAGCCCCCAAAGTGCTTTGTGACACACTGATGTGTACATGTTGGCATTGTAAGGGTCCGTCAGTCTCAAAAGGGAAAGACCCGCCACACACAGCCACAGATAAGATTAATTATGATAATGTATTTCTTTGCCCTTTGTCATCGTATTGAATGGCTTGCTTAAAAAACTTTTTCAGCCGTCTTTGTTTGTGGCCCTTTAACAGGGCTATTGTTGGGACAAAACTAGCAGGTGGCAAGATGAAATCAGACCCCTTTGTTTTCTTACTTATCTCTCTCTTCTTATATAATCCCTGTTGGAGCGTATGTATATATTCTGTATGTATTTGATATCATTCATCAAGCCTGGTCTAAAACTATGAACTTAACAGTAGAAACTGTGCACAAAAAGTTGGGTACAGGTACATGACATAACAGAAGTCGTATTGATTCAACAAGTGCAATGATTCAGATGTTTCTAGATCGTTACAACTCATCCATCTTCTCTTGCTTGTAGCATCTTTGAGAATCTGATAAGTGCTTTGATTAGTCCTTGGCTTTATTTCTTACAGAAGGAACAGAGCCACCAGTCAAAGGGCTGTAACTTCGCTGGGGTCGTGCGAGATAAACAAGCTCGGACGTTATTTAGCGAGCGTCCTGGGGAGTGTTGTAAAGCAGCCAGTATGTTCATTTCAAAGAGCGCGCAGTCCCTCACGTCATAGAGGTTATTGGCCTTTACAGGCCACACAGCTTCCATACTGTCTTTGTTCAGCAGTAAGAAAGTACTAATTGTTAAGTGTGTGTGCACTGAAGGTGGGCGTGAGGGTTTGCAGGAGGCTTGTGGGGGATGCGGCGTCTTAAAAGGAGGCGAAAAAGAGAGGAAATTTCGTTTGTGCCTCAAGAACACAGGACAAATTGAGGAAGTGTTCTGTTAATGTGTAGGGGTCAGCAGAAAACATGCAGGTTTTCTGCCACTTGGGTGGCCAGCGAGCCTCTCACCACCCTCCACCATGCTTAGGACTTCAGCCTAGCATCTCTCCACCCCTCCCCACCGACTACACACACACTGCCCACACACAAACACATACATTTATACAGTCCCTCAGAGCAAAGGCGGCGACCGTGCCTGTCATTTGGTCAATCAGGTCACTGGCTCTCATGGGCTGGGGATACTAGCTCTACACTATCCCAATTCAAGACTGGAGGATGTAACAAATTGCATATTTATATCCTGCTCACTATGATTTATGATGACCCCAAGTACTTCTGGCTTATAGCACTCATTGTAACTACATCCATCTATCCATCTATCTATCCATCCATCCATCCATCCATCCATCCATCCATCTATCTATCTATCTATCTATCTATCTATCTGTCTGTCTGTCTGTCTTTTATCACATTTTAAAAATGTTTGCTTAATTCAAAAAATAAATAAATAAACTGCAACATTTGTGTGTTGTTTTTTGAGCATTGCTACAACAAAAATGGTTAGTGGTAATATATAAATGTATATACACATTTCAGATGTATTACCATGTTTTTCTTAAAAGTTGAACTTTTTACATTGCTTTTTTTTTGGCAATGTTTTTTTGGCACTGCTATTATTAAAAATCATCAGTGATATATACATACATGTTTGTTAAATGTTTTCTTTAAAATTAAATAAATAAATAAAACATTGGTCAAAATATAACATTTAAAAAATTTCAAGACCATGGTACTTTTTTTTTTTTGGAAAGAATCTAAAATATACACTACCGTTCAAATGTTTGGGCTCTGTAAGTCCTTTATACTCATCAAAGCTGCATTTATTTGATAAAAAATACAGAAAAAGAGAGTAATATTAAATTAAATTAAAGTTTATTGAAATTTAAAAGCTGTCTATCTTTAATATATTTTAAAGTCTAATTTATTCCTGTGATGGCAAAGCTGAATTTCCAGCAGCCATTATTACAGTCTTGAGTGTCACATGATCCTTCAAAAATCATTCTAATATGCTGATTTTCAATATTAAAAACTGCTGCTTAATATTTTTATAAAAACAATGTTTTTTTTTTTGAGGATTTGTTTGATGAATAGAAAATTCAAAAGAACAGCATCTTTGCTAAATAAAATTTCTTAAAAAATAAAAACTGAACCTATTAGAATACCTGTTTAATCGTCAGTTTGGTTGGCACATCTTAAACCTCATCTCACTTATGAGCAGGCCTAGAAAACCGGGCTGGAAGCTGCACAGAGACAGCGAGGTGGGCCTGATATACGATCTGCCAGTTGACATCTGATCCCAGGCCCAGGAAAACACAAGCATCTGTCACATTTGGCCCAAAGGCTGGGGAATGACACTGAACACAGCTCTGCACAGTTCCAAACCAACACAGCCATGGGGACTCCAACTCTGAGAGGCTTTGTCTAAATATACAAACCTTTGAAAAACAACTGCTGCCACATCTCCTGAGCCAGGTCTGGTGGTCCGAGCGCGGACACTGCGGCGAGAGGGGGCAAAGGCCACGGCATCTGATTAGTTTTCACACTGACAAAATGGAGGACACATGTTTCGTATTAGTAGACGACAGGCATTCAGAAAGGACCCGAGGCATTTGGAGATTTTAATTATTTAATTTCTACTTAACGTGTGCAATGCATCATAGCACAAACAATTTAATAAACATTATGCGTCTCCAAAGAACAATTCATCATTTAAAAAAGTTATTATTAAGCCATTTGGGGAGAAATCCCAGCACTACCGCAGATCCCAGTGAGCTTAATCTGCCAAAAGTCTTGAATCATAATGAAGAAAAAAGGGAGGCCGAATGGAGCAGTGACAATCTCATAAATACACAAATTATTTTATGGATTCAAAAGCAGCAAGGGGAAACACGAAAGAGATGTCACTGTAAAATATTCCATTACGCCCAAAAACAAAGTTTGCGTTTGAAGACACTGAGTGTGCAGTCATTCCGCCGCTTACACTAAATGACTTGGATTGGCCCTAAAAACAATAAGTTGGAATGGTTATAAATCACACAGAGCATCTTCCTCAGGCTCTGAATCCGTCGTCAGCAGGGAACCCGGGGACCTGTAATTTAAGAGATGCACAAGTGCTGGAATGCTATAAATCGTTGACAGCAAAGAGGAAAATCTTTAGGAAGTACTCCTTTTAGGCATTTTGTGAAAGCCTGGAAGTATGGGAGAGAAAAAGAGACTGTTAGTAGTCGCTGTCTGACTGGGTGGTCCGTTTCTTTCAGTCTTTTTGTGTACAAATAAACTTATCCCCATTGTGGTTATCTGTTCCTTTCAGCACCAGAGCATGCAGTCCCAGTCACGGTGGTCATGCAGATGGGTGATGGGATATCCCCTGGACAAACAACCAAACTGCAAACTACACAGACACCCACCGAGATCAACACCTGCAACCAAACACACTTTATGAACTCAGTTTCAATACATCTAACACTTTATACCCATGTATGCCACATGATAGAATCTAATGGAAATGCAATCCCAAGAGGAAGTGATGGTATCAGACGGTTCTTTGATGTGTGTGTGTGTGTGTGTGTGTGTGTATACACAGCAGTTTCACAATCCATTTACCATGGTATAATGTTTTAGAGATGACAATTTACAATTAAGGAAAATTTTTATTTTACAAGTTATTTACTTTTATATCGCTTTTCAAAAGATAGGTTTATAGTTTCATAGTACTAAATTAAGTTAAAACTGTAATTATTATTCATATTAAAATTAGCTTTATTAATAACAATAAAAAAATATAATAATACTTAATTGATTTAAAACTATAGGGAAAAAATCCTTATACAAGTTATTTGCTTATCACTTTTTAAAATACTTTCATATTTTAATAATACTAAATTAAATTAAACGTGTAATTATTATTCATATTAAAATTAACATTAGCATTAATAACAGCAATAATAATACTAATAATGCAATACCAGTAATAATACTACTACCAATAATTAAGTTTAATTACTATTAATATTAGCATTAATAACATTATTACATTAATTTTAATAATAATAATTTCAATATTAATCATATTAATAGCCATATTAACTATATTATTAAATGTGTTAAGAACTACATTATTAACTACATTACATTATTAATAATACACATAATAAATATTATTATTAATGTTAATAATAATTTAACTTAAATTAATATTATTGTTATTAATAATTTATTATAATTTATTATTAATTACACAAATTAATATTATTGTTATTAATGATAAAATAATAATTGCTTTATTGATATTAATAATAATAACAATTACACTTTAATATTATTGTTATTAATTATAACAATTACTTTATTATAATTTTTATTTATTATTATTATTATTATTTTTAAAATAATAGTAACAATTACACTTTAATATTATTGTTATTATTAATGATAACATCATAATAA
Organism: Spinibarbus caldwelli; assembly: GCA_039654775.1. Taxonomy (NCBI): domain Eukaryota; kingdom Metazoa; phylum Chordata; class Actinopteri; order Cypriniformes; family Cyprinidae; genus Spinibarbus; species Spinibarbus caldwelli. The sequence goes on from CM077235.1 coordinate 23,253,864, forward strand.
TAATTACTTTATTTATTTATTTTTAAGGAACACACTAAATTGATTTAACTATTTGTATTTATTTCAAATAACATTTTTTAAATGGTAAAAACACCATGGTAATTTTTGTAAGTGGCTGCACCTACCAAACTGGTGAAATACAAAAACAAAAAACTCAGAAGTCTTGAGATAAATAAATCCATTTTTATTTGGACACATAAAAAATGGATCCTGTGCAGGGGTTATGCACAAGGAAGCAGGTTGATCTGGGCGTCTCCAGGCCTGTGATCCATCTCCACCAGGGTTCTAGATCTCCATGAGTTGGTCTGATCCAACGATGACCTCATTGGTTCTTTCAGCTGTGAGGAGAGAGAACAAGATTCTCAGAAAGAGCTGTCAGGCATCTGTCGTGCCTCAAAGGAGATGAGCTGTGTGTTCTGTTAAGATTCACCACTCAAATGAGTCACTTAAGTTGAAATGATTGTTTCTATGAATCAAAGACAGGAAAATACTTTTTTTTTTGGTTTATCTGGAGTTTACCTTTGTGGGCCATTCCATCACATACTGACAAGCAAACAGTTTACAAATGTGTCAGGCTTATACACACTCACTTAGGAAGGATGATATTCTGTTGCCGAATGAGACTATTCCAAACTAAACGTTTGAGAGCAAGATTAATGATCCATATAAAGACATATTTTAGTGTGAAGGAATCCACACAAAAGACTGTTTTTGTGTTCCGAGTTTGGGGAAAGATAAATAGAGGGTGCTATGCCAGAGAGAGAGAGAGGGACGAACACAAAGAGAGAAGCTTGGAACAAGGGAGTCTAAACAGTCTGAGGAAAGGTACATGTCATCAGCCTCCGTAACACCTGCAAATCTGCTGCACCTTACAACACAGGCCGGGTGGTCCTGGACGTACAACCCCGTCTCCAGGGCCTGGGATGCTTTTAGCAGCCATAACCCAACACGCTCAATCCCCTAAGGACAAGGATGCTGGGAACACAGAACCTCATAGAGAAAGCATTCGGTTAGAGTTTATGAGATGTCTATCACTCCTTTGTGGCTAACACACGCCAACAGCCAGTAGCAGTAAACAGGCTGGGAATAGAAAGAGTGAGAGTGAATGAGAGAAAGACACTGAGACGGCGGAGAAAGAGAGTGTGTGTGGAGTTGACTGTATTAGACCACCATAGTGGAACAGCTATAAAGTCTACTAAGAGTTGTCTAATCACTCAGCAGCTGTTTAAAGAGATTACAAGTGTACCAGAGTCCAGTGTGGGGGTAATATATAAACTACAAGTGAACACAAATCTTGGCATGCACTGATTACGGCCAGTACAGACATTTTTTCCATGTATTTTATGCTATAGCTGACTATTGATGCATATATCAACACTGATATTTAAAATAATTTTATGCAAATTTTACTCAAAGACTTTTAATCTAGAATTGCACATGCTCTAACTGTAACCAGGCATCAAAATGAAATGAACACAATACATGAAAAACTGGTGAATCATATGCGTAATTGTCCAAATACTGACCAATTATTAGCAATTTTTTTGTTGATTAGGCCAAAATTAGAGACAGAAAAATCCAACTTTGACAGTATGCTCTTTATATATATATATATATATATATATATATATATATATATATATATATATATATATATATATATATATATATATAAGTAGAAGAGTTCAAATTCATACGACTTAAAATTGATAGTGTCAAAATGATGTCACAAAAATGTACGAACTGTCTGTGATTACCCCAAAATAAATGTAATTTTTGAAAAAATAAATAATTAATTCTATATACACTGCCATTCAAAAATAAATAAATAAATAAATAAAAATAAAGAAAATAACTTTATTCAGCAAGGATTCATTAAATTGACTAAAAGTTACAGAAAAAAACATTTACAATTACAAAAGATTTATATTTCAAATAAATGCTATTAGTTTCTGCAAAAATATGAAACAGAACAGTTGTGTTTAACATTTATAATACTAGGAATTACTATTCTTTTTATCATATATTTGGTCAAATAAATACAGTCTTGCAGAGTATAAGAGATTTCTTAAAAAAATCATACCGACTTTTAATAGTGTAAATATATGTATAAAATCATAAACTCACAAAATCAAAATACATAAAAGTAAATAAAATAAATAAAAACAGTCATATTATTCACAATTTATTCACAACTTTTTTTTTTTTAATTGTTACACTATTCGGATAAATGCATTTTCCCCACAGTTCTAAAAATATGATTTGATCATAGGGTGATATATGTTTCTTGACACTTTTGTAACCCATCATAAAAGAGCACACCGTTTAAATTGGGGGAAAGGCATTGTTATTGTCTGCTTCCAATATTGGCCTAGTCAGCCTGATATTGACCGTTATTGATATATTGTGACCAAATCATGTATCCGTAAAAATATCCTATATGACCATAGTATACACAAAAGTCTCTAATATCAAGATTGTTTCCAAACATTGCCCTCTATATCAGTGCACAAATTTTAATCTACCATTATGTTTAAGCCACACTCAGCTACATAACCATGAAAGGGAATCTTTCAATTTTCTAGCTCAACCTCAAAGGAAAATCAGCCTTTTTATTTCAGGAGGGTAGACACATCAAAACCAAGCAGCGACTCTTTAATGAACTTAATTTTTCTCTTTGACTTAACGTTAAATTTGTGCATCTGTGTACAAAGGAGCGAGCGTCAACCTCAAGGCTACTGAAGGGGATTTATTGCAGTTATTATAAGCAATGCTTTTTAAATAATAGGTTACATTAACCTCTGCTCTGGGTTTTTCTGGGATAACTTTGAATCGTGGTTTCTCGCTGCGCTTAAAGGGCTGAAGCTAGAGGGCGGGTGTGCGTCGGGGGAAGTACAGGGGGTCTAGCTTGTAATTTGGGATTTCTGGGAGCACTTCAATAAGCCTAAGCATTTTTAGAGGTTATGGCCAACTAATCGAGTCCAGCTCGAGAGTGATGATGGAGAGGTGGGGGGTGGAGATGTAGAAAAGTTGCAAGGGGGTGAGAGGGGGTCAGTCGAGGCAGCAACACCCTGTTGTTCAGTCAATTAGACTGTGCAGCCTCTGGACATCTTAGGGCCGCCTTAAGGCACTGTCATTGATGGAGAGGTTAGAGACCCAGGAACAGACCACCCGGAATACAAGAGCCTGAAGCCACACACACGCAAATAGACGCACACAAACCTCGCACTGATCTAAGACTGCGAGGATTAAGCATATTAAAAAATAAAGCTCAATTGTACACACAAGCTTAGGTTTTAATACGCTATTAAAACAGATTAAAACGCACATACACACACAAGATCACACAAACGAAAAGGCAGACATGGGCATGAGAGTGCACACATAAACACAAGCACAAAAGGCTGGATTTAATACGAACACTGCTACAGAAGTGTAGAATGTGTGTTTTTGTGTGTGTAGTGTAACCCGCAGAGCGCTGGACCGCAGCGTTCTCACCCTCTGGCTCTACGTGCTGGCCGCTCCCCACGAGACAGTACTTCATGTCAGCTCCACGTCCAATCACTGCGTTGTTGCAGATCACGCTACCTTGAATGTTACACCTGGGGGAAGAGAATAGTGTCAAGTTAGTGTTGTTTTAATGCGCATACAACAAACACATACACTGCCATGAAAAGTCTGGGGTCTGTAAGAATTTTCACGGTTTTTAAAATAAGCTTCACCAACACTGCATTTATTTGATCAAAAATACCGTAAAACAGTAATATTCTGAAATGTTATTACAATTTAAAATAACTGTTTTCTATTTTAATACATTTTAAAATGTAATTGATTCCTCTGATGGGAAAGCTGAATTTAAAAACAGTTATTCCAGTCTTTAGTGCCACATTATCCTTCAGAAATCATTCTAACATACTAATTTAGTGCTCAAGACAAGTGCTGCTTAATATTTTTATGGACAATTTTTTCAGGATTCTTTGATGAATATGAAGCTCAAAGAAAAGCATTTATTTTAAACAGAAATCATTTGTAACATTATAAATGTATTTACTGTCAATTTGATTGATCAATTCAATGCATTCTTGCTGAATAAGTATTAATTTGTTTTAAAAACAAAAATCATACTGACCACAAATTTTTGAATGCCAGTGCAAATCACGACAGCAATAGTACTTGTTATGTCCAAACTACTGACTAGCTGGGCCAGTATTCGAGAGACATTTTGTCATATTTGTTGACACCCACGTCTATTTAGCCAGTAATGTTGGCAACAGAAGTCTTGGCTCTACCTTGGCTCATTCAGTTCAATTTTCTTTTCTTTTTCGATTTTCGAAAATATTTCTGAGTGAATTTTGAATAAATATTGTGTTAAATAACACTTTGGCTATAATTTACCATTCAGAGATTGTTTGGATATTCCAAGGCTCATAACGTTTGACCACTAGTCCTAAGCAAACCATTTTTCTAGCTCTGTTCACACAATTTGATCTCCAGCATTCAACTTGACTAATAATATCCCATTTTACTTTCATAATTTGTCATATTTCTGTGTGAAACAGAATATTCAACAAGAAACATACCAGAATGAAGCCAGGCTTCATGTGAATTTGCTCAAACACTGCTCAACAATGCTCAAAACGAAAGTTAAAAACGTAGTCTCAGAGGAAAATTTTGCAATTTGATTAAATATTACAATGATTTCTTTGGAATAACACAGACCAATAAATCAATCAGAGATAGAAAGAAAATAGTCAGTATTGATTTAGTTGCTTTTAACTGTTTGTCTCTGCACATATGCATCAAGACAGACATCTTTCAAGACATTTAAAATGCTGTTTAAAGTCAAAATTAGTTAAATCGAGACTCCATTCCACTGCATTCCATCCAGCTGTTTTTGAACTCCAGAACACATCTTGTGTAAACACCCTATCCTTAACACTAGATATCAAGCAGTAAATACCTTGCTACATTAAAATAATACAGGAAGTACATAAGTGAAGTACATAAGTAAAGAACCACTGACAGTGCTTAAATGCAACATGACTTCTTTTCGAAAAACGTAGTTCACGTCTGGAACCTTTGAGCATATTTGAGCATAATGAAAGGCTGATATTTGTGTATGCGAGTTGTAGAGAAGTGCTCAGGAGCCTGGCTTTGAACTATGTGCACTTGGACGCACACAGATGCACACACACACACATCCCTGTGCTGCTGTCTGTTTACACCATACAAAGAATAATATTTTCCTGGGATCGCTTTGGCACCATAAAACTTTATTTGCACAGTTTTATGTTTACTTGGTTTGCCTGGGCCAACTCTTAACTTTTTCTGCACTCTCTTGCGGTGAAACATATTTACCACGAGTGTTCGGCTTTCATGTCTTTTTGCTAATTGTACAGCTGAGGGTCTTGTCCTTTCCTCACCCGACCCTATTACATCCCCCCGCCTTCCCATCACCACCACGCCAATCTGAAACCTGATACCTCAATGTTTTCCCCAGGCTTGTTTTATTTTCCTTTAGGTGACATTAGCATATATATTAAAAACAACATCGCCTTATGACATACAGGAGCACTTTTACTGCGGTTTAGTGTCCGGATGTCACAGGACCTACAGGAAGTGCCATTTCACATTTTCTCCAGCCATATAGCGATGCAAAATTTAAAAACCACAAATTTTTATTAAAGACTTTCAGCTCACGGAACAGGGACAGTGAACAGGGCGTCCCGTCTTCAAGATCAAGCAGCGTCGGAGAGTGTGGCCCGTGTTGTAGCTGACGGAGGCAGGTTTCTATTGGCAGCTACACAGGGCGCTCTATTCAGGTGCACGGGTGTGTACAAGAGAGAGAGCGAGCGAGCGAGGTTTGAAGAAAGAGAGGGAGCGGGTGAGACAGAGGGGGTAGATGGGAGATTACAAGGATTGGAGTTTTAAACAGAGAGACCACCAAAGATGCAGTTGCTGAAATACCACTAATTACTGACACTATGCTCCTCCTCGCTGTGACCCCCCCCCCACCCCTTGCCCTCCACCCCCACAAGCCACCATCATGCCCCCCCAACCCACCAACCCCGAACCTCCCGAGCTTTGTAAACAACCACTCCTACATGCAAACAAAGGGCCGAAAAATGCAAGTGGCGCTTTTAAATGCCAGGGATTTCCTAATCCCTTCTTACTTTTTTATGCTTTGAAAGAGTAGCTGTTCCTTTCTTTCCTTCCTCTATCCTTTCTTTCACTCCACTGTTCATGCACAGGCTAATTCGAACACGAAGGTCGCCACGTTGGCTCCAAGCTTGTTTTTTTGAAGGGAAAAACTGGTTTAAGCCAAAGCTGTCTCCACCTAACAGGGCGCTTTTTCTGTACCACCCAGAGCTGATTTGGGATGGTTTGTGCTCAATGGCAAGTGAGATTGCCATTAACCCAAATCAGCTTAAATCTAAATTGTTTTGGGTGGGGGAAAAAAAAAAACGGCGGGGAAAGAAAAAAAAAAATTCACATAGTTCATTCACAAGTCTATGATCTCAGAAAAGAAGCATGCGAGTTTTACGAATGTTTGCTGAGGCTTCTTTTACTTGTGCGTGTAACAGTTGTAGCGAGACACTTGTTTCTTTGGGAATCATTACATCTACATTCATCACTTTTCTGTTAATTTGTTGTACTGGGGGCCTGTTCAGGGTCAGCGAACACCTTTAGGGCTCTGACGACGCAAGTTTCTGCTTTTGCTCAACACAACAAAAAGCAGCAGCATCCACCCCAACACCATCCGCAGGCAGAAGCGAGTCAGTCTCTCTGTGCATTATGTCTACGTCAAGCCCACTTTTAACCTAACAGACAAAATCTGAACTAAATCTGTTTCTACACGCTGAACATCTTATCTAGACCACTAAATGCTCTGGAGACAGCCAATCTGTCTGTCATCCTAGACTGTGGACCATACAGGACAACAAACGGGTGCATGAAATTCCAAAGGCTTTGTACACTATGTACACTACTATTTAAATGTTTGAAATTTATACCTGAGGATGCTTTGAATTGATATGCGACAGTAAAAACTGGTGTAAAAATTATATTATTTCAAGAACATTTTCAAATATTTCAAAGATGCTTATCAAAAAATCCCAAATTTTTTGAACAGTTATACATAATAGCCGATATGTCAATCTTGCAGACAGGCTCTGTCAAGTCCGATTCATTTAAGCAAATCATGTCACTTCATTTTCATTTTTAAATCAATGCTCCAATGCCTTCTGACCAACAAATTTCCATGATTTTCCTGGGTTTTTTTTTTTTTTTTTTTTAGTCATTTCTTATAACTGGATAAGTTATTTTTTGTTCCTTAATCATAGTGATTGCACTTACAAATGATTAAGCATATGAATATAATATTATGTAGCATATTATATTCAACATTGACATTTCCATGACTATTTAAAAAAAAAAAAAAAAAAACCTATTAATTTCTTTTTTAGCTCTGAAAATCACCAAATTTTTCCAGGTTGTCCATGACCATTGGAAAGCTGTTAAAATAACTAATAGCTGTTAAAATAATAACTAAAATAACTATGCTGAAAAGTGTTCTCAAAAGTCTCTGCAATGCATTTGGCTTTATTTGATCTATTGCAGCAACATGATTTAGTTATTTATTTAAAATATTTAGTTTAATACTGCTGTTTATTAGTGTTTTTAAATATTATTACATTTAGCCAGTCAAAGAATGCAAATGACGTTACTTCTGTTAAACATCCTGTCTGTGTTTGATTTACAAATCTGATCTACAAATTACCCATAAAGACACTCTTTCTGAATCATATTCTCATAAACATTCAGAATGCACTTGAGTAAGATCACTTACCCTTCTTCAATAGTGACTCCATTCATGATGATGGAGTTGGTGATCTTCACCTTCTCCTTGATTGTAGTTGATGTGCCAACATTTGAACGCTTGATGGATGTCCTATCTGATATCTGACAAAATGGCCCAATAATGCTGTCACTTCCAACCTAAATAAAAGACACCATTACTTTATTTGAGGAGTAATGTATTTCAATATACATTTACAATATGCATTTTTAATCATACACCGCAACATATTTGTGACATATCTATGGGACTCACCAAGGTGCGTTCTGAGACCACAGCAGTGGGATGAATTGGAGGGTCCTCAAACAGCTTTGGAACCTAAGGGATAAAGGAAACATCCCACAATTCAATGCAGCCAAACAACTTAAGCAACTGTTTTCACTGTGGAACAGTTCACTGTAAAGAGAAAATTTGCCATTGACACAGATCTCACCACACGATTGGCCTCTATGTAAGCCGCAAGCGTGTTCACACGGTAACACATGCCCTCCTCCATGATGTGAACATAGCAGCGTAGCTTTCCGCCATGGTAGGCCTCGCTCATGTCTCCACGATGATCGTTCCAACATGACCTCTCCCGGGCAAGCTGGAGCAGCGCCTCATCTTTACTAGTGCTGAGGAGCTCTGTGAAGGCATGTATGTGGTTTTTGAAAGGTCACTGTTTATTATGTACAATGAACATTCTCTTCAAAGGATGACAAATATGAACTGTGCAAATGCGAGTCATTACAAGAGGAAGCTTACCCAAATTGTGGTGAGCATCCTGTTGGTTTTGATTCTTCTCTGAATCCTCTGTTGCACTTTTGGAGTTTAAAGACTTGGAGAATTGCTTACGCACCAAGTACGGCAGTAATTCTCCTCTGATTGAGGTGACAGTCCTGTAAATAAAAGCATATGGCAACAACACAGGTTTGAGCTTGTATTTAAAGCAGGGCTGTCAATCATTTAAGACAAAAATTATTTTCTTACTGGTAGTGTATGCTATTATTCTATCAAAATGATTAATCATTTAACTAATTCAAAGGCATTATTGTGGCAGAAGAGTAAAGTAATGAACAGATATTACGTAAAAGGCTGTCGGTCAACTACTATTCCAAGGTTTGGTTAATTTTTATGCTTTATGCCTTCTTATGCTGCATTTGTTTGGTTAAAATACATTAAAACCAGTAATAGTGTGAAATACCATCATAATTTAAAATAACTGCTTTCTATTTAAATATATTATAAAATGTAATTTATTCCTGTGATGGTAAAGCTGAATTTTCAGTAACCATTACTCCAGTCTTCAGTGTCACATGATCCTTCAGAAATCATTCTAATATACTGATAAGGTGCTTAAGAAACATTGTCTTATCATTGTTGAAAATATTTATGCTGCTTAAGATTTTTGTGAAAACGGTGATCGTTTTTCACTATTTTTTGATGAATTTAAAAGTTCAAAAAACAGCATTTGTTAAGTTAAAATCTTTCGTAACATTATAAATATCTGTATTATTATTTTTGATCAATTTAATGCACCCTCAGTTAATAAAGTATTTATTTCTTTCGAAAAAAATCATACTGACTCCAAACTTTGAATGGAAGTGTATGACAAAATAAGACTAAAATATGCTTTGCATTTAATCTGAGTTATTCCTATGGGAATAAAGGAGGATTAGCTGCATAACAAAAAACAAAAAACAAAACAATAATAAATAAATAATAATAATTATTATAAAATGAATGTAATAATATTAATTAAAACCCTAATTTAAACATGAAACACCATTCACAAAGCCTGTTATTCCCAAAATTACACATTACAATTGCTCAGTTATCATATCTCAAGACATTTGTAATGTAATGTGCACGTGGGTTGCAAAAACTTTTTTATTAAAAATCAATGCAAGAGAAATAAAAGCAAAGAGGAAAATTTTAACATTTTAATGTCCAGTTGAATTTATGGTCACTTATACATAGAAAATATAAAGTGTTGAATCATGTATACTTGAGGAGCAATTCAAAATCTACATCACTCCTTAAACCAGTCTCTCTCTCTTTCTCTTTATTTTCTTTTAGGAAAGATTAGAATTTCCATCTGAATGCAGAGAGAGAAACAACAGTTACTATGTCCATTTTCTCCTTCGGTACTCCATGGCACTGCAGGCTCAAGGGCGACAGAGAGAGAGCAAGACGGAGGGAGGGAGGGATGGATGGGGAAAAAAAGAATGCGAACGAGAGAGAGAAAAGGCAGCATAAAAAAGTCAAACTACTTTGATGAGGAAAAGTGGGGAGATGGGGAGGGCTGGGGGGGGCAGATTAGATGAAATGATATTTATATCAGGGGGAGAGTGAATTAAAATGTCAAAGCGGAGAGAAGCCTCACGCTTTTCTGAAGTCTGTGAGAGGGAGAGGACCTATGAGAGGCCATGCACCGCACCACTTTACAGCGGGCTGCCTGGCCTCACAATGTCAGTTACAGGAGCACAAAGGGGACTGGAGGGGCAGGGGAACGGAGGGCTATTGGAGAGGATGAATGGAGAGCTGAGGGAGGAATGGAGGGGTGGACTGTAGAGGACACAGGCCCACTCCAGGATTAGAGACACTGCGGAACGACTAGTTATGTGAAAGGGGTGCTGATAAGATGCTTGCCATAAAGTGCAAAGAAAAACTTTTGTTTTTTAATTTAGGCTTTTCTAGTAAAACAAAATTAACTGTCACATATTAACTATCAAATTCAAGCGATTCTAATTATGCTGAAGTAAAACAAATACATGATAAAAAAATTTATTTATTCACTTACATTCCTTCTCCCCTGATATAAAAATAAAATATTTATTTATTAACTTGCACACCTTCAAAACTGTTCTTTGCATTTCATTCAAATCCTTATCGATAAAAGTCACACAATACAATAAAACAACAATAAATGAGTCATATTATACAAATAAAATGCACTGCAAAAGCCATTTCACGTTGTCTTTATGTGGGGTAAACAAAATGAAATTGCAAAAGATTTTAATGACCTTCTGACATCAGTTTGTAAAACCATAGCTAGTAAAACCATACTTAATAGCTGCTTGTGTTTCCAACTTCACATGCGGTTCAGACAAAGATTGTGCTTTCAAGTGGCACATTTTAAAACGACTTTTTTGTGTTTGTTTTTGCACATTTCTGATTCAATACACAGTCATTATAAATAAAACTATCCTCACAACAATTTGAGTGGAAAGTTAAACTGAAAAATGAACATGATTTTGCTACTATTTATTTAGCTTTAATGAAAGCATCACTCAAGCAGCATGAACTCCACAAGTTTGCGTAAAACCTGATGATCTGGATGTTATCCAGCACGATTTTAACAAATTGATTCAATCGATGCAACATCTGACCTTACGTACAAGAGGAGTTCATAAGGCCAGTGTCATAAATTTGCAGACCTTATTATTTCTTTTTTTAAGTCATAACTTTTCTTTGTTCTAAATTTGAAAACTTTCTTCTTTTTTGGCTTATCAGAATACTTCTCAAAGTGCATGAGGAATTCTTTGGCACAACATGCAACTGGCAGAAATGGACACAGAAAGCTGTGAAACTCTTCTTTCATTAGGAAATCCTGACTTACTTGTTGTGTACTAAGAAATCAACCACAGATCTTTTCAGGCAGTACAGGTGGGCATCCAGCAGCCCGGTCTTGATGAGCATTTTGGGATGTCTGGAAGAGTGATATAAAAAAAGTGTTAGAGAAAGGGAGGGCAGTGAAGACGGGAATCTTGGAGTGCAAATAAAAAATAATGACACTAAATGTGAGGAAGGAGGCTGCGGCTGCTCCAGAATAAAACATGCTTGATGGCGAAACAAAGTAAATACATAATAGCTCTGGCAAAAACACTGTAAGGCACCCTGCTACCCTGGTTTCCTCAGATGTTTTATAATTAGACTATATAGCTTGCCTTTACATCCCATGCAGTCTTTAATTTTCCTGTCTCACTCCTACTCTAATTGGTCTCTTTGAGGCACTGAGAACTATAATGACCCCCAAAATAAGAATAACAAGTGAAACACAAGTGAAGTGACATAAAAGAGAAGAAATGAGGTAGAATCTCCATTTAATTTTGGACAAATATTAAATAAATATAACCATTTCTGTTTTTAATATACATTTACATCATGGCTGCCATGGCAATCTCAGCCGGATTACGTTTGCTGCCACAGCTTGTGAGTAGTGAGATGTCAGGAGCACCGTTGGACCCCCCAGACTGTTTTATAGCCTGCCATTGACATGAAAATGCTCCCGTAGCCCCTCCACAGTGCCACGAGAGGCCCACAAAATGGCTGCCCCGGGGCCAGAGTGATTCACATGGAGAAAGAGTCCAGTGCATCCTGATGAACAACACGAAGTGTAAAGCAGACTAGACAGTAATGCAAGTTAAGCTGTCAGATGTACGTGAGGACTTCCAGTCACATACATAACAAATGTGCATGTTTGGAGAGAATAGTCTTTACATCAAGATTACTGGGTCAAGGTTTTGCTCAATGGCCTCAATTCATGATGATTCAAGACTATCAAGTTGCACAGCGAGGTTAAAAAAAAAATTAAAGACTTCTAGAATGCAAAATCTAAATTGAACCTGGAAATAACGTTTCAGAATTTTAAGAAATGGATTAAAACAAAAAATGTTAAAATTCATTAAATTAAATTCAATATATTGAGTATATAATTCAATATATTATTCAATATATAAAATTTAACTGATAAGTTATAAAAAAATATATATTTTTAATGAATCTTTTTACAAAAAATATAATCTATAGGTAGTATCTCAATATAACGTTAGACAAAACAACATTAACCATAACCATATGTTAGTTAACATGTTTATATCATTGCTACCACTGTGTGTGTATGTGTGTGTGTGTAAAATAAATATATATATATATATATATATATAGATAGATAGATAGATAGATAGATAGATAGATAGATAGATAGATAGATAGATAGACACACACACACAGCAGTTCAATATTGGTTTCCTATTTTAATATACTTAAAAATATAATTTATTTCTGTGACACAGCGCTGAATTTTCATCAGCCATTACTCCAGTCTTCAGTGTCACATGATTCTTCAGAAATCATTCTAATATGCTGATTTATTATCAGTGTTGAAACTGTTGTGTTGCTTAATATTTTTTGGAATTTGTCATAGTTTTTTCTTTGATTCTTTGATTAACAAAAAGTAAAAAAGAACAGCATTTATTCAAAATTGAAATCTTTTCTAATAATATAAGTCTTTACTATCACTTTTTATCCATTTAACACATACTTGCTGAATAAAAATTTACTGACCCCAAATTTTTAAATAGTAGTGTGTATTGTAACACAAAATTTCTATTTTGAATAAATACTGTTCTTTTTAGCTTTTTATTTATCAAAGAATCCTGAAAAAAGTATCACAGGTCCCAAAAAATATTAAGCAGCACAACTGTTTTCAACATTGATTATAAATCAGCATATTAGAATGATTTCTGAAGGATCATGTGACACTGAAGACTGGAGTAATAGTGCTGAAAATTCAGATTTACTTCACAGGAATAAATTATATTTTAAAGAATATTAAAATAGAAAACTGTTATTTTTAAGTTACAACAATGTTTCAAAAAATTACAGTTTTTTCTGTATTTTTGATCAAACAGATACAGCCTTGATGAGCATAAGAAATTTCTTTATAAAAAAAAAAAAAAACCTTTACAAATCTTACTCATCCCAAACTTTTGAACAGCAGTGTACGTGTATATATATGTGTGTGTGTGTGTGTGTGTGTGATAGATATATATGTGTGTGTGTATGTAGAGAGAGAGAGAGAGAGTGATACAAGGGAAGTGACATGAAAGAGAAAATGTTACAATTTCAATACAAAATTGTTATGCTGATAATATCATTTGAAAATAAGTCAATAAACAAATAAATGCAAACCAGAGGTTGTCTCAGACTTTTGAACCCCACTGTACACTCCCACCTATAGTGATGCACCGCATGCAGGCTTCATGCTGGACGACCTGTTGTAAACACAGAACAGAAGGTCCCTCCCACCCCGGTGACATTTACGAAGCAAGAACGTAAGAGAACCATCTCGTCTCTAGAGCTTTACTGTTTCCCTCCAGCGGATAACACACTGAGAGCCTGAAACGCTGCAGTGTTTGTTCACTCAAATCTCAAAAACAGACTCGCTGTGTGTAAATCAGAGCGTGTGGATACATTAGAAATAAATTATGATGACACTAAGCTGTTCCGTTAGCCAGCAGTGGCTGGATTCCTGAAAAGCAGGAAAAGTGTGTGCGAAGACAGAGGAACGTTCAGATGTTTTCGACTACATATGGCACCAATGTGCTCGCCTCACACACGCAGACTGCAGGGAGAGATCCAGAGGAGGTGAGGAATGAACAAAGGCATGACACACTGATTTATGGGAACACCCAACATGTGACATCATGGTCTGGCACCTGCGGGCAGGAGAATGAGTGAATCAGAGAGAACGACGAGTCGAATGAAGGAGTGATGAGTAACAGATACAGATCCTTGTGGTTTCGGAGGAGGAATGAGTGTTAAAGACCGGGGAACAGAAGGTCAGGAGGAAGACGAGGAACAGGTGCTGTTTATGGAGTGCAGACACTACAAGGATCACAGTGCAAAACATAACCAAGTATCAACTTTTCAGTCAAACTACTCACTTGTATTGGAAATTATAAAAATGCTCTGAGTGGTTAAAGCATGTCACTATGTCTCCATGAGATTCAAAAGCCCAGATATAGCTCAAGACCCTCCTTCAATGAAAGTCTAGGGCAGTGATTCCCAACCAGCGGGCCTCAGAAAACTTCCAAAGGGGGGAACAGAATAATTTAAAAGTATATGAATTAATAAATTGTTACTATAATATTAATCTAACTCTAATCTAAATTAAAATGCTAAAATCAAGATGAAAACTGAAATCATATTTCTTTTGGCTTTACCTCAACTATTATTTTTATTGAACAACTTACTATATTCTGGAATTCAGAACACAAATTATTATATTAAAACAATCTAACTAAATTAAAATGCTAAAAAAAATGAAGATGTAAACTGAAATCATATTTATTTTTATTTTCCCTCAATAACAATTGTTTTTATTTAAAAACATACAGTTCTGGAATACAGAACATAACTTAATATATTAAAATAATCTAACTCTAATTTAATCTAATTTCTAAATTAAAATGATAAGAAAACAAGATGTAAAATTATTATTATTATTATTCCTTAAAACTATTGTTTTTATTGAAGAACTTAATATTCTGGAATACAGATCATAACTTAATATAATAAAATAAAATAATCTAACTCTAAATGCTAAAAAAAAATAAATAAAATGTTGATGTAAACTGAAATCATATTTCTTTTGATCTTCCCTCAATAACTATTGTTTTTATTTAAAAAACACACAGTTCTGGAATACAGGATATAACTTAATATATAAAAATAGCCTAACTCTAAATTAAAATGCTAAAAATGAAAACGTAACCTTAATCGTGTATTTTATTTTCTGTCAATAATACTGTTCTTATTGAAGAACATACAGTTCTGGAATACAAATTCATAAAATATAAATTTAACAACAATAATTTCAGTATATCATTGTTTTTTAAAACAAGCATCGGTCATATTTGCAGCAGAAATATCTTACTTATATTGGTATATTGGGAGGGGGTTGAATATTATGTTCTAAAAAGTGGGGCCTTTGAGTCAAAATATTAAGAGTCGCTCAACTACGGGACTGTTTTGAATGTTTTGGAAATAAAAACTTTGACCTATAGTGCTCATCTGGGTGCCACAGGTTCAAATCCAGCTTTCAACATTGTGCAATCCAATTTCCCCCACTTCTCCACATTACTTAAGATCTCCTGTCTGTGTGATAATAAAGAGACAAAAAAGTCAGAATTTGCTTAACTAATCTTGAAACAACTGTCATGAAATGTCATTTAGTATAATGCTCCAAGTTAAAACTCTGCTGTAAAAACCAAATGTCTGCAACAGTTTCCATCAATCATGTTCCCTCGCTGTCTGCTTTTTCCTCAAGCTGACAAGGATGACAAAAATCTGGGAAAGGCCTCCAGGGTTGTGAGTGACTCACACTATTAGTTTTAATGGCTTACTACTATAAAGCCCAGCACAAAGAGCAGCGTTACAGCGCAGTGAGGTCATACGTTACACAGTGCGCCATCGAATGAGCCCAAGCAAATTCATCCAGGCCTCTTTGAGCCCGGATGCCCCGCAAGACGCTAGGCCTTTGTTCTGCACTCGCTCATCCGAATCAGCAGGGTAAATAACTTACAGACTGACAGTGGAGGAGAAAGACAGGAGCTGACTTTGGATCTGATGGGTTGGTAAATCTTAGCACAGGACACATGGCTCACACCTTCCCCTCAAACATCCTCAGTCGATCTGGAGAGCGTAATGTTTGAGCAGCGTGTTTAGGAGGGGGAGCTGGATTGCGCACAATGTTAAACACTGCTCCTCATTCACTTTGTTAAAGCTGTGAGTGTTTAACAATGTTAACATGCCTTTTCTCTGAGCTGTCTGAGAAAGTTTACTGCTTCCATAGCTGTCAGACTGAAATACATGCATGTTTCCTGACCCATGGAGTCTTTCTAGATTTCTGTCATTTAAAAAGTTTAAATCTAGTGTGTTATAGTATGTAAGTGCTGGAAAATTGTGAACCAAGAGTCAATGAATATTTCATTGTGACAGAGATGAAAGCCATTTTACAAACTAAGCATTACTATTTCGTCACGTATGCAAGGGTACGTCTTGTTTTTGGACCGCCAGATCAATTGTCCATCTGATACATTATCACAACTGTGATTAATGTGCAAATACTTCAGAAAGTCTGTGTATATGTGGCACTTAGAGGGACAGTTCACTAAAAAAATTTAAATTCTGTTATAATTTACTCCACTGGCTCCAAACCTGTATGAGTTTCTTTCTTCTGTTGAATACAAAAGAAGATACTTTGAAGTTGATAACCAAACAGTTGATGGTAGCTATTGACTTCCACATGTAAAAAAATACTGTCTTAATATATAATCTATAAATAATCTGATTACAATGGGATTGGGTCAGGGGACCAATTTTTTATTTTTTTTTTGTGTTTTTTTTTTTATTTTTGGATAAACTAAAAGGTGAGAAATAGTTTTCAATAATTGAAATAAAGCTGAAATAAAATAAAAATCTAAAAAAAATAAAAATTCAGAAATGTTGCCTTCATAACTAAATGAAATAAAATGTGTAAAATCAAAAGTTCTATGTTTTAAAGTACAAAAATGACTGAAACTGAAATCAAAATAAATTCAAGCTAAATAGAAATATAAAAAACGTTTTAATAATAAACACAACAGCATAGAATAATCTGAATTAAATTTAATTGAACTAAAACATGAAACTAAAATAACCTGAAAATATACAAAGTTAATTGATAAATGGTAATAAATACTATAATAGCATATAAATATTACTAAACAACACTACCACAATTTCAGAGACAGACAACTAACAGGGTGACAATTTTAAGTGGAAAATAAAGCAAGATGAATGTGACTGCAATCTGTAAAAATCAATTCCAGTGGCAATTAACACCCCATTTGAACTGTTTCTGCTACTAGACCGCACAAAGATGGAGACACCAATCTCCAAAATGTGTTCCTCTCAGATTTCAACAGTCTTTGACCCTAGAAACACAAATGGACCACCGGTAAGATGTACTTCAACACTGTTACTGCCTCTTTTGATGATGCAATGCTAGAAATGCATTGGTCATTGCAGAGTTGCCAACTCTGCCAGCTCGCTTTCAGCTCTGTCTCATGCTCTCACACTACCCATCTAAACCTCATGCCAAATTACAAGACAGGCAAAGTAAATCGCTAAATCTGCTCAAAGGATTTTCCAACCACTACAGGACTTGTTTGGTCTAACAGAGATATTATAGATTGGACTGGTCTAAAGAGGCAGGATTCTGCATCAATCAAATTTCTTCCCACACTTGCAAAGTGACTACTACATAGCTAGCTGTCAACAGCCGGATGGAGAACATGAAGAGTGTTTGTGTTAGTGGAAGCATTCTATTCAGCTGGTGAATTTCGCAGTGTCACAGACCAGGCAGGAGATAATTTTGTTGCTTATTAGGTGAATATGTGCACTGTGGCTAGAGAAATCTCTCTCAGTAACAATTTATAGACGTGAAAAAAGCATTTTCAAGATAAAAGATGCATTTAAAATGGCAGACGCCACAGAGTAAACCATATTCATAGAGCCACTTAAATTTGAGCAACTTACATTTTAAGGTGATGATGAAGTGCTTTAACTGTTTAAAGCATTACATTATCATTTTGAAAGAATTTGGCATAACCATGTATAACCGAACAAAACGATAGCTTTAACCTCAAAACATGTGTATGTGTGCCAAACAGACGTGCAACAGAGAAATTAGCAAGAAATTACATTAAAATATGCATTAGGTAGCCATAAAAAGGGATAGTTCACCCTAAGAAATTCTTTCATAATTTACTTATAAATTTATTAGTGCTGTCAATCGATTAAAAAAAAAAACTTTAATTAATTAATTAATTACACATTTTTTTCTGGAATTAATCGTGATTAATCGCGATTAATCCCATCAAATTTTAAAGTTTTTAAATATACTTTTATATTGCAATAATTTCACATTCAATCTTCAAATTAATGTAGAAACAACAAGAATATAAAAACAACAAAGCATGTAGAAACAACAAAGAATATAAAAAATATTTTTATATTTGTTTAGTGGCATCTTTTTTTATGACTGAAGGCAAGTATCACTGATACCAATACTACTGATGTCTCTAAGAAATTGTTATTTTTTTCCTAATATTTAACCATTGACTGTAGCCATTCAACATTACAGTATAATTGAGAACTATCAATTTTAACATTACACAAAAAATAACAACTTCTAATTTAAGTGAACTTAAAAGAATCTTCACATAAACCATTATAATAAATGTCATATTTACCTGTACCCTTCAGCAAGTAGGAAATAATACAGAAATTGAATAAAGTTATCAAACACTAAATTCTAAATTAAATATAGATGAATCCTTAAAGTTACAAAAGTTATTGATTTCCTGTTTTTGTTTTTTATTTGTTCTTTGATTAACAGACATCCCAACAGCTGGGTTGTTAGCTTAATTGGCTGCTATTACTTTAAGAGCTGCCGCTGCTGAATGTGACACAGATCTGACACGAATGATCATAGATTAATTCGTGCTTTAATATGAAATGATACAGGCTACAGCGTGCGCCGTTATATTTATGCATGCAATTGAAGAGTGGGGGCTACGAGCACAGTATAATGACTGACAGGACAGGAAAATTCATTTTTACTGACATATGGCCTGACAACATCTCATCTGACCTCAGTTCACTGTTGTTCTACTGAAGGTCCCTGTACCGTTTCCACCCTCGGTTGATTAGCGCTTGTCCCTGAGACGAAGCTGGAGTGCGCGTCTGAAAAGCCTCCTGTTTGAAATAGTCGTAAAGACAAGAAACGCAATTCTTGTCAAGAAAAGAGAGACAGAAGCAGCAGTTGGGGGTGGCCAACCCTGCGTTAACTGTTTTAAATATTTTTAACGGCGTTAAACTGGAAAAATGAATCTCCTGCATTAACACACTAATTTTGACAGTACTAAAATTTACGTAATTTACCCTCACGTTATTCTAAACTGGTATGACTTACTTTCTTCTGTGGAAAAACAAAAGAAGATATTTTGAAGAACACTAGGCCCAAACAGTACTGGACCCCACTGACTGTCACAGATTTTTCAAAGTATCTTTTGTATTCCACAGAAAAAAAAAAAGAAAGAAAGAAAATCAAGTAGGTATAGAACGGCACTAAATTTTGGGTGAACTATCCCGTTAAGCCATAATAATACAGAGAAGACAGTGTTTTTACAGGTCTTATAAATAATGAGGACTGGCTTAACACGTGGACTGCACATATAGGCTTCGCTGTGCCTGTATAAACACACATCCAGACAATGCCAAGGCTCAGAGACAACTCAGACAAACAGAGCAGTATTTGAAGTACTGTTAAACATTAGCAGACATCTCTCAAACCGCACTGAGAATTCCTGTGTACTTGAGAAGAGCCCAAAAAGAAATGGTCATATTACACATCAACATCAAAAAAAAAAAAGTTTTTTTTTTTAAATTGTGACATCATTTAATAATAAAAATAATAATAATAATAATAATAAAATAATAATAATAATAATAATAATTAGACTTTTTCCACTTCACAATTCTTACAATTCTGTCTTTTTTTTCAGAATTGCAAGATATAAACTCTGAATTATGTGATATAAAAGAATTGTGAGATAAAGTCATAATTACCTTTTTTTTTTTTTTTTTTTTTTTTTTTTTACATTATTTTCAAAACGACTAAACTTTTTTTTTTGTAGTAATTCCAAATGGTTATCGTCATTAGATTCTCACATATATAGAGCATTTAATTTTACTACAGTAAGCAATTAAGAAAAAAGCTTCTAGCTTTATTTTAAATAAAAATTATTTTTAAAGTTCTTTTTTATTTTGGGGTGATATCTGAATCAAAATACATTTTTTATTGTTTATACTCTTAATACATGCTTATATTTTGAGAATACATGTGGTGCGATACATTATCAAACGTCAGATTAGGCAGCGTGTGTTCATTTTCCCATTCACCAGACAGCATGCTAACAGCTGCTGCAACCCTTCTATTGCTGAACAGGATTTACAGTGGCAACGGCTCCCCAAATTATTTATGAGCTCCCAACACAGCCGCATACGGAGCCCTCTCACAGCTCTCCTACTCCCAAACCCCTGATCACCCCCCCACAACCAGGAACGGCAGGACCTTTGGCCTCCAGAGCCCAAAGCACAGGCCCCACGCAAAGTGCTGACAATCTGAGGAACCTTTCCAACATAAGGCCTTAAACACAAAAATGACAGCGTCAGATAACATTAAAAGCACTGAGAGGAAAGACGGGAGGAGTTACTAGGGCAGTGAAAACCAACAAGAATTATCGGTGGCAAAAAAGAACTATTTTATTCTACATTACGATTGGTCCCCCTTATGGTGGCTGACATAATGAGATCAGCCAAATGTTACTCAATGTATCTCCATAAAACCTACAGACTTTAGTCAGAGTATTCAACACATTAAATTTTTTATATATGGAGTCTACCTGGACCTAAGGTCAAATTTTGGTGCAAAATGCAGATTTCATTAATAACAGTTGGCAAATAATACTTTTATTCATGCATTACATTGCTCAAAAGTGACAGTAAAGACATTTAAATGATTACAAAACATTTTTTAAAGCGGTTGCTTTTGAATTTTCTATTAATCAAAGAATCTTAAAATTAATAAAAAAAAAAAATCAGTTTCTACAAAAAAAAATAAACAGCACAACGGTTTTCAACATTATTAAGCAGAAGAAATGTTTCTTACATTTACATAAAATATATTAAAATAGAAAAGTTACATTATATTATATTATATAGCTATATTAAATATATTAAATTGTAATATTTCACAATATTGTCATTTTTACTGTATTTTATTAAATAAATGCAGCCTTGGTGAGCGTAAGTGACTTCTTTCAAATACTTTACAGACCTACATATATATCATCATGCAATCTAGTCAACAGTGTATTATGCACCATTGGCAAAGTATAAGCTATTAAGTTATACATCTGCACTTAAGCATGAATAAAACATCCACAGATGAGGAGAAAATGGCTTCTGAAATTAAGTACTCATACATTAAACACTCATCAGATAAAAGAGTCTAATAAAATGTATTTTCTCATAGTTCTGGGAAATAATACACACAGATCCAAAACCTCAGACACAGAAAAAAATCCATAGAAAAAAGAAAACAAGAGAGAAAACAGTAAAAGAAAGACAGAGCAGAAACTTCCAAACAAGTGGGTTGGGAAGGGAAGAAAGTTGAAAAATAGTTAGGATCAACAGTTAAGAAAGGCAGCCGCCTGCTAAAACAGAGTTGACAGGCAACACTTATGACAGGCCAGTGTGGAGGAGGCCCCAGTTTTATTAGGCAGCCCACATAAACAGCAGGTCATCACCCCATGAGGCCGCCATTGTTCTGAGGAAGCGGCACCACTCTGAGGGCAGTAGTTTTAAATTCGGTTTAGACTGACCAAGTCTGATTTTCCACATGAAAGATAGGCACAAGACTAAAAAATGACCCATGCACATACCCTGTACAGCAATGACCCATCCGTTTTCATTAAAAGGCTAGATCAACATATCAAATTGTTCTGATTATTTGGGTTCTCATAATAAATAACTGAATAAATAAACTAAATTACAAAATAAAATACATAAAAAATAAAACATAACATAACATAACATAACATAACATTAAACTAAAATAAAATAAAATAAAATAAAATAAAATAGTGACACTTACTTGCGCATGATGGACTTCCGAAGAACAAGGCCTTCCTCCAGGTCTGCCTCATTGGCCATGAACAGAAGCCTCTTCCCTGTGACGTCCACACCTACAAAGTCCCGCTGCTCTCCTGCCACAAGGCACAATTCCAATCCGTCATAGCCAACTCATAAAATACGACAGCGGGACATTGTACAGTCAGTCTGTATTTTGGCTCAAGACAGATGGCCAGTCAACAACCTGAAAGATCTGCAGGAATGCAAAATAATACATTCCACTGGT
This sequence comes from Spinibarbus caldwelli, assembly GCA_039654775.1. Lineage (NCBI taxonomy): Eukaryota > Metazoa > Chordata > Actinopteri > Cypriniformes > Cyprinidae > Spinibarbus > Spinibarbus caldwelli. Next base: position 23,276,516 of record CM077235.1, read on the forward strand.
GTGCGTGCGTTTTTCAGTTCATATTGGGAAAAGAGGAAATGGTCAATAAATAGTTTTTGGAAACGGTGCAACAACAGCACTATGTTCAAAACCACACCATCTTTTTCCTGCTCAATCATGTTTGTGTGTGATAGTACCTGCTTTTTTCTTGCCCTTTTGGCCAGGGACAGTCTCTGTGAATTCATGCACTTTGCTCATGAGCATCGACAGGGTGGCGTTGTGTGCACGAAAGAGGTCCACAACTTCATGCAGAGCCACATCCGTTATCAAATCACAGCTCACCACCAAGATATCTGTCTGTGGGAGAGAAAAAAAAAGAAAAGACAAATCCTATTTAAACCTGCATCAAGATAAAACAATCCAGCTTTTCCACCCACAATTTGATTATAATGTTGACTGGAAGGGCGATGTGTTCCCTACACATAATTGGAATGATTACTTTCAGGTTTTGAAATCACCAGTTGGGTTGGAATACTTGAATAAAAATCGCTCTTTTGTGCCAATGGGCAAGTTTTTCAAGTATTTGCTACAGACACTCAGCATCTTCATTGTTCTTTTGAAATAAAAGAGTCCAAAATACTATACAAAAATAGTTGGTCATAATATAAAGCTCCCAACTCAGGTCCATCCAACCAAAACTGGTCATTAATTGTCACAGCTGTAATGTCACAACTGCAATGACATGACCACCAACATTTACATAAATAGCTATTTAGTCTTCAGAAACTTAACGACCTTAAAGTTACAGTATCAGAATTAGCCTAAGGTCAGAGAGAAGGTGGAGACATAAAATCTAAATTAAGACTAAAAAAAATTCTATCATAACACAATATACGTTGTTATATAATAAAAAAAATGTAAAATTTTGAAATATTTTTACTATTTAATATAACTGTTTTCTATTTGAATATATTTTAAAAAGTAATTTATTCCTGTGATCAAAACTAAATTTTCAGCATCATTACTCCAGTCTTCAGTGTCACATGATCCTTCAGACATCATTCTAATATGCTGATTTGCTGTTCAAAAACATTTATCTGAAATAAAAAAGGGGGGGGGGGGGGGGGGGGGGGGGAATTATAGAAATTAATACTTTTATTTAGCAAGGATGCTTTAAATTGATCAAAAGTGATGATAAAGACATCAGGCATGTGATCAGCTAGAGACAAAAAAGAAGGAAAATCTGACCACGCCCCAAGTCACGCCAAGAAGCCACGCCCCATCACTTATTAAAGATATGTATTTTAGCACATTAAAAGATATATCTTATACTGTAAGAATACATACTATTGTGCTGTAAAAAAATAAAAAGCAGCACTTAATAATCATGATAACAATATAATATAATATATTATAATAAAGTACAATAATATATTATAATAAAGTATATAGAATTGTTATTATTATTAAAGTACCTGCCAAAAGTTTGGAAACATTACAATTAATGATTGTGAAATAAATATCTTCTGCTCATCAAGGCTGAATTTATTTGATTAAAGTAAAAAAAAAAAAAAAAAAAGCAAGCAATATTGTGAAATATAATTACAAATTTAAAAAAAAAATTCAATTTTAATATATTATAAAATGTAATGTTATTTCTATGATGCAAAGCAGTTCATTACTCCAGTTTTCAGTGTCGCATGATCTTTTAGAAATCATTAGAATTTATTTGACTCAAGAAACATTTCTGATTATTATCAATGTTGAAAACAATTTTGCTGCTTCATATTTTGTGTGGAAATGGTGATTCACTTTATTTTTCAGGATTTTTCTATAAATATAAAGTTTAATGAACAGCATTTATTTGTATTTATCAAATATATTAATTAAATTTGTTAATGCATTTATTAAATAGAAATCATTTTAAATGTCTTCACTCACTTTTTTTTATCAATTTCATGCATGAATAAAATTATTAATTTCCCTCTCTTTTTTAAATCTTATACAATTGTTTGAGTGGTATCGTTTCCACAAAAATATTAAGCAGCAAAACTGTTTTTAACATTGATAATGATGAGAAATGTTTATTGAGCAGCAAATCAGCACATTAGAATGATTTCTGAAGGATTATGTGACACTGAAACTTCTCTTTGTAAACAACAACACATTTATAAACGTTTCTAATGATGAATGTTGTGGTCCTAAATGCAAATTAAAGCAGCTCAAACCAATCGCAGCGCAGCAGCAGTGAATCGAAACTAAAAACAGTACTGTAACAGCAGACATGTAGCGGGTCAGACTACAGCCTGTTACATAATTACATCACAACCGTTGGGAGTTTTATAACAGCACTAGCAATCTCAAATTCTCACCGTCATTCATAGAAAGTCACCGGGTCGAGTAACACGTTTCACGCTGATTCTACTCGTATCTGGCGCTTTGAATCATTTGAACACTTTTTACTGTCCTGCAGATGCGCCGCGAGCTCGTACAGCGCTCTCAAGATCATTCCGTCCATGATGTTTTAGAAAACAATCTTTTCCCAGTTTATTTACGTAATAGCTCAAGGCCATTTGCGCGATTTCAATCATCATGCAGTAACCAACCAACCCCAAACCCTCCTTCTCAAAAAAAAAAAAAAATAAAAAAAACTCGGCTCTACGCGAATCACATGGGTCGTCCCTCAGAGGTCGGAAAATACGGAAATCTGTATTTATACGTAAAAATCACATCCCTGAGACATTTATAATGTTACAAAACATTTCTATTTCAGATAAATGCTGTTCTTCTGAACATTATATTCATAAAAGAAACCTGAAAAAAATCTGCTCAGCTGTTTTCAACATAATAATAATAATAATAATAATAATAATAATAAATGTGACTGGAGTAATGATGCTAAAAATCAACTTTTGAAATCACAGGAATAAATTGCATTTTAAAATATATTCAAATAGAAAACAGTTATTTTAAATAGTAAAATTTTTTCAAAATGTTACTGTTTTTGCTGTACTTTGGATCAAATGAATGCAGGCTCGGTGAGGAGAAGAGACTTCTTTTAACTTATGTGTCTTCTGACTTCTAACGCCTCGAGGCCTGTTTCATAAAACAAGTTTACCAAATAGGCCAGGCTTATTTCAGTTAGTCTGACTCGCTGTCAAATGATTTGGTTCCATAAAGCAAATTTAACAAAGATCAACCTCAGTCACTGTGGCTACTTATGCTGGAAAGCTAACCTGGTTCAGGGCAGGCAAACTGTCAGGCTAAGCTGAGCTCACTAACCAATAGGAATTCAATGATATTACCACTGACTCTCTCACATACTAGCTTTTCTCTCTGGTTTTATAACAGCTGTACCTTTTATAATTAGAACAGATAGCATTAGAACATTACAATCTAAGATTGCTCTTTAAAGCATTAACAATCACTAAACTAAAAGTTAAAATCACTAAATTAAAACTACATTTTAACTGCTATAAGAAACACACATGAACTCATCTGAGCTTAGTAATTAGGACTGTATTAGCTTACATTTTATTTACCCATTACAATAGTCCCTTTACAGTTACTGCTATCATAATATGCATATTTGACACAGAATTATTGCGCTCCGTCTGTTTAGCGCACAGCAGCGCTCGTTCACTCGCGTAAGCCCACTCCTGACAGCAAAATGGATATATTTGCAAGACTTTCTAACATTACAGATGAAAAATATACTCGTGACGTCATTTATGCACCGAGGAAAACAAAATGTCTCAAATGGATTAAACAGCACATATATATATTCGCTGTTTGCCATGGTGGATTGATTTGATCCAGGATCGACATTAAGGGCTGCTTAAGAATAAACGTGCACAAATTAGTTAGATTGTGTGAATTTACATTGTCGTTTATAACCGCTTTAGCCCCGATTGATTTGTTAGGTTATTTCAAGTACGGTTTTGGACTTTAATCGCTGCTTTTCCTCGGGTTTCCGCAGTTGTGATTCGTCATATTCACGTGCAGCGGTGATGAGAGAACACGCTTGAGAAACAGTTTCGAGAGGAGAAATCAATCTACATATTAAATATTGGTCACAGATTATTGGTCACTTTCTAAACAATAAAAGTGTAGCGTATCCACTATTTATATATAAATAAATCAGTTTTTACCGACGCAAATATGTTAGAAACGATGCATCGCGATACAAATGCTAACTTGTATCCTATACATACTTTTTAAAACCGATGCATCGCATCATTAACTTTTTTTGCCGATGCACCGAACAAATCGGGGAATCTTCCCATCCCTAATACACACACACACACATAATTAAATATTAAAGAAGCTAGCAATGGAAGACACATGGTACCAAGCTTGGAATCCGAAAAAGTTAAAGAAGTGAGACAATATTGTTCCTTGAGCACAACTTGTGCTGCATAGTCAAATTATGCTTGGTAAGGTTATTTTTATGGATTGTTTCATCTTAAACAGTTGGGATAGACTACCATCAGCACATTAACATCATGTTGCGTTTATCTTGCCATGGCTCAGGTCAATATTTCACACATATTACCTCAGCTTGTTAGGCTATTATATTGTATTTTAGCCATATGTACTGACTACTTACTGGCATGCTGTTCTCCTAAAACTGGCTGGTACATTAAACAAAACCAACAACAACCAGGTTTTCAAATATTCTGAAAAAAATAGGTTTTTGCTCACACAATTCTTCAGATGACGCTTCCATGGCCTAAGGTGCTCAACTTCATGCATTAAGACTCTTGACGATGATCACAACAACAAAATAAATGATTATAACATGACATGAGAACGACGTGAGAAAACAAGAGACTCAGTCTCTCAAAAGAGCACTGTGCTTTGCCACAGTTTGCGTGAGTTTGTGTATGAGTGAGCGGAGGCATGGAGGGGAACCCGGCGATAAATCCTGCTCGCCTTTGCCATTGTTTCTGTTTGAGTTGTCTGGTTCCCATCTGGTCTGTCCATCTCAGGCCTGCGGATAAATAAACATGGGAGCAGGAGTGGGGAACAGCCCGTTAGAGCGTGCCTGGCTCAGGGAGAGCTGCATGCCTCATTGGGGAGACCCAGGGAGAGGCCCTGCCGTGACGCTCTGTTCTGCTCCGATACAGTTCCGGTTCTCTTGTTCTGGCCCTGGGGCAGAAGGCCCAGGAGCCACCGGAGCACACATGCTCAAAAGATAACAGGGTTCACAGCGCTGTCTGTTTAGAATGAGCTAACTGTGCTACTGAGGAAGGAGAACAATCCCTCCCCACTGACCACTGCAAACTCAGAATGACTTCAAGCTAATGTGCATAGGAAACCTCACAAACTCACAGACCCACACACAATCCACATTCATAGTCTGCATTGGACTGGGGGACGGGGAATCTGAGACGCTGCAGACTTTAAAAATTTTAACTTATTATTACTTATAATACACTTGAATGACAATGCTCAAAATCATACAGAAATTTAACAGAGAAAATGTCTTTCAAAAACAGAAAAGACATTTAAAATGTTAAAAATGCAATGAATATAATAATATAATAAACATAAAGATTGATAAAAGATCAAATTCTAAAACCTGATGAGCTGCATTCAAAGCAGTTGTACAATAGCCGATACACGCGCAGACCTCTGATCGCACATCTACTTAAATTACTACACTGCTTGCAAACCATAAACGGTCTAGAGTTAGACTAATGAACTACATTACTTGGCAGCAGAATTGTTTATTCTAATTATTTATATTGAGCATATCATAATACAGTTGCCAGTGTTTAATTAAAGTAATCAGACCCATGGGGCTGTGCCTTTCAGCAATGTCTATCACAGTGGTTCTCAAGTCAGTGTTATTTTAGTATCATTTAGACACTATTTTAGTTTTTATTAATATTCTGAATTAGTTTTGATTTTCATATGTTGCATTTACATTTGAATTTTTGTTAAAATTTTTAGCAATTTTGTTGTGTTTTGTAATTTTCTTTTAACTTTTTTTCTTTCATTTTTTATATTTTTTTATTTGAGTTATTTTACTTACTATCAAGTTATACTAAATTAAAATAAGAAATGTTGCCGTGGCAACTACTTGACATAAAATAAGTTTTTTATACATATATTATATAAATCTGCGTTAATTTGTCAAATAAGTAACACAAGTTACTTTGTTTTCCCATTTATTCAATGACACCTCTTCTGTCCCAGTGATGAGAGAAACTGTGAGGTTGAGGCTTATAAATTTCACTTTGGTGTGAAAGAGCCTTTACAGCTGCCAAAAATATAGCTAGAGTTTTTTGTTATCAAAAATAAATAAGCAAGCCCAGCTCAGGTGACAAAAAGTAACGCAATGCATTACTTTACATAAAAAGTAATGCAATTGGTTACTTTTATTATGGAGTAACGCAATATAATCTTCCCCAACACTATATATACATACATATACACATATACATATACATATATATATATATATATATATATATATATATATATATGTGTATGTGTGTATATATATGTATGTGTGTATATATATATGTATGTATATATATATATTTGTGTATATATATATATATTTGTGTGTGTGTGTATATATACATATATATATATATACATACACATATATATACATACACATATATATACATACATATATACACACATACATATATATATATATTCTTTCTTTTTGTATCTTGAGGCCCCCTTGGAAGTTTGCGAAGGCCCCCAGACCTCTGTTTGAAGCCCTATTATAGCCCTATATATTCTGCAAATACCTCTTTTCTGTGGGTGCACATTTTGTGCAAGTCTAGCAAAAGTTGAAAGCAGGAGAATAGCAAGTGTTTGGTGAGTGGAACAAACCACCTGCCCAACTGAAACGAAGAACCATGGTGGCAAATGGGAGACTTTGTTGACCCTAAAAACCAAAATTCATCTTCCAGAATTAGAGAAGGTGAAAATGGAAAAGTATTTAATTGTACACAAATTGTACAATATTCCCATTCATTGAATTAAAGTAGTAGTTCACACAAAAACAAAAATTCTGTAATTGACTCATTTTTCAAACTTTCTTCTGTGGAACACAAATAGATATTTTGTAGAATGTTTTTGCTCATACTGTGTAATGAAAGTAAGAGGGTCCAAAACAACACAGAGACAATTTTCAAAATGTCATCTTTTGCATGCAAAAGAACAACAAAGACGTTCAAGTTTGGAATGGTTTGAGGGTGAACATTTCTTTTTTGTTGGGTGAACTATTTCTTTAAGACCGGTCACAGCTTGGTTCAAAGTAGCCAATAGACAGGCGATGTCTGGAAATGTGTACTCCAGTCCCAGAGTACATAAAAGGAACACAGAGCGAAGGCAAAGCAACCACATAACAGCTATCGTTCAAACATCCAAAAATTTACCATGACTTCACAGTCAACCAAGAATGTACACTGATGAAATGTAAAAAATGTGACCAATGCCAGCCCACCCATCGTAAACCACCCAAGTAAATCGATCTGTTGCTGCAGCTCTAACCACTTAACACTATTTTTGAGGGGACCCGACAAGTGGCCAAATGCCTGAGGCCTGACAACGGCGGTGCCCTCTTGGCCGCTGGGAGGGGAGGGAGGTTGGAAGGCTGGATCAGCGGCCTGCCTTAGTCACAGAGCCTCTGAAGGTTTGGAGTGGGTGTCAGCTGTTGGATCATCTGAGCGCCGCTGCGTCTTTCAGTAGGCCTTGGTGCTGCGCTGCACTGGAGGAAGGCACAGGGAGGTCAGGCCACCCACAGACACTTCCAGTTCTGCTTGGCTGCCCCCTGGGCCAGCCAGGTGAGACCACCCAAGAGCAGAGCAGAGAGGAAGAGACGGGAAAAAGAGGGTGGAGAGAGGAGGACAGGATAAGAGGGAATAAAAAGGAAGGGAAGTAGAAATGTAGCTCCCACTAGTATGCCACTACAGACACGCTTACTCGATCACAATTGGCCTGTCATGACTGCGTTAGGTTGTATTGAAAAACAATACACATTTACTTTTCAAATTTTACATTTTGAAGTGGTTAAAAAAATATTGTCCTGGATTTCAAAAGTAAAATTCAGCTGGGGGTACCAGAAAAAACTGCTTTCTACACAATTTTAAGAAAACTTTGGTGACAATTTCAAATAAACTACTATTTTTTTTAATAATTTTTGTGCCTTTTTTATTTTTTTATTTTTGTGCCTTTAATTTATATATATATATATATATATATATATATATATATATATATATATATATATATATATATATATATTTTTTTTTTTTTTTTTTTTTTTTTTTTAAATCTATTTTATATTCAGACAATTGTAATTTTTTTGAGACAACAGACCTATGTGAATTACTATTATTATTAATTTAATGAAATTGCTATTCAGCACTAAGTATTTATGAATGTATATTTCCATATTTCTCTAAAAATTACATGATAAAATTTGAGACCTAATTAGAAAGTCACTAAATGATAAAAAAATAATCCATATAAACATATATAAATAAAAAAATAAGATAAATAAATTCTAAATTGTATGTATATTACATAGTGTATATATAAAATAATTTTTTTTCATCAATTTACAAGTTGAGTGAGATATTACTTATATATAGGAGATATATGATATTAACTCATCACAAAAAGACAAAAATTAAGCAAAAAAAAGAAAAGAAAAAAAAGAAAAAAAAAGAAAAAAGAAATGCCATTCAGATTCATTTCTTCAGAGCACTTGCAAACCAAAGATGTAAAAGTGCATTTTTTAGGAAAAATTAGTACACAAGTTGAACGAGAACTAATTGATCCCAGTGAACTCGGAGCCTTATTACTAACAAAAGCCAGCAGAACGCTACACAACACGAAGATTATTCAGTTTCTGTACAAACATTGACTCAATGCATCAGTATGAACTCAAACACAGGTTAATGAAAGAGAGTTTTAAGAGTCAGGCACTCTGTCAGATGCTTCCATTATGTCCACGTTGTTTGCTGAAGCAAGGGAGTAGACTGTGTGTTTACACCATATAATAAACGGGGATTTAGGGCCCCTATTGCCAGCGCTCATCTCTCAACACGTAGTGGGGCTGTTCGTGTACTAGAGGGCTCTGCAACTCAATGCTTTTAATCTCTCATTTCTCTCTAGGATTAGAAATAAACGCATCTGTGCTGTTAGCGTGCTCCGGCAAGCCCTCCTCCTCAACATTCCCTTTCCACTGCATTGATATTTTTTGTCAGTTAATCTCCTGTGATAAGCGTTCGCACATGTTCAAGACATCCCTCTCTCAGAGATTTTACACTTTCCTAAGTGTTGTGTGCAAAGGTATGATACACATGAACAAATGCACTAATGCATCTGATAGACAAAATATTTTGACCTTTATGAAAGAAACAAATTAATCTTTTTGCAGCTGCTTTAATCTAAAGAGAATCTAGTGTACAAAAAATTAATTAATTAATAATAATAATAATAATAATAATAATAATAATAATAATAATAATATATATATATATATATATATATATATATATATATATATATATATATATATATATATATATATATATATATATATATATATATATATATATATATGTTTGGAATTTTCTACTTTAGTACACAAATTCATTTCAAATTATATTATCAGCATGACAGTTTGGGTCTAAGTTGTATTGAAAAACAATCCAGTATTACATTACAGATTCTCAAAAGATGCATTAAAAATGGATTAAAAATAAAATCTCAAGATTGTCTTGAATTTCTTGGGTTAAATTCTGTAGTTGTTGCAGAAAAATTGTCTGTCTAAAAATCAAGAATTTTATTCAAGAAAACATTGGCGACAATAAAAAAAAAAAAAAAAGTCTTTATTTTATTTTATTATTCTGTTTATTCGTTTCATTAAAAAGCAGTGCTGGGCGATGATTATTCATGATTAATTGCATCCAAAATAAAAGTTTTTGTGTACATAACGTGTGTGTGTGTACTGTGTATATTTACTGTGTATATATAAATGCACACACATGCAAGTGTATATATAATATGTTTATATATTAAATATATTTATATATAATGTAAATTATATGAACAAATATATATATATATATATTTTCCAACTATATACTGTATGTGTGTTCTTATATATATATATATATATATATAATAAATATACAAAGTACACACATATATTATATAAACAAAAACTTTTGGATGTGATTAGACGTGCTGGTATTCAGTAATGCGATATATCACGATGATGAGTATGCATGATATTGTTATTGTGGGCACTTCAAAATACAGATAATAATTATTTATTACAAATTATTCAGAATTTTGAATGCATTTTAAGAATACTTTTCCCTATCAACTGGTCACAATGCACAACACCGCTGTAAGCTGCGTCAAAGACGTGTGCACTCTGATGAAAACAAGCACGGATGAGAAGCGCATGGCGGAAACTACAGTCTGTGGGCGGAACGCACGAGAGGATGTGGATGAACGTGCACATTCACTCGCTGACAGCAGATGGCGCTGAACAACAAAAAAATGCAGCCGTTACCCAGGAAACCATGTAAACAAAGCAGGTGCTACTTTCTGTTTCTGAAACGTATTTAACCCTTAATCACTCCTTGGGGTCTATCTGACCCCAATGGAATTTTCCTTTATTTTTTAAAAGTGTTCCCTTCATCTCAAGGGCATGAGACTCTGTGACTTTTCCTAAATAATCTATCTAAATATGCACAAAAAATCTGGGCTTGATTTGGTTGTTCTAAAGGTGTGTAAAAAAAAAAATAAAATAGATTTTTTTTTTCATTTCATTTGTCAATGTCAAAAAAAAAAAAAAAAAATCCAGTATAAATCTGAAAATTTCTACATTTAAATAAAGGTCTGGTCCTAGACCATAAACACAAAGTGGAACGAACTTTCTATCTCATACACACACACACACACAAACAAACACAAACACACATGTGTGTGACTGCAACAGAGAGCATTTTTATAGAAATTGGCAAATAAAATCAACAAACTGGCATAAATCTGAAAAATGTCCATACATAAATGAAGGACTAACACTAGAGCACAAAGGCAACATGGAACAAGCATGTTCACTCACACACACACACGCAGGTGTCTGGGGCATTTTTTAGATTTTGACAAATAAAATCAGACATAAATGTACAACAGTGTGAAGGGGTAGACATAACACACCACACACACGCACACACGTGACATAGGTGTCCAGGGCATTTTTTAGATTTTGGCAAATAAAATGCACAGAACATAAATGCATAACAATGTGAAGGGGTAGACATAACACACACACACACACACACACACACACACACACACACACACACACACAGAGAGAGAGAGAGAGACAGAGAGAGAGAGCGAGAGAGAGACATTTCTGCAAATTTATGTAACAATTTGCAAAAGCAGACTATTCAAAAGACATCAGACAACAACAAATTCTAACCTTTGACAAAAATATAGATTTTTTATATATTTTAGAATGTTTAAATATATATTCACAAAATATATATCATAAAGCTGCGAGGAGAAGTTGAAAAATTGACTTGAAACTAGTGCTGTCAATCGATTAAAAAATTTACAGTCCTGGCCTGTGATTAATCGCAAATTTAAAATACTAGGATTTACCTGTAAATGTGTTGAAATAAAGAAATGCATGCCAAACTAGTTTAAGGAAACAGAACCTTTCACACCTCCGCCAGGTATGAGACATAATTATGAGACATATTATTATTTTATCATTATTCTTTTGTTTTTATTCAGCCATTATCAGCCTTTATACTGACAATAAAATGTTTACCAAGCCACATCGCTTCAATCCCAGTATACATTTACCCAACTATTTTCAAAAGTATTTCTAAATAAATACAACAAAACATTTTCTTGCGACCTTACGTGAAGTATTATGACAAAATGCATTAAGAAGAATTGGACCTGTTCTGCAGCTGCATTAGAGCTAACATTAGCATCATGCTTCATTAGACAATTTATGAGATTAATAGTACACTTTTACTCAGAACTCACTTCAAACCACCATCGAGTGTTTGTAATAACTTCCTTTTGTGATCACATGTGGAATTTGGTCGTTTACTGTTGTTAAAATATGCTATTTATAGCCTTTTATATCACTGCACAAATTAGCATAGATGTACACATTCATCTCAAAAAAATCACATACAAACCATATCCTATCGTAATCGTGTGTTTATTATCTTATATAATCTATAGTGGCTGTTGTCATGTTTATTACTGCTGTTAACATGTGCTCTGGCTGAAACTCACGTTGTTTGTGATGTTTACAGCCGCCTCTCTGTTCTTAAGTTGCCAGGGATACATTCCAACTATAATACACATTAGTAAAAGGATCTATTTTAATTTTTATTTGTCTATATACACTTTGGGCGGCCGCGATACATTATAAAAGTAGCCCAAAAAAACCGCAACCCGCAGCTCTGTAATTTTTCCCGCGACTGTATTTTCAAAATAGCCCACTTGTGCCGTTACCCTGGCAACACTGGCTCGCTGTGCCCTCATCACACAATGATAGATAACCTTCCGCGCTGCGATGATGGGAAGAAGTTGGGGTCAAACCTTATCAAACGATTCATTTGCATTAAAAAAATATTAACGCGTTAAAATTTTTAGATTAATCGCATGCGTTAACGTTGACACCCCTACTTGAAACTGAACTGAAAATGAATGAGTCCCTATGGACCTCTGCAGGATATATGTGGTCATTGCACTTTCTTTCTTTAACTGTAATTCCTAAAGTTTTTCCTCTAACCTGCAGATGGCAGTATTCTATCCCTAACACATGGACCAATATCTAGAAACCTTTTATATTTAATTTAAGTGATTTTTTCATAAAAAAAAAATATTTTTTTTCTATAAGTAAATAGGTAAAAAATAAAATAAAAAAATTATATATATATATATATATATATATATATATATATATATATATCTCCACAAAAACACAGCATAAATGCATAGCTGAGAAGTAAATAAAAAATGATATATAGTTTATCATATAAAAAATTTATATTTCCTTATGCAATCGCTCTGTAAAAGTTTGGTGTCTATATGACCCTGAAGAACTTAAGTGTAAAGTCTACTTGGGGAGTGATTAAGGGTTAAATTATTTAAACAGCCATTCAGATTTGTGTATTCACTATGGTGTTCATCACTGCGCCAAATAATTAAATATTTAGACTTAATAGGCTACTTATTTTAAAACTTTTTTACATTTTAATCTGGACTACAACATGCCCTAGATAATGTTTGAAAGTGTTTTGAGTCTTTATTGTTTGGTCACACTTTACATTAGGGCTTCGTTAGTTAACATCAGTTAATTCATTAGTTAACTCCCGATGAAAAAATATTTAAAAACATTCATTAATCTTAGGTAATTCCAATATTTAATAACACGTTGTTAAAATCAAATGTTGCAACAGTGTTATTTAATGAACCCGAGCTAACATGAACTAAGAGTTGTATTTTTTAACAAAGATAAATAACTTCAGTAGCAAATGTAGCTATTGCTCATTGTTAATGTTAATGCATTAACTAAGGTTAACTAATGAGATCTTATTGTAAAGTGATACCTATTGGTCTTTATAATTCTTTTGCACTTTAATCTGTGTAAAATTTTTAACTTTATACACTTTTTGTGCATTGCTTTATTGTATTTAAATGTTGTTATTTTTGTTATAAGAAAAAAAAGTTATTAAACTTGTCATACTGTATTATGACAACACTTTTTGCAACTAAATTTCAATATCGTGATAATACCGTATACCGTGATAAAAGCATTAGCAACTCATCGCAACATGAAAATTCGATACCGGCATATCCCTAGTTGTGATTAATCGCGATTAATCTTTGCCCAGCAAAATAAATAGTTAAAATGGCATTTAATAAAAAGTTTAAATGGCAAACTGCCAAAAATTTCTTCAATTTATCATTAAGTGACGTGACGTGACCAAGTATGGTGACCCATACTCGGAATTTGTGCTCTGCAATTAACACATCCAAAGTGCACACACACAGCAGTGAACACACACACACCGTAAATGGCAGTGGGCAGCCATTTCTGCTGCGGCGCCCGGGGAGCAGTTGGGGGTTCGGCGCTATACACTCACTCCCCCCACTTACAATTCCTGCCGGCCCAAGACTCGAACCCGCAACCTTTAGGTTACGAGTCCGACTCTCTAACCATTAGGCCACGACTTCCCCATCATCAACGCTTCTTTGTCCAAAATGTTTCAAAATCCAAAACTTTTTTTTATTTTTTTTTTATCTCAGATTTTAAAAAAAATGCACTGCAGTTATTAAACAGACATGTCTTGCTCAAGGATATGATGCTGAAAGCTCATGGATCATCGCTTGCGGGATTTGAACCTACAAACTTTTGGTTACTAGCCCAGATCTTTAACCATTAAATTACACCACACCCAAGGAACAGACAAATACTGTTTCTGTGTTTCAGTGCCGGAATCGAGTCTATTTTTGCTTACGCTGAATTAAAGCCATAGTGTATAGTTTTTGATCAAAATTGACCGGATTAACATGAAAAATAACAAATTTCACCATAAAATCAACACTTTCAGCAGTTTCACAATCACTATATGAAAAAATTAAATGCTCAAAACACATCACATCCACAAGTTTTTGCCCAAACTTCAAAGGTCTGTTAAATTAATAAAACTAGAGGTCGTTTGTTAACTTTAAGATTACTTTTTATCATGTAAACTACCTATATACAGCATGTTATTTACATATGTGTGTGGGACAGAGGGGAGGGGGGCACGGTCGCATCGCAGCAGAGTATGCTGGCCATATCATACATCAAAGCACTTGAAAAAATACTAGTAATTTATAGTAAATACTATAGTGTTTTTGAACCATACTATAGTAAAGTACTTGAATTAATTTGTTGTGGTAATTCTATAGTTGCTGTGGTAATATAACAACTATAGCTTAGTAATATAAACAAATTACTTTACCCAATACTGTACTAAGTTTTCTACAACTATAGGGTATATTATACTACAATACACTACAGTTTACTGTAGTAAAAACTAAAGTATACTACAGTACGCTATTTATTACAGTTTATCAGTTCACTATAGATAATACTACTATGCTGTAGCATTCATTAACAAAGTGTTGTAAATACTATAATATATACAGTATAATACACTTTACTGTAGTATGGTTCAAAAACACTATAGTATTTATTATAAATTACTCTAGTATTTTTTCATGTGGGATGGCACACAGTGTTAGAAGGAGAACGCTGGGAAATACGACAGAAATGACGATACTCGTCTATATTGCAGTAGCCTACACAAGCCGCGGTTCAGTTGCGCGCGATAAACGCTGCCAGTGTGAAAGCACAATGGGCGCGCGCTGCTCACGCTCTGCATACGCACCGCTACTGCGCCGCCTCCGCATTGCTTACGCATCCAGTGTGAAACCAGCGTTACACATGTCCTGCAGGCCCATGAACGCCAGTAAGGGTTGAGGAAGGGTTCTGACATCGTGTGTTTGTGGAGTTAGCCGTCTCTGGCCGCTGGGCTTTCAACAGGTGAAATGAGTAGAAATGCAAAAACATGAAATCGGTGCTAAAAGACTAGAGAAAACTGGACTGAAAAGGACTGTGATTTTCCCTTATGTCAAAAACTTCAACATCCACAATGTACTTTTGATTCTGGTGCTATCCCTCTGTTGGAAGTTTGATCTGTATTGTTAAATAAACTGAGATATGTGTGTGCGCAGAGAAGGAGTACACATTGTTCATTTACATATACTACAGAAGTTGGTTGAAAATCGACAAACTTATCCTTTAAATGTGGTTTCTTCTAAAACAAACAAACAAAAAATGGTTTCATCTTGTTCATTCCTACCAACCAATCAGATTTTAGAGTAAGGGGCTTTAATATAATTTCCCTCTCATTTTAGGCAGTTTATGGTTAGGGTTGTGGTTAAGGATATTTTCTTTGAGAGGAATGTTGTTTTAGGACCAACAAAACATTTTGATCCTATTAGCAAAATCAGTCACAATTTCAGAATTTTGCACTGAAGCACTTCTCAGGTTATTATACTTTTACTAATGTGTAAGCATTTTTTAAGCATTAGAGGCACGAATCCCATGCTTTTTGTTGTGATAACAATTGGATATGTAAATATTATATCTCCTCTCTCCCCCATTAAATATAGTAAGAGATCTTAGCCTTCTTGACCATCTAAATAGTAAAAATTCCAGCCCTTTTGGAGAGTGCCAAATGTCAGTGAAAGAAATTCAGTGTTATCCTATGATACTGACACTTGACGCACCTTGATCTTTTGCTGTATGTGTCGAAGGGCATCTGCGGTGCCCATGTCAGCTTCCTCCTGAATACATACAACATCCAACCTCATCTTCACATCCGTCTTCAGGCGCTGATCGGTGCTCAGGGCCTTTTGAACCTCTTTAGTGGTTATGACAATCACCTCTGGAAAAAGAACATAATGATAACACTCAGATGAAACAAGGATTTAACCAAAAGCAAAATACCTTGTGCTCACCATGGCAGCATTTATTTGATCAAAAATATTAAAATTGCAAAACATTATTACAATTTAAAAGAAGTGTTTCTATTTTAATATTTTTTAAAATGGAATTTATTCCCATGATGGCAAAGCTGAATTCTTAGCCATCATTGAGGGTCATATAAACCTTCAGAAATCATTCTTAAGATTTCTTGTAGAAACTGTGATACATTTTTTTTCAGGATCCTTTGATTAATAAAAAGTAAACAAAGAGGATTTTTATATGAAACAGAAATCTTTTGTAACATCATAAATGTCTTTACTGTCACTTTTAATCAATATAATGTGTCGTTGCTGAATACAATCTTACTGTCCAAAAAATTCTGAATGGTAATTTTTAAAATTACGTAAGTGATGACAGTTTAGATGTTGTTTTTGTGGGAAATGGAGAAGATGGTTTTGTTTCACTACACCATTGCTTGAGCACAACACACAATATACCTGTGATACCTCAGACTTATATTAGTCTAATATATTAAAAATATATTAGACAAAACACCTTCAATTGAGTCTTTGTGAACTATTTGTCATATGCCCACTGAGAGAAACTTTCAGCCAACTGGAAGAAGTCTGTCCCAGAATTCTGCGTAAATATTTTCTAACGAAGCAGCTTACTTACCATAGTTTGTGCTAAGACTTGTAAAAGCTAATTGCAGGGTCTTGCTGGCTGGCACTCTGGCTGTTAACAGGACAGACTGTGCCACACATAAAGGTGCATACTGTACTGCTGGGCAGGCAAAGGGCCATACCCACAAACTCCACAACAGCTGGATCGCAAGGTTAGTCAATACAGCTAGGTGTGAACAATAAACATTTAATTATCATGAAGGCATTAAACACAAATACTCAAAAAGGTACACGTCCCCTACTGGCACTCAAATGTGGTGAAGCAATGAAGTGAACACAGGACTCTAAGTTAACGGTTTGGATTTATTTGCACAAAAAAAAAAACACCCTTATTTTAATTTTTCAAGGTATATGGGGCTTTCCTGCATTCTAGCATAAAATTCTATAATAAATAAATAAAATGCACATTTTAAACTGCATTTATATATGAATATGTATTTATATTTTCATATATAATATATATATAATTTAGGAATTAAAAATTAAACTTTTTTTTTTAAACAGTTAGTATTTGGCCCAAAACAATTTTTAAGGGTGGGCCTGCTAAAGGTCTCCTGTTTCTAAGCTATGTGGAGGAAAGCTGGCCTAAAACATAAGGCACTCTGCCATTTATCCTCAAGTACTAGACTGCAGTTGATTTATTACAGAGTTGAAATGATCCAACATTAGTTGTCTGGGGTGCATTTGACTCTATGTAATTGAATCTTGGCTTAACTTCATTTGTCTTTTACCAGTCTAGTTTGTCAACTAGGCAATACATCCAACTCAACAATTTGAACGTATAAATTTAGGACACTTAGTCATCCCTCATATTTATTTATATATACTGATGATGTACAGCCTTATAAAGCATAATACGCTGTCAAAATATGAAAACTGCAAAATCTAGTTGGTTTTATCCAGCTCCTGTTCCCTGACAAAAAAAAAAAAAAAAAAGGGTCTTGACACTAAAAATGAGAAGCAGCATGCTGGTCTGTGCGGGTGGCTTTCACATGGAAACCATGGCATTAGAGTACATCAATTGTAAAAACGGCCCTACCTTTCCTATTTAGGAAATAAGGACTTTATTAGTTCAATTTAAGCAGCCTGCACAAATTATTACCACCTGCAGTTTAAATGTGTTGTAAGCAATTTCAGCTGTTTTGTTAACTTCCACCACACACACCCACTCTCCAAAACCCACCCCCAAAGACATGTCATCCAAACCCATGTCAGCAAACCCATGCAAAGTGATTCACAGACAGTGAGTTTCTGATTGGATATACAAGCATGAGTCTGCCCTCAACGGTTTTGGGTTTGTTGTTTACAGACCAAGACTGCCAGAGAGAATGTTTTCTTGGGACACTTATTTCAGTGATATCTGTCAGGCAGACTGTGACTGCATCAGTTCATTTCCTCATTATCTTGATTTAACTAGGGTAAGCATGGAAGCATACAAGTATATTCTAGAAAGCAGGCAACATAATTCTTTAACAATATACCAGTCATAACTAATAATGTAAAAATGATTAAAAATAAGCTTCATTTGCATATCACCTTTCTCACAAGAAACGCAGCATAAAGTGCTTTACAAATAAATAAATAGCATTACAATAAGCATCTAAAACCAGGTAAAAGACCATACTATAAAATAAGATCAAAGATAAAATTCACTTTATAATGATAATAAAAGAATATTAAAAAAAATCAATATACATAAAATTCATAAGAAAAAAATGGAAATTAAATAACAAATGTATTAATTGCCTCTTAATAAAATTAAATAAAAATATTAAAAATACTGCAGTATAGACCAGTGTTATTTTAGTACCATCGCGATACTATTATAGCTTTAATTAATATTTTGAATCAGTTTTCTTTTTCATTTAAATTTTTTTTAAGTTTATTAAAAGTATTAAAAGTTTATACATAGAAAAAATGTCATTTGAAATCATATATATATATATATAATGTAATTTTTTTTTTTTTTCTATGGTTTATGGTATATTTTCTATGGTTTACTATAATAACCGTGAAAAAGACAGAACACTTCAGAAACTGAACTAGCTGACATGCATTCCATTAAATTGAATTTAGCACTTTTATTTAATTAAACAATTTTTTTGTCCTCTCAACAGAAAAAGCCAATTTCTACTCCCATTTGGCACTCAGCAAACATTACAAAATGACCAAAACACTGAGCAGCATTAGAAACAGCCATCAAACAAACTTCAGTGATTTGTAACAAATGAAAACAGAAACGAAATAAGTCTATAAATGTCTACATCAGAATATATTAACACTAAATATCTGAAAACAAAAACACCAACTTTTCTAAAAGAACAAAATGTCACTTTTAATGAACTTTATTTCTGATATGACGGTATGTTTACCTTCAAATCCCACTCTCTCCAGCAGGTTGAGGGGGTACCAGATGAGGGGTCTGTTGCCCACAGGCAGCAGAGGTTTGGGGGTGTTATAGGTGAGATCCATCATCCTGGAGCCTCCACCTGCTGCCATCAGCACCGCCTGCAGCTCCATCCCTAACACCTGCAGGACCAAACAAACAACACATTCACAACAGCTCTCACAACAAAACATTCAACTAGACTGACAGACAGAACCTTGTGTTCAACATGCTTTTCAAAACATTACTCCTGAAAGGACTCTTATTTCATCATCTACATTACGTCAACTGAGACGCATTGCAAAACATAAGCGCTTCTGACGCTGATTTATTAACGTTTAAACAAGTTTAGAAACACACAAACTTGTCTTACCTGTATTGCTCGTCCAAATGTTTATAATTTGTAAAGTATCGAGTCCGTGCACGTGAAAATCTGCAGCTCTGTAGCAGACGCTCATGTGGATCAGTCTGTCACCAGACTCGCTATCTTCAAACACTTTCTGCTAAAACCGAGAAAATCTACTTAAACACAAAGAATACGAATAACTAAAAATCCTCTGAATACTTTATCTGTAGTAGTCTACAATAACTGACCAGATATTTCGAGATAATGACATAAAACCGCTACTTGTAAATGGGTCGTGCGGAAATCAAGACCAGTAACTTTGGTTCCGCGCAGAGAATTATTTCCTCTATTGACGCGCAGAATGAGAAAGCGTCACTTCAAATTTTCTTTTTATTTATTTATTTATCTAGCTAAATTGTATATATACAAATATGCTTTGAATTTATGATTTTATTTATATATTAATGCATTTTTTTATTTTATACAACAGTAAACAGCAGTAAGCCTTTTTGTTTTTGTTGTTAAATGTAAAAGCAAAAAGGCATTTAGAGGAAAATATTTTTTTGTAACCTGTGTTACTCCTGCTTTTTTGTTTGAGTTTATGCAGGCAGCACAGTCGGGCGGCAAAAAGGACAGAGATTTTAGTTTATCTTTTGGGCATTCGTTTGGAATTATTGTACTCATATTAACAAGTTATCACCCCTAGTTATTCTAGATCTTGACAGGGTGCAGTGCCCCCTGTCAACAAGCTTGATGACAGGGGGCACTACAGCAAACAATTTTGGGTGAAATGTGTAGTTTGTCCTGTAAACTATATGTATATAAAAAGAAAAAAATCACCAGCTGCTAAATTCAAATCTGCGTTCGCTGGCTGGCACAGAGCCAGAAGTACGCACGTTTTTAAAGCGCTGAGCATTATAACCAATCACATACGATTCTGTTGAGCTTGTGAATGCAAGGACCAATCAGAGGCGTTCAGATGAGTCATCGCTGAAACACGCTGTTTCATCACCGCGCGCGCTGGCTGACTGAATTCTAATTCTCTCATCAGAAACAACAAAGTGAAGAAATAAGAATGTAAGTAAGATATTAATTTCACAGTGTAAACAGCTTTAGAGATTATTATGGCAGTTTTTGAGAGTGCTTGAACTCGCTGGACTGAAGTGAAATGTTCTTTGATATTCTAAACGTTCTTTGCTCTCTTCTTCTTATACACTGAAAATGTTATAATTAGTAACTTACAATGTTTTTATTAAATTCACATTAAATACAAAGTCAGTCATATTAAAAGTATTTTATGGCATGACACCCATATCTGATACTTAAGTAAAAAGACGGGCTTTTATGTGTAGTTAATAGATTACAGTATTAGGCTACTTTGCCCATCGCCCATTATAGACCAAATAACAATCTATAAAGATGCAAAATGCATTTACTTACACATATTTGAGAATCGAGATATTTCATGATATATTTTAGGGATATATCGAATAAAAAAATTAAATAAATAAATAAAACCCCTGCTGAAAAAAACAATAGACACCATTACAAAATTAGTAATGGTTTTACTGGTTATAATGGGTCTTGTATTGGTTTTACTGGAAACTGTAATGGACCCTGTTGGTCTCTACTGGTAATTGGTTGCCTTCTGTTGGTGGCTTGTTAAAACCAATAAATCCTAATGGAATATGTCCTAAAACACACAACAGAAAACGTCTCCGGTTACTATCCTAACCTCGGTTCCCTGAGAGCGGGAACGAGACATCACAAAACCATTTTTTAATGGTTAAATGTTGATGGTTTGTAATGGTATTTGTAGTGTAAACCATTAAAAATATCTGTGATGGTTTTATTGTTTTTTTTAGTTTATTTATTTTATTTTATTTTTTTTCAGTGGGGACAGAAGCCTATATCAGTTATACAGTGGTATTGTGGCTGCTGTGTGTCACATGACAAGCATGAGAGCCCCCCCTTTACTCGTGCCCCCTCAAAAATAATGAGTGCATGATGCCCCTGACACTACAATACTAAATTATTTGTTAAATAAATGAAACATGATGAAATATTTAATTTAGTTGAAATTGTTAAAGATAACTTCCAGAGATTGCAGCAATACATGACATGGTGAAAAAGGACTGGATGAATAATACTTAAAGTAGGTTAAGATGAATTTAAAAATTGTGCCCCCTAAAAGCAGAAGTGGCCCCAGTTACTGTGGTCTAGAACCGCCCCTGGTCGCAACAACCCAGCGTTTGTAATATTTTGCATTCTCTTCAGGTGAGAGTTCTCAGTGCCGCCGACTTGCATTTCTTTGGTCAAATATAAGTTTGTGTATGTTTTATTTAATCTATAAAACAGTTTCTTTGCTGTAAATCATTTTATCTTATGCAAAGCAAACCAAGTCACCTACACGAGCCGCATCGGTCTTTTCGCGACGATTAAATGTTTAATTTTTACTTCTAAAATGCTTGTTAAATGAGTTTAAATGTAAGAAATGTTTTATACATGTTTAAACGGTAAAATATGTTGTATTAAGAATTGTATTTAACGAAAATAAAGGCATTTAGGCTAAAGAAAGAATGAAAGAAAGAGAGAAGGAAGTCACAAAAGTCAAAATAAATGAAAAACTAAAACGAAACGAAACCAACAGTAGTTATTGAGCACCTAACTAATAAATAAAAATAGGCTGAATCAAAAATAAATAATCGCTTTAATCTCAGCAGGCTTTAATTTTGTGTGGCTAGAGTGTCAATAAACTTAAATTAAAATGTCTTTGGTCTGTGCTCTGGAAGTTTTCTATTAATTCTGCTAAACTTTTATTACTAAAACTAAAAACTGAAACTAAACTGTAAAAAAATAAATAGAAATCTGTTCACAAAATAAAAACTAAACTAAAATTAACCAAATCATTAATGAAACTAATAAAAACGATACTGAATTTTATAGCTTATTCAAATTAAGCCCTGGCTACGAATAGCTTGGCACACTATCGACGGGATTTCGACTGTAGGAGCACGGCTTGAGAAGATTTCTATGTCTCTTATTGAAAATGAACTACTGAGACTTGTGCTTTCCGCGTTCAGCGTTTATGTCGAGCTGCTCAACGGGAATTCTCCCAAATTTTCCCATGGCCACTTCAGGCCTCTACATACACTTAATTTGCGTTTGCAGCTATACTATGTGTGTGTGTGTGTGTGTGTGTGTGTGTGTGTGTGTGTGTTGCAGTAGGAAAAATATATAGGCCTATATAGTAATCAGAAAACATGCATGTCTGCTTTTTTTTTTGAATTCAGTTGTATCATTAAACAAAATCTCCAGTCTTCCACATGCGTCTGAAAGATCGTGTTGAATTGTGAGAGTGAAGTGGGGGTGGCACGCAGGTTTTGCCTAGAGCGGCAGTTGAGCTTGCGCCGGCCCTGAGTTTATGCATTGGCTGTTTTTTATTCTTTCATTTTCATATTTTATTGTTTGTATAATTTGCTTAACATAATTTGTTGTTCATTACCTACATTATGTATTTTTAATTTACTTTTTCTTGGTATTTTTTATGTTTTATTTTATTTTAATGTGGATATCTGAGGAGTTTGAGAAGGGGTTGTAAAATGTATTTATGTTTAAAGTAATACGAATATGACATGCTAAGTAGCCTATTGAAATTTTAAAATATGGTTTATAACAATACAACATATAATTTTACACGTAATGAAATATATCATTAATACAGCTTACATTACATTGGCCAATTCATTTTCCAGTTTCATAGCATCCAACATCACTTAAAAAATATAATACCCACAATAAATTGCTGTAATGTGGTATTACTCACCACTGTCATCAAAAAATAAATGACATAAACTGACAGAGAGAAAGTTGAATGTTTCTCAGAGAGTTTCAGTGTCCCATATTGATTTATTATGGTTTAAATCAGCAACAACAACTGTTAGTAACTATTTTGGCAGAATAGTTAGGCTACCATGTTACAATTTTGTAATAGATTTTTCCTTCCCACATCAACAATTCTCCCTTTTTCTAAAGTTCACTTGCAACCAAGTGTATTAAGAATACGTCCAGTTTCACAGTCAAAATTTAAAGTCTTCTCTCAAGCCCAGTTCTCTCCACCCATGCAGATCCCCTCAGTCAACAGGCATGGCCCAAACCCCAATTCACAGACCTCCGATGTAACAGCAAATTGAACTCTGGGAATGTGGCTTAGCTTTGTTTTCTCTGGACAGGAGATGAGCTTCATTGGTCGCTGCCTGCAGAAGAAACGTTGGAATAACAGGGCAGGCTGCCTCCACTAGAAAAAAAGCAAAAAGAAAGTTAAAGCAAAGGAAATATTGATGTTAAAGCTCTAAGTTTGTGTGATGAATTCACACCTTTGCTATGTTTCCTATCACCAACTGTTTGTGATTCACACTCTCCGAAATCTTTGGCCACCTTATCTTTTCTTCTTTTGTAAAGTGAAGCAACATTTTTAAAGGATAACCCGAGAAATCTCATATGGATTACATGACCCAAGTTTAACATTTGGTGTACTGCCTGAACGGACCGCTGCAATTTCTGTGGGGTCATGTTAAATGATCACAAACAGAGAGCAAAAACAAGCAATCTCATTTACATTTTTATGTCCAGCTAAGCAAGCAAATCTGCTTTTCGTTTGGTCTTTGCGAGGGAAATGATCCTAAATGTTGGTGATGTGCATCATTGAAACTAGATTGGTTAAAGCAGATGTGCACAATACAAATTAAGCCCAAACATTGCTACATCAAATTCTACTGAAACATGTTCAGATGCTGTTCTATAGACCCAATAAAGCCTTAAATGGCTTATTACTGTTGTAAAATGGCAGCAATAATGTGAAGAAGAAGAACTAAAACAATTAAAAAGTAGGTTATACTTAACAAACATTGGTGATAAAAACACAATACTAGTCAAACTCAAACTATAAAATACATGCAGATTAAAGCTAAAAAGCCTGAATTTCAGTATTTGACCGTTACTTTTTACAAATTTCAAAGTGAAGGTCAAGGGGTTCATTTTAACATCCATGCAATCTGGCAAACATCATTTCTGAAATCCAGCCATAAGAGTTTTAATGTTCTGTTCTAATATCTCTGATTCATCTTTATTTACAAGCTGTTCACTACATACAGATGGCAATATTTTTGTCATTACAGCAGCGGGCTCTGGTTCAAGAAAAGACGGTAATAAAAGTCAGTCCAGGCCACTGACACTTCTCTAGTGATTATCTGCTCTTTTACAGCACGAACCTGTGACCATGACAAACTCTGGAGGGCTTAAGACTAAAGGTAGACATGATTGTGCTAATGATGGCATGGAGGGATGGAGCACAGAGAGGAAATGTGGCACAGGTGTTGCATTATGGAACACAGTTCTTGATGAGTGATATTTGAGATGAACATGCACAAAAATTTTCATAAAACCTTTTAGATGCAATCTGATTCGAAATAAACTTAGTAACACATATACATGATTAAGAACATTTTAAAAAGGTCAAATAGTAACTTTAACTTCATATATATATTAAAATTGATATTTATTTATTTTATACACACACACGCACATATATGATTACACTATTCCATGGCTAAAATGCAGCTAATAAAACTGGATGTCTTGTTGATTATATGATTTCAATGTGCATTCAGGTGTAAAATTAGAAAAGTTGTG
Source organism: Spinibarbus caldwelli (assembly GCA_039654775.1). Classification (NCBI taxonomy): domain Eukaryota; kingdom Metazoa; phylum Chordata; class Actinopteri; order Cypriniformes; family Cyprinidae; genus Spinibarbus; species Spinibarbus caldwelli. The sequence goes on from CM077235.1 coordinate 23,302,132, forward strand.
ACAAATCCACTAAGCATTTTATTATCAAGATAACTGATCCTGACAATTTGCCATTGGAGCAGTCAACATAAAGACTTTCCAGCAGGATAATGAGTCCAGATAGATAGAACCAAAGCAGAGTCATAAGGCTACCACAGACTTGAAGCTCTGCCTCGATTTCCTCTGATTTCCTATTCCTGGCCATCGCAGCTCTTGTAAATCATTCTCAATTCCCTTAAACAAGCCAGTTGGATTAGGTTGGTTTAGATCATAAACATTTGCAGGGCCAGACCACCCAGGGAGTGAGACTCAGGCCTGACCGCTGCCTCGCTGCGAGCCACGGCCAGGCCGAAAGCACAACACGCTCAGTGTGGTTTGTGTTTGCGGCACTTCCTGGACAGAGAGAGAGAGCGACAGAGAGAAAGAGTGAGAGAGAGGGCCCCATCTGCCTTGGAAACAAAAACATCCCCCCCCCCACCCCGCCACCCCCCCCCCCCCCCCCACCCACCAACTTATTCACAGTCAGCCACCGATAGACTGTGACATAGATAAACACACTGGGCTCCACGGGCTCCATACTCCTCTGTCCTGTGTGTTTCAGAAAGCCCTTTTTCATTCACTGCTCCTGTGGAAAAAAAGAAATCTGCCATTCACAAGGCTTTACAGGATGGCTTCACAGACATAATAATGCATGTGGAAACAGAAAAGGATTCTTGTTATGACAAGTGAAGGAACAGAAAAACATTTTGTGTTGTTTACTTGAGAGATTAAGGATTACTATGGTGTGGTCTCAAGTATGGTGTCCAAGTGAGGCATTGCTGCACTCAAAGTATTGTGTTAAAGGACCTGAGGAATTAGCCTAGAGTTTGACAGAGTCTGGGCACATGGTTTTCATTAATGCACAATTGGACTCTGCTGTAGTAGGTCTCCCAGTGAGTGCTAGTTGACATGGAGGTTGAACTGTGAGAATACACATTCACAGTCCCATTAGCAACTGATAATGGCGCATAAATCACAACCGTTCGGTTAGTTTCACGCCGAACTGCAGCACTGTCTAGTGGTGAAGGTATTTATGGTTGCTCGTTTGTAAATGACGATGAGCAAAAAGACTTATAGGTCCGAATGGCGTGGATGTGTTTGTGAAATTATAAATCTAGGATTTTTCTTTTTTACATGCAATTTGCATGCAATCAACTTGTCTATGCAAAAATAAAAATATCAATCGAAATAAAAGTTCTTTATTAGCATCTATGGTTCCATGAAGAACATCCTTGGAATCTTTCCATTGCACAACAGTTTCTTCATAGCAGAAAGTTGTTTTTTTTTTTTTATTTAGGAAAGGAAAAAATTGTTATTTTAAGAAGTGTTCTCTGAAAAGCTCTTTGGGAAATGACTGCAAAACCCCTTTTATTTTATATGCAAAAATGTGTTCATTATATTATTATTTGTTCATTGTGATTATTGGTGTTTGTGTATGTCTCACATAGCAGCTTTTATGATCTTCCAGCTGCAAAAAGGAATAAGAAACCATTTTAAAAGGGATGATCTAATCTTTCATTGTTAGGAGCTTTTTAGTGCTGCCTGAAGATATCAACAAATCTTTTCAAAAACATCTATTAAATTCAAACTGTTTTGATCACAATAGTGCAATATTCATATATTTTACAATGTCTGATGGTGATAACAAGAGCTGAAAATGAATGGGTAGTGCTGTATATGGCAACTGTTGGAATGGATGTCCCACCTAGCGAGCAAGTCAGGTTTTTGAAAGATGCAACACCTCTTGAAACACAATGCTTGCAAACTGTTCTGGAGTGTTTACCAAGCCCCACACATGACATGCATGGAAAAAAAATAATGAAATACTGTGGCAATGAATTTGTTCCCATGACTTATTCATTTGTTCCATTGTTTTAGTAAAATCATTGCCATGATTTATATAAATTAGAGAACAAATTAGTACAACTTGAGGGAACGAATTAATGTGTTGACTTTGTGGGAACAAACACTTAACTAACATATAAATTTTTTTCCCGCATGTCATGTGCAGCAGTCATCTAAAGTCTTTTCACCTTCCAAGCACTGGTTAGGCCTACATGTATGCATATTGCTTAAATAATGGAAACTGGTACCAAGTGAACAGTTTTTTTAAGAGTATTTGGAAATGGAATCTTAAGTCATCCTTTTATTAAATGCCTGATTTTTTTAATAACTCTGAAAATTCCAAAATTATATTTTGTGTTATCAAATATAGCCTACATTTGTCAGTGTAAGGATTGACAGGTGTGATCACAAACTCTCCAGTTCACACTGCTTTACATGCAGTATTCAAGTAGCTATTTGAATCGAAAGAGTGAATAACCGATGCCAATCCCCTCATGCGGAATCACCACAGAAGGCTGCTTGGTTTGAAAATGATTTCTGTGTGAGCTTCATTCATTGCTCTTTACAGTAGATAATGGACCTTTTTTGCCAGCAAAATTTCACAAATGTCACCGCACTTTAAACTGATTGGATCAGCTCCAGTGGAAGACAGTGACTGGATCTGAACATTCAGACATACAGCTCATATCTTTGTTGCTGTAAGATACTGAATCCACACGTGAAAAAACATGAAAAACATAATGACTCAGATTATATTAAGTGACAGAGAGCTTGTTCCATTGACACAGAAAATATGGTTGTGAGTCTTGCAAATGTTCAAGTGTGAGTGTAAAAATTGTACTCCAGCATTTAAAATGGTTTTGTTATTTGTTGATTTGAAGCAATTTGTCGAGTAGCTCTTTATAGTGGTTATATTGCTCTTACAGGATTCATTAATGCTGGTATCACATGCTGAAAGACTGTGCTCCCCAGAGATTTGTAATTTGTGATAACTGCACCAGCAGTCATCATTAACTCACTGGCTTTAAACACAGGATTTGCAGGGTGACAGTTCATAAAACCCTTCAGATTTCTTGTAAAACTCATGTAGACCATTCTACACTCTGACATTGGTCCGGCTTTAGGGTGGCACATCCCAGTTCTGAGCTATAGGCCAGTCTGGAAGGCCGCTCCCTTCCGGAGCTGGGGCCCCTTCGAGTGCCAGGCTCCCTGTGCTAGGTGAGCGTCTGTGGCAGGGTTTTGACTGTTTTACATGCTGTCTGGGCTTGGCTTGCCTCATATACTTGGTTAATGATTGCTATAACTCCTAATTGTGGCCAGCGTCCAGGCAGAAAGTCACAGCCCAGCCCTGGATAATGAAAGAGAGGCAGGCATAGGGAGAAATGGAGGAAAAAAACTACAATTAAGACACAGATTATGGGTACTTAATCTTAAGATTAATGGTGTGAATAATAAAAATTGGAATAATGTTATGAGTTTTACTTTTGTAAAGACTAATTGTGTTGTAATCAATTCTAAAATGGTTCCCATCACCCCCATTTTTCCGTTGTTTGTTGCTCTTTGTTTGGAAAGAATTAATAAAATGGTTTTGGCGAGAGAACAAGCTATGGAAACATCACACAGGCATATTCATACAGGCCTCCTATATGATCAGATCTATAGCTATATAATATACACATATAAACTATCATATACTGTATTATAACAGAAACTGAGAACACTGATATAGGTACAATTAATTAACTGCAGTTCATTTTTTTAATTGCAGAACTTTCATTACATTAAATTGTTTTAGTATATTCATAATAATATAATAATCAATTATGTTATATATTATTATATACTATTATGTATTATTTTAAATCAATCAATCAATCAATAAATAAATCATCCTGTGGGCCCCTAGTGGGCCCTGGCTCTCTCGTTGAGAATGGTTTATTATTATGGTTTATTTTATTTATTTATTTATTTTTTTAATTTTGTTAAAAATGTCTTTAATTTAAAAAAAAAAAAGTAAAAATATTATTATATTATTTTTAATTGTAAATAATTGTAAATAATAAATAATAAAAGTATTTTTATAAATAATTTCTCTTTATTGTCACAGTATGATGTCTTCTGTCTTTTTGTTGTCTCAAACTATTGAAAACATCACATGAATCTTCATGAGACAAAAACTCTCATCCTTTACATTATACTGCACTTTACCCTGTACATTATGCAGTGTTGGGAAGGTTACTTTGGAAATGAAAAAGGTTACAGATTACAATTGACCCTATTTAAAATGTAATAAGTAGTGTAACTATTTCAATTATTTTATTAAAGTAATGCAATTGATTACATTTCTTGTTAATCATTTACACACGTTTAAAGCAGACAGGGTTAACCTTACAGTAATACTTAACACTGATTACTGTCAGACTTTGAAAATCCTTCATCACTTGATTCTAATAATTTAATTTTAAAGCACAGCTACCACAAAATCAGACTTTAGCACCTCTTTTTACTTTGAGGTTAAATACAGATTTAAAATCACAACAAGAAATAGTTTAATAGCTATGGTAATATTTTTGAAATCAAATCTTTGCATAGCTATGACAGGAAACACCGGCATCTAACAATGCCTTGGAAAAAACAGTTGATCTTAAAAAATAAAGCATATGCATCAACCCAAATAGGAAATAAAACAGTTATTGAATAAGCATGTGTCCTATTCTCCTAAAACATTGGTGTCAATGCAATTTGGGAAAGAAATCAATTAAATCTGTATGTGTGTGTGTGTGTGTGTGTGAAAATGTTAGATGTAACACCCTATTTATAATCATTAACAATTTCACAAGTAACTGTAATTTAATTACACATTTTTTTTCTCAGTAACTGTAACAGATTACAATTACATTTATTTTCTAATAAGGTTACATGTAACTTATTACTCCCCAACATTGACATCATGTACTTAATTATTAATACAAAAAGAACATTTTTATTTTTAATTTTTTTTCCAACATTATTTACTTGATCTAAAAATCAGCTTTTACTGCACACATCAGTCCGCCTGGTTGCTGTGATCTCTGTGTGTGTCTGCTTTGCCTGTGTCCACCCCAAACCCATCGGTCTGTGAGGTCTGTGACCACACATGCTCCCCACGCCGCTTCAAACATCCCCGCTGTCTCCAACGCCATGCCCACACTATCTCTCTGCTCGTGGGGAGCCTGCCTCCAGGCACCAAACACCGGGACTTTCTTGAGAAAAATGAGCGTTATATATCTCGCAGTGGCTCATTACGTTTGGGGAATTTTCTGTTAATTATGATCGAGGCACATCTAAGCAGTGTTTAATCACTATTTTATGGCCAACTTGTCATAGTTGAAGTGATATCTTCTTCCCACAGTGGCTGATGAGGCAGTCGCTGTTCATTGGTGGTTGACTCACGTCTATGCGTAATTGTGCCCGTTTTATCCAGCTGGACTTAGTCCATCTTTCAGACCGAGCTAAATCTGGAAGAAAAAAGAAAGCTTTGAGTAGATTTATAAAGGTATGATTTATTCTTGGATGACAAGACAGGGAATAGCTTGCAGATTGCACGCCAAACACAATGGACTTAATACTAGTGTGGTTTTGTGATGAATTTTCGATGTGTGGTTTGAGTTTTGTTGTATCAATAGAGCATCTTTCACCTGCCCGGATAATAATGCGTCTGTAATGAATTACTCAACATGCTTGGATCTGAACGTGGAAGATGAATGAGGAAGACACTATGTAATGATGACAGGTATTATGACGCCCCTCATCGACAATAATTATAGATTTGCCGTTCTGTATTTTTGAATGTCGAGTGCCTCCAGGCAAAATGCTGGTATTTTGTCCCAAACGCACTGAAGGGCTTGTGATTCTCTCTCGTCGTAATTAGACCAATGAGTGTCAGACAAGTCCTCTGTGTCTCATTGTGGTTTGATGGAGATTTCTTCTGCGGGCACTGTAAGCGAGCTGTCAGACTCAGACACCCAGCTGGCTGTCCTGAGAAATTTACTCGGTGGCCTCTGGGCTGATATCTGGCAGCATCTCCTCCATTCTCAGAGAATTCCTCATTCTCCCTGCAGCGGCTGCCAGGCTCGGAACGCTGTCGGAAACGCTGCGGCTTTGGCTGAGCACTGTGTGAGGTCCACCTTCACTGTGCGAGCAGTCTGCTGGCAGAACAAATATGGGTGGGACTTCTTGCCACACACACGGACGCACACACAAACACACATCCCACACACACACAAGCAGAGGCTTTCTCAAATCACACTTTAGGATTTCATTTACTAGGCTAATGAGGCCAGGGCTCTGACTGAGTCACGGCTAAACTGTCTATACTCTGCTGTGAACCAAACGCTCCTCTTCCTATTGCTGTGGAACATGTGTTCAACCCTTTTTTTGGTTATGGATTATGTATTTTAAAGGTTACATTCAGGCTCATTTTTGATCTTAAATCAAAACTGACCAAAAAAAATTGAATTTCTTAAGCCATGTTCCCTAATTTATTGTCAGTGACTGGTCATTTAGATTTTTATTTATCAGACGTTTTATTCAAAGTGAATTACAGTGCATTTAAAGTATATATTTGATCAATTTATGCATTCCCTGGGAATCAAACATGTGACTTTGGCGTTTTTAGCAATTAGCAGCAAGCTCCACCGTTTGAGCTATAGGAAGAGATATTTTAGTTAATGTATTTAAAAAAATGACTTTGTAATCTTTAGTTAAAATGTAACTTGCTGTTTCTTTCATATTATTAGTATTATCATTATTATTATTATTAAAAACTAGTTTTTTTTTTCTCTCTGAAATGTCTTTCAAAACTTTCTGAAATGAAATTCCTCTGATGACTCACTCAGGCCATTATTGGATAATGTTGTCGATTAGTCATTTCTGGCTCTATGCTGCTAAATAACAGTCACTTTTCACAGTTCAGTCAATTCTAATGCCTCGCTGTATATGATTTTTCAGTCGATCAATCTATTGTTTATTTTTCGATTAGTCGATTAATTCAGCAAATATTTTCCCAATAAATCTATTGATTGTTTTCTGATTAGTCAGGTAATCTGTTGGTTAACTTCCCAAAGAATAATAACCGTAACATTTTTTTTTTTTTTTTTTTTGAATAAAAATACTTTATAAATAAAAAACTTAAAACATAACACAAAATTCCCAACATAAAAAAACAAAGTTCAAGGTTTTGGGGATAAAGTTTCATTTTCATTCTTACTTTGTGAAGCATCCACACAAATTGATATCATTGAATACACTGACATGTTGTTCTGGCCTGGAGCATTGCTAAACTCTTTTTACCAGGGCATGAGCAGCAGTGAAATAGAGTACAATGCAATATTACGTAAAAATCCTTATATATCAATGGGATTGACATATACCGACCTGAGAATTTTTTTTCTTATAATATTTCAGCAATCAAATGACAAGTCGTGTGCTTTCTCTCAGCTGTTTAGAATCAGAACTAGGGATGCCAGATTCGCAAATGAATCATTTTTTGATCTAATTGATCAAACAGCTTTGCAAAAAGGTCCAATTAAGTTTGATTCATTCAGACAGTTCACTCATGCTCTGAATTGTTTGCAGTGGTTTCTCGCACTGACATAGTAACAGGATATTTTATAAGACAGAAAACAAAAAGAGTTCTGGATGAGGTGAATATTACCTACAATCCATTGCAGGCATCGTAGTTTTCTAAGGTTTGTCAATGACAAAGTTCTTTATTGCTTGTACAACTGGTAAAGACAATTCGGTAACACTTTAGAAAAGGGAACACATATTCACTATTAACTAAGAGTTTCCCCTTAACAAGTTCCTAATTTGCTGCTTGTTAATAGTATGGTAGTTGTTAAGTTTAGGTGTGGGGTTGGATTAAGGGATCTAGAATATGGCATTATTATGTGCTTTATAAGTACTAATAAGCAGCCAATATACTAGTAATATGCATGCTAATAAGCAACTAGTTAATAGTGAGAATTGATCCTTAAACTAGTGTTACCGACAGTGTTACCGACAATTTTATCCATTTATATCCAAAACAGTATTAAAAAGAGTATCAAAATATGGACACACTTTTTTTGTGTACTGATGAAAGGCTAGAAAAAAAAATGCCTCTGGTTCTGTTGGCTTTACCCTGAAATGCATTATGGAAGCAAAATGAGTTACGAATGAGATTTCATATCTGCTTCAAGCAAAATAATGCTATTCATATTGCTATTATATTGAATAATGCTATTCAATGCTATTCCATAAACTTATATTTGAACCAATGTTTAACTGCAGACCTCTTTTACATATACCTGAGCAAATATTTTATGAGACGTCTTCAGTGTAAACGCACAGGGTGATGTTTGAAAAGCATCTCAGAATGACGCGCATCTTAAAATAATCATACCCAAACTGTAGTAAAGCCACCCAAGCAATGTTTTCATGTTTTCACTATGGTCGTTCACCTTCATGTTTATTATTGTGTTCAGGTGCAGTACAATGTCCCCGGAAGACTATTTGAGATGGAACCATTTAAGTTTCTTTTGAAATAAATGTTTACAGCATTCCAAACATTTTGTGTGAGAGACAGTATGTGTGGTCCTGTCGGCACCTAGTGAGAGGTGATGTCTTGTAAAGGTGTGTTTCTGTGCGCCTGCTTATTTTACCTGTGTGTGGTTACGCGTGTGTATTTGGGAGAGAGAGAACTATGTCTGAGTCTTTGTGTGTGGGAGGATGTCTGCATGTGTGAGTCCCATAACTTTTTAACCAAAGTTTACACACACACACACACACACACACACACACACACACACACACACACACACACGTGCAATTAAAAAAAGGGGGACAAAACATCTGTTTTAGCACTTGTACAATTGTGCACACTTACATTCTTTTATTTTAAGTGTTCAGTTTTACAAGCAAGAAAGAAAGTGAAAGAAAAAAACTGAAGAATTGCATACTGCTGAGAACCTTGTTACGTTTAATTTTAGTAAGAATACATTTTCAACATTGTGGCTATTTATTTATATAAACAGATTGCTTGCATGTATGGAAAAGTAAGAAGGTTCCACTGAGACCGTAAAAGCAACACCATAAAATGTGTGGAAGCAATTGTGTGAATTAGGAGACTTTTATTACACAAAAAGGAAAAATTGCCAAGTTCCAATGAAGCATCTTGTCCAACTCTGCTTCGGTAGCAATTTTGATGATTTTCTGTTTCTGTTTGCCACTTGGTGGTCAGTTTGCGTATTGCATAAGAAGCAAACAGGTTGTGATCTCCACCAGGTTCAAGGGTCTGCTCGCACAGGGGTCGAAGGTCCTGAGGCACAGAGATGGGGGCCCTGGGATGAGAATTCCTGCTTTCTATGGCTGGTAGCAGCTTCCGCTCACTCTGGGAAATCGGTTGAACTGGAGCCATCCTGTGAATCCCCACGCAGAAATAAATCATTCTTAACTAGCCCCCTCACACACCATACTGCGGCACAGAATCAGGCATGTGTTTCACCCCTCTTGGTGTGTGTGAATGTGCACATATGTGCCGGGTCTAGCAGTGTCTGTGAGTGTAGGTGTGTACGCAGCTGGATCTGTCTTTTATTACACTCCCTGGAATAATGTTCCTCTCCTACGCATGGGGTGCTTTCTGCTGTCTCTGAATAAAGACCCTGTACAAACGATAGCCTACTGTATGTCTTACAGTTTCTACCCCATACTGTCTTTTTCCATCTGTCTTGGGCTTAAAAGAAGGTAGCGTACCATACTTATAAATAACACATGCATGACAGTGGTGAGGACATTTTTAGTAGCTTTCATAAGCATGCGGTCATTCGCAAAGTTCCTACTGAGTAGTTTTTAAAAGTCGTTCAGTCAATGACAAGCACACACACATGGAATCATGTGGGGCCTTACATGACTTTTAGATTGTAAGATTTTATTAATGTAGCTAACTGATTTTGAAAAGTGAATACTGAAGTTAGCATCCTATTTAAAGGGATACTTCATCCAAAATGAAGACTATTTACTCGCCCTCATGTCTTTCCAAACCTGCAAGACTTTCTTCTGCTGAAAACATAATAAGATATTTTGAATAAGTTAGTAAGCAAACAGTTTTGGTTATCACTGACTGTCATAGTATGGAGAAAAAAAGCAGTGAGACATTTATTAAAACATTTTTTTTTTTTATGTTCCACAGAAGAAAGAAAGTCATAAAGGTTTGGATAGAAAATGATGACAGAATTTTCATTTTTAGGTAAACTATCCTTTTAATCTTTTACCTCATTATGATCTTATTACCAGTTTAAACAACATCATCCTAGTCCAAAATTAATGATGAACTGTGTATTTTTTGTGTTATTTATGTAATTAAACGTAATTGCAAATGTTTTAAAACAGGTTTCTTTATAGTTGTCTCTGTATATTATGCTTAGAAAATATTTTAATATCAAAAAACTTTAACCTTTTTTTTTTTTTTTTTCTTTGTTAGTGTATGTGAAGTCTGAGACAATGTTTTGTGTTTACTCTGAAAAATCCTTAAAAAAAAAACAAAAAAACAAAAAAACTTTAACCTGATGCAACGGAGTCAGACTTGGCATAAGCATTGCAGGCCACTATATGTCCTTCCCTGCCTTGCTCTGTTTCTCTCTCTCTCTCTCTCTCTCTTGAATGGATGCATGGGAATGAGACAAGAGCAGGGTGCAGTGGGTTTGCTTGGCAGCTGGCATGCCAACAGCACTCCCATCACCTCGTTGACTTAATGCCAGTGGGAGTGACACAAAGACCACCCCAATGCAGTGTATCGGCCCCCGTGGCACGCTCATCAGCACACTACACTAGAGAATAGTACAAATCAAAAGGATGAAATGTTTCTTGAGCACCAAATTAGCATATTAGAATGATTTCTGAAGGATCATGTGACACTGAAGCCTGGAGTAATGAAAATTAACTGAAAATTCAGCTTTGCCATCACAGCAATAGATTTCATTTTAAAATATATTAAAACAGAAAACAATTCACAATTTCAAATGGTGATATTTTACACTATTTCTTTTTTATTTATATTTATTTATTTTTATCTAAGTGCAGCCTTGGTGAGAATAAGACACTTCTTTCAAAAACATTAAAAAAATGACCAATGTGTATATATGCGCGTAAAATAAGTTTAAATCAAATTAATAATTTACGGCGTTAAATTATCCATGTAATAAGCAATATTAATTTGTTATTGCTACATAAACCATGACTGAGTGACCTTGCATTATCCTGAAGGATTTCATTTTACAATAATGACTGCCAGATTTTGAACATTTTCTGGCATGGAAATATAAATATGAAGTGAACTGAAATTACTGTTATAGATATACAGTAGTACAGGTCATATGGAATGGAAATAATGTATTATAACAGTAAAAAGAAAACAAAAATTGGGATTAGCATTTATGCTGACCATAGTTTGTTAATAAGTGAAATAGTGAACTTTCATCATTATATTAGTTGATTAGATGCGCTTCAGCTTACTCTTTCTTTGATAATCATACAGACCCCAGGACTTTTACTTTAATATTTGCTCAGTTGAGAAATGTCAAGTTTTAGGCAGTATAAACACCAAAGTAAGTCTGTAAAAATATATTGTTTGCTTTAACTGACCACATTTACAATTCACAGATCGTCCCCAAGAGAGAGACAGGAGGTATCATATATGCCTGTTACTGTCCACCTAGGACTGTGTTTATATTTTTGCACAAGTTAAATATACTTTTTGTGGTTTACTAAATGGTTCATGAAAATCAAACGAATCATGACCAGTTTCTCTTTTCAAACTGGCGCAACAGATAGAGCTTTTGCTGATTAAGCTCAGACTGAGGGCTGTCATTAGTGGAAATGGTCAACCAATCAATGGCTCAAATGTGGTCAGTTCAGTAAGGTGGATTTGCTCGGATTGGGTGAAGCAGCCAAGACTTTCCAGACCTGACCGTACACTGCACTTTCTAGACCTGACCATATTTGGCTTATTAAAAGTAATTTTATACAGAATTAAATGTTTTAAAGGTATTTTGTCTGTGTAATTCTACAACCTTGTTCACGTAAGGCCATACTACACATTATTGTGTGTTTTAAAATATGTGAACAGTTTTTATTTAACAGTGAAAAGTGACAGTGATATGCTTTTCCTTATGTTTATGTATATGCATGCATGCATGTGTGTGTGTCTATATATATTATAAACTGAATATATTTTGGTTCATGGGTTCTGTTGACAGCTTTGAAGCTTCTCTGCCATTCAGCATATCAATACATGTGTCTGGTTTCACATCAATGAACACTTGTTCTGAACTCTAGCAACTTCTCCATTTATTGCAGTGACTCCTGATTAATGATTGCCCTCTGGTGGGAGACTCCAGTAGCTCCACTCATATGGTGCCTTCTCACTTCTCTGTTATTCTCTCTCTGAATATCACACTTCAGCTCTTGGTCTGTGAACTGTACTTTGTTGGTCGAGCTTGTAAAGTTGGTAAAGTGACCTAGGGTTTTGGATTTTTCAACTTTGGGTTATTATTATTATCATTTTCAACCAGGGTCCAGGGAAATACTGCACAGGGTCCATACAGAAGAAATATAAATGTATTTATTTATTTATATTTATTTGTCTTTTAAATTAATGCTCAACCTAGCCAGCAGAAGATTGAAGTTCTCTCTACAGCCTTGTTTGATTGATTCCACCAAAATATGTTTTCACTTATTAAACTATTATTAAAATAAATAATTTCTACACACATATTACCATTCAAAACTTTGGGGTGTGTACGATTTTTTAATTATTTTGAAGGAAGTCTCTCATGCTCACCAGGGCTGGATTTATTTGATCAAAAATCTAACAAAAACGGCAATATTTGAACTATTATTACAACTGTTTTCTGTTTATATAAATGTAATTTATTACTGTGATGGCAAAGCTAAATTTTCAGCAGCCATTACTCCAGTCTTCAGAGTCACATGATCCTTCAGAAATCATTCTAATATGCTGATTTGGTGCACAAGAAACATTTCTTATTATTATCAATGCTGAAAACAGTTGTGCTGCTTAATATTTCTCAGGAAACTAATTTTTTAGGATTCTTTGCTGAATAGAAAGTCAATTTATTATTTAGAAAGCATTTATTTGAAATCTTTTGTAACATTATAGAAGTCTTTACTGCAACTTTAGAAAAATTTTATGCATCCTCCCTGAATAAAAGTATTAATTTCTTTAAAAATAAAAAATAAATAAATAAAAATCTTACTAAACCCAAACTTTTGCAAAGTAAATCTCTTATTTCTTATATCTCTTATGCTCCACTTATTATAATGTAGTTAGGGCTGGATCACAGTGGAACAACCTGGTAAGAATAAGTCGTTTGCCTAATTACAACTCAGCCCTTCTGTCCCCTCCAGTCCTCTCCTCAAGAGTGGGCCCTCCAGGTCCAGTGGCCCCTCCCCCCCACCCAAACCTCAGCTGCCCCACCTCCTCCTCCCTCTCACCCTCATGATCTTTTCTCCTGGTTGCCTGGGCAATGTCTAACAAAGCCATCATTTCACCAATTTCCACAGAAACAGGTGCTGGCACAATGGCTGCTTCCTTCTGCACTGAAAGAGAAGGTTAGTGAGGTTCATGGGAACTCGGGCGGACAATCTCAGGGCTGTCCAAGTGTCGTCCTTAGGCTCTGACATAAAAGAAGGCTAATTTGTTGTCGCTGTTTTCCCAGGAGGGGGGGAAAGGAGGGGGGACACATTTGGGAGAAACAGACCCTGTGATATCAATCTCAGAGTAGCCGAGAGATCTTTTTCTGATGTGCTTGACGTCCAGTGTTTTGCCTATGTGGAATGACACATGTTTTATGTGTGTGGTTGTAAGACAAAAAAAAACAAAAAAAAGTCAGGAGAAAAGCTGAAGCGATGTCATTGCTATCAGATGTCTCATTGGCTATTTGATGCTGGTATTCACCTGATATTGCGCACTATTCCTAGTCCTTTTCTGCCTTCCGCACTCCTCAGCCAAAAAATTTACGTATAGTAAATTAATAAAAAGAAGTGATAAATAAATGTTTGTTTCTCACAATTTTTGATAATGCTCATCATTTGCATGTACAATTTTGAAAATCAGACACAGCTAAATCTCTTCTGATCATTTATGGTATTTGTGGAGTTCAGGCTTATTAATCAGTGTCTATTGAGAAGGTCTTGTTTACCTCTATTAGTGGTGTTGTTTCCCCCCACATCAGGCTCCAAAGCACTGCCTCCTATGGTTCAATTTGGGGGCCACCAATGCACAAAGTAAAACACTCTACAAAAGAGTATAATAAAACATGCCACAGAAGAGAGAGAGAGAGAGAGAGAGAGAGAGAGAGAAGAGAGAGAGAGAGAGAGAGAGAGAGAGAGAGAGAGAGAGAGAGAGAGAGAGAGAGAGAGAGAGAGAGAGAGAGAGCGAGAGAGAGGCTTATTTGAGTCTCATCTAGAATGTCTTTGTCACAAAACTACACACCTTTAAAGACAGACAGGCACATGCACACACAAACAAAAGGCAAACAGGTACATTAGGATAAAGTGCAAACAAAACAACCATAACAAAGTAAAATAAATAAATAAATAACCAAAAAATAAAGTATTTATTTATATTACTATTTTTAGTATTAAATATTAACTTATTTTATTTCATATAGTTGCCAATTATTATCTATTTTTAAAATTTTGAATGCATTTTAATTGTATTTATGTTTATTTTACCTTTATGATTATTGTTATTACATATTTTAATCGGTTCAGTTATTTTAATCATTATTGATAGCTACTTTTGTATTTGATGCTGGTTTGATCATATAGTTAACTAAGTCATAATTGCTGAAATTACAAATGTATTGTCTCCAAATTTAACTTCTCGCATTTCTGTCACCGTAGTGCATAAAACGATGCAGGACTTTTATTTTAAAACGCATACTTCCTGTGACTCTCAGGAAACTCGTATAAAAAATAAAGAATAAAAGTGGATGGTGTCCCGTAAACCCAGCGGTTGTCTTGATATTATTTGGCCAAATCTCGACGACTTAAATTCAATCTGGACCGATTTAATGGACAAATAAGGTGAGGGAATAATGCCTCTTTTGTCACAGTCCTTACAATTCGCCACCTTTGAAAAACAAATCCGATACTTCGATCAAGCTAAGCTAGAGCTAATGTTAATTGACACTCCGTTAGCCAGTGTGTAAACAGTAAGTCTCGCTCACAGATAAACTTTAAACCTTGACCTTATGTGTAATAAAGACATACAATTATTTTAATAGTTCTGCCTAAAGGATATAGCTAGCGCGTAACGTTAAGGTTTCTATTAGGAATACTCTGGGCCCGGTCAAATTGATTACAAACATTACAAGATCAATCTTCATAAGATCATTGAGCTGATTTGTGTCTATATTTGCCTCACATTTCTATTTTGCTGCATTGTCACATTTCAACATTTCACTCTCCAGAGCAACCAGTTACCCCGCATGAGTACAAGTTATATTATAACCAAACTTCACTAAATAGTTTTTAATCAGAAAGCACAGGAATGAAATGTCAATATGTAAGACGTCTACGCGTTTTTCATTTGTTAAGAAACGTACGTCAGTGAATTCATTTATGATGTTTAATATGGGCGTGTGTTGCGTTCATATTTGCTAGTCATGCTGTTTTCAAGCTAGTTTGCATAGAGTTGCTTGATCTCTAGATAATAATTTTTTTAAAGGTAGCTCAACATTTTGGTGCAAAGTTCAGATTGCTCATGAATGCACAAGAGAGGCATTTGAAATCATGCTGACATGCTTTGAATGTATTTTAAGTGTGATTTTTAGTCCTTTAGTTTCTTCTTTGTAGGGAAGCATTTAAAAAATACAGATAGTCTCCATTTAGCATATACTTTCATCCAAATGGACTTCATCCAAAGTCACCTTTATTTATATAGCGCTTAATACAATACAGTTTTTTTTTTTCAAACGCAGCGTCACAGTAATAAACAGGTAAAAATAACAAAATCAGTGTTGCGAAATTCTTCAGTTATGAGACAATTCAAATTTTGTTGTAATGCAGCACTAAAAAAGACAGCGGGGTTGTTATTCAGCTCAAATAAGTTTGTTGCTTCAGTTCATAAAGTATAAAGTGTATCAGTTATGAAGTGAGTTCAGTTTATCTATAAGTACAGAAGGCAAGTGAGATAAAACGAAAATCAAACCAGCATAAACTAAGACCATTTTTTTGTTTTTAAGGGGTACCAGTGCACGCCCAGATACCACAGGAATGGATATCACAAGTCGCTGCACCCTTGGTGATCCCAACAAGCTCCCAGAGGGAGTTCCACAGCCTGCCAGGATGCCCTACATCTCAGACAAGCACCCTCGGCAGACCCTGGAGGTCATCAACCTGCTCCGCAAGCACAGAGAGCTGTGCGATGTGGTTTTGGTGGTTGGAGCCAAGAAGATTTATGCACACCGTGTGATCCTGTCTGCCTGCAGCCCCTACTTCAGAGCCATGTTCACGGGAGAACTGGCTGAGAGCCGACAGACAGAAGTCGTCATCCGGGATATCGATGAACGAGCTATGGAGCTGCTCATCGACTTTGCTTATACCTCGCAGGTATGCATTCTTATTGCTGTATGTTCAATATTAAAGTTGCATTGAATGTTCAACTACTGTAAATTTTGGTTATTAGTCTCCCATGCTGCTTATTGAAGTTGAATATTAAACCAGTTGATTTAATTTGTGTGGTGGCCTGCAGGTGACTGTGGAGGAGGGAAATGTGCAGACATTGCTGCCTGCTGCCTGCTTGTTGCAACTGGCAGAGATTCAGGAAGCTTGCTGTGAATTCCTGAAGCGGCAACTGGACCCCTCGAACTGCTTAGGCATCAGGGCCTTCGCCGACACTCACTCCTGCAGAGAGCTGCTGCGTATTGCTGATAAGTTCACCCAGCATAACTTTCAGGAGGTAATGGCTGACCTCCACACACCCTCTATTGTGTTGACAATGAATGTACGATGACTTTGAACTTGAACATTTTTGTTTCCATTTCCTTCTTGTTTTTGCTGTCTTTGTGTAGCACAGGTCTAAATATATTCTCTTTATTAATCATAAGTGATATTACAAATTGATAACACTTTACAATAAGGCTCAATTTGTTAATAGATTAAGCATCATGAACATTATTATTTTTTACCGCATTCATTAATCTTGGTCAATGTTAATTTATGAATATAGTGTTCATAATACACTAATATTCAAGTTTGGGGTCATTTAAATTTTTTTTTTAAAATAAATTAATAGTTTTATTCAGCAATAAAGCATTAAATTGATCCAAAATGACAATAAAGACATCTATAAAGTTAGTAAAGATTTTAATTTTTAATAAATGCTGTTCTTCTGAACTTTCTATTTAAAAAATCCTGAAAAAAAATTCAGGTTCTACAAAAATATTAAGCAGCATCTTTGAACAGTGGTGTATGCTGAAATTAATATTAACCCAGATTAATTGCAATTATTGTTCCTTGTTAGTTCATGATACCTAGTGCTTGAACTAATGTTCAAGAAACCTTAATGTACATTGATGTTGCATGATTTTGGTTAAAAAAGAAAACTAATTCAATTAGTAGTTCTAGTCTTAATTAATAAATTCAGGGTTGTCACTTTTCTTGAAATCCTGTAGATTTCAGACAATTTCAAAAAGTTGTTTTCCAAGCTTGGAGAAGTCATTGAAATGTCTATAATCAATATAAATGTTTTTAGTTGTGTTAAATTAAAATTAAATATTAAATCGGTTAGAATTGACACTGGTCAGAAAGTGTGGGAACCCTACATAAGCCTCAGTTGTGACTTCCCTGTACACTCAACTTTTCCATCAGCTAGTTTAGGGTTTCCCTGATAACCGTGCAGCCCTGTTATTTTTAACTCACGGGAAGAACCTCCACTGCTGGTATCAAATTAACACCCTCCCCACATTTCTTTATTTAGTATAAAAGGGTCATATACAATACCATGGTTTTGAGTGTTTTTACAAATAACTGTAATCTGTTTGGTGAAGTGAAAAGTTGATACATCTCACATTAATGTTTTTTGATAATTTCTGCTTTTTAGGTGATGGAGAGTGAAGAGTTCATGCTGCTGCCAGCCCAACCAGCTGATAGACATCATCTCCAGTGATGAGCTCAATGTCCGGAGTGAGGAGCAGGTGTTTAATGCCGTAATGGCATGGGTTAAATACAGCATCCAGGAGCGCAGGCCTCAGTTGCCACAGGTCAGATATAAGCACATAAAACACTACAGACATACTACTCATGGTAGATGCTTATAATTTGTAATAAAACAAAATGCAATATATCAATGTTTAAGACAGGTGTTCTGTTTAATATTATTCTGGAAACTGTGGTACATCATTTGATGAATAGAAAGTTCAAAAGAACAGCATTTATTTGAAATTGAAATCCTTTATAACATTATACAGGTCTTTACTGTCACTTTTTATCAATTTATAACACTCCTGCTGAATAAAATTAATAATTTCTACATCATATTTCTATAATATATCTCTTTAATAATGACTAGCTCACAGGCTTTTAAATGTTAGTGTATATCAACAGGATTAAAAAAGGGTTCTTTGTAAATTACATGTCAATTATGTTATTATTTAGACTTGCGTCAAAGAGATGAATGAGATGAATAATTCATGAGACTGCTCATCTGTTTTTTCATGGCAACAGGTTCTGCAACATGTGCGTCTTCCCCTTTTGAGCCCGAAGTTCTGGTTGGGACGGTGGGTTCAGATCCTCTGATCAAGAGTGATGAGGAGTGTAGGTGCGTGTGTTCAGTCCCTTTTAAACTAAATAAAGTTTTTGTTAATGGGTGAAGATCCTCCTTTTGGAACATTTCCATTCCAATCTCTAAATTGTGACAGCATAGATTAATCAACTCTTTTTTTGAAATATTTTTATTTATTTATTTATTCCCCCCCTTCCCCTTAGGGACTTGGTTGATGAAGCCAAGAACTACCTCCTGCTACCCCAAGAGCGCCCCCTAATGCAGGGACCCCGAACTCGTCCCAGAAAGCCTATCCGTTGTGGAGAAGTACTGTTTGCTGGTGGGTGTTTTAGCAGCCATATCTTAGTTCTATGGGTTGATTCACATCTGACTCCTGTTTATGTGACTCAGTGGGAGGTTGGTGCAGTGGTGATGCTATCTCAAGCGTTGAGCGCTACGACCCTCAGACCAATGAGTGGAGGATGGTGGCATCCATGAGCAAACGGCGCTGCGGAGTTGGTGTCAGTGTTCTGGATGATCTGTTGTATGCAGTTGGCGGACATGACGGCTCATCTTATCTCAATAGTGTGGAGAGGTGCTGCTTGATTAATACAAATGAATCAGTTGTGTCTATCACGCTTCTAGAATCTAATGAATGAATCCTCACAAGATGAAATGCATGAAATTATTATGGATCAAAAATGAAACTCAACATTTCTGCCCTCTGCTGGCTCTGTCAGGTATGATCCTAAGACAAACCAGTGGAGCAGCGACGTCGCCCCTACTAGCACCTGCAGGACCAGTGTGGGTGTTGCTGTATTAGGAGGGTATCTGTATGCTGTGGGAGGTCAGGATGGTGTTTCCTGCCTCAACATTGTAGAAAGGTTAGTATTACAATAATTACGCAATTATCATCTAAATATCTAAATGGACATGGCTTGAAGTTTCCGTTAGGAGGGGATTTAATTAGATATCTGCTGTTTTCTTTTCTTTTTTTAGGTATGATCCAAAGGAGAATAAGTGGACTCGTGTTGCCTCGATGAGTACCAGGCGGTTGGGTGTAGCTGTAGCTGTATTAGGAGGTTTTCTTTACGCAGTAGGCGGTTCAGATGGCACATCCCCACTAAATACAGGTAAATACTGAAAGATGTAGAGGAAAAACTCAGTAATATTGGAGTCAGTTCAAAGTGATCAGATATTGCTGTGTTTGTAGTTAATATATGATCTGTCTTGTGTATTTCTAAGAATAAATGCTGCTGAGGAGTGTTTTGACAGTTTTATGATATTAAACTATTTAATAGTATTATTCAGTATAAGAACATTACTGTATTGGTGTTGAAACTTTGAAATCGTCCGTTCGGTCAAATGAGTTATTATTCAAAGTTTCAGTAGTTGTAGTCAATACAAGTATCTAATTTAATAAAAGTTGAAACTTTTAGTGAAATATCTTAGTGAAAAAAGCTGTTGAATGCACTTTCTTGTTAAGTTAAATATGAATATATAAATATTAAATTGAAAGAATTGTGTAAGTAAATATTGCTTCAAGATTTTTCAAGTAATTAAACAGTTTTATTATGGTAGGTGAGAAGTTTTCCCTTCTTTTAGTCAGTGTTGCTTGATTAATATTAACATAATGAACAGATTCATAACTGACTGTATTTACATATAATACCTTGCAAAGACACAATTTTTGACCACAAAGTGCATATGAACACTCATGTGGAGCTGTATTTTTAATTTATTTCCTTTATTGTCAAAATGATATTTAAGTACTGGTATTTTTCCCTAATGCTTTATTCAAAACTGTTCAAGTACAATCAGTACAATTATATTTTAATAAATACTTTTAATAAGCAGGTATGCATCAAATTGATCAAAAGTGACAGTAAATTCAATTACAGTGTTAAAGAATTCTATTTCAAATAAATGTTTTTCTTTTGAACTTTGTTCATCAAATAATCCTCTAAAATATATCACAGTTTTCACAAAAATATTAAAGAGTTTTCAACAAGAATGATGACAAGAAATGTTTCTAGAGAGTCAGATCAGCATATCAGAATGATTTCTGATGGATCATGTGACACAAAAGACTGCTGAAATTCAGCAGTAAATTACAAAAATGCTAAATATATTAAAATAGTAATAATATTTCACAATGTTACTGTTTTTATTGTATTTTTAATCAAATAAATGCAGCCTTGGTGAGCACAAGAGACTTTTTTCAAAAACATTAAAACAATATTACTGGACCCAAACATTTGAACAGTAGAGTTGATTTCAGATGTTAAAAAGCAAATGCAGAATGTTTATTAACAGTGATTTTGTTGGCAGTGGAGCGGTATAACCCTCAAGAGAACCGCTGGCATACAGTGGCGCCCATGGGTACCCGTCGGAAACACCTGGGCTGTGCTGTATACCAGGATATGATCTACTCCGTGGGCGGCAGAGACGATACCACAGAACTGAGCAGCGCAGAGCGATACAATCCCAGAACCAATCAGTGGTCACCTGTAGTTGCAATGACGTCCAGAAGGAGCGGGGTATGTCAATCTTTGATTGTGTTTCAGCCTCTTACAAAAGAATTGTCCAGCAAATCAATTCTTTCTGTTGTTCTAGGTTGGTTTAGCAGTAGTAAATGGCCAGTTGATGGCAGTTGGAGGATTTGATGGTACCACATACCTAAAAACTATAGAAGTCTATGATCCTGATGCCAACACGTGGAGGTATGTACACTACTGTCTTTTTTGTATCACTGTTTCCACAAAAATATTAAGCAGCACAATTGTTTTCAACATTGATAATAATAAGAAATGTATCATGAGCACCAAATCAGCATATTGGAATGATTTCTGAAGGATCATGTGACACTGAAAACTGGAAAAATGGCTGTTGAAAATTCAGCTTTGCAATTTACACTTTAAAATGCATGAAAATAGAAAAGTTACTTTAAATTGTAATAATATTTCACAGTATTGCTGTTTTTACTGTATTTTTGATCAAATAAATACAGCCTTGGTGACATTAACTAAAATTGTACTGCCCCAAACTTTTGACTTGAATTATATTCAAATCAATCAAATCAAATTCAAATCATAGTTAATTTTCCAATCACTGATTGTTTTTTTTTTTTTTCCCCCCCAAGGCTGTATGGAGGAATGAACTACAGGAGGTTGGGAGGTGGTGTTGGTGTAATAAAAATGACTCACTGTGAATCACATATATGGTAACACCTACAGTATCCATCTCTCAGATGCCTCACCATAGCTTGTGCCTCATAGAGATATTGTGCATCATGCAAGAGGAAAGCCTGTTAAAAACTGAGTATTGTCTCCAGTTACTGAGATGGCGAAGAAAAGGTATACCATCTCCTGAAGCTGCTCTGAGGAGACTCACATGGCCATAGAGCATCACTCCATTTTGTTTTTACATATGGTTTCTCTTTCATAATTGAGAATAGCCAAAGGCATTGTTTTGAAGAGAGAAACAGCAGCCGGAAAAGCATCAGCCAGAGCGTTTGTTTTCTGGAAGGAACTAGGCTTCTGCCGGTCTTCATTGAAGAATAACTACAGTAACATGAAACACATGTCGCTGGGGATTGGTGTGAATGACGCTCTTTCTTCTGAGCAAATGTTTCTCTGATTGATGTTCTAGTCTGAATTGGATGCACTGTGATATCTTTACCATTTCTTTAAGTTTAGGTTTTTATAATGAGTTGTACACTGAGCATTAACTGTTCCTCTGTATTTTACCAGATGTAAGCAGATTAGCTGATGTTTTTTTTCTCTTTCTTTGGTGTACTGAAAATGCAGTCCCTCCTGAAACATTGCAATCTAATGAAGGCTGTAAAAGAAGAAAATAAGTTATTTTTGAAGCAGACAAAAACAGGTTTGACGTATTATCAATTTGTTTACTTTTATACAACCAAATGCATCAATGAACCAGTCCATGCACTTTAATCCACTAAGATTTTTTTCTATTAAACTTTGTATTTTTTTTTCTTTAAAAATATTGTTGGATGTGTTGTTTTATGCAAGTATGAGGACCCAAGGTAAAAATAGGTTTTTCATAATCTGAAATTTTAGAACAAACAGGTTTGCAGTAGTAGCCTGCACGTATGGTCAGAAACTAAATGTTAAGCTTGTTACTGAATATGAGATGAATCTCTTTGAATTGTTACAACTGCCCTTACATTTTCTTTATTTTTTTTTTTAAATGAACACTCTTGTTTTCCCACAGGACAGTTATGTGTTCTAATCTTGGTGTTGAAATACGGTTACATAAAGTATATCTTCCATGATCTTATTTAATTTTAAAGATGTTCACCTGTCTATACATTTCAAAACTTTGAAAGTGGAAATAAAATATCCAAAGAAAAATAATCCAAATGTTTGCAGTCATTGAAATCGTTTTTAT
This sequence comes from Spinibarbus caldwelli, assembly GCA_039654775.1. NCBI lineage: Eukaryota > Metazoa > Chordata > Actinopteri > Cypriniformes > Cyprinidae > Spinibarbus > Spinibarbus caldwelli. Next base: position 23,325,215 of record CM077235.1, read on the forward strand.
AGGTGATCAACCTTTTCCATGAGGTTTAGATCAGTGGTTCTCAACCTTCTTGACTCCGAGGCCCCCCATTGTTCAAGACAATATTTTCTCTGGTACTTCTTCTGTAATGATGACACATTTTATTACCGAAACTAGGAGCGTCAATAGATATAACAGAAATAGTGATTTGTGAAATTACATCAATTTCAAGAACTCTGGTCTTTACATTTAACATGTTTTTATAGTAACTTTTATCATTTAACTTATTTTAAGTCATCTCACAGCCCCCTGCTTGAGGACCACTGGTTTACACTCGAATTTAAATGTCCATTTCTTATCATGTGTATTTGGAGATCTCTTAAAATATAAATAAAAAATTCAACTTAGATTTCTGCTTTATTGAGACAAAAGTTAACTCAGTTCAAATACATTATGCACTTCTTAGCTCTGTTTCTGATGTAAATGTTTAAATGAAGGGCGCTTTGAGTGCAAATTAAAGAATCAAAATAATATGCAACACAATCTATTTAAACCAATTACAAATAAAAAACCAATCGATTCCAAACTAACTTCAGAAATACCATTAGAACACAAACTTCTAACTGCATGCTTTGTAAAATGTTATACATTTAGATTGTTAGATTCTGACATTGTTGGCAATGCTAGCAAAACGTAATCAAATCATTTCAGAGGCCCTGAGTCAAAACACATCTAGACAACCAAAATTAAGCCACTATTCTTTACCTAAAGATAACAAATATCCATAAGTGATTTACACACTTTAAAAGGATCAAAATGTTTGTAAAATATAAACGTTACAATATACTTATAGACATATTAATGTCTATTTGTGTGAACTATTTATAAGAACCTATATATGTAGTAGTGATACATTTACACATAGTTGATAATCAGCTTTATTGTGATAAATGAGTGGTATCACATTAATATAAGTCTTGTGGACTGATATAATGTTATTTGTCTTGATAAAACTCTAGTAAGTTAAAGAGAAGAAAACAGGCATCTGAAAACAATAAAAAGTTTGATTTAAAAGCTGGAAAACAAAGAGAGAAAAATATATAAAAGTTCAGATGGTATAGAAAAAACCCCCAAAAAGAAAACAACCGAAAATGTATTTACAAATCTAAATTAGAGAGCAGATTTTAAGTTGGCATTTTCAAAAGAGCAGATTCTGTCAACAAGGTAAGTAAGGTGGTGATGTAGTCGCTGCTTCCAATCTGAAAGATAGAAAAATCAAGTTGTAACATACAGATGCAACTCACGCTGTATATACAATTAATAGATATAACACATAATTACCTTGATTTTCCCATCTAGATGTGCTGATCCCAGAGTGGTAGATACTTTTACGAGTGTACCAGCAGACAGGTAGATCTTAAAGTGTCTGAAAAAATGAGTCTCCAGCCCGCTGATGAAAGACTGGACCTCTTTGATATCAATCCGGTCGTCTGTACTCTCCTCTGGGTGAATGCTGTTCCAGAGCTCCCATGCATCCTGTGGGTTAACTGTATACGAGACATCCAGCGGTGGCTGTGTCGGAAGGCTCCAGGCCAGTTTCAGATACCTGATGTTGCAGTGGAATGGCAACCAGTCCACAGAGCAGCCAGCCAATTGAGAGTGGTGGAGTTTAAAGCCAAAGAACCAAAGTTGCAGTCAAAAGCCCTCTCAAACCAGGATTTAACCAGAGTTGTAAGAGACTCTGGTCCACTTGTGCAAAACAGAGGTAAGCTGACAAAATCAGGAGGCAGCGACCTCAGGAACTCTGGATCCCCGTTGACGCACGTGAGCCAACCACGCCAGACAATTTTCGATGCATCTGCCGCTGCAGCAAACACCGGTTTGGACTGGATCTGAGGGAATAAGAGAAAAAAATTAACATGAATGTGGCATATTTATACACTACTATTCAAAAGTTTGGTCATTAAGACATTTTGAAAGAGGTCTCATATGAAGAAGTGTCTTATGTTTGCCAAGGCTGCATACAGTAAATATTGTGAAATATTATTATTTAAATCTCAAAATGTAATTTAATCCTATGATGGCAAAGCTGAATTTTCAGTAGCCATTACTCCAGTCTTCAGTGTCACATGATCTTTCAGAAATCATTCTAATATGCTGATTCGGTGCTCAAGAAACATTTCTTATTATTATCAATGTTAAAAACTGTTGTGCTGCCTAATAATATTGTAGAAACTGCTAATTTTCAGGATTCTTTAATGAATAGGATGTTCAAAAGAAAAGCATTTATTTAATATCTTTTGTTACATCATAAATGTGTTACTTTTGATCAATTTAATGCATTCTTGCTGAATTAAATAATTTATTTCTTTAAAAAAAAAAAAAAAGAATTAATTAATAGCCTGTTCAGGCTTACCTGAATGAAAACAGTCTCAGCGTCCTCATCAGTTTCAGCCAGTCCAAGAACTGCAGTAAATGTGACCTTAAATCCCGCTTCTAACCCGACTGCAACTGCAACTCCTTGTTGTTTCTCTGCTACGATGAAGGCTGCGAGATGTTTGGAATATGATTTCAGCTGTGTATGTCTGAAGTGATGCAAAGGGGTGACGTAAGACAGCTTCCACTCATTTTTCACCAGAAGAGCAATATGCTCAGGGTCAACCTTATTCTGTAGAGAGAATTAAAACCTTTGACATTTAAGCCACTCTATATCATATTGAGATACTGAATGAGTCTTTTCCATGATCTCTTACAGTGATGAGTTGTGATTTGGCAGCCTCTCTACTGGTTGGGATCTTCAAGACTGTTAAATGTCCTGGTGTTTGCCAGAAATATGAGGGTGCTTCAACACAGCTCCGACCATAACTTTTGCTTCTGCGAGTAACAGGTCTGCTGGCGGGAGTCGAGACGGCACTGCATGGGTTAAAACAAGCAACAGACCTGGTTATTATTAGCGACTCTACAACTAATGCAACAAACAACAATCAATAACTTCTGTTTTAAACGAACAAGCTATGATGTTATATGTCGTAAGCTTAAAATGCACTATATTTTGAGGCTTTAAAGCATTTCACATCAAACAACTTGAAGAGAAAACAAAAGACAACTGTTCAGACAACCGCTACTATTAGCTGTTCGCTAAAACACTATTTTCATTCTATTAAAAGTGAGACGCGCATACGTGTTGTTTTCAAATACAAATTCTGCGCGACAAAACGTTTTAAAATAAGTTTAAAATCTGAAATCTGTCGTACCTGCCTCTCCCCTCCATGATGAACAAAAACACACCGAGCCAAACAAGCAGGAAGAGGATTTGAACATCCCGCTTTCCCATCGTGCAACGGGGCGGGGCAGGAATACTAATCGACTGCTGCTAGCAAGAGAAATATGTAGCACATATTTCTACATTTAGTCAACACTAGATCATACTTACCAGGATAAATAAATCATTTTATAGATTTAAAATTATGATACATAAATGTAAAATAAGTTATTTATTGTAATGTCACAAACGCATAAATCGATTAGTTCTAATTTGATTAGTTATGTCAAAGCATTCCATGCGCCGGGCTGTAGCGCGCGCACACACACACACACACACACACACACACAGATTTCAGAGATTTCCTTAATATAGGGAGATGAGAGGGTCTGTATTACTTAATATTGGAGAAAGCCCAACGGCTAACTTGGATACCGTGAGCCTTAATAACCAATCACATTACAGCCTTGACGTCACTGAATTTCAGTCAAAGTTGTGCGACACTCAATCGCAGTTTACGGATCCCATAAGAATGAATGGGAAATGCCGTAAGATGAATCCCACCTGTCGCAAAAAGTCAGCGACTTCTCTTATAAAACAGCATTTTTTTCTTGGTAAACTCTAAAAATAATTCAATCCAAAAGTATTGTTTAGTGTAAAACATGTTGTAGATTAGCAAATAGGCTGTTGATTCATTAAATGATGAGCTGTTTCTTCTAAAAAGCTGTTTATTCAGCGTAGTGAAGCCTCTCCTCCGTTGACATCCATTAAAAAAAACCGGCCTCTGGTCTCCTTTCCCATGTACTGGCAGACCGGAAGCGTTAGCTTTAGCCGTTACGCTTTTTCGGCTAATGGTTGCAGGCTTGCTTTATAGAGGCTTTGTATATGTCACACGGAGACAGTTCACAACTGTCATGATTCAGAATGTCAGTGAAAAGTCACATGGATTAAGATTTTTAATTTATTTCAGTTATTTTTGAACGCTATGTGAGGCAAATTTGATAGGTGTTTGTATTCTGTAGACCGACTTAGGTATAAGATTAAGGAAAGGAAAGAAAAGCAAAGGTGACCGTCAGTGTTACATTCATTGCAATGATGTAACTGGATTTATAGATCTAGACTCGCGTGCTCATAAACAAAATATATACAATTATGTGAAGTAACAGCTCTGAGAAGTATCTTTTCATTTGTTAAAGACAACACAGAATAAATTTAGCCAGAGACACCACGACCTCGCATACAGGACAATGGCAAACAAATACAGATTATTTTTTCTTAGATCAGCCCAGCAGGTGTTGAGATGTCTGAACAGCAGAAGATCAGTGCCTTCAATCAATCATATTTATTCCACAAAAACATCTCTACCTCCAAATTCGTTAACATGGGCTTATAACTTCTCCAGAAACTGCTCTGCTTACTCATCAGGTAATGTGACCTTCATTAAACTAGACAGTGTACTTATAGTAGTCTTTTTTTTTTTTTTTTTTTTTTTTTTTTTTTTAAGTATTTTAAGTGTGACATTTCTAATCTGTTTTGAAGGTCAAAGCAGTTTTTCATTGAGAAGTCACACATGTGGAGAATTGTGTTCCAGTCATATAGATGAAGAGGTTACTTTATGTGGCTGGATTCAGTACTTGAGGTTTGAGACACAATGCTTATTTTTTCAAAAATGCATTGAGACATATTACTATATCAGGCAAACACATCTGCTCTTGACTCTTTAGGCAAGATCTTTTTGTGATCTTGAGAGACTTCAGTGGATTGGTGCAAATTCTTATCCCACAGGATGAGGTAGCAACACACTTTTATTGCTTATTTAGTGTCTGATCATTTAAAGAGATAGTTCACCCAAAAGTTAAAATTCTGTCATTAATTACTCCTCTTTATGTCGTTCCAAACCCGCAAGACCTTCGTTCCTCTTCGGAACACAAATTAAGATATTTTTGATGAAATCCGAGAGCTTTCTGACGCTCCCATAGACAGCAATGGTACTACCAAGATCAAGGCACAGAAACATAGTAAGGACATTGTTAAAATAGTCCATGTGACATTAGTGGTTAAACTTTTAATTTTATGAAATTTTATGAAAAGAAAACAAAAATAACGACTTTGTTCAACGGTTTCTTCTCTCCCGGGAAATGAAGGTGATTAATTAATGACAGAATATTTATTTTTGTGTCAACTGTCCCTTTAATTCTGGTGCTGCCCTCATGTGTTGGTTCATTTGTTGCAGTAACACGTTTTGACCATTACATTTTTCTTTGACACTTATTTTTTTAGTCCAAATCTGAATTGAAGAATGCTTTTCTTGGTCTGACCGTGGAGTCGGTCATCATGGTTAAAGGAAGGGTCAGGCGTAGACCAGAGGGACAGGAGAATAAGGTTGCTATGCTGTTCATATGCACAAAAAAGAGGAAAGTCTGACACTGCACTGTTCAGTGTGAAATATGTGTAAAATTGTAATTTTTATTCAATATTAGAAAATGTCCACAGGAGAAATTGAGGTCTGGGCTGAGAGCATGGAAGTGTTGAATACCTGCCAAAAGCTGCCGTTTGAAATTAAAGAATTTGTCAAAGTAAGTAAAAATAATTTTTTTGACTACGTAAAAAAGTGTTGCATGCATTAAATTTCAAAATGCATTATGTAGTATTGGCTACAGTTGTTCTAGAGTGAATCTCACAAAGAACATAACAAGGTCATATTTCACTACAAAATCAAAAGGAAAAAAAAATGTATACAATTCAGAAGTTCTTTCAAAAACATTTTTTAATTTATTTCAAAGTCTCTTGTATTCTCCAATGCTGTTTATTATTTTTTTTATCAAAACATTTTACAAATTAAAATGACTGTTTTCTATTTTAATATATTTTAAAATGTAGTTTAATGTTCAGCAGCCATTACTCCAGTCTTCTGTGTCACATGATCCTTCATAAATCATTCTAATATACTGATTTGGTGCTCAAGAAATATGACCTTGGAGTGTTTCTTGACAGTGTTTGTGATATTCACCCTATGTCATTTGCTGTGGAATTGCCAATGAATTTCATTCCAGATGGATGTTCTTTATTTCATATTCATTATTTATTTGAGGTTATGAGGTTCACAGAGTAAACCTTGTTGTCTAAGTAGGATAAAAAAAAAATCCTTGATATGTCTAATATTAATTCTTATGTTCGCCTTGAAGAAAACCGAAGCCCTTCGGATGCAGTATCGGTATCTTGATCTTCGATCGCCCAGGATGCAGTACAATCTAAGACTGAGATCACAAATGGTGATGAAAATGAGGGAGTACCTTTGCAATTTGCATGGTGATGATTTACAGTGGTATTTTCATACTTGTACATACATCTGTTAATGTACCACAATACTCACTGAATATTACCTGTCTTTTTCCAAGGATTTGTGGATGTGGAAACACCAACATTGTTTAAGAGAACACCAGGGGTAAATATTTTTTTTTTTTTCTGTATAAATCAAGTGTCATTCTTATAACCAAAATATAAGGCAAGATGCTAATTCAGATGCACACTATTTTTTGTTTCTTAAGAATCTCTGCACATTTAATTAATATGGAATTGTTAAGAAAAATATATTCTCATATAAAATATGTACTTGCTATTCAAATGACTTCAGGAATTCAGAAACGTGGTAATGAGTGTTTATTTATTTGTTAACTTTATTAAACTTCCAACATTGTAAATTGCACTCATAAAAAATGCAAGACAAATATAATACTTACTGAGCCAAATCCAAAGAATGAGAGAAAGTATTGTGCAGAATGTAGCTCGACACACTAAGCATAAAAACATTTTGTAATTGCAGAAAGGTTGAATTTATGAGAGCTTATTTTACGCTGCACAATGCTTCTATGGTGACTCATGTTTCTTGTCTCCTGCAAGACACCCCTGTAAGGCTTGCCCAAACATCAACAAAATACAGCTGGTGCAAAATATTGCCAGATCATTACCCAAAAATTTGTGAGCAATCACTTCACTCTGGTTTCTTCCCTCTGGCTTTGTTGTTCTAAGAACTTCTACATCTGTTTTCAGCGAATGGACTTGTAAAACTCTTAAAGCTTTGATAAATATGAATGAGCATCTGAATGCTACTCACTTGATCTTGGTAACCCCGCTGTTACTGGATGCTTCAGTTTGCAGAATAAATTAATCAAGGCTGAGTGAGAATAGTGAATTTATACAGTGGTATTGGTAACTGAAAGCATTTTTGCATTTTTTTGCGTTCATGCACAATGTGTGATTGACGCACTTAAAAACAGTTGTATTTTTTAAATTTATTTCTTTTCAGTGTCACGTCATTTAAACAATATTTTAAACATGGTTGGAGCCTATATGTGAAGTTAGTGTAATCACTTCAGAATTATACTATTATTAGATTGTTAGTTATTTCCAAATAATTCAGTAGTTTTGACTAAATGAATTCATTTTGGGGAATCTCTAGAAACAGCCTTCCAAAAAGTATAGTTGAGAAAAAGTCTAATTTGCGACATGATACAACAAGGCTGGGAAGTTGCCACAAAGTGGTCTGTAGGGGGCAGATGGTCATCTAGAATGTTATAATATCTGCTAAATGGATTAAATATGAAAACCCACATTTGTACAGTTGGAGGTGTTGAATAACCTTCTATCTTATGTAGGAGGACTTCTCTGTATACAAAACCCATCTATGTTTCAATGGATGGAGGGATGTGTGGGTGGATGGATGGATGGATGGTTGGATAGATAGATAGGTATTAAGTTGCACTGATATATAGATAGATCATTAGTCAGTGAGGTGTTTTTAATATTCTTTTAAATTTTGCATGTTTTTTTTCACTCTCTGCACTGTGCTAATTTGTTTTTGCTTCTCTCTTTTGTATTTCATAATGTGACTTTCATTTATCAGACTGGCTTGAGATATGCTGGCTGATTCAGTTCTCAGTGAGAAGCAGGAATACACAGAGTTTATTCAAGTGTAACTGTGTTTCTCAGGGTGCCAAAGAGTTTGTGGTGCCATCTGGAGACCCTGGGAAGTTCTATTCTCTTCCACAGAGCCCACAGCAGTTCAAACAGCTTCTTATGGTGGCTGGCATAGACCGGTAAAAGTCATATTTTCTTGCCTTTTTCTATTTCCTTCATATTCACAGATTGTTGTCAGATGCTTGGCACATTCACTAAACTCTGCCTTCACTGACTGACAGCACCTTGAAAACAAAGCTACATCTTGTTGGCCAACATACTCTTGGAATCAGTCTTATTCTTAGCTGTTAGCAGCTCTGAATTATGCAGAGCTGCATTTATTCCAGTGCTGTGTGAAATGCCAAAACAGTGACATGTATGTGGAGTGTGCTGCCTGATATGGATTAAAATGCTGCTTACAATTCTAGCCGCTTTTTGAAGATTTTTTCTAATTTGGAATTCAAAGCAAAGAATTTTGAGGTAGTGTTAGCACATCAGTCACTGTGTGGGTTGCTGCTGACATGTTTAGCTTTGTTTCCAATGTTTGTGTATTAAAGGGGTCTAGGGCCCATGTGAGTAGTTAACATTAATAGATATACTAGTAATAGTAGTTAACTTTGAAGAATTGTCAGATTTCACAAGACCTAATATATGTTCATTTTAAACTCAAATCATGAAGGCACTCAGCTCGCCGTAGATTGACACTATAAAAAAAGATATTGGAGCTCAAAATGTTTACAAAAAAATTTAAATGTTAAAATGAGCACTACATGTAATAATGAATGTTTGAGCACCTACAAAATAAAGAGAATTCTTTGCATGTGCTTCGATTATGTCCTCAATAATAACTCAAATCAGTCATTTTAATTTTTACAATGTATCTGATATGCTATATAATAAGAGTTTATAATAAGAGTAACTAATAACTTTTTAAGTGAGTGTGAGATGATGGCAGATGTAATATGAATGTACCTGCATAGATGAAATGAACATGCACAATTAAATATCCAATATCAACTGATCAATTAAAAAAAACCCCTCTAATATTGACCAATAACCTGTATGGATTCGCCTGTTATGATATTCCCTTTCATTTGTAATGCAACTATTTTTTAATAATTATAAATATACACTGCTGTTCAAAGGTTTGGGGCAGTGAGATTTTTTTCAAAAGAAATTTAATACTTTTATTCAGCACCAAATTAGCATATTAGAATGGAATAAATTACATTTTAAAATACTGAAATAGAAAGTTGTAATACTTTTTCACAATATCACTTTTTTAAATGTTTTTTTTTAATCCAATAAATGTAGCAGAGGTGAGCATAAGAGACTTCTTTCAAAATCACTGAAGAATCTTACTGACCTCAAATGTTTGAATGGATGTGTATATTTATTTATTTATTATAAATATTGCAGTATTTTTCGGAGTGCAGATTAAAATACTTAAAAAGATTTTTTTTTTTTTTTTTTTTTTTTTGTGAAACAAAGTTGAAGCAAAACCAGCTGAACAGAAGTGTGAGAGAGTATGGGCAACCACTCAGAATACTCTAGAATTGTGTTGATGTTTTGTCTCATTTTGTTCAGAAAATGCAAAAGTCTACTTTCTATTAGATTTTGAAAAATGATAATGACCACAATAGTCTCATTTTCATTTTCAATTTTGGCAGCCCGTCTCTTTGAATTAGTAGTTGCGCTAAGCCAGGACTGCAGGCTAGTTTTATGAAAAGATTGTCAAAGAAAAATGATATGCTATGCATGATTTAAAAATGTCAGTCAGTATTGGTCCACAGTCACTTACGGGCTGGTTATCTCCCACAATCTCAGGTACTTTCAGCTCGCTCGCTGCTACAGAGACGAGGGCTCCAAGCCTGACAGACAGCCTGAATTCACACAGGTAATGATGTGCTAAAGGTTGAGGGGAAACATGCCGCAGCACGTCTGACAATATCTGTGGAACTGGGGCTCGGTTCTAATGCAGATGAATATTGAGTGTTTTAATGATGTGGCTCGCTCTAACATCCACTTCCATTTTTTTTTGTGCATTTGAGTCAAATCCGATTAGTTGTTAATGTTCTGAATTGCAAAAAAACCCCACCTGATATCTGAAACCTGATTCAAACCGCATTCAAGTAATTTGAAGTCTGAGCAAAAGGATCAGATTTGAAAAACAAATCAGATTCATGTGCAGTGTGAACAAAGGATTTTCCATCATTTCTTTCTTTTTTGTTGACACATCTCCTAGGTGGATATTGAAATATCCTTTGTAGACCAGGCGGGAGTCATGAGTTTGATTGAAGGCTTGGTCCATTACTCCTGGCCAGAGGACAAAGAACAGATTAATGTTCCTTTTCCCTCCATGACTTATGAGGAAGCCATGAGAGACTACGGAGTTGACAAACCAGACACTAGATTTGGGATGAAGGTGACCGCACGTTCTTTCTTTGTACACATCATCCTATATTGGACGTAAGACATCAATGAGGTTGTTTGCATGCTGGCCGTCCTTGGCGTCACGCTGTGCTGGCATCCTGTTTCTCCACACATCACAGGTTTTCATGCGGTGCTCAACAATTAAAAATGAATCTCTTGTGATACATTTTCTCGCACCGTTGTGCGTCCTGAATGCATTCAGTTCTGCTTATAGAATTACAGAGCCTTTTGCTGAATCTGTGATGTTTTAGCATTATAATAATTATGAGATAAATATTAAATACACAACCATTCAAATGTTTGGGATCAGTAAGATTTTATTTTAAAGAAACAATACATTTATTAAATTATATCAATAAATTAAATACTTGAAAAATGACAGTAAAAACATTTATGATGTTGCAAAAAATATATATTTTAAAAAATGCTGTTCTTTTGAACTTTCTATTCATCAAAAATGCTGAAAAAAGTATTATAGGTTAAAAAAATATTAAGCAGCACAACTGTTTTCAGCATTGCTAATAATAAAATGTTTCTTGAGCACCAAATCAACATGATTTCATGTGACACTGAAGACTGGAGTAATGACTGCAGAAAATTGAGATTTGATATCACAGGAATACATTTTATTTTAAAATAAATAAAAATCGAAAATATTTATTTGAAATTATGATATTTCACAATATTGCTGTTATTACTGTATTTTTGATCAAATAAATGCAGCCTTGGTGAGCATAAGAGCCTTTTTTTACCCCAAACCTTTGAATGGTAATATGTATATGCTTTTTTAAAGTTGTAATTCATTTTTTAATATATTTACATATATCCCATAAGACACATTAATAACTAAATTAACACAAATTGTGTTGTTAATAAGTTTATATTCCCTTTGTGTCCCGCTGTGTGTTTTCTGAAGTGTTTTCTTCTTTTCAGCTTGTGGATGTCACCACAGCATTCCAGGGAACACAAATTGAGTTCATCAAAGATGCTCTTCTTAAACCAGATGGCTGCATTCAGGCCATCTGCGTCCCAGAAGGAACCGTAAGGACAGAATCTATAGATTTGAATTCTTATGTTCCAACACCGCAACTGAATCTACAGCACAAACAGTGTTCTCAGATTCCAAACAAATGAATCTTTTCAGTCAGTTCTTTTTATTGATTTAAACCTGACAACACAATCAGTGTAGCCTGGTTTTCAAACTAATAATCATCATGAGCTGAATGAATGTATCAATCAATTAAATAATTTGCCACGTTAGTAAGCTCAGTATTAAAACAAATTTCATTTGTAACTCAAAAGAACGAAATTAATAAATTTGTAGTGAGGATTAAAATTATTTTTGTATTCCTTAGAATTCATATTCTATTATACTGGAAATCAGTGAGCAGCATAATCATTGATATAATTCACGTGGTCTTTATTCTATTTAGTCACTTTTATTAAAAAGTAACTGAATGTGTTGAGCATTACAATTTCTCCCATTCGTGTATCTCCTCCCCCTTATACTATCTCTGGAGCAGTTGAAGGTAACTGTGTGTGGCGTTTCTTCCACAGAAACACCTGAAGGGCAAAGACTTAGAGTTCCTGAAACAAACAGCCAAGACACAGTATGGTCAGGTGAGTTGTGTGTCTTTCTCCCTCTGTTTGCTGATGGAACGCCACCAGCATTCAGTGTGTGCACTGAAGTCACCTGAAATATTTATCTGAAAAGTAATCAATAAGTCAGGATGATTTTGTGGTAAAACAGTCAAACGTAACACACAGCATACTTACCCTGAGGCAAGATCAACCTCACTAGAGGGACACAGCTCCTTATTTGTGTTGCAGGCCGTCCATGGAGTCTTATAAAGGGAATGTTATATGTGTTTTTTTCTCCACACCATATGTTGTACATTTCTAATTTATAGCTTTTAATGATTCATATCATATAAAATTGTTTGATCCGTTTTTGACGTTAATTCATGTTAGTTGCTTTGTATTGAGATAAAAACTAATACTAATTTGCATCTTGTCTCATTCTGCTCTTGTTAGCGGTTCTGCTTAAGTTAAAAATCCAACCTGGTCTCATGACAAAAACGTACCTCTGGGGACGTTTTCGCAAGACGCAAAATATTTACCGCCATGTATGTTTCATGACATATTCGATGTGAAATGTCCACTGGGTGGCGCTAAAAGAGTGTTCAGTTTTTTTTCCTTTGGAACAGATGAATGTACAAATGGTACGTTTTATGTGACGTTGGTTTTGTAGGTGTCACCGCAGTTCTGACTTGAAATGTCCATTGAGTGTCGCTATAAGTCTAATGCGACGTGACGTTTTAAAATAACGTACCATCTGCACTACACCTAAACCTACCCGATAGTACGAACAAAAGCGATTGTGACGTAAAAACGCAATTGCAAGCATGCCGTTTTACCTTGTTTTTTGATCTCTCATCTTTCAGCTCTTTCATCATGAGTCATGTTTTTAACGCGATTCATACCCAAGCATTCCACACCCTAAGTCCAATTCCGTGCCGGCTGAGCTTCAGAGCAAGCTTGTTATGTCCGGAAAGCGAAACATATGGAGCTGTAATCATAACTGTGTATGAAAAAGATTAAAAGTGCTCACTGTTTTACCGCCTCTAGTGTTCATTTCTGTTAGAAACTGCAGTGATATGTAGTTATTGGTATGTATTTCACGTCTTGCGAAAAAGTTCCCAGAGGTATGTTTTTGTCATGAGACCAGGTAGCAAAAATCTCTGTATTATTATTGCACATAATGAGGGAACCATCCCTAAATATTGGGACAGTTTACACCAAAATTTAAATTGTTGTAATTTTCTCACCCTCATGTCATTCAAAACTTATGATTTACTTTCTGTTATGGAACATGAAGATATTTTGAAAAAGTTCCAACTTCTTTTGTTCATACGCTGGAAGTCAAAGGGGTTGTTTTGGACCCACTGATCTATATAATATCTATTAAAGATTAGTGTTTGGACCCCACTGACTTTCCTTATATAGAAAAAACAGAAAATCTAAATATCTTCTTTTGTGTTTTACTGAATACAGTAAGTCATACAGGTTTGGAACAACATGAAGATTAGAAAATTATGACACCGGTTTCATTTTTGAAAATTATAGGGTGACCAGTATAGTTCAATTCCCAAAATGAATGGCTCTTTTAAGTCATTTGTTTACCATCCGCCATAACCAGTGTGGCCCAACTAATTCCTGAACAAATGATCTTTGAGTCTTTATTTTTGGTGAATCAGAACCACATAGCACGACCAGTGTAGTCCAGCTGATACTCTTATGAGTCATTTCTTTGTTGTGAATAAAAACATATAGCACAACCAGCATAGTGCGACTCCTGAACAACTGACTCTAATGAGTTGTTACCGTACAGCACAACCAGTGTAGTCAAAACTCATAATAAATGCCTCTTATGAGCTGGTTCTTTTTAGTGAATCAAACTTGGCTTACAGCATACATATTTTGTACTTGAGGCTTGTGAAATGTAAAACTTAGTTTGCAGTTTTGCCACTAGTACTTGATAGAAAAATTAACCAATGAAATGTTACCACTTTTTTTTTTTTTTGTTGAGTATTTAACATAATTTAACACTAAACATAAAGTGTATATTTGATTTAGCATTCTAAAAAGTACATTTTGTTCACTTTTCTTTTTACTGAAAAAACTAAAATCTCATTCCTGGTTTCTTATAAATGTCAAGAACATAATTTTTTAATGTTCTTAAATACTTCTGTCTGTGCCAATAGCCTTGTGGTTGTGCTTCTGGCGTCCCCCTCTCACATTCCATTCTGTCAAGTCTCTACTATCTAAAAAAATTAATAATGCCAAAAGTAAATCTAAAAAAATATAAATGTTCTTCAGTACTTCTGATAGCTGACTCTTCTGCTTAGTTTTCCTACTCCAAACATTCTGTATTGTCTTCTGTCTGTATTTATAAATGGAAAGTGAACTTTTATCTAGTGTTTTTGGCTTGAACTAAATGGCACCGTCAAAGGTGATTCTCAGTTGCTATCCGTTTTAGTCCAGGTCTTGGCTTCGTTTGTGTCTGGGAAACCAGCCCGCAGTGTTCTCAAGACTGATGATTGCTCAAGAGTTTGTGCCCTATGCTGTCAATGGAAATTGAACATGGGTCGGTGGAGGAAATGGATGATCATTGCTGTGTTTGCGCCCTGTGTCGTATAGGAGGTGAGTGTGGCTCCAGTAAGGGCAGATGGTTCACTGAAATCCCCTCTCAGCCGGCTGCTTTCGGACACGGCCAAACAGCAGCTGCTCCAGATGGCCCAGGCCAATGCTGGAGACCTGATCTTCATCACAGCCGGACCCCGGGAGAACGTGGTGCGTATCCACCTGCATTTTGTTCCGCATCCTCACAGATTCATAGAGCCATGCTGATTCAATCTCATAAACACATCATGAGAGCTCAGTGAGCAAACATCTACATAAAACTACAGTTGGACCACAAGTACGTGAAGCCATTTTGGGTTGAAGTTAATAATTTAATGCCCAGCATCCCTATTTAATGTCCTCAGGTACCTTCCCATCAGCTTTTATGCGCTACAGTGATTGATAACCAAAGGTTTTTGGAAAATACGGCTTCAGAAGAATGCTGACATGATCTAATCACTTTTAAAAGAATATTCATCTTTTCCGTGCCTCAGCTCTCGCTCAGGGCTGGTGCAGATGGTGAGCTTGGCACAAAGTGAGACGGCTGTTTAGTCACAAAGCAGAGATGTGGGAGATGGCTAGGAATAACTGGCGAGCTTTGCGAGGTGAGGTTGTGGGATGAATGGTGATGTTGCAAGCGCAGAAAGAGGGAGAAATGAGAGCTGGGGGAGATCTTTCTCCTCAAATATAGTTTTAGAGATTTAGGAAGTCATTTGCATGTTCCTGCCCTCAAATTCATGCTTTGTAAAAGCCTCTTGTGGTCTCATTTTTAGCTGTTTTCATGAATTAACAAAAATCATGTAGTCAGATTTTTCTAATTTTTAAAATGACTTATCCAAGATTAGAAGTTATTCTCAAATGATCTGTAGCTCCTCAGAACATGTCCTTTCTAAGGCAATCCTGAATGTCCTGTTTCTCATCCTGAAACATTCAGAATCTTTTATGTATGTTAAAGGGATAGTTCAAACAAAAATGTAATTCTTTCATCATTTCCTCATGTTGTTCCAAACCTGTATGGCTTTCTTTCTTATGTAGAACAAAAAAGAAGATATTTTAAAGAATGTGACAACTGTTTTTGTACTTGCAATGAAAGTCAGCAGAGTCCAAAATAACATTGGACTCCTTTGACTTTCATTGTATGGACAAAAAACATTCACAATTTAGTTTGGGGACCAGTTCACACTAATAAGTATGACTTTTGCCTTAATAAACTCCTAATTTGCTGCTTATTAATAGTAAGGTAGTTGTTAAGTTTAGGTATGGGGTAAGTTTAAGGGATCTAAAATATGGTCATACAGAATAAGGCATTAATATGTGCTTTATAATTTCTAATAAACAGCCAATATGCTAGTAATATGCATGCTAATAAGCAAATAGTTAATAATGAGAATTAATCCCTAAACTAAAGTTTTACCCCAAAAAACGATGTTGTCATTAACTAAAACTGTTAATAATCATTTTTGGTAATTGGAATAAAACTGAAACATAAATATAGATGTAGATAGAGGTTAATTTAAGCCATTGTGGTTGTTGCAGGTTTGAGTTCGAACTCATTCTTTCTTTCTGTCCTAATGATTTTTTGTAACGCTTTGCTATTTAGCTATATAATAGAATGTGTCTTGTTTTAGCGCCCTCTGTTGGGGAAACTGAGACTGCAGTGCGCGGAGCTGCTTGAGCGCTATGGTGTGCCTGTTCGTGACCCATCTGTCTTTCACTTCTTGTGGGTGGTGGACTTTCCCCTCTTCTTACCCAAAGAGGATGACCCAGAGATGCTTGAGTCTGCCCACCATCCCTTCACTGCTCCAGTCCCTGAAGATGCCCATCTGCTGTACACCCAACCCCACAAGGTATGTACCATCACATCTCAAGTAGTACATCATCATAAATTGTCTTTTTTAACCTTACAGAATCATAGCTTTGCACTTTGATAGAAACTCTTACAGGATAGGAAATCTTAAAAAGTTTTTTTATTGTTTTTGACACTCATCAAGGCTGCATTCATTCGATAAAAAGTAAAAACTGTAATATTGTGAAATTTTATTATAATTTAAAATAACTGAATTTAGCTGAATTCTCAGCAGCTATTACTCCAGACTTCAGTGTCACATGATCCTTTATAAATTATTCTAATGATTTGGTGCTCAAATAATGTTTCTTATTATTATTAATGTTGAAAACAGTTGTGCTGCTTAATACTTTTATAGAAAAAAAATCAAAAGAACTGCATTTATATGAAATATAATTTTTTGTAACAATGTAAAATTAATTTTTACTGTCAATTAATTTAATGCATCCTTGCTTAAAAAAATTCTGACCCCATATTTTTCTGCGTAGTTGTTCTTTGCTCATAAGTCATAATTTTATGAGTAAATCATTCTTTGGAGTCATTTTATTATAAGAGTCAAGTTGGTTCACAAATCGTTCTGAATGATTAATTAGTGAGTTGCTCTGAATCAAAACCATTTTAAAAAGTCCTTTCAAATGATCATATCATGGTTCATCGCAATGTATTGAATCGTGACACACAGTATAGTGGGGTCCAAAATTCTGGGACATCATTTAAAATTTGAATTTTTTTTTTTTGTGTAATTTATGATTAATCGCGATTAATCACATCCAAAATAAAAGATTTTGTTAATGTAATACATATGTGTGTACTGTGTATATTTATTATGTATATATAAATACACTCACATGAATGTATATATTTCAGAAAAATGTTATGTTTATATATTAAATATATTTATATATATAAATTATATGAATATAAATATATACATGTAGGTACATGTAAATATTTTCAAAATATATACGGTATGTGTGTATTTATATATACATGACAAATATATATTATGTAAACAAAAACTTTTATTTTGGATGCAATTAATCGCGATTAATCATTTGACAGCACTGATATACAGTAGTCAACATTTGAAGTGGATCAAAACCTTTCATCAAAGTTATACATGAATTTTGAACAATACCTATTCTTGTCTTAGGACAACTTTGAACTTTTTTGATCCACTTTAAATGTTGATTACTATATATATTACTATATACTGTGTGTGTGTGTATATATATATATATAAATTATATATATAAAGGCCAGATATATATAAATTATATATATATAAAGTTCATTTATTTCAGTAATTCAACTCAAATTGTGAAACTCGTGTATTAAATAAATTCAATGCACACAGACTGAAGTAGTTTAAGTCTTTGGTTCTTTTAATTGTGATGATTTTGGCTCACATTTAACAAAAACCCACCAATTCACTATCTCAACAAATTAGAATATGGTGACATGCCAATCAGCTAACCAACTCAAAACACCTGCAAAGGTTTCCTGAGCCTTCAAAATGGTCTCTCAGTTTGGTTCACTAGGCTACACAATCATGGGGAAGACTGCTGATCTGACAGTTGTCCAGAAGACAATCATTGACACCCTTCACAAGGAGGGTAAGCCACAAACATTCATTGCCAAAGAAGCTGGCTGTTCACAGAGTGCTGTATCCAAGCATGTTAACAGAAAGTTGAGTGGAAAGAAAAAGTGTGGAAGAAAAAGATGCACAACCAACCGAAAGAACCGCAGCCTTATGAGGATTGTCAAGCAAAATCGATTCAAGAATTTTGGTGAACTTCACAAGGAATGGACTGAGGCTGTAATTTGTAATTTCAAGGAATTTCAAGGAATTTGGCTACAGTTGTCGTATTCCTCTTGTTAAGCCAATCCTGAACCACAGACAACGTCAGAGCCATCTTACCTGGGCTAAGGAGAAGAAGAACTGGACTGTTGCCCAGTGGTCCAAAGTCTTCTTTTCAGATGAGAGCAAGTTTTATATTTCATTTGGAAACCAAGGTCCTAGAGTCTGGAGGAAGGGTGGAGAAGTTCATAGCCCAAGTTGCTTGAAGTCCAGTGTTAAGTTTCCACAGTCTGTGATGATTTGGGGTGCAATGTCATCTGCTGGTGTTGGTCCATTGTGTTTTTTGAAAACCAAAGTCACTGCACCCGTTTACCAAGAAATTTTGGAGCACTTCATGCTTCCTTCTGCTGACCAGCTTTTTAAAGATGCTGATTTCATTTTCCAGCAGGATTTGGCACCTGCCCACATTGCCAAAAGCACCAAAAGTTGGTTAAATGACCATGGTGTTGGTGTGCTTGACTGGCCAGCAAACTCACCAGACCTGAACCCCATAGAGAATCTATGGGGTATTGTCAAGAGGAAAATGAGAAACAAGAGACCAAAAAATGCAGATGAGATGAAGGCCACTGTCAAAGAAACCTGGGCTTCCATACCACCTCAGCAGTGCCACAAACTGATCACGTCCATGCCACGCTGAATTGAGGCAGTAATTAAAGCAAAAGGAGCCCCTACCAAGTATTGAGTACATATACAGTAAATGAACATACTTTCCAGAAGGCCAACAGTTCACTAAAAATGTTTTTTTTTTTTTTATTGGTCTTATGAAATATTCTAATTTGTTGAGATGGTGAATTGGTGGGTTTTTGTTAAATGTGAGCCAAAATCATCACAATTAAAAGAACCAAAGACTTAAACTACTTCAGTCTGTGTGCATTGAATTTATTTAATACACAAGTTTCACAATTTGAGTTGAATTACTGAAATAAATGAACTTTTCCATGACATTCTAATTTATTGAGATGCACCTGTATATACAGTGCCACTTGAAAGTTTGTGAACCCCTTGCAGAATCTGTGAAAATGTGAGAAAGTTTAACAAAATAAGAGAGATCATACAAAATGCATGTTATTTTTTAATTAGTACTGTCCTGAGTAAGATATTTTACATAAAAGATGTTTACATTTAGTTCACAAGACAAAAAAATAGCTGAAATTATTCAAATAACCCCATGCAAAAAGTTGTTTTTGACTGTTTTTTGTTTTGTGATGGTTGTTCATGAGTCCCTTGTTTGTTCTGAACAGTTAAACTGAGCTCTGTTCTTCAGAAAAATCCTCCATGTCCTGCGGAATCTTCAGGTTTCCAGCATCTTTTGCATATTTGAACCATTTCCAGCAGTGACTGTATGATTTTGAGATCCATCTTTTCACACTCAGGACAATTGACGGACTCAAACACAACTATTAAAAAAAGGTTCAAACATTCACTGATGCATTAAGAGCCGGGGGGTGAAAACTTTTTGAATTTGAAGATCAAGGTAAATTGTACTTAATTTGTTTTCCGGGAAACATGCAAGTATCTTCTCTTGCTTCCGAAGGGCAGTACTAAATGGAAAAAAATTATATTTCTACAAAATAAGAAAAATTCTTCATCCTGTTCAAAAGTTTTCACCCCCAGGCTCTTAATGCATTGTGTTTTCTTCAGGACCATCAGTGAATGTTTGAACCTTTTTTAATAGTTGTGTTTGATTCCCTCAATTGTCCTCGATGTGAAAAGATGGATCTCAAAATCATATATATATCAATCACTAGATAGCATAATAAATAGAATTTGTAATAAAAAAAATTTATTCAATTAGAAAAATACAAAAAAAAAAACATTTTCACTGGTAGTCTCAAGCATTTTGACCCCACTATGTATTTAAATGTGCATGTACCTTGAGATAGTTGGCGATACCCAGAAGTAGTGGTTTTATCACTTTGTATGTCTACAGTCATGAGCCGAGTATTTAATTGAGGAAATTTATGATCTCGCATTGAATTCCACACATTTCCCCCACCTGTTTATCTGCTCTCTCAGGTGCGTGGCCAGCATTACGACTTGGTGCTGAATGGCTGCGAGATCGGAGGAGGCTCAGTTCGCATCCACAATGCCTCTCAGCAGTTGTACATCCTGGACACGATTCTCAAGGTAATGGAACAAGAGTGAAAAATTACACAGCAAGCAAAGAGCATCATTTAATGCTACTCTGACAACGAGTTAAAGCACTTGTAATGGACGTGTCCAGATACCCGACTGCACCATTTTCTTATTTGTGACTCTTACTTAACACCCCCGCAGCACCAACTACCCGTTCGGTCGCTGTGGCAACCCATTATGCTATATTTAACTGGCTTTAAAGAAAACAAATGCTTTGGATATTAAGAGCCAGGGAGAAGAAACACCACATTAGGGTGTTTTTACTCAAGTCGATCTTAAGATTTGTGTCTACAAAGGAAATCTTTTTGAAGGTCTATTTACTCTCTTGACACTAAAGTAGTTGTATGGATCTGTACGATTTACACATGCCGAGACTATGAACAATTCCCTTTCAAGCTGAAAAGGCTGTGAATTACAAGGTCCACTTTGTCCCTTTTTCTCTGTCTTGCTTGTGTTATAGGAGGACCCTTCGCTTCTTTCTCATTTATTGGAGGCTCTGGACTCCGGGGCCCCTCCTCATGGTGGAATCGCATTAGGTGAGTGAGCATTCAACACATGCTACTTTGGACTTTCGCAAGGTTGTTGGGGTACCACTGTGACGAAAGGCCTTGTTGATTACATTCTCCTGTTGGTTAAAGTGGAACGGTCATGCTCAAAAACTCAAATTGCTTGCCCAGCCAAGAATTTTTGGCAGCTTTGTTTCAGTTTGAGACTGTAAACTGAAGCATGAAGTGCCCTTGATCATTCGAGAACCTCTGTTTTGGTTTATTTCTGTGTGTGGCAGCACTAGAGCTGTTTTTACAGCTTGCATAAACTGTGATATACAAATGTTCTTGTTTACATTTATAAAGTCTAAAGAGTAAAAAAAAAAAAAAAAAAAAGGCAAATTAAATGTGTGTAATTATCAGGGATGCACTGATATTATTAACATTCAATTTTTTTAATGTGATGCCTGATTCAGTACTATTGTCTAAATAATTTAAAAATTAAAAACCAACATCTAAAATCAGTTGTTTTAAATGCTATAATTGAATTCAGGCATCACAATATTATAATGTATAGTATGAAAAACTTCATTTTGAGATTTTCTCAAGATTACATTTACAGTGTTATTAAAGTATTAATGTTTTTAAAGATTAACTTAGAGCATTTGATGGCAACGAATGTCATTTAAATGTAAAAATAAAGGAAAGTATCAATAAATATTTTAATAGAAATACACTACAGTTCAAAAGTTTGGTTGTTTTTTTTTTATTTGTGAATTTAAAGAAATTAATACTTCTATACAGCAAGGATGCGTTAATTTGATCAAAAGTGACAAAGACACTGATAATGTAAAAAAGGCTTCTTTTTTAAAAAGATGAACTTTCTATTCATCAGAGAATTCTAAAAAATTATCACAATTTTCACAAAAATATTAAGCAGCACAGTGTTTTCAACATTGATAATAATAAGAAATGAGCACCAAATCAGCATATTATAATGATTTCTGAAGTATCTCAGACTTTGGTAATGGCTGCTGAAAATTCAGATATGCCATTTCAGGAATAAATTACATTTAAAAATATATTAAAATAGAAATATATTTATAATAAATAAATTGTATTTTTTAAATAATACTACTGTTTTTACTGAATTTTTTGATCAAATAAATGCCTCTTTTGTGAGCATAAGAGACTTCTTACAAAAATATTATAAAATTTTACTGACCCAAAACCTTCAACCAGTAGTGTATATTAATTACAGATAAAATAATAAAATAATTACACATAATAAATATGGAAATAATATATAGTGCATTCCAAATAATTATAAAATTGCTGTGTTTCTCCTGAACAGGGCTGGATCGACTGATGTCCATCATTGTAGGAGCTCCCAGTATCCGAGACGTAATAGCTTTTCCAAAATCCTTCAGAGGTCACGACCTCATGAGTCGTGCTCCAGATTTCGTCTCTGAACAAGACCTGAAGCCGTACCATATTTCTGTAATCTGGCCTAGCGCAGATACAGAGGGTCAGCAGGACAACTCAGTGTAAACTCTAAAATCTGTTAATATGCGTATGATGTTCCATTTGCATGAGGATACAAGATTTCCATCGGCACCGTGTGGTCCGCCATCTGTGTCCACGCCTTGTGATGGACTTCAGAGCAGAAGCAGCAGGATCACTTACTGTCCTGGGAGAATTGAGCACCATCTTCTGAGTCAAAGCGATGTTTGTGTCCCCCACATCTCAAAACACTTTCTTCTGCTGCTTCAACAGATCACTCATGTACTTTCTCATCATATACATGATCTGTAATTAGCGTTTTCAACTGCAAATTTTTAATTACATTCATTTGAGTAAAAAACACTGGTGGATTGTGAGTGTAGCTGAATATTCCATTAGGGGGCAGCGTTGTTCCATTGCATCTGTTTACATTGCTTTCCCCCCCCCTCCCTCTTCACATGCTCTGCGGTGAAGTCAGCATGCACCATATCCTACATTTTTTTCCACCACCAGACATACCAAATAAAGCTACATTTCAGTTTTTCTCAGCGATACCTTATCTGCAAAAGCAGATGCTCATTTTTCATGCCCAGGTACAGCTACTCATTACAGCCAGTGTTGTTTTAAAGCAGACCTGCGAGTTGGCCGTCAAGCTGTGAACATAGTTCTGTGTAAGACATGCTGTTTTTGCTGTTCTTCCAATGACTTTTCCTTAAGTACCCACTCATTGCCTATTTACATGACTGTGTTTACTTGGAAGTACCTGCCTACGTTTGGTAAATGTTTCCATTAGTGCTTTAGAGACAATTGCAGTACCAAACCTTGGCTGTTTGATATAGAGCTCTTCATTAATAGTTTATAAATGCGACCCACAAGTCAATTTTAAAATTCTGGTTTTGGCTTTTATCCTTAAAATGGGATAGTTCACCCAAACATGAAAATTCTGTTCCAGACCGGCTTGATTTTCTTTCTTATGTGGAGCACAAAAGAAGATATTTTCAAAAACATCTCCATGTTTTTTTTTTTTTGTCCATAGTGTTTTTCCCTTTTCAAAATAATCTTCTTTTGTGTTCTCCAGAAAAAAAAAGAAATGTATACAGTCAGTGATGCACCACAGATACTCACCTGGAAAAGCACAGAAAATAATTTTTCAGTTTCAGAGGGCTGAAATTGTTGACCGAAAATAACATTTAATTAGCGCTTCTCAGATGGCATGTTTTGACTGTCAGTGTCTATTTCATACACACTGTGCATTAGCTACAACATATGCGTAAGAAAAATGTGTCTTAACTGTGCCTAATTATGATGCTAGAGACATTTTTCAAACATTATGGGAAAGTTACATGTAAACCATCTGAAACTTATTGAAAAGTTAGAAGAACATCCAACTAATATGATCAGAAAAACATTCCATGAATGGTGTATAAATAATTATTTTGTGCTAACATTTTCAGAACACTATTAAAGGCCAGATAATCAAATAAACGTTCTATTATTATGTTACTGGAAGAATGTCAGAACATTAGCTGAAGTTCTGAGAATGTTCCCTGTGATGTTTCTGATCGCTTAATGGAGATGCTACCTGCATGATCGGCAAGAAGAAAATTGCAGTTCTCTGGGAATACAATCTTAAGCGTCATTACTCCTCTCAGCATGCAGTGCAGTCTGTTGGGTATGAGGTTGAGATGAGTTGCTCAACTCCGAAAAGGTCTCACCTTGCATCATTAACTGTATATACTTAAAATCCATAGTCATAAAAGCCCATTTTTACTGTAACTCTTCAACTGTTCACCACCTGGTTAGTAGTCACCAGGTATTTTGAATTTAAGACCTCTGATCTAAGAGGATAGTGCTGCTTCTGCTGTTGTCCAGAGTTCCATCAGCTTTCTCTTGGATTTAAGCAGACCTTTACTTCTGCCCTACTGTTCTGGCAGCCAGCCTGAGCAATGCTGCAGGGAATTTAATGTCTAAGAAACCTGCCTTATCACTATCAACAGAATTGACTGGGTATCTCCGGTCACCTTCTCATCATTCTTTCCGGTGCATGTGTAACACATCCACTTGTCTGGTATGTCTCTAATTGGCCTACATAACCAAAAATGGCCCATGGTTTTTCACAGCAAACATAAAAGTCACATAAAGGACAATGAAAATTTCCTCTGGATAAACCACGTTGTTTTGCAGTACATGACTTTCAGTGACGGAAAGGTAATTATAATATATTCCACCATGAGACACTTTTAGGCCTCCCTAATTTGTTTCTTTTTAATTCTCCCTATTTTGTAATCTCGAGGGACCATGCTCTGTGGAGAATAAACCAAGCGATTTGACGGGGAAGACCCTTTAGGTAACTTGCAAATATGGTGGAGGATAATGAGCTCACTGGCTTTATACCTTTTTTTTTTTTAAAGCACTCAGACTATAAGGAAATAATTGGCTAGTTCTTGTTTCTCTTTTTCAGTAAAGGAATATAGGTTGCCTTGACAGTGTGATTCACATTCAGTTTATTTCTTCAAAGGTGTGCCTCACAGATCTCATTGGTGTTTTTAGTTGTTTTTGTTTTTAACTTAAAAACAGTTTGTGATTGTTCATGTTTTGGTTTGCACAATAAAATGGAATTATTTACAGTTGTGCTCAAAATTATTCATACCCTTGGTAAATATGAACTAAGGCGGCTGTGAAAATAAATCTATCATTAATCCTTTTGATCTTTTATTTTAAAAGTTTACAAAAATCTAATCTTTCATTCGAGAATAAGAATTTAAAATGGGAGAGAAATCTCATTATGAAATAAATGTTTTTCTCTAATACACATTGGCCACAATTAATCATACCTTTTTTTTCAATACTTTTTTGCAACCTCCTTTTGCCACGATAACAGCTCTGAATCTTCACCTATAATGCCTGATAAGTTTGGAGAACATCTGACAAGAGATCAGAGACCATTCCTTCATCCAGAATCACTCCAGACCCTTCAGATTCACAGCTCCATGTTGGTGCTTCTTCTCTTCAGTTCACCCCACTCATTTTCTAGGGTTCAGGTCAGAGGACATGTTGGTCATGGCAGAAGCTTGGTTTTGTTCTCAGTGACTCATTTTTGTTGTGGTTTTGATGTTTGTTTGTGGATCATTGTCTTGTTGGAAGATCCAACCACGGCCCATTATAAGATTTTTAGCATGGACAGTAGTTTTAAATTTTTTATATGTTGGTATTTAATTGAATCCATGATGCCATGTATCTAAACAAGATGTTCAGGACCTCCGGCAGAAAAATAGACCCATAACATTGAAGATACAGCAGTTTATTTCATTGTACACATGGGGTACTTTTTTATCCCTGTGTTCACCAAACCCATCTTGAGTGTTTGCTGCTAAAAAGCTCTTTTTTTTTTTTTTTTTTTTAGTTTCATCTGACCATAGAAGCCAGTCCCATTTGAAGTTCCAGTTGTATCTGATAACTGAATATGCTGGAGTTTGTTTTTGGATGAGCGAAGGAGAATTATTCTTGAAACCCTCCCAAACAATATGTGGTGATGTAGGGGCAGTTTGATATTTTTTAGAGGCTTTCTGACCCCAAGACTCAACTAATCTCTGCAGTTCTCCAGCTGTGATCCTTGGAGAGTCTTTGGCCACTCAAACTCTCCTTCTCACCGTGCATTAGGACGATATAGAAACATATCCTCTTGCAGGCAGATTTGTAATATCTTTAGTTGATTGGAACCTCTTAATTATTACCCTGAGGGTGGAAATGGGGATTTTTAATGCTTTTAGCTCTATTCTTACAGCCACTTTCTAAATTTGTGAAGTTCAACAATCTTTTGCTGCACATCAGAAATATATTCTTTGGTTTTACTCCTTGTGATCAAAGAATAAGGGAATTTGACCTTTGTGTTCCTCATATTTATAATCCTGTGAAACAGGAAGCCAAGGCTGGACAATTTCATGTTCCTAGTCACCCTGGTGTGATAAAAAAAAAAAAAAAAAAAAAATTGCAAATATGAATGGTAATATACTTCAGAGATATTTTAATCATAAGAATTTCTAGGGGTACCAATAATTTTTTAAATAAAAAATAAAACAAGGTAATTGCGACTTTTTATCTCGCAAATGTGACTTTTTTTCTCACAATTGTGACTTTTTTTATCTCGCAATTCTGACTTTTTTTCTTGCAATTGCGAGTTTATATCTCGTAATTCTGACTTTTTTTCTCGCAATTGCGAGTTTATATCTCGCAATTCTGACTTTTTTTCTCGCAATTGCGAGTTTATATCTCGCAATTCTGACTTTTTTTCTCGCAATTGCGACTTTATAAATCACAATTCTGACTTTTTTCTCGCAATTGCGACTTTATATCTTGCAATTCTAACTTTTTTCTCACAATTGTGATTTTTTATCTCGCAATTCTGACTTTATTTCTCGCAATTGCGAGTTTATATCTCACAATTCTGACTTTCTCGCACCATAGGAAACAACTCTCCGTGTAAGGCTTTGCAGTGCTTTGTTCAATTTGCACTATCAAAATGAACTAGATGAATGTTGCGTCCGAATATGATTTTTGAACAAACATAAAAACTCATTATTCTCCATTTCTGTGTTTTGCGCTAGCGGTTGGACAGTACCATTACTGCCGGCCAGGGTGTGGTAGGGGGGACGGCGCGCACAGCTTTCAGACACAACATTCTTCTTTTCTTTATAGTTCTGAGTTTGAGGCAGCTTCTATCGCATTATTTTATAACAGCTGTATATATCTATTTGCTTACATCAAATTATGGAAATTATCTATACAGAAAAGTGCAACAAAATTACATCATTTTAGAAAAGCTTTCATAGTGCATCAAAAATTTGGTACTCTTTTTATTATTTATAAGTCTAATAGATGAAACGAGAATCAAATTCAGAAAGAAAAAGGGGGAAAGACAAAAGAGATTTAAGCCATTTTTGCTTATGAATGAAGAATTTTGCATTCAAAATAAGAAAATTAACAACATATTCAGCAGGTAATAGCTTTGGATTTTCATAATAAAAAATAACATCTTTGAGGACGAAAGTATGGGTCACATTTGTAAGGTTAGAAACATAGGTGCTTAAGTCACCCCATAATTTGTTGGTAACACCACAATCAAAAAAAAAAAAAAAAAAAAAAAAGTGGGCAGCTGTTTCCTCAACAAAACCACAAAACGAGCAAGACTCATCAACATCAGAATATTTAGAAATAGACAAATTAACAGGATAAATTTTATGAAGGATTTTATAATGAATCTCCTTAACTTTGTTAGATATGCAAAATTTACTTGACAAAAGCCAGGCCTTTCTCCAATTTATATTTGTTATAAAGGAACCCCAGTAGAATTTCCCTCTTGGAGTAATCTTTCTCTTTGTCTGAAATATTTTGCGAATATGTTTGTTATTGCATTTCTGATCTAAAATATCAATACCACCCAAACGTAAAGCCGGATAAACACTGTTGCCTTCACTGAATTTAAGGTGATATTTAATTAACTGGGTTAAGCCTACTGGGATGGCTCTCATGAAAGTATTATATTCCTTTGGTAGGACTGGAAAGTTATGGAGATTCATAAATTGTTCGTAAGTTAAAATATTACCAAAATCATCAAACACAGATAGAATACAGTTCAAGTGATTATTAAACCATCTAGGGAAAAATTAGACTTATTTCTAACAGTTATATCAGCATTATTCCAAAGGAGAGCTTTGTGGGGGGAGAAACCATGGACAAAACACAATTTCCACGAAAGAAGACATTGCTGATGGAAGTTAGATAAAGAAATAGGTAACTTGCCAGGCAAGAAATTACACTTTAGTAAGAAAGATAGGCCACCAAGTTGGTCAAATATCTTATTTGGAATAAAAAAACAGTGACATTGGATTCATAAGGCATCTTCTCAACCAGTTTACTTTATAGGTGTTTACAGTATCTGCAAAGTCCAAAAAATCAAAGCCACCTTCGCTTCTGGAATTAGCAAGCACTTCTCTTTTTAATTTGTAAGGTCTATTTTTCCAGATAAAATCCAAAAATATTTTATTAATTTCCTTTATAGCTTTATTGTTGACAAACAAAGAAAGAGCAGAATATACAAAGTGAGAGAGCCCTTCAACCTTAGATAAAAGAACTTGACCGTATAAAGAAAGATCTCTCTGAAGCCAGATGTTAAAGATCTGTTTTTTTTTTTTTTCTTTTTTATCAAAAAAGTTTAAATGATATCTACTGATTGAATTTTTAGTGATATGAATTTCTAAATATTTTACACTTTTTTTTTTTTTAACTGGGAGACCTCCTAAGAATATATCATCCATATCATGAATTGACATAATTTCACATTTCGAAGTATTAAGTTTTAGACCTGAGGCACATGAAAATTGTTCAACCAATTCCAGAGCTTTTGGTAACTGATTTTTGTCCTCCAAAAACAGCGTAGTGTAATCAGCTTGCTGTGCAATTTTGATCTCCCTGTCAAATACTGAAATTCCTTTCAAATTATCATCTTGGTTAATTCTTAGACAGAGTAACTCTGTGGCTAAAAGAAATAAAAATGGGGAGATTGGACAGCCCTGTCTGACTCCCCGATATATGTTAAACCTTTTAGAAGTGTCAAAGTTCACAATCACTGAGTTGTTAATACCTGTATAAAACATGGTTACAATCTCTATAAATGATTTACCAAATCCAAATAATTCTAGAGTACGAAAAAGAAATTTGTGCTCTATGGAGTCAAAAGCTTTATGAAAGTCAAGAAAGAGTATGAGACCATCTGAATGAATTAGATCTGAATAATCCAGCAAGTCCAGTACTAATCTTATGTTGTTAGAAATGTGACGGCCCTTCATGAAACTAGACTGAGATTCTAAAATAATATTGCCTAAACCATAACTTAATCTTTTAGCATATACAGAGGCTAATATGTTATAATCTAATTTTAACAAAGAAATAGGTCGCCAGTTATCGATTACCAAAGGATTTTTGTCAGGCTTAGGTATAAGGGAGATGACTCCCTGTTTCAAAGTAGCAGTCATATCTCCCTGACCAATGCATTCCTCATACATATGAAATAAAGGCAATTTAATAAACTCCCAAAAAAGGAGATAAAATTCAACTGAAAGCCCATCGATCCCAGGGGATTTACCTTTTTCGTTTTATGAAGAGCTTGCTTGATTTCATCAACTGATAAAGGAGAATCACAAATTTGACTATACTCTAGATCAATAACTTTAATATGGTGTTTAATTAAGTCAATACATTTTTCAGAAATATTACAGTTGAAATTAGAGGTATAAAGATTGCTATAAAATTTAGCAACAAAATCTGATATTACTTTTTGGTCTTTGGAAACGACTCCGTCAATATTAAGTGCAGAAAGAGTTTTCCTCTGACCATTTCTTTTTTCCAGGGCAAAAAAAAAAAAAAAAATAGCTAGAATTTCTTTCCCCCTTCTCCAGCCATTTTGCACGAGATCTTGTATATGCACCTTTAGCCAAATCAAAATAGGCTTCATCAAGCTCCAAATTTAACCTTTTTATTTCTAAATTCTCCTCTTCTGTAATATTACTTTTAGCTAGTAATGCATTAAGTTTATTAACCAACTCTGAATCAGTTTGATATTTACTCTTTTTAATTTCTTTACTTCTTTTAACTGCTATATATCTAGTTTTATATTTAAAGAACTGCCATGTTTTTTTGTAATCTCCAAGTCAGTGAATAATTTTTTGATAAGCTTGATGATACTATCATTAATTTTTTGATCTTTTAACAAGGTATTAAGTTTCCAACAAACCCTGAGTCTCGGATTATCATAGATGTCACTCATCTTTATACAAACTAATTTATGATCTGATAAGGGGGCAATGGTGTGAGAAATATCTTTTATGTAACTGAGGATAGAGGAAGAAATTAAAAATAAATCAATCCTAGATCTAAGAGATAAAGTTTTATTTGATCAGGTAAAATCCTTTGTATAAGGATTAAAGAACCGCCATGCATCAGTCAGGGAGAGATCCGTGCAAAGAGAAAAAAATAAATCATTATTCAATCCACCGTCAAGTCTAGGGGGGTATCTATCCAGATTATCATCCATACAGTTGTTGAAGTCTCCTCCTAGAATAAAATAAGCATCAGTATATTTTTTAATTAAATTCCTAAGTTTATCCACTAGATAAGAGAACATTACTCTGTTAGATGCTTGAGAGTTGTGACTACACTCTTAAAAATAAAGGTACTTCAAAAGGTTCTTCACAGCGATGCCATAGAAGAACTATTTTTGGTTCCACAAAGAACCATTCAGTCAAAGATTCTTTATAGAACCATCTCTTTCTTACATTTTTATAATCTGAATAACCTTCTTTCACCACAAAGAACCTTTTGTGAAACAGAAAGGTTCTTCAGATGTTAAAGGTTCTTTATGGAACCATTTAGACAAAAAGGTTCTTCTATGGCATCGTGAAGCACCTTTATTTTTAAGAGTATATAGACAGCAAATTATGAAGGTGGCATTATCTTGTTTGATTACAGCAATAACCCATCTGCCTTCATCAGAACTCAAAGTTTCTAAAACAGTTTCTTTAAAACGGTGTAACATAATAGCAGTCCCAGCCGAGTAATTGCTGCCATGACTAAAGAAAATTGAGTTTCCCCATTGATTCCTCCAAAACCTAACATCCGTTTCCCCTGAGTGAATTTCTTGAAGAAAGATAAGATCAGCTGCACTTCTTTTACAAAATAAAAAAAAAAAAAAGCTTTTCTTTTCAAACTGTCCCACAAACCTCGAACATTCAATGTTACAATAGACAAAGATTTGAACTTGTACTCCATAAGAAGAACCACCAAACAATTTAAACAATAACAACAAAAGAATAGCTTTCTTTAGTTTTACCCTAAATGTAAAGGGAGAGGTGGTTAATAACCTATAAAATATAGTGACTTCAAGATGAAAAACAATTAAAGAAAAAAGTCAAGGTTAATATTAAGGTTGACAACAATTAAGGAGGATCAAACAAAGAATTTCCATGTTACACACAACTTAAAAGAGTTTTTATGCAGACAGTGTTGTTAACCGTTTTACGCATTTTAGAGCATTGCATGAGAGAGGTATCCAGTGCATTCAGTAACTCAGCTTAGGTAACATCTGAATAGAAGACTTGCTTCCCATCAATCAAAGCAAAAGAGCTGCGGAAGCTTGCTCTCTTGTCCTCCTCATGTGCCTTCTTCATGAGAGGCCATAGCTTGTCCTGACGCAGTCTGTTGTCAGTTAGAAATTTGCAGCCTTTGGCAGCGCCCCAAATCATGTCACGGATGCGACGAAGTGAGAAGAGGATTATGATCGATCTGGCCTTACCATCCGCTCGTTTCGGTCCCAGACGGTGAGCGACATCGACACTGTCCCGGAGCCTTTCTCCAATTCCAGGAGCGATATTCTCTAGTATGTTAAGAACCACGCTTTGGACATCCTCTCCATCTTTTTCCGCAACGCCGTGCAACTTTAGACACCATCTCCAACTGTAATGGCTACATTCCTGTACACTTGCTTTCAATGATTTGTTTTCCTTTCTCAAAGCGTGGATCTCTGATTCCAGATGATTAAGAGCCTCTTTATGAACGCCGACATCCGCAATAAGCTGTTGCACTGTCACTGACAGACTCTTGATTTGTTTCGAGGTTGCTTCGGTGGTAGTTTTGATCGCTGAAATCTTTTTAAAAGTCTTGTTGTGCTTTAAAGCCAGTTCGCATACTGCAGCCAAGACCTCCTCATTAGTATTTCCGCTCACGTTAGAATCCGCGTGTTGCGATTTTTTCGCTGCTGGCTTCTGAAGAGTATCAGAAAGGGCAGCGACAATAACCTCATTATCAAAGTCTGGACATGTGTCAAACCATTGTGATTCCGTATCTCGCTGAAACTTCAGTCCAGTGCTACTAGATGCCGATGCTGAATTCTCAAACTGATCAACCGTATCAGATGCCTTGGAAGACATGTTGTCAAGCCAAGCTTGTTTAACTTTCTTCTTTCCTCTTTTTCCCATGCATAAAGGTGTCAAAAGGGAACGATATAACTTTTTCACTTATTATGTCTGTGTTATCACCAGTCAAAGCAGTTGGTTATATCACCAATTCACCTTTATTTCCCTCAAGAGCAAACACACAACGACCTACATCGCCGCCATCTTGGCCGCCATTCCTAGTCATTAAAAATCCCAGGATAGAGTGGTGGAACTATGATGTCACTTTGTAGGCAAAAACCCGGAAGCGAGTTAGCATTTTAGCACTTTTTTTTAATGGGATTTTGGTTAAATCCCTTAAATAAAGTCCGTGGTTCACACAGGCTCAAGATACTTTCACGTTTTATTCTACGACATAAAACACACCAGTTACACCCCACTCGTGATTTTTTTAAACTGTTACGTTTCTTAAAAAAAGACGGTTGGTAACAAATTGCAAAATGAGACTACAGGCGCTGTCGGAGACATTAAACGTCATCGCGCCGAACAGTTAATCAATTTACAGTATTTTCCAATTGTAGCATAATTTATAGTACAATTAGCTGTATAATAACCAATTAATAGTTTCCCGCATTTTATATTGTTGTTCGACAATGTTTTTTTTTTGCTTTGCCCTGAAATGCAACAAGTCTTCGGATGGAAGATGCTCGTTTTATCGCTTTTTCTGATGCAGAGACTCTGGGTTCGGACCATAAGGTAAACTCGTATGATTATTCCATGTAAACAGCACATTTACCAACTTTACGTGGTGAACGTAAAACTTTAATGATGCATAGTGCTTAAAGCCACGTTAAAATTAAATGTTTACGGCCACATGAAGTTGTTATATAGATTGAGGATTTCCTTGAAGCAAGTATAAAATAACATTTTGTGTAACCACCCTAACAAAACGATAGCTGAAATGTGGTACTTTATTCACTAAAATAAGTTTAATCTTGCGATATCCAAAAACTCACTCACTCTGCTGTTATTTAATAGATTAAATGCACTAGAATTTTATTGAATAGTACGTGGAGACACGTTTTTAATTAAAATATTCATATTAATCAAGGATTTATTGACTTTTAATGCACCTTATTTCGAAATGTACAGAAATACGTGCTTTCAAATGTCCTTTAGCTATGATTATTTCATTTATTCACTATACTATTTATTATGTCTCATTTCAGTTTTAGTTTGGCTCTAGTTTTGTATTTATTCCAGTTTATATGAAAAGGTTCATGTGGCGTGGATTAAAATTCATATACAGAGTAAATCCTTTTCATTGAACGTTAAAAATAAGTTTGAAAAAGTTGTCGGGAATGTGCTGGTGGTGATGTTGAAGGCGAGCATCCGTGGTGCTGTAGTTCGTTTATAGCCTAAGTTTAGCTTTTTAGTTCTGGCGCTTTTATTTTGGCTTCAAAATTAATCAAAGTTATGTTATTTTGTGAAGATTATCTTGATGGACAAAACGTGTAAATTTCATGAACTATGATTGAACACAGAGTTTATTTTTTGCGATAATCCAAAAGCCTATTGAAAAATCCTATTGGCTTTTTGTCGAGGGAACCAGTGTCATGCTAGCATTCAATCCACCTACAAAGTGACGTCATAGTTCCCCCACTCTATCCACCTTATTTTTCAACGCGGAAGTAAGCCATTTTCTGTGAATGTGTGAGACTTCCGGTTCATTAGCCGCTATAGAGAAATAACAAGAAGAAGAACAACATGCAGTAAACGGTAAAACTGTTTGCACTACAAAACATAGCGTTCATAATTAAGATAATACATTAAAATAATATGGTAAGACACACCAGTTTGTAATATTAAGCAGCAAAACGAGCGTATTTTTTAAAGCTAAAAATAGATGGACGTGAATGACACCGGAAGCCAGACACATTAAATATACAAATGGCCGCGCCCGGCGCCCGCACTTCCGGGAAAAATAAGGTGGATACGCTGTGGGCGGCCGGTGTACGGAAGCCTATAAGCTTTAAACTCGCTCTCGCAAATACTTGACGGCTCTTGAAAGTAATCATTTATCATTTTGTTTTGCTTAATTTTAATAAAGTGGTAAGACCCGGAGAAAGTCTGCAGTATTTTTATTGGCATATTAAAATGAATCTTAACATAGTCATAGTTAAACATATAGCACTGTAAAATAAAATGATATACAATTATATGAAAATAATATCTATAATAGTATGAAATGTTTTAATAAGTTATGACATTTGTTTGTAATGTTATGTTATTGTTCATTGGCCACTTCTTATGCTGAGACTATGCGGTCAGTTAAGCAAGAACGCAGTACATCTCAATTCTCACAAGGATGCTGTTCTGTGTTCTTGCGTCGTTCCGAGTTTGCTCTTCCAAGGAAGACTTGCAAGACCGATCTCCACGAGAAAACAAGTCCGTTCTTTGCGTTCTTGGAATTGAGAAACAGCCAGGGACTTGTTCTGATTGGATGTGTTTGGTAATTGATTGTGTCTCGTCGATTAAGCGAGACACATTTATTTTTAACTATTGGCAACTTGTTTGTTAGTCAGTGAACTGGCTAGGGAGTCGGCCATATTTAGGGCTGTGTATATTTTCTAGTTGCACTGTTGCGTTCACGCCCTAAACCTAAATATTACAGCCCCTATACTCTTATATAGTGCACACTATGAGGAGACAGCCGTCTGTAGTGGTGTCCGGAACCATAATGAACATTATCGAGTGCAATTGTTAGATTTCATAATGCACCGCAAAATCAAAAGTTCAACTGAAACGATGGCATCAGCGGCACTTCCGGCGCACTCAAACTGTACAAATTCGCTGGTTCATTCGAGTTTTAGATATATTCAACAGTAACGAAACAGATTACAAACATTATTTTTAACATAAAAAACAGTAAGCTCATCAAGAGTGTGTGACCATTTTTAATGTAAATGTGCAAGGCTTCTGGTGTCATTCAAAACAGTTATGCTGCTTGGTGTTTCAGACTGGTGTTTGTTATTATAATAGTTTAATGTATTATCGTAATCGTAAACTTTTTTTTTTTTTTTTTGGCAGAGCTTTTTTGTTGTTTACTGTATTTTGTTATTCTTAGGTATTTACCAATTGCAGCTAATAAATTGTAAGCCTTGCACATTCCTAGAAAGATATCAGTTATGACTCTTAATACATTGATGTTGCTGGCACATTGGACTAAAAGTGATATTATAATTTGCGACATGTAATCATGTCATTGGAAATTTCATCCTCAATATCCCAAACTTGATTTTGTGTTATCGTTATACTGATTTACGACATTGCAACTAGAAAGTGAAATGAAACATCATATTTTTAACTCAAAATGTGATCTTTATGCAATCTCACTTATCAACTACTGTTGACTAGTTGACCATCGTGACTCCTCCCTACTTCAAAACAGCATCCCTATGGATTTTTATATATACATTAAGAGCTGAGAAGATGAAATAAATCTGTATTTCTTAGAGGCTCTGAAGATTGATTCAGGGGTTTTATAGTACATAGTGACTTGTAGCCGAAATCACTTTAGTGCTCTGAGGAGAAGTGTACTACTGATATATCAGGCTGCAATCAAGTGCCTGACAATCACAGAAAATCACACAATTTAATCTTCAAAAGCATAAAAAGCTTTCTAGTGCTATGCTGCATTATAGAAGTACAGAGGATATTCCGTAAGGTTTAACAATGAATAGGATGCTTCATGATGCTACAGTGTTATGGAAGATCTTGTATCGTTCATATCCTTTGAGAGAGAAACAGAATCAGGAGGGTTCAAAAAGGCAATAGGAGAGAATTATTTAAAGGTACATCGCAGTGTCAAGCCATCCAGTATTTATTAAAACTCATTAAGAAAGGCTTGCTGGTAAATTCCCTAAGGTTTGAAGACGATTGGTTTAATGATGTCTCAGGAAGCAAACTGTAGTCTGTACAGTCCTGCAAAACCAAATTAGCTTTAGTCCACTGGTATTTTGAGGTGAACCATACAATTGGTTGATTAAGATGCAAATATTGAAATATACCCCTAGGAATATAGATATGAATGTCTGCAGTTAT
Organism: Spinibarbus caldwelli; assembly: GCA_039654775.1. Lineage (NCBI taxonomy): Eukaryota > Metazoa > Chordata > Actinopteri > Cypriniformes > Cyprinidae > Spinibarbus > Spinibarbus caldwelli. The sequence goes on from CM077235.1 coordinate 23,361,885, forward strand.
AATTGCGTTTCCCAAGCTATACTTGACACTGTAACAAGTCTAGCTGCCCTGCTGTTGACATGGAGTCAGGGATGTCAGCTGCGTTCCTTTCTGGCAAAAGAGATTGAGTATTTGTCCTCTGTCCTTAAATCCATCAAATTGCATTGTGACTTGAATAATAGATTGTCTGTCAAGCCTCCTGATGTCATTTTTTTGGTCAATATTGAAGTAGCTTGTCGTGGTACGCTATGGGAGTTGCTGCTCAGTACATGCCTGCTGAATTATTCTGAGCACAAAGATAAACACATCCAAAATGTCTAATTTGGAGGCATGCTGACTGGTTTGGTAAGGAAGCATGAATGTTGATCAATGGGGGCTGTGTTACTAAAATAGAAAATAAAGGTTCAATAAAACAAGCATTGTTTGCTTACAGAAGCTGCATAGTTTTCTGGTACAGTTTGAATACGTCAAAAAGAGACGAATGGACATTTTTCTTCCATTTCTTGATTTTTGTTTGATTGATGTGCGTTGTGAAGGTCACAAGACCTTGGATGCTTGTAAACAAGTACTCTAGCTTGAGAGTGCTTGTTCTCTAGCTGGACAGAAACCAACCACTTTCCATTTGTACAAAATGTAAAGGAGAAAAAGAAGAAGAAGAAGAAAAAAAAAACAGAGCGAGAGAGACTGAAAACCTATGGGCAACATCCATTTTAAGTGCACGTTAAGTTCATTCCCTCCTGCTATTTGTGAAATTTTGCTTGTAAATTTAAACTGATAACACCTACAGCTGTTTTGTCATTTTTCTCTGTCTCAGTCCCAAAAGTCTAGTGCTCTAAAACTAGCAAGGAGGAACATTTTTAGAGCTCTGTCATGTACAGTTCTACTCTTAAGCTTACATACCCCTTGTAGAATCTTCAAGATGTTTTTACTGTCACATATGGAAAAAAAAGATTAAATGCAAGATTTTTAACTAAATGAAACATTTAGTTTAGTATTTATTTTAACTTTCATTTATTTTTTTAAATGAAATTATTCCTTTAAAATTATTAAATAAAAAAAAAAAAACATAATTTTTAGATTATCTTTTAGATTTTTAGACAAACTGTGGGGCATGTAATTTTATAAGCTCAACTTTATAATAATGAAATGCTAAAGGTTGTTTGAAATTAGTATGTCTCCTATTATGGGCTGAATATATCTCGGATAAAAAGGAACTATGAAAGTTCTCAGAAAACAAGTGAAATATGAAACTGAGTAAAGGCCACACCGAACTGTGAAAATTGAGAGCGCAGAACATTTAATAATCCTCCGGTGTGTCATTCATTTCAGTGCAAGACCTGGTGACAAAAGACATTTGAGTTATTTGTTAAAAGCTTTAGGGACTGCAATGTCCCCACCCACCCGCAATAGTTCCCAAGCATCAGAGAATAAGCTTGCTGGTATCAGTTACTCCATTCACAGTTGGTGGTCTCGTCATGCTACGTTTAATTTTAGAAAGAGAATTTTTTTTTGGATCGAGTCAGCATCCAAAGGCATTCATCTTAAAGCAAAGTCAAACTTTGTGATGAGATGGAGCTGTAACTACTAAATGTTTTCTCTTAGGTGAGGAACTGCTGCTGCTCTTGTTATTTTCAAGCCATATACAAGCTCAAGATTTGATAGTGCCCTTAAAGCTGAAGTGTGTAATTTTTGTGATATTAAAATACATTCTCCTCTCCTGTCCTAGTTTGATTTCCCCTGATCTGTGTAAATACTGTGGTGCTATCACCATCCGGACAAAGCAACAATGTCTTAAAGGTTAAAATTAAAATAAAAATGTTCTGAAAATTAACATCTTGTAAACAGTGCTTGATCTCTGCATATTTCTCTCCTGATACAGACAATCGACGGTTTCACTGGAGAAAGCAATATTATGGATTCTGAAACAACTGGAAGCAAAGGTTTGAAGTTAAAAATGTCTTAATCATGATTTGTTTCTTACAAACATGCAGCTTTTCACTTCACAAGACATTAATTGACCGACTGGAGTCATGTCGATTACATGTGGATTATTGTTGTGCTTTCAACAGCTGTTTGGACTTATTCTGACGGCACCCATTCACTGCAGTGGATCTATTGGCGAGGAAGAGATAATGCTAAATTTCTCCAAATCAGATGAAGAAACAAACTCATCTACTGATGGCCTGAGGTTGAGTAATTTTTTGGTCAATTGTTCCTTTAAGCAATGATGTGTGTTTGGGATGGGACTATCCAATCGTTGGACCAATGGAAGATGAAGGGAATGTTTGGGAAACCTGTTTGAAAAAGTCATTTTGTTAAGCAAAATTTTTTGCTTTAAAATTCTATTTGGTAACAAAGACACTAACATTTAGCGGATCAGAAATTACACACCTCAGCTTTATGACACAGTATGTCTTTCTTTTTACTGATTGACATTGATTAACATCATATCACTTAATGAAATATACACTTTTAAAGTGTGCAATATACAGGCACCAGTATGTTATCTCATAATACTACAAACATTGTAAATTTCTGGCAACCACAGCTGCCATTTTTATGCTAAAAATGGCATCTGTGGTTGCCAGAAATGGACAATGACAGGATTGTTTTTAACAGTGAAATTTGTTTATAAACATCACTAATTGTTCTTCCTCAATGATGGTTAAATTGTAACAATGTGATTTGAACAAGCTCAGCAAGACATGGACACTAAAAGTAGAGATTTCATCATGATGACCTGTGAAATATGTACTTTGTGTTTAAAAGGTCAAAGTATTTTTAAATATAAGTATCTCTACATGTAACTGAATAGACGTGCAATTATTCATTTTGAATGGCACCCGAGTATAGTATAGTATTGCAGTACAGTTACTCAGTTTACTGCTACATATTATATATTGACATTCCCTGCATATGACCTTTTCAAAATGTGTGGCTAACCCTCTTACAGTGATGAAATGAATCCATGATCCACTGCTTTTATGGCACCATAACTGACATATCAAATACATCTTCAGTCACTTTAGTCATCTACTTGCTCTCTATGAACCCCTGAGAGAATCAAGCACTGTCAGTCATGCTCCATACCACATCAACATGCATGTCTTATAATGCAGCACATGACAAAATGATCAAACGCTATTTGCAGTAAATTCAGGTCAATTGGGTTATTCAGCATTGAATATGTGAGAGTGTTTCTAGACTAAGGTAACACAAGCTTATCATGGACATCTACTGGACATTTGATTAGAGGCTATAAGCTCTGGCTGGTATGGTTTTGCATGCACAATTATGCCTAGAGCAAAACCGCTTTAATTTGTGCCTAGAGTCTGACCGGGTGACTAAATCACAAAGGGTGACTTTGTTCTGAAGGTCATGGAGAATCAGATACATGGTCATTTGTTGATGGAGAAAGCTTGTTTGAAACATTTAAAGCTTTTTGACTAGATATTCATGAGGTTGGTGAATTTTTTTTGTGTGCATGTTGGCAGTGGCTCATTTCACTACCTCCACCTGGAATTTCTCAGAGACTTTACCTTTAGTACAAATTGTGCGTTATGTCTATTTAAACTTTGTCCCACTTATGGTAAACAAGATGCTATTTGCTATTCTTAGTGCAAACAGTATCTACCACTATTTACACTGTACATTAAGTATGAAAAGCTATGTTAATAATTAATGAAGAGCTTATAAAATGTGTAATAAAGGAGTCATTGCACACAGAGATCTACTGCAAGGAGACGGCTGTTCTGCTGAACTGTAATGGGCAACATAGCTCCTATGATGAGAAGAGCCAGGTATGCTTAGGCATTCTGTCCTTTAAAGGGTCATGTCTTGTGACGTCACATCCTGTTTTTGGTTCGTTTAGATGTCTTTGGGTTGTGCTGTGTTCATATGTCAGTTGAACCACACCAGAATTCATCTGGTAGTGGACTGAGACTCCTCTGAGAAGGTTGTTCTCGGATAACTTGTTGGTGTGCACCAAGGTTCAGATGGTAGCGTCCACACATTTAAATAAACCGCACTATCAGAGCAACCGCATCAGAGTTTGCTTTAACTGAACCAAACATGCCAAGTGTAAACACAGCCATAAAGCTACCATGTGAAGTCTTTTGAAACCCATTTTCACAGCATGTTGCTTTGATGTTGAGGAGAGTTTCCATATGTAGTGCATTGAAGATCAATCTGCGAAGAGCAGTCCAGGTCAGAGGCAATGGTGTTTCAGGGTTTTTTCTACCCGTAATAGTTCCATATTCCTTGGTGTATATGCCCTCACAAATATATTATAAATATGATGGAATTCATAGAGGTAAAGCAGTTTGAGGTAATGTAATTAGTCTTTTGCGTGATTGCTTGCTCACGGACAGAATGATCAAGTAAAACGCTCCAGGGATGAGACAGAGATTGCGAAGGGTGCCTGCACTGAAGTGGGCCCCGCTTCAGAATCCCGATGACTATTCATCGATAGCAGTGCCTGAGCAGTGAAGGGTAAGAGCAGTGCACTCTGGGAAGGAAAACCATCCACACCAGAATTGGAATATTATTCCGCTGCATGCCTCCAATAGACTGCAGTTTCCTTTCTGAAGTGCGTTAAGCCTCACAGCCTCTCTGAATTCAATCAGTCATCAGGGCTGGTGGCAGGTTAGTGCTTCTCTCTATTGATTTCAACCTAGGGAAGCCAGAAGCTGACAACATGCATTTTCAATCTCGACGGTTCTTGTGCTACTGTGAGAAGTTGCATAAATAATACATCCAATGCATTTTCATCAGCCGCTGTATTTCTGTGCGAGCGTGGCGTGGCGTGACGAGGCCAACAGATGTACATCTAGAAGCGTTGAATAGAGCTCCGCTGCTCTGCCACCATCAAGATCGTGTCCTGCAGCGATGTTTTTGTTTTAAGATACATCGATACTTCATTTCTGAGGTGTGAAGAGGGGTAATGAATAGTTAATATTTCTGCCATTCACTGACAGTGATTAACTAGAATTATTACTAGAGTCCTTTACTACCACACGCAACACTCTCCGTCTCCGGATGATGGATGACGGATTCATCCAGAGACTTGAAAACACCCCAGACATCCGTTATACAGAGTTCAATGAGATTCCATCTGCCAAAGGCATCCTCTTCTATTTCTCTGTAATAAGTGGACATTTTTCATATTGGTCTGATTTGTCTGTGGAAGACGCATTAATTCATTGAGATTTACAATAGAATGACACTCTATAAAAAAAAATAAAAACAGTAAGAGCGATGGCCCCAGGGATATGCTGGATTTCTATTCGCACTATAAATCTGGTAGTGGGAACGGCGTGGCAGATGATATTAAAACACTGCTGAAGCCATCACACCTTATCTGGGTTAACCTTGAGCTTGTGTTATCTTCTTCGTCGTTCCGGTTGCCGTTAATGAAATCTGTTCAACAGTGAGCTCAATTGTGAACGTGCCACATTGTCACATTTGTCACATTCTTTCTGTTTCTAATTTACATGTGCTTCTTTATCACTCCTTTAACAGTTTGTGTAAGAAATACATTAAAATAGAAAACAATTATTTAAAATTGTAATAATATTGAACAATATTACTGTATATTTGATTAAATAAATGCATCCTTAGTAAGCATGAGAGACTTCTTTAAAAACATTTTAAAAGATCTTACTGATGCCCTGGAAGTCACATCTCCGAAAACGTCAAAGCAAATTGTCAAATAGACGTTATCTTTATTAACAAACCACACATTTGAAGTCTTAACAACTACATTCTCACCTAAAAAACTCTTAAAACAGCATTCCGTGACACAAAAACAGTATTATTTTGAAAATTATAGTGGATTTGGGCATCCGCCATGACACACGCTGTGAAATACAAGTGGAGTGATACAAACAGTGAAACGGTTGGAGTAATGATATCGCTTGAATATTGCACTCTCATCAGCCAATCAGATTCGAGGACTAGAAAGAACTGTTCTATATATAATATACCATTTTAGCTATATCAGTCAGTATACACTACTGTTCAAAAGTTTTTGATCCGTAAGATTTTTAAAAATGTTTTTTAAAGAAGTCTCTCATGCTTACTAAAGCTGAATTTATTTAATCAAAGTAATACAGTAAAAACTATTGTTAAATATTATTACAATTTTAAATAACTTTTTTCTATTGTAATGTATTTTTGCCATTACTCCAGTGTCACATGATCCTTCAGAAATCATTCTTATATGCTGATTTGGAGCTCAAGAAACATATCTTATTATTATTATCAGTGTAGAAAACAGTTGTGCTGCTTAATATTTTATACTTTTATAGGTTTTTCAGGATTCTTTGATTAATATGAAGTTTAAAAAACACATTTACATTGTTACAAAAATATTTACAGTAGAGTATTATATATTTCATATATAAATTAGGGATATATATATATATATATTTGAACTATTTGGATGAATTTCTTTTTTGTCCCTAATTTACAAATATCACCTTTTTTTAATAGAAAAATGGCCACATTTGCAATTTGCAAATTGCCTTTATTCTGTAACGACTTATTCCTTTCTTTAGAACTCTAAATTGTGGTCATTTCTATTTTAGAATTAACATAGAACAATTTTTGCGATATCATGTGCTGCCCGCAGTAGATTATTTGCACCTCATATATTGTTTAATAGGAATTTTGCATATGCATTTTTTTTTTTCTTCCAATGAGCTGCAATTACTAGACAGCCTAATCCCCATATCTAATCCTCCTGCCATTTTCTCTGCTAGGGTTGACCTCTATCACAGATAAAGGGACCACCTGCTTTTCCTTTCCTCATTAATAGTCCTGAGCCCAGCCTGATAAACTCTCTCTTTTAACTGCATTTTGTCAGACAGTGAACCCTGACCTGTGGAAAACAGTATTCAAGTGTTCACATTTACCAGATGAGCCAGAGATGGAGGTCTCAGAGGAGCGATGCGTTATCTATAGAGGGCAGTATTGACCTGATGACAACCATTGAAAGTGGGATTGTAAGTGGCGCAATGAGCAATACATTTTTTACTGTGCATTGTCAGCAATGACAGGCCTGAAATTACTGTGATGGTGCCATGCCACATATATAAGGATGTTCAATTGGTCGTACTGTCTTAGACTAACCAGGCACAGTGCAATAGGTTTTCAGCAATTCATTGTAGATTCCCTTAGTAGCTTTTTCCTTTTACCTTAAGCTTTAAGATCTTAAGGGAGAATCTGCTACTTAATGTGCTTTTAATAATGCATAAGCTTGTATCACAAAGCAGAACCACCACAACTCCCAGTGACAATGTCTGAAGTGTTAATTGAGCTAATCAATCACTGACACATTGCGCAGTAGTTGAGACGGTGAGACAGCTTTTGTCATTAAGCATGCAGTCTGTTGGTGTTATTCGGTAAGGTCACGTGTAATGAATTGTCACAAGCTGTTGTAGCCTATATCTTACTACATGATTTGATGTTGGCAGCTATTTACATTAACTCCGCCCACCAACATGTGGCTGGGAGAGTCAACATTACAAAAGAAGGTAGTTAATTAACATCTCCAATGGCGTAGATGGTAAAGCACGTGCCATAGTCTATTTGACGCAATCGACGCAATCGCAATCGAAGTTTGAATCTGCCTTTTGCCGTTTTTTTTTTCTCCCTTTTCAAATCTCATATAACATCAGAGAAGTATTTATTTTCAATAAAAATGAAGGAAATAATCGAAATGTTGAAAATAAAGTAAATAAGTGTAAATAGAATCTATCGCTAAGAAAATATGCTATTTGCACTTAGTGTAAGTAGTATTTAATTGCTATTTACACTTAAGCTGTGTCCCAAATGACACACTATACACTATGCACTTTTACACTATGTACTTATGCACTATGCACTCAACCATGTAGTGTATGAATTTTATAAGTTTATTTTGTCATTTGTCACCCCCTTCTCGACGTAATTAAAGCTACGACAGTTGAGTGCATGAAGTGTTCAACATTCCACACTTCATTTTTTTTTTTTTTGTTATTTAAGTGCATTATCCGGGTATTTGGAGTGCACTTTTTATTTTTGGAATTTTCAGTGTGAACACACTACTCAAATTATTTATACTACAAAACGTCATAGAATAGTGCATAAGTACGCGATTTGGGACGCAGTTTTACTGTAAATAGCCTCTATCGCTATTTACACTTGGTGCAAATAGCCGCAGCCATGATTAGTAGTTAAATTGTATTTGTAATTGTGCATAAAATGTTTATGCTGTAAAGCAGTTTGGTTAATGGTACTGAAATAAAATAGCAGTTTTTTAAGTACTGAAATAAAATATTTCTTTTTTAACTACAAATACAAGAACAAAAATAAATAAATAAGTGAATAAATAAATAAGTAAACAAACCATACACTTCAATGATTTGGGGTCAGTAAGATATTTTTTAAAGGCTATTAATACTTTTATTTAGAAAAGATGCATTAAACTGCACAGACATTTATAATCTTACATAATGTTTCTGTTTGAAATAAATGCTGTTCTTATTATTCATCAAAGAATCCTGAAAAAATTAAGCATGGTGTCCTCAAAAATATTAAGCAGCACAACTGTTTTCAACATTGATCATAATGAAAAATGTTTTTTGTGTACCAAACCGGAATATTAGAATGATTTCTGAAGCATCATGTGAAACTGAATACTGTAAGTGAAGAGTAATAGCTGCTAAAATTCAGCTTTGCCATTAAATTAATAAATTACATTTTAAAATATATTAAAATACAAACCTGTTATTTTAAATTGAAAAATATTACTGTTTTACTGTATTTTGATCAAATAAATACAGCCTTGATTAGAAGCTTCTTTCAAAAATATTAAACAAAAACGATCCAAAACCTTTGAACGTTAATGTATATTTAAGATATATATTCTCTCAAAACAAGTCTCTTCCTTTACACAATTTTGCTTCTTAAAAAGGTTTTTTTTTTTTTTTTTTAAAAGATATTTCTACACTTCAACTGGAAAACAACAACAACAAAAACAACAACAACAAAAAATTATTAAAACAGCAGTGTGCACAGACTCAACAGTGCTGGGGATAACAATGCAGAGAAGTGCTTTTCTTGTTTGTGATGACAGGTGCTTGGACTGCTAATAGAGAGCTTGGGTACTGTCAGATGCATTTCAAGGCCACGTGGTCCACTGATGGGTATCTTGGGAGCTTTCAATGACTTCCAACAAAGCCTTCCCTACACCATCAGAAGCACCACACATCCACATCCTGTTAGTGGTCATTGACAGCTAATCACTGGTTTCCTGTTGTAAACAACACATTGGTTATAGTTTTTGTTTATTATTATTCCACTCATTTTTATGTTAATATTTATGTTGTTAGCAAAGGCTTTCTCATCAAAACAGCTTGCGTAAGTGAGAAATCCAGGACAGGTAGATAAGAAAACAAGTCATATACTAAGCTTAAGGCTAAAAAAAAGGAGAGCACAAATGAAATGATACAAGCATTTGCATATACATTGAAATACTGTTTTCACAGACGAGTCTGAGACAACAAGCTCAATAATTTAGATTTTTAAATTAGCATTATTTGTATTTTTCTCAACCTTTGTTATTATTTAGTTTGTTTGCAGAAAGTGAGTTTCATAATTAAAAAAAAAAGACAGAGCACCAATAATATGTGTTTATTGCATGGCTCTGAATGTAATGTCTGAATGTAAAGTTTTCAGATAAGACACAAACAATGTATTTTATATATTCTGTGAGAATTAAAGCTGAATTTATTGTTGCAGATACAAAGAAGACCGATATGGGAATAAAGTCTAGAGAGTAAAAGGGCAAACAGTAAGAGCAGAGAGAGTAATGAGGTCCAAAGGCCTTATATCTTCTCATGACTGAGATAATTATCTGGCTGCATAGACAAATCTCTCATTTAGGGATTTCTAATAGGTTAATTCTGCTTACATTAAAACTACATCAACGCTGTAAATAATTTCCTGACATCATTGCATTAATTGGATGCTGTAAAGATGAGGTTACACATTTTAAATTAGCTGCGTCTTAAAGAAAGCATTCATTAGAGCTTTGGCAATTTGAGACTCAGCGGAAACCCTGTAATACAAAAATCTATATAATGTAATAGACTTTGCAACCATTTTAAGAGCACATCAAAATTACGAAAGCAGAGTTATTTTGATATCTGTCCAATTGAAATAGCTGTAATTGTGCCATAGTTTTGTAGCCAATTAAATCTCCTTGTTTTTTTCTTCTTTTTCACCGAGTCCTTTTCTACAATCACTCAAGCACCTCTAAGCTGTTCAAACACATTTCATGACAACTGTTTCAATATTTAGATGTGTACCGATAAGCTTAATCAACCTTTCCCATTGTAGTGCTTTCAATGACATCTAACAAATCTTACAAACAATGTCCCTCTCTTCACTTGACAGTTTTTCCAGCAACACGGTTTATTGAAAGGCTTATAACGAACTCATTATCATTATCTTTTATAATCGCAAATGTTTATTCTGCTCGGTTGAGTCACATTCCTCTATTTAAGCTGTTATTTACGCAGGAGTCCGTTGCAGAGCGACTGCGGTTCCCACTGGCATCTGTTAGTGAGGCTTTTAAAAGCAGAAAAAAATGCACTACAAAGTGAGCTTTAAACTCATTAGGCATTTGCTTCAGAGCTTGCTTCCCCTCCCATCAACTTCACATCCCCTCGGTCCAACCCAAGACAGACAGGTATGAGAGAGGGGGAGTAGAAGCCTTCCAAGACTGAATATCAAAGACGACGTCTGCTTTTTCATCGACTGCTTAGGGATCAGATTGGAGAGTGTTTAGATATCTCAATGGGCCTTGAATCCTTGGAGGGGTTAGGATTGGTTAGGCGTGAAGGCTTGTGCTATTGTTGACAAACTTGTTTTCAGAAGGATTTCTTTTTTTTTTTTTGCCCTCCGTCTCAACATGAGATGCAGCCATCCATCATGGCTGTTCTCTCGTATTGAGGTCTGGGTAGTGTTTGATGGAGCAAAAAGATGTGGTCTGTTTGTGAAAATTAGTCACGTAGTATTTTCGTTGACGATGAAAACCTGAGGTGTGCTAACACTCTTTCTTTTCTCGTCATTTCTCTTTCCATCAGAGTTCGAGCATTTTAATTGGCTCTGTGGGGTATGTAATGGAGAGTCGGAGTACAGCTCATTTTAAGCAGACTGCATTTTACAGGTTCAGTTAAGTGTAAAACGGCCGTGTCAGACCTTAGAAGAATGAACACACACTGTGATGCTTTCAATGTTGATGGAACTGCAGCTGGCCTTTTACACCATTTCCTAACCAGATGCGACAAGGACATTTTGTTAGTCGCTAGTTTCTTGGTACTCCTGCCAGTGGCTGCCTGGGTGATAAATGATATTGATATTTATCCAAAAAAATTAATCCATGATATTTGCCTTAAAAAAAAGTGTCTGACACAAAAAAAGTTTTTATTTAAAGATTATCATACAACAATATATTTTTCATCCATATTTTTAATTTATACAGTATATAAATAAAAATAAATTGCATTTTTTTGTAAATTAATTGTTATATTTTAATTTTATTACATTTTAAAATATTAATTAAGTTTTATGAATTAATTTCATTAGACACCATATTAATTTGTATTAAATTATGAAACAGAATAAAATTCTGGGAATAATTAAGTTCAGTTTACATTTCTTTCTTGAGGTGTAAACATGTAGAATGCATTTCTTTCCCCATTAATGCTACGAATATTGTGCTAAATATCAATATCAAATTATATGGGAAAACATATGGTGGTACTATATATATATATATATATATATATATATATATATTTTTTTTTTATATATCATCCATATCATCCAGCTGTCCCTTTTCCCATTGTGAAGTATCATTTGAACATTAAATATCAAAAGTCTTTTAATATTTTCTAACATATTGCACAGCACATTCCACGATCTGTTTTTGTTACACTGAATTTAGAGTTCATGAAATACTTTTGAAGATTTGGACAGACAACTGAGAGAGTGAGACTTTTGAATATTAAACATCATCCAGCCATTATTACTTTGGAGACATGTCTATTCCACCTCCATCAAACATTGCATAATTCACTTTCCGGGTAATTCCGGGTGCCAGGATTCAGAATTTTTCTATACCATAGAGCGGATAGGATGCAATTTCGAGATAAAGAGCTTTGAAGCAAACTGTCCCCTGACTTTGAAGCTGCATTCATTCAGAGGAGTCTGCTCTCATTTCACATAGTGTTTGAACAGTACGAACATCTTCCCATGCCATTTTATTCCAATCACTTGCTGACTGAGAGACCATTTTAAACCGGCTCTCAGCATATTTCACCCTGTTACAATCTCTGCTGGATAATTTGGACTGGTGTGGTGAATTATTACAGATATTACGGCTTGATTTAAACCTTATTTAGCCTGCGCTATCGATTTTCACTTAGTGCCCCCAGTAACGCGCTGCCACAGAGAGTTGCGAGCGGAAAATGGCAAGTCAAATTCAATCCGCATACAGCAGGTAAAAATGACCTTTATTAGAGGGCTGTAAGTAAGCCAGGGGAGATCCATCCATGTTGTGTTAAACAGTGGGCCGCTGTGGAGCCTAGGCTGAATAAATTAGGAAGGAGGGATATCATTTATTGTGCACTGCTGCACCATGGGTAAACTGACATCATTAATAATCCTGCTGGTTGCATTTGTTTCCATTCCTCTGAATTTAAATAGAGGTCCTGCTACTGAAATGTTGGACATTAGACTCTGGGTTCTTAGCTAGATCCTAGCAAATATGCCATGGCACTTTCTTTATTATCTGCGTAATGGATTACATACGCGTCCATCAGATTGACTAGTATTGAGGTTTCACTAATAGACTGACTGGGCTTGTCTGTGCTCAGTTTCAGAATTTCAATGTGTAAATGTGCAATGTGCAAATTATGTTGACGAGCAAACATCTACAGTAATCCTTCCTTGAAAATAAATCTTGTATAAACAGCGTGTTTATTGGATGGAGGACAACTGATAGCTTGTGATGACTAGATAATAATTTTGTGGACATTTCATGAACTTTGACAGTTTTTCCATGTATTATATGAAATGATAATATGTGTTTATTTATTTATTTGTGACCCTGGACCACAAAAACAGTCTTAAGTCGCTGGGGTATATTTGTAGCAATAGCCAAAAATACATTGTATGGGTCAAAATTATTGATTTTTCTTTTATGCCAAAAATCATTAGGATATTAAGTAAAGATCATGTTCCATGAAGATATTTTGTAAATTTCTTACCGTAAATATATCAGAACTTAATTTTTGATTAGTAATATGCATTGCTAAGAACTTCATTTGGACAACTTTAAAGGCGATTTTCTCAATATTTTGATTTTTTTGCACCCTCAGATTTCAGATTTTCAAATAGTTGTCTCTCGGCGAAATATAGTCCGATCCTAACAAACCATACAACAACAGAAAGCTTATTTATTCAGCTTTCAGATGATGTATAAATCTCAATTTTGAAAAATTGACACTTAAGACTGGTTGTGACATGGTCACATTTAGTAAGCAAACAAGTATCAGTGTAATGAACTGGATAGTAGGCTACAGTCAGCTGCCCATTATAAGGGCCTTTATGTACATATATTTATGTTTATTTTAGGGCTGTCAATGTTAACGTTAATCAAAAAATTTTAACGCGTTAAAATTTTTTTTAATGCAAATGAATCGTTTGATAAGGTTTGACCCCAACTTCTTGCCATCATCACAGTGCGGAAGGTTATCTATCATCGTGTGATTTTTTGTTTTTTTTAATTGCAAAACTTGTATAAACATATATAAACAGGGAGTGAAACATGAACATATTCCAACAAAGCGCAACCATAAAAATGAGAACAGAAAACAAATAATCTGGATTTGCGTGCATCAAATTATGGTATTATCTATACATATAAGTACAAAAATAAAATTACACCCTTTTAGAAAAGTTGTCATAATACATCAAAAAATTTGGCAATCTTTTTGTTATTTGTAAGTCTAAGAGATGAAACAAGAGAGTCCAATTCAACAAGAAAAAGGGGGAAAGATAAAGGTGATTTAAGCCATTTTTGTTTATGAATGAAGAATTTTGCATTCAATATAAGAAAGTTAACAACATATTCAGCAGATAATAGCTTTGGACTTTCATAATAAAAAATAACATCTTTGAGGATGAAAGTATGGGTCACATTTGTAAGGTTAGAAACGTGCTTAAGTCAACCCATAATTTGTTGGCAACACCACAATCAAAAAACAAATGGGCAGCTGTTTCCTCAACAAAACCACAAAAAGAGCAAGACTCATCAACATCAGAATATTTAGAAATAGACAAATTAACGGGATAAATTTTATGAAGGGTTTTATAATGAATCTCCTTAACCTTGTTAGATATGCAAAATTTACTTGGCAAAAGCCAGGCCTTTCTCCAATTTATATTTGTTATAAAGGAACCCAAGTTCCCTATCTGTCGCTCACTACGAGTTATGTCGTGACGACATAGGGGGATTTACTTGGAAGCCCCAATCATCTCTGACTTTAAGAGAAAACGCCAATGAATATTGGCTAGTGGATTTTGCATACCTGAGCCACTCCCTGCCCTCGCGGGTATAAATAGGCCTTTATGTACATATATTTATGTTTATTTTAGGGCTGTCAATGTTAACGTTAATCAAAAAATTTTAACGCGTTAAAATTTTTTTTAATGCAAATGAATCGTTTGATAAGGTTTGACCCCAACTTCTTGCCATCATCACAGTGCGGAAGGTTATCTATCATCGTGTGATTTTTTGTTTTTTTTAATTGCAAAACTTGTATAAACATATATAAACAGGGAGTGAAACATGAACATATTCCAACAAAGCGCAACCATAAAAATGAGAACAGAAAACAAATAATCTGGATTTGCGTGCATCAAATTATGGTATTATCTATACATATAAGTACAAAAATAAAATTACACCCTTTTAGAAAAGTTGTCATAATACATCAAAAAATTTGGCAATCTTTTTGTTATTTGTAAGTCTAAGAGATGAAACAAGAGAGTCCAATTCAACAAGAAAAAGGGGGAAAGATAAAGGTGATTTAAGCCATTTTTGTTTATGAATGAAGAATTTTGCATTCAATATAAGAAAGTTAACAACATATTCAGCAGATAATAGCTTTGGACTTTCATAATAAAAAATAACATCTTTGAGGATGAAAGTATGGGTCACATTTGTAAGGTTAGAAACGTGCTTAAGTCAACCCATAATTTGTTGGCAACACCACAATCAAAAAACAAATGGGCAGCTGTTTCCTCAACAAAACCACAAAAAGAGCAAGACTCATCAACATCAGAATATTTAGAAATAGACAAATTAACGGGATAAATTTTATGAAGGGTTTTATAATGAATCTCCTTAACCTTGTTAGATATGCAAAATTTACTTGGCAAAAGCCAGGCCTTTCTCCAATTTATATTTGTTATAAAGGAACCCAAGTTCCCTATCTGTCGCTCACTACGAGTTATGTCGTGACGACATAGGGGGATTTACTTGGAAGCCCCAATCATCTCTGACTTTAAGAGAAAACGCCAATGAATATTGGCTAGTGGATTTTGCATACCTGAGCCACTCCCTGCCCTCGCGGGTATAAATAGGCGGCAGGTGCATCCACTCATTAGATTTTTGCTTCGGAGCCGAGTGGATGAACGTGTTGATCTCCACAAAGCCTTTCATCATCTGTCTGGAAGCTGTTCTGGTTGGCGTTACGGTGCGAACAGCGGTGTCCCTGTCTGCAGCGATTCCCCTGGGCACTTCAACTAAAAGAGCAATTTCCTAAAAGAGCAAATCACGGTCGGTTCGCGTCTTTTTAAAGACGCTGTTCCGGCCATGTCCTCTTGGTTGCGGTCGTTTCCTATCCTCCGTCGACAGCCACGATCGTTGTCTTCAGTGTCTGGGCATCCAGCACGCTGAAGCTGCGATCGTGGATGGTTTATGCGCTCGTTTTGAGCGTGTAACCATGACAGCGCTGCGATCGCGCCTCTCTCTCCTCACGGGGATGAGAGAGGCTCCCTCTGTCACTACCCGCGCTGGCTTCTCTGCTACGAGCAGAGAACCATCGGTTAGTGCTCTGGGCGATCTGAGGATTACAGTGAGAGCTTTTCCGCCGGGCCAGTCCCCACGGACCTTTCACTCCTCCCGCAGCAGCTGTTCTGTGCGGCTCGCCGGTGATTCTGCTGTGCCGTCTTACGGCGCGCTCAGCGTTTCATTCGGCGCGCCGATAGAGGATCAGATGTCGATAGCTGCATCGGGGGATGGGCAATCGTCCTCCGAGGATGAAGATTCGGTGGGGCTGCCCCCCTCGGGGGTCGCGGCCGCCGCCGAATCGGACCCAGAGTTGACGGCCGTGCTTTCCCGGGCCGCCGCGAGCATCGGGCTGGAGGCGTGCACACCTCTCAGTCCCGAGTCCTCGCGGTGAGATGATTGGCTCCTCGGCACCGGCCGTGGCTCGCGACCACGCCCTGCCCTGGTCCCTTTCTTCCAGGGGCACGAGGAGCTGATGAAGTTGTGGACGGCCCCTTTTTACGGCCAGAAGCGGCTCGTTTGTCTCCCCCATCCTCGCTACCCTCGATGGCGGGGCGGCTAGGGGGTACGTTGACATTCCCCAGGTGGAGAGGGCGGTTGCGGTGCACCTGTGCCTGCAAAACGCCGCCACTTGGCGGAATCGTCCTCGTCTCCCGTCCAAAGCCTGTAAGCTGACGACCGCTCTCGCGGTCAAAGCTTACAGTGCAGCGGGCCAAGCTGCCTCTGCTCGGCATGCCATGGCTATCCTGCGAGTACACCAAGCCAAGGCATTAAAATGCACAAGGGTAGTACCAACCCGAGGTTGAAGCAGGACCTGTGCTCGACGACTGACCGTGCCCTACGGGCAACGGAAGTCACAGTGCAGTCCCTCGGTAAGGCGATGTCCACACTTGTGGTCCAAGAGCGCCATCTATGGTTCAGCCTTGCTGAGACGAGCGATGTCGACAGTGCGGTCTCTCGACACTCCTGTCTCCCAGGCTGGACTGTTCGGCGACACTGTCGAGGACTGTGCCCAGCAGTTCTCGGCAGTACAGAGGCAGACCGAGGCCATCCAACACATCTTGCCCCGGCGTGATGCGTCATCTGCCACCGCTCCGCTGCAGGGCAAGCCCCAGTCTGCTTGTCGCCGTGGGCGCCCTCCTGTGTCCCCCAGAGCCGCTCCGCCCCGTGCTGAGGTAACACCTAGGCCGGTGCGTTGAGCCTCTCGCAGGAGCACAGCGCCCCCTGTGTCCCAGCCGGCCCCTAAGTCACCCAGGAAGGTGACAAAGCGGCCCTGACACAGGCAACCCGGAGATGTGGGAAGCTGCTCTTTCTTGGGAGATGGCGAGGACAGCGCCGCTCCTTCCCCCGGAGGAGGGCCGGGTGGAGAATCTTCTGTTTCTGTTCCGCCGCTGGCTCAAGGGCCAGCGGTACCCACATTGTCAAAGAAAGAGCAATTTCCTTTTCCTCCGGGTCCTCAGGCTTGCGGGTCGACAATGAGCGACGCGATGCCTCCTCACTCTCACCCACGAGCCCCCTCTCTTTTGCCAGTAGCCAAGAAGTTGCGGTTGGGAGACGCAATGCCTCTCCACGCATCTCTGGCCAGTCCCTCCGGGGATGCGGGGAGTTCTGCTGTGATCGGTCAGAACGCGATGCCTTCTGGGCTATCCAGCTCAACTCCCTGCCGCTGCACCACCGCGGGTATGTCGGTTGTTTCCTTGGTGCCACTCGCACGGAGTTTGGGGGCGTGGCTTGCACTGCCCAACCCGTCCCGCTGGCTCATTCGCACAATCCGACTCGGCTATGCGATTCAGTTCGCCAGGCAACCTCCCAAGTTCAGTGGCGTTCTCGAGACTTCAGTGGCAGACCGAGACGCACCTGTCTTGCGTGAGGGGATTGCTGTCCTCCTGGCAAAGGATGCAATCAAGCCGGTCCCTCCAGCTGAGATGAGGCAGGGGTTTTACAGCCCCTACCTCATCATACCCAAGAAAGGCGGTGGCCTTTGGCCAATCCTGGATGCACCTAGCCCCAGGATTGGTTTGCAGCGGTCGACCTGAAGGACGCTTACTTTCATGTCTCGATATGGCCTCGACACAGGTTGTTTCTACGGTTTGCGCTCGAGGGTCAGGCAGGGAAGTACAGTGTTCTCCCTTTCTGGCTGTCCCTGTCCCCCCGTGTCTTTACGTAAGTCACGGAGGGCGCTCTTGCCCCGCTATGGGAAGTGGGCATCAGGATCCTCAACTATCTCGAGCATGGCCCGCGTGCGAGGACAGTTGTGTGATGACAGGGACCCAGTGCTCCGGCACTTAGCCAGCTGGGGCTTCAGGTCAACTGGGAAAAGAGCAAGCTCTCCCTTATGCAGAGAATCTCTTTTCTCAGTGTGGAGTTAGACTCGGTGAGTATGATGGCACGTCTCACTAACGAGCGTGCCCAGTCCGTGCTGAACTGCCTGAGTTCCTTCAGAGGCAGGACGGTGGTACCACTGAAACCCTTTTCAGAGGCTCCTGGGGCATATGGCATCCGTAGCCGCAGTCTCGCCGCTCGGATTGCTTCATATGAGACCACTTCAGCACTGGTTACACTCCCGAGTCCCGAGATGGGCATGGCGCCACGGTACACTTTGTGTGAACATCACACAGGAGTGTCGCCGCTCCTTCAGCCCCTGGACGGACCTTGCCTTTCTATGGGCCAGGGTGCCCCTAGAACAAGTGTCCCGGCATGTTGTTGTCACGACAGATGCCTCCAGCACGGGTTGGGGCGCTACATGCAACGGGCAGGCAGCCTCGGGGCTCTGGACAGGGCCTCGACTGCTTTGGCACATCAGCTGCCTGGAGCTGTGGGCAGTGCACCTTGCCTTGCGGCAGTTCCGGCCACTGCTTCTAGGCAAGCACGTGTTGGTCCGTACAGACAACACTGCGGCTATCTCGTACATCAACCGGTTGGGAGGTCTACGATCTCGTCGCATGTCACAGCTCGCCCGCCATCTCCTCCTCTGGAGTCACACGCAGCTCAAATCGTTGCATGTCCACATTCGGGGGGAGCTCAATCGTGCAGCCGATGCGCTCTCACGACAGCTCACGTTCCCCGGAGAATGGCGACTCCATCCCGAGATGATCCGGCTGATCTGGAGTCGATTCGGGGAAGCTCAGGTAGACCTGTTTGCTTCCCGCGAGTCCTCCCACTGCCAGCTGTACTTTTTCCTGACCGAGGGCCCCCTCGGCACAGATGCACTGGCACACAGCTGGCCTCGGGCTCTACGCAAGTATGCGTTCCCCCAGTGAGCCTGCTTGCACAGACACTGTGCAAGGTCAGGGAGGACGAGGAGCAGGTCCTGTTGGTCGCGCCTACTGGCCCACCCGGACCTGGTTTCCCGAACTCATACTCCTCGCGACAGCCCCTCCCTGGCGGATTCCTCTGAGGAAGGAACTCCTTTCTCAGGGGCTCGGCACCATATGGCACCCGCGTCCAGATCTACGGAACCTCCATGTGTGGTTCCTGGACGGGACGCGGCAGACTTGAGTGGTCTACCACGGGCTGTGGTAGAGACCATCACTCAGGCTAGAGCTCCTTCAACAAGGCAAGCCTATGCACTGAAGTGGAGTCTGTTCGCGAACTGGTGTTCTTCTCGTCGAGAAGACCCCCGAAGATGCACGATTGGAGTAGTGCTTTCTTTCCTGCAAGAAAGGTTGGAGCGTAGGCGTCACACTCCACCTTGAAAGTGTATGTGGCTGCTATTGCGGCCCATCACGATGCAGTGGACGGTCGGTCCCTGGGAAAGCACGAACTCATCGTGAGGTTCCTGAGGGGTGCCAGAAGGTTAAATCCTCCTAGGTCACTCCTGATGCCCTCCTGGGATCTTTCTGTCGTCCTGGCTGGACTTCAGAGGGGTCCCTTTGAGCAGCTGGACTCAGTCGAGCTGAAATTTCTGTCAGCTAAGACAGCGCTCCTGACCGCGCTCACTTCCATCAAGAGGGTCGGGGACCTCCAAGCATTTTCGGTGAGCGAAGAGTGCCTTGTGTTCGGGCCGGCCTACTCTCACGTTGTCCTGAGACCCCGGCCTGGATACGTGCCTAAGGTTCCCACCACGCCCTTCCGCGATCAGGTGGTGAACCTGCAAGCACTGCCCTCGGAGGAGGCAGATCCAGCCTTGGCGTTGCTGTGTCCCGTAAGAGCACTGCGCATATACGTGGACCGCACCCGGAGCTTTAGAAGCTCTGAGCAGCTCTTTGTTTGCCACGGAGGTCAGCAGAAAGGGAAGGCTGTCTCCAAGCAGAGGTTGGCCCACTGGATAGTGGATACCATCGCCTTGGCGTACCAATCTCAAGGCGAGCCGTGCCTCCTGGGGGTGAGGGCTCACTCCACACGGAATGTTGCCTCCTCCTATGCGCTGGCGCACGGCACCTCTCTGGCAGACATCTGTAGAGCTGCGGGCTGGGCGACACCGAACACCTTCGCGAGATTCTACAGTCTCCGCGTTGAGCCAGTTTCTTCCCGTGTGTTGGGTAACAGGTAAGTGGCGGGAAGAGCTGGCCGGTGTCACGCTTGCTGCGCCATTCCCCCTCACCCGGGGATACGAGCGCCTTTTTCCTCCACCAGTTCAGTTCCCCGGACGGCGAACCCTGGTGGAGTTCCTCCAGCACCCCCGGCAGTCAGACTGGGCGGAGCAGTCTGACGCCAGGCCCAGTACTGGTGTTAGCTCGCCCGGGTCTCCGGTCAGCCCCTGTACTGGGCTAGGTGTCCGTATGGCTTGATTCCCTTCGGGTAATCCCATATGTGTATTCTTCCACGGTAAGGTTTCCCTTACGGTAAACCCGTGTCTTCCCTTGACAGAGCCTCTGTCAGGCCCTGCTGGCAGCTCTCCTCCCTACCCTAGGTAGGATCTGCCCCAGGGTCCAGTCGTATGTAGTACTGCCCCAGATCTGGGTCAGTCCATATCAGTGTCTCCACATGGTACCTCCCTTCGGGCAGGATGTGGCCTCCGTAGCGCCCTTCTCCGGAAGGCTCGCTTCCCTGTCGTTACTGCCAAGCTGTAACAACAAATAGGAAAGACTTGAAGCTATCTTTCATTGAAGGTCGAAATCCCTTCCGACTTCTGTGGGAAAAGGAACAGCGGCTTGGCTATCTCCAGCAGCGATGTACTCAGTGGTCCCTGCGGGCACCAAGGTTAGCGAATTTGCGCTGGGGCGATGGGAAGGTTGTCACGCGCATTTGTCTGTCACGCGCTCGCTTGTCAGCATCTGCATGCCACAAGGTTGTGACGGGGTTCAGGTTGTGGCGCTTTCCATAGGACCCCTATGTCGTCACGACATAACTCGTAGTGAGCGACAGATAGGGAACGTCTCGGTTACGTACGTAACCCTCGTTCCCTGATGGAGGGAACGGAGACGTTATGTCCCCATGCCACAATCTTGAACCATCGCTGGTTGCCAGGGACTCGTTCTCGGCTCCTCAGCGTAAAACCTAATGAGTGGATGCACCTGCCGCCTATTTATACCCGCGAGGGCAGGGAGTGGCTCAGGTATGCAAAATCCACTAGCCAATATTCATTGGCGTTTTCTCTTAAAGTCAGAGATGATTGGGGCTTCCAAGTAAATCCCCCTATGTCGTCACGACATAACGTCTCCGTTCCCTCCATCAGGGAACGAGGGTTACGTACGTAACCGAGACGTTTCATTGTGCGAACCAGTGTTGCCAGGGTCATGGTTTTCCCGCACAATTGGGCTATTTTGAAAATGCAGTCGCGGGAAAAATTACAGAGCCGTGGGTTGTGTTTTTTGGGCTACTTTTATAATGTACCACGACCGCCCAAAGTTGTAGGCTATAGATCACAAACAACGTGAGTTTCAGCCAGAGCACACATGTTAAGGCTTTTACACAGCAGAAATAAACATGACAACAGCCACTATAGATTATATAAGATAATAAACACATGATTACGATAGGATATGGTTTGTATGTGATTTTCTTGAGATTTGGATATTTTCATAACAATAATGAATGTGTACATCTGAAATGTTAATTTATAACGTTACAGTGGTAAAAAGGCTATAAATAGCATATTTTAACAACCGTAAACAACCAAATTCCACATGCGATCGCAAAAGGAAGTTACAAACACTCGATGGTGGTTTAAAGTGAGTTTTGAGTAAAAGTGTACATAAATTGTCTTATGTAGCATGATGCTAATGTTAGCTCTAATACAACTGCAGAACAGGTCCAATTCTTCATAATGCATTTTGTCATAATACTTCATGTAAGGTCGCAAGAAAATGTTTGTTGTATTTATTTAGAAATACTTTTGATAATAGTTGGGTAAATGTATACTGGGATTGAAGCGATGTGGCTTGGTAAAGGTTTTATTGCCAGTATAAAGGTTGATAATGGCTGAATGAAAACAGATGAATAATGATAAGAGAATAATAAGGATTATGTCTCATACCTGGCAGAGGTGTGAAAGGTTCTGCTTCCTTAAACTAGTTTGTCACGCATTTCTTTATTTCAACATATTTACGGGTAAATCCTAGGATTTTAAATTTGCGATTAATCGTGATTAATCACAGTCCATGACTGTGATTAACGTGATTAAATTTTTTCATCAATTGACAGCACTAGTTTATTTACACTTTGTCATTCATTCATTTTAACTTCATTAAAAGAACCAACTCAGAATCATTTGTTTATAAATCAGTAAAAGAATCAATTCACTCAAAGAATCACCTTGTAAGGATAATTTGTTCAAGAACTGGACTACACTAGTCGTGTTGTATGTTGTTTTTGCGAGCAGCCCACACAGACAACTCAACAGAAAGATGTTTCTTACCTTAAATTTAAGGTACACAGAGTACACAGTGCTACATTCCTAGCTGAGGTAAAATAGGATTTTTTTTTTTTTTGCCATGGTGCTGAAGATTCTGCAGCATCGTTGATGTAAATCAGTGCAGGAATTACTGATCTGAGAAGAAAGACTTTGCAAAGTGAAACAACAGTAGACATGAAACCACAGATTTTACAGACTCACAAATCAGAATCACGTATTCAAGAGTGCTGTGTAATAATGAGTTTGATTTTTAAAACTTGTGTTGTTTAAATAGTTAGGAGGAAAAAAATTATTTGCAATGAAAATATACCTTTCAAAACACTTTTGGGTGAAGGGAAGATTAATTTTTCATGCTTATCTACACATTGACAGCTATGGTAAAGAGAAGAAATGGTGTGGCATCACAAAGTGTGGCATAAACAGATATCTTTAAATGCAACATCTAGAATCAGTTTCTGCCTTATGTTGGTACATTCTCAAGCTTATTGGTATATTTTTACCTCAATGCTTGTGAAAAAGTAATAATAATAATAAAAAAAAAACCACCAAAAGTAGGGAAAACTTGGGCTGATAAGAAAGAGTTACATCACTCTGACAAGAACTGCAGACAAGAAATGCTGAAACATTTCTTCACTATGACTGAGCTTCATGAGAATAGCCTCCAGCAATGCTGATTTTCATGCTGAGCTAAATAATGAGGGCAGAGATAGTTTATTAATTTGTTTTGTCGTTTCAGATTATAAAGAAAAACTAACATAGGCCTCTATGGAGACTAACTATGGGCCTTGTTGATATTCTTTAATGCTCATAAACACCTCAGATTATGTTTTCCTTGTCTTGTTATACAAAAATTATATATTTTTTTCTGCACACAGAAGAGGAAGTTATTGTGATATTATTTTTATATCACCCAGCCCTGCCCCAAAAGCAATCTCATTGGTCCAAAATCCTGCTCATTAAACATCTGATATGAACTGCACAGCACAAGATATTGGCCTTGTTGGTATTTTTTAATGCTGCTCAGACACATCAACATATGCATTTCCTTTTCCTGTAATATTAAAAAAAAAAAAAAAAACTATTTCTGTATCTTCTTTAAAAATAATTAGCCAAAATTAACACATTAACGTGTGTGATTAAGAACACTGCAGTGGCAAATCAGTCCAATAAGTATATAACCTGGGAAAATTGATATGATTTAACTATTGCAGATAAATATATAATAAATATACTCATTTGACATGCTGCTTTTTGCATATTGTGCAGGGAAGAAAACATTTGTGATGCAAGTGCTATGAATGATGACTCTTTTAGTTTAAAATGACATCCAAATATATTTGTCTCAGGCAGTGCAGACTATCATCAGGATCACTAAGGGCGTAATTGTTTTTTAACCTCATAAAACGCTTGAGCGAACGTTCACATAAACCTATTCACTCTGTGTGACGCTTTTTCATTCTACCTCAAATAATGTGCATCAGGTTGCTTTTATTTGCTCAATTCAGCCGTATTCCAATCGGGCAACCTGTGGTACTTGTTGGATGATTTGAGTGCACATTTTCTGTTTTATGTACTGATTTGAGGGAAAATATAACAGCAGTCTTCAAAACTTTATGGTGGTTTTATCCTGGTGTAATCCGTCTTTACTATGCTTTGTGGACACAATATTATTGCAGTGAGGAAGTTTATTGCTGTGTTTGTAAATGGTGTTAACATTTCTCTGGAAGGATGAAACAGTTTTAGAGACATGTAATTCCTCTGAGCCCACACAATTAATTTTGAATTGAAAAGCCAAGGAGCGTTGGGACCAACAACAAAGGCGGAAGATAAATTTCTTAATATGAACTGTACATTTGGATAGAGTTCACGCAGATTAAGTTTTAGAATGAAAGCCACTGAGTAAACATAAACGACACAATCTGTGTCAGAGAAAGGATGACAAAGCTAAATTGTATTGGGGGGGAAAAAGAAGCTGATTGCACCCTGCTTTTGTTGTATTGTACAGTTATTATTAGGGGTATCCATGATGATAAAGAAGAGGCATTAAAATTCAGCAACGTTCACTCACTCGAAACGACCCAGGTACTTTTAATTGCTTTTTATATCTGATGAGATTCCCTCCAATGATTGACTGCGCCTTCTCATTTATTGTAGCTGATAGAATTTATATGAAGCTGATAGAAATAGTTCCCGTGACACTAGTAAAGTTACTCACATGCTCATGGTTGGAACTAAGGATACCTGCAATCTTTGAGGTTCACTGGCTAAATAAGAAATTAAATACTTGAATTTTATTTTAATTCAATTTTTTTTTTAATGTAATTTTAATGAAGTTCTTATTTATCATTGTGGTCATTAGAATAGTATTATTTGTAAAATTTAAATGGGGGAAGAACAAAGTTTTAGGATTTAAACGTAATGAATAAATAAAGTTGTGATGTAAAATTATTAGGATTCTATAGTTTTTTTTTTTTTATATTACTATGTCCAGTGCAAGTAATTAGCTAAATGGCACATGCTAGTTTTTGTGATATATATTAAATCACAAGTGTTTTTTAACACCACTGTATAAACTTTTTCAGCAACATTGCTTACATGAGGTTAACAAGCTACCTTTTTATTTTATTGTTGAACTAGAGTATGCAACATATAATATTATGAAAAGCATGAAAGCAAGTGTTATCCAGATGGTTAATATGACATTACCATCTGCTTTGGATTGCGTTTGGTGTCTTACTTCTGATTAGAGCTGTAAGTTTCCCAACTCTCCAAACCTTGGCTATATTTGCTATGCAGTGTCAAAATGGAGATATTTGAGATGAAATGCGGCTTAGACAGAGGTAATGAAGCAAGGACAGATGGACCAATAGCTGGAAGATATGTGCTTTAACCATTATGAGAGAGCTGAGTCACAGACAGTCCACATGCATTAAAGTTACTGCTTTAAACCTCTGCAAAGGGTGAAGAGACACTTCTTACTAAGACAAGAAAGAGTCATGAGCTGCTCACTCCGACTTTATATGCTTTAAGTGCTTTTTCAGATTCTATTTTAGCTGAATTAAGTGATTTTGTTGTAATAAAATACAAATACTCGATTCTGCTGACCTCATCTTGTCCGATATCTTAGAGGCATAATATCACTCTGTATCAGTTTAGATTTTCAAAACTCATTCTTTATGCATTTCATCATGGATTAAATCGGTATGGCACTTTCCATAACAGAGCACATAATAGTATACATTGATAATAATAAGAAATGTTTCTTGAGCACCAAATAAGAATGAGAATGATTTCTTAAGGATCATGTGACACTGAAGACTGGAGTACACTTTTAAAAATAAAGGTGCTTCACGATGCCATAGAAGAACCTTTTTTGTCTAAATGGTTCCATAAATAACCTTTAACATCCTTTAATATTTATTTATTTATTTTTAACAGCATTAGAAGCATCAATGCCATTTTTGTTGTTGTTGGGAGAACTATCTTGCTTAAAATGAACCTGTTTGTTTTGTAGTAGCATATTTGTGGAAAGTGGCACACACAGCTATTGCGGTGCCAGTCTCATGGTGCAGGCAGTTTGGTGTGACCTTTAGCATTGCTGCAGTAGCGCTGAAATCATCAATCTTCTTTCAGCTGTGTGGGGACTCTGCTTGCCATCACTTACAAATGACAAGTGATACTTCAATGACATCATTACGGCTTGTGAAGTTGCCATTTTACTAAGGCTGTTGAGGATGAGGAAGGAGCCAAGGAGAAGGTTAACGCTTTGCATGCACACAGAGAGAACATTTATAACCCGTTTGGTCAATGCAAAATCAGGGTGACGAATGGCCGCATAATGGTTAATGACTGCCCCTGGGTTCACCGCTTTTGTATGTCATGAATGTAATATGAGGGAGATAATGTGATTGGTATCGCTTCGACAATTCATGGTAATTTGGCAGATTTATCACCAAATCGCCACGTGATATGACATTGTTGACTGTAACTCTTATTCCTTTGCACAGAAAACGAGAAAACACGGTTATCTCATAATCCTGATTTACATGTCTTTAAAATCTTGTTTTGCCTCAGAGCACTTCACCACAATGCCATTAGAATTTGACTAATTCAGAGATTTGTGCTTTAGCGTACATAAAGTGACATTTACCAGATTTAATTTAATGGCTTTCTTTTGAAACGGTTCTGTAATGACTGCCTTATTGTGCTGGAGTTTTAATTGGATGCCATTTACTGTATCTTTAAAGTGGTAACTCTGTGGGTCTTGAGGGAAATTTTTCTGCACGCAGAGTTGCAAAAATTGCAATTAGCACTAGGAATTGAAAAACACCTAAAAATAGTGATGACAATGTGTACTCCTCAGCGGCTTCACTTACATGTCATGTTATAAAAGTTTGTCGTTAGCACCTTGATTACCACCTCCAACAAGGGAAGTGTATGTTTCTCACACAGAGACTGTTAGCGGGACTAAATCAATTACATGTACAGTATCAGTCTTGAACCCGGATCACTGTAATATTTCAGAGAAATTAAGACAAATTTGATTGCGTATGGTTTAGGGGTGTAAAAGTACACAAAAATGACAGTTGGTACGTACCTCATTTATAAAAAAAAGAAAAAGAAAAAAAAAAAAAGTACAATGAACTCAAGGACAAGTCCTCTTTTTTATAAGTTAAAAATGTACTTTAATATCATCTTATCAAACATGTAGAAGCACCTGTTGCATAGAATGACCTATATCAGTCAGTTGCATAAGAGCATTGATTATGTGCACAAAACGAATCTGAATTGTCTTTCAGTCTAGCACTGCCACTGTTTGCTCGGAGGCATTCGCAGCTTGCTGCCTTAGTTTATCTGGTAATGCAGATGATCACGCTACTTGAGACTTTTGCAAACAGCAATGCTGTTTATCACTTGCCAGCATGTCTGTGCACTTTGTCTTCACCAGACGACAGGGGCAGGCTGGGATAATCCAGGACAACTTCATCAGCCTCGTCTTCTCCTGCAGTGACGCATCCTCTCCCCTGTGAGGATCAATATCTGTCTACATAAGAGAAGTATATATTGCTGCTATCAGCCTGTAGAGCCAAATATATTACCAATTAATGTCATTACGGATGCTGGTTTATTAGTAGGTCCACTAAGGTGACCAAGCCCACCCTAAAACACACTCTTGTTTTATTAAACCAAGCACACACACTACAAAAACTAATGTGTGTAGGCCTTTTATGGTTTAAAGAGACAGTTTAAATGAAAATCCAGTCATCGTTTACTCTTTTCAAGTCATTGTGGAACACAAAAAAAGAATTTTGAAGAATATTTCTGTTTTTGTCGATACAATCAAAGTCATTAGGACCCAAAACAACAATGGACTTTCATTGTCAGGGGTGTCCACTGAGACATTTGTCAAACTATATCCTTTTGTGTTCCAGACGAATGTCATACAGGTTTGGAATGACATGAGGGTGAGTAAATCATTTTAATTTTTGGGTGAATTACTGATTTAATATGGAAACTTGTTTCTGTCATATAGGATTAACATTACAAAGGTTGGTCTGCACTCTAAAATCTTTTTATTAGAATCAAAGCAGGGGATAAAATATACAAATGTTTCAGCTATCTGCCTTTGTCAGTGTGACAGTTCTTTGTTTCTCAATGATTATATAACAGACGACACACATCAGGCCTCCACTCAAACATCATTGTATGTAGTAGGATTTAAAAAAAAAAAGAAAAAAAAAAAGTAATTTTGACTTTTCATCTCACAATTCTGACTTTTTCTTGCAGTTTTCAGTATCTCATAATTCTGTCTGCCCCCCCCCCCCAAATTCCGACATATGTACTCAGAATTGCGACATATGAAAAATTCTAAAAAGAAAAGTCTGAATTGTGAGATAAAAACTTGCAATATGTAAGGGGAAAAAATTGGAATTTTAAGATAAAAAGTCAACATTACCTTTTTGATTTATTTTATTCTATAACAGAAACAAAACAGAACTGTGAGATGTAAACTCAGAATTCAGAAGAAAAAAGTCAGAATTGTGAGGTAAAAATTATACAGCAACGGAACTACCACATTCTTTTTGTGCGCAGAGAAAACAAAAATAATGACTTTATTCAACAATGCAATGTCATGGGACTCTTGTGAACGCACGTCGACTGACATGGAAAAGAAGAAATTGTTGAATAAAGTCATTATTTTTGTTTTCTTTGCACATAAAAAGTTTTCTTTGAGCTTCATAACATTCCGGTTGAACCACTGATGTCACATGGACTACTTTAACAATGACCTTACTACCTTTCTGAGCCTTGAACGTGGTAGTTGCGTTGCCGTCAGAAAGCCCTTGGATTTCATCAAAAATATCTTAGTGTTGTGTTCCGAAGATGAGCAAAGGTCTTACGGGTTTGGAATGACATGAGTAATTAATGACAGAATTTTTGTTTTTGGGTGAACTATCCCTTTAAGTCTACAATTATCTGCAGCAAAAACCCCAGATCAAGCGAGACACGCTATGACTAGTCGCATAAATTTCAACAGCGTTTTTGTCTTGTATGTAATAGGATTTTAAAAAAAAAAGAAAAAAGTAATTTTGACTTTTCATCTCACAATTCTGACTTTTTCTTGCAGTTTTGAGTATCTCATAATCCCCCCCCCCCAAATTCCGACATATGTACCCAGAATTGCGACATATGAAAAATTCTAAAAAGAAAAGTCTGAATTTTGAGATAAAAACTTGCAATATAAAAACTTGGTCTTATTTTTCCGATTCCGTTGTAACACATATTACTGTAAACTCTCAGCAGTAAGAATGGAACAATGTTAAATTAAGCTTCAGCAACGATTAGGTGGACAGGCAATGATTATGACTTCACTGAGGGGCCCGGGGCCAAAACCTGAGCAGTAGTGCTGTCAGGGCCAAAATCTTGAGGAGAAAAAAAGAGAAAACATAGTATTTCCAAGCACGCCCTATCTTCATCCCCAGTTTGTTCATTGCAAAGGCAATCCATTTGGTCAGGCATAATATTGGACCTCTTTGATTCAGTCTCCCTTCATTACACTTTCTAAAGAGATGGGGAATAGCTTCCGTCTGGGAGTCTGTCCATGAAAGGTCCTCTGTTGCCTGTGTCCCTCGGTCTGTTTTTTTTTTTTCCCTCCCCTCCTACAGTTTATACTCTTTTTGGCATTTGATAGATATCACCTTGGCTCAAAGAATCCCAACTCAAGCAACCAACCAATGCCGTATTAAATGACTATCGACTCTCAAGTCAGTCTTTGCTCAGACAAGAATTTTATTGTCAATATCCTGGCAAAAGCTCCTTTTCTCGCAAAAATGCTGGCTGTACCTTTCTATGAGGGAACAGATAAACAAACATTTAGAGCAAATGTTGCGAGGCTTTTCTATGTAAAAGGAACTCCGGCAGAATGTCAACCCCTCCCTCTCATGCTGTTATCAGAGTGCGCTAATAGGACTTCTTGATCTCCTAACGTTCGTCAGGAATACCAAGTCACCCATCTGGCCAAAAGGAAATTGCCTTTGCATTTCATATTCATTTTCCGCTGCCCGCCACCTCTTGATGGGGTCTGCGCGCTCCGCTCTGGCTTACTCTCTTATACAGTGTGAAATAATCTCAGAGCATGGGCCCTGCCGCTGCCAGTAATGAACAAGGGTGAAAGTGAAGGTCATGCTTCCATGATAATTCCAATGAATTCATTGTTGTGCATGTAATGAAAGACAGAAGGGCCCTTCATTGCCTCCCTCCCATGAATATTCCTGTGCTCATCGCTTAAGATGAGCGTGATTGGGAGGACAAATAATTTAACAAAACAGATGCCGTCCATGTCTCTTCTTTCAACCTTTCTAACCTCACAAATTAAGCTGTTGTTTAGTGCTGCTATTAATCTATCCATCCGCATTTTCTATATGTACATTTCATATACAGTGAAGTCAACAAGTATTTGAACACTTAAGCCACACTTAAAGATATATGAATGTATTGTTGTAGAAATACTAAAACAAATGCCATTATTTTACAGAAAAAGCACCCTTTTCAAGTAAAGATGATGACTGATGAATACTGTTCATAATGAAGCATTATGAAGTGTTTGCACACTTAAGCCACACTTAAAAACATATGAAAATGTTATTGTATAACAAAATGTCAATTAAGTGCCATTTATTATAAAGAAACACAGCACAAGTGCCCTTGTGCCCTTTTTTCAGTAGAATTCAAATCAATTTACATGTTCAAAATAAAGACAGTACTTGGATAGTTTATGGCTGTCAAATTAAATTTGCATTACTTGAAATAAAATTAACTGAACTGTAATAAAATATAAAAAACCTTCAGATTATTTTCAGCTATAGTTGCCAAGACAACATTTATCACTCCCATTTAGTTTAACTTGATGTACTAAAATAACTAAAACTAAAATAAAAATAATATTAAAAAACACAAAACCTGAACAAATACATTATACATAATACATAATACTTTATGATACATTATACATAAAGGCTTAAAGTAATTTTGTTCTCGAATAAATCAGTGTTTTGAATTAAGTATTTGACTGAATAATTTAATGATGCTTTCGTTTTGGAATGAAACTCTGTTTTTGAATGAGTCGACTGAGTGAATGATTCATTGACTCAACAGTAAAAGTCGTTTGTTTCGTTCCTGAATGAATCAGTGTTTTGACATATCCATTGCATGAATGATTAAAATATTTGCTCGTAAAGATGGTAGCTTGTCACCACTTACTGGTCTAAGTATGTAACCTGTAGAGCCTGTGTCCCAGAGCTTCCTCATCTTTTTTTCATGCTATCTTCACAATCACAGAGTCTAAGATTTATCCTTAGTTCCAAACCCCTGCATTTTTATCCAGATACTCAACTGCTTCCCTGCTATCCAGGAAAGCCCTCGCATGTACTCTCTGCATTCATTTCCAAATACTTTATAATACTTTGGGAGATAGGACCAAACTTGGGAAACTTGCCTGGTGTTTTCAGCCATGTAGAAAGATTTGCAACTCTGTATTGTTTTGCATAATAGCCTCATGTAAAATGAGTTAAAAACAAAGTTCTTTGATATGTTGCACATAATCTTTAATTGCTTCCACTGATGTACATTTCTTTTGTTATTTTAATATATAATTATTTTATTGCGAGGAGATTTACTCTGCATAAAGAGCCATTGTTTGGACATCATAGCTTTATCTTCTTATTTTTGGTTGCAGTAATACTCTGAATCTTCAGCGTTTTTGAGCCAGGGGTCACGGTTCTTATGCAAACACAGCATTTAATGAGTCATTAAAATTCATTCTTTTGGGACTCAAGTACCTGCTGTTTGTCTCCACGCAAATTTGATTTTGATTTTGTAATAAAGTAATTTATGTATGTTCAGACTTGAGAAAGGAACAATGATTAAAGACGTGATTTAGACATTATAAAGTAACTCTGAATTAATGACTGGCCGAATTGTACTTCTGTGAGCAGACTACAGTTCATTTAATGAATGCACCTAATTAATGTACTCTTAATTTCATTTGCCATCAGGGCAGAAGCCATTAGCAGTGATGTAACATACCGGGCCCTAAAGTATCTTTTTTCCAGCTGCACTTCATCTATTACCGAACTGATTCCGTCCCCAGACACAGGCCTGTCACACTTACAAAACGGGGTCTCTGCCGTAGAGAAATATGAGAAATATGAGAGCAAACATTTGTATTCTCCACATCCGACCTTATTAGAGGATATCTAAGTGTAAACCCTTTCAAAGGGGGAGTGTTTGAGCTGTAATTGGGGTAGATTTTGTTACTATGGCAATGGGTACAGAAGGGATCTCTTTTAAATCTCCAGCCTGTCGAGACCAGGCACAAGTTCAGGGCTAAGTTCAGGGCTAAGTTGCATGTTCCGAGCAAATATCAAATCGTGTCATATGAGCAAACCTATATTCCTTTTTTAACTTAAAAGGTAATATTGGATGCTATGGCATGGAATATCATCGGCCAGGGTCTCAGGTGTGCTTGTACATGGATTTATCATGGTAAAACACAAGGAAAATATCTTGTGGGAATCTGAGAAATTGATCAGAGTATTCTTTCATCCCGCCATAATATTTATATGGTCTTGCCGTATCTGTATAGAATCCATGTTGAAAGCGAATTGTGAGGTAAATTGATTGAGATATGGAATCACAATGCACATATCTGGTTTTCACCGAAACAATTCTTTTCTATCCACCTTTTTCCTAATGAGCCTATTGCATTTTAAATTGGAAGCACTTCCGGTTTGGAGGAAGTTACACTCAAAAAAAACTGCAACAAATCTTCAAATCATAAGATTGCGCTACAAATAATCCATTTTGACTGAATGGGGTGTAAATATTCATTGATTTTCTATTTTCAGAAGTTAGGAGAATAACGTTACGTTTGGTAGCCTATATTAATATGATGTGATATAACAATATCTATCCACCTTTTTCTTGCTGTAAAAATGGGCGCGGCCATTTGTAAATTCTATGGGTCTAACTTCCGGTCTCATCTGCATCCAGCTATTTTTAGCTGTACAAAATAGTTCGTTTTGCTGCTTGATATTGCAAATTGGTGTGTCTTACCACATTATTTTAATGTATTATCTTAATTATGAACACACTGGTTTGTAATGCAAACAGTTTTACCATTTACTGCACGTTTTTATTCTTCTCGTTATTTACCTATAGTAGCTAACGAACCGGAAGTCTCACCCATAGGCTTACTTCTGCATTGAAGAAAAAGGTGGATAGAATAGCTCATTTCAGCCTGCTGCAATATTTTCCTCCTGATTATTTTCATGTTTCCTTTGTATTCCTCTGTAAGTAAAGGAAAAAAAGACAAAATATTCTGTGCATTTGTGGTCTGCTCTCTCTATTTAATTTACGATATAAACCATGAATTATTCCCTGGAATGCACTAAGAATTGTACCCAGTTTTTGAAATTGCTTATTATTGCATTTATAGAGCAAACTTTTGCTGGAAGTTACTCCCATAATTTATAATTTGCACAAAGCATCATGAGGCATAGGAAAAAGGTGGATATGGTGGGGTAAGTTTCTGCTGAATGTTGTAGTGAATTGCTTGACCTCTAGAGGCCGCTAGACTCCTCCGGTGTATTGACCTCCACTTGAAGAAAACTTTTCAAGGAAACGTCTCAAAGTTACTTATGTAAACCTAGTTCCCCGAGGGAATGAGACGCTGCGTCGGACGCTTTGGGAACGCCTTCAGCGTGACCATGCTCTGAATCACGTGTGTAATCAGACCAATGGATGGGCGAAACATCACGGGCGGGGTGACGTAGAGAACAGAGAGCTTAAAATCACGTGCGGTGAATACAGCGGCAGCTTCTGGTAGAATGAGGGAAGAGCTTGCAGGGATGCCAGAAGTATGGAGTTCCCCTTCAGGAACTCGAGCTGCGTCGAACACTTTGGGAACGAGAATGCCCATGCTGCCACACTTTCAAGTCCCTGCCTAGTGTGGAAGAGCACAGCTAAGGCGAGAGAACAGAGGAGCCGGGAATGGCATGCATTTCGAGGTCATAGAACCTCACAAACGTGAGCGGTGTGGACCAACCCGCAGCATTACAAATGTCCCGGATAGAGGCCCACGACAGGTAGGCCTGGAGGCCACCATGCTTCGGGTGGAGTGAGCCTTGACCCCCAAGGGAGAGGGGAGATCAGAGGACTCAAGGCTATGGATGGCATCCCGATTCACCACTTAGCATAAGCTTCTCCTGGCTGGAGGCCTCAGCCTCAGTGCACCGTGGAGGAAACATGTAACTAGTGGGTCTTTCCCGAAAGACTGACCACTGAGAGGGGCGTGGAAAGCAGCTAGGGCCACCACAGAAACCTTCAGGGTGGAGTGGGATAACCCTGCGGAGAACCGTACCTGCAAAAACTCCATCACTGAACCAACTGGGCAGTTAAGAAGTGTCAAGGAGTACAGTTTCCTCTTGGAGGGAGCGCTGGACTGGAGAATGGTCTCAGCAACCTCAGTTGAGAGACCAGAACTTATGAGCTGTGAGGGGCCATATCCACAGTTCCAAAACTCTGGGTGGGGGGAAGGCCCTGACTGAGAGAGGAGATCCCTCCTGATGGAAATCTCCTATGGAGAGCCATCGAGAAGGGAAATCAGGTCCGAGAAGCGTACTCAGCCCGGCCAGACCGGGGCTACCCATCCGGCGCACTCTCTCCATAACTCCCGGGAGATCTGGGGAGGCATACAGACGAAGCCTCGGCCAAGTCTGTTTCCAGATGAGCTCCACCAATTTGGGGTCTGGCAAGCGGAGGCCTCGAAAACTCTCCGCAGCGAGAGGAGACCTAACAAGGCTTGCAGTGACCGAAAGGAGGGCCCACACAAGGGTCTGGTGCGCCTGCCTGTAAAGGGGGTGTGAACACAGACCTCCCTGGTGGTTGATGTAAGAAACCACCGCTGTGTTGTCGGTGCACCCAACACACGGTGGCCTCCTAGGTCCGGGAGGAAATGTTTCAATGCTAGAAACACGACCAGCATCTCCAGGCAGTTGATGTGCCACGTGAGATGGCGGCCGCTCCACAGACCGCGGGCAGGGTGGCCACTCATGATTGCACCCCAACCGGTGAGGGCCGCATCTGTCGTTAACGTTACGCGACGACAAGGAACTCCCAATACTGGCTTCTGTGACAAGAACCAAGGTTTCCTCTACATGTCTAAGGCACGAAAGCATCGCTGCATGACCTTGATCATGTGAAGCAGATTTCCCCTCGGGGAAAACCCCTTGGTCTTGAACTACCACTGTAGGGGTCTCATGTACAGCAGGCCAAAAGGTATCACGTTGGATGCAGCTGCCATCAGACCCAACAGTTTCTGAAACTGTTTGACAGTAAGTGACTGGCCTTCTCTGACTCTCGCTACTGCAGTGAGGATCGACCAATCTGAGCAGGAGACAGCTGTGCCTGCATCGTGGTCGATGATAAGTGGTTCTCTGTAGTGGAGAAAGCACACTTTTCTTGGCATTTAGTTTTAACCCCAGCTCTTTCATGCGGGCGAGAACGACATCTCGATGCCGAACCGCCACCTGCTCCGATTGAGCTAATATCAACCAATCGTAGATATAGTTCAGTATGTGGATGCCCTGGAGCTGCAGAGGAGCCAGAGCAGCATCCACACACTTCGTGAAAGTGCGGGGTGAAAGTGCAAGGCCGAAAGGAGGAACCCGGTATTGGTAAGCTTTGCTCCCAAAGCAAACCTCAGGAACTCCCTGTGATGGGGAAGAATGGAGATGTGGAAGTATGCGTCTTTTAGATCGATCATAACAAACCAGTCCTTGGACCTGGTCTGAGACACGACCTGCTCGATAGAGAGCATCCTGAACTTCAGTCGCATGACTGAGCGGTTCAGTTAACTCGGATCTAAAATAGAACGCAACCCTCCATCCTTCTTAGGAACAATGAAGTACCGGCTGTAGAACCCGGACTCTCTGTCAAGAGGAGGGACCACCTTGATGGCCTCCTTCCTCAAGAGAATATTCACTTTTTGTTCCATTACCAGAGCCTGCTCGGGACCCACCAGTGTAGGAATGACCCCGTTGAAAGGTGGCGGCGGAGCACCGAACTGAATGCAATAGACTCTTTCTACAGTGTGGAGGACCTATCGAGACACATTTGGCAGTAGGTTCCATGCTGCCAAATAGTCTACTAAGAGAACCAGTCTCTCGAGACTGGCCTCTGGTGTGCTTAGAGCTGCTAGCTCGGTGCTCTGAAGTGGAGGACCGGCAGGGGACGGCCGCTCTAGCTGGTCTAGAGACCCCCGAAGCAGCGAGCCTCTCAGTTCCGCTACGTTTCCGGGCGAAAGAGACTGAGAGAAGCGCTTGCTGGAGACCGCTGCGCCCTGAAGCACTGTGGGTGGCAGGGTTGGCGATGGGCACCGTATGATGAGGTTTATACAGCTCTTCCCCAGAGGGGCCTGCCCTCAGAAGTCCTGAGCCATGGGTATCAGGACCCTTTTTTTTTTTGGCTGAAGTCTCCTACTGAGAATGGCGGTCCTCAGACCCATCATCTTCTTGGAAGACTCAGACTGACAAAACCAGAGCCTGCTCAGGGCAGGACCCAATAAGGTACATTCGGCAGGGGCTCTCATACCGCCAGATGACCTACTAAGGGAACCAGTCTCTCGAGACTGGCCTCTGGTGTACTTAGAGCAGCTAGCTCGGTGTCCTGAAGCGGAGAACTGGCAGGGAACGGCCGATCTCAGTCGAGTGTTTGAAATAACTTCCTTTTGTGATCTGACGTGGTTTCATATCACATAACTAATGAGGCAAAATCATTTTATATTATTCTATACAGTGATATGTCGATTAGCATTGCTGAGATGACTTGAAGAACAGAGATACACCATTTAGTCACAATCGTATGTTTATTGTCTTCATTCTTCATCAGTTAAAACGTCCTATCTGTGTTTTATTCAGCTACTGCTGCCATAGCATATGCCTTTGTCCATATTAGGGAGTTTTCATTTTATGATTTTTTTCACTTAAGGTTTTACTCAGGAGGGCGCCCTCTGGCTACCAGTATGAATGAAACAGCTACAGCTACTCACTAGTCTACACCTTATTTTGGGTAAAAATAGGGAAAATAATACTTTTTAATAAATAATACTAAATAATTAAATAATACTAAGTTTTTCTCCAGTCTAGAGGAGTTTGCTGTGCCTGTTTGTAGATCTGCACAATTTGGCCAAAAAAATGTGTTGTTTTTATATATCAATATGACTACTAATAATTCTGATTATAGTTATAACTAAATAAAACATTAAACAAAGTAATAATTATTGATAATGATTATTATTAATATATTTTACAGAAAACTGCAGCATGACCTGTTAACATGCAGGAGGCCTATAACTATAATTGTTTAGAAAGGTCTAAGGATTTAGGCTATTATAAATGATTATGATTAAAAATCATTAACAGTAATTTCATAATTTTTGTCAGAAAATTTATGCATCCACTGAGAAAGAAAAAACAAACTTAGTGCTCTTTATAATTTTTGGCAAATCAAGAAAAAGTTTATCTGAAAACTTTTCTAGTTACAGTTCAGATTTTGTGTACAGACTTTTTTGGTTCAGATTTTGGAACTGAAATGAAATAATGATGGAGAGATTAAATTGAAATTGTAGTTGAAATGGAATTCAAATGGTAGGCCTATCTTTATGGAGCCGAAAAAAAAAGATGTTCTGACTGCTATACATAGCCTAATATTTATTGCTATAGTATTAGTATTTGTTTTATAAATGCAATGATGCCCACGATCACAGACAGACTTGTCATATGTTTAAATTGCTATGACAATTTTTACACTAATGGGGCCTATTTTCATTATCTTGCCTAGGGCCCCACAACCCTACGGGCCGGCACTGGTTGCAGCAGCGAGCTCTCACTCAGAGGGGGAAGAGACCGCAGCACGGGCTTCCAAACCCAGAGAGAGAGTGCCAGACCTAGGGAAAAAAGGCGGAGAAAAGGCGAGCCCATCTCCAACCCGTCCACTAGATCCACATGTGATCCCTGCGATCTCAATCGCCGCCGTGCCTCAGCAGCAACGGGACCGGGACTGGGACCGGGACCGCAAGATCACAAACACGGACACACTCCTCGAAGCGTGCCCGGCGGGAGCGGAGCGTTTGCAGCGGGCAGAAGCGCAATCAGCTCCCTCTAGATCTAACTGTGCGAACTCCGCTCCCAAACAAACACGTGCTTTTAAGCTCTCTGTTCTCTACGTCACCCCGCCCGTGACGTCTCGCCCATCCATTGGTCTGATTACACACGTGATTCAGAGCGTGGTCACGG
This sequence comes from Spinibarbus caldwelli, assembly GCA_039654775.1. NCBI lineage: Eukaryota > Metazoa > Chordata > Actinopteri > Cypriniformes > Cyprinidae > Spinibarbus > Spinibarbus caldwelli. The sequence goes on from CM077235.1 coordinate 23,400,640, forward strand.
TGAAGGCGTTCCCAAAGCGTTCGACGTGGCTTGAGTTCCTGAAGGGGAACTTTCAGCCGCTTTCATACCAGGAACACAGATCAATGGCCACTGATCACAAGACACGCAGACACACAGACACGCTGTTTGTATCTGTGGTATTAGTCATAGACACACACAGCTGCTCTGAACTGCCTGCCAGCTCTGGTAATTTGAAACAGTCAAGAGAGCAGTTGATGGTGATGTTAAGCTCTGAAACATAAATCATGCTGCATGTAAACTTTCACTAATTAAAATGAATGATCCATTCGCACGTTTACCGTTTACTATGGGAGTGAAGGCAAAAACAGTCATAAATTCACAACGATTTCAGCAGATGTTTGTAATTGGCGAAAAGTGTACGTGTATATTGAAAGAGTTTTGCTGTTGATTTAAATTATTTAAATCTTTGGCATACCGAGTTTATGAAATAGGCCTACTGCTTTTTATAAATGTATATAGCCTACATATAGCTTAGAATTTATTATATATCAATTTTAAGTGTGCGCGTGTGTGTGTGTGTGTGTATGTATTTCATATTTATCTTGCAAATTTGCGATAGTGCAAGCTAATGAATTCTTGAAAAGGAAATCATGAAATCATAGTGAAAAATAACAAAATCCTCGTCTTAGATAAATATCTGATATAAGTAAATTTTCTACTGAGGCAAAAAAAAAAAAAAAAAAAAAAATATATATATATATATATATATATATATACTCAAGTAGTTTTGTAGATAATTGTATGTCCTTGAATCTCTTCCCTATAAAAAAGTAATATATTTGAAATACCTTTATTTCACACTAAGTATAGTTAAAATCTGTTAACATGTTTACTGACATATCGCTTGAGACTTAATGATATAAAAATTGTAATTCAACTTTATTTAGAGTACTACTTGTGCACAATGCACATTTCTTAACATTAAGCCTTAATGCATTACATACTACAACTGCATTACATACTACATGTACTGCATGGGACTGCATTACATACTACAACATCTAGACAGACCAGGGACTTATGTGAGGATCTTGTTTGTGGACTTCAGCTCGGCCTTTAACACAATCATCCCAAACCGCCTCCTGCCCAAACTAACTCAGCTCTCTGTACCCACCTCCATCTGTCAGTGGATCTACAGCTTCCTGACAGACAGGCAGCAGCTAGTGAGGCTGGGAAATTACACATCCAGCACCCGCACCATCAGCACTGGAGCCCCTCAGGGCTGTGTTCTCTCCCCACTGCTCTTCTCCCTGTACACCAACGACTGCACATCTAAAGACCCCTCTGTCAAGCTCCTGAAGTTTGCAGACGACACCACACTGATCGGCCTCATCCAGGACGGTGATGAGTCTGCTTACAGACAAGAGGTTAAGGAACTGGTTGTCTGGTGCAGTCTTAACAACCTGGAGCTCAACACGCTCAAAACAGTGGAGATGATCGTGGACTTCAGGAGAAACCCCCCTGCTCTCCCCCCACTCACCATCATGAATAGCACTGTAACGACAGTGGAGTCATTCAGGTTCCTGGGCACCATCATCTCCCAGGACCTGAAGTGGGACAATCACACTGACTCTATTGTCAAAAAGGCCCAGCAGAGGTTGTACTTCCTTCGCCAGCTGAGGAAGTTCAACCTGCCACAGGAGCTGCTGAAACAGTTCTACTCTGCCATCATTGAATCCATTCTCTGCACTTCAATAACTGTCTGGTTCAGCTCAGCTACCAAATCTGACCTCAGAAGACTACAGAGGGTAGTCCGGACTGCTGAGCGAATCATTGGTACAACCCTCCCCACTCTCCAAGAACTGTACTCATCCAGAGTGAACAAAAGGGCTGGTAAAATCACTCTGGACCCCTCACATCCAGCACACTCCCTCTTTGAACTGTTGCCGTCTGGTCGACGCTACAGAGCTCTGAGCACCAGAACGACCAGACACAGGAACAGTTTCTTCCCTCAGGCAATCCATCTCATGAACATTTGAACTCTTAACAATAAACATGAAACACACAACACTATCTACTTTTTATTTTTATTTTTTATTTAACACACATACTTATTACATTTCAAATTTGCACCTAACATACCTGTACATACTGAATTGTCTATTTTTTTGTATATTGTGTTTGTGCTATTTTGCATACTGTCCATTTTGTATATTTGTACATTATTCTTTATTATTATCTGTGTCCTGTCCTGTCGCCGTCATTCTGTCCCACTGTGGAGCTACTGTCACTAAAACAAATTCCTTGTATGTGCAAACATACCTGGCAATAAAGCTGATTCTGATTCTGATTCTGATTCTGAAATGTGTTTAATTGTCACTATTGATGAGGATTGTATGATTTTTGAATAATATCGGTCTTTAAATGCAAAATAGGCTATTTAAAGTGTACCTGAAGTATACTTGCAGTAGTTCCACTTTAGCACAATCAAATATACTTCAGTATATCTTTGGACTTCAGCACTACTTTTGCACAATTAAAGTGCATTAAGTACAAAACTAGTTGTTCCAATTTAGCAGACTTTAAGTATACCAGTTTAGTATACCAAAAGTACAATTGCAAGGTATTTTTTTATTAACTACATAAATATGTAAATGTATTTGAAATAAATGTATTTCAAATACATCTTAGTATATTTATTTTTCACTGTTTGTTACAAATGTTAGTGAGGTTTAGATTACAATATGGTTTAAACCATGTATTTTGTTAGTTTGTTATGTTATTATTTTTATTCACATTTGGTGTTATTTTGTGCCTTTTATTGCGTGTCTGTTAGATTTGAAGCCCGAATGTTTTTACTTTTAGCAAATTTAAATACATATTTTAAATTAAAATTTGCAATTTTTAGCTTCCAAAAACAGTTTACATAACATTGATGACTCATGCTGCACTAGTCATATTTTTGTCCAATCAGATTCTCTGTATAAGAATGTCCCTCCCCATAAATACTGCATGCCATCAGCAAGTAAGTCTTGAATAATTTCTGTGATGTAACATTATGTAGCCTAATGGAATTATTATTATTATTATTATTATTTTTTTTGTAATACAATATGTCCCAACCTTCCTGTTTCAACAAGAAAATACATTGACATAAAGAAAACTGCTCTCACAAATCTTTAATTCTGGACACTGTAATACAACTGTTCACTATTTCACATCAGTTGTTTACAGAGAACAAAAATGACAGTATAAAGATGCTGTGGATGTAAGCAACAGCTTGATTCATATAATCATTACTTGTGCACACAGCAGGTCTGTTTACGACAGAGCAGGTGGGAGATCTTTAGCAAGGGGTCGCTGACCCGCAGGGTTGTTTGTCATGTGATGGAAGCCAGGTCATGTTTGCTAATGAAAGAGTTGGCAGGCTCTGTGTACGAGTGACATTTGTGAGCAGCGCAGCGCTCAGCCAGGACAGAGGGCTGGTCATCCGGAGGAGCAGAGGGTTCTGGTATACCATCAGTCGGCCGTTCAAGTCAAACGCCATAACACCCCAGGCCAGCAAGTGTGTGGATACCCTGATTAAAAAAACAAAAACAAAAAAAAAAACAAACAAAAAAAAAACAAACAAACATGGAGAAGAAATACTGAAGCAAAGGGGAAGAGGCCATTTTAGAGGATTGTGAGGGATTTAGGTGAAAGACTAATGATGATTTTGAGTCATTTCTCTTGCCAAAATGGGAAAATTTGTATAAAATTAATAAATTGTAAAACAAAAAAGTACAATAATGCACAACAACAACAATAACACTATATTTAAACTATATGTAAAATATTATAATAAAATGTCTATATAAATATCTTACCTTTCTATTAAAATATAATAATAATAATAATAATTATTATTATTATTTATTTTTATTTGTATTTTACAATATATATCAGCAACTGATAAGTGTTATAAATTGTTTATCATTATGTGTGAAATTTAATATTGCTTAATATTCTACTTATGTTACAAATTACATAATAAATATTTAAACATATTAAACATATTATATTAAATATTTAAACATATATTTTACAATGGTTAAAAAAATATGAAAAATATTTTTAATCTTATCTTTCCAATAAAACATATTTTAAAAAGTTACAATTATTATTATTATTATTATTATTATTAAATGTATATTAGTGGCTAATGAGCATTATGCTTCATTATGTGTAAAGAAATTATTATAATGTGTTATGTGTTATTATTATTATTTAATGTATATTAGCAGCTAATGATCATTATGCTTTGTGTATCATTATGTGTAAAGAATCTATTATAATGTGTTATTAATATTATTATTTATAATAATAATAATAATAATATTTAAATTATTTAAAGGTATATTTTAATAAAAAGAAAAAATCTTTCGATATAAATATTTTTTATAATAGTGTATATTATTATTATTATTAGTAGTAGTAGTAGTAGTAGTAGCAGTAGTAGTATTCAGTGCATATCAACAACTGATGAGCATTATAAATTGGGTTTATATTAGTGCTGTCAAAATTAGCGAGTTAACGCAGGCGATTAACTTTTTCAGTTTAACGCGTTAAAATTATTTAACGCCGTTAACGCAGGGGCGGGGCACGGTTGGCCACCCCACTCATAACTGCTAATTCTGTCTCTTTTTTTCTTGACAAGAAGTGAATTTATTCAGTCGCAGAAAGTCTTTACGAGCACATCAATCCGGAAACGTTTCAGACGCGCGCTTCAGCTTCCCTTCAGCGTCAGGCGCGACTCAAACGAGCGCGGAAACTGTACTCTTCAAGAAAATACGATGCGTGTCAGATCCGCATCACGTACACCAGCGGCCACTCTTAAAGAAATAGCAGCTAAAACAACCTAATAACCAGCTGCTGTGATGTCTGTTCATCAAGAGCAAAAGAAAAAAGAGGAAATCAATAACATTTATATTGCTGTAAGTATTTATCTGTATTTAGTTTAGAATTTAGTGTTTGATAACTTTATTTCAACTTCTGTATATTTCTACTGAGGAGCGCAGGTAGATAAATATGACATTTATTATAATGGGTATATGTGAAGATTGTTTTAAGTTCACTTAAATTAGAAGTTTTTAAAGTCTAATAAATGTTCAAATTGATAGCTCTTAATTATAATGTAAAGTTGAATGGCTATAGTCAATGGTTAAATATTAGGGGGAAACATTTTTATAGGGAAATCAGTATTAATTGGTATCAGTGATACTGGCCTTCAGTCATAAAAGCAAAGATGCCATTAAACAAATATTAAAAATATACTGTCTTTATGTTGTTTGTACATTAATTTGAAGATTGAATGTGAAATTATTGCAATATAAAAGTATATTTAAAAACTTTAATGTTAGGTGGGATTAATCGCGATTAATTTCAGAAAAATGTGCGATTAATTAGTTAATTTTTTTTAATTGATTGACAGCACTAGTTTATATACATTTTGCAGATGTATTGAATTGCAGAAGCACGATATGACACACATACAGATAATAAATAGTGTAAACTGTACTGTACTAACAGTCAGCTGTCAGAACAGTAGAAAACAAACCAAATATTTGTTTTCTCCCTGATGCAACATACACCCTCATGCCCATAAGGAGAAGTTGATGTATCCAACACTGCAGTTTCCACTGGGTCGAAGATCAAGCAGCTGGCTCGACGTTACAGCCGCCTGAAGAAACTTTTATTTAAAGCTTTTCTCACGTTGCTCCATCGATCCTTCCCAAGCCTGTGATGCCTCATGCTGTGCTGTCTCCTCAGCAGGAAAGCCAACCTACAGAGACAGGAGACCACTGATGGACTCTTTCCACACGGCCTCCTTTATATCTGAGCCAGTCACGCTGGCAAGCCGCGGCTGCTCTAACAAGCTGCTACAGTCCTGAAGATCCACTGGATATATTCTTTAGCAAAACTTCATTGGAAAATTGGTGGCTTAATTAATCCAAGCTGCTAGATGTAATTTAGCAGAAGCTTACATATGAGTCATTCCTTGAGTACCTTTTAAATGCTATACCCTTTAATGATTAATATTCTTGTGTACTTTAAAGGAATATTTCTATAAAAGGATTTACCAGATTTTCAGACATATGCACTTTAACTATTTACACAGTGGCGAGAAAATTAACACGGTGGAAATAAAACATTTAAGCTGTTGCTCAGCGGGGGATTTGTAGTTCACTTTTTTGAGAAATTGATATAAAAATGAGAATATAGAGATATAAATATAGTTTTTCATGTCAGACATTAGCATTTAGGGGCATGCCAAGAATGGCAATATCTACTCAAAACAAAGTAGTAAAATTTGGTAGTCAAGAAATTTTTCCTATTATTATCAATGTTGAAAACAGTTAAGCTGCTTAATAAAGCTGTGATACATTTTCAGGATTCTTGATCAATAGAAAATAGATATGAAAAATAGAAAGAACATTTATTTAATGTATTTACTGTCACTTTTGCTCAATTAAATGCATCCTTGCTGAATATTATGTATTAATTTATTTAAAAAACATTTTTACCAACTCGATTTTTTCTCAAACAATAGCATATGTGCTATATAGATAAGACATTTGTCTTTTTCATTCATCTTGAAACTTTAATTGAGAAAGACCTGTTTGAACTGCAAATTTATTTAGAAAAGATGTAAATGAAATCCAGATGGCACTAATAAAAGTAATTTGCACTTTTTGTATGACTAAATTAAATTATCATTAAACCCCAACAAGGTATGAAATACATGTGAAACATTGTTAATGCTGATCACTGTTAGACATTTCTGTAATTTCCAGTTATTTACTGTATATCACCAAGTATAATACTGCAAATTCCCTTTACAGTAAATAACTGTAATACCCTTTGCATCATGGGAATTTTTTGTGACGTATTTTGTTTTAAATTGCTGTATACTACTGTATTTGCTGTAACGGTCTCTTTGGCCCATTCTACTGAGGTCGTTTTATTTTCCTCATTTCTTACATTTGGATTGACACAATTTGCCCTACACCATGTCTACAACGCCGCAACAGCTTGGGACTGACTACACTGGATGTGTTACATCGCTTGTAATGATTGGAAAATCCGTTTGTACTTCATGTCAGAAACCGCGCGAGCGCTTGGAGAACATCTGCGCGTCAGAAATATCCCGGGGCATCAGTTTACTGTCCGCATCCACTGTAGATAATATATATAATGGGTTCTAATATTGTTGTCTGTTGTCGAGTTGCGCCGCGCCACTCGCGTCCGAGGAAGACACGGAAGCAGCGGGCAGCGCCGCGGGTTTTTCCCGGGGATGAACCCCTCGAGAGTGGGAGAGCTCCGGAGAACTAGCTGTGTGTCGATGCACCTTGCGAGAGAATAAGACCAGCAAGCAAGGTAAAAATATATTTACGTTTCTCTGTGTGTTTGTGTCAGATTTTTGCACACCAGTTTAACCCATAGTAACATTTACTCATCAACATGGCGGTAACAAACTTTACTATGGTAAACTGCTCGTTTCAAACGACTTTTGTCATCTTATTTAATTAAGTTACCGAATTAAAATAGTTTTTAACGAGCAACGCTTATCTTATGTTAACATTAGGTTAACTAATGTGAAATTTAGTTCAGGTGTTAGTAGTTAATGTTGCCCAGTAGCCTATTGAGAAAATTGAATCGTATGTTAGCTAGGTTAAACTACTTTTATGGCTAGCTGTCTTTCTAGTTTTAGTTTTTTTATAATTAGTTTGTTATAGTTTTTAATGGAATTTAAGATTTACTGCATTTTTTGTATTTGTATTTTAAAGGCAACTGCAATGAAGCATCAAGAAAGACAAGAGCGTGCCTGCCACCCTGAGACTGATAATTCATGGTAAGAGAACAGCTATGGTTTTGAGAGATTTGTGTATTCTATGAGGTTTGCCTTTTAAAAGTGTACTATTTCTACTTCTTGTTTTTCAGAGAAGACATTTCTGTCAAAGTGGATGGTGAGCAAAGATGGTGGCCAGGTTTTGGAGCAGCAATTGGGTTTTTGCAGATGGCTATGTATTCTTTGGCTGCTTGTCTATTTTTTCCCCCATTATGTTTCTGTTGCCTAAAGATTCTTTGTGAGGATGAATCCAGAGGACACAACATAATGCACTACAAAACGTCCTAAGACAGGAGAAATGGTGAAGATGCACTGTTCCAGCATTGGAAGTCTGTATTTTTAAGTGTTACACATGCAATGTTTTAAATAAAGAATTTGATATTTTGTAATTATTGTGTCTGTTTTAATTGAATGCCAGTAGTACCTATGTAGAGTAAAAATAAAATGAATTCTATATAAAATTATAAAATCTAATGAAATCTATATTAAAATGAATGAATTACAGTAGTATACTGATGTATTGGATTTTATTTACAGTGTCTTACTGTAAAACAATACAGTTTGCAACTGTAAATCAAATACAGTTTGCTACTGTAAATCTTAAAAACCCTTTGAAATGTCTAACAGTGATGCATGATGTGCAAAAAGAAAATCCTACAGGATGTAAAGAAACTGTTCATGACAAATCTTGTCCAATTATACAAAAGTATTAGGACACGCGTCTTAATTTTGAATTCAGGTTGTGAACATTTGTGAAAAAAATGGGTCGTTTTGAAGAGCTCAATGAATTCAGGCGTCATATTGTGATAGATAGGATGCCACCTTTGCAATAAGTCAGTTCATGAAATTTCATCCCTGCTAGATATTTCACGGTCAAGTGTAAATTGTATTATTGGAAAGTGGAACAGAAGCAACTCAGCCACGAAGACCACGTAAAGTCACAGAGCGGGGTCACCAAGTGCTGAACGTGTGGTGTGTAGAAGTCGCCAACGCTCTTCTGAATCCATAGCTAAAGAGTTCCAGACTTCCACTGGCATTAATATCAACATGAAAGCTGTGCTGTGGGAGCTTCATGGAATGAGTTTTCATGGCCAAGCAGCTACATGCAGGCCTCAAATCACCAAATACAATGCCAAGCATCAGATGGAGTGTATAAAACACCACTGGACTCCGGAGCAGTGGAAACCTGTTCTGTGGAGTGATGAATCACGCTTCTCTATTTGGCAGTCTGATGGCGAGTCTAGGTTTGGTGGATGCCAGGAGAATGTCAAATTCCTAACTGCATTGTGTCAACTGTAAAGTTTAGTGGCAGAGAGATAATGGTATGGGACTGCTTATCAGAGGTTTGGCTAGGCAAACTTTTAACGCTTTGCATACCAAGACATTTTGGACAATGCTATGTTTCTAACTTTTGGGGAAGGCCCTTTTCTATTCCAGCTTGACTGTGCACCAGTGCACAAAGCAAAGTCCATAAAACATGGCTGGATGAGTTTGGTGTGGAAGAACTTGACTGGCCCGCACAGAGCCCTGACCTTAACCCCATCGAACACTCCATTAAGATTGTAGGGCAGTGCTTCTCGTCCAACATTGCATGACCTCACAAATGCTCTACTGGATGAGTGACAACAATTCCAACAGAAATACTTCAAACTCTTTAATTAATCAATTAATTAATGTCTATGCATTTAGAATGCAGTATCATTAAAGTCCTTGCTGGTGTAATGGTCTGGTGTCACAATACTTTTGTCTATATAGTGTAAACAAATGAACTGTGTTAAATGTGACTGGTGATGAAAGTGAATTAAATATCATTTATCATAATTTCAATAAAATCAGCATATTCCATGAATTCTATATATTATTAACCTTAATTTTTACATTTATACATAAAAGCATTCCCATTATAGACTCTGTTAGTACATTTATTATTGCATGTTTCGGCATTTATATGCTTATTTACTAGAACCTAACTTTTTAAGCAACCTGGTCTCATGACGAAAACGTACCTCTGGGAACTTTTTCGCAAGAAGTGAAATACATACCGCCATGTAAGTTTCGTGACATATTCGATGTGAACTGTCCACTGGGTGGCGCTAAAAGAGTGTTAATTCCCTCCCCCCCAACGTACAAATGGTACGTTTTAAATGACATTGGTTTTGTGGGTGTCACCGCAGTTCTGACTTGAAATGTCCGTTGAGTGGCGCTATAAGTCTAATTCTCCGTGACATTTTAAAATAATGTAGCATCTGCACTTCACTTAAACCTATTCAATAGTATGAACAAAAGCGAATGTAAAATGCAATCACAAGCATGCCAGTTTAGCTTGTTTTTCGATCTCTCATTTTTCAGCGCTTTCATCGTGAGTCATGTTTTTCACAGGAATCGTACCCAAGGATTCTGCATGTTGAGTCCAGTTCCGTGCCAGCTAAACTACCAAACAAGCTGACTACATCCGGAAAGCGAAACATATGAAGCTGTAATCATAACTGTGTACGAAAACGAGTACAAGTGCTCACTGTTTTACCGCCTCTAGTGTTCATTCCTGTTGGAAACTGCAGTGATATGTACTTATTGGTACGTATTTCGCGTCTTGCGAAAAAGTTCCCACAGGTACATTTTCGTCATGAGATCAGGTTTAGGTATTATACCTATGGATACTACACTTAAAAAATAATAATAAAAAAAACAGTAAATTTTAAAAAATCTGTGTAGAAACAATTTACACTCAGAAGTCGCTAGCAAATTTTGCTAATAATTACAAAGAAACAGCAAGTAACACATTAAATTAAATGTGAAATTTTGAACTGAAATGGTATTCTTTACAATGATTTACATAAAATTATTATTATTATTATTATTTTATTTTTTTTTACAGTGTAATGATATTGGCCATGATTAATGACTCAACTAATGGAAATTATCTATCCTACTGTGTTCAGGTAGGAGATCTGATTATCCTACATCATGTCATGAAGCTATCATTCTTGACAAGTCCTTGTTCATAACATTGAGAAGTTTCATTGAGCCTCTGATCATTTAGTGCAGCTTGTAATGCCATAGAAAGCATAATAACATGACCTGTAATTGTTTTAATGCATGCATTCAGAAGTTAATGGACCTGTTAGAATAAGAGAGAGGTTACTGTACATACAGCTTCCCGCTGAGTCATTTGGATTGACAAAAATAGCTCCTATCTTTTGTTCTTGCCACGCTATGAACACTTTTTTCAGTGCTGTTCAGTCATGCATATACATGACTTGAAAAGGAAAGATAAATAGTGTATTTTTCTAACTGTTTCTCGTACATGGAAAGCTGTGCCTTACAGAATCAAACGGCAGGATCAGAGCTCACTGTGCAACTTCTGTCAGGATCACACATCATTCTCACTATCTAAGTCTGGAAGTATTTCATTCTCCACAGTAGACTAATGTTTTCTTTCCATAAAAGAAGGAGTCAGCCATGCATGCATTGATAGTGACTTATCTTTTCCTGGAGTCTGAGCTCAAAGATTCCTGACGGAGAGAGAGCTCATGATTTCACAAGCTAAGCAGATGCATCAGTGGTGATCTGTGGTCTATCTTGTGTAGAGTACAAACATTCCCATGTCTCATTTATGAGTTATAATTACAGGAGCTGAGATATGATGAAGGAATGGAGGGGTTGGAAAGATGATATATTATAAATAATTTAAAACACCATAATCTTTCATCTTGGTGTAATAACCAGCTTGCATTTTGTTTATCTTCCTTAAATAACATCTGCTCTCTGTGACATACTTTAATGAAACTTGATTTGTTTCCACGTAAGTTAAGTTAGAGGATCCAGCATGCTTTGCCACACATTTTTTATGTAAGTAAGAAGAGTAATGTACTTCAGGAACATGTGATTTTTCTCTGGTGTAGTTGTTTTCTTTCCCTATAAATACCATATGTATTAGCATTATTATTATTATTATTTTTTTGTATTTTTTTTTTCCAGCAGGGTTGTTCATAAAACAAATATCACTCAACTTTTACCACCAAAAATTAAAACTAAAAAATATTTTTATTATAAATATCTATATATTTTATATTGTATGTATTGTATTTTCTGTTATGTAGAAAAGTATGCTTTGCATAAGGTCCCATTAAATTAAAATTAATTAAATGTATTGCTCATTGTTAATTAATTCATTATTACAGTATTTATTAATCTTTAGTTTATTAGTCTTTAACATTAATAAAAATATGATATTAGCTCAGGTTCATTAAATAATATTAACAGATATATACAGTATATATATATATATATATATTTTTTTTTTTTTAACAATATTTTAACAACAATTTATTTTTTAACAACATATTAGTAAATCATTTACTTTCATATTAGTAAATCATTTACTCCTTTTGTGTAAGTAATATATATATAATATATTAAATTGTATATTTCAAAAGGACTAACATAAAATATTATAATATAAAATACAAATAATAATATTATAATAAAATAACAAAATATTTTTATAGTTTATTATTATTATTATTATTATTATAACAAATACTATTAAAATGAATATACTTTTTGATATTTTGAAGCATAGAAAAAAATCCCTTTTCACCGTAAACCGGCAATAATAATAAATAAATGATTAATTAGTAAAGTAATGAAATCATGGAAATCATGACACATGATATTCATTTTGACTATGAAAATTTGATCTTTGATAAAGTAATGGAATCCTCTGAAACTACACATTACAGCACCAGGGAGGGGATTTGGTGGTGGAGTTAATGCATTATAGTGTAAAAGTAGCTCAAGTGACATTTCCTTTTGAAAGTGTGTTGTTTCTACATGCAGTATGACAGACGATGCAGTCCACAAGCGGTCTAATGTGATTACGACACTTAAAAGAGAAACCATCTGCCCTAGAAAGAGGGACCAAGCTGTTTTCGAATCTATTTTCCGGCTCTGGTTTTCTTGAATCCGTGTTCCTCTGCTGCGTGAGCGTCCATGCTGTGCACTATAGCGTTTGGCCTTGGCTTGCTGTCGATCTAGTGGTGCAGTGTGAGAGTGTCTGTCAGAAACAATTTGCATTCTGTGAAGGACTGACAAGACGGCAACTCTTGCAATGCTGACACCTGAAATGTCAATGAAAACCTTTCAATAATAATGATACAGGAACACAAGAAGCTCTTCACTTGGCATGCATGCTGGAGCACCTTTTGTAGTAATGATTGCTTCTTCTGAAATCACCACCACTATTACACGAACAACAAGATCACAGGTCTCAGGGTGCTCTGTACTAAATTTGCATGCAGGAATGAGGCTGTCAAACTTGTGCATTAGCTCGACATCTCAACAGAACCTGATGTTCCCGAGGGATACTGTACAAACAGCTTGAGCTTGTAACCTGACGTATCTCGTTAATCCGAAATAAATAAATACAGCCTGGAAAAAGCCAAGAAAGTTGTTTAAAAAACTTATAAAGGTAAAGGGATAGTTCACCCAAAAATGAAAATTCTGTCATTAATTACTCACCTTCGTGTCGTTCCAAACCTGTAAAATTCATTCATCTTCAGAACACAAATTAAGATATTTTTGATGAAATCCAAGAGCTTTCTGACCCTGCATAGACAGCAATGGTACTACCACATTCAAGGCCCAAAAAGGTAGTAAGGACATCATTAAAATAGTCATGTGACATTAGTGGTTCAACCTTAATTTTATGAAGCTACGAGAATACTTTTTGTGCGCAAAGAAAACAAAAATAACAACTTTATTCAACAATTTTTTTTTTGTTCCATGTCAGTCTTCGACGCACGTTCATGTCACATGGACTATTTTAACTACGTCTTTACTACCTTTCTGGGCCTTGAACGTGTCAGTTGACCACAGCCATATCACCCTGCAGCCCAAGACTGGTCGCCCACTGAAGCTAAGCAGGGTTGAGCCTGGTCAGTACCTGGATGGGAGACCTCCTGGGAAAACTAGGTTGCTGTTGGAAGAGGTGTTAGTGAGGCCAGCAGGGGGTGCTCACCCTGTGGTCTGTGTGGGTCCTAATGCCCCAGTATAGTGACGGGGACACTATACTGTCAACAAGCACCGTCTTTCGGATGAGATGTTAAACCGAGGTCCTGACTCTCTGTGGTCATTAAAAATCCCATGGCACTTCTCGTAAAGAGTAGGGGTGTAACCCCGGTGTCCTGGCCAAATTCCCACCACTGGCCCTTGTCAATCATGGCCTCCTAATAATCCCCATCCACGTGATTGGCTCTATCTCTCTCTCTCCTCTCCACCTGTAGCTGGTGAGCGCACTGGCGCCGTTGTCCTGTGGCTGCTGTCGCATCATCCAGGTGGATGCTGCACACTGGTGGTGGTTGAGGAGAGACCCCCCACATGATTGTAAAGCGCTTTGGGTGTACAGCAATACACATGAAAGCGCTATATAAATGCATCATTCATTCATTCATTCAGTTGCATTGCTGTCTATGCAGGGTCAGAAAGCTCTCAGATTTCATCAAAAATATCTTAATTTGTATTCTGAAGATAAACATAGGTTTTACGGGTTTGGAGCGACATGAGGGTGAATAACTAATGATAGAATTTTCATTTTTGGGTGAACTATCCCTTTAAGTAGCCTCTGGTATGATCCTTAGAAATGTAAAAAGGTTGCATTCCATTAATTTGTGCTATTAGCTGATTGTTTGTTTTTTAATCCTCACTACGGTTCAGAACCAACCATTAAAAAAATATGCAATTTATGCAAATTTGTGACATAATGGTCCTTTACAATTGTTTTTTTGTCAGACTGTACATGATCCCAGCTATAAGACTTGTCACACTGTGGAATATCAGCTGTCATTAATGGCAGTCTGTACAGCAAAGACTCATTAAAAACGGACATATGCAAGAAGACTTGTTTCATGTCATCAATTCGTGACATGTTCGGTGACAATGAGCTGCATTTACATTCAGAATGGTAGCTAGCAAACAAAAATAATCTCAAGTTAATTTTGATCATGGCGTATTTTTACACTCCACCTGGCTTTCTTCAACATTTTCCCTGTGGTGGATAGTTAGGAAAAAGTAAGGAAAATTTTGGAGAAAAAATTTGATTGCAGTGGTCATTAATTGGCTATCTGAAAACAAACTAGTCATCAGAGAATTTATATGAGCCGGTTCTTTATAGTGAATTAAATTCATAGAGAGTCATTTTAATGGTTCATTTTAGTGAAAGAGACAACTTGCAACATCTGTAAGATTGAAATCAATGTAATTAATGCCTGGTTGTTCATATGACGTGTTGTTAAAGACACATATTTTATCAGTAGTATTTTATTAAAAAAAAAAAAAAAAAAAAATGACATGTTTGTTCTTTCTCAGCTCTCAGCTATCAAAAAAAAAAGATAATATGTGGTTAAAATGTCAGTTAAAAATTAAATAAGCAATCCTGGCGTATCTAGTCCACACTGAAGGCTATGCTTGTGAATATACTGTTTGATAGTCTGGCTATTCAACATTTTTCGGTTTTAATGAGATTAGCCTTGCCTGCTTCTGTTGTCACATGGAGTGTTTCTGACAGCAAAAAAAGATGTCAAGTGGGAGAATAGAGTTCAGCTCCTCTGTAGTTACCATTTCTTCTTAATTTAGTATATTTTGGTGGTAGACAGGCCTTATACAGTGATGTTTGGGCTCTTCAAACCATGTTAGCATCATTCAGATTTGATGAGTGTAGAGCTTTCATGAAAAGCAAGATAGAGCAGATGATGAAATCTACTGTCTACGGTGAAAGCACACTTATGATGTGGAGAAAGACTTTGAGAACTTGCAGCATATCAAGACAGTGTGAGAGGCACTTCAGGATGTTGCAGGAAATATTCTCAAGTCATAACTTCAGTTCATTACTGCTTTACTCTCGAGCAATCTCCAGACACAAAGATTGTCATCAGTATATTCAGTAGTAATTCATTTAGACAAGATTTAGTGCTTAGATTCAGCAAAAAGTTTTGTGAAAGTCCCGAGCTCACTCATGTAGGATTTGACTGCAGGGGTCTTTCCTGTATTTATGAAAATTTCATACGATCCTCTTACCGATATTCACTGCAATGTATATGAATAAATTCAGCTGTCTGGTGTTAAGCCCCATGTTTTGTTTGGAGACTGAGAGACCCCAAGACTGCTTTAATAGCTCAGAAACAAATAAAACAAACTTATATATTTTATTATATCTGGGTTCAGTCAGTCATTTCAAAATTACTATTATAATTTTACACATATTATTGGGGTCTCTGGGCCCCCAAACATACATGCACATACAGTAAACATTTTGCGTAAATGATAATCTAGTTTATTTTGTTACCATAAATGTGATGAGGATACAGATAAGCAAAACACTTTATAATTAATTAAATACTCTTTCAGTTTAGATCCTAAGAAAAGAACTGACATCATTACAAGTCATTCAAGGACAATCCAACAAGCTCTTGAGAAGCTTTAATGGCAAGAAGCAGAATTTAAATGAGATGCAAATTAATCACACAGTGCCATTAGTAGACAGTCTGCGAATCTGAGGGTTTTTCTCTGCAGGTGCTGCGGATGTGGTTTGATATCTTCAGAAAACCTACAATGTAAAATATTCCTGTAAAAATAAATAAATAGCCAGATTGTACAGCATTATGAGATCTATCTATCTATCTATCTATCTATCTATCTATCTATCTATCTATCTATCTATCTATCTATCTATCTATCTATCTATCTATCTATCTGTCTATCTAACTATCTATCTATCTATCTATCTATCTATCTATCTATCTATCTAAGATTAAACTTTAATTTAATTCACCAAGAGAAATTTCATGCAGTATAACTCACCAGACATTCTAATCTGAGCTTTTCAAAATTCATCAAAATATGTTTCATCAGGTGCTTTTCTTTCCATCAGTGATTCTGTCTAGAAATGCATGTCCTGGATTATTTTTTACTTTATAATAGGAATTAGTTTTGAATGGGAATTTCCATATAATTAATGACCCATTTTCTCTCATTTCACAAGAAACCTAAAACACTGCCCTAGAAAGGCAAAACACAGCAAACACACCAACACTAAAGCTGAGAAAATGGCTTCTGAGTTCTCTGATTGAATTTTTATTGATTTGATATGAATTTTCACGCTCTGTTTTCTCTGAACCTAAACATATTTGAGCCAAACCTGTCTATTAAAGTGCAGATCATAGTATAAGAGACCTGATTTAACTCTGATAAGTGACATATGTGTCCATCTGATAACTTTGTTCATCCTCTATTTGTTGGCATCACTAAAAGAATGTAAAGCATGTGCAAATTTGCATGTGGAATACCAATTCTATTAATCTGCATTCCACTAGCACCTTGAATATACCTGCATTTCTTTGTCTTAGCTTTTGGAATGCAGTCTGTTTTTATGATTGCTGTCCACCTGATATCATGAAATCCCTTTGAATGTTTTCTAAAGGGCTGATACACATGGGCCTTTTGGCCGAGCAAAATATCCTAACAGAGAGAAGAATGATTTCACACGTCAAAAGAGCTTCTTGCATTGCTCTTTAGTGACCCTGGATGACGTGACATGATGAAGCTGTCATCACATTCTCCGCAAGGGATCGAATGTCCTTCAATAGGATTGAATTGGATTGAATTAAAAACCCTTGATGCTCACAAATAAAGTAAACATGCAGCCTGAAAGCTCTGATCGGCATTCTGTGTTCCTCATTCCGAATGTGATGAGATCAAGATGTTCTCTTTCTCATGGGTACAGAAGACGTGAGGAAATGGTAATATACGTAAGTGCCTGATTTCCTTTTGATGTGGGTGCTATTTGGGTGTTATTTGTTTCTGTTTGATAGCACAGCTGATACTTCAACATCACACTCCAACATGGCCACTTTTATACTGAAGTATCATCTAGGGCCTATTTAAGAAGCAAATGAAGCCTGGTAACAGGCAACGTTGCTAAAGCTGGCTGAGTCGAGATGGAGCCTGGATCAGAGCCTACCTACACACAAGCTCTCAGTGGCTATTCTGGGAGTCAATTAACCTCCATCCCTTCAGCTCTGCGAGGGGTCTGGACAGTGCTGTAATTTTCTGCAAAAAAGTACTTTTGTTTACCTCCTTTGAAGAGATTTCTTGCTAATCCCTCTCTCCCTTTCTGCTTATTTTAGTGTGCATTCAGACTAATGACATGCTTTTTGGCTAGCTCGCAAGCAAAAAGTTGTGCAAAATTTTTTATTTTATTTTATTTTATTTTATTATTTCAGACTCTGTATGATTCCCCTGGTTTAACCCACCAATGTGTTTACAATTGTGCAAAATGCTTTTGTGAAACATTTTTCTTAAGAATTACAAACCCATAAAGAATATGACACCCGTGTCATGGTCAGCCTGTCGTTCCTCCCGAACTTACAAATATTGCATTTACACAGGTTTCAAGTTCATACTGCTTTGGTTACATGCAGCCAGAGACTGTGACAGCCATATTGAGAGCTGGTTATCCTGCGATATTAAATATATCCTTCTCATTTTGTTCACACTGACCTTGAATTGCTTCTTAACAGTCACTGAAATGATTGCACTGTTCCGCCAAACACCAAATAACATTACCAAAAACTATTCATTTTGCAATTTGTGCAAATGGTCTCAGTGGAAAACCACTGTTTAGATGGTGTTCTCCATTATTAGATGTGGTTTTACATTATTGCCACCGTTTATGTGTTACTATAACAAGATTACCATTATAAACCAGCAAAAGTATAAACCCTCCACATTAAAAGCAGACTATCAATAAAAAATAATGATACATATTTGTATAACCATAAAAATAAAATGGTTGCAAAGTATCATGAAATTGCACCATTTTGTCCTGAATTTTTGTACTTAATTTCCACATTGCAAACAGCTTGACAATACACAAAGAAATTGTATTTTAGGTAAAACAGAATATTATGTTCCAAAGGCTGTTTGTATTTTATTGTGATATTCCATAGGAGCAATATCTAATATTACTTGTCGCTGTAGAATTTTTGCAGCAGCTTTATTCTCATAATTCTGCATTGTTAATCAACATTTCAGCAGGCTCAGCTGGACATGAAGTCTGTCACTCTCACAGAATCTGCTGTCTGTCAAAGTTTTTATTATTTTTTATTTATTTATTTATTTATTTATTTTAATGCAGGTCTTTCTGGACGTGTTTGACAGAGCTTGACTATTGTAGACAGTTTACTGATGCATTCAAGCAATTTCTGTTTAATTTACAAATTATATTATCTGAATATATGATAAACTCATTATAAAACTCAATATCTTTATTAAGTCTGCTGTTTTACTATCCACACTTAATCCCACTAGGGAGTACTTTGGTGGAGATAAAAGAGGAGGTGTGTTGGTATACTTAACTTTTAATGAGTTTGAATCTGCACTCACTCTCACACAGAAACACAACATAACAGCATTTTGAGATATACCTTTGAGATCACTTAACTCTATATAATGCAAGCTAAAGGCCTCCAACCAAAGAAGGTAGGAATGAAACACATATGTGCAGAAGTCATCATATCAAACTGCCATTCATATGACATCATAGTGTGTGATAACGTAAAACATGAAGTAGTTTCAGCGCTACTAGTGTGCTGCTGGTGTTATATATCCATATAAATATCTGAATTCATATATATATATATATATATATACATGTTTGGTGGCAATAAATGGTGGCATACTTATAGTAGTCAAACTGGATTAAGAGAATGTATTTTGACATAAAACAAAAAACTTACAAACCTAACTTTAAGATAGTTGACTTTTTATAGGGTTAAATAGTTTATATCTTGAAAATATCTCTGAATAATAAAGAAATAACTGTATTATAAGCCCATTAAACACGTGTCATTTTAGAATACTTCATCCTGTTATATTAAAACATTGTTCTGTTTGTTTTAAGTTTGGCGTATAGCAACATTGGCTGCATCTGAAATCGCATACTTCCCAACTATACAGTAGGCGAAAAATTACCTGATCTCATGATGAAAACGTACATGTGGGAACTTTTTCGCAAGATGTGAAATACGTACCAGTAAGTACATATCACTGCAGTTTCCAACAGAAATTAACATTAGAGGTGGTAAAACATTGAGCACTTGTAATCGTTTTCATACACAGTTATGATTACAGATCCATATGTTGATATCTTTCCGGACATAACAAGCTTGTTTGGTAGCGCAGCTGGCATGGAATTAGGATGTGGAATCCTTGGGTACGAATCCCATGAAACACATGACTCAAGATGAAAAAGCTGAAAAATGAGAGATCGAAAAACAAACTAAAAGGGCATGCTTGCGATTGCGTTTTTACGTCACATTCACTTTTGTTCATGCTATCGAGCAGGTTTAGGTGTAGTGCAGATGGTACGTTATTTTAAAACATCATGGAGCATTACAGTTATAGCGCCACTCAATGGACATTTCAAGTCAGCTGTGGTGACACCTACAAAACCAACATCAGATAAAGCGTACAATATGTACACTTTAGGCCACTCAATGGACATTTCACATTGAATATGTCATGAAACGTACATGGCAGTACGTATTTCGCATCTTGTGAAAAAGTTCCCACAGGTAGGTTTTCATCATGAGATCAGGTTGGAACAACAGTATGTGACAAAAGAAGTATGTACGAATTCACAGCATTCATAAAAAAGTAGGTAAAAAGTACCCTGATGTCCTACTACTTCCTGCGTGATTCTGAAGTGTGCATATACTATCCCATGAGGCCAGCAACATGGCGAATGTATGTCCAGATTACATACATACTATATAGAACATACTCTTTTTGCAGACGCAAAATAATTACTTATTCAAAAAAGTATCTACTCAAAAGAGTATGTGATTTTGGATGCAGCCATTATCTTATCTAATGGCATAAGTTTGGGGTGGGGCTATATTTTTGTCCAACCAATGGCAGATAGGAGTGTATCTTTCTTGGTTTCATACTTGCATTCTCTTTTCCTTTAAAGCAGCTGGTAAATGCTTAAATTACACCATTTTTTGCATAAAATTAGGAACTTATTTAACAACTTAGAAAATCTTAATATGATTGGTGTTCCACATGGACAGAAATCTAATTTGATGATTTCGTACATCCTTATGAAGGTCTTTAAATCCATTAGTTTGATTTGTTGGATATGACAAACATTTTAAGTCTGAAATTTTGTAATAAATGTCCCTCATAAGTGTCACATAAACTTTATTGAGTATCACATGGTTCTGGCAGGTCTTGGAGGAGTTTTGCTTTGATGAAATGTTGATCACTGAGAGGGAGCTTTGATGGCACACCAGACTGAGGTACAGTAGGATTCAGGTGAGGTGGGATGCAGGATCAAAGGACAAATGATATCACCACCGACTGTGAACACCACTTGCTCTCAAAACCAATAGCTGATCTGAAATGCAACATTTGGATAAAAATGACTCACCATATGCTACTTCCTCTTGTCAGAAACACTTCTAAAGAACTTGAAGGCCAGCACTTTTTTTCAAGTATGATGATGTGTCAGTTTGTTTCAAATATTGTTTTTTTTTTTTTTTTGCAGATGACAGGAAGATCATATTATTTTGATCCTTATGTATCTTTGCTCATTTGATTCTTTCTATATTGATCTTGTGTTTCTATCGTACCATTCTTTTTCTAAACCTAAAATATTAACTCACTAGATCAATGCAACATTTCAAAAGTATTAACATTTCAAAAGTATTTACGTCCTACACTATCAGAGATGCAGTTCTTTTTTTTGTGAGGAAGCCCATCAGCGATTTTGTGCGTCCAAGTCCCTCAGTGATTAAAAAAAGAAATTGCCTGAGGAGGGAGTGAGCATCTGACATACACTTTTTCATCTTCTCCAGATCCATTTAAGGATCATGATCGCATGCACTGGAACCCATCAAGTGAACTGCACACTGGAAGGAAAAGAATGACCTGAGTCAGAAGGCAGTTAAGATGGGGCTTGTGGTCAAGTGCCCCGAAGCCTCTATAAATCCCCCAGAAAGGCGGACGGCCCAGACTGTACTGATTCCCATTCATCTCAATGGCAGTTGCTCAGCTGGTGCAAGACCACCTTGGAAGTATGCGATTTCACTTCTGCCATCTTTGAAGCACCACAGGGCACAAAATGGGAAAAATAATGAAACTTGTTTTGTTTTTTTCTAGTTGTAATTAGTTTGGATTTGTTCTAATTGAATGCTCTAACTCTAGTGGTACCACTATATACATTTAAGTTGGTCCTGTAAGAATATTTCTGTCTGTTTGAAGAAAAAAAGTGAAATGCTGTTTTGATTGTGGTTCCTGCAAGTTTCCCTCACAATCAGAATTTTAATGTAATAATTTGTTCCAGTCTTCAAATCTGATAGGTCAAGCATTCAAAAAAATAAAAACCCTGAACATTCTAGATGCATTTCATGAATCTTTCTGAATAACACTTTGAAAACAATCAGTTTACTGGAGTATTTTCACAAATCACACGTCACAGATTTGTGCTATGTTCAGTGTGCAGGGAAACACTGGTGTGTCACAACAAAATATTGAACTAAACTTTCTGCTAAGCCTTTCTCCTAAAATTAAAATAATAAGGTGGACCCATTGTTCATTCTGATTGCTTTAGGAAACCAGAAGAATCAAACCAGGACATTATTTAACTGAAAGATTTAACTGAAGATCATAATGTAACTACCCATTAAGAAGAGACTGTGTAGCTGTCCATGTCTGTCTCTTTTTTGCAGGAATATTCAAACTGCACTTTGAGAAGAGGCCAGGCCAAACTCTAAAGAGTTTTATTCCTTCCCTCCAGCCTCTTCTTTAAATCAAGAGATTAATTGAAATTGCCCAAAGGCATTGCGTTTCTCCATCTTTCTTTACTAGTGCGTTGAAACAGGGCTCTTTTTTTATTTAAGGGTTTGAATATTTCTTTTTGAAAGGGATGAATGACTCAATCACAGACCTTATTACTTGTTTTCAGAGCTTTTGGAGAAGAAGATGTTTGACACGCTCCGGGGTGATGGTGCGAGCGGGATTTCACTCTTAGATCTTGACACACGCTGTTCGGAGTTTAGAACCTTGATTAAAGTCTTCCTTCTTATTTTTTGGCCAATTTAGGGATGTGCACTCCTCTTTGAAATATACATGCCAGCCGATCAGCATAAGGGGAGAACCTTCGTCCTTTATTAGTGTCCGTTTATTGACCTCAGGCTTTAAGAGCTCTACAATCTCAAGTCTTATTTGCAATTTAGCAGAATGAATGCTTAATAACGGATCATCCGTTAATAAGATGTCACCCCCTGCCTACACAGTGGGTCAAGTGTGATTTTTATATCCATTTCAAGTGTTTTAACAGCTGTTATAGTGCTATCGTTTGTGCTTGTTACGAATCCTGTTCCTGCTCTTCTGCTCACTCTCCAAAAGAGGTTGCTCTGTTATCATATTGACTCTCACACTGCACAGACTGTTACACTTACACTGGACTTCAGTCCCCACAATCCATTGCACTCATTACACTCAGCTGCAGCCAATCACACATCTTACATAAGCCATGGACTTCCTCTCTGTCAAGGCCGAGTGTTGTATAGCCTATATCTCTCTCCAAGCGATAGCTACTCTACTGAGCCAATTTAGTAATCTTAGTCTTGCCTTGCCTGTTTTCTCATTTCCTGATCCTTGCCTGGTTTATCTCGTCTCGTCTGTCAGCAGCCTGCCCTGGATTTATCGTCTGTTTGGATTAACCCTTGCCTTGCCGTTTCGGTCTCTGTTCATGCCTTGCCTGGATTATTGCTCACGGTTTTTACCAGAGATTTTTCAGAGACTCATCACGTCTCAGCTGATCTGCCAGAGTCTCGTCACGTCTCAGCTGATCTGCCAGAGTCTCTTCACATCTCAGCTGATCTACCAGAGTCTCGTCACGTCTCAGCTGATCTGCCAGAGTCTCGTCACGTCTCAGCTGATCTACCAGAGTCTCATCATGTCTCAGCTGATCTGCCAGAGTCTTGTCACGTCTCAGCTGATCTGCCAAAGCCTCATCACGTCTCAGCTGATCTTCCAGACTCTCGTCATGTCTCCGTTGATCATCCAGAGTCACGTCATGAGTCAAGTCACGTCTACTCTGATCATCCAGAGTTAGGTCACATTCTGTCTGCCACACCCAGATATTCCAGGTCAGTTCTCTTGTATCGTAGTCTGGTATCCAGTGTGAGGGATGCACCGCTGGTGTCTGCACGCGCAGCTGGTATTCCCAAACTCACTCACTCTAGCCCTCCTGTCCCTGAACTGAGTCTCCTGCCTGCAGCGCTTCCCATGATGGGGATCGCTCTGTTGCGTTTGGGCTGCGTACACCACCACAGAACTGCTCGAGGTGGCGACGTCCACTGTGATGTCTCCAGAGGTGACGGCTGATGCTGCAGAACCTCTTGAGGTAGTGGCGCTCGCTGCTGTGTTCCCCGAGGCGATGGTGCCCGCTGCAGTTTCTCCAGAGGTGGCGGCGCATGCTGCAGAACCTCCCGAAATGGCGGTGCTTGCTTCAGCTCCTTGCGTGGTGGTGGCGCCCAACAATGCATGTCCAGCCCGTCATATCACGGTTGAAGGAACCGTAGATGAGCACTGTACCTGTCCTGTTAATGAACTCTCTCTGGTTCCCTATGGTACCACTTTAGAACCTCCAAAGGTGGCGGCATCCGCTGCAGAACCTCTAGAGGTGTCAGTGGTATCCACCTGTGAACTCTCGCACTGTCCTGTCACGGCTAAGGAGGCCGTCTGTGAGCTCTCGCCCTGTCCTGTCACGGCTAAGGAGGCCGTCTGTGAAATCTTGCCCTGTCCTGTCATGGCTATGAAAGCCGTCTGTGAACCCTTAGTCTGTCCTGAATCGGCCATGGAGGCCGATTATGAATTTTTGTCTTTTTCCGACCCAGCTGAAGAAGCGGCTTTTAGACTCTCAGCCTTATTTGTCACTGCCGAAGAAATCATTAATGAACAGTCTGTCTGTCCAGTTTCTATGAATGAGTCTGACTGTGAATCGTCTGGCGGTCTAGTTTCACTCACTGAAATGTCTGCCTATCTGGTTTCTGCTAGCAATAAGTCTGATTTTGAATCACCTATCTGTCCTATGTTGTTTAATGAGCCTGAGTCTAACATGTCTACCAGTCCAGCTTCAGTTAAGACAACTAATAATGAATTTTCTACTACAGCCTCTGTCAATGCCCTTGATTGTGAACTATCTGCCAATCCCATTACAACCAATTCATTTAATTATGAACTATCGGTCTGTCCCACTTCAGTCACTGATCTGTCTGCCCGTTCAGTTGCCACCAGTGAAACTATTTATGAACTTTTTGTGTTCCCTGCCTTGTCCTTTGGGGCCATGAATGCTCTGTCTGTCTCATGTGTCTCAGTGTTCCCTAGGTCCCAGTCTCTGCCATGGTCTTCAGGTCCATCTGCTCTGTCTGCTCGGCCGTATTGGTCGTCTGCTTCACCCTGGTGGGCTACAGTCCCATCTGCTCCACCCTGGTGGGCTCCTGCTTCATCTGCTCCACTCTGGTGGGCTCCAGTCCCGTCTGCTCCGCCCTAGTGGGCTCCTGCTTCGTCTGCTCCACCCTGGAGGGCTCTAGTTCCGTCTGCTCCGCCCTGGATCTCTGCTTCGCCAGCATCACCCTGGTTCTCTGCTCCGCCATGGTTCCCTGCCTCGCCAGTTCTGCCTGGGTGCCCTGCTTTGCCGGCTCTGCCTCAGTCCTCGGTTTTTCCACTTCCATGTGGACCTGGCCCTCCGCCCCCTCCCCCTTTTCCACCTCCACTCCACCACCCTCCTGGATTTTACGGAGGTAGGAGCGTCTGGAAGCCGCTCCTTTGGGGGTGAGGGGGCTATGTTACGAATCCTGTGCCTGTTTCCTCGTGTTTCCAGATCCTTGCCTGGTTTATCTCGTCTCGTCTGTCAGCAGCCTGCCCTGGATTTATCGTCTGTTTGGATTAACCCTTGCCTTGCCGTTTCGGACTCTGTTCGCGCCTTGCCTGGATTATTGCTCACGTTTTTTCGGATTACCTCTCTTGTCAAGCTCCTTTGGATATTGTTCGCTGTCGACTGACTCACGCCCGTTTTGGATGACTCTTTGCCTTGCCTGTGATATACCTGTTTGCCATTTATCTGAACCTTGCTTGTGTTGTGACCACGTCTCTAATAAAAGCCTTGCACATGGATCCGCACGTCTCTCGTCTCGTTGGCTCCGTGACAGTGCTGGTGTGTGCGTGTGCATGGTTCAAAATGCCGAGAACACTTGCCGAGAACCAAATGTAACTAAAAAAAAATTGATTCATAGTTTCTGACTAGTTGGCCAGTTGACCTGTGCGTCCCTTTGCAAATATCCAAACAAAAAATGGCAAAATAATAATAATAAATATATTCCTTCAATCACAATAATGTGGAAACACCTCCATAGCTGGTAGGAAATATTTAAGCATCTTTTTCTTAAAGGTACACAGTTGCATGTTAACCAATGCATATTGATTTTCCTCCACATGTTGTCCTCTCTGGAGACTGTCCACAACACAGAATGATGCCTTACTTCTTTTGCCTTGGTTTCACGTACCTGAATTGCTGGCTGGATCCCAGTGCTTAGAGGGGTCCTGGCTGGTAGTGAGGGTATGCTGGAAAGCATCCTGCGGAGAGGGAGGCGCTGAAGTCACACTGAGCTGAGATCACACAGTAAAAGCCAATGTTTATTAATTCCTTTTGTCGTGTGGAAAGCATATTTGTTATTGCTAATACGGAAATATATAGGGGAGACTGGGGCTAGTTGTCACACATTTTACATAGTCTGACTTTACATAACACTTTTTCATAACACTTTACAATAAGGTTTCAATTGTAAACATTAGTTAACTGCATTAGTTGAACTAACAATGAAAAATACTTCTAAAGGATTTATTAATATTAATCAATGGTAATTTTTTCCTGTGATGGTAAGGCTAAATTTATAGCAGTTATTATTTCAGTCTTCAGTGTCACATGATCCTTCAGAAATTATTCTAATATGTTGATTTGGTGCTCATGTTTCTTCTTATTATCAATATAGAAAGTTCAAAAGTACAGGATTTATTTGAAATAAAAAACTTTAATACTTCTGTTCAGCAAGGATGCATTAAACATTTATATATTCGTTTCTTTAAAAAATTAAATAAATAAATAAATAAATTGTGTTTGAACTTTTGAATGGCATACTCTCACTTTTATATTCATATCTGTATTGGTGCACACATTAAGGCCTTGGCTAAATTTTTAAAAAGCTAAATTTCCATCCTTACTTCCTTGGAAAAAAAAGATACAGTTCATTAAACATACATTTACCCAATGGTGAGAGATTTTGTCACACTTCTGTAGGGCTGGTTGATAGTCATACTTTAGTTTGGAGGATAACATTCATTCAAAAAAAAATATTCAGAGAGCTTTGAAAAAGGTGTTCGAAACCAAAAATTCCCATTGCTAGAGAAAACACACATTTGTGTAACTGTTACTGAAATATAACCCATATAACTCCTTTCCTGTGTGACAACATCAAGCTTCAGTCCTTCCTCACCACATCTCTGCAAAGTGGGCAGGTTACATTTAACTGAGTTTCCAGCCCACACAGCCTATTTAATGTAGTAATGGGCTGAAATGTGTTTGTGCAGTGAGCTCTGCGATCAGTGCTGATTACTCATAGCAGGAATCATAATTCAGGTGGAATTAATTATGAGGATGTGACATGTCAGCAACACTTGCCACCCACAATTCTGTGATGCATGTGGCATGTATGTTTGTGTCTGTTCTCTTGAAAATGAGTCACATTTCAAGAAAGGTGCAATCTTTTCATTTTCACATTTTTTTTTTTTTCATCCCACAATTTTCTGTGTGGGATTTTATGGTGATATGATTTGATATTTATCCTTATTTTTATCTTGATTTCATCCTGGTTAAATGTGGTTGTTGAATTAGTAGGTAACATTTAATAAGATACGTTTCTGTAAGTTAAAACTAGTTAGTTTTTCTCAGTCGATTTGACACTTTTCTCCAATGCAGTGTACTTGTTCTCAAAACAATCAACACAGTCATCCAAACACAAAATTATCTTAACCAAACAGTTCAACTTTACTGCAAAATGAAGCACTGCAGTTTTTTTTTTCTAGTAATGCATTTATTCAAAGTAAATATTAACATCAAATCTATAGATGTGTTCTCTACTGATTCTAAAACACATTCAGCTGTAGATGCACAAATACTGCAATTCTTCAACAGGGAGTTTTATCTTATATATTGTGTATATCTAAATGAACTAAAAATTGTTATCCAACACCTGCTATCACCCATGAGAAAAAAACGAATTGCCCCTTTAAATGCACCGTGTTGGATACACACACACACACACACACACACACACACACACACACACACACACACACACACACACTGTATACATTATTTATCCTGAATTATTGATCTTGCCTTTCATTTACATCTGGAAAAGAATTCCATTGCGTTTTATCTACACTACATATTTGCTGTTTCGAAGTTTGAATCCATGCTTGATAAGCTCCTCTCTCAACATCTCCACAGGCCTCTTCCTTTGTGGCTGGTGGTGTTGTTCTGGACCACCATGTCAACAATGATCCTGTTCCATTCAAAATAATCTTGATTGTCCATCTAAATGATCTCAAACTTAAATTCTGAAAAATGTTTGGACATTTATAGTAAATAACAGAAGTTGTCCCAGGAGGACTAAAAACCTGTACAATCAACAATCAGAGTACAACACTTTATAAGTGTTTTGACATAGTAAACCTCTCTTCTTCTCTCTCTCATTACACCCCTTTCTCTACCCACTCCACCACCTTATAGACTCACACCTCCCCCGCCCCATTTTTATTTTTATTTATTTTATTTTTATTTTTATTTATATTTTATAATTATTATTATTATTATTATTATTATTATTATTATTATTATTATTTTGCATATTCATTCATATGCATATTCTCTTTGTATACTTTTCCTTTTATTATTACTCTAAAGCAATTGTGATAAATGTGTAAATGATTAGGAAAACTGCATTTCCTGTGTTGAGTATATGATTAACCGAATAGTTATCAGTTCAGGGCCAGTCGAAAATATACCATGTTCATTTGATCGAAAGACAAATTTTGTTCGAAATTCGAGTTTTGTTTGTTGTGTTTGGACAAATGGTACATAAATGTTTGTGATTTGTGTAAAACATTTTTTCAGATATTTTAAAGTATTGGTTGGTTGTATTAACTATTGTGAAAACATTTGAGAGTTTTATGCATACTGTTTTGAGAAAATTATTTGCATGATTTGTAATTTGTATGAAATGAATGAAAACGTACAATCTGTTTAGGACAATTGCAAAGTGTTCAGATCACTGTGTTAACTGTTTTGAGAACAGTGACCTGAGTTTGGAGAAGTGTCAAATCGATTGAGAAAAACTGTAATGTGGTAAGTTACAAACATTAATATGAAACAATATTTTAAAGCAACTGTATGTAGTTCTTTCTTTCTTTCTTTCTTTCTTTCTTTCTTTCTTTCTTTCTTTCTTTCTTTCTTTCTTTCGATTTTGGGGCCATCTACTGTTAAGTTATTGGTATTCATTGTTGTAAAAAAATTGTTGTAATTACAGCGCATAATTGTAAATGTGCATTTGTTGTTTCCATAAAACAATTCGTCCATTACGCAGAATTTTGTACCCGCTAACCGATAATCAAATTTACAAGAAACCATTCGCCTTATTAGAAGTCAATGTCCGAAAGATTTTGGAACTGATATTGCAAGGTAAAAACGTACATATATTTGCTTTAATGTTAATAAACTGACTGATAAACAGTTGGCAGGTTGTTCACAGCTTACAGGTTGCTTTTTTGTGCAGTATTTTCACTTTCCACCATTAAGATACAATTGATTTGGCCATATAAATGCACACTGAAATAAGTTTGACCACACTGAGGTTTAATATCTCAATAAGGCATCATATGCATCCATCTGTATCTAGCAGGTAGTTTCAATGACACTGGATGCTACAATTAAACACAAATATGATCCAGTTCTTGGATCCTGTAATAGAATATAGAAGTTATAATTTCAGTGAAATTGTAATTATCATCATGTGAGCAATTATAGAGACTATTTCAGTGAGCCATCTGGTGACTCAGATGAGTTTAATCACTGCTATTGTCACAGCGACCTTTAGTAATGCACGTTTCTGCTCCCTAATGCTGAATCATTATGTCTGTAGCTTCTCATTCAAGTTATAATATCAATGAAACTTTATTTATGTTCGTAACTACACTTTCTAAAAGGTGCCAATGCAACCGGTGATGCTTATCTTTTAATTCAGGGCTGACATTTACTTTATTACAAGGATATTCAATTCATTCCAAGAGGTCCAGTCTCTACATGTCCCACCTAGCACAGGTAAATATGCCTATGAAATGAAATAAGGAATGTGTATTTCAGTAAGGGTTATTTGAAATTGCCAAGTGGCTCTCTGTTGTCATGGCAATCATGTGCCTATTGTTTTCCATCCACTGTACATTGTCAACTAACTTGTTGTTTATAATTATATTCATTTATGACAAATGATTTGATCACAGGGTTCATATCTGAGCCAGAGGCTGCTAATGCGTGATCTCTGCTCTATTAGCTCAATTTGTAATTTTAGATATTAATTTATTCTCTAATTACTTTTTGTTTGATGCATACCATTATTTGGTTTTCATCCATGGCTGTATTTCAAAAAAAGACCAAAAATCAAAAGCTGAATCTCATTTACATAAGAATAAATGTCTAAGTTAGTAAAACATATTTAAAGGGATAGTTGACTAAAAGAAAAAAAAAAAGAAAAAAAGAAATCGGTAATCATTTACTCACTCTCTTGATGTTCCAAACACAAAAAATAATTTGTTTTAAAGTACATTTTTTACTGTTTTTGTTCATTAAACGAAAGTCATTGGAATTCAAAATAACATTGGACCTCAGTGACCTTCTTTGCTGGAGAAAAAAGAAAAGAAAGAAATTTGGAACGATATGAGGATGAGTAAATAATGACATTTGAACTGTCCCTTTAAGTTCAATACTATTCCTTCTCTCGGCTATGACAAGTTTAATTTAGCATGTCTGTGGATCGTCTGAACAATGCTCAACAAACCCGTCCGTCAGCTCTATTTTCCTCAGCTGGTCTAATCAATCTACACTTTGCTCCATTGCTTTACTGCAGAAGGGCTCAGCGTGACTTTGACAGTCTATCATTCTATGCTCTGTCACGTTACACTCCGTCACCCAACCCTGTATTCCTGTGCACAGAGAATCAGCGCCGACTGATTCAAGACTAATGTTTCCTGAGTCCGGTTATTACCGTGTGGATACGTGGCCCTGGAATTCCATCCATCCCCTCAGACAGGAATCTCTAATGGAATTCTCATGTGTAACGTTCCACAAAAATATCCGCTAGCAAAAACAGTCTATATTCTCCAAATCAGCCCGACTTTCTTTATCAGCCAGCCGGTCCTGTTATGAATGAGACTATGCA
Source organism: Spinibarbus caldwelli (assembly GCA_039654775.1). Lineage (NCBI taxonomy): Eukaryota > Metazoa > Chordata > Actinopteri > Cypriniformes > Cyprinidae > Spinibarbus > Spinibarbus caldwelli. The sequence continues at coordinate 23,432,104 of CM077235.1, forward strand.
GCCCAAGTTTACTTTTTTCCTTCTGTGTTTTTCTTTTTTTCATGCTTGAGGGAAAGATTAATTTAACCAGAGAGAGTGGCTAATGGATTTCAGATAGGAAATTATGCTTGAATCCGTATACACTGCGATTCTGATATTTACTGTGTTGCATGGCTGACTTCAGCTTCTGAAATTGGCTGCCTCCAAGCAAGAGGAAATGACAGACAGAGACAGTAAAAGACAAAAATGGGGAACCCGAGTTCTATGGTCCATGTCAGGCAGTCTCTCTGTTCTCTTTCTTGCCAAATACAACACCCACATTGATACATACGTCTCAAATGATGACACCCCAAAAAAGCAGTGTAAATTCATCTGTAACAAAAAAACAAAAAAAAAAACAGATGACGTGTGTATAGGAGTTTTCTTGGATCTGGTGTTTGTTTACATGTTTTGTGCATCCTGTGGAAACGCAGCATCTTCATATGTTCCATCTGTCTGCAAACGGCCACCTGCCCCCAACAAGCTGTGCTCTCTCTGGGGTTTAGCTCTGTGCCGTCTGCCCTGTGACCTGTCTGTAGTTATCTCTCTATCTTCTTTCTATAACCAATTAGAAGCCAGTTTTTAAGTGTGAAAAGTGACAACATGTTCATCACATACATGTCACTGTAGCTGAAGTGATGTTAAGCCATAAAAGAGCTAAATCAGAGCTGCTGTCGCTCTGACGAATAAGAGTGAGAAGTCAAGAGTTTGAATGCTGCTTAACTGATCATTTTTAGAATAAATATGCAGTTGCAATTTATTTTGTGATTTCACTAGAATAGATAGCATTCGGGTAAGTGCTTTGTTTTTTTTTTTCCTTCTTTATTTCATTCTTTAATTTTAGATTAGTTTTTTAATATGTTCTGTGTGATTCTTAGGTTTATTTTTTTAGTTTTAGTGTTATACCACCATTCAAAAGTTTAAGGTCAGTAGGATTTTATTTTTTTGATTTGAATTTAAAAAATAACATTTTTATTAAACAATGTTGCACTGCATTTGATCAAACGTGACAGCAAAGACTTACACTGTAACAAATATTATATTTGAAATAAAAGCTTCTGAGCTTTCTAGTCATGGTATTTTCTAGTCAAAAAATATCAGGGTTTCTACAAAAATATTAAGCAGCACTACTCTTTTTAACATTGATAATAATGAGAAATGTTTCTTGCCCCAAATTAGCATATTTGAATGATTTTTGTGACACTAAGGATTGGCTTTTTAACTTTATTGAATAATTATATATCTGAATAAATATATATATATATATATATATATATATATATATATATATATATACATATATGGACTGTCTTATGTGTGCTTTTGCTCCCCATGTGCTCCGTGACCCAGTTTCTGTCTCCCATTCATTATGTCATTTGGTTCAGGTGTGTCTAGTTCCTTAATTGTCTGTGTATTTAAGGTCTTGTCCATTCAGTTAGTGTTGGTTGGTTCTTAAACGTCATTCTGTGTTTCCTACGTTCCCTGTTGGATATTAAAGACTCTCATTTTGACGAATTCCTACGTCTCCTCGTTCAGTGTTCCTGAGAAGTGTGACAGAAGAACTGAACCGCAAGAACAGTTACCTCCGTTTGTACCCTCCGTTTTGTTTCCCGTTTTTATTCAGATCTTTGTTTCCGTTGTGTGTTTCCTGATGGATCCCCTCGTCTGGCCCGAATTCCTCCTCCTCCTCCTGCTGGAGCAGGGGGACCGATCTCTCGAGGACCATACCAGACTGTTCCTCTTGTTAGCTAGCGCCACCAGCTACCCGGACAAAGCACTTTGCTCATTCTATGATGCAAGCCTGAACACCGCGAGCAGAGCGCTGTCGTCCGAAGATGGTCCTCGAGAGGATTTTGCCGCCTTCGTGGAGTGGACTCTGGCGAGAAATTGATCACCACTCACCATCTGCCCCATGGATGATCTCACCAGATCCACTCCTGACCCAGAGCCCAGCCCACCATCTCCCCACAGTGCCGAGCATCAGCCCGAGCCCACCGATGACAGAGAGCTAATTCGCGCTGCAATCAATGAGCCGGTGCAAAGCTGAGCGACTGAGCGGAGGATCGCCCCGGAAGTTGAGCCCAACCCGTCAGACCAGGTGCGAGAGCCGGCGACAGTGCCCACTACAAGGGAGCAAGCCGTGGACGGTGTGAGCACGGAGTGGAGCTGCGCCCTCTGCACCGGGGCTGAGGGTGAGCTGACAGTACATCTGGGACTGCTGGACTTCGAGGGGGACTTAATAGTTTGGGAAACTGATCTAGAGATCAACCTGCCCCCTCCCCTCTCTCCATCGTCCCCGCTGGTCCTGTCCAGCCCTCCTTCGTTTCCTGTCCCCGAGTCCAGCCAGGAGTGGGCTTTGAGCCTGGAGGGCAGCCCTGAGAGCCCGGAGGCTCATGAATGCCCACCCACCCTCCCGCTCCTGCCTCCTCCACCGCTGTCGTCTGGCAGCCCCTCTGCTTGCCCTCAGCCCACCATCTTGAGTTCCGCGGGACTGCCATCCTCCAGCGTCGCCGTGGTCGGAGTATCCCTCACCTCTGCCTCCAGCCTCCGAGGCCCGGACTCCGCCTCAGCCCATTGACCCAGCGGCTCCACCTCGGCTCCTAGTTCCCTCACCTCCACCGTCTCCCGCCGATCCACCGGGCTCCCTCGTCCCTCCGGCTCTGCCATCGCCTCAGGACTCTGCTCCTCCGGCTACACCTTGTTGCTCCATCCTTCCGGCTCCGTTGGGCTCCTTCCTCCTGCCAGCTACACCTTGGTCCTCGCTCCGGCTCCGCCACGGATCTCCGGATTTCCGCCTCCGCCCCGGTCGCCAGAGCCCTCGGGTCCATCTTGTCCCCCAGGATCCTTGGCATCCTCCTGGCTCGTTGGCTCTCTGTCTCTGCCTCTGCCCGTCCCTCCCTCGGTTGTTTCTACGGCGCGAGGACGCGCCTTCCGGGACAATTAGTCCCTTAATTGTCTGTGTATTTAAGGTCTTGTCCATTCAGTTAGTGTTGGTCGGTTCTTAAACGTCATTCTGTGTTTCCTACGTTCCCTGTGTTCCCTGTTAGATATTAAAGACTCATTCAGTGTTCCTGAGAAGTGTGACACATATACTTATGTATATATAAATCTTTACAACCCACCTTCACATATAATAATATTTATAATATACAGTAGCATCCATGTATCAAAAACTATAATTAATTCATGGTCATTTTCGTTTTTGGTTTACATAGTCTGAAAGTCATGAAAATGTATATTTGTTTAATTTCAGTTTCTCCTGGTAATGTTACATTTTATTTTAATTGATCAAAAAATCATTCAGTTTTCCTTTTAGTTTTCGATAATGATAATCACATTGCTATTCATCATATATCAGCAGCTATTTTCAGCAAATATGAAGAGAAATCACATAATGATGTGTTTTTAAAGGGGCTGACAGCTTAATTTCACATTTTTAGAGGAGATAAATAAAATAGGGTCTAGCAAAGCTTATAGCGCTAGTTTGTCTTTCATCAGCCCAAGCGAAATAATGTGACAAAAATCATTCAAAGGGGTGTGTGTTTGTGAGAGAGGTCGTCAACGCTGAGCAGTATTTAAGTACATCTGACAGTGCACATTTAAGTGTAACAGAATCGCCCGCTTCCTTGGCCGGAGTAATTTACAGCTTAATTCATTGCTTAAGGGGGTCTCTTACCCCTTTATTGACGCACAGTGTTTGTTTGATGTGCTGAGCATGAGCATATGTTCTGAGTGGACACCAGAGAAAATGGATGGAGAACTGGCAAAGCCTCACTCCACATCTCATCGAACTAATTTACGTAATGGGTAACCATTTGTCTTTTTCGAATGCTCTTTCATTCAGTTTTGAAATGACCTTGAAGCATCTCCAAGCAGATGAGAGCCTGATGCAATGAATGAAACAGGCTATGTTGCAAAAGCAGATTTCATTATCTTTCCAGCATTATGGAAACAGGAGTAAACAGCCGGAGGCTCGATGTTTTTTAAATATTGTATATTTGATAGTTTTGGAGAAAATGTTGATACGAATTTAACCATGCAGCCAACAGGAACCTTGATCCTCAGGGCAATGTGATTAAATCAGATTGCGATCCTGAAATGTTAGTGTTATTAAAGAAAGGCATTTATACAAATATAACTGGAGTTATGCTCACAGACCTGCTTGATTTGAAATAAAATAATGTTTAATCTAATAAAGATGTCAAGGTGTTGCACTGCACTGTAATGATGGAGGATAAACAGCTGTGAATTCTTTTAATTCCATGATCCATGTAGGACTTTAATCAAAGTTTAAGTAATAAAAAAATATTTTGTGTGTTATTTTGTGCGTTTTTGCCCTAAAAATAAAAGCTACAACATAATTATTACATCAGCAGGATTATTATTGCATCTCTGAGCAACACACAGTAGTTGTTGTTTTGTTCCTGAATGAATCAGCATTGTTTAATGAATCAGCTGAATGAATACTGTTGTAAACTGTTATGGCTGTAAAACAATGAATTACACAGCCTAATTATGCAATTTTATGTCCTAAATATCCATAATACTTACCTAACAAGCATTCTGCAAGTTTATGTTTAGATACCTTTGGCAATTTGCCCTCTAGGGTAAAATCATGCTAATTTGTCTTTGTCGATGAGGAAGAAAACACCCATTGTTCTTAATAATGCAATTGTGCATATTATCAGAAAAGCATACACTGTCTGAGCATGAATTATTGGTTTTCATTAGCAGTGTACTACAGACTACTAGTCACTGGGGACTTGCATTAGCAGAGATATAAGCATCATTGCGACACACGCTATTATGCAAAGTGACTTCCAGTGCAATATCTTTGGTATGAATATTAATAATTCTTTTCAGTTTTGGGTGAACTATTTCTTTAAATTAGTCACTTTGCTATTTTTAGTTAGTTGCTCCTACCACAATACCACAGCACAACACCAAATGTACTGCAGTAGCAATAACTAATAGATATGATATTTTGGCAGCTATATGGTTAGCATAATACAGTGGTAATTCTGAAATTTACATGTTTTAAATTTGAATCCAGAGCCACTTTCTCAAGTAGGCTACTACAGACAGATGTAATAAAACATCAGGACAGTGAACATGCCGTGCTGTAATCATGTGTAATCAGTTCCTTGAAGTATTTTGTCATATGTCATATAACTCCCTGGAAGGCAAACGGTCTGCATAGAGACAACATCCTGTTCACTATTTGCTTGTCGATGCTGTTTGAATCATCGTGTTTGGCGTGACCTTGGGTGTTTTCGTTCTCCACATCATCCGTGAATGCTCATTTCTCTCCTTCTCGCCAGAGGCTGCTTACTATTAACACCTCAAAGAAGGGGTGCCAAGCTTGCCACATCCATTTGATGTATGGAAGAGAAAGAGAGAGAGAGAACTGCGAGGCAATTTGATTTAAACAGTCTTTTACTTTGACCAGACACAAGAAGGGCTTATGTTCTTGAAAAGGCCTGACAAAGCCCATAGTATTGTGGGATAATAAGGGGGATCAAGTCTGAATATGTGAAGCACTGCAGAGACATGCAATGAAATTAATCAGACTGGAAATATACGATATCATCTTAATTATAATTGCAATGAAATGCACTAAATCAGTGGATTGGATGGTATAATGGAAATAGATGCCAGGGCTTTTGCATTCTTGGTATGATTATCAGATATATCAAATCTGTCTCATCTGGTATTTGCAGTGCCCATACATTTTAGAAAGCAGTCTGATTGGACTTTTGATCGGCAGTAAATGCAAATGTTTATGGTGAGTTTCAGCAATATTGATGAATGATGAAATTTATCACTGGACTGGAAGAATCACTGATAAAACTGGATAAAAAAAGTATTGTTGGAAATGTGTTCGTTTCTACGCAGTCCTATTAAATTATATTCCAGAAAAAAGGATCTCTGCTCTAAACATGGAACAGTAATTGTTAGAGTGGAAATCCAATTATTTTGCTGATGTTCAATTTTAATATGTTATGGTCAATTATACAACTAATTAAAAGCTAATCGGAACACGTCCTCTACACGTTCTGACTGCTTTTATCATTCTGACTGAATTTCAATTGAATGGCTACATTAATTTCTACTCAAATTTTTCAATATTGAGAGATGTCATATCTTGAGGCTGAAATTGTAGCTGTATGAATGTGATTTAATTGTGTTAAGTTCTGAATCCATATTAACTCTGTTACTGTACAGTATTCATTGTCCAATGAAATATGATATTTGGTATCTGTTCATACGTTATAGTGTTCAAAAGTTTGGGGTAGTCTTTTTTTTTGTTGAAAGAAATTATACTTTTATTCAGCATGGACACATTAATCTGATCAACAGTGACATTAAAGACATTATTAAGCAAAACTACAGTTTTTAACACTGATAATAATATGAAATGTTTTTTGAGCACCAAATCAACATATTAGAATGATTTCTGAAGGATCATGTGACACTGAAGACTGGAATAATGCCTGCTGAAAATTCAGCTTTGCCATAAATTATTAAAACATTGTCATAAGTGGTTCAAAGGTAGAAGTTTGCATGTGTTTTTTCCTCTGATGTCAGATATCATTGATTTACTGTGGATTCCACCATTCAAAAAAAAAAAAAAAAAAAAAAAAAAAAAAGTGAAATTTATTCTATCAACCTTCCATTATATTGGAAACAACTTTCATTGCCATGATCATTCTATATAGGTTATTTAAGCGGTTTTCAGTCCTCTTGTGCAACACTTACACCTCTAATATCAGTGTACCACCAGGCTCTCAAAGTGCTTGACAAGAGGGCTAATAGATACCATCAATGTCACTCCACTAAAAATCAAAATGTACTATTCTGAGACATCTTAATCAAATTCACTGATTCTTGTCTGGAATCTTGCATAATGAGGGTTTCCCTATATCTTAGTGCTTTTTTGAAGCAGTGATTGCAGCAGACAGGTTGTGAGCAGACTTTGGACAGTCCATTTTATCTCTTCAAATAGCGAAAAAAATAAGAAACCATGTGATCATGCCCTATTATTTCCATGAGTCTTGAATAAACATTCTTTATGTTGCAATATTGCAAGTACTGTGCATGTCAGTATAACACAGGCTTGTTTTAATTACTTTCAAATCTGTTTATACCAGTTTTTCATCTTTTGTATGTTTTTGCTTATGATTTTGTTAATATGTGAGATGCTCTGAATAAAAACAGCTGCTAAATGAATAAATGTAAGAGTTTGTAAAACCTGCTCAAGGACTACAGTTTAGCTATAATTGCAGTTGTTGTGAATTAGCTGTAATAGCCAATCTGGCACGTTTACAGAAATGTTTATTAATGTGCACTGTTCCTGTAAATTGAATTTGGGCGCAAAATAAAAAGTAAAGGTTGGACTTGCCATATGCATCAATGGGGAAAGTGCACTTTATTCATTAGGTCATTCTGTAACCTAATAGATTAAAATTATGTTGAAACCAGGAAAGCTGTTGCAAAATTGGGTAATGCTCAACTTGGTATTTCTCACAAAATTTTGATATTCAACAACCACAGATTCATGTTTTTTTTTTTTTTTAATAGCTTGTACATTTTTTCCCTGAATTTATTATTCTGTCTCATTTCTTTCACTCTAAGCTCTTGTGGGGCACACATTGAAATCCTAGTCTAATAAAGTAATAAACTTCTCTCTCTCTTTGATGATAGACCAGTATAATTGATTAGTGTACTCAGGCAGATTTCTGTCCCATTTATGATTCTGTCATCGAGCTGAAATCACTGCAGGCTTACAGAGGTCCAACATACTGTGGTGCACCTTGGGTGCTGCCATGCTCTTTTTTGATGAAAATGAAAAACTACTGTAGATGATCCTGAAAGAGAGAAGAAGAGTGATTTCCATGACCTTCCATGATAAATTTTTGATGGTGACTAGGGAGGGATGGAGTGCATCAGGAATATTTCTGGTGTGATGTGTTAATGTAATATACTCTAACTCCCTGACATATCTGTCTTGCTTAGCCATGTCTTTAGCAATGAACGGAGGGAAATTGAAGACTAGAGGTGCTTTCGAATGCACTAAGTGATAGAAAATGCCTCCATTATTCCCACTAGATTACTTTTGCATGCACACTTTTCTTCTTCTTCAGTATTGATTCAGACTTGCTTATATGTGACTGTCTAATGAGACAAATGCTGACTTCAGTAGAGTTCTTGAGTTCTTGAGTAAACAGTTTCTTGATATGTAGACTTATAACTTTGAGATTTACTGATACATTAAGGAATAATTCAGCCAAAATGAAAATTTTGTTATTTGCTCACCTTCATGTTGTTCCAAACCCATGACTGACTTTCTTCTGTGTAACACAAAAGGAAAGGTTTTGAAGAATGTTCAAGCCACTCTGTCTTTGAATAAAAGAGGATGGGGAACAAGGGCTGTCAACTTTTTTAGAAAATTTATGCACTATTTATACAATGTATTCCAAGTCATCTAAAGTCATACATAACTGTGTGAAGAACAGAATGAAATATATTATTCACTGAAAAACTTCCATACATTGAAAGTGAATAGTGACAGAGAATAGTGAATGAGAACTTTTTTTTTTTTTTTTTTTTTTTTGATAACAGCAGGACGTTGTACGTGCTATAACTATCTCCTTTTTATTCCACAGAAGAAAGAAATTCATACAGGTTTCAGAAGTATCAATTTTGGGTGAATCTTTTCTTTTGAAGCACCTGTAATGACACTTCAATATTTAATGTCCAAACTAAAAATGTTGGTACGGCATGACAAATGATGTATCTTTTTATAACAAATTCACGTACTACAAAACAATAAATTTAGTGTATTTATGAAGTAATTTATATGCTAAATTATAGTGAAATGGATTATTAAAAAGACATCTTAATTAAAAACTGTCAAATGAAAAAAATATAGAATATAGATTTAAAATAAAAAAACTCAGAAATTCCTTCAAAATACCCCTCCTGAAAGTCATCATATAATTTGCACTCTGCCGAAAGGTGCTGTGTAGAACTATAAGATACTTTTTTTTTTAAATACTATTTTAATACGCTTTCAGAAGTATAGGTATTTGTTCAGACCTCAGGCCATGAACTTCCGACTTTGCATGAGAGACACATCTTTTCTCTGCATAGTGACCAAAAGATCAAAAGAAGTAGAGAACAGGACAGCTGGCATGACTCCATCTGGAAATGTGTTTATTATGAATGAGTTCTTTTGTCCTGTGTCAGTGAATGCTCTGTTCTGTTGCCATTTCTGATGTACTCATTCAAATGCTAATGTGGTGTAGGTGCTGAAGAGCTAGTAATTCAGGCAAATAGCGCAGCTGCATAAGTGGAATTTTGTTTGGGATGTTGTGTTGTGTGGATGGGTGGGGGCGGCAGGTAACGGGAATGTCATCTGATACCTCAGTTGCTCAAAACTTCTGTTTGCCGCCTTGTCATAACTTCTCAGCTTAATCAATAATACACAGATTGACATGTTTTGTGGCTGCCTGGCTCTCTCTTCTTCTGCTGCAGGGGCCCCTGGTTCTCAACTCCGACTCTCACCCAAATCAGTCATGGTGTATTCATTTTGTTCTTTCCAATTTCTCAACAAGAGGAAAACCCTGTATTGTATTATTCATGAGGTATGAATTCTGTTAGTACCTCTCTGTGTACAGCTTAAATAATAACCCACTTAAAGTTAGCACTAACTGCCATTGAAGGCATGAAGATGTGGTTTAGGGTGCTGTAGGCCGATCTATTGAACAGATAAAATCAAGTTCCAGTCATCCTCAAAGAGAAGAGTCTTTGTAGTTTTCCTTCAGCACCCAGATTTCACAATGGTGACCCAACACATGACTTAAAGCAATGATAACTTGGTTGTTCAGTAAGTGAGTCACATCTTGATTCATTAACCACTCAACTGATTCAGTAAATTCATTCTGTAAATGATTTCTCAGAATTATTCAAACGGGCACACTTGAGTTCTTGGGTGGTTTTAATGCATTAAAAGAACTGGCTCATTTGCTTGTGCATTAGGTTACACTCTATGTTTATGTGTCTGAGAAGATATCTAATATCTATGAAGACAGATAAATGTGTTTTGTTGCCATTATTTTTGAGTTCACAGTCTTTTTAAAAAGCACTTTTTACCAAATTAATTTGCCCCAAAATACCATAGAGTTTAATGTGTTAATGTGTGGTCACATTTACCATTGCTTGCCGAAATTTTGTGGGTGAAAACCAGTCAGGGCTGCGTTTCTCAAAAGCATCTTCAGCTATGGTCGCAAGATACATTGAACTCTGTTGATAATGATGGAACTTGCAACCTAAACATTTCCCCATGCAGAGGTTCAAGTTTTTCACCCAACTAACAGAAAGCTGCTTGGTTTGAAAGTGATTTCTGTGTGAGTGGTTCTTTGTGCATTGCTACACTATTGACAATAGACAACTGACCTTTTGTTTCAACAGTGTTTTCAAACAATATATATATATATATTTTTTTACCTAAAAGATTAAAAGTTGAAAGTTTTAGTATATGCTAAATATACGTTTGAGAACAGGAATCGCCTTTGTGTGAGCCGGTAATAGCTCCTCCATTTGCTGTCTGTATCTGACATTGATAAAGTAAGTATTAAGTACTGTCATTTCATGATATTACAGAATTATACATAAAAAAAATATATGAGACAAAAAAATCATTCAAATCAAAAGACATTCTTTTTAAAAGATGAGCCTCTTGAAATTCATACACTGGCTGCCTTATCGAATTCTATTCATTATCTTGAAACAATAAAGAATGTGTTTCCGAAGCTTTTAAGTCGAGTCTGGTCTTGAGAAGTGTACTTCAGAAAGGGTTCTTCAGAAAAATATATAAAACCATCCAATTGGATTGGTATGGGTTGCCATACATGAGAGTCAAAGAATGCAGTGCTAGACCTTAATACACATAAGCGGAGTCCAAATAATAAAACTTATAGAGCCTAGTGTTGTGATCCCAGTAATAGGCTTACATCAAAGAGAAGAGTGCTTACTAGAGTAGGTAGGGGAGGGAGGAAATGGCAGCTAGGTATCATTCTCCTCACACTTTTGCCCTTTTCATCCTTTTAACGATCATCATTTCTCCACATGGGACTTGTCAATTTCCTCGAAGAGTTATAATTGCTTTCCTTGCTGTTGTACTTACAGCCTTATGCTGTGTTATCGTGGGCCAGAGCTGTAGCGATGAGTGAGATTACTTTATTGATCTCCACGTCTTTGACAATTTTACCCCTCAGACTGCATGGCTCAGGCAGTTAGCGCACTTCATAAGCACTGGTTACCTTCCCATATCAGATTTTTTTTTTTTTTTCTGAGCAATGCTCTTTGGTATTCAAAGCACTGAAAAATCCTTCCTGCAACCTCGGCAATGTAGGACACTTGAAAAAAACTTGAAAAAAGTGGAGGAAAAAAGAGGAAAAGTTTAATATATTGAAGATTCACCTTGAAATTTCTTATCAAGAAGACACTTTATAGCATAAGTATTGTGCATCTAAAATACAAATATGTATGGGTAACATCAGTTTATAATGTTGATTTCATAACACTATGTTTCTGAAGGATGTAGAATTCATGGCTAAAAATCTGCTACACTGCTGATTTTTATAACGCAATTCATAGCTAATCTCTAAGCTGTTGACTATGTAAACAGTTCGTGAACTTGCCAATCATATATGCTCTATTTTCTTTTGCTTGTTAGGCGTCCTCAAAAGCCAAGTGTTTATAGATTAACTGTCACATATTTCTTATGTAATTCTCAGGCTGCCCTCATTGTTGTCGGCTTATTTTTTCTCAAAATTGGAGTTTTAAAAGAATCAACGTTTTAAAACTTGAAGAAATCCATGGCAGTACTTTATTATTATTTCATATAGCTGACCATACACAATATGCGGATGCCATGTCAATATCTGGAATAATTGTATTTTTTTTTAAAATCAGCAAACTGCAAAAGATCCAGAATAAATTAGTCTACTTTCTGACTTGAGACAGCCGAGTTCTCATCATTTATGAGTAATACTGCTTAAAAAAAAAAAAACTGAGTAAACAGTTTCTCTACTATGATAGTCACTGCCATAGAAAAGATCTGCTAGTGAATTTGTTATCCGCCCTTTTTTACATTCTCCTGAGCTCTGTTACCTCGACAACCAGGTCTCTGTAAAGCTTTGAGAGATTGCAGCATGTCCTCACACGCTGCACTGCAAACCATCTCGTGGGCCAATGATAATTACCCTGGGGGCCCTGCAACTCCAATAAGCTTTTTCAGTCCTTACCAGGCAGACAGCAGCTTCACCTTAGTAACTTCCTGTCAGCATGTGCCCCTGGGTTCAGGGCGTTCACCATTGCAAGGCATTCCATTGGAACTGTTTATTGAAGGAAACCCTGATGCTCAGCAGAGACTGGGATGTAGATCAATATGCTAAGTTTATTTTTTACTGTGTTTACAGCTGTCTTTCCACTGTTTGTTGTGCATTACAGTGTGTGTCTTTCTGTGGAAGCAGTTAAGTTCGATAAATGGCTTCGTATTTGTTAAAGCCTTAATTATACAACAGTTCTAAGTTATATTTGGAGTTGAGTGAGTCCAGCAGCTAGGTGGGAATTTATCAGTGATTCTTTCTACCGGTTACATAGTTACACCAATAGATGGCAACATGTTACTGTCTTATGAGTGAGTCATTGACTCATGATTCGTTCAAACATGGAACCAAACAAGTGACTGCCTTTATAAGTGAGTCATTGAATCTTTCACTCAAACAATTTGTTCAACAACACAGATAAATGCAGGAACCAAACAAGTGGCTGTTTTGAGTGATTTATTGAATCATTCATTCAAAAGATTCGTTCTCCAACACTAATTCATTCAGGAAGTAAACACCACTCACTCAGAGATGCTCAATTCTGTTGTGGCTTTGTTTGGAAAATGTAGGCAAGCAAGCACTATATAAAGAGACTGGCAATACTTTGTCTAAAGTGTAAGTTACTCAATATTAACATTTTGTTTATTGAACTGTTTTACATAAGCAATATCACACTCACTGACCATTTCACCATCTATAGTGTGTGTGTAGTGTGTATTGTGTTCTAGTGTTACATTGTCAACACAATTCTAATATATTATCTGGTGGGACAGGTAATTGGCTTGTAGGTATATTGTTAGCTAACTATATTAATATTTATGACGCTTTAATTAAATCTCTTTTACAATGCGCTATACTGCACTTATTTACAGTTGGGAAAAACAATTAAATCAATTACGTTTTTACTGATTGACTGATTTATTCAAAAAAGAGGAAAAAGTCTGCCAAGGGATTGTTTTCCTATGTTTATATGTATTACTATATAGAATATTAACAGATTGAACATTATTACTGGCCATACCAGCGGCATGGCCTTTGGTCAAGTACTTTTCCCCCATATAAAAATGACAGAGCATTATTTAGATTTGGCTCTCAAGTGTCACAGAATGTATTGGTGAAAGTGCAAAATAAGAAGAAACCCAAACTAGACCAAGTCAAGTCAAACTTTATTTCTATAGCACGTTTAAAAGCAACAGAGTTGCGCCAAAGTGCTGTACAACAAATACAAATATAATACAGCAAATACAGTATATAAAAAGGCATAAAATACAGACAACAAAGTGCTGTACAAAAATACAAATATAATACAGCAAATACAGTATATAAAAAGGCATAAAATAGAAAAAAAACAAAAAACAAAACAAAAAAACAATTCTTAGAATCTAAGCCAAATTGGGAACAGCTAACCAAATTGGCTAACATAACTGGCATTATTCAAAAGCCAGGGAGAACAAATAAGATTTGAGAGCAGACTTAAAACTAACTAATGAAGGAGCGAGTCTCACATTTACAGGCAAACTATTCCAAAGTTTCGGGGCTGCAGCTGAAAAAGCCTGGCCACCCTTGGTTTTACAGCGACAATGTGGGACCGTTAAGAGAAATTGATTACTGGACCTAAGAGCTCTTTGAGGAGAGTAAGCAATCAGAAGGTCACTGATATATTTTGGTGCAAGGCCAGCTAACGCCTTGTACACAAAAAAAGCTATTTTAAAATCGATTCTGAACTTTACAGGAAGCCAATGTAAAGATGCTAAGATTGGAGAAATGTGATCCTTCTTTTTTGTTCCGGTAAGAAGCCTCGCTGCAGCATTCTGGACAATTTGTAAGCGAGAAATCACCGTTTGAGGCAGTCCACAATAAAGGGAATTACAGTAGTCCAAGCGAGATGTTATGAAAGCATGTATTACAGTCTCCAAGTCTTTATGAGGCAACAACTGTTTCAACTTAGCAATGGATCTAAGATGGAAGAAGCTGCCCTTTACCACTGTTCTAATTTGTTTATAGAAGTTGAGAAACGAATCAATTGTAACCCCAAGATTTCTTACATAGGGTTGAACACTAGCGGAAAGGGACCCTAAATTAAAATCAGATGAAGTTCTAGAGTGACCTAAAATCAAAATTTCACTTTTGCTTTCGTTTAACTGTAGAAAATTATCAGCCATCCAACCTTTTATCTCCTCAAAACAGTCGTAAAGCACATCCAAAGAGTCACTGCTGTCAGTTTTTGCTGGAAGATAAAACTGTGTATCGTCAGCATAACAGTGATAGGAGATCTTATATTTCTTAAAAATGGCACACAAAGGAAGCATGTATAGAGAAAAGAGAAGAGGGCCTAAGATGGAACCTTGGGGCACGCCACATGACAAAGGAGCCGATGAAGAAGAAAACTTCCCAGTACTCACTGAGACGGTTCTATCTTTAAGATAAGAGGCCAACCACTGCAGAGCAACACCCTGAATACCCACCAACTTTTCCAGCCGCTGTAACAAAATACTATGATCAGTTGTGTCGAATGCCACACTTAGATCCAACAAAACAAGTACCGCATAAGAACCAGTGTCAAGAACTTGCAGAAGGTCATTGCTGACTTTCAACAATGCAGTTTCAGTGCTGTGTAGTGATCTAAAACCTGACTGGAAAGTGTCCAGAATATTGGACATACTAATGTAGGAATCCAACTGACTGTAGACAACTCTCTCTAACAGTTTTGAGATTAAAGGCAATTTGGAAATAGGCCTGAAATTACTGAAAATAGATTGGTCAAGATGAGGTTTCTTTAGCAGAGGATGAACTATAGCATGTTTAAAACTAGCAGGTACAACTCCACTTTCCAAAGAGTTATTAATGATAGCTGTTACAGCCGGACTCAAGGTTGCAAACACTTCCTTAAGTAGACGAGCTGGAATAACATCAGACTCACAGGTGGACAATTTAACCTTAGAAACAATACCAGCTAGCTGTACAGAGGAGATGGGGGTGAAAACAGGTTAACAACTCTGTAGGTGAACAGCTCAATGGAGGATCAAATATTGATGGCTTAATAGAAGCTCTGATATCCTGTACTTTGTTGTCAAAAAATTTTAAAAAATTCTCACAGTTCTCCCGAGACTGAACAAGAGACAGGGCAGGTATGGGATTTAATACCAAATCAAAAGTCTTAAACAGCATCCTCGGTCGGTTCACATTTTCAGTAATGAGTTTAGAAAGGAATTCAGACTTAGCTTCTTTGACTGATTTTTGGTAACTAGTCAACCATGCTCTTAGACACTGATATGAGACTTGGAGTATGTCCCTTTTCCGTTTTCGCTCTACCTTATGAGACTCCTGTCTGAGAGCACGGGTGTTAGCATTGTAATGTTGTTTCTCTTCGCTTTCCTTGGCTTAAGGGGAGCAACAGAATCAATAGAAATGGAGCAGGAATTAGTAAAAACCTCCAACATCTCTTCCGTGTTTAATTTGTAGAAAAAGGCGGCATCTACAAAGTTTGCTAGATAGTGCTCTGAAAATAAACTGGCAGCGAATGGCTGAATAAAACGAGAGTAGCTTACAGACTGAGAGCAAGTAGGGGTGGTGGAAACACCGACAGATTCAAACACAATTGGCAAATGGTCTGAAAAGGCAGCATCAATCACTCTCAGATTTGTTATTGGGAAGCCATAAGACAACACCAGATCCAATGTGTGTCCCAAATTGTGAGTGGGGCTAGACACAAATTGTGACAGATTCAAGGAATCAATAAGGTGTAAAAACTCTTTCACCAGAGGTTTGGATGGACAGCAGAGGTGAATATTAAAATCTCCTAGAATCAACAATCTATCACAACGAGACACGATATCAGCAAGAAACTCAGAGAATTGTTGAAAAAAAGTCTTTGTTGTATTTTGGAGGCCTGTAAACCAGTGCACATAACACAGGGCCCCCTATATCGATTCTCATTAACTGAACCTCAAAGCTGGAGTACACATCAGTAAGCAATTTTTTGTTATTAAAATTGCTTTTAAAAACAGTAGCAACACCACCACCATGACCAGTATGTGGTCTAAAAAATTCAGTGCTAAAAAAGAGTGCTAAAAAATTCACAGTCCGGAGGAACAAGTTCACCAAGAGATAAAAAATCATTCTGTTGCAGCCATGTCTCAGTCACAAATAAAAAATCAAGCGACTTTGTGATGAAAAAGTCATTTAAAATAAATGATTTGTTTGATAAAGACCTCACATTTAACAAGGCCATCTTCACCGTCCGTGGCACAGCATTTACAGCATTTGACGATAACTTAATTGAACAGAGATTTAGTGGATTTAAAGACCGGGATTCCGCCTTCGATGATGAACGACGTGATGAAATTAGTACTGGGATATTGCTACTGGAAGCAAACTGCACGCCTTTACAAATACTGCGATGAGATCCTCGGTGGACATATCGAGGACGGCGCAGAATTTCCAAGGAAGCACAAGATGTAAAAATGTATATGAACAATTCAGTTTATGCAAATCCAAGGATGAATAGAAAAGACCAGGTGTGCATTACATGCCCTCGTGCCATTTTGAGTTGTGCTGCAGTCTTTCAGAGTCTCGAACTTTTACTCAGAAATAGCTGAAATGTTTTTTTCCAATGCATCTAATGGTGTGTTATTTATTTTATTTTACAATTGTGTGGGTTTCAGTGAGGATGGGATCAAGCCTGTGTCATTGTTTGTGTGAGAGGTGAGACTGTGTGGGAAGAGGTTGGTAGAACTAACTGTACTTGAATTGCAATAGCTTACAGCTCCCACATAATTACATTCTTCATCAGTGTAGACCCTAAAAGGGTTTATCGTCTTGCTGGCTGTGCAGTCATGACCTTTCCATTTGAGTTAATTTAAGCTATTTGTGTCAAAGAGAGCATCTTGAAAGGTTAATTCAAAGGCAATTTTTAATAATGTATTATAAACAGCCTGCTTGCATCCCCACATCGAAGACTAATTAGCAAACATTGTTAATTTAAAACTGTGAAAGAATAATTTTGCCATTAAATGTTTGTTCAAAATTATTTTGATGTTTTAATATTAAAATATTTGTTTATACATGGTGCATAAATCATACATAGTTTATTTTATCAGTGTTTGTTAAACTAGGCTTTGATTACAAGGAAAGCTCTAAGAGATTTGGAGCACAATAAATATTATTACCCATTTCACCAGATACTGCACTTTTCTTTTTTTAAAGACGTCACCTTAGTGCTGTTTGTTTTTGCCCCTTAAATGATGTGACAGCCTGGAGTCAGTTTGGCAGCAATACCGCAACTCTCTCTTCACCAAACTACTATATCACTCTGTTCTTTGATATCCACCTTTCTGACCTACCACACTGGCACGGAGCTGTCGCAGTGTGCAGGAGCTTTACTTCCCTTCCACCTTTAATCTGATCTCCAGGGATTTTGGATTTCACACTGTCACACATGTGCCAAAAATTCCACGGCATTTATCTCTTTCACTTTTATCTGTGTCTAAAACTGATATAGAGACTAAATAGAAAGAAAGCAGAGATGATAAGCTGAAGCAGTAAAAGAGAAAGAATGTGCTGAGGCTGGAATCTTCTCTCATGTTAATTCATGACCAATTTTAGCCCAGCCTGCATAGGAATCAGAAGCATCCTTGAATTAGAAACAAGGTTAATTCATTTATTCTTTATATATATATATATATATATATATATATATATATATATATATATATAAAATTATTATTATTATTATTATTTGGAAATAAATTAATACTTTTATTCAGCAAGGATGCATTTCAAATAAATACTTTTCGTTCTTTTGAAATTTCCTGAAAATTTTCTAGAATCTTGAAAAAAAAATACGCCACAGTTTACACAAAAATATTAAGCAGCTTAACTGTTTCTTGAGCACCAAATCAGCATATTAGCTTTGTCATTACAGGAATAAATATAAATTTATTAAAATAGGAAACAGTCATTTTAAATTATAATATTTCATAATGTTACTGTTTTTACTCAATTTTTGATCAAAGAAATGCAGCCTTGATAAGCATAAGATGCTTTTGTCCAAAAAAAAAAAAAAAAAAAAAAACTTTTTGCACATTAGTAGCAAAAAAGTAGTTGAAAGTAGTAGGCTATATATATGATTTTTTTTTATTATTATTTTTTTTTATATATATTCATATTCTTTGCATGAACCATGTTTTTCGGTCTTACACTTCTCTTTGATAATGTGGCCGCTAACATTTGTGTACTGCTTTCTCATTTCACTCTTAAAAGTTCATAAATTCAGTGCACAGTGTTGTTGCAGCTGTGCCCTTTCAGTGCTTACATATGTGATGAATCTAATTGCCATTCAGGGGTCCAGTCTGATGGCCTTTAATTTCTTGGGCATGAGGATGTTTGTTCTTGGAGCAGAGGTCTACTTTAAAACAGGAATTACAAGTGAGTCATTAAATGATTGATCACATATACACGCCAAAGGCATTGCTACCGTGACTCCAGCCCACTTAGCAACAGGTGCACATTAATTAATAATCTCACTAAATACTTGACTTCAGGCATATTAATTCACTTAGTTCAAAGAGACACATTTAATTATTTTCCCTCGCTCAAATGCCAGAGGTAGGTAAGAACGGTTTAGTGGAAGAGTTTGGGGGAGCAGAGGCCTTTCATTTGTAGCTCTCTGTGAAGGCATTGTGCAGAATTTTAACTGGGGAGAAAAGCATGAAAAGCACAAAACAACAGGGCGGCACAAAACCATCCACTATAATCAAACAACTACTTGAAAAAACTGCCAGAAACTGATGCTTGGTATAGAGTGAAAAAAAAATATATTGAACATTACTCAGTGGCTTTCTGCAGTTTGGCCAGTGTTTATGCACTCAGAGCAGCTGCTCCTGTTCTCTGAGTAGCGTTGTGGGATTTGCAGCTCAGGAAACTCACACCCACATAAAGCAAATGTCATAAAGCAAACTTCTAGAAGCTTTAAAACACATGATGCCTCGTTATTCTGATCACAGCCACAGATTAACACCACTTTAAGGCAGCATCGGACTAGCAGCAACTCAGTTTTTGTCAGGGTGTCTCATTTGCTGTAGTCTTGCCTTCTTCTTTTGGAAGTCTGACACTCCAGTTGTATGGGAGAAGGGTGACAAATAAATAATTGCTTCAAATAATTGCTCATTTGTTAGTGCACCAGCCATGAGAGTTCTGACTGTCTGAAAAATTGGTTGAAAAATCATTTAAAAATGGGCTATGACGACAGTTTATGTGGGATGACGATATTTTAATTAACTTTGAAAGCCATGAATTTGATAAATGTACCACTAGGAAAGTAAAATCACAAATGAGATCTTTTTTTAAGATCTCAGTTGTTTCTCCTAGATCGCAGTGGGATTAAATAAAGAGCAAATGGATACAATAGAAAAATCTCAGTAATATTATGTACAGTATTAACCCAGCAAAAAGTAGGCCCCTATGTTATAAGAAATGTTGTAAAAAACATTAAAGGCGTAGTACACCCAAAAATGAAAATTCTGTCATCATTTACTCACCTTCATGTTGTTCCAAATCTGTATGAATTTCTTTCTTATGCTATATTTTGATATATTATTAAGATATTTTGAAAAATGGGGCTAACCTAACCATCTCTGGTCTCCACTGACTTCCACAGTATTTTTTTTCTCCATATTTCTCAAGTCAGTGGGGACCAACAAATGTTTAGTTGCCCACATTTTTCACATTATCCTCTTTAATGATGAACAGAAAAAAGAAACTCTCATTTTGCAAATATGAGAATATGTCAAATATGCCATATTTGAATGTTCTCTAAATGTTCTGAAACAAGTAGTCGTAAGGCTTAAAAATGTTTAAAAAATTAACATCCAGGCAAAATATTTCAGAAAAAAACTTACATTAACAATGTGTAAATAATGTTTTTTTTTTTTTTTATGAACAATGTGCAAATGTTTTGAGAATGTTATTTTAACATTACTAGAAGAATGTTTGTTCATAACTTTGAGAGAACCTTTCCAGAATATTAGCGAAAGTTCTAAGAACATTTCCTGTTAGCTGGGTCCTAGGGTTTTAGAAGACAACTCAACAACTGTGTTCAGATTTGCTTACATGTCAAGTCTGTAATCACAGATTCAGAGGTTGCAATATGAACACTTATTCAGATTCTTCCAATGTCAAATATTTGAATTACACTATTCATTTATAGAATTGTACTCTTATGGTATGCCATTAGTTGTTTTTTATATCTCTTTTATGGTTTTATATCATTTACTCTGTTTTTTTTTTTTTTTTTCTCCCAAGGAAAGCTGATACCTAAGCAAAAAATAATTGAGAACTCTTGAACTTTGCAAAACCACCTTAATAAAATGTAATGTTCTTCTGGGTAGAAAGCTGAAGATAAATAAAAAAGATCTGGAAATCACATTGTGGGGCACAATGTACCATTTGCCAAAATAAACTCTAATTATGCGCTGAGAACAGTCCTATAAAATTGTTGTCCTTATAATAGGGACCACTTTTTCAAAGTTTTGTTGGAACATCTGAAAAGAGATTGCCACTAAACAAAACCAACTTTCTAATGTTTCTTACTTTGTGCACTTGCTAGGTTGCCAAGTTTAGAAAAGCCTATTAGTTTACCAGTAGAAGGGATTGGTGCCTGTTTCCCAAACAGTAAGTGATCTTCCTAAATAATCATCACATTTTTTGACGACAGAATATTTTATACCTCAATTATCTTTTCTTATTTATTATTCATTTTAAGAATTTTAAAGAGTTTTATTACTGTAGGCCTAAATGGGATCACATAAAATAAAACATAAACTTCAGATAAATAACACAAACAAGTCTTTGATCCGTTTCCTAAACTCGGAGGAGAAAACTAAGAACTTCAGAAGTTTTGATATGTGTGGCTTGCTTTTTTTGCACTGCTTTATTGGAGAAATCTAACAGAGTGAATACTGTTGATCTTGTGGGGAAACTCTGTCACTCTGTGTAGAAGTTCTTGTGTCGTGATCTGATCAGAGCAGGCTGAAGTTGTTTTTACGGTGGCAGTGCTGCATTGTAGATTATTGTGGCAACCAAACACATGCCTAGAGAAAACTACCAACTTGTCAAAACTGTGTGAAGGCTATATTTTATAAGTATGTAAGTGTGAGAAATGAGAAACGCTGATGGTAATGACAGTTATCTATGGTGCAGCGCAAAGTGTTACGAAATATCACAATTATGCAATGTGCTTTCCCCAGTATTGTGAATTATTCTTGCATACCAGCGGCTCACATAAACTGACGGCTCTCTCTCTGCTAAACGAGACAGTCTGTGTTGTGACTCGCACTAGACAAAGACTTGCAAGCTAATGTTTTGACTATCAACATTTAATTTGTATTCTAGAGCCATCCATTTGGATATAAATGATCAAGTGATAAATGGTAGTAAATGCCCAAACATGATTTTGTTAATTTTTTAGTGCATCAAGCGACATCTTTTGATGATTCAAATGAATCAAATATATCTAAATATATATAGGCCTATATATATGTAGGAACCCAGTAGTATTGACCTATATTGTCCCATCACTTGTTATTGTCCCATGTGTGCTTGTACCATTCTCATCTCCCATGCAGCAGATCCTGAATCACACACAAGATCACATATAACAGCACACACATGCTGCTGCATCATCTGAATTTACATTCTGCTTGACTTGATCCACTCGATTCTGTTCTTCTTCCTCCCCAGGGATTTTGACAGTAGTGATATGGATCGGTTGCCTACTGCTCATTTTGGGTGTCCTTGCTTCTCTTTCTGACAGTCTGGATTAGAGGAACCCTCTCATGTCAACTCTGGAGGGAGAGACAGTCTTTGGACATCTTCAGGGACACTTCATTCTGGGACCGACACACAGGCCACTCTGCCCTTGATGGTGAGCGCTTCTCTCCAGCACATGCTGTCTCTCCAGGCAAGTATGAAGCTCACTAACAAAAGCAGAATTTGTTTTCACACACTGCTGCTCATGTCTTTTATTTCTCTTCTGGATGTTTCCTCATCATATGCTGCCTGTCATCACATGGTGACCATTATGATCCTAATTGTCCCCTTAAAAGAAATAATTAGACTTTACTTATTTCATTTGGTCTAAATGCAACTCTAGAATGTTACTTAATCATACACAACATTCTTATTGCATTCCTGCTGTTATTGTTAGTACTTTTTTGTTCTTTTATTCTTATTTATTCATTGATACTTTTTACTGTTTAGTACTCATTAGGTTTGGTGTTTCATATGCGGATTAGTAAAGTAATGTGTTACTTTTTGGTTCTTGATCTACTTATATAATTAATAATAATAATTAATAATCTGAAGTGTTTTACTTTATATTTTGATATGACCAACAATGTGTGCAGGACTGACTGCACCAATATTACAATTCTGGCTGTTGGCCATATTTTTTCAAATTACCCATAATTGGCTAATATTAAAATTTTGTACTATTCAGTCTAAATAAACTAAAAAATAAATAAATAAATAAATCAATAATACTGGTGCATGTGAATACGTACATGCATAAATGTCAGTGAATGCTACATGTGAATATAGGCATCACAACTTTATAAAGGTACAATATAAAAACAGATTTTTTTTTTATTATTTCATTTGCTAAAGATTACATTAAGCAGTGTTAAATGATTACTGTTTTCAAAGATTATTTACTTTGTTGAGTGTTAGATGATGGCAGATGATGGTGATCTGAATGTATTAGGAAATGTTAACAAATTAGAGTGTGCACTATTAAATATCCAATATTAATAAATCAAAAATATCTATTACCAGTATGGTACCATGAAGTACGGTATCATACGGTACTTTATAAAACTAGGGATTATTATGGGTCACATTTTTGGTTATGTTTAGGAGTAACATTATGCAGACTTTGTTTTGATAGTTATTTCTTCTTTAATTTATTTATAAAGCATCAACATATCTGAGTAGTGTTTTCACACATATAATGTACAATAATTTCCTGTTTTTTTTTCCTTCTCTTTTTTTTAATATTTGATTTGCTAAAGGTTACATTAAATAGTGCTAATAAATGATTAGTGTTTTCAAAGATTAACTTAACTGAGTGTTAGATGATGGCAAATTTGATCTGAATGTTTTAGGAAAAATTAACAAATTAGAGTGTGCACTAATATTTAATAAATCAATCAATAAAAAATATCAAAAACCAGTATGGTTACAGTATTTAGGAGCAACGTTATGCAGACTTTGTTTTGATAGTTCTTTTTTCTTTCATTTATTTATAAAGCACAATTTAATATAACAGCAGTTGCCCAGCAGTTAAATTTACACCAAAATATCTGAGTAGAGTTTTCACACATTTAATGCACATTCATTTTCTGTGTTTTCATCAATTTATTATAGGTGAATTACAGTTGAAAACATCTCTTCCCCGTGTTGGGAGAAATAGTATATTTAAAGTATGCAAAAGCATTGCAGGAGTACATGTGAGCATGATTGCTATTGTAGTTCTAGATGCTGTGTCATGCTTATCAGTGACATACAGAGCGCAACAAGTTTACTTTCAGTTCACCCCGAGGCTTATGATTTAAAAGCCTCCATAAATTTTGCTGTTGGCTGTTGTCTTGCTTTCTGTTGGTTGTGCACGATAATAAAAAAACAACTAAACTATTGTGTCCACCTTATTCCTCACGAGCCTACTGCGTTTTGAATTATGGGTGGAACTCCCGGTTTGGGGAACTTCTATTCAAAAAGACTGAAACGAATAATTTCAAATCATAAGGTCGCCCTGCTAATAAATCTTATCTGTCTGTTTGACTGAATGAGCTGTTGATTTTCCTTCATGTTTTATTTTCAGACATCATGAGAATAACTTAACGCATATGTAGTGAACAGCACATTCCAGGGCCCAGTTTATGGTGGGCCCTTCTCTGACCACAGTAGTGGACAAAGGTTTGCTACATTTTGATTGGATCTTGGTGGACTAACATAAGCAAACTGTCCAACGCCATCAGATAAAGATGCCAGGACAACAGCCAGACACCTCTTAGAGGGCAAGAAGAAGACCTTTAGTACCAAGCCCGGGAAGGACAGGACTTCCTATTGGTCAAAATGCCATTTCTGCCCTTCTCCCACCTAGAGACTGATTGCTAAGGTTTGGCCTGTGACTGCCATAAAAATTCCTTAGGATCTCCAGACGCAGCAGCAGTGGGTGAAATAAAGAGAGATTACTGAGATCCATCCAAATCCATTCATAACTATGTTTCCAAACCTTAAAACTGGTGCAAACCACAACACACACATCTCATACTTATTCAGAGAAATAAGTATTCCCAGTGACAGCGATGTGTAGTGTAACATCTTACACAAACTC
This sequence comes from Spinibarbus caldwelli, assembly GCA_039654775.1. Lineage (NCBI taxonomy): Eukaryota > Metazoa > Chordata > Actinopteri > Cypriniformes > Cyprinidae > Spinibarbus > Spinibarbus caldwelli. The sequence goes on from CM077235.1 coordinate 23,456,908, forward strand.
AGCTGTTAATGGACAAATGAATGCATGCATGATAGTTCAATCTTTTCTCATCATGTTTGGCCTTAATGTGTTCGTAAGATTGTCAAAGGTATTATGGTTGTGGTTTGGTAAGTGAGAAATGCACCTGTTAAACTTTAGTGACACTTTTCCAAACGCGTGTTTGGACTATGCAAATGAGTTCCACAGGAGGAAAGAAGGGTGGGCCACACCATGTCCCCCACTCTGACGGAACGAGCCAATCACAGCACGGAAATGGAGAAGCACCAAATTGCAATCTCCTCCTCGGGAAGGGATAAAGGTACCCTTCCAATAGACACTCCTTGTTCTGAGTCTCCCCTCCAGAGAGACAGTAACAGATCAACTTGTTCTGAGTCTGAGTACTGCAATGGAAAAGACATTAACAGATACACTGTTCTGAGTCTCCGGCGCGTCCAGTGAGACAATAGCAGATCAACCTCCGTTCTGAGTCTAACATATACCAAGTCCTGAGTCTCCAGCTTCGAGGCAGCAACAGATACAACCACGTTCTGAGCCTCCAGCCTGCAAGGAAAGAGATAATCTACGTTCAGACTTCATTCAGAGTATTCTCCAGCGAGACAACAACAGATGCAGCACGTCCTGAGTCTCCATCCTAGAGAGACAAAGTGGATCGACCAAGTTCTGAGTCTCTAGCCCAGAGAGGCAGAAGACACACAGACATCTGCAACAAGGTTACACTCCGGCGAGCAAACCTTCACTCCAAGGTACATTTGCTTGCGTGTTCTAAGCTAAGGACCTTCTGCACCTACTCCAGGGCCACATCTGTGTGTTCCAGATTATAGGACCCTTTGGTGCTCCAGGAGATCAGCATCCTCCAGCGCTTCGTTTTCAAGGTTGTCGAAACGGATCCCTGCTCCTTTCCCCACTGCATTGTTACCAGCACAACCAGTGGATGAAGTCACCGCCACCGGACTGCTCAATTGATCACAGAGAATGTAAATATCACGTTTCCAAACCTCTTCCAGAGACATTGGCATTGTTGTATATTATCAGTATATGATTTTTCTCATTTACATTAGATATTATATAGCTGATTGCAGCTGATAACAAATGTAACCCTGGACCACAAAACCAGTCATAAGGTTCAATTTTTTGAAATTGAGATTTATACATCATCTGAAAGTTGAATAAATAAGCTTTCCATTGATGTATGGTTTGTTAGGATAGGACAATATTTGGGCGAGATACAACTATTTGAAAATCTGGAATCTGAGGGTGTAAAAAAAAATCGAAATAGTGAGAAAATCGCCTTTAAAGTTGTCCAAATGAAGTCCTTAGCAATGCATATTACTAATAAAAAATTAAATTTGGATATATTTACAATAGGACATTTACAACATGATCTTTACTTAATATCCTAATGATTTTTGGCATAAAAGAAAAATCGATAATTTTGACCCATAAAATGTATTTTTGGCTATTGCTACAAATATACCCATGCTACTTAAGACTGGTTTTGTGCTCCTGGGTCACAAATAACCTTTCACATATTTGTTTGAAGCATAATAAGGTTATTCACCTTATTTGTTTCAGAGTTGCAACAGTTTATCTTTCCAGATAACATAGCTCTGACATAGCAACATCCACCATAATCACTTGTATTTTATGCATCCTTATGCACTACACAAGGCATTTTAACGTGACTTGTTATAACAAGAATATCTATGGCAAGAGCTCTTTTCAGTTGCTGCATTTTTCCTCATGATTATTTTCTTTTTTCACTTTGCATTCCGCTGTAATAGTATGAAAAAGGACAACATATACTGCACATTCGTGGTCTGTTCTCCTGCTTTAATTTACAATATATCCAATTAACAATTCACTCGAATGCACAAAGAATCTCTCGTTTTTCCTCCTCAAATCCTCACGTCTCTTTCCAGGTTTGTTTGTTTTCACAGATAAATACAATTTATTATCTGTCAAATTGATGGAAATCACTTTTTAATGAACATTTTTGATTAAGGCAATGTATGTTACATGATACAGATATATATTACTACAGTGATATTTCACCCGTCTGTTATTGCTGTGGAAAGAATTGCACTTTTGGGGTTATTCATGGTCTGTTGTCTGTACCTTGTTTATGCTTTTACACTTTTAAATGTCATTTTAATGTTCGATGGTTGAAAGGTGAGTAGAAAAATGTCATCTTATCGTACCCAGGTTAAAAAAATAAATAAAAAAACATTATTGTGTTCATAGAGCGAGCCTTTCACTGATTGTTTACAGCTTAATTTAAGTTACCCCAATAATTCACGCAAAGCATCATGGGGCGTAGGAATAAGGTGGATAGATTAAGTACATTGTAATTCTATGTACATTTAAAAATGAAGTATTTGCATGTGTAATGCATAGTAGGACAGAGAGCCCCCAATCAACTTATGATGAGAAAATGTAATGCGAAATGAACTTTAGATGAACGCTACCTGGACACCCTGAATTCCAAACCACACAATTAATAAACAATATGGCATCCAGCACACCAGCAAATGCAATTATTCTGTTTTAAATTCCATCATTAAACACTTGGATGCGTGAAAGACAACATATTTCAAGGCCAGACACACATGAGAGTTTCCCCCAATGCTTCTTTCGCTGTCTTTCTGCTCAGCTTCAAATGAGCCAGAGCCATTAAGGAGTTACTCACTCACTTTCTGAGCTGAACATAGCCTGGAGCGCAGAGATGAAGATCAAGAAAGACTCTTGCAAGAAAGACCCTTTATTTCATTACTTTTGGGAGGGGATCCACAGTTCTTGTGCTTTCTGCTGGCCTTAGGATTACATTAAACAGTTTTTACAGAGTCGTCTTCTAGATCTTACATAACTTTTGTTATCAAGTATGAGGAGACAAAGACAAGTAGGAGAACCTTAATTATAATACCAGGACAGCTTAGCTCATTAAATGGACAGTTCACTGAGAAATAAAAAGTTTGCTCTTCTTTTAATCACCTTCATGTTGCTCAAAACCTGTATGACTTTTTGTTCCGTAGAACAAAAATGAGAATTGTTTATAAATCTGTTGTCAAAAGAGAAACTTCAATGTTTCCCTGCAGTTTTCCACCCCCAGCTCTATGGCTTGATGTTCGAAAGAAATTTAGATGACCATAAATAATAATTTTGTAGTTATACTTTTGTTCTGTAAAATAAATGATAAACTTATTATTATTATTATGGTTGTACTGCTTTTTATTTTACAGTACAATAGTATTTATACAATATAGTATTTTGTCATTTTTAAAATGTATAAAGACAGTTAATGACAAAATCTATTAGAAATTCTCACATTTTAGGGTTTCAGTCACAATAAAAGAGATTTTCTTCAAAATGACACATTGCACTGGATTTTAACCCTCTGTGTCAGGATTTAGATTTTCCAAACCTCCCATTGGCCTGAGTAACAAATCACATCTTCATTCCTCGAGTAGGAAACGGATTTCACCATTACAGCCCACAGAGCGGTTTCCTTTGAAAAATAATTACTATTTATTAAAGTGGCCTTTCAGATTCTCTTCTACCCTTCCTCTTCTCTTCTCCTTCACAGGATGTCCTTCAGGGCTCCCAGTGGCTGTCATTCTGTCAACCCCCAACCATCTTATCGATTCACACATCTCTGCTGAAGCTGAGGAAGCTGGCGGGCCAATTCCTTCTGTTCCTCCACCAGCGTCGACCTTTTCATTTCTTTAAAACCCCAGTTTTAGATGGAACAAATAAACTAGGCCGGTGTATCCACCCTCAATGCCCATGGAAACCTGTCTTGTTAACTTTCTTCCTGTTCTCTGTTGTGCTAAACCTGTTTGTGGTGTCTCTTTATCTGCCTTTGAATCCTCAAACGTACACTGGAGGAGAATCAGGAAGAATTTATTTGCTCTGCGGTGTGGTGTGTTGAAGTCAGATTATATTTTGAACTCCCTGACTCGCTTATCTTCCTGTTTCCTCACAGGATTTCTGTTCCAGCAGGGACATATGGAGTCGGTAGGATAGAGTCACTGAGGTCAGAATGGCCTCTCTTGTAAACATACAGCGACAGCAGTTCTGTCCCCCTACATTTAATGAACCTTTTCAGTTTGTAGTCCTAAAACCTGAAAGAGAATTAGCATTGTCATTGAGGATTAGCACTGGGAATTTCTAATGTTTCTGCTTCCTGTTTGCTATTGTAATTAGTGATGGGAAGTTCAGATCATTTTACCGACTCGGACCTTTGAGTCTTGTTCAGCAAAATGAACGAATCTTTTTTCGAGTCATTTCGTTCATTTTAGTTCATTATTTACTTACGTGATGTGTTTATGGTCTCAAATTGTAGCTTTTTATTTCTTACAGTTTATAAATGTGTGAATTTCTGTCATGATGGTTCTTTTCCATAACACTGAATGTGGTAACAAAGGTAATAAAGAGTTGGTTATTATTATCAAGTCTCTTTCCAGCTCAGACTGCATAGGTTAAGCTTATGGGGCTGTCACGTGATGAATGAACGACTCAAAAAACCTGAAGACTCTAGAGATGAACTAATCAATTCTCTTTCAGGCGCAGACTGCATTAGTTAAGCTTATGGGGCTGTCACATGATGAACGAACGACTCAAACCCGAAGACTCGAAACAGGTGAACTACTTGACTAATTCCAGTACAGAACCTATAGGATGTGATGAAACAGATGAATGTGAATCTAGTAACATTTTATTTTGTTTTTTGTTGTACATATCGTTAGAATTCAGAGATGAAATGTCCAGTGAGTGGCGCTAAAATGTTAATTCTCTATTGCGTTTGAAAATAACATTCCACATACACTAAACCCTACCCTAAACCTAACCTATAGTGTCAATAAAAGCAAGCATGAGAGAAAAACACATTCAGTAACCATGCCATAGCTTGCTTCTACAAGTCTTTGAGCTGTTTTATTGTGAATTATGTTTCACAGGACTCATACCTGAGCGCTCTGCATTGAAAGTGTTGTACCAGGTGTGCTAGCGAGCCAGTTTACCATGTCAGAATAGCCATACATATATAGTGCTGATTATGTGTTACAAACATCAAAGTGTATTAGTTTACAAACCAGGCACTATGGTAAAGATGGTTTTGAGGTTATAACATAGTATTCTGCAAGGAACTGCATGAAAATAAGTTATTAGTCGATAATCTGCACCTGTAATCATTTGTGTGAAAATGAATAAAAGTTGGTGTTTTACTGCCACTAGTGGTCAGTTCAACTGTAATATGCAGTGAATTGTGTATATATATATATATATATATATATATATATATATATATATGTTTGTTTTGTGGAGTTCTGCAAAAATGTATGAAAAGGCATGCGTCCCCCCCCTCCAATGATCCTATGTTGTGTAATACACATAAAATCAATTCAAATTTAAATTTAGGAATTTTAGAGTTTAAAATATATTCTCAGTTCAATTCTGAATAAGGAACAACCCTGTTTTCTACATACCTTGTTTATTTTAAACAGAAAACTGCTGTTCTAAAAACCTATTACAAATTAGCCTACAAATTGATGTCTCCATAAAAGTAAATGATTAGTACCATTGAAAACAATGGCTAAATTTAATCTTTTAATGGTTATCTGTTGCTGTATAACAGACCAAAGAGTAAGCTCTTCACGGAAGAAAGGAGATGGCACTTATCCAGTAAAGCATTTATTTAGACTCCATGGGGGGAAAGGATTGTTTCATCCTTTTATTAATTCATATAAGAACATTTACATCTTGTTAAAACATTGAGAGAGAGAGAGAAATGATCTTAAGAGTATAAAGATAATGTTTCATTTCATGACCACACCGCCCATATCTGACTCTGTACAGAATCATACACCACATACAGAATCCCCTCTGCAATATTTCAAGCTGGCACCTCACGCTCTTAACTGAGCTATATTGTCTCTCGTAGAAATGGATGCAGTCAGACTATTTACATTCAGCACTTTGGTTCTGGATATTGAAAAAAAAAGTATATGTTGCACTATGGCAATGCATGGAGACTGAAGGCAGGACCCTGGACTGACCCCTCTGAGATTGAATGTTATTTGAATATTATTCAAAAAAATGTTGATGTACAGGCTGTTTATGAGAGATACACAGATACAATTTCAGTCACTTGATGTTTACAGCATGGTAAAGCTGTCTGGAATGCTGTGTTCATACAGATATACAGTTATTTGTGTCTGGCTATCTGCAACACAGAAATGAAGTTCAAAGACGGGATGATTGCAACTGGAATTAAGAACAGAGCTGAAATGTCCTGAAATAGTGTTTTTGAGGTTTTCTTAGAGTCCTGATGTGTGTAAGTTGACTCAGCGACTAGTATGACACCAACGGAGACCTCAAACTCTCTTGACAACATGTCATTTTGTTTCAGAGCATGCTCAGTAAATAATTACAGGCTTAAATTAATTAATGCAATGATTTCATTACAAATAATTTTTTGCCCCCTTGCCGCAGCATTACTGTGCACATTAGAGGATTTATTTTTTTCAAAGAATGCTAATGAGGACTGGTTTTCAAACGCTTTCCTGGAATCTGAAAAACCTCACATTTTATTTTTAAGTCACTGAAACCGCGTGCAGAAAAAGCCTGAAAGTAGGTCACATTTGACATGTTTCTAGAAAAGCATAATCTTGTGTATCTGAGAAGCAATATCAGAATAAAACCCTTGGTGAATTCCCAAAGAAATGAAAACAAAGCTGCTTGTAACTGTTACAGTAAAGAATCTGAGAGCTGCCTGGCCTGTGTTGAAGGTAAAAGCTTCAAATGAAATACAGAGTACAGTGTTAGATATTGGGTGGAAGTTAACGTGACATCTGCTAAAGGAAAACTTAAATTGTTAAAACTAGAATCCCAAAAATGGCTGGATTAGACATTAGTATGTTCACTTTGACATGAGAGTGTATTACAATAGGTACAGCACAATCTGAGTAGATGGAGCCTCGGTGAACAATGAATTTTCATCTCATGCCTTTGCACAGAAAAATGTAATAGCTTTCTCAGTCAACTGTGCACATAAACAAGAATGAGACCATGATGGCTAGAGTGATTTTAATCAGAAATATATTAGATTGGGGGATAAAAAACAAACTAAAAAGATGATTCATATCTCACGTTCATGAGATAGGTGACACTATTAAATAACTTTCATATCTTTTTATATAATACATGTTTGAACAGTACATTATTCCTACATAATGCTTAATGATCACTTGTTAATATAGATTACATTATATTAATGTAATATTCATAACTTTATATATACTCTATAGTTCAGAAGTTTGGGGTCAGTAAGAGTTGTTCTTTAAATAAACCAATACTTTTATTCAGCAATGCGATATTAAATTGACAGTGACAGTAAATACATTTACAAAGTCACAAACTTTCTATTTAAAATAAATGCAGTTGAAAAAAAAAAAAAAAAAAAAAAAAAAAATATATATATATATATATATATATATATATATATATATATATATATATATATATATATATATATATATCACTGTTTCCACAAAAATATGAAACAGCACAACTGTTTTCAACACTGATAATGATGATAATAATAATAATAATAATAATAATAATAATAATAATAATAAAAGGATTGTACTGTAAATCTGAAGGATAATTTGACACTGAAGACTTCAGTGATGGCTGCTGAAAATTCAGCTTTGCCATCACAGGAATAAATTAAATTTTAAAATATATTAAGTATATTAAAATAGAAAACAGTTAAAGCTTAGGACACTAAAAGACTTCTTTGAAAAAAATCTTTTAAAAAATCTTGCCAATCCCAAACCTTTGAACAGTAGTATACAGTATAGATGTAAGTATTGTTTATGACTTAATTTATGAAAGTTATTATAAAGTGTTACCAAAAAATACACTGTAACGTCAGGCAGTTTTGTCATAAATCATAAAATGCAGAAATATTCAGACTCTGTTTCTCAAGAGTGAGGCTATGCCATTTTACATAGGGCTGTTGTGATTGATTAGACGCCCTTCACTGTCTTGACAATTTGTTGAAGGGCGAAAACTGATTCCTGTCTTAGACATTAAGATAAACAACTCATATTTACAGACTCCCTGTGATTTCCATCTTCTGAATTTAGCGAGAATGTTTTTCCCCCTTCACAGTTGAGTCACAGATATATCGTGACAGACAATGTGAAGGTCCTACAGCTCTCCATGACAACCGCATAAATTGCGTTTTATTCTGTTTTTTTTTTTTTTTTTTTTTTTTTTATGTAGCGCTGTAAAAGTTGCTCCCCATATATTGAGCGATCCATCTTATCTTGACAGAAAACTGATCGTTTTTTTATGTTGATGCATATTTGCAATTTTCACAGACATTTCCACACATTCCAGTTTTATATAAAAAGCAGTAATGAATGCTCTTGTTGTCAAAGGCTGTAATTTTGTGGTTGTTTGTGCTGACAAATTCTACAACCCAAGTAACTTAATCAAGAACACTTAAGCAGTACATGTATGGTTATTAAATGTTGATAGGAAATTGCCTCTAGATGTAGAGATACTAAATGAATTCATGTATTACAGTTATGCCTCGTCACATCATCATATGTCTAATAGAAAAGCAGGGAAATGCTGTGGAAAACAAAGCTATTGAACCAGGTCATGTAACTGTTACTCTGTATTTGCACATAGATAACATGTAATGCACTCCTCATATAATACTTCAATTAAAAACTGACATTTACAGATTAGAGGTCACTGTAATTAAAATCAGAATTTAGTATAGAGGAAAAAAAGAGAGAAAATTTTTTCATTTTTTTTTTTTCTTAAAGAGGGAGACATACAGCCAGGTGTGCTTTGATATCAGAACAGAGACTTCACTTCGTAAGGCAATTGTTTTGTGTTGAAGTGTGTTTTTTTTTTGGTCTTTGCACTTTCAGAAAGTACAAATACGGGTGTTTATCGGTATATATCCAAGAAGCAATGTGAAGCTTTTCACGTCTTGAATGAGATGAGCAGTATTTACAAAGCGGCCCACAAACCTGTTCAAAACAATATTATAAGTATGTACTGTAACCTAAGGTTGCCTTCTCAAAAGAGATTTCAGTGAACATTAAAAAAAAAACAAAAAAAAAAAAACAGTAAAGACATTTTGCCATTCAGTTTGCTTTCATGTTTACCTTTTGGTTTAGCCATATCTCTGAATACAAAGGAATTTCTATCCAACATTATGGCAATTCAGTCCCACATTAAATACAGATATACAGATCTCACAATACAGGATTTGCGACTCCAGATAAAATAGAAAAGCACAGATTTGAATCTTTGCTGATTGTTATAACCATTGGACCACTGTGCTCCGACATATTATATCGGAATAGATTTCTTATCATCGATTCTCCAGATTCGTCTTGAACAATGACATCACCAAGAATAACTACAACTTCAGCACATACGTGCTAAGAAACCGTAGCTATATATTCTCACTTAAAATGTTCTTTTTCATGAATCAAGTAGAGGCAGTCCACTTAGTTAAAATCCCCATCATCTCAAAAGGAACCCTTACTCAAAGACATTAAGTAGTTTGACTGTAGGCTAGCTCCAACAAGGTTTTCCCAGTAGGGAATATTCTGGGAACTTACAGCTTCTAAGGTACGCTCCTGTATCAGTCACAATCAAAAATTCTGCTTCTTACAATTGCTGCCCAAAGGAAGAGGATTCAAAGACAATCTCATCCACAAACATTTACACGCACACCGACAATATATTTCTTTTCCCTTTCTCTCTCATCACATTTACAAATACATTCTCACAGGCAGGCAAAAATGAGCGAGAGAGGCTCATTTGAGCTAGCTGCACAACTGGCTGAGTTCTGGCTCGGTGGAGTTGGGGAGCTTGGCGTTGAAACTCTGGAGCGTCTCCCGTATGCGCGCCACCTCGCTGGATGAAAGCTTGAGCCTGTGCCTCAGCAGGCAGGAGAAGAGGTCCAGCGGCTGGGCTCCAGGCGGAGAGAGCCGGTTGATGCGGTCCCTCATCTCCAGAAGCATCAGGAAGGCTGCATCCTGCGAGCCCTGCGTGTACGGGTAGTCCAACTGCAGGATCAGGTCCTTGATCCCCTCTGGATCAAAGTGCATGCTGTAGCCAAAGACCTTCAGGCTATTGATTTTCATGTAGCCCAGGTTGGCCGAGTGGTCATCCAGGTCCAGTGGCTCGTAAAAAAGCGTCTCGTTGGCGGTGGGATCGTCTGTGATTATGCGACTGCGCAGGTAAATGTGCACCGTTTCGAAGAAGGACTTCCATTTGCTGCCAAGAGCGAGGGTCCAGTTATAGCACTGGAGCGAGGCGTCCAACTTAGTTCTTTCCCAGTCTGGGAAGTCCTGCTGGTTGATGGGCATAAACCAGCTCTCGGAGTGGCTACCCCCGAAGGGGTTGACATAGATTGCAGGCACGGGTTCCAGCGTGCTGTTCTTGGTGGAACAGATCTGGAAAGAGATCCCCATCAGCATGTGGATGAGGTTGGACTTGTTCTTGTTGCTCTTGAGGGTGAGCAGCATGCGTTTTCTCCATGCCGGGTTGAACCAGCTGCCCAGGCGCACGTCATTGCTGATGTAGATGGCGTGGACCTCCATGCGGCTGTCGAGCCTTTGGAGGAGGTAACGCATTTCTGCGTCCGGCATGTCAAAGTCAAAGTTGACGTAGTGGTCCAAAGAGTTGGCGATGTTGGGGCGACAGGATCCCATATGGAGGATGCTGCCTGGGAGGCATGTGCCACAGCGGGTTATGTTGTCTGGGGCGCAGGATGAACAGTGGGTCCCCTCACCCACTTTACATGGCACGTTGCCCTGGCAGACAGTGCGTTGCTCTGCGGCGCAGATGCAGCCCTGCATTTCCTCGGAGAAGGTGCCGTACACACCATGCTCGCTGCAGTACAACAGGGACTGGGCTTTGTTGAGCCAAAAACCCAGAGTCCTGCAAGGAAGAAGGTGATAATTACAGACAAGATTATTTCCTGAAAAAATGACAGGCTTGGCTTTACTAAATGAAGATGAAATCGAAAGAAATCTGGGCTTCGTTGACATTAAAAATTGTTCACTAACGTTAAAACTGTTCAGTCAAGATTTGACATCGGCCTTATTTTCTTTGTGGTAAATGAGGCATTCATTTCCTCTTGCTGATTGATACAAATATTAATCGAGTGCTGATGGCCCGTTCTTTGACAAATGCAAATTGTTCTTAACCAGTAGAGGAAGTGAGTCTTAAAAGCCTTTGGGGATGCATGTGAGGAGACGGTGCATTCTTTTTATTCTCTTTCATCCAATTTAGCAAGAGACAAGTCACTTAAATAAATGCTCCAACTCCATGGGCTCTCCATTATCTTCCTACTCACTTCACAACTGTTGACTCATACTTAATGCCATGCATACATAAATAAAATGACTTGCATCACATGCCCTTTCTGTTGGCTGCCTCCCTGTGGGATTTCATTTCATCAGGCATCCTTTTGTCCTGGACTCTTGAGTTTATTAATAATCTTATAAATCCACTAATGTAACATGTACTTGTTTATGAGAGCCTTTGATGTCAAAATGCCATTCAAGCAGTTAAATAAACAACTAAGCAGTTCTTACTCATTAATGTTGTCTCAGATGCATCTTGGTTCAGCTTGGTTCAATAATTTAGTACTGGTTATCTCTTATGTGAATCTTCTATTTTGATGAAAAACTCCTCTGAAATCAGTCATCTATTAAAATATTTTTGCTTTATTACCATTCAAACAAACTGAATAGAACATGAAGAACTGCATTGCTGGAATTACTTTTAGTAAGAATTGCATTTCTGGAATTATTTTCATAATAATTTTCATTATTTTTATCTCAGACTTGGCCAGACATTAGTGAAGAAGTTCGTAACTTTCTTTTGAGGACATCTTGCTTACATAGCTGACTGTTTGCAATGAAATTAACCCTAGAATTTGTGACTACAAAACAAAACTATGAATACGCAAGTTGTTTTCTTTTAAACGAAGTCATCCTATTTTTAATCTTTATTTTCAGTATACTGACTTCATTTAAGTATTTCACGAAACAGACTTTTGACTAGTGAAAGTCTTCAAGCTGAAGGAAGCTAACTACAACCTGTCACTCGCTTGGAGCTCTTGATTATAGTGTGCACACACTGACCACTCTTCAGAAACTTTCGCTCTATATGGGCACCATAAGTCTAAGGGCACATTTACATTACATGGTTCAAGTGACCCAATTCCAATTTCTTCCTCCCAAGGGACACAGATAGAATATGACCCACAAACGTGTAAGCAGGAAAAAACACAAGGATTCCTATACATGCATTTGTGTCTGCCATGTAAGCAGACAAATTGGAAAAAGCGATTGTGGCAGACAAATTGGAAAAAGCGATGGTGGCAAATAACGTCAACTCAGGTGAACACTTTTTAGGGTCAGTACGTCTACCTTGGGTTGTGTAAATGCAGATATCGGATATGGGTTACTTTTAAAAGAAGATGTAAACTGGTTGTCAACAAAAAGGGGGCTATAGTCAACAAATTGGTATTGGGCATCAAGCCCAGCAGTGTAAATGCGGCCTAAATTTTCAATCTCTTTAATATCTCCAGCCTCATTTCTCATTTATCTTTTCAGATATCTGGCAGCGTTTTGTTTTCAGAATCAAAAAACAAAACCAAGGAAGAAACTCAAATTTGAAGTGGCAAGAGACTGAGTAAACGATGTAGTATTGGTTTTTGGATAAACTACATTTAATTGAAACTTTCTAAAACTCACTTTGTACATACTACTTTACACGTTTTGAAATGAAAGAAAAAATATCACATGGCCTCGTACCTTTCTCTAGGCAGGCTGATCTTTGGCTGTGTAGGACAGCGCTTGCTGAGAGCAAAGAGTTTGCGCACAATCTTGATGGCTTTTCCCAGCACCACTTTAGTGCTCGCCTCCAGCAGTCCATAACGTCTCTGCAGGACCAGATCTGACGTCCAAAATTTTAAGACAGCAGAGGTGTTTAAAAAATTATCTGTTGGCAATTTCTTGAGAAAGGCCTTGAACTCATCTAAAAAACAGAAGGAGAGTGAGAAAAATATATTATGGTTATTATTTCTGTGAAACCTTGATTTATGAATGAATTATATTGAGCTGTTATGAGCGTCAAATCTAGTGAAATGAGAGAACATGAGATGGTTCATAATATGAATGCGTGAGTTATTGAGCGACTCGGTGTGGGTGTTATTGGGAAAAAAACAGCAATAATGTTAATCACATGACATGAGTACGTCACCTAACTATATAGCAGCAACATAAAGTGAGGTTTTATTAAAACTTTAGCAATCATTGTGCACTGCTGATTGATCACTACTTGAAATAAGGACAAGCCAATTTGTCTTCAGCACAGACAGTTTAGTTGAAAAACTCATACTTCTTAACAGAATTTCCCAACACCTTCCATTGCAAAATGTCGTACAAGCTAGAAACAGCGACACATTAGGGGAATTATCAAATACGAGTTATCTATAAATGCATTCGGGCCACTTAAAAAGACATTAGAATCTCTCAGAAACAGAGAGAAATGAAAACATTTGCACAACACTGAGGAGACGAGTGCCAATTTAAAGGCCTTGGAGAAAGAGCTCCATTGGTGTCACAGGGCATTACAATGTGCAATGATCCCGTGAGCGCTGAGCCCAGAGGCTCCCACACACAAGACTAAATCACAGAGATAACATTAGCATTGGCTCAGACTGTCAGTTAAGCTCAGTTTTTGCTCAGACTCCCACTTTCTTCTTCTCTTCCCCTGTCATTTTGTCTAAGCATGTGTCTCTGTTTGATTCTGACAGCAGAAGAAAAGCCTACAGTGGCCAGTCTCACAACATAATTGTATTACAATTATCAGGGAGGTCTGGAAGTGCATAATCATGTTGTTTGCTAATGTGATGTTGGCTATATAAAACTAATAATGATAAATGAGTGCATGTTGAACCTACATAATGCAAGCATTTCCACTGCACAAATTCATTTAAAAATGTACATAAACATATGGCATATGCTTTTTTTAGAGCTCACAATTTTGATATATATAGAATAGGAGTGTTGCAATATACCTGCATTGACAATAATCATGAGATTTAAAAAAAAAGAAATATCTTAATTGTATTAATTAGGGCTGTTGTGATATACCCATATTGGTGATAACCATGAGATTGCAAAATGAAAGTCACACAGCACATAACTCTCACTCTCACATGTCTTATTCATACTCGATTCCCGAGGACGTAAAATGTGTTCTTTTAATTATTTTATTTATTATAACATTTTTCTTATTTTTTCAAAATTCTATAGATATCACAATATATCGTTGTTTTGGCCATTATAATGGTGTAGTGAAAAATCTGATATCTTGATAGCCCTACTCTTAATAGAACAATAGGACTAATATTTATATCTCTTAATAGAACAATAGCAATTAATATTTAATCTCTTAATAAAACAATAGAGACTGGTATTTTGATCTCTTAATATAACAAAACAACTAATATTTTAATCTCTTCATAGAGCAATATGACTAATATTTTAATCTCTTAATAGAAGAATAGGAATAATATTTAAATCTCTTAATATAACAATAGAGACTGATATTTCAATTTCCTAATGGAACAGTAGAGACTGATATTTTAATCTCTCAATAGAGCAATAGGACTAATATTTATTCTCATAATAGAATAATATGACTAATATTTTAATCTCCTAATAAAACAATACAGATTTGTTTAATCACTTAATAGAACAATATGACTTAATAGAACAATGGTGACTAATATTGTAATTTCTTAATAGAACAGTAGGACTAATATTTTAATCTCTTAACAGAACAATAGAGACTGATATTTTAATCTCCCAATAGAACAATAGAGACTGGTATTTCAATCTCTTAATAGAACAATAGAGACTGGCATTTTTTTTTATCTCCTAATAGAACAATAGGACTGATATTTTATTCTCTTAATAGAACAATAGAGACTGGTATTTTAATCTCTTAATAGAACAATAGAGACTGGTATTTTAATATCTTAATAGAACAATAGGACTAATATTTTAATCTCTTAACAGAACAGTAGAGACTGGTATTTTAATCTCTTAATTGAACAATATGACTAACATTTTAATCTCCTAATAGTAGAATCAGACTAATATTTTAATCTCTTAATAGATCAATACTACTAATTGTTTAATCTCTTAATAGAACAAAATGACTAATATTTTAATCTTTTAATTGAGGTGTAGCAATATATCGGTATTGGTGACAACCGTGGTATTTAAAAAATGTAATATCACATTATTATGTTAATTTGGGGCGTTGTGGATTGATATGTGATATCAAAATTAAAAAGCACACAGTGCTAAACTCTCACATGTAACTTATGTTTCATTCATACTCGATGCCGGAGGGTGCCCTCATACAGAAAGTCCACAAGTGAGACTCATAGGAGTAATAAAACAAATGACTTTCCAGGAATTCTCTTATATGTACAAAGGCATCCAACTATGGTTGTAGCTGAAAACAGTGCAGATGGGAATGTTTGACTGATGAAACCTGAAGAGAATCAGCACACGAATGCAACAATATATGGTTTATCTGGGGTATAAAGTATATTTATAGTGCAATACTAATCGAAATAACTCTTATCACTGTATAGAATACTATTAAATAATAGAATTTCTGCCTCATTCTGTAATAAGAAGCCACATTTGAAGTAAAAAGATGTTATTTTATTAATGTGCAGGGCTTGTTTTGTTTGTTTTATGGAGGACTTGGAGGTCTAAACAGCCCAATAAGAGATTAATAACTACTCTTCCCTTAAAAAAAGATCAATTTTACTAGCATTATATATAAACAAATGACTTCAGGTATTCAGTTTGATCATTTTGTTTGGGCTGTAATGTCAGAAAATGAGATCAATAACATTTCATTTTACAGTAATTATATTCAGATGATTCTTACATCTGAATAGATGCTTTATCACTTCATGAATCAGATCTGCAGCACATTTGCTTTCATTACGTGACAACAAAAGCAACCATTTAATATGTACATGTATATTTCAAACATAAACCTAGAGGGGCTGAGATCAGGGTTGTGGTATGCTAATGTAACCCAATAAAACCATAGCAGTTCCTTCTGTACCCGATCATAACCTGCCGTCCCTTTCCCACATTTACCGGCATAAAATGTAGCCATATGCAGCAGTGCTTTTATGAGATTTTCTCACTCCCTCTCTCTCTTTCTCACTCTACCTTCATTCTTTTGCCTTCCACTGTTTACAGTCAAATCTCTCTCCTTCTCTTTGTCTTTTCCCCATCTTTTTATCTCCTACTTACCCACATTCTGCTGGAGATCTCATTATTCACAGCACATTTACAATTTGAACTTTTCTCCCCTTTTCTGCCTTATTCTGGCATTTATGACTTTATGTTCAAATTTATGGACTATTTAGCCCTTCCTAAAAATGTCAGATGAAATAATGAGGTTATTTTCCTCAAAACACATTCTCATTTTGTACATTAGTACTTCAAATTTCTATGAACAAGGAGAGATGGGAAATTACTGCTGGCTATGCATGTTCAAGAACATAATGGCATTTATGCTCATTATACAGTGCGGTCCAAAAGTCAGAGACTATGTTGAAAATATGGGATTCAAGTCAAATTTAAGCCTAAAAATGAACAATTTTAAAGTGATTTTTTTTAAACAAATAAATATTACGATGTTATGAAATGCTATGAAACATCATATTTCGGTTACTAATCAAATAGCTAAATTAGTAACATTGTGTGACCTTCTTTGTTCATATTAATATTTCTATTTAACTCAGCACAATGCTCAAACGTATTTGTACAGAAGTTAGTTCTATGTACATGTTGAGTTCGCTTTTACCATGAAACAACAAACACTGTAAAAGAGGAGAACGCTTTGACATTTACACTGTGCTATACAGTTATTTCTTATATTGCATCCTATGCTGCTTCTCCACACGGTATGGACTTTGAAAACTACAAAGACAGTTGGAGGAAAAGGAATCAATAATGTCTGCTGATGTAACTATAGACTCTCAACAAAACTATCATAGAGTATCATCACTGAGACTGGCTATCCAGTCAAGATGAGAAAGACTTCCTTTCACACTATACCAGATTCATTATAACAAACTAACAAACAAATTAATAAATGCACAAATGAATGACCAAAAGAGGAAACAGGGGTTAGTTGTCAAACAGGGAAGTCAGCATAAGGACCAAATTTCAGTAACGACAAGGTTTTCAGTCACAAGTCCAATTACTAATCACAATATTTGTTTGGCAACAACAACAGTTTGATATTTTTCCATGGCACAATTTATATGCTTTTTCATGCTGTTTTATGCATTGTTTTGTACATCATAATTGTTTTATGGCTTAAATTATGCTTATTCTGAGGTTTAATTGCATGTTTCATTTTGACATCTTGCCCCATTTGGCAAAAAGTGAAACCAACAAGCAGATCCCCAACAAAGTTTTTTTTTTTTTCTTAAACAGCCATATGATTACTTGAAAAGAAAACTCTTTTCCTCTAGTTAAAATACGCAAACCCCATGCAATTATTTGTGTTCTTTATTTCAGATATTCTGTTTCAAAGTGCCTCTTAGACTTCAGCTAAATGTGTTCATTTTGTGGATAAAGCTGCAGTGATCTGCCTTTTTTGTGCATTAGACAGCTGTCTAACCGAGCCAAGCGTCCCTGCAGGTACGGCCTGATTTAGTTTTGTAATTATAAGCAAACCATCAGTGCGATGCAAACTATTCACAAGTAGATGCACTGAAGAACTTTAACTTTTGATATCAGGCTGAAAGCAGATGCAGGCAATGTTGCTGAAATTACCTATTATAACACAGCCTTATATTTTTTTTCATCACATGCAAATGGGCTCACAAATTCATTATACCTTATAATGAACTGTTTTGCATCTAAATAGCAAGAAAAATAACAATCAGCCCCAAACTCGACAGAAGTTCCATTTAATGCAAAGTAAAATACAAGTTGTGTTTTTTTTCTACTAGTTTACAGTCTTTTGAAATATTCAGACTGTTTAAAATTAAATTAAATTGTTAATCAGGACAGAAAAGATAAAAAGATCAAGGATGTACCTTCAGCTTATTATTGTTGTGATTTTTATTTATTTATTTTTTTCACAGAGAAAGCAGGACACTTGTATAATATATTCAAATGAGTGCTTTTCTCTCTTCATGGGAGGAAGCGGTCATGTTATCTTTATCGGACACCCTGCAGAACACAGTGCCGCCTGGCCTCTATATGTCTTTTATATCTCCAAGTGGAATATGATTTTAAAGCTGGTGAAAATTTGATGGCTCCCAGAGGACAGGGCATAATTCACAGATTGATCAAAGCAAAGGTAGCGGCAGGGTGGCTGAATTACGGCTCGTCTGGAGATGCTGACTGGTGACGGGGTCCTGATTAGACATTTCTCGCAGTGTTAGAATGAAATGAAGGATATTCGCTCTGTTAATCAGTCAACCGGGCACATTTTTTCCCTGAACATTAATGCAGAATTGAGTTTTCCCTGTAATTGTGCAGGAAGACATTTGTGATATGAACAAGACACCGTTTCAAGTCTGTGGAAGGAACTGAGGTAGTGAAATAAACCTGGCAATGAGACAATGACAGATTTTCATGGACTCACCGACTTAACACATCTCCAATGACAACCACATACGTATGTGTTGTTACATTTCCAGGCATCGGCCCAATCCTTTGAATCTTCCTTCTTTATTACTGACAAACAAAGGTTTGTGTTTTGTAAATATACAATGCTAATCTCGTCAACAAAACTACTGCACAATTTTTCCTTTCAAACCAGTTAAACACAAACCACGCCTGGCTGAAATGCTAAATTACAGAAAAAATATTTGTTAAGAAACATAGTTTGTCAACAATGAAGAAGAACATAAAAATGAAGCATCAAACCTGTAAGACCTTCATTCATCTTCAGAACACAAATTAAGATATTTTTGATGAAATCTGAGAGCTTTCTGACCCTGCATAGACAGCAATGGAACTACCACGTTCAAGGCCCAGAAGGACATTGTTAAAATGGTCAAGGTAGTTTTTATTGCCTCCCTTAAAAGAAATTTGTTTTGGATAAGAGAACTGCTGCTCAACAGTAATAACCGTTCCATTCCTATAATCCTACATCATAAAAACAGTGCCATTTAAAAAATATATTACTTAAAATAACCACACAACACAGCCCTCAGTTATCTGATATACAAACTGATGCAGTTGTAGTCCATGTGACATCAGTGCTTCAACCGTAATTTTATGAATCTACAAGAATACTTTTTGTGCACAAAGAAAACAAAAATAACAACTTTATTCCAGTAGCTATATAAGATTAAGGTTGAAACAAAGGTTTGTGTTTTGTAAATATGTAATGCAATAATAATAATAATAATAGTAATAATAGTAATAATAGTAATAATAATAATAATAATAATAATAATAATAATAATAATAATAATAATAATTCAGGAGCTCAAGTTTTCACAATACTTTTTACTTGTGAATTTGTGTTTGGTTTAATCTTGTACTTTCTGTGTAACCAAAATGTTATACTATACTAAAATTACATGCAATTTTTGTCAGTCTAAAATTTACTAAAATATTAATTTTGCCTCAAAAGATGAAACTGTGACTCAAACTGTGAAAAAATAACACTGTATATGGATAAGGTTTGCCATTGTAGGTGTATTCAACATAAAACCCCCAAAGAATTTTTTTATTTATTTTTATTTTTTTTCACGCTACAAAGAAAAAGGAAAGGAATGCAGTGCAACATCTTTCTTTAAATGCTAAACAAACGCCAGGCCTGGAATGCCATCATAATGCATAGATGGTAACCTGTTGAAAGAGTCTGTATCTTTTAGAATAAGAATGCACCGTCGCAGGAGCTTGTCTCTGATAAAATACTGTTTCCTCCATTCCTGTTGTCATCAGAGCTCCAAAGCAGTCACTGAAATATACTCCTTGCTCCCTTTCGCTGTTGCTGGAATCCTAAGCCATAAATACAGGGCCTTTAGCCTCTTTGTCTTGGTGCTGTGCACTGCGATCGCTGCTTATGGTACTCCGGTGGGTGCTTTCAGCAAGGCCAAGCTGTGTTGTTGAGGTCTCAGCCTCCAAAAACTCATAAAGGAGATCAATCCTAACTAAGACAGTAATTTTTCCCTATCAAAGTCTGGAGAGGAGCATAAAATACTTGAAATGTTCGCTCGTAAGTTGTAAAATATTGGCAGCGGGCATTGTGGCGCGACATATCGTAAATTTATAATTATGTCTGTAGTTGCAAAGTACACTCACAAGAGAGGAAAAAAGAAAAAGACTGAAAGAAGAAAAACATGTTTACTGTGGGTTCTATGGTAGAGTACACCATTCCACTAAACACATAAGTATGTTTTTTTTTTTTATAGTCGGTTTTTAAAGATTTATATGCCATGCTATCAAAAGTGACACAGATTTCTAAAAGCATACATAACAATATTGCAGCCTGGGTATTCTTGGTTTAAGTAAGATGATGTTCATTTTAATCACCCCATGCTTCTAAGTTAGCAGAAATTATAGTGCTGCTTGTTTTTCTTAATAGGCCATTACCATGTAGCATATCAGGCCACCATGTCATTATGAGTTTGAGGTGCACTGAGGCCTGGTCTGAACTTAAATGGGCCAGCAGGATGAATGAAACCCTTAAAACCTAAAACAGGCATCAGTGGGTGGCTGCAGCATATGCATCAAAACCGAATGGACTGTGCTGTCATACAAGCCACTGCCTGCATCATTAAAGCGAGAGAAATTACAATATGTGACTTCTTCGAGATGATATAAACGCTTGTGAGTTTAGAAAGTAAAGTTAAGTGTCATTTTTTTTTTTTTTTTTCTAGGAGGATAAGTTTGTTGGTGCTATAGTTTGCATGATTCTGTTTAGTTGTAAATTATTGAGGCACAGCGGGGATCTGGCTTTACTTGGCATCCTCTATGAATTTGGTAATAAGAAATAACATTATTTGAGGCTTTCCTACAGCACGGCAGGAAGACAAGTAAATAGTCTCATTCCATTTTCTCAGTTCTTACTCAAACTGTACTGTGTTTTCTGCATTCATAAATTCCAATCATTCAACCCAAATTATTGTAAGAAAAAAAAAGAAATCTTTAATAATAAGTTTAAAGAGTGTAAATATAAGTTGCTTTAAAAACTACAAGCCAACAATAGCTAACCCCTACTGTACAGTATGCTTTTTTAGATTTGCTTAAACAAAAATACAAACAGCATACAAATAGGATACAACATTGGGCCTCAAACACATAAAACATTTTATTTTATTTTATTTAAACAAATTGTCAGTAAGAGGTGGTGCTTAGTTAAATAAAGTTGTATGAACTTATAATAAAGTATATGTAATTGTAAATTATACAGTTTTCTGTCATTTCATAGATTTGGTCTAGTTTATTTTGATGTTTATTGAAGTTTTATTGATAGTAAATTACAAAATCACACAAATTCTTGTCCCAAAGATGGTCAAAATTTTATTTAGTTGAATGTTAAAAACCCTATTACTGACATTTTATTGAAAAATGAATGAATGAATTAATAAATATTAATTCTAGCCCAATTTTGTTCATTATTTCTACTATATTCCTATTTGTATTTTTGTTGAAGAAGAGCTTACTGTCGATTATTGGTGCTCAAAAATGAAAAGCTAAAAAAGAATGAGACAGGTTCTGAAGAAAACAAAGTCTCCTCTCGTCTGCTGTATGTGAGTAAAGCAGGTCTCACTCAGTATTCCATCACTCACAGAGAGTTATAAACTCTCTCTCTGCTCTCAACATGCCTCTGAATTCCATTATGATATATTATTCTCAGCTTCCACGCAAGGTCAGTAGGATTAAAAAAAAAAAACAAAAGCATTAGGTGGTCTGCAACTTATTTGAAGTAACTGTTTGAAGTTTTACTCACGCAGAGAGATGAATTAAAGTGGGAAGAGCAGCTATTTTCAAATAACTTACCTGAGGAGAGTGATTCAAAGTCACTACCATATATTAAAAGAGATAACGTTGCACAGATATACAATTTAACTTTATTAGATATCACCAAATGTCTGGTGTATGTTATTTTCTCTACTCTAAGGATGCTTTGAGATTAAGCTTTTAGCTGCCTATAGGTTTTTTCGTTACCTGGTGCTTTTTGAGGCTAAGAGCTGAATTCAGGTCTACATTGTATAGGAACTCACATCTCCTGCCCATATTAGGGTTCTGACAGCAGGGGTGACATCAAATGTTTGAGAGGAAGCCGTTTAATGACCCCGATGCTTTCCAGGAACAGCACTCTGATGGATCTACTCAGTCAGCTGGCATCTTTATACTGTTTGTCTAGAGTTTTTCTGACAAATAATTGCAGAGAAGCGGAGTTCTATCACACAGTATTTAGGACTGAAAAACAAAACTGTGTGCATGGTTCTTATGAGCTAAATATGCATATTATGTATTTACATATTGTTAGCATGTGTAGTTTTTCATACATGAGCCACAGTTTTGATTGTAGAGACACACTGGAAATAATGCAAACAAGTCCAGATGGCTTATCAAATGAACAGGTGTGTGGTTAAATGTTGCTTCCTTTACATGCGCAAAACAATGAACTGAAGCACGTAAACAACAGAATCCAATCAGACTCATTAAATGGTGTTTATATCTCTGAGAAATCTTCTCAGAAAAGAAGAAAAGGAAAATATTTTATGGCATGCGTATTGTTTCAGGGCCCCTGAGGTTATGATGTGCTTGCAAGTCTTTGAGTCGAGCATTTGATGTCAAAGACATTACTTATTTGCTCTGCTTTGTTGCACTGCTATTGCAGCCGAATGAACACTGTCAAACTGTTTCTTCTACTTACTGAAACAATTAAGATCAAAAGAGAAAAGAAGACAAAAGAAAAGAAAAAAATGTGGCATGATGACCCCCAGGTGAACAACATGAAATAAACTAATCTATCGTAGGAGGAGGTATGATTGCCACCCAATAATCCATACTAAGCATACTTTATTATTATTATTATTTTAAATTGATATAATTAATTAAGTATAACGTTTTATTTATTTATAATATGAACTGATATTAACTACAGTAAAAATATAATGATAATGATTGGACTTTTTTGAACACAAATATACAAATAAGATAGATAGATAGATAGATAGATAGATAGATAGATAGATAGATAGATAGATAGATAGATAGATAATATAAAATAAAAAACAATCATAATAAAAAAATCATAATTATAATATTATATTAATTATAAATTAACTTTAATTCTGATCATCATACTTTGACATAGTTAACACCAGTAATATTATAAAATATTATATAACTCTTATAATTATTAATAATTATATGTAATTTAATGTATATAATTATATTTGCATACTACTACTACTACTAATAATAATAATATTAGCACAGTAAATAGCACAATGTTGAAATTGTATTTATTTACAATATTATTGATATTACCAACAGAAAAAAAAAATATGATATTGTAATTTTTGTTTGTAGGACAGAATTCACCTAAAAATATATAGACAGACAGACAGACAGACAGAGAGATAGATAGATAGATAGATAGATAGATAGATAGATAGATAGATAGATAGATAGATAGATAGACAGACAGATAGACAGATAGATAGATAGATAGATAGATAGATAGATAGATAGATAGATAGATAGATAGATAGATAGATAGATAGATAGATAGATAGATAGATAGATAGATAGATAGAATTTGAACTAGATTTTTGATATTTATAAAACCATTTCTGGAGAAAACATACTTTTAGGTGAATGAACTATTGACTTCAAAACTTATATCTACTGAGAAGCAGCCATTATATGACAACCTTGTGACAACTAGCCCAGTCTCCACTATATTTAACTCCTGCCATTGCTGTGTCACACTGAATCGCATCTCTCTCATTTATATCAGTCAGTGATGGCAGTGAATGGACTGCTCAGAGTCCCAGAGAAAGTAAGTATGTCTGCTTAAACTCATCATCATAATCATCATCACAGTGAGGATATGACTTCCAATTAGTCTGTCTTGCTTTTCTTCTTTTGTGAGATCTGAGGAAGCAAATGACCTTGATTTCCCAGCTCCACTATAGAGCAACTGCTACACGTGTGAATGCTAATATTAGTGGTTTTTATTGATCCAAGCAGATATATAATTCAACAGAGCTGTAAAGAGCAGGGGAATACCACAGGTGCTCTCTTCCATTCTTATGTACCAGCAATTACATGAAATATTTCAAAGCCAGTAAAGAGCTTGTGGCAAACCATAAATCTTAGCAAACACAGAGGGGGAGTGTGAGGATACGTTTCAGGCTTTCTTCGTGAAGAATGCATTTGTAGCCTTTAGCAACTTAAATGGTGTTTGTTGGACTGTCTTTCTCTTTCTTTCTTGCTTGCTTTTTTTAGACTTTGTGAAGTAAATCTACTCTTTTCTTTTTTCTTTTTTCTTGCGTTAATCGCAGACAGTAAAGCAGCACAGACAGTGTTGTTTAGTGGGAACAATTTCACCCTGTTTTGCTTCTTTTGCCACATTCTGCATGTTTTAGGTCATGTGTGGAACTTAGTTTAGTTACATTAAAGACAATCTGACGTGCAGTAAGCAGTTAAACTCTGCCCTAATCTCGCTGTTCCACGTCTCATTGCGCCAAGGTGACACCAAACTGTCATACTGCGATGTTCACATATCCTACTTTTATTTTTCAGGGTTGACATTTATATTTTGCAACCTCCTCTAAAAAGGCAGAAAAACATCCTTTGTGTGGGAGATTGAGTATTTGCTTGTCAATGAAAACCTGTCCACAGACTGGATGCTTTGCACAAAGACTACGATCACAAGATAAGTATGCTGGAAATAGCAGGCAGCCACTATTTATTTTCCGCCTGACCAGATTTATTGTATTTACTGGGTTCAGAGTGACTCATGATCACCCTATATCCACTGGTTTTGGTTGCCGTCACATTTGTTGGATATTGGAAAGGCCAATATCTGACCCATACAATTACAGTTTTATTGGGTTCACAGATATCGCCTAGAGCAACACAAGCTCTGCTGAAGGATGCATATAGTGATCCACAACAGCCACAACCTGATTGAACAACATTAGAGGCTCTTTCTCACTGATAATACACAGCAGGGTCGGAAATAAATCGAGGTCTTGGGGCAAAAACTTCCTGAAATCCAAAATGTGGAGGTTGTTTTTTTTATATCATCTATATATTCTATTCTCAGCCAACTATTTTTTGCTATATTGTCTTTTGTAATATTGTATTTTGTAATACATTAAAAGTAAAACACTATTAACTTAAAATTATCATTTTAAATGCAATGAGTGAATTTAGGCATCAACATATTATCTACCTGATCTCATGATGAAAACGTACCTGTGGGAACTTTTTCGCAAGACGCTAAATACGTAGGTACATATCACTGCAGTTTCAAAAAGAAATGAACGCTACAGGTGGAAAGCATCAAGCACTTGTATTTGTTTTCGTACACAGTTATGATTACAGCTCCATACGTTTTGCTTTCCAGATGCAACAAGCTTGCTCACTAGCTCAGCCGGCACGGAATTGGACTTAGGATGTGGAATCATTGGGTATGAATCCAGTCAAAACCTTGACTCACAATGAAAGAGCTGAAAGATGAGAGATCGAAAAACAAGCTAAAGCGGCATGCTGGCGATTGCGTTTTTACATCACATTCGCTTTTGTTCATACTATCATGTAGGTTTAGGTGTAGTGCAGATGGTATGTTATTTTAAAACGTCACGGAGTATTACACAGACATTTCAAGTCAGAACTGTGGTGACACCTACAAATCCAACATCACATAAAATGTACCATATGTGCGTTCATCTGTTCCGGGGAAAAAAAAAAACATACACTCTTTTAGCGCCACCCAGTGGACATTTCACATCGAATATGTGACGAAACATACATGGCGGTACGTATTTCACATCTTGCGAAAAAGTTCCCATAGGTACGTTTTCATCATGAGATCAGGTTGAATATTATAATGTACAGTAAGATAATATATTATTTTTTCCCCCTATTAAACAATGTCATATGCAAATAGGGGAAATGAACATTCGTCAATTAAATATGCAATATTCTCTGAAAATCTATCCAATAATGACCAATAATGATAAATAAAAATATCTCTAATATATGGTAATATTTGTCATGAAATATGGTACTATGCATCCTTCTACACTGCTAATTTTAAATGGCTATCAGAAGAAAGAAACTGCTAACCAGCTCGACTTTAACATTTTCACACTTCACCATAATGGAAAAGTTAATTTTCTGTCAGTGCTACATACATTAACATTACATGGACTGATGCCAGAGAAATGACTTGAAAGGACTGTAAAGATCTGCAAACCTTGATTGTAAAGCTTCCCATCCAAATCAAGAAAGACAGAACAAAGAAGTGGGGACATGAAACAAAAGTTGAAAAAAGTTCAACTTAAAAAAAAAAAAAAAAAAAAAACCTTTAAAACTTTAGACCTAGAATGTTTTCCATTCCTGACTGTACACTTTTTATACGTCAGTAAAGAATATGCATTCGTTTAGCATTTATGCATTCAAAATTTTTCATTGTTGCAGTTTGCTAGGATATTGATATAGGAACTGTTCCCAATATAAAATTTGCAGTTTGTATTGAGTATAGGATATCTGATATCTGTAGCAAGTGTAATGTCCTTGGTACATACTGAAATCTTGCAGCAAACCTAAAACTTGTTCTTTTTATTTGTTATGTGTGGGTGCTATTTTTCAGATATTTTAATATAGACAATTAAGTTAGAATGAAATTAGTGGAGCTTTATGGACAAAAAATATGATCTGCTACTTTATCAAAATAATTGTCTCTCTGTATTAAGATATTGGATGATATAGCGCTTATGGATCCTAAAAGAGCAGATGTTTAGAGCAGAATATTGGATTTTTCAAAGATAAGACTCATTTCTGTCCTCCATTTATTTCAGGATAATTCAATCTACGACAGCAGTGCTCCTGGTCAGAATCTTTGCATCAGTTCCATGGACTGCTGTCTAAACTGTGTGGTGAATAGTGCCACAGAATAGTAATGTCTTTTTATAGCTCTGTGTGTGTGGTCCCTCCAAATGACATTATTTAGAGGTGCTCAGTGGGTGATCTCAGCAAGAAATGTGACCTGAATTGAAGCCCATCTCACCTTACTCGAATTACCCCATGTGGATTTGATCCTTTTCCCTTTACACGAGCACATAGATCAGGCCACGTACAAGATGAACTGCCATTGTCTCTCACATTTGTCAGGAGAAGGAGAGCTGGGAAGTGTTCGGACTAACTACAGGCCTAAGTGGCAAGCAGTCAGAAAGTGACACTTCTAATACCGTCGCTGATGACAATGACAGTATTTTTTCTCCGAGCCGAAAACTCATTTTGCACACGCTGCACCGCACAAATCTATCCTCATTTTGCCTGGGCCACCTGCCAGATTTAATGACAGCTGCTTATCAAGGCAGAAAATATATGCAGTTGTGCAGAACAAGGTTTCTCAGCAGTCAGTGGGAGTGTCACTATGTGATAAAGCTTCTTCATAATAGTCTGTACCTCAATGTCTGTCTAAATGCGAGTAGGTTTGTTTACTATAATATTTAAAGTGTAAAGTGCAGCTGCTAACACATTTTTCTCATTACTGTAATGGATTTTCATAAACACACAAGGGTCTGAAATCTTAACTATTGCTGCTTTTCTATGTTGAAATGGATTGTTTCTCTTATTGCTACACATTCTTTCTCACCTTGTTTTAATACTAATACTGTTTATAAATGGCAAAACTAAGTAATATTTTAGCTGTATTTACATGTTATTATGATGCTAACATTACAGACTCACTAAAGTCAGCATGAAATAACAAAAGTACACATTTTCTAAATGCAAATTATTGATCTTATTTTTAATGATTCATCTGTGCGTTTATCTTTCTGACCTCAAAATCAAAATGAAAGCTCAATCTTCTTATAGATGTACTCCACAATACAGAATAAAAGATCTGACACTACATCCATTTCATCACAACTTTAAATGTATATTAAAATAATAAAATAAAATGTAAAATACAAATATCTTTGTACATCATGTACAGAGCAGGGTTATTAAAAATGACAAAACCACAACAAAATTACTAAAATGAAAACAGAAAATATAAAATAAAAACTGATTTACAATATTAATAAAAATGAGTAGCATTTCAATGATACTAAAATAACATTGGCACAGTGTTATATATTTGACCTTTAATTTTCAGTTTACTTAAATTTGAATATACATTTAGATGTGTGAGAAATTATGAAACAATTAGCTGAATGACACTTTGGCTTTTGGCTAGTAGGTTTAACCCCATCAGCTATTTAACAATGCATAATAATACAACTAACTAACTAATAAATGTGTATGAAAGAAAACTGAACTCATCACGCTATTTTTGCAAAAAGAAAGGAGTCTTAAGGAAATGAGGAAAAGTGAAGCCCTTATTTATTTCTTTAAGATTACACTTACATTTTAATATATTTAAATGTGGGGGAAATAATGAAAAAATAATTAGCTGAATGACATTTTGGTTAGCTTTTGGCTTGGTTTAAGCCTACTAGCTATATAAAATAATAATAAAAATAAGTTAAGAAATAAATAAATACCTGTTTCAGTAGGAAATATATATGAAATAAAAAAACCTGCACTCATCCAGCTATTTCAGGAAAAAAAAAAACTGTTAAGGAAAAGAGAGGAAAAATTAAGCCCTCTTTGGTTATTCAATAGCACCAGTTTATACAGTACATGGAAGAAAAAAAATAGTTCTTTGTGCAACTTCAAAAGGTTCTCCTATGGCATTAGGCTGTCAAACCCTGAGTGTGTGTATGAGTGTGCTTCCTTCCGCTGTGTAAGTAAGTGTGAGTGGGTGTCGAGATGTTGTCAATGTGTTATGGAGCTGTCCTACATGACTAGGAACTGACTGCATACCCACAGAGGCCTATGGAAACATCTACAGCGTCCAACGTTGTACCTTGCTGAAGATGATGTCCCTAAGCCGGGACCTATCTGTCAGTCTAGGCCCAATGTGAACCACAGTGAGACAGAAGGTCAGTAGAGTTCCTGACAGGAGCTTCAAACAATGCCTTTCTCTAGAAACCATCTGCCTGACTGTGCTCTGCACTGTCCATCCTCTTCCCTTACTCAACAACAACTTCCTGACAGCAACTTCCTGAAGTTTCCAGAAACCCTTTGCAAAAGTTTCTGGAATTTTCTGAGATGCACATGAGTAACTGTTCCCTAAAGCCAAGTGGCTGTTCTATAAGGGAGGACAAGGGAAAGTGTGTGTGTGTGTGTGTGTGTGTGTGTGTGTGTGTGTGTGTGCGTGTGTGCGCGTGTGTGTGTGTGTGTGACAAATGGTGATGTGTTAGTTAAATCGTTCAGCCCTGAGCAGTGCAAAGAATCCATGGAGAATGTATGAATGTAATCACAGGCATTCAAGAATTCTGAGCGCTAGAAATATCACAAAACAAGTGTGTTATATATAAGCCCATAACTGCCACAGATTAAAAAAAAAAAAAAAAAAAAAAAGGAAATTGCAACTTTTTATCTCACAATTCATATTTTTCTTTCTCGCAATTCAGTTTCAGTTCTTTCTCTTGAGTTCATACCTCACAATTCTGGCTTTCTTTTTAGAAATTCTGAGTTTATATCTCTATACCTTGCAATTCTTATTTTTTTTGTTTTCCACCACAGAATAAAAATAAAAAAGGAAAATGTGACTTTTATCTCACAATTCAGACTTTTTTCTTGCAATTGCAAATTTATATCTCACAATTTAGGCTTTTCAACTCGCAATTCTGACCTTTTTTCTCAGAACTGTGCATTTGTATCTTGCAGTTCTGCTTTTATATCTTGCAATTCTGAGTTTATATCTTGCAATTCTGTATCTCACAGTTTCTATAATATAAACTCAGAATTGAGAGAAAAGAGTCTGAATTGTGAGACAAAAAGCCACAGTTACCCGTTTTATTTATTTATTTATTTTTTTCCTGTGGCAGAAACAAGCAATCAAAAGTTATCAAATATTCATGATAAAAGATTATTATTATTATTATTATTATTATTAGTTTTAACCATAATGAAGAGGAGAAATCAAAACCTTTGTCTGCAAAAACTAGTGTCAGAAAGCTTTTCAGCTCAGAAAAATTATATGTGCATACTAGTATTTCATAAATAATAAATAATTTAATTAATAAATCATTATTTTCGAAAATGGTTAGAAGTAGCTATATTTGCATGGATTTTTGCAAGTCCAATTAAGCTGATTTTATTTATTTATTTTTAATTTATATGCAGTATTTTTTAGGTAAAAATCTGAAACATTGAAATGGCATTTTGATGATAAAAATAATTAACCTGCTATTCTGCTTAAAAAATGGCTTGACATCTTAAACATCCCATTAGAATCTGAACTGTTAAACATACTTAGTTAATGGCAACAGCACAACATAAGAGAAGGGCATGCTATGCATAATTAATTTTCTAAATCCGCCGCAATTATTCCCCCAAGCAACATGCAAATTTTAAATAAGAAACTGGCATTTTCACCGTTTGCGAATATGCGATAGGTCGACCTACGTTGAGTTGTTTATTGGCTTCTTTTGGGAAAGTGAAGCACTTGTGGGATTTGGTGGGGAGAAGTATCATGTTTATGACAGTAGTACAGTTTTGTATAATCCCTTCTTAGACTAACCAGCGCTGTTGCTGGGCGAATCCATTCGTTCTGCTAGCTGATTTAACCCAAAGTGAATGGACTCCTAAAATCTTGCACATGCCGGAGAACTCAGCATACGCCGGTCTTTAATCCTAAAAACAGAATCCACCACATGTGCCATGCTAATCTACCTTTGATTTACTCAGTTTATGAGGTAATGAGAAACATGGTGAAGCCATTTGCAACCTGTATTAAGTTAATTAAATGCCAAATGGGAGATGTGTTTATTAAGTGTGCTACATTTGACACGTAATACATACAGTAATTAATCGAACAGTTTGAAGCAAATTTTAATTTTCTCTTAAGCAAGGCCTTGTAGGAAATGTAGGAAGCCTGTTAAAATGTCGAGTCTTTGTGAGACCGAAGGATATATCAGAATATGTGTGCAGAGTGTAATCCTCTTTATACAACCCTTAGTGCCTGGTAAGTGGGTGCCATTTATTGAACCAAAAAATCAATTCCCTGAAAAAAGACCTTCATTTGTTGTTTATTGCTATCTGTCACATTCAAACTGCAAAAGCGCCTTATCTGAGTACAGGCACTGGGAGCTTTAGCAACTAATTGAGCCATAAATGGACAAAACCCCAGTGAAAATTTCCATTGGCAGACACTCTGATGAGGATAAAAATATTGCCAGGTTGATTGTTGGTGGTACCATGTATCAAATAACACCATGGAACTTCGAGCCAGTTTCTAATTAACATAATGGAAGAGTTCAGCTAATCAAGCTGTGAATTGAAGGATGAGGAACACAGGAGTTTTATATTGCCAGACCTCTTGACTTTTAAATACTGAATTTACAATCAATCATGGACGGTTTAACCTTTTGCTCCAACTAAAATGCTTATGTGAGCACTTACTACTACTAAAATAATATAAGAATTTTTATTATATACAAATATGTGACACAACCCAGTCATATGGGTCAATTTTTTTTTTTAAATTGAGATTTATACATCATCTGAGAGCGGAATAAATAAGCTTTCCATTGATGTATGTTTTGTTAGGATAGGATTGGCCTAGATACAACTATTATTTACTAGAAAATCACCTTTAAAATTGTCTAAATGAAGTTCTTAATGCTCATTACTAATCAAAAATTAAGTTTTGATATAATTACGGTAGGAAATTTACAAAATATCTTCATGGAACAAGATCTTTACTTAATATCCTTATGATGTCTGGCATAAAAAAAAAAAATAGATAATTTTGGTCCATACAATGTATTTTTGGCTATTGCTACAAATATACCCGTGCTACTTAAGGCTGGTTTTGTGGTCCAGGGTCACATATATATACAAATTAATACTGAAAATTAATTTAAATAATAAAGAAAAAATGTACAGAAATGCTTGATTCTTTTTTAATATATAAAAAAAAAAAATCTAAATCAAACAACGATCCAACCAGCTCCCAATGAACTAAATCAAATCCGGCCCAAAATGTTTTTTTTTTTTTTTTTTTTTTTAACAAATTTCACTCATAACATAGAAGAATTTTTCATGCTGACTTGAAACTGATCACGTCAATTTGAGTGGATTTGACTCCCAAAGGACAAGTGAAATACAATCACAAGCTCCCATTCACTTTATTGCCTCTTGTCTGATTTGCTACAAACTGCTCATTCATAATTCTGTCTCCATCCTGCAAACATTTCATACTTCTCACATAGGTCCCCAATCAATATTATTTTCCTTTATTCGGTACCTTTACACAACTGTCATCAATCCCTTCTTGCCACTGTATCAAGTGACTTTTTGTTAACAAAATGTGAATTATTTTACAAAAATGCGAAAAAAAAACTAAAAAAAATGGTAATTGCACCTCATAAAAGGTGCATATAAGTGTATAGTGTTAGCTTAGCATAGAAAGCAAAATGTACAGTACACATGAAATTTCTTCAGAACTTACTTGAAAATACCATTAATGCATAGAAATATAGAAAAATATGATATTTGTAGCTTGATGCTAAAGGCTGCACCAACATAAGAGTTCCCCATTTAAAGTACTTTAGTCTTATTAAAACACCTGTGAAGACAACAGTCAGCTATGATTTCTGTTCATCTTTATGAATAGAAATGCTTTGCTGTCCATATATGTGAATGGAAGGGTGGATATCCTAGTATGGAATCATACAATGCATATCACTCTTCTTCACTGGTAGGAACAGCTTAAGCATGGCCTCTAGCTGTGTGTAAGGCTATTTGTTTGTCCAAGACATAGGCTAATCAATATTTGTCAGTCGGATGCTGTTCAACGTGCCAAAAAAACAGAATGAAAATAACAGCAAACCTCATTAACTTCAGTGAATGAAAGGTAATAATCAGCAATATGCATTCACTCATGTCTTTACTGGTAACATTTTATTATAGGTACCAATTCTCACTATTATCTAGTTGCTTATTAGCTTGCCTATTATTAACACATTGGC
This sequence comes from Spinibarbus caldwelli, assembly GCA_039654775.1. Lineage (NCBI taxonomy): Eukaryota > Metazoa > Chordata > Actinopteri > Cypriniformes > Cyprinidae > Spinibarbus > Spinibarbus caldwelli. Next base: position 23,490,323 of record CM077235.1, read on the forward strand.
TGTTTATTAGTACTTATAAAGCAAATATTCTGCACGACCATATTCTATAGCCCGAATCATAATACCTAAACTTAACAATTACCTTACTAAGTATTAATAAGTAGCAAATTTGGAGTTTATTGAGGCAAAAGTCATAGTAAATGGTTTGTTAATAGCAAGAATTGAACCTTAAAATAAAGTGTGAATGTTTCAGCATGATATACTATGACAGCGAGTTGTAGAAATATGTATGTGAAAATTTTGAGGTGAAGCCATTGTTTAGTGTTGATGTAAATGAATCACATAATGCTAAACTGTGAGTAATGTAAACAACTGGGAGACGACAGACGGGTGTCATTAACTGTAGCGCATTAATAGAAAGTCATATGTTCAATATAAAGTATTCTTCAAATTGTATTTCCAATAGTTTTTTTGTGCCGTTTATTTATGACGAAGCCAAGTGCACTTACTGGACCATCTCATGTTAGCATTCATTGCTGAGAAAGACTGTAACCTTGAAGCCTCAGAAGGACTGGAGTAGGAAAGATGCATCCTCACTAGGATGTGTCCTTCCGTTTGAGAAGCACCCAATGATTAGCTCTATTGAACTGAAAAGGCAATGAATAGGAGCTGATTCCCTTTGATGGAGTCAATTCTATCCTTTGGAATCGATTCTCGATTCCTAACGCATCGAAATGGATTCTTTTTGGAAACAATTCCCAGCCGTAACAGTGCGTATGTGCATCATAAATGAGCGGTTTCACTCTAAATGCACATCTGGTCAGCATAATTTAATGAAATATGCACCAGAATTATGACTAATTCTCTAAAGTGTGACATAAACAGAAATATGCATCTAAATGTGGATTAAAGGCCTTACTGGAACACTTGACATGACATATTTACCAGAGTGAACAGGTTTGTACCGTCCAGCTTTGACTTGGCACGTTTTGATGTATACACCAGACTCAAATTGATATATTAGTGTCACTGAATATTTATCATAAAACAGTGGTCAGATGTTGAAGTTGAAGTCTTACCTTGATATATAGTATTTTATTTATGACAGTAGAGTTTGCAATATATGTACAAATAGACCTCGGGCTGTGCGTGGGGATCATTCTGCACCAACAAGGGTGGTGCTACAATCATTTTGTGCCTTAGAAAGCCATCCAATAGGAGATATTGGCTAAGGAAAGGTCAACGTGTGGTGCTTTCAAACAAAGTTGAACTAAGTGCACTGAGGCGCAGATTGTGAGGGAAGATGATTTCACATCCCTGAAGTATCTCTGTTTGTATTGGTGTGTGGGTGTGATTGTGTTTATCTGTCCTTTTTGAGATACACAGAGTAGGAGGCTATGAGACCATAGAAGGTTATTGTTTTGTTTTGATATTGTCAAATATATAAATATATCGATATTATCATACTTGAAAATGCATTATATAAATATAAAAAGTGACATTTGCTTTTAAGAAATAAGAAAAAATAAAGATCAATGACTGAAGGCTTTCTATGGAAGCTTATTTCTGCCACCAAATAAAAAACACAAAAGTTAATTACACTTAAATGTTTTTTTTTTCCCCTCACAATTCTGAGTTTATTTCTCACAGTTTGGAGTTATTTTCTCACAATTATAAGAAAAAAGAATTACTCAACTAGTTTATATCTGAGAAGAAAAGTATGAATTTAGGATGTAAACTCGCAATTGCGAGAAGATTTATTATTACTGTTATAAAAATAAAGAAGAATAATAAAGAAGAATTATTATTATTTAGCATTATTATTATTTTATTTATTTATTTATTTTTGTTGAAAATAAAAACAACAACAACAACAACAACAACAGTAAGAATTCAGAGAAAAAAATAAAATTTTATAACTTGCAATTTCAAGATATAAAGTCACAATTCTTAGAAAAAAGTCTGAATTGTGAGAAAAAAGTCACAATTACCTTTTTTAATAATTTTGTTCCATGGTGGAAATAAGCTCCCGTAGCTTTTAGCCAAAAATCTGTGATTTTATTTATTTATTTTTTACTTCGCCTATGAATTTAATAAACATTTTAATAAGAACATTTATTATGCAGACCTTTAAAAAAAAAAAGAAAAAAAATCACAAAAACATAATTTTAACGACATTTTATTAAAGTAATTGCAAAAACAAAGTTCTGAGAAAATAAAAGTTCTAGCGTAACGTGTTTGTAGATACCACATGGTTCGATATTTTCTTATCCAGTGTAATGAAATTCATACATTTTAAGTGTGATTTGAGTGTCTAAATACTTTTTAGAACCACTCTATATACAGTACAAACTTGATATCATGGTGCCAGATATTTTAAATATTGTTTATCAGAATACTGCATGACAAATCAGTTTTCCATTCTAAATCTGAACGAATGTTTTCTCTCTGCCGTCTGGCCTCCTGACAAAAGGGGCAGGTTTCTGTGAGGCTGAACAAATAAAACCCTTATGCTGTAGCTATATACTATGGTCAAAGATCCCTTTTCCCAAGCCCAGCACTTCACCTGCTGAAAGGAGATATGCATTCTTATGAGTGCAGCGCCACAGTTAAAGGGATTTGAGCTGCTTTCATTAATGCTCCATCATCGAGCAGGAGAAGCTTTTAGAGCCAGCTAGGATTTATCTCGCTGATTGAATCATTCTTTGAATGTGGAAATGCTCAGCTAGGAGAAAAACCTGAGGTGCCATCTTTCCATGCTTCTTTCTCTTAGCTCTCTTTACCTTGGTTTTGCGCTCCCTTTCTCTCTCACACATACCACACCACCAGTTTTCAAACTGAAGATTTTATCAGTCTGGTTTTCTCGCAACCAGAGCAATAAAACATACAAACCCTCCCTCTCGTCGGTTTAGGTTTCTACTCCAAGGTGCAAATGTCTCATAGTCAGTGAACTTTAAAGAACTCAGAATTAAACCCCAAACGTGGGGCACATTTATCAAACCAGCCTACATTTGTTATTGACTTGTAGGCCCTTGCAGGTCTTTTCAAGGTTTTCAGAAACAAATTGACCAATCACACAAACCAGAAAACACATTTTTTAAGCTAACATTATAAAAAAATATTTTTGAAAGATGTCTCTTATGATCCTTCACAAATCATTCTAATATGCTGATTTGGTGCTCAAGAAACATTTCTTATTTTTATGTTGATAACAGCTGCACTGTTTAATTTAGTGACACATTTTTTTTTTCCCCAAAAGTGTTTTTATTTCAAATCTATTTTTTTAAATATTTTTTTTTTTCAGTAAAGACATTTAACTTTACTGTCGCTTTTGATGAATTTAGTCATTTAATGTGACCTTGCTGACTTAATTTTTCTTAATTATAATATATATATATATATATATATATATATGACTATTTGAGTGATTGAATAAATGGCTTTAGTGGGGAATGCATGGTTGAAAATGGCTTTTAGTGTCTAAAATACTTATTTTCTTTAATGGAACCCACTGACCGCTTTTCTGATTGATACTTGGAGAAATGAATATTGTTAATGAATAACACTAATTTTTAATATATTTACTCTGTAGGGGTTGTTGTTATTTTTCTTGAACTTAATATTTAGCAGATGCTTTTCATCCAAAGCAGCGTATAGCACACTAATTGCAGAGACAATCCCCTAGGTGCACCTTGGGGTTAAGTGCTTTGCCTATGGACACAAAGGTAATAGAGTGGGATTGTTTTCTCATTAATGCTCCCATTTCCTCAGACACCTGGGAATGTACCTCCAGCCCTTGTGTTTGCAGTACAGATCCTTAACCATTACGCCACTGCCCATTTCTACTGCATTACCCTATGCATTATCAATGTAAGTGTAATTAAAAGACACTTTGCTGGCACTTTGGCGCAACGGTAGCGCATCAAAGTTATGTCTGTGCTTTTTCAGTTCTGATGTGCTTTTCATAGTATATTTATGCGCAAAGTGCATCTGTTTACACCGAAGTGAACTCAGAAACCCTGCAAGAAAGAGCTGCTGAGGGAATATGACAGTATATCAATCATTTGTCACCACCAGTGAGATTTACCTGTCATTTTAAAACTGAGAAGTTCCACTCTCCCATCTAATCCAGTGTGTGGAAAGGTGTCATAACCCCAGAGATTATACAGCAGATTTTAACACTGTCGTGGCCACTGGATTAACCTACCTGAGTCCATGAAGTCATTGTTGAGGTTGATCCAGGACTCTTTGCTCTTCCGCAGATTCTCCTCCATGGCTTTGATGTCTGCGAAGGGGCAGTTACAATCAGGGAACTTTGCGGAGCAGCGGCACCAGCAGTCATTGTTGCGGCACAGTAGCTCGCCCTCTGAATTACACGCCACGTAACTGAGGGCCGCCTCCACAAAACGATTCCGCAGAAACTCAGGAAGCACATCCTGTAGACCTGTGCGTGTGGGAAGAGAGAGAAAAATCTGTTTACTGCCATGTTAGACTCTGTGAACTAAACTGAAATTTGATTCCAAGAGCAGATAAGAGATTTTGTAAGCTACATAGCACTGTTTTTCTCCTGCTAGGTTGGTAAACCAGTTCAGAATGGTGTTTGGATGTGCTAAAGTTTCATATGTTTGGCCAACATCTCAAATCACCAATAGGTCTGAGATTCCCGTATGGACGCTTGAAAAAAAATCTATTTCTGAGTCATATGACACCATTATGAACCCACCCATCATCTGCCCTCTGGCTATCCTCTCCTCTTTCAGCACTCTGTCTGTCTCTCTACCCACTTAACTCTCCAAGTAATATGTTTTCTATTTTAAGTCTCCATTTAGAACAATACAGTAATGCAGTGGCATGAGGTGGACCTCTGAAATGACAAGGGAAAGTGGCCTTTTTGCATGGTAAATTGGCATTTTCCAGTTCTATTCGATATTTTTTCACTTTACCTCACACTATCATCAAGGCTGTCTTTCTCTATCCCTCTTTATTTTTACCAGCTGTGAATCTGTATTTCGCCTTTAGCGTTTTATTTATTTATTTTTAAATTCATAATATATCCACTACTGCTCAAAAGTTCATAATTGGTTATATTTATTAAAAACTGTTTTGTATTTTATTATATTTTGAAATGTAATTTATTCCTGTGATGGCAAAGCTGAATCAAGCTACTAATACTATAATATTTTTGAATGTTTATATTACTTTTTCATTAAAGTATTTAATGAAGTATTTAATTAAGTATTTCATTCATTGTTTCAAAGACTATATATATATATATATATATATATATATATATATAATTTGTGTAGCTTTTATTTATTACAGCTAACTGTTGTTAGACTCTTGTTAACAGTAACCTAATTTTTGGACCATTAGTCAACAGATATAAGGTATCATGAGGGTCATAGGTACACGGAGGTACATCTTTAATTTAACCAATCTAATAACAGACTCACTCACACATCATCATTTCAAAGTTCAAGCTGCGGTGTCATTTCAAGTGTATTTTAATTAAGACTTGACTTTAAGTGGTGAACCAGATGTCTAGACTGGTTGTGAGCATAATACTGTATGTATGAGTATTTCCCCATTCAGGGTTTTTCTTTATTTTTATCTGTCTAGAAAACTTTCAAAACCTCTTCTTCCCCAGACTGTAAAAACACCGCTCCAATAAAGACACATTATTATTGTTTCACAGCCCTGTTTTGGCTTAGCAATACAGGACAGGCTGAGTTGGGAAAGAGACAGCATTTAAAGTGGGTCAGAGAGGCAAGCGGCCTGACTGCTCTAACAGCATCAGTGATGGGAGTCCTATTTGGGACGGTGAGGTCTGCTATGTCAGCGCAGTAATGGGGTAATGGGATGAATAAAGACCAACAATCTACGTGGCAAGGTCATTCGTCCGTAAACCTCTGTCATGAACTACAGGCACACTGCAGACAGGGAATCAATGTGGCTATTGCGGAATTCTCCTGCCTGATTAGATATTTTGATAGCAGGCAATGGAAGAATTGACATTTGCCCGGGAAACAAATGACTGATTATTTGAGCAATTGGAACAAAGCGGTAACAAGATGGAACAGTTGTAAACAGGGTCAAAATTTTTTTTTTTTTTTTTTTTTTTTGCCACACTTGCCAATGGCAGGTGAACTTATCAGTAAGTCATATTTTTATTTTTTCATGAATCTGTATTTTGCATTTGCCTTAAAAAATAAATAAATAAATAAATAAAATTCTATCATATCTACCTTATATAATGTACCATGCAAAAGAATGGTAAGATTTTGTTTTCAAAAAAAAAAAAAGAAAAAAAGAAAAAAAAGACTTTCATTTATTTGATAAAAATACTGTAAATATTCTGAAATATTATTACAATTTAAAATAGCGGTTTTCCATTTTAATATAAAAAATATAATTTATTTGTGTGATGGCAAAGCTAAATTTTCAGCAGTCATTACTCCAGTCTTCAGTGTCACAGATGCTAATATCATTTTAATATGCTGATTTGGTGCTTAAGAAACATTTCTTATTACTGTCATTAATGGTGAAACCAGTTGTGCTGCCTAATAGTTTTGCAGAAACGTGATACTTTTTTTTCAGAATCATTTCATGAATAGAAGGCTCAAAAGCTAAAAGGTATTTTTTAGAATTTGTTTTTATAACAATGTAAATATCTTTACTTGCACATTTGATCAGTTTAAAGCATCCTTGCCTTAGATGTTAATTTATTACAGGAAAAAAAAAAAAAAGTTTTGAATGATAATGTTTGCAATTTCTAATAAAGTTCTCAGCCAACCTTGATAATAACATGTAAAAAATCCACCCAGACATTTTGGAGAGCAGAACCTCTCTGATAATTTTTAGATGTGATCTCCTAAGGCCTCCTCATCAATACTCACCTATGAATTACTCATGAAAGCATTCAGTGCTGAATACACAAATCCATCAGCCGTTCCACCACGTAAGTGAAAGATTCAGATTTCACAGCCCAGCTGTGGGTGCTGAACACCTGCTAATTATATTATCTGAGAAAACGCTCTTCACAGCTTTACCAGGTCTGACATCCTTCAAGAAAGAATCAATGCCTTTTGCCTTCATATTCAGGCTTTTTAAATTCCCTTCCCAGTGTGAATATTTATGATGTGTTCCTCAGTATTTATTCATCGGATTGTGAAAAACAAGAGACGTAATTAGATGCAGTCTTCGTCTTAAGCTTTGGCTTCTGCTGGGTAGAGAGCCAACAGTGTGGGGAGCCTCACAAAAGAGACTGACTTGGATGGCTTTCATACCGGAGACAGCTAAATAGCTGCTCTTTTGCCCCCTCCTCCACAGTCTCTCTCTCTTTTTAAAGCGAACGAGAGGAACGGGAATTTTTCCTGTGGATTATTTCAGTCCTCTATGGTATTGACGGCTTGATGTCCTAATTTTAAAGGGTCTACATTCTGCTCTCTAAAAGGAGGTGGCACTTTGATTGAAAATATCCAGGAAAGCCCCAAGAAGTGAATGAAAAAATGCAGAAAGTGAACCGATACAAACATGCACAAATATAGGCAAAACTCCTCTCTCTCCAACTCTTTCCCTCTATATTTCCTTCCCCAAGTGCTCAGCAAAAGATAAGCTTTGGTGCAGAACCCTATGGCTAGCTCATTAAAGTAGTTACATGAATCTGGGCAGCAGGAAACTTGCTTCAGGAGATGGCAGTATTAAGTGGGTTGACAATTTAAATGTCAATGTCAAGAAGGCAGTGGAAATTGGTGCAGGCCACGTGTATAATTAGCAACGGCTAGAGGCTTAAAAACCTTCCTTTTTGCTCCTTTCAGTCCTGTTTCTTTCTCTCTTCTTTTTGTTGCTCCGACCACCTCTGACTTGTGGTGACACTGCTGTCAAGAGAGTGTGAGGTGCATTAATGCAAGTCTAAATGCCTGTCTTCCAGGCACGTGCACACGAACATCAAAGGGGGCTTGAGCACCTGCCCTTTTTCTTCCTCGAGAGAAAGTGCCCTTTTTTCTGTTTTTTTTTTCTTTTTTAATAAATGAATATATGTATGTATATATGTGTGTGTTTCGCCAACAAATATAATTCCAATTTGCGTCTGAGCAACATGACGCTGTTTCTTTCCTTAATGAATCAATCGTTTAAATCGGTTCAGTCGCAATGACTCACTCATTAAGAGTGACTTGCTGCCACCTACTGGCAGTTTCAATTTCACATTTAAAGTATCTTTTCATTTTTTTGTTAAATGTTAGTATTCAACGTTTTATGTTTAAAATATCAAAACAGTATTAATGCATTTGTAACGGCAGGTTAAACGCATTCATGTCCTGCATTAAACAGTGTGTAAATGCATCTAAATGCCACTTCTAATGCAGCTTCTGTGTTTTTTCTGCATTGCAAAGATTAATTTTGTCAATATTGATTTCATTTGCTTGGTAACAGCCCAAATGCCCAAAAGAATTTGACTAAAAATATGATGCACACTTTTAGAAAAAAAAAAAGGCTTTATAAAGGTAAAAATGCCCATAAAAGGTATAAAAAAAAAACCTAAAAAAAAACCAATTTAAACTTATTGGAAAAGTTCACTTCTATCACTGCTGTGAACTGATCACCACACAGAATATGCAGAATATCAAAAACTTTAGGAGTCAGCTGTCCACGGTAGTCCTTAAGATATCAGCACAATAACACACTCAGCAAAATATCGTCTAATTATCGTTATCGATAAAATTCCAGAAAATATTGAGATATTTTTTGTCAACGTCGCACAGCCCTAATATATTTAATATTTTGTTTAGAAAAAAATTAAAATAAATATTAGAAGTGCCCTTTTTTTCCACTTGAGCCCCTGCCCCTCAAAATGTCTGAGGACATCCCTGCTGTCTTCTGATAACTCTCGCTTGTTGAAAATGTGAAGATAGAATGAGTATTAGCAAGTGATGAGTTTCTCCTAACAGGTCTGCCGCAGCCAGACTTTTGGCTTGGTCCTCATTGCAGCTTATTCTGGCCGAGAACGTCCACAGGGAATTTGACTGACATGTAAATACACCCATTAGGGTTTAAGGTAACACTTTACATTAAGGTTCCATTTATTAACATTAGCAAACTACATTAGTTAACATGAACTAACAATGAAAAATAATTCTAAAGTATTTATTAATCTTAGTTAATCTTAATTTCAACATTATTAAAAATCCAAAATTTCATTTTTAATATTATTAAATGGACCTGAGCTAACAAGGACTAACAATGAACAACTGCATTTTTGTTAACTAATGTTAACAAAGATAATAAATACTGTAACCTATGTCATGATAATTTTTAGTTAGTGTTAGTTAATGGGACCTTATTGTAAATTGTTACATGGTTTGCTTTGTTTTTATGTATCGTTTAAGTCGTCAGATATCATTAAGGTTATCTGAAATAGATTGTGCCATAATATTGGATTAGTGTAAAAAAATAATAATGTGGCATAGCAGCCTCTTTAACCAGTTTGTGTATATTGTATAGACTTAAAGACGAGAATTTCTGTCAGTCTAAACAAATAACGCTGAAAACAAAACAAAATCAATTCTTTGCTTGTGGATATGAACTTTTCTTTCTCCAAAGTGATGAACAAAACTTTAAAAACTTCAGATAGTTAGTGACAATTTTCCTCCCTGTTAGAAATTAAGAAAAGCACAGGACCTGCCTAAAAGATCATCTTTTATTTTTTTTTATTTCTTAGAATTATTATTCATTTATTATTATTAATATTAACATGTTACTATTTTTTTTTCTTTTGTCACATTTATTTATTTATTTTACATGGTAAAATTTCCATTTTATTTATTCAGTTCATTCTGAATTATGATCCATGAGCGTTAATCATGACTTTTCTGATACTATTTGTGCCTGCAGTAATTTTCTTCATTGCACTGGCAGTTAGAGAACATTTTGGAGACTTGAAACAGCCTCAGTCAAACATATCTGCCCATCCTAAAAACAACAACAACAACAAAAAACCTTCTCACTGTACATCACCAGGGCAGTTGATACAAATAATACCAAACATAGGTGCAGTGTTGTTCTTCTGAAGACCATATCAGCTGTCATACCTTTCAGGTGGATTTTATTTTCTGGGCTGTGCACTAAGACGGAGCTGACGGAATCCAGGCTGTCGTAGTTACTGCATCCAAGAGGCCCCGTTCTGGTCTCCGTTACCTAGGAAACAAGGAGATATTTCAATGCCTTATTATCGTTGAAATCATGCACCTGTTTGTTCCTCTTCAGAAGTGGTAGAGTGCTGAGCACATGCCGTTGTCTAAAACAAACCAGCACGCCTGTGCAATAAGCCAGAGTCAATATCTAAATGTCACCAAAGCCCATTTCAGCATGTCAGAGCTCTCCAAAAATGCTCACTTTGCAGAGCGCCATAGAAATAGTTAACTGACTGCAGTGTAAGGTCCCAATGCATTATTAATTTCAAATCTAGAGAGCAGTGAGCCGTGTGCAATGGTGTAGTTTTATTAACAGACTCTACTGTTAAATATAATGAGACTTTTATGATTCTAAAATAATGTGTGTCTGACTTGGCATTTCATCTGGGACTTGGGATACTGCTGTGACGTTTTTTTTATTGAGTGCCTGTGTTTGTAAAACAAAATAGATGGTCCTAATGGGAATCCTTTCCATTAGTGTGTCTTGACAAATCAATAATCAATTAATTAATGAGATAAAGCACTGGTAAGTTGGTGGATAAATACATTAAGCATTAGGTATCGTCAACAATTAACAAATCAATGACTATCAAAAAAGAATCATTCAAAAGAATAAATAAAATACAGTGAATACTGTGTATATATATATATATATATATATATATATATATATATATATATATATATATATATATATATATATATATATATATATATATATACAGTATATATTTTAAGAATCTAGACACACACACACACACACACACACACACACACACACATACTTTATATACATGCATGCATATCTTTCTCTCTCTCTCTAGTCTATTAATTTTGTATTCATTTTTAACTGGTGAAACATGAGTGACTGTGATAATGTTTGATTTAGTGAATGAGTTTGACTAGGGTAATTTCAATAATCACGTCAACACTATCTTCAACGTGTTTGTTTCAATCAATTCGTTGAAAAGAGCTTGTTCAAAAGAACCACTCGTACACAAACCTGACAGCTCACAAAAGCAGTAAGTGTTGCAAAATGTCACAACAACATATTCATGGTTTCAAATGATGTGAAAAAAGTGTTTGCTGTTACCTTGTTAAATTACAATTTGATGCTCTTCACAAATTTCAACAAAGCTTACTGAATTGTGCCAAATACAAAGCATGAAACACTGACCCTAATGAAAATGTTTGTGAGTGTAACAGGATATTATATCATAACCTAAGCTATTTAATACTGAAAGTGATCTTTATTATTTTTTATGTGTACTATAGACACTATATGACTAGAGTAGCTTCAGTTAGTAATGCATTGGTAGTGCATTCCTTTTTTATTAGTAACCTTTTTTTTTTTTTTTTTTTCTAATTCTGCGGAAATAATTCTGTTTACAAGGTAACTTGGCTGTAAATTCCATAACTGTGTTCTGAAGATATGCTTTATACTGTAGTTGATAGCTCTAAAAATGCTGTTAAAAATAAAAGCAAGTATTTTCTGCATTCACAAAATGTTGTCCATGTTTAAAGCCTGTAAAATGCTCTGATATACTTGAAATATCTTGCAAATATTTCACCAGCAAAGATAGCATTTTTTTTTTTTTTTCCTAGCAAATTTTGCCCCACCGCTTTTCGAAGCTTGGAACCGCCTGTGTTTTGACAGCAGTTGTCATAAAATTAGTGATTTTACACGTCATTGTCAGGTCTTTGTCTCAAAATGAAATGCTGTAGCTAATCCAAAACTAATCCAACAGAAAAATGCAAAGGATTTGGGACCATGTCCTCATAACGCCATAATCATTAGTTCGGATATTTCATTTCTCTGTTTCCTCTCAAATGAGTAACTTCTATTTATCTTGAGTGTTTTTCTCTGTTGAATTTGAAATATTCTTCAGTCGATGTTATGATGAAGAATTATTTCTGTGTTGCTGATATGTTGCCAAGCTGTTTATATATGCAGCGTTTAAGACAGTAGCACTCTACATTTTTGAAGTAACTCGGCCAACACTGTCATTGATTAATGACACACATTTTGTCACATTATCTCTATTTCTTATGTCACTATTTATTATCACATAAATGTATACATATTAATATTATATATAACAAATCTTCTGTAAGCTAACATTTGAAACATGGAGATTACATGAAGTCTGTATGATAATGACAGTTTTAGTTAGAGAGCATCAACATTTATCATAATATGTGCACATACATGCACACTTTATCATTAATTTATGAACTACTGTCTCTTTTCTGAAGTGTCGCACACATGCCCTCCTCCGCACCCCGTCCCACTGCAGCGTCTCATTAGATCACTTGTCATTTATGATTGCTTACTGCAGCTCAATTGCTCTGATCCCAATAGGACTCCAGGCTGTTTACCTCACGCATAAAACCAGACACTAATCCGTATAACAGTCTTCACAAAACCTGCATTCTTCACAAGGAAATCATTCCAGTGATTTTCTGAAACATGAACAGCTCATGTTGTTGCAATGATAGCAGTTTTCCTATACCGAGCCAATACATAGAGAGAGAGCTGTATATTAGGGCTCTTTTGCTCACCAGTGCTGCATTTATTTGATAAAAAAAAAAAAAAATCATTTTTTTTCTTTGATAAATAAAACATTTTAAAAATAAAAATCTTACAAGCCCTTACTGTCATTTTTGATCAATTTAATGCATCCTTGATGAATAAAAGTATGTACATCCACATATATATGTACTCACAATGGCATACTGTATGTAGGTTACAGAGTATGAATGAATAAACAAGTACAGCTAGCAATTCCATGCTAAGCCTAACCAAATCTCTTGTTTACCTGTCACCCTGCTGTTTTTCCTCCCAACAGTGTGTATGTTTTATCAGCAGCGCTTAATATTGACATCCATTTAAGGAATGATATCATACATGACAAAATAACCGGATAACACTGAAATCCCACATTTTCCACCCTGCCTCCTCGGAGAGTGTCATGTTTTGTTGTTGATCTTATATTTAACGGAGCTGTGTTTCCACGGCTTCCTCTGCATGCTTTTCTTAAGGGCATAACAAAGGAAATGAATGCCTGCGGTACAGTACTCTCCTCTCCATTTCTGTAACATCTCACATCATCCACAGGCCCTGAAAACTCCCACAGACCACAGAGTGCAGCCTATTCTTTGTCAGTTGAGATGCTAGAGGAATGCATATCAAGTTGACTCATTTGTCAAAAATGCCTCTGCCTCCGCTGTGGAAGGCACAGTTGGCTAAAGACTACAGATGCGCTCTGAAAGCAGTTTAGGAGTTCATGACATGTGACAGGATTTTAAGCGCAGATTCTGAGCTTCATTGAATTTGACAGCTGATGTTGATTATATGCCACTGTCAGGTCGCTTGACCAGTGCCAACTATCTAGAGGCAACTCTTGACATAAATGGTGCAGGGTTCTGGGCTCCCACCCTTAAATACTGGTGTTCATTTACATTCTGCAACCAAACAGAAAAATTATATAGGATTCACCCTTACAAAAAAGTACTGTAGCGGTCAATACCATGTTAGTTATGTCACCATTACATATGATTGTTCTGAATTATCGCTATGTTTAGGTACCATAGTATTTATATTGCACTCCAATGTACTCTTGTAAAACCAATCCAACAATTAAAATTAACTATATGTTTTTGATTTTCACTAAATAGAATTGGATCATAAGAACTGGAGTCATTTGTTTAGTAACAAATGGTCACTAAAAAGAACTGGCCTATACAGTAAGAGTCAATTGTTTGTTAATAATAGTAAAAGATCATAGGATTCATTTGTTTGGTAATTGTAGTAAACTAGTTGTGCCATATGTTTTTGATTTACTAAACAGAACTAGGTCATTATAGTCATTTGGGTAACTCTTTAGATTACAACCCGCAACGTACTGCGTAAGTAAACAGAATTTACAGTGTAACTTTTTTGTAATTATAGGGTACCTGTTCAGTACCTCCGTGTAAGTTTAAGGGAATAATATGTGAAGTTTGGGGAATAAAGGGGTAATGACCTGTACAATTGCAAATTATTTCTACTGTAAGTATTTTGAAACTAAGTGGTACCTATTCTAATATTACGTGGTATGTAGGCTATACAACAATCTTATATTTGCAAGCGATTTAGCAAAAACGTACACTGTGTAGGCCTACTTTTTAAACACGCTAGGTTATTGTTTCAATCCAAACGCTCGGTTGAGACTGTTGCGTTAAGAAGCTGACTTGATTTGACCCAATTTCGGTTGATATCAGTATAAAAGTAACCCGACGGTCCTGGGCAGTGCCAGTGTTGCCAGATTGGATGGACGATTTCCAACCCAAAAGCTCACAAAAACCCGCCCAAAACTTTAACTGTCAAAATAATGTGATATAATGTAAAATCAAGCTTGATAAGAGCCATTTTTAACTCCTTAAAACAAAATAATGACGACAAAATAGCCTAATATGAATATAATGCTAGATAAATTTCCCATGGATCAAATCGGGGCAAATGCATTAAAGAGAATTACAAAATATGATTAAAATATGCAAGGAGACACTGTCAAAACGGCAATCAAGAAATTAACCGATATCTTTGAAAAAAACACATGCATTTCAATGTCAACAGTCAGAATTTAAATACAAAAAAGTGCCCAGTATAAGTGATCAGAATAAGCAACGTATTTCACACTCGTTCATGCACACACCATGACAGTCAAAACTGTCATTGATGCATATAGCTACTGTATTATAATCCGACAATAAAATAAATAAATTAATTAATAAATAACAACAACGTGACGCTCTATAATTTCACACAGAACTAGAGGAAGTCTTTTGTGAAGTTCATATTGAACATAATACAGAGTTAAAACAGTCTCCTACTCTTTACCATGTAACTTATATTTAGGCATTACATTCAAAATCAGATCCGTTATCGCGCTAAAAACCCGTCACTCATTAATCATCAGGTAGCCTATGTCTGCTGATCCACAGTGATTCAAAGACAGTAAAATCCTGTCAGTTCGCTATAATACATAGTTTAATATTGACTTTCAGTGTTTATTACTGTGTGTTTATTGACGTGGTTTGGCCATAATAGTTTAACTTTGTCAGTGGGTGAAAAACATGAACAAATTGAACAAAATCTTAATTTTGTTCTTAAACTTTCAAAAGAATTTGGTTTAACTGTATAAGCTGTATAAGTAACTTATGGAATTGCTTTGCTTTTTCTGAACTGGTGTAACGTTAATACATTTTGTCTTTTATTATCTGTTGCCTGTGTTGTTGTCATAAGGTGTGATTTTAATTTAAAAACCCAAATTTCAAATAATATCTGAATTAAATAAAACAGTCACCATGTTTATTGATATATTACCTGATATATAATGTATGACCTACTGTATAAACAATTGTTTTAGAGCAATTTGTTGTAGCTACTTACCCTGTAACTACATGGAATAAGGGGGGAACAAGCACCACTTTAATTTACAGCCCGCAAATGTTGTATTTACCCTGTAACTACATGGAATAGAGTGGGGGAACTATGACGTCAGAACCCGGAAGAGTAATTCCTTCAAGATTTTCCTATGGGGTTTTATAATGGGGTTTTTCAATTTATGAGTAAAATAAAGCCTGTGGTAAACATAACTTGACGATACTTTTAAGTTTTGGTCTACAATGTAAACTGCACACACTCACAGCCCAAACGTTCTTATCTAGTTACTTACTAAAAACATACGTTTTCAAAAATGAACATAACAGCTTCAAATTTTTAGTTTTGGGTATGGATGTGTGTAATTTACGTTGTAGAACAAAACGTAAAAGTATCGTCAAGTTATGTTTACCACAGGCTTTATTTTACTCATAAATTGAAAAACCCCATTATAAAACCCCATAGAAAAATCTCGAATGAACCCGCGGCGAATTACTCTTCCGGGTTCTGACGTCATAGTTCCCCCACTCTATAAGGGAGGAACAAGTTGGGCTTAAGCATAGAACAAGTGTATATTTGCCCAGTAATTACAGAGAAAAAATATTCCACTAGTTTTAATTTGTTTGATGGCCAAACTAAATCCTTATTATTTATTTATTTTCATTATTTATTTATTTATTTATTTTTTGCTATAAAAACATCACAGTATACATCCACTGAAATACAAATGCTGCAGCAATTTTTTCTGCGAACAGCTGGAAAGAGGTAAGCTTGTTTTAAGCTGTATTGAAAATTGATGGTATATCATGCAAAGTTATTTGGTGATAGTGGTGTTGGGAAGTTGCTGGTGTGACTCAGCTGAGATCGACGAATAAGCTTTCATAAGGTAAGCTGACTTGTGAATTATAAATCATAGCAGAAACTTATTAACTCGTTTCACTAGATCTCCAGTGTTGTTGTTCAGTAATCATCATGTTTCCTTTAATAATAGAATGGTTAAAAATACCTAGGCCTATAATAAAATACCAGTATAAAATTATACAAAGAATATTGTCTTTCTAAATCACTCCCAAACATAAGATTATTGTTTAGGCCATACCACGTAATATTAGAATAGGTACCCCTTAGCTTCAAAATACAAATGATTTGTAATTTTACAGATTGATTTACTAAAAAGAACTAGCTCCTAAGAATCATTTGTTTGGCAATTGTAGTTAATTGGTAATGCTGTATGTTTTTTATTCATTTAAAAGAACCAGCTCATAAGAGTCATTTGTTTAGGAATGCTAGTAAAATGATCACATTGCATGCATTTGGTTCAGTATAAAGAAACTGCTAATAATAATTATTTGTTTGGGAATTTTAGTAAACTGGTCATGGTTTATGTTTTTGATTCACTTTCAAGAACTTGCTGACAAGAGTCATTTATTTGGTAATAGTATTAAACTGGTCACATTGCATGTTTTTAATTCAGTATAAAACAAAATGTTCATAATAGTCAATTATAGTTACTGTAGTAAACTGGTTACGCTGTATGTTTTTTTTTTTCTTTTCATTAAAAAGAATCAGCTTAAAGCCATTTGTTTAATAATCATATAGTAAACTGGTTACGCTCTACATTTTTGACTCATTAAAAAGAATCGACTCATTGGTGCACTGGACATTCTTTATGTTTTTGATTCACTAAAAAAAAAGTGCTGTAAGAGACTTTTTTTTTTCTGGAATTGGACTGGTGCAGTCATTTGTTTTTTTTTTATTGTTTAGATTACACTGGTCTTGATGTGTGTTTTGTGCTGTAGATTTGGTGTATTTACTATTGCAGTAGTGCTGAATAGTACTACTAATCTCTCTTATTCCATTTGCTCCACGATGGAGCATAGGGCCTCACGTAAACACTTATTGTATGTTTTGCAGTGATTCTATGTAATGTTATAGCATCTTTGATTTTCATTCAAGTACCCTTTGGACAACGTCCTTACATGTTTAAAGAAGTGTCACCTTTAATGACATGTACCTAGTCTTTTAACATGGTCTTTACAATTATATGCGTCTCGTGTACTTGGCCGTAGCTTTGGCGGTAACTCCGTGTCCTACACAGAGGTGACTGTTAATAGTATGTCATTATGACAAATGGTTATATTACAGAGAGGGGCGAGAGTCCTTCATGTCTAGTTGTAGATCTGGACTGAGAGGTAAAATTTATGAAATGGTGATATTGAATCTCCAAAGCAGTGTAAATGTTACTGTTAAGCCAACAGAGTCTTGTAGGATCCATGAAGACCAACTAATCTCAAGACTGTTTGTTCTTGCAAAATCTGATCACTGCTAAACCTGCCTTGGGATCTCAGGCTATTTTCGGTCTTAAGTGGTATCTGATTACACAAAGGCAAAGTGATGTCCCCCAGAAGCTGCTTCCTGGTGTGCTTTAGCTCTTCATTCTGAGCGGGGTGTGTAATTGATCATCCTTTATGGCATTATTGATGAGCCCGCTATAACCCACTTCTGCTGTGGTGCCCAATTCATCAGGCTGATTTGCACACAGGATGCAGGAAGAAAGCAGTCAAAGGTGGGCCCTATAGCCCCGTAACGTCTCATTAGCTCTCCCCTGACAAACACACCTGGCAGGACAGACTGCTC
Organism: Spinibarbus caldwelli; assembly: GCA_039654775.1. Classification (NCBI taxonomy): domain Eukaryota; kingdom Metazoa; phylum Chordata; class Actinopteri; order Cypriniformes; family Cyprinidae; genus Spinibarbus; species Spinibarbus caldwelli. The sequence goes on from CM077235.1 coordinate 23,508,515, forward strand.
CCTAAAGCGATGCTAGAGGGCTCTCTGAAAGCACTTCAGAGGTGTACACCAAATCAATTTCACCGATATGATGTGATGAGGTCTGTCTGTCACAAAGTGCCCTTTATTGTTACCATGGACACTTTTTTCATGTGCAAGCAAGATATTTGATATGTTAACAAAATGGTACATCTATGCTCATTTGAATAGCATGATGTATTTTGTAATCCCGATCCGAAAAGCTTCACATCAAGTGCATATTTGCTGCATATAAATGCAGATGACTCTCTATGTCCGTGGTCATATTGAAATGAAATTGTACGTGTTCAACTTCTCCGCCGATGTTGTGCAGCGAAAGCTCAGGCTAATGAAAAGCACATCGCAGCCCAAAGAGAAAGTCATTATCTTCCAACAGAGCCACCGTTTCTGTTCCTGTGTAATCTTGCTTTCATTTCACACACATTTTTTTTGAGGCTGAAACTCTTCGTCACAGGAATAAATGCAGTGTGTAGAAAGTTTGGCTTTGACAGAGCTTGAAAATGGCATATTTCATTTTGACTAGCCAGCATTAGTGTGACTGACAAAAGACAATCACAGTATAGTGCATCAGGAATATTGCATGATCAGCTTTTGCGACGTTGGTGAGTGTGCTTTGGATCGATTGCGGTAAAAATCTGTTGATGTAATTAGTAGTTCATAAATGCTAAGCAAAACTTATAAACAAATTAACAAAAGATCATTTTGTCATCACTTTTTTCTTGCTTACCCTGTGAAGCAGTCTTAAGTACTAAAAAAGGCAATACATAAATACAAAATGTATTATCATCTTTTAGCAAGTGAGAAATATGCTTTGAGAGAAAGCTTCTCCTACCCCAACAAAAATATATCTTATATAAAACTGTAATTGTATGCAAGCAGGTGCATATCTTGATTGAAAGTCAATGATATTTGTCTCAGTTCAGCAGCATAATTTCATGCAGAGCTCCCTCTGAAGGAATCATGATGTTGTAGTCACCAGCATTTCTACACCCACTCAGCAGCTGTGAGTAAGACCGAGAGCCACTTGACACATCATGGAAATGGCATCGAGGCCTTAATTGCTGAAGATTTACCATGGCAACAAACATACATCACAAATGCCTAGAACAGTAAAAATATGTACAAATCAAATTGATAAGTGGTAATAAGCATGCATAAAACTTTTAAAATACACAGATTTGAATTAATAGCTAAATCAAACCAACAGGTTGATTGGAAAAAACGTGCCTTTACCTACATTTTTGTGCAAAAACAACAACAATAACAACAAAACATACTTATGCATACAATGCATTGCATATTCTCAATGCATGACTGGTGGCAGCAAAACACCAACAACTTTTATTTTGATAACACTTTACTCAAAGCCTTTATGTATAATGCATTTTAAAGGGTTATTAAAGGGTATAATGCATTATAATTATTCATAACATGCATTCTAATACATTATATCTTGTCGTAAACAATTAAAACCGAATTTAAAATGCATAGTGTAAGAATGAATTGATAGGTGTTATAATATAACTGTGGTTACAATTATTCAGGAGATTGTACAATGCATTATAACGTGCATTATAAGGCGTAATTAATGCATTAAATCTAATTTTATAATGCATTATGCATGAAGGCTTTAAGTAAAGTGTTACCTTTATTTCTTTTACACACAAATTATAATTACAGTGGCAGATTATCGATTAATAAAGAATTGTTTGCAGCACATAACTAGCTCCATATGTAAAGCTTTTCTGATGTAGTAAACTTGCTCAGTGGCTCACCTGGTACAGAACTGCACTTGCAATGTGGAGCACTCAGGTACGAGTCTAGTGAAACATGAGTTGCAGCCCTCCACAAAACTCAAATACTTGTTAAAGCAAGTTAAAATGGAATGATAAATCCGTTTGTATCTCACACTTTTGTTAACATTATCAGATAGGTTTAGTGTAGGTGGTACGTTATTTCCAAGCACGATAGGGCATTAACCTTCTAGCCCCACGTTTTATTTCCAAACTGCCATGATACGTACAACAACCAAAATAACAAAATGATGCCAGATTCACATTCATCTGCTTTGGAGAAAACTGAATGTGCTTTCAGTGCCACCAACTAAACATTTTAGCAAGAAGCAGCATAATATCATTTTGCAGAAATGTGGCCACAGACACATTTTTTTCCAGTGAGTATAGGTTGGATCAAACAGGAAGAAGTCGTGTCATCTGTTACCTTGATGGCAGATGTAGCGATCTGCAGGTGGTGGAGTCTTCGCAGGGTGCTCTCTCTGTCTGTGAAGTATGATGCCGCCAACTGGTGCAAGATTTCTAAGGAGACCACGGAGCTGTTTCCGTTGCCCTCTGACTTTTTGCTTAGCTTCTGTTTGTCCAAGAAGATCGTGAGTGACTCCTCTCCTTAGGAAAGATACATGCAGAAACCAAACCATGAGATGAAATATATGTCCAATGTTCATCAAAATGACAGTGATTTCTGGTTGCACTGTCAAAGTGTACTAACACATACCTTTCGAGTTTTTCAAGGATTTGTTAAATATGAATCACAGAAGTTAAGGCAGAGAAGCAATAACGATTTTGAGGGAAGGAAAAGGGCACACACGAAAGAGAGTTTATCCCAAAGGAAGGTTGTTATAACCACAGATTTCTTCTGAAGATCAATTTTATATATATATATATTTTTTTATATATATAGTAAATGCTATTTTCGATCTGAGTGTAAGCCTGAAATTCAGATAAATATTCTTGTTTGGGTTGAGGAGCGTCTCCTGTACCTGTACGTGTGGAACTTGAGTGGTGTTATTCGTTTAAGTCTGATTAGTATGCAAGCAATAGCCCGGTCCCCCCATTTCCTTTGCTTTGAGTTGTTAATTACCAGCGTTCATTGTAGCTTTACCACTTCATTCGTCTCCCCTGTCCCTGAAGTTCTGCAGCTTCACTTCATATATCCACCAATAAATGACATCATAATTAGTGTCAGTAACGTGCCATATTTGCTAGAGACACATTGAAAGGTTCGAATCCACCACTGGGACATGCTGCCCTACTTATTATGAGGGTGCCAGAGGGAGAAGAGAAAAATACTGTCTGATATGGCTAAACTTGCAAGGATGTCAGACTCAGTGTTTGGAAATTTATGCCTTTTATTTTATTTTATTTTATTTTATTTTATTCATTTAAAAAATGAAATAAACTCTGAAGCCTATAATGCACTTAATCCTTAATATATTATCATGACTTTTAGTATACCTCAGTATGTTCTCATAAATTGCTGCTATAATAATATAAATGCATTGTATATGGGCAGTTGATGAAATATTTGAAACAAAATTTTGCTCATTCTTTTGTTATGCCTGTAGCTTTTATGAACTAATATTAAGAAAGTACATGGAATAGTTGTGCCTAAAAAAATCATTTGTCACACCACAGGACCATTTTAAATGAACCAGTGAAGGCAAAAAAAGATGATTAAAAAGGTAAAAGAAATGATGACCAGACATAAACACTTTCTTTTGTACATTCATATATATTTTAACCTGTATTTGTGATGTTGATTAAAACTAGCCATATACAAGTTTTACAGTATATGTTACCAAAATCTCTTGTTAAACTTTTTCAAATTCACCTTTAGTCTAGATCTCATGAAATATTGGCTTACCTCCCAATGTGGCTGATACCAAGAAATGAGTGCCATATTTCTTGATCAGATTTTCATGGATCTGCTGAAGGCTCGGCCTTCTCCCCAGAAGCCTGAGGTTGCGTAAAAACTCAGGCGCCAAAGGCAGCGGGGCTTTGAAGAAGTCTCTCTTCTCTGTCACCAAGCTGTTCACTTTCCAGTGACTAAACTCCCTGCAAGACAAAACAAACACAGTAAGTGCTTTAATGCACGTAGTGGATTTCAGAACCCATTATCTTTCATCGGTCATTGGCAGAACAGAAAACCGCACATCTTTATGTGTGTACAAGGTGCAAGAGCAAACGAAAATGCTGATATCAGCAGAAAATAAGGCTAAGTGTGCATAAATATTGCATGGTGCTGAATATTGATGCATCTCATTGTAATACGGGGTGAACACGATTCGGGTCCGTAAACGCAATACAGCTTACATGATGTATCTTTTGAAAGCTTTTGTAATTCTGACATCATTCCTACACATACATCATTCAAAAAACCCTCTGTATCTACCGTATATGCGTTTCATAAAACCAATAACAATCCCAGTCACTGTTTTCCTGGGGTTATGTACATAGAACAAAGCTTACGCTTCTGTGAAGACGGTACCCAAAGGAATCACCTATTGGGCTTAATACGGTTTGTGGGAATCTCTAAGAGTTAATTAACGAAAGCGGTGGCTGTCCGACCATAAGCTAATGATGATAGATCGTCTTAATTAAAGGGCTTTAGCACCAGCTGATAGCACCTGGAACTCTGCTGGAGAGTGGGACACTATCACCCAAAACGCTCGACTTTTTAATACTCCCTGACTAGGGGGCCACCACACCTGGGTATCATTGCATAGGCTCATCGTAATTTAACTTCTTGTATTCGTTGTTTCTATCATACCTGTCAGCCAATAGTAAGCGGTAACTTTAGTCTTTTCAACTGGTTTCTACATCGAGTTTTAACTTGCAGGCTGCATCTGCACAGCACACACACATACACCCGAAAGAGAGAACTGCTGATCTGCAACACCTCGCTCTGCTGGATTGAAACTGGGTCTTCTGGCCCGTTTGTATGAGCCTGCCAATCAAGCGGAGGACAGCAGGTGCGCTCTGTGAAAATAGGTCTTCACCTCTCAAACTTTTCATTCATTAAAACAGACACACACTTTTATTGGATGCATATAATGAAGGCTCTGTCCTCTGCTCAATGGTGGACTGAATAGCAAAGTCATTGTTACTACTTTAGAATTCCTCGTGGATGGTGGTTAGTGCTATGCAGAGTTTGGTGAATGAAGGAGGGGAAATCTGAATAGCAATTAGAGTCTCTTTCTTTTCCCCTGTGAACCTGTGCTGGCGGTGCATTCTGCAGCCGTGTTTGTGCTCAGCACAATAATAGGTGCCTCACAACACTTCCTGGCTAATTTGAGACAGTTAAACATTTCCTCCAGGAGAACCTCAAATTATTTTCTAGAATAAAAAAATATATTACTTGTCGAGTAGCCATTAATGTGCTGTTTTAAAGTTGTTGTTTTTTTTTGCCTTTTTGTTGTAAATTGAGCAATGATGTTAATGGGATGAAGTATTGTGTTGTGCACCAATAGCTTTTTGTTTTCAGAGACAAGTAGCAGATGCTCTGATTTTACATTGAAATTACTTGAGTCTTGATTACTTACCAGGAGCACTGTGATAAATGCTTTAATTAGATATTTCTAGTTTGGTGCCTTTAAGTCCTCCGATTTTAATAGAAAATACAAATTCCTGAAACTCCAGCTGTATTGAGAAATATTGAGAAAGACCTTATTTAGATATATTTAAATGTCATAAAAACACATCGACAGTTATTCAAATTGCTACAGTATATGATGACAGTTGTGAAGGCTTGTTGTTGAGAATGGTGTTTTAACGAATTGGTGGCAAATTCTAATTAGTTTGAAAACTTTTGGATGTTGGATGGTTCACCCCAAAATGAAAATAATTTCATAACTGTTGCTCATTCTCATCTTGTTCTAAAACGTTTTTTTTTTTTTTCCCCCTCTTGATAATATCATGATAATTCTTTTCCATATAATGAAAGCGAATAATTCTTGGGACTGTCATGCTCCATAAGAAATGGAGGGAAAAAGGCATAATTTAACAACTCGCATTGCTCATACTTTATATTCAAACTCATCTGAAGCTTTTTGTGAGGAACAGACTGACATTTTAGTTGTTATTCACTGATGATCCTCCAGTGGGATCAAACGATTGATTTTCTGAATAACTGATTAGTTCAAGAATCAGCCTTTTTCAGAGAGAGTGAATGTCAAAAATTTCAGTGAATAACGCTATCTAATGACTGCAAGACTTGGAAAATAGAGCAGTATGGATCACTTTTATGATAGTTTTATGGTGTTTTTGAAATATTGGAGATATATAGTCCTAGTCCTCATTCATTCAGTCATTATATGAAAAGAATTCAGCTAAAGATTTATCTTTTGTTCCACGGAGCAAAGAAAGTCATATGGGTTTAGAACAACATTGGTGAGTCAATGACATAATGTGTATTTCTAGGATAATTACACTCTGAAAAGGTTCCAAAAGGGTGTTTTTGTAGCAGTGCCGCAGAACCATTTTTGGGTTCCTCAGAGCATTTCAGTGATTTTTAAGGCTGTACCCCTTCAAGATGTGTGTACTTCTTTGCCTGCAGTGGCTGGACATTCAATTCCATGGACATCATGTTCACTCTAATGACCTTCACACTTTACCTCAGTATGAAATCAGATCAGAACTGACATGAATTTGATTGGAGTGACAGACTATCTGGCTCTCAGAGCTTCTGAGAAATATTTGTTCCCAGTGCATCTGGACTTTTGTATCTATAAAATAAAATAGGAACTTCTTGTCAACTAAAGTACCGTAAGTATGATATATTGCCTCCCTTCTCAACTTCAGACATTTGCTGAATCCTTTACAGAAAAGTCCAATGTTTCACTCTTGTTCACTTCCTCTTAAATTGCTTTGCAGATTTAGATATTTTCTGTTGTTTTTTTTTTTCCCTTCACTGTTAAAAATGTTTTGTCAGGTAATCAAAAATATGCTTCATGTGGTAACATCTAAACTTACCAGTTTTATTTGAATCAGAAATATTGTTTAATAAATTAACCTGACTATACTAAATTCTACAAGTGAAAGTAATGTATGGTCAGGTCAGGTGGAAATAACTGCTTGAGGTAACAACAGCACATTTTCACATTTTTCAGTGTGGAATCTGGAACCAACTTGAAGATTTATAATTAAAGCCCATAGACTTTATGGCAGATATACTGTCTATTTTAGAATATTGTCTTAAAGTACAGTAGGTGCAGTGTGCATTTATACTTGGTGATAAATCATTGACATAGAATAAATCAGAAACAGGCTTCACACAAGTACATCCAAAGCCTGTCTCAATTATTTTTGTGTTCTGAAAATAAACCTGAAATGAAAAGATGCCACGTTTTCAACAGATGGTGATTGAATCACTCTAAACAGTTTGTTCACCTATTCAGCCAAAAGCTTAAAATGTCACAATCTGTCTGAATGTCCCATTCTGTCTTTGCTCTCTTTTTTATATTTCTCTTTAAACCCTATGTTTCATGCACAACTTCAAAGGCTTCTGTTTAGTGAGCTAAAACATTGGCACATGCTGCTTTTTTTGAGGGCATCATCTAGAAAATAAGCTTAGGAAACCCTCCCACCAGGGGCTGCATTGTATTGTGAAAGCAGCTTTAACTATAGATTTTTAAAGAAGGATTAGTTGCCAAAGTTAAGCGAATAAGAAATGACAAAATCATGCTTTCAGCAAAAAACAGAACTACACAATGCAAAAACAAAATGAAACTGCTCAGCAAAAACTTTGCACTTGCAAACATCAACATAAAGAGGGAAATTTGACTCAATCTATGAAAGCTCAGGCAATGTTTGTCAAATGCTTCTGAAATATCCTTTGGTGAGTGATTGAAGTGGTAAATTGCATCAAGTCAACGAAACACAAAAGCGATTCTTACCCCCCCCCATTATAATTCCACACAAGCATCTTCGAGTTTTCCATCCATTTGGCTTATTAATTCTACATTGTGGACCAGTGTCACCTGCATGACATAATTCATCTCTGGTGTTTCACATGAAAACATTAAATTACTTTCTGTCTGAATTGCTTATAGCTTACATGTCTTCGTGTTTGATTTCTTTTGCAGATACTCATTGCCTTTGGAAACCAGCTGCTACCAGGATACTAAATCCCTACGGAGCGGCTCCCCACTAGTCGTCTCTGCTGTCACCTTGTGCAGCACCATTGGTGTGATGGTCTACAGATAATAGCACGAATGGGAGCTACTACATCATCCCAAGTCTCCACATGGGTAGGGTAGTGCGTCATGGTTCTTCCATAATCATAAATAAATTTCTTGTAGTAGTATTCCTTGCTCCAACCTTTTAAAGGTGCACTTTATATTTTTTTCCTTGTCAAAGAATGTTAAATGATAAATAAATAGTACTGGAAAATTATAAATGAATAAATAAAAATGATAAAAAATTAAATAATATAAATAATCAATAAAAAAAGTATTTGAACAGTTTATAAAAATGATATAGACTCAGTTACATGACCATCACATGAACAGCCAAATATTCAGTAATCCATTGGGTAATATGGGCCTTACATCATTCATTAATCTAAATTAATGTTCATTTTTAAACATAATATTCCTTATTTGTCATTCATGTTTATTCATAACCCATGAACTCATGCTAATTTATACAACTGATTTAAATTAATACAAAGTGCATTAGTATATGTCAAAATGAACCTAGACTAATAAATGCTTTATTTTTCATTGTTAGTTCATGAAAAATAATGTTAACGAACATGATTGTCAAATATTACCATAAATTAACCATGCTAAGTGAGTAATAAAGCATTTCTACAGTGACTGAAACTGAAAACCTTACTTATGTAAGTTATCTCTTTTAAACATATCTGTGTTTTGATCGTGTGTTTATTTTTATTGAGCTCACAGATGCTTCCATATCGAATAACTTTTGAATGTAAATGTCAACTGCTGGTAAAGCCTCGGAACAAAGAAAACTAATGCGAGTGCACATATCTCTCCATTCACAACAGAAAAATCCCCATCGGAGCTGGCAGTATGACTAAAGACCATAGAATTCACTCTGCCGGGGATCCTTTGATGCAATGTTAACCCCCAGAGGGGTGCTGTGCCCAAGGAAGCAGTAAAAGGTACAGTGCCTGCTGGTGTTCTCCTCTTGTTATGTGCAACCCAATTTCTCTTTCTGGAAATCCTGATCTGTTATCATATCAAAAAGGGCGAATGCAGTGACCAGCTGAAGCCCCGTCTTTGCAGTGTGAGGTCAGTGATGCTGTTTACACAATGCCTCTGAACTGTGAGGCACATACAGAAGACTCGCCTACACCCAAACACCCACACAGACTCTTTGGCTTGCAGGACAGCCTTTCAAACCGCGCTGGCAGAGGCTCGTCTCCCCCTCACTGAGTCCATCACAGTTCCGTGGGCCTTTCTCTGCCCAGCTGCTGTAGGCATGCTGGGTTCTGAATTCGGAGAGCGGAGAGAGTTGGACAGAGTCGGCTACGCGCCAGCGGGGGACAAAGGAAGCAAGCAAAAAGGCCAAACTCCCCTGGCGGATCTGAGGTCAGCCACAGTAATGCACCAAACACACCTTTCCTTCCTGTTGTGCGTGTGTCTTTGACATGGAGTGGAATGAATGTGTAGCGATCGATATTTAAAATGCACTGTACTGAATGAATGATGTGAGAGAGGCATGCCAGGTGCAGGTAATTAAAACAGGTCAACAGCTGAATAATCACCACCGTGTTGCTACTGATGTGTTGCACTTTTCAGAATAATGATGGGTGTTGCTGTGCATGGCGATATCAACGCCAAGGTCACAGGTTTGAATCCCATGGAACATAGAAAATAAGACCACACTAGATAGTGTAGTGTGGTGCAGGGGTTTTCAAACTGTTAAATAAATATAAATTTATACAAACAAATAATTTATTGACAGCCATAATTTTACACTAACATTCAAAAGTTTGGTAATTAAAAATAAATACATTTAGAAAGAAGTCTATTATGCTCATCAAAGCTGCATTTAAATACAGTAATACAAAAAATAGTCAAAAATCATTCTAATATGCTGATTTATTGCTCAGTTGTACTGCTATTTTTGTTTAGGATATTTTCTTTCAGGATTCTTAGGTGAATATAACACTGTTGCCAGTAAGTTACTGTAATTAAGATTTACAGTAGCAAACTGTATTTGATATACAGTTGCAAACTGTACTGTTTTACAGCAAATTACTGTAAAAAATCCAATTCATCAGTATACTACTGTAATTCATTTTAATATAGATTTCATTAGATTTGATTATTTTTATATAGAATTCTTTTTATTTTTACTCTACATAAGTACTACTGGCATTCAATTAAAACAGACACAATATTTACAAAATGTCAAATTCTTTATTTAAAACATTGCATGTATAACACTTAAAAATACAGTCTTCCAACACTGGAACAGTGCATCTTCACCATTTCTCCTGTCTTAGGACGTTTTGTAGTGCATTATGTTGTATCCTCTGGATTTATCCTCACAAAGAATCTTTAGGCAACAGAAACATAATGGGGAAAAAAAGACAAGCAGCCAAAGAATACATAGCCATCTGCAAAACCCAGGTGCTGCTCCAAAACGTGGCCACCACCTTTGCTCACCATCTACTTTGTTAGTGACAGAAATGTCTTTTCTGAAAAACAAGAAGTAGAAATGGCACATTTTTTAAAAGGCAAAGCCCATATAGAATACACAAACCTCTCAAGACCATCGTTATTCTCTTATCATGAATTATCAGTCTCAGGGTGGCAGGCATGCTCTTGTCTTTCTTGATGCTTCATTGCAGTTGCCTGCAGTTGTAACACAAATACAAAAAAATGCAGTAAATCTTAAATTCCATTAAAAACTATAACAAACTAATTCTAAAACTAGAAAGGCAGCTAGCCATAAAACTTGTTTAACTTAGCTAGCATACGATTTTATTTTCTCAATAGGCTACTGGCCAACATTAACTACTTACATTAACACCTGAACAAAATTTCACATTAGTTAACCTAATGTTAATATAAGATAAGCGTTGCTCATTAAAAATCATTTTAATTCGGTAACTTAATTCAATAAGCTGACAAAAGTCGTTTGAAACGACAACGCAGTTTACCATAGTAAAGTTTGTTACCGCCATGTTGACGAGTAAATGTTTTTAACGTTAGGTAAACTGGTGTGCAAAAATCTGTCAAACACACAGACAAAGGTACACATATTTTTACCTTGCTTGCTGGTCTTATTCTCTCGTAAGGTGCATCGACACTAAGCGCAGATGTTCTCCAGAACTCTTCCACTCTTGCGGGTTCATCCCCGGGCAAAACCTGCGGCGCTGCCCCGCTGGATCCGTGTCTTCTTTGGACGCGAGTGGTGCGGCGCGACTCGATAAAAGACAATATAGAACCCATTATACTATCTACAGTGGATGCGGACAGTAAAGTGATGCCCCAAGATATTTCTGACGTAGCCTACAGACAGTGGTGGAAATAGTACTGAAAATTTGTACTTAAGTACAAGTACTGTTACATTACTGAAATAATACTCAATTACAAGTAAAAGTACTGGTGACAAAACAGTACTTAAGTAAAAGTACAAAGTAACGTTACTCTTCTCAAAAACTACTCAGAGTACTAGTTACTAGTTACTTTTTAGCCGGCGATATTTAATGATTTACCAAAAAATATTAATTCATATCATAGATCTCTGTGGATAATAGCTACTTTGAACAACACCCACTTTTATCTTATTGACAAAGTACATGAATTAGTGGTCATGATACCTTGAAAAATATCAATATCAACGTACCCGTGAACCGGAAGTTGCAACTGACTTAAGTGTTGTGATGTATTCAGGGTTGCCAGGTATTCACAGCAAAACCCGCCCAATTGCTACTCAAAACTAGCCCAAAACTAGCCCAATCACTTTTCAGGGGAGATTCCCGGTAAAAATCGCGTTCCGGCGAGGTAAAATACACGTTTTTTGGCGGGGTTCCCCTGATAAAAGTCGCATTCCAGGGGCTAAATATCACGTTATTGGGTCGCTTCAACCCGCGGACATGAAAAACAACCCGCAGAAAGAACGTTAAAGTAGCCCAATTCCGCGGGAAAACCGCGGACTTGACAACACTGGATGTATTTCCAAGTGAAATGGAATATTGAATAAAGGGCGGGGTTTTATTGTCGTGCACCTCCACTCCACCTCTTGCTCAGAGCAGATTCACGATTGGATAGGAGTGCTTAAGAATATCTGCTTGTTATGTCTGACATCATGCTTCACTGCTTCTGGGTCCTAAGGCTCTGAAAGATGCCCCCAAAAAACAACAAACTGTGCTAATATACACCCACAATGTCATGTATGTAATATTGAAAAAATATAACCTTAACCTTTATCTGCATACTGAAATCCCAGATGGCCTGACAGTGATTCAGCTAAAATATTAGTATCTAAGACACTGTGAGCACGAAGACTGTAGTGTGCACAGCAAATTTTTAAATGCTTAACTTAAATATGTAATATTAATTATACAGTGCTCATAAATGGCTGTTGAGATAGCATTCTCACGTGAAATAAGTAGAGGCATGGACCCGGAAACAGCAGTCCTTACGTCATGACTCATGACTTAACAAGAGGATTCTCCCCAAGCCGTCAAACTGATGTCATCAGAGCAAGAACGCCATTCCCAAGCAGAAGCAAATTTTCAGTTTTTGATTAAAGGTTTCGATGGCAGACAGTTTTTTTCCCAGTGTATTGACATGCACAGTTCAATTCTTCACCACAAGACTAGTAATGTGCACTAAAAAAAGTAAGTAGGGTAATTTTTGATGATGACTAATCATTTTCAATACCATTGGCAAAACTACCACATACTGTATACTGCCATATAGATATTTTAATATTTTAATTTTTTTTGTCCATCCATTTTTTCAATTGGTTTAATCCAAGTCTTCTAAAAAGACACATTCGCTTTATATGATGAACAGATTTTAATATGGGCTTTTATTTACATACATATAAATATTGATCAATTACCATTACAAAAATCTCAATCTTAAACATTGCTCATTCTGTGTATTTGTGTCTTTAAAATAGGGTAACTTTGTTGCAAAAGCTTACAGTACAACGCAAAGAAGTTTGATTTCAAATTTGATTTCAAAACTGAATTGAATTTACAAAAAATGACAAGTAGTCAGTAATAAAATTATAAAACAAATGACCTCAATTCAGTTGAGGTATTCGAAATATGACAACACTGAATTTTTATAAACAGTGATTTAAGAGCCATATATGTTATTTATTTAGATAAATGGAACATCAGATGGCTTTGTTTGACCTTTAATGTGGGAGACTATGATATTTATATGTACAAATCAGACAAATATCCCATTCCAAAACATTTCTAGCATAAACTTACATTGTAAAGAAATTAAAGTTCCATCTTTGATTTTGATGACTTTCTGGTGCATTTCACTTACAGCCAAAAAAAAAAAAAAAAAAACAATTCCAGAAGGAAGGTCAGGCGTGGATCTATTCTGAATGGTTGATAACTTTTGACAAAGTTTAATTCAGGCGCAAAGAGAAATAATTTCTACTTTAAAAGCACGGAGAGATCGCGATTGCACACAGTCTGCGCACAAGCAATATCGGCGTGAGAGGACAGGCGGTTCATTTGTATAAGTTAGGCCCATTTGAGAGCTCGCATCCAGTTTTCTGCTATTACATGACTGTGTTCTCATGTTACAATAAAGCGCTAGCCACATTTGCGCGGTAATTATTACAATTATGCGGAATACCTGCAATCCTGCGCGGACATTCAGACTCTGACCTGTAATTGACAGGAGGCGTCGCTGTCTGAGAGGAAAGAGCGAGACGCAGCTTGTATCGGTGTAGGCTATATACGGTAGATGCTGTGGAAAATAAGTAATGGAACCGTGTCAGATATTTCAGTATCGGTATCAAAATATAGATATTTATGATAACACGACCATGTAGTTTGTTTCTCCAAACTCTGAGTCCATAATTTACGCTGAGGCTCAGCAGCTGAGCTCCCTCTTGAATATCAGTTCAAATTATGGGCGTACTCAGTAACGAACTATGATTTAAAAGTAACGAAGTAGATTATTTTGCTTAATTTGTACTTAAGTACAAGTAAAAGTACAGCTTTAAAAATATACTCAAAAAGTACAAGTACCCGAAAAAACTACTAAATTACAGTAACGTGATTAGTTGTAATTCGTTACCTCCACCACTGCCTACAGATGTACTCCAAGCGCTCGCGCTGTTTCTGACATGAAGGACAAATGGATTTTCCAATCATTACAAGCGATGTAACACATCCAATGTAACGTTAGTCAGTCCCAAGCTGTTGCGTAGGGCAAATCGTGTCAATCCAAATGTAAGAAATGAGGAAAATAAAACAACCTCAATAGAATGGCGCCAAAGAGGCCGTTACAGCAAATACAGTAGTATACAGCAATTTTAAAAAATACAGTAAGTCTCTGTATGTGGGGTCTGACGCCACAGAAAATTCCCATGATGCAAAGGGTATTACAGTTATTTACTGTAAAGGGAATTTGCAGTATTATAGTAGGTGATATACAGTAAATAACTGTAGAAATGACATAAATGTCTAACAGTGTAGTGTATGTTTTTCTTCCAGATAATATTTTACACGTTATTTTTATTTTTACATGAAATTAAATATATTACTGTCTTTATATTTTAGGAAAGAGATCCCTTGGAAGGCCATCATCATTTATGGGTCAGTGTACACGTAAATGGAAAGTATGAACTGTTAACATTGTGCCATTCTGTTGTCTTGGTTGTTTTAGTAACTGCAGGCAACATCAGAGAAGTCTTCGCCGTATGCACGATGACCCTTTTCTGTCACGTGACTGCACCTGTCCACTCACCAACGATATCAACGCCATGGGCTGCATCAGATTAAACAGATCCATGCCTCATCACAACTGAGGCATCAGTATTTTTCATTTTCTCCTGCTATTGTTGTCAGAACTTCTCACTGTGGTTTATTTGATCTCTCACATGACTGACGAAAGGTCAGTTTGTCAGCACGAAATCTGCACCCACACTCTTCTGAAAGCTCCACTGGTTGCCGCAAAATCCACACACCTTTCATTCACAAAGTTTTCTAGATTTATGAAGTTTTCATCTACAACTAAATGTGTAGTCAAGTCCATTTAACCTGTTTTACCATGTTCTCTGATTTTCTAATACATTTTTGTTGTTGTTGATTGTGTAAATTAACATTACTATAAGCATTTTCACTGTTTTACATGATTTTCTCTCCCCACGTGTAGAAAAGTAATAGAAAACAATGCATGGAATATGGAAATCCGTGTCAGAAATTGTCTGGATTCTAAGTAAGTTTGATTTGTACATTTAGAATCATTTGTCTAGTTTATGATTTATGCACTACTGCAATTTACTGCAATTAGTATTTAACGAATACTACACCCTGCAACTAATTCTTTGTCAAAAGAAATTGCCATCTTATTTTTTAACAAAACAGTTATTTTAAATCAGTTTACCGCATTTTTCATCAAATAAATGGTGAGCATAGGAGATTCCAGTGTTCAAAAACATTAAAAATTCTTGCCAAACCAAACATTTGAATAGTAGTGTAAAAAACTAAAGAACTGTACTCCTGATGTTCATCACTATTGCTCTAGAATTCCAAAAAAACAGTAAGTTTTCAGAGATTTTTGATTGAATTTGAGTTAATTTTATATCAATTTTCAGACTCTCAATCTGTCATGGGACCCGATTTCGCTCACAAGTCAATTTTGAATATTCATCCAGTATTTTCAACTAATAATATAATCATCACAGCACAAACCTGTAGATTTTGTAGCGTGTGGAGAAGCCTTGTTGGAAGCGTTCTTTGAACTCGGTGTATTCTGGACAGCGATGGAAGGGCCCTTTATCAGACAGGAGCCAGTCCAGCTGGCCACTGCTCCGTCCGGAGATAGAAGAGAACGGTGAGGTCTTCTGGTCCAGACGCTCAGCCAGAGCCAGAAACCAGCTCAGTGGGCCCAGAGGTGCCCAGTGCCACAGGAGCATCAAGAGGAACCATCTAACAACCGCAGCTCTCTGCCAACACAACGCCATCCTGCTCCTGGGCACCTGGCGCCAGCATTCTTCTGCCAATCGCTTTGACCTGAACACACAGGAAGAGAAGACGAAGGTAAGGGTTTGATGATGAACATTAGCATAACAATTTGCTTTTTTGTGTTTAATTTAGGATCCTAAAGCAAAAGTATTCTTGTAAAAAGAGACCACGGTGAAGTATAGCGAACACAGCTGGCTGTAACATACACAAATAATACAATTGAAAAAAAAAAAACTTTTAACAGCATGCAATATAAGCCCCGTATCCCTTAATTTCCTGTTGTTGAGCAGATGAGAATTTGGTCTGTGAGTCAAAAACAATTATTTCCAGCAGCACTGGAGAAAAACACAACCTTGAAAATAATGTTTGACATGCATGTCAAAAAAACCAAGAGCCACGAAGGATGCTTATATTAATGAGTTCACATAAATTATGTAAAGCGCAGGTAGACACTGGCTTTGAGAGAGGTGATGCCTTCATGCACCGATGCATATATTATATGAAATGATTAGTTCTATTCCCTGACATTCCTTTATAATTCTTCTTCAAATGCGTGCTGAAAATGAATTTTCTGAAGGACTAAATGCAGGTTTGGTTTCTTAATGATGTATGAACTACCTTGCGCTTGTTTCTAACTGCAGCATGGACTATTGGTAGGTTTTTTTAAAAGGCAATTAGAGACGAACAGATATTATGAAACATATAGCAGGTCTCGAAACCGGCAATAACCGTATAGCGTATCTAGGATCTTGTGGTATGTACAGTAATAAGTTCTATTTACCCAGCATAGCCTTCTTCAGCACAATTCATTAAACTAGGAATGGCCATCAGGTCACCCTGAGATGATTTCCCCATGTTTTTTCCCCTATTGCTTCCTAAAAGAACATCTTATTCCCTCACTCAGTCGTGTAGTTCTAATATACGAAATGTAATTATCCCCATTCCTCCAGCAAAATATATTTCTTCTACTCTTCACTTTTTTCTCTCATCTCCTTTGTTTTATACTCTGCAATCCTCTCATGGCCTCATCTTGATATATCTAATTCTGTGCTATTGCATTTCTTTTCGTCTTTTTTATATCTTTCATCATTTTGTTTCTTTGTTCTTTCTAGCAATTTATCCCATTGTCTTTCTTTTCCATTTCATTTTCTTCTTCTTTGTCTTGTAATAAATGTGACCAACTCTTTCTGTTTCTTTAAGGGAAAAATACAATTATTATTATTTAATTGTTATGTATTTATTGTTAATATTACTGTTACTACTAAATATTATGGTTGTCAGTCAGTTTAAAAATAAATTGGTTATGATATAATTACTTCAATTATTCAAATTGCAGGAGATTCCCTTATTTCTGAATTCATTTTTATTTATTTTTTTATAATTAATTTCTTTATCAAGAAATTGATAAACCTTTAAGTGTAGAGTGTATTAGAAGAGCAGCAATATAAAATTGAATGTACTTTACACTAAGAATACGCCCACATTTTATTGTAAATGGAAGGTGTTAAAAATGGCAAATGCCAAACCAGGTAAGGCAAATATAATAGACAAAACATAATACATTAAATTAACAGTGCAAGAAAATAAGAGCATTACATGATGAACAACATCTGTACACAGAGCACATTCATCACAGCATGCATTTTTACTCAGGTCTAGTTTTAACTGCTCCCTGAGAGAAGTAAATGCCATGCTATTTGTCAAAATTAGAGTAACAGCTTCATCTAAAATTTGGTCAGGCCTTTATCATTCATAGAACGCTTTGCTCATTTTTGACTGCAACTTCCAAAATGTTTTATGCTTGATAATTATGCACTTTGCACAAATATTGTAGGTGATAAAAATGTTTATGTGATTTTAGCCATTGCATGTCAAGTCTAAATTTATCTGCCTGTCTCTCTGTTCTTCTCTCTGTCTGTTTATATACAGTATATATTGATTTACATATTTACTTATTTCCCTCCCTCTTCTTATGAACTCATATCCTTCTTTTCACTTTAGTTGCATGGCTTAGATGACATTCTAATGCTAAATCCATCACATGCTATCATTGCCACAGTTGAAACTGGCCAGCTTTCAGCTAACTGTATTACACACACCAATTACATGCTGTTTAAGTAGCAACAGCAGATGGACGCAGGTATGGTCAACCTTTTATTCTCAAATATCTCGACTGATTTCACATTTAAAATTTTTCTTTCAAATAAACCCAGGGTCTGAGTGGTGACACCCCAGACAGCTATAGCAAAGCACGGTCTTATTGCTCTCTATTCCCTCTGGAGCTTCTACCTAATTATAAAATGCATAAAACATTGAAATGCCAGGGAGACAATGGAAGAAATACTGAATTTAGCCCTGACATTTTCATGCGCGCCTTGCATAATTTAGGTGTCTTTATATTTACCCTTCCTGCTCAGGAGAGAAGGCAGGCGCTAGTTGCAAGTATCTAGAATTTAGCATAGGGCAAAAGGGACACCAAGAACACATCACATGTCCACAACACTTGCAGACAAGAGTGTTCTGCAGAACACACTTGTTCGGAAAACGGCATTGCAGGGCCTGAGGTTCACCTGAAGGCTTTAGATCTAATTGATCAAATAATGATTATGTGGTGGTTTTAGGGACTCGCTTGAGGACGTGCTGATGCCGCAGTTTTTTGTGATTATGAGGGATAAACAAGCCCTGAGAACAGTGAATTGCTCAAGGAGGCTGTGATTTTCTTGCAGATTTTGTCCTTAGAAATAGATCACCAGTTCTATCTATCTATCTATCTGTCTGTCTGTCTGTCTGTCTGTCTATCTATATATATATACAGGTGCATCTCAATAAATTAGAATGTCGTGGAAAATTAAATTTATTTCAGTAATTCAACTCAAATTGTGAAACTCGTGTATTAAATAAATTCAGTGCACACAGACTGAAGTAATTTAAGTCTTTGGTTCTTTTAATTGTGATGATTTTGGCTCACATTTAACAAAAACCCACCAATTCACTATCTCAACAAATTAGAATATGGTGACACGCCAATCAGCTAATCAACTCAAAACACCTGCAAAGGTTTCCTGAGCCTTCAAAATGATCTCTCAGTTTGGTTCACTAGGCTACACAATCATGGGGAAGACTGCTGATCTGACAGTTGTCCAGAAGACAATCATTGACACACTTCACAAGGAGGGTAAGCCACAAACATTCATTGCCAAAGAAGCTGGCTGTTCACAGAGTGCTGTATCCAAGCATGTTAACAGAAAGTTGAGTGGAAAGAAAAAGTGTGGAAGAAAAAGATGCACAACCAACCGAGAGAACCCCAGCCTTATGAAGATTGTCAAGAAAAATCGATTCAAGAATTTGGGTGAACTTCACAAGGAATGGACTGAGGCTGGGGTCAAGGCATCAAGAGCCACCACACACAGACATGTCAAGGAATTTGGCTACAGTTGTCATATTCCTCTTGTTAAGCCACTCCTGAACCACAGACAACGTCAGAGGCGTCTTACCTGGGCTAAGGAGAAGAAGAACTGGACTGTTGCCCAGTGGTCCAAAGTTCTCTTTTCAGATGAGAGCAAATTTTGTATTTCATTTGGAAACCAAGGTCCTAGAGTCTGGAGGAAGGGTGGAGAAGCTCATAGCCCAAGTTGCTTGAAGTCCAGTGTTAAGTTTCCACAGTCTGTGATGGTTTGGGGTGCAATGTCATCTGCTGGTGTTGGTCCATTGTGTGTTTTGAAAACCAAAGTCACTGCACCTGTTTACCAAGAAATTTTGGAGCACTTCATGCTTCCTTCTGCTGACCAGCTTTTTAAAGATGCTGATTTCATTTTCCAGCAGGATTTGGCACCTGCCCACACTGCCAAAAGCACCAAAAGTTGTTTAAATGACAATGGTGTTGGTGTGCTTGACTGGCCAGAAAACTCACCAGACCTGAACCCCGTAGAGAATCTATGGGGTATTGTCAAGAGGAAAATGAGAAACAAGAGACCAAAAAATGCAGATGAGCTGAAGGCCACTGTCAAAGAAACCTGGGCTTCCATACCACCTCAGCAGTGCCACAAACTGATCACCTCCATGCCATGCCGAATTGAGGCAGTAATTAAAGCAAAAGGAGCCCCTACTAAGTATTGAGTACATATACAGTAAATGAACATACTTTCCAGAAGGCCAACAATTCACAATTTTTTTTTTTTATTGGTCTTATGAAGTATTCTAATTTGTTGAGATTTTTGTTAAATGTGAGCCAAAATCATCACAATTAAAAGAACCAAAGACTTAAACTACTTCAGTCTGTGTGCACTGAATTTATTTAATACACGAGTTTCACAATTTGAGTTGAATTACTGAAATAAATTAACTTTTCCATGACATTCTAATTTATTGAGATGCACCTGTACTTTTTTTTTTTTATTTCTGTTTGGCAAGTCGAGATTCCAGCCGTATATGGTATGAGTATGTTATTTGTTATATATCTGTATAGTGTTTCACATAAAACAACACAATAAAGCTCCAGGAAATTTGGGATAGCTGTTCTTGAATATCATGATAATTGCTCTCAAAATTGCTGTGAATTTTTCAACGTTCTTAACAATGTTTATAAAAGAGCCTATGACTCATGCTGTGCACCTGCTAGTATTTTGGTAACCTGCTATGCTTGTTCATCACAGTTCATTTTTTTCGTAGAATAACGCACCTGCAGCTTCTGTGATTTTAATGTACTGTACTTTATGAAGCATCTCGGAAGCTCCGCTGAGGCTGTTGCTTTGTTGTATGTGGCAGTTAAAATAACTTGTGTGTAAAATGTGTTTGAAGTAGGTGGTTATTTATTTTGCATTTTCATCCAAAGTAGTAGACTTACTGGCGCATTCCTTTGAAACAACCTGATTAAGTTTCTTGTTTAAAGAGTTCACCTAAAAATGAAAATTCTGTCATTGTTTACTCACCTCACGTCATCCCAAACCTGTATGTCTTTCTTTCTTTTGTGGTTACCAGCATTCTTCAGAATATCTTCTTTTGTTTTCCACAGAAAAAAAAGAAAGTCATGGTTTGGAATGACGTGGGAGTGAGTAGTGATGACAGAATTTATTTATTTATATTTATTGTGAACTATCCCTTTTAGGGCACAATGGTAATTACTTATAGGTCGCATGGAATTTTTAGCATGGATCGAACCAGTAACCTTCTTATTTTCATCCCCGAGCTCTTAACCATTACAGTTAGCTAATTAAATAAAGTCAAAATGTTGGCTTGATGAAGCCCCATTTGAAAATTAGAAGATTTATAGGCCTTACAGACAGAAAGAACAGTAGAACGATGATATAGATAGACGTTTAAAATGATTAGAAATTGGTAGAACACTAATTTCCTGTGATGCCTTACTCGTGTTGAATTTCTTTGAATTACAAATCAGTAAATTCCTTATCATTTCAATTCGGATGGCAATTCCACTTCCTTGTGAGGTGTAGCCGTTTCAATTTCTCTGGACCAAACCAAACCAAAACAAAACAAAACAAAACAAAACAAAACAAAAAAGCAAAACAAAACACAAAGCAAAACAAACCAAAACACAATGGGCACGTACACCACAACACACTTGCATCACATATTTCCTAAACAAATTCTAAAGAATAGTGTGTATTTCTTCCAAAGTATCTAAGTTCTATCATTCACAGTCTTTATGTATGTGTGTGACCATGGAACATGATTCATGTTGAGAACCACTCAGTTTCACTTAGATCCCACAGTTGCAGAATCACCCTCTGAGCAATCAAAGGCAGTTATCCAAAAGTGGCGCAACAGTCGCTTCGCAAAAAGCCAATAGAGGCCTAATATGGCAGAAATATGGCTGCTGTTCTACTCTTTTCATATAAAAAGGCCCAGATGAAATCATTCATATAGCCGCTCCAAACTCTTCCTTATTTAAAGTTGATTTAACATCTGTTTACATGGCAAAGCTCTCAAAAAAAAAAAAAAAAAAAACAATATTGTCAATTTTATAGAAAGTCTAAGAACAAGGAAGAGCTGTTGAGGATTTAGTTTGGTTCTGTAAAATTCTGTGTTCTCATCCATTATTCAAAGTAAAGAAATTTTGGGCGGTCCAGCTGTGGACTTTTACTGAGCTTGAGTGTGCAGAGGAAGCAGGTGCACTGACATAACCATAAGGCCGGCTGTCCTATTGAACTCGGGTACACCTACTCAGCAATCCCCACCACCTGCCTTACGCGAAAATGTACTGTGAATATCCTACCGCTGCTGCTGCAAATCATTTTAGTTTAGATGGCTTAAAAACAGTAAAGATTGTAAAAAGTAAAAACAGTAAGATTGTAAAATATTATTGCAATTTTAAATATTTTTACATGAATATAGTTGAATGTGGTACTGTACTTTTTATAGAAAATATATAATGTGATAGAAAGTTCAAAAGAACAGCTTTTATTTTATTTTTTTATTTTTTATTTTTTTATGCAGAATTTGCTACCATTTACATACCATATATTTCCTCATTTGGCCATGGGTCAATATCACCATAGAGTGCCTTTCAACCCTCACAATACTCAAAAATTTTGGTTTTAATTTCCGATTCGCTTAATGTCATATCATAAACAGTAGACACTCAAGTATTATAGAAACATATTAGCTGAGCTCCCACACATATTTTTTTTTAGATAATTATGGGCCATTATTCAAAGCATATGATATGTCCACCCTGTCATGGACATAGGCGTATACATTACTGTTAAATATGTTTTCATTGCAAAATTAAGATGCAATTTATATTTTCTGAAAGGTATGATGTCCCTTTTCTAAACAGGGTTATTTGTTTGCTTTCAAATTATAAATACATAAAAGATTTTATGTAAACCATGTGTTTTTAAAGAAACTCATTCACACATGTATTTTTTTATTTTTTTTTGGAGAAAACTGTGATATTTTAATGCAGTTTTTTGTTTGTATGTTATTGCCCCCACACCTAGCTATTGAACACACTGGATTATACAGATATGATTGAATTATTATTTAAAATATTATTGTAAAATATCAAGATGACAGGGTGGACCAGCACATGATGATGTAGACACATAATGCAGAACACACAAATCATGACAAAATATGAAAATGAAACATTTATTCAACTTCTAAAAAAATAATATAATAATAATAATAATATAATAAATAATATAATTACATAAATCACATTGGTATACCCCCCTCCCCATTCATTTTCATTCAGTCCACCCTGTCATGTTTGTGTCCACTCTATCGAGTCTAAGTGGCCGACAGGGTTGGAGCATCGACAGGGTGGACATTTTGAGCTTCAATTAGCATATTAGCTTACAACAAACTGTGACTAGCTAAATATTTCGTCTGGTTGTTGAAGAGAATTTGGTAAATTTAAACTTACATATTTTGAAAATACTGTATTCGAATCACTTCTGGCATATTTTATGCCGACAGGGTGGACATGTTAAGCTTAGGAAAAGCAAGTAATCAAACTCAGATGAAGGAAATTTGTCAACTGAAAAGTCACCAGCTTATTCACCTAAGCGATTGAAATAAAAAAAATCTGTTGTCCTGATGTCACTAAAGGGGATGGCCTTTTCTTAAATGGGCGGCTTTCCCAACACGACAGGGTGGACAACCATTCAAGGGACATGGACAAACTATTCTTTTTTTATTAAATAAAAATATAATTTTTATGACCAAATGATCAATACACTCAAATTGAGTTTAAGAAAAAATTAACAAAATATTAATAGAGGACAAAAATTTTTAATTTTATGATTTGACTGTATTCTACTCTCAATCAAATTTAATGAGCAGTGCATGGGACATAGCAAAATAACACGCATCCTCTTACACAAAACTAAGAAAAATCTAGAAAATGTATCTAAAGAGCCAAGTAATGCTTTTGTTATGAATATAAAAACTTAGCTTAATATAACACACCCTTTCACAGTCATTTTTATGTTAAGTTATCATGGCAAATGAGTTATTTATGTACCAAACACCAAAAGGCACCCTGCAGTGATATTGACCCCCACATGATTTGTGTGACATGAATTACTTAACATCTTGCCTGGAAATAGTAGTAGTAGTAGTATGAGGAATAGTAATATGAATGCTTTGATTTGCAACCACCACTAATAACCCATCACGCATTTGTGCTCCTAACAGTTGCCTGATTTTACTTGTGCGTTTATTGTTTGTTTGGAGTTTTACTTCTCCAATAGCCATAAGGACAGCAGCTTCCGCCACATTTAAACAGAGGCCAACTGACCCAAACTACATTTTCTACTCTTTCAAAAGAAATAACCAAAGAGTGAGACCTCAGGGTGTGATTTTTTTCCCCACATAAAGAGAGCCAACCTTTGAAACAAGAGCAGAATCTTGCAATTCTCGCATCACGGTTATTGCATCTGTCTTGTTTACTGCATTCGATCTGCCAGAATGTGAGTGTCATAGACAAAGCAACAAAAAGAAGCATGCAAGAAACTTTAAGTAAGGTCGAGCTCCACAAACCTCCACATATGAATGTTTATGAGCAATTTCATCCCATGAAAATAGTTAAACCGCATTTAATTCCACCAAAAAATATGCCCCAGGTGACCATTTTGTAAGATGGGAGATAAATAAATGAAAGGGCATAAATCCTGAAAATGTGTTTAATTAAAACATGCAACCATGGCAAGTTAATCAGCGAAACAATTATGCAGGTGTGAAAGAGCATTAATGTGAAAGCAATTTCAACAATACCTTGTTGCAGAGGGGTTTTAAATGTCTCTCTATGTACGTGTTGGATGGTCTTGCAAACAAACTCATTCGCTACTATACATGTACTATATGTATATTGACATACATTTCTGTGATTTTGAAATTCTGCAAGCTTCTTTTACAGCAGGTGTTGCGACATAATGGCAAATTAATAAGTTGCACTGTCTGCGAAATAATATAAGCAGATGTTCTCCAATGGCAACAGAGGGAAAACATTCACATGAGGAGTCAAAGCAAACAGCCACAATCACTGGCGTTTATTTCAGAATTAGGCACAATAACATATGGATAATTAAGACTCATCAATGTCTTATTTACTATACCTGTGCTAGATAATTTAAAACAGCATTTTTTTCCATCAAAACCACACTCGAGTTCCACAGCTCAACTGATTCATACTGTGAAAGTGTGAAGATCTGCACATAAGGGGATTGGTGATCTCTTAAAGGGATAGTTTGCATAAAAATTAAAAGTCTGTCATCATTTATGCATCCTCCACTTGTTCCAAACATGTATGAGCTTCTTTCTTCTGTTGAACACAAAAGAAGATATTTTGAAGAATGTTGGTAATCAAACAGTTGACGGTAGCCATTGATTTCCATAGTATTTTTTTATTTTTTTTTTTATACCGCAGAAGTCAATGGCTACCGTCAACTGTTTGATGACAAATATTCTTCAAAATGTTTTCTTTTGTGTTCATCAGAAGAAAGAAACTCATAAAGGTGTGGAACAACTAAAGGGTGAGTAAATGAGGGTACAATTTTCATTTTTGGGTGAACTATCCCTTTAATACCTGACTGTCCAGCTGTTGTATCACCATAAACACATTTCAGCCTTCTACTGAGTGTAATCGCTTATACATCACACTTTAAAAAACACCGTTCACAAACAAACATCTACTTGCACTCAAGATAATTACCCTGGCTGCTTATTAGATTAACACCGCTCCATAAAAACACATCTGCATATTGCTCTGATACTATTAGCTCCGTGCCTCATCCTTAAATACGTCCTGGCACACTTACTGCCGGGTCCTCGCAGAGTTTTCAGGAGTTTCTTGCCAGAGCCTGTGCAAACTCATTTGGTAATTGAGGGAAAAGCGTGTTCCTGTGCAAACAGACCTCCCACACACCTATAAAACATTCTCACTGCTAATGAAAGGATGAGCTTTAGAAACATTGAACACACAGAGGACAACTCACACAGGACACATTCCAGCATCGTTGCCATGGTCACCTCATATTACCACAAGTGCACGAATAATGATTATATACGCCACAGGTCCTCAACTGTTTTGAGGAGTGACCGCATTAGGAAAAATGTGTGATCTAAATGTTTTATCTCAGCCTTATTAATATTTGTGCCTAAGTTGGACGTTTCCTGAAAAATAGAGATAATAAACATCTTCCTGGAGGAGAAAAAATTGTTAATTGAAAAGCAGGCTTGTTGTAGTGTAAAGGCAGGCACGCAATTTATGTCACAATAGTTTGGGCTGCAAAACTCATCTAATTTGAACACGAAGCTATGGCAACTGTGTCATGAAAACACATGAAAAACGTGACATGCTCCAAACCATTTTGTATAATATAGAGTTGGATCCAAAAGTCTGAGACAACTATGGAAATCTGGATTCAAAATCTGATTCAAATGTGGAAATAAAATTTAAAGAGTTAAGGACTGTACACACAAAAAAATGATAACTATAAAGATAACTATAATGATAATTATATTAGCATCCACACCATTGCATGATAACATTCTGTTTATTATAAGCACAGACTGCAGTTTGGTCATCTGCTGCTGTAAATGCTCAAGCTCTTCAAAGCAATATGGATTCTGATTGGCTGTAAAGGTTTTTATATTCAGTAGCTGAAAAAAATTGTTCTAAAAGTGATTCCAATGGAATCTTTCTTCTGTGCTGTTATTATTATAGTTGTGGTGTGGAATGATTTTTAAAACTAAATCTTTAACATTATAGTTATTGTTCTTGATGTGAATGGGCCTTTACACTAAAAACAAAAGCAACCTAAAAGTGGTAACATCCACTGTAAATTAAATGGTTTAATTCAAGTAAAATATATTATTTAATATTGCAAAATCAATCTAAATACATTAAATTATACCAACAAAAGTGATTTCTTTGGGTTACATCAGGTAAAAATAGCTCTTCAAGGTAACAGTTTTTCAGGGTTAACCAAAATTTAAACAAAATTACATTTTGATTTAAAATTAATTAGAAATATTTCAGATTCATAACTATTTATAAGTTACTCAACAAATAAGCAAATATGATCTCTCTGACCTCTCACAAACTGGTTTAAACAGAAGGTTTAATTGAAGCACAATAAGCTTTTTGCTTTTAATATTTTTTAAGTCACTTTTCTACGGTGGCCCAGTAGTGCACAACACAACACAACAAAATCAACACAATACAATTCACTAATTTCATTGTGTTGTGCTAATTGTGTTGCGGCTTGTTTACGTTGTGTTATTCTAATTTCATTGTGTTGTGGCTTGTTTCCTTTGTATTGTGGCATGTTTCCATTGTGTTGCGGCTTGTTTTTTTGTTGTGTTATGATTATTTTGTTGTGTTGTGCTAATTTTGTTGTGTTGCGGGTTGTTTTTTTGTTGTGTTGTGCTAATTTCGTTGTGTTGTGGCTTGTTTCCATTGTGTTGCGGCTTGTTTCCACTGTGTTGTTCTAATTTTGTTGTGTTGCAGCTGTTTCCATTGTGTTGTGCTAATTTCGTTGTGTTGCGGCTTGTTTTCATTGTGTTGTGCTAATTTAGTTGTGTTGTGTCTTGTTTAGGTTGTGTTGTGGCTTGTTTCCATTGTGTTGTGCTAATTTAGTTGTGTTGTGTCTTGTTTAGGTTGTGTTGTGGCTTGTTTCCATTGTGTTGTGGCTTGTTTCCGTTGTGTTGTGGAGATTTTGTTGTGTTGTGCGCTACTGGGCTATCATACTTTTCACTCAAATTTACATTCAATAAAAAAAGAAAAACATGTCTATGTTTAAGAATGGTCTCATGCTTTTGGACCCTGCTGTTGCAGATAAGTCTAGCAATTGTATATCATACAATGCAACACATTGGTATGAAAATTGTTACATATTTTTCAGAGTTCAATGTTCTTTCCAGAAGATGTGTTCTCATATTCTTAATTTAAGCACCTGTAACTTCCACATACTCTAATCATGAATTCACAGCAGTGCCTTTATCAATGGAGGAATACTAAATTGTGTCCAGCCAACCAGAAAATTGTAGCTGTTTATTAATTGTAACAAATGTAATTAGTATCTTAACACTCTCGAAATGAATCTTCTTTTTTCAGTTATGGGAACATGCAGGTTGGTTTATCACACCCAGATAACACGGCCATAATTTAACCTAATGTGTTAGAAAGCTTTGCACATTTAAATAACCACTGCTAAATCGGAGTCATGTCTTCTGGTAGAAACTGTCATAACATCAGTGTACTTGTTCTCTCAATTCAAGCATTATGATTTTACTTTCAGTGCACTGTTACATACTTGAATCACTGAAAACAGCGCTTTCCTATTTTGTGGAATGCTGCTTTTTGTTCGAGTGGTCTCTGTAGCATTTGAACTCTTGATGTAGGAAGAGGAGATGGAAAGAGGAAAGGATGAAAGGAAAGATAGGGGATCGATGTGAAACGGTAATACAAACACACCTTTTGACCTTCAGCTATTCTGTTGACATGCACACACAACAATATAAACTACATTTAAGTGTGTGAGCATGCTCTGTCTACAGCTTATCCCTTACGTATGTCATTGATCATGTGCGTATATGCAAATTGTCTGTTATCTCGCTTGTGATTGAGCCTGAGTACTTGGTTTGTGGGTAATGGACTTTGGCAGACATAGGGTGATTGAAAAGCTCCATATGCATGTGTGATAATGAGTGAAGACAGATGTACTGTGCAGAGACTGATCAGGGGCATCGGGGTCCTCAAATAGTCAATAAATCTACCACAGAGCCGTAAGAGGTCCATTACCCTCCAGCAGCAGATAAAACCTCCCCTAAAGATTGTTCTGGAAAGAATTTGACCCGTGACCCTGTTTATTGGGCTTTCACTGATTGAATCAGAATCACCGAGGGCTAAAAACTAGTGATGTGACGTTCGACACCGAGGCTTCGAAGCTTGTATCAAAAAAAGGAAACATCTCACATTGAAGAGCTGTATCGGAGCTTGATTCGTTTTGCCAAAACCACGTGATCTATGACGTCCGAAGCTTCATTCGCCTGAAAACCACGTGACTGCTTCAGTATCAGGTTCAAACAAAGCGAACCTCAGTGCAGTTTACTTCACATTATAACGCGTTAGCATTGTTTTCTTTTTATCCTGATTTATATATTAAAGGTCAAATGAACTTTGCCCATGCAATAACAGTCTAAGGACTGAGGCAGAGTTAACATTGACAGAACACAGATTTAATTCATGAGTTTGTTTGATTTATTTGAATTATTTTAGTGGCAGTACACCGACAAAAGTGAATGACTTTGACAATGGCCATTATGTTTATACAAGAAATTAAAACAAGGAATCAGTAGTAGAACCAGATGTGAAACCAGCAGCTGTAATGAATCACATCTTTGGAAGGTGTCATTCATTATGACCACAAGATGGCCACAGCATGAACCGTTTTAAAAAACTTAGAGTAATGAACCTTTTTTCCGATACAATTGGGTTGAAAGCTTCATTGGTTCAGAGCGCTTCACTTCGCCATTACTACTAAAAACCCAAAGGACTATACAGAATGATTGCGAACGTGAATGTAAAGACGTAGTATTTAGAAACTTGGTTATTCTCAAAATATACCTGTAACACGGTGGTGGTTGTACTGTAGTAGGAGGCAGAGACGGCAGAGTAAATGTAAAGGGGTTTTTAATGAGGCTTCAACACACACACACACACACACACCATATAAACAACATTAATCTGAGACAAAGACCATACTGAAACTGAAGGCTTATGAAGGACAGGAAACAAAGGAGCAAACGAGATGATTAATAGAACACAGGTGATCAGACTGAATGATAATTCCACAAATGAACTAATGAGAACAGGAACAGAACCAAATAAGGAAAAACAGGAAACTTAACACGAACATACACGTGACAATACCACTGTGTAGTAAAACTATTCTGCATTTCTATTCAAACTAGAAGCCACAGCATTTAATTAAACAGATTTTTGCAATTATAATTGAAAATCCATTATGAAGAAAATTGGTATCCCAGGTTTGTTCAGCATGGCTACTTGTACACACAATTACTGCTCACCATAGAGTCTGCTCTTAATTTGACTTGAAATTATATATCAGTATACCTCATATATTATGTTGTTTACCAATCCATGGAATATTTTAGAAGGTTAGTGGATCTGAATTATATCTTATCCTAACCCCACACTCCACAGTGTTGTTTAGCTGTAAAACAAATTCACAAGATGCTAATAATTTTAAATTATTGGCAAAATTATTAAAACTGTAATAAGTAAAACTCTTTAAAAAGTAGCTTTCATTAATTGAAATAGTTGAAATACTAAAACTACAGCTGAAAAAAATATTAAAAAGCTACTCAGAAATATTTAAAAAACAAAAACTAATAAAAATGACAAAAGCGCATAATCAAATTACTAAAACTTACAACTAATTTTATGTATGTATATGTATATACAATATACATACATATATATATATATATATATATATATATATATATATATATATATATATATTTTTTTTTTTTTTTTTAATAAATTAATACTTTTATTTAGCGATGGTAAATTAAATAGATCAAAAGTGACAGTAAAGACATTATGTTTTTTTTTTTTAATAAATATTGTTCTTTTGAACTTTCTATTCATTAAACAATCCTAAATAAGAAAACTGTGATAGTTACTATCCCACTACTGAAAATGCTACTTTGTTAGTTACTTCCCAACACTGGATTGGAAAAGTGGAATGTGATTGCATTTATGTAAATACTTTTTAGAAACATAATTAAATTAAATATAATTTCACTACGCCGTTCTGGTTTTTGGCAGTGATGCATTAGCTCAGGCAAGTGGGGTTTGATTCTAGCGTTTGCATTGAAACTTGTGTGCCATCAATCATTTATAAATGCATTTATTCATTTAGCAGACACTTTTATCCAAAGCGACTTGCAAATGAGGAATACAACAACAATTTATCCTAAGGAGGCCGGGACATTAGAATTGCTGAAATACAAAGTTCCAATATTGCTCAGAGATGAAAGTGAGAAACAGCTGATGAATCAATCATCTAGAGGAAACAATAGACAATTCTCCACTGCCTGTTCTCTGTTATCAAGTCTTATTGTCTAAACTTCCCTGTGCACCTAATAATGATCTAAGACAACATCTGGGCAAGTATAAAAGGTTTTTGTTGTACAAACTCTTTTAGTGTCACAATTCAGTATGGGGATATTCAAATGTATGCCGTAATGTTATTAAATTTATTTAATTTAAGGATCTGAAACATCTTTCATGTAGTTTTTCTGCAACCAAAATCCCTTGATTTGAATCAAGGTACGTCACTGCTGTTAAATCGTCAGTGATAGACAGAATCTACAGATTGTGTACAGTACAGTAGTTCAGAGCCTCTGATCACTTTGCCAAGTCGTCACTTGATATTTGTGTTCTGAAGTTTGTCATGCTTTTGGATTTACTCTGTCGTGTTATAGTCCTTCAGGACATTTATGGTGTCAAATGTGGATTTACATTTGGAGCTTTAATAAGATCTGATGTTATTATCCTAGCTTGAGTCTATTCCACTGGCCTGAAGTGGTTGGAGCAGCTGTGCTGACTACATTTGTCACCTTTCTTATCAGGGAGTGTAACACTAGTGTAGTTAAGAGTCAGTTAGTATCCCACAGCTAAACTTTTATTGGCATAAAGCCTGGTGCAGATTGCATTTTATTTTGACTAACAATCTCCCACTTTTCAGACTTTTTGGTACCAATGACCTCAATGGATGATGATCTTGTTACAAGGGAACCCCTTACTAAATTGTAATGTCCTATTTATAATGTTTGAAATGTAATTAAAATATAAATAAAATAAAACTGTGAAGAAAAAAATAATAATTTAGTGCAAGCTAACTGAAATAAAATAAGCTGAAGTACTAAATTACTAAAAAATAAAGCTGCATAGAAATACAAAAAAAAAAATAATAAAAATGTCAAAAGCACATATCAATTTACTAAATTAAAATTAAATTAAAATAAAAACTGAAAAAATGTACAGCTCAAAATAAAAGCTCAAAATAACACATAAAAAGATAAATAAAATAATAAAAATGATAAAAATAAATGAATTTTTTTTTCTGCCTACAATTATCTAAAGTTATGTTAGATTTACTGAAATCCAGTTTAAAAATCTCTGGTCTAGATAAGTACTGTTTTAAAACACTGATCTGAATGTAGTTTAACTACCTAAAATTATGAGCTGTTTTTCTCAGACTGTTACTGGCATTTCAGTCAACGCTTCCCATTTTTGTCTCAATATGCATCAGACAGTCAGTGACTGGACTGTGGGCGGTCCGTCTGAGACCAAGGAGCCAGTTTGCCAAGGTACAGCTCGGAGTAAATCACCGAATGTAATTCTGAGATCATTTGTTGGCACAGCTGCTGCAGGGGTGAAATACTTCTATCGAGCAAACTATCATTGGCAATGCTGTGGGAATATGAAATCTGGCAGAGTTTCACACAGTCCGTATTACGTATTAAATAAGTCGACCTGAACTCTTTTCTGTGTCAGTTCTGTGGTATGTTTCTATAAAGCAGCCTAAAGCCACTGTCATCATAAGTTCTATCACCACAGATCTCATTTCTCACGCAACCAAACGCGAGGCGCACCGTAGGCGCACTGCGTAAGTCAAAAGTATGAAAGTCAGAGAAGGTGATTGACAGGCCTAGATGGATTAGAAAGATTAAACTGGTCAGTTTTGATCACTCTAAGCACAACATCCACTCCCCACTCATGCTTTCCAGTGAAATCGCTATATACCCGCAAGGGAAAACTGGCAGCGGAAAGCTAATTCCTCTGGAGGTTGCGGCTACTGATATTTATGAGAGCTAGGTGATGCTGTACTCCCATCTCCCTCGCAGGCATGCCAGGATTAACGGCAAAAGCGTCAAAGAGAGGTCGGTTTATCAACAGCACTTTGCATCTCAGATATCATCGGTTAATGTGTAGAGTGCAGTTATAGTGTGAACGAATACATTTGCAAGTCTGGAAGGGCGGATTTATTCTACATTTGTTTGTTTTTTTTCTAGTAGACCATGTGAATGCATTTGGCTAGCTGTCCTGGAGCATAAAACAACAATTGTGCTGGCATAGAAAAATCGTTACGCTGACCAGTGGAATAAAGTGGTTATTTGGCTTCTCGCTCTGTAATGAGTGGAGGGCGTAGCACTTTCGGCTTTCAGAGGGTTTATGGATAAATGCTTTTTCTGTTGCATGGGGATCGTTCCATCAGGGTCAATGAACATTAATGACCGAATGAGCTGTGAAGCATGCATCATGGAACAGCACTTTAGCTGCTAACACAGATTTCAATATGTGACAGATGGTGACTGTAGATCAGAAAATGGGAATTCATTGTAGATCAACTGGAATCGATTACTGTGGACATGTAGGCTAGGGTATGTGATGGGTAACACATTAGGTCTTCGGGTTTCTCTTTTTTGTAAATATTGTGTAAATTATTAAATTTTGAGATTATGGTGAGGCCATTACAATGGAAGTAAACAGGGCCTGGAGTATTTAAAAGCAGAAATATAAGCTCATAATTTCATAAAAGCTCATAATTTCTAGTAAAAAAGTAATATATTTAAAATACATTTATTTCATATTAAGTATAGTTCAAATCTATTAACATATTTACTGACATATCGCTACTTACTGAAATCAAAATTATAATTGAACTTGAACGGAGTACTACTTGTGCACAATGCACATTTCTTAATGTTAAGCCTAAAATGTGTTTTAATGCCACTATTGATGAGGATTGTATGATCTTTGAATAATATCTGTCTTTAAATGCAAGCTATTTAAAATGTACCTGAAGTAGACTTGCAATAGTTCCACTTCAGCACGATCAAATATACTTCAGTATATCTTTAGTTGTACTTCAGCGCTACTTCCGCTCATTTAAAATGCATTAAGTACAAAATTAGTTGTTCTAATTTAGCAGACTTTAAGTATACAGTTTAGCATACCAAAAGTACAATTGCAGGGTATTTTTATTAAGTACATAAATATGTAAATGTTAGTTTGCAGTATACTTAGCATGAAATAAATGTATTTCAAATACATTTAGTATATTTATTTTTCACAAGGGTTACTTGAGCTGTAAAGCATTTTTGGGGTCATTTTAAGTTCTAAAATTACATATAACTATATACAGAAATAGTAAGGTTTTTTTTTTTTTTTTTTTTTTTACCAAAAATCATGTTAACACATAATGTTTTACCTTGTGGCTATACTATTAAAACAGTTTATTATTATTATTATTATTATTATTATTTTATTTTTTATTTTTTTTAATGTTTACAGTTTGGCCCCATTTATTTCTATTTTAAGTGACTCACAGTAACCCAGAAAAGAGCAGGAAAAGTCAAAATTAGCTTTAGTTGTAGTCACCACAAGCTGTCAATTAAGCTTAACTTGTATTGAACCCAGACTATTCTTTTAAATAATCAATAACTATAGAAAACCAGTCTAATGTACTGGCTGGGCTATGAATACATGTGGCTTTATGCAGGCACGTGCACACATAGACATAAAAGGGGGCTTGAGCACCTGCCCTTTTTCTTCCTCCAGAGAAAGTGCCCTTTTTTCTGGCCAGTTCTTTTTTTTTTTTTTTAAATAAATGAATATATTTTAGTATGTGTGCTTGTGTGTTTCTGTTTGCGCACAGCTTTCCCTGTCAAACAAATAAAAAATCAAAATATCAGGTCGCGTCAGGAAATGTTGAGACTCTGTCGAGTTCCGATGCCTTTCTCCCTCCACGTCTCTGCGTCTCGGTGCAGGCGCGTGCAGCCAAAGTCCCTTTTATAGTCTTTGGTGCAGCACAGCAGTGTAGCACACATTGATCGGCACATGCACATCACAGACAGGCAGAGAGCCGCAGAAGTGAAGCCCTCCCTTCCTCTCCAGTTGTGTTTGTCTTGGTTTGGAGGTGAGTGGTGATAAACAAAAGACTAATCTACCTGTGCCTCGAATTTACAGCTAATTATCCAAAAGACAAAAGGCAGTTCAGTTTATTAAAATGAATTTAGATTAAGAATGATCACAAAATTCAAGATATGGGGGCAGAAATGTATATATTTATATCATTTCATATAGTTAATCAGTATCACGCGAAGACTGACGTTTTTTTTTTTTTTTACACCAAAAAGCAACATGATTACAAATGTGATATTGATTTTATACAGCAGTTCAATAAACAAGAATTTAATATTAACACACTTACGTTTTAGACACAATATTTACTGTTTTTGCTCTATTTCGCCAACAAATATAATTTCAATTTGCGTCTCTGAGCAACAGCTGTTTTGTTCCTGAACGAATCAACCGTTTAAATGATTCGGTCCAGTCGCAATGACTCACTTATTAACAGTGACTTGCTGCCACCTACTGGCAGTTTTAATTTCACATTTAAAGTATCTTTTCAGTTTTTAAAAATAATTATCAAATAAAATATCAAAACAGTATTAATGCATTTGTAACTGCAGGTTAAATGCATTCATGTCCTGCATTAAACAGTGTGTAAATGCATCTAAATGCCACTTTTAATGCAGCTTCTGTGTTTTCTCTGCATTGCAAAGATTAATTTTGTCAATACTGATTTAATTTGCTTGGTAACAGCTTAAATGACTTATTCTAATTGACTGATTCAATTTAAGAATTTGACTGAAAATATGATGCACACTCATGCAGGGCTTTATAAAGGTAAAAATGCCCATAAAAGGTAAAAAAGCAATTTAAACTTATTGGAAAAGATTAATTTCTATCACTGCTGTGAACTGATCCCCACAGAATATGCAGAATATCAAAAACTTTAGGAGTCAGCTGTCCACGGTAGTCCTTAAGATATCAGCACAATAACACAATCGGCAAAATATTGTCTATCATTATTGATAAAATCCCAGAAAATATTTATATATTTTTTGTCAGTATCACATACCCCTAATATATTTAACGCTTTGTTTTGAAAAAAAATTAAATAAATACAGTGGGTACGGAAAGTATTCAGACCCCCTTAAATTTTTCACTCTTTGTTATATTGCAGCCATTTGCTAAAATCATTTAAGTTCATATTTTTTTCCTCATTAATGTACACACAGCACCCCATATTGACAGAAAAACACAGAATTGTTGACATTTTTACTGATTTATTAAAAAAAGAAAAACTGAAATATCACATGGTCCTAAGTATTCAGACCCTTTGCTTAGTATTTAGTAGAAGCACCCTTTTGATCTAATACAGCCATGAGTCTTTTTGAGAAAGATGCAACAAGTTTTACACATCTGGATTTGGGGATCCTCTGCCATTCCTCCTTGCAGATCCTCTCCAGTTCTGTCAGGTTGGATGGTAAATGTTGGTGGACAGCCATTTTTAGGTCTCTCCAGAGATGCTCAATTGGGTTTAAGTCAGGGCTCTGGCTGGGCCATTCAAGAACAGTCACGGAGTTGTTGTGAAGCCACTCCTTCGTTATTTTAGCTGTGTGCTTAGGGTCATTGTCTTGTTGGAAGGTAAACCTTCGGAACAGTCTGAGGTCCTGAGCACTCAGGAGAAGGTTTTCGTCCAGGATATCCCTGTACTTGGCCGCATTCATCTTTCCCTCGATTGCAACCAGTCGTCCTGTCCCTGCAGCTGAAAAACACCCCCACAGCATGATGCTGCCACCACCATGCTTCACTGTTGGGACTGTATTGGACAGGTGATGAGCAGTGCCTGGTTTTTTCCACACATACCGCTTAGAATTAAGGCCAAAAAGTTCTATCTTGGTCTCATCAGACCAGAGAATCTTATTTCTCACCATCTTGGAGTCCTTCATGCGGGCTTTCATGTGTTTTGCACTGAGGAGAGGCTTCCGTCGGGCCACTCTGCCATAAAGCCCCGACTAGTGGAGGGCTGCAGTGATGGTTGACTTTCTACAACTTTCTCCCATCTCCCGACTGCATCTCTGGAGCTCAGCCACAGTGATCTTTGGGTTCTTCTTTACCTCTCTCACCAAGCCTCTTCTCCCCCGATAGCTCAGTTTGGCCGAACAGCCAGCTCTAGGAAGGGTTCTGGTCATCCCAAACGTCTTCCATTTAAGGATTATGGAGGCCACTGTGCTCTTAGGAACCTTAAGTGCAGCAGAAATTTTTTTGTAACCTTGGCCAGATCTGTGCCTTGCCACAATTCTGTCTCTGAGCTCTTCAGGCAGTTCCTTTGACCTCATGATTCTCATTTGCTCTGACATGCACTATGAGCTGTAAGGTCTTATATA
The DNA here is from genome assembly GCA_039654775.1 of Spinibarbus caldwelli. Lineage (NCBI taxonomy): Eukaryota > Metazoa > Chordata > Actinopteri > Cypriniformes > Cyprinidae > Spinibarbus > Spinibarbus caldwelli. Next base: position 23,545,781 of record CM077235.1, read on the forward strand.
CACAGGTGTGTGGCTTTCCTAATCAATTCCAATCAGTATAATCAAACACAGCTGGACTCAAATGAAGGTGTAGAACCATCTCAAGGATGATCAGAAGAAATGGACAGCACCTGAGTTAAATATATGAGTGTCACAGCAAAGGGTCTGAATACTTGGGACCATGTGATATTTCAGTTTTTCTTTTTTAATAAATCAGTAAAAATGTCAACAATTCTGTGTTTTTCTGTCAATATGGGGTGCTGTGTGTACATTAATGAGGAAAAAAAATTAACTTCAATGATTTTAGCAAATGGCTGCAATATAACAAAGAGTGAAAAATTTAAGGGGGTCTGAATACTTTCCGTACCCACTGTATGAGAAGTGCCCTTTTTTCCACTTGAGCCCCTGCCCCTCAAAATGTCTGTGCACGTCCCTGGCTTTATGCATAATACCGGATGTGTGCATGCAGTGTGTATGGATGTTTGGTGTTTGCACCTTTTCTAAATCCATGCACGTGTCCAGGATGTCTTCTAACTCATAATTCACAGGTCTGGAAGCCTTTTAACTGCAATATTACGATGTTGGATCAATGCACGCACTTTGTTAAAGCGCATCGGTCCAGAGGGCCAGCAGCCAGTGCTGCTTAGTCCACAGGATCCACAGACATCTCCTCATGCCAAAACCATTCCATTGTGTCTGAAACCCTAAAAAAGCTTTTATCAGTCCAAAATGGTGATGCTTAATGCGATAGTTCACCCAAGAAAGATAATGTCTTCATTTATTCCTTTAATCCTCATGTCATTCCAAACCCATATGCTGTTATACGAATTTTCATGCATTGGTTTTTCATACAACAGTAGTTCATAGTGACCATGTCAAAACATAAAACAGCATAACAGTATTAATAAAGCAGCCCATACTACTTGTGTCATCTGAATTCAAATTACAGAGATTTCCGGCTGTTAATGACTCAAACTATGGTATTACTGATTAACAAGAGTCACATGGGACTACTACTTTTTTTGTTTGTTTTTGGAGCTTCACAGTACAGTGGCCCAGTGGTGCACAACACAATACATAGGACTAATTTTGTTGTGTTGTGTTAATTTCCTTGTGTTGTGGCTTGTTTCCGTTGTGTTGTGGCAATTTTGTTGTGTTGTGGCTTAATTTTTTCTCTTGTATTGTGGCTTGTTTCCGTTGTGTTGCAGCTTGTTTCCGTTATGTTGTGCTAATTCTGTTGTGGCTTGTTTCCGTTATTTTGTGTTAATTCCGTTGTGTTGCGGCTTGTTTCCATTATGTTGTGTTAATTCCGTTGTGTTGCGGCTTGTTTACGTTGTGTTGTGCTAATTTCCTTGTGTTGCAGTTTGTTGCCATTGTGTTGCAGCTTGTTTCTGTTGTGTTGTGGTAATTTTGTTGTGTTGCGGCTTGTTTACATTGTATTGTGCTAATTCCCTTGTGTTGCCTCTTGTTTCCGTTGTGTTGCAGCTTGTTTCTGTTGTGTTGTGGTAATTTTGTTGTGTTGCAGCTTGTTTCTGTTGTGTTGTGGTAATTTTGTTGTGTTGTGGCTTGTTTCTGTTGTGTTGTGCTTATTTCGTTGTGTTGCAGCTTGTTTCTGTTGTGTTGTGGAGATTTTGTTGTGTTGTGCACTACTTTTTGCGTTCCACAGAGCAAAAATAACAGCATATGGAATGACTTGTTAGAGAGTAATAACAAAACTGTAATTTTTGAGTGCACTGGTCCTAAGTGTATATGTAAATGTGTGTCTTTGTAGTTTATAGTGTTGTATCTTTTAGTGTTTTGCTTTTCTAGTTTGCTGATCAGCTAACATTCAATTACACCCACTAATCGGTGGGAGTTATTTTCCATGCATCTTCCCGAATATTTAATTCTCCAGACAAGCAGGAGACTCATCAGAGCTTTGTTTCTATACTCTCTGTTTGCTCGTTGTGCCAAAACAGCGAAGAGGTCCCTGCATGCAAAGGCGAAACCAGCACGCAATGATGTTTGAGGGGGTGGAAGAGCACTCGGCTGAATGATGGACCATTTCCCAGCTCGTACTGGCAGTTCTCACATCACTAGTCCTCAAAAGATAATGACATCCAACCCATTTTGCATATTGGCAGCTGGCTTTCATGCCTCCATACATCATAAGCCACTTTACCCTCTGCCCCCATGGGCAACCATTGATAACAGCTTTAAAAGTCAAAACTTAAAAAAGAAAAGAGAAATTAGGGCATATCCGTACTATAAAACAACCACAACCACTGTTTTTTTTTTTTTGTTTTTTTTTTACTTTATTTTGGTTATGCAAGACAGAGCGATATGGAGGTGGATGTTTGGATCAAACTGAAGGGGAGTTAATAGAATTAGAATTTCATACTTTTTTGAGATGTATATAAAAATGATTTTCGCCTCTTTGAAGCACCTCTTTCCTTTTACAGTAACATATATCTTCAGGTGTTTAAAAGTAACCTGATATATGTATATGTACCAAGAGGAATAAGAAAAAAACAGTGTTGTGGTGTTCACTTGTCACTGCATTTGTGAAAATATAATGCTATTCTCTTTGGGGTTTCAGGACTGAATGCTTCACAAAGCTAATATGGATGAAATGTCAAGTTACTAAGGGAAACAATCAAACTAGACATTCTGTTGTGAAAGGAAGAAAACATTGGAAAGACCATCTGGAACAATCCAAAGCGATGTGGTGCCAAGGGCCCATGGTAGTTGATTTTGGCACATAGTTGAGGTGGGCATTTACCCTAATATAGGCAAGCCATTAGGGACCAATTTCAACCCTGCTGACACAGCCCAACTGACTGAAATAGTTCCTGACTTGCACTATGAAGTAATTGTACCATTACTGTATAATGCATTATGCCTGTAATGGTCTTGTTGTAAGAATATAATGTGAGCTCTGCTATTCTGGTTTGTGATTCTGCCAAATTTTCCAAGGTTTTCAGATTTGGGAATTCAGATTTATTTATTGTATATGTGATAATTTTTGATAGAGCTTGAATCAAGCATTAGCTCTGGATGCATTTTTGGATGCCATCACCCTGCATTAGAAATCTATGTAGCAAGCAGGGAAAAATAACTGCTAGTGAATTTTCTGTTATAATGCAGGTAAATTTATCTATTTATTTAAATTTCCATAAACCTGGTCTTGTTTTGTGTTGAGAGAACACTCAGAAACTCTGTTGACACCCTCTTCAGTGCATTTCAGTTCACACTTCATGGCCAGACTGGCTCTCAGACACACATTTTATCTTCTCTGCCCAGTGTGCCATGGGGGCCTTGTATAGTTCTGACAGACTGCATGCCAAAGAGTGAGCTAAGCCAAGGCTAGCAGATGCTAACTGGATGAGCTGAACACAAATGAAATCCAGACCCCCTGTATGAGTGTCTGTCTCCTATTTCTTACCCTCTCTTTTTTTCAAATTATTCAAGTTCCTCTTATGAAAAATTACTTTGGCCTTAGCATTACACAGTAACGGTATTGGATTGCTAAATACAATGTTACTATATTATTATTATGGTGTTTATTATTATTATTATTATTATTATTATTATTATTATTATTATTATTATTATTAACAGTTACGTTTATTAATAATTTATTATGAAATATTTATAATTAAAACATATTGCTTTACCAGTGCCCTTTTAATGTTGTGTTTTGTTTTGGGTTACACTTTATTTTAAGGTGTCCTTGTTACAGTGTAATTATACATTTAAGTACTGAGTAATATTAATTAACTACATGTACTTACTATGGTTAGGGTTAGGATTAGGGTTTGACTTAGGGTTACTTGCATGTAATTATGCATAATTAATTGTTATTATAATAGTAAGTACATGTAACGTGTAACAAGGACACCTTAAAATAAAGTGTTACCTTGTTTTGTTTTGCTTTGTTTTGTTTTGTTTTGTTGTTTTGTTTGAACCTGTTTTAAAAAATGAACAGAAATGCAATGATGGCCAATAGGAAAGGCATGCAAATATCTACGCCGCCTTGTTTAGCAAATTCCCGCAAGAAACTTTGTGGCCAGTGAGTGATTTTTTTTTTTTTTTCGCTTTGCTTTACCAGTGCCCTTTTCATGTTTTGTTTTATTCTGTTATGTTCTGTTTTGTTTTAAAAAAAATTACAGAAAGGCAATGATGGCCAACAGGAAAAGCATGCAAATAGCAATGCCACCTTATTTAGCAAATTGCTGCAAGAGACTTTGAGGCCAGTGAGTGAATTTTTATTTTATTTTTGTTTTTGTTTTGTTTCACTTTGCTTTACCAGTGCCCTTTTAATGCTTTTTTTTGTTTTGTTTTGTTTTGTTTTGTTTTGTTTTGTTTTGTTTTGTTTTGTTTTGTTTGAACCTATTTTTTTAAAAAAATTCACAGAAATGCAATGATGGCCAATAGGAAAAGTATGCAAATACTGTAGGTACACCACCTTGTTTTGCAAATTGCTGCAGGAGACTTTGTGGCAAAGTGAGCGAATTGTGAATTGTGAATTTTTTGTTCTGTTTAGCTTTCTTTTGTTTTGCTTGAACCCTGTTTTAAAAAATACACAGGAATGTAATGATGGGCAATAGGACAAGCATGCAAATAGCTACACCGCCTTGTTTAGCAAATTGCTGCAGGAGACTTTGTGGCCAGTGAGTGAATTTATACCCGATAAATGGTAGAATGCAGTTGGGGTCTTTAATTATGTGCAGCGGAAGAGCGTGTTCAGCAGTTGGGGTGAGGGAATCGACTAAAGTGCACGAGGAAGGAAGAGAATAAAGCTGCTGACAGTGTGCCCTGGAGCAATGGAGAAGTCCATACCTCAATATTGGCCCTCTGCATCATTCCGCCCCACCTCAGCCAGTATTAAACCTACTGACAGCTAATACATGATTGCCAATTGGGCTTATGGGACAAGGCAACTAGTATATGAAGAGTGAGCGGGCTATTTTTATACACCATAAGGCTGGTTCTAATGGGGGGTATTGCTTTAAATCAGATAAACAAAGAAATCTCAGTGGAGACTGCATAGTGTTTGTGCTACCATGCTGTTCCTGTGGAGACAGAAAGAGGAAAAAGCCGTAGTTTCTCTCAAATGTCAAATAGGAAATACAGATAACAACCAGCTAAGCAATTTCTGCAATATTTGATGCAGCGACGGGTGTATTTTTTTCACAAAATGATTTCCATTTCAGACAGAATTGAGTACTAGAGGGCTCGCCCTGCTTGCCGCTCGTGAACCTGCGTTTCACAGGAAACACAGCTGATGGAGTGTCCATTTGCATGAGAGAGAGAGAGAGGTTAGAGCGATGAGAGCGGGTTTATAGGGATTGAATATTGTTTGTTCAGAGTCAGTAGGTTCAGTGTTCTACAATCTTCCCTATTCTATAACCTTTTGTCTCAACATCACACTCATCTCTAACTGTACTTTTGGTACCTTTTATTTCAACATGCATGTGTTATACTAAACCTGCCGCTGCCAATATGTCTGAGAGCCCCGTTAGAGCACATTTGCCTTGACCCACTTGAACTCATGTCTCATTAGCGTACTTTGTTCATACCAGTCACTGCATTGGCTTCTCTCCGACGTGTTCTTTCTCTCTCTCGCTCTCACATAAAGAAATCTTAAAAAAGCTACATGTCATAAGTATTCTCGGTATGATCTGAAGGAAAAAGTAGACTCTCGCTGACCTTTCTCTTCGCTTATCTCACATAATGCCATGACCTTTCCAAAGACTGTCTTTAAAATTTCATACAGCGTTGTCATTCATCTCCACTGCATGTAGATACTGAGTACAACTTTTGAGTTCTGAGGAGTCTATGGAATAAATGCACCATTACTGTAAGTATAAAGATACAGTCTATCATAATTTTTAGTGTCACTCATTTTTTTCCACATACACTATCATTTAAAAATTTGTGGTCAATGTTGAAAACAGTTGTACTACTTAATATTTTTGTGAAAACCGTAATACTTTTTAAATTATCATTATTTTTATATAATTGTTTTAAATATTATATGCTAGTTTTGTAAGAAATGTGCTAAGAAATTTATGTTAAGGCATAATTTACATTTGGATACAAAGCTAATTTGTAGACAAATATAATGGGTTTTTCTCTGAAATAAATTAGCTTTGCAAAAGCTTTGTAATATCATACAAAACATAAATTCTGTCAAGTGTGTCCAAACCATCGACTGCTTGTGTATATAGATCTTTACGTGACATCTTGAGCTATCCCCCCTTACCACATCCATAAGAGAGTCAGCCAGCAGCCTTTTGCAAAGCTCCTGGACCGTGAAAGCAAAGTCGAGTCTGGACCATGCAGAGAGCCATGTGAATTCCAATAAGATGTATGGCAAGACAGTTGCAAGAGCCATTTAATCTTGCTCACATTCAGCTTAATCCTACTGAGGCTGATTTACGCCTGTAGGTATTGTGGGAGAGGAACTGTGAGTCATTTGCCCAAGCGCTGCACTGGCAGAATGGCGGAGACATGAAGACAGCGCACATTCTTTTGAGCCCCACAGATGAAATAAAACATGAAAAAATCCAGGCTTCTGCAAGATGAGTCAATTCTCACATAGGCCACTACTTTGTGACTGTCTGCATGAGATATGGGTAAAGACAGGAGCACTATATTTAAAAATCAAATCGCTCAGACCTTCCTACAATCCTTTTTTCTGGCTCTGAGGTCTGTTTCTCTTGTCCCTGTCCCTTGTTATCATTGGCAGTCTGAGACATGCATATTTTGGGGGTAAATCCAGCCATAAACACACACACACATACTTGTTATTTATTTATTTATTTATTTATTTATTGAAAGAAGTCTCTTATGCTTACCATGGCTTGATCAAAACTACAGTAAAAACTGTAACAATGTGAAATATTAAAGTTTTTATATTATTATTTTATATATAAATATTATTAATTTGTTTTATTGAGAAAGTGTTCACTGGATGTGCATTACTGAACTTTTTACAGTTTTAGTGCACTAAATAGTCTACTAAGGAAAACCTACAATTCAAAGGTATGGAGTCAGTCAGTAAGATTTTTTAATAGTCCCTTATGCTCACCAAGTGTGCATTTTTTTTCATTCAAAATACAGTAAAAACAATCAGATTGAAATAATTATTCTATTTTAGTATATATTTTTCAAATGGTATTTATTCCTGTGATGTAAATTTGGAATGTTTAGCAATTATTACTTCAGTTCTTATGATCCTTCAGAAATCATTCTATATTTGCTGGTCAAGAAACTACTTTTAATGTTATTATCAATATTGAAAACAGCTGTGCTGCTTAATATTTTGTGGAAACCACTTTTTTTTTTCCAGGTAATGAATAGAAAGAAAGTTAGTGAATAGAAAGTTCAAAATAACAGAATTTATTTAAAATAGGTCTTTTGTAACAAAAAACAAGTCATTGTTGTCACTTTTGATCAAATTAATACATCCTTGTTTATATTTTGATTGAATTCTTTAATTACTTTGTATTGAGCCCAAACCTTTAACATGTTTATATATGTTGTCAGTATCTGATTCTCTTACGACAAAAGACACTTATAGCTGACTTTCTTATCTTTCTTATCATTGAAAACTTCTCTCACATACTGGAAGAGATGGAATTAGGGAATCGGATTGTGTTCAGATAAGGATCCTCAAACCCTTGGGCCCTCATACAGATTTCAAATGTGGCCGAGTGTAGGCTGAGGTGTCAACAACTGTTATAGAATATAATGGATGGAGGGACGGCAGACGTCAGGACTGAAGGACATCTAATCAGTAGAGGATTTTCATACCTGCCTGCTACTAATCTCATTGGTTAGATGAGAAGTGCTGAGGATAAGAGAGAAATTCTGATGACCATCTCAAAAGCACAACATGAACTTAGACTTTAGCACCAAGAACTATTCGGGGTCAGAGACAGCCATGAATTAAAGAAAATTGAGCAAATAAAGAGGCAAGAAACATCTTAGTCTCATTAAGTCCTTCAAAAGGTCACTGTAGAAGACCACAGCAGTGCTAAACTCAATTCAGTGTCAATAAGGATTACCTTCATTGATTACAGCACAGCATGCAGTGTTAGATTAAATGAAATATGCATGTAGAAAGGAGGATATGGGTTCAACAATCGCAGCAATTTTAGAGATGTTAAATGGCCAGTGCCAGTCTTTGCCATCAGGGGTGTAGTGTGTGTGTGTGTGTGTGTGTGTGTGTTGTATATAATATCCATTATATAAACCAAGAAAAATTTGTCACTTGGCAGCCAGTGATCAATGTGCACTTTCATTGTATTCAAAAGGGCAGTTTTGACATTCTTTAATAACTTCTTTAATCTTTCACGGGAAAAAGGTCACATGAGTGTTGAGCGAAATGAGGATGAGTAGATAATGACAGAATTTTCGGTGTAAAGATGTGACTCAATTAGATTGGCCAAATGTAGATATGGATGGGTAATTTCTGCTGCAGCATTTTAGTCACAATGAAAGTGCACTGTGCAATGAAATTATGCATTTATTTTATTTTATTTTATTTTATTTTATTTTAAACATTTGAGCTTTTAATCAAGTAATTAGCAATACCTCCCAAAAATGTTGCTTTAAGATCTTAATACCACTGTGAATTAAAACCTGATATATATCATGGTCATGTTCAAACTCAAATTAATTAAAAAGTAATTCATCACCTTTTTTTTTTTAAGAAGCCACTGGAGGCAACTATGAATATAAACGAGGCAAAGTAAAATGTGTCGTACCAAATATGCATAACGTGACATTTCATCTTCTCCTCTTTGTTATTTAACATAAATTGAATACAATAGACCATAATGTAGCTGCCATGTCTACCCTTTTCAAAAATAAATCCTCAAAAACAAAATGGGAAACTTAGCCTATACGTTCAATCAACAACAAGGGAGCTAGTCTACGTTCAGTGCATACAAGAGATAAAAAAGACAAAGGGGGCAGAGGACAAGACAGAACACTTTTTCTGTTCTTCTGTTTGATTCTTGTGGAATGATACAGTGAATAACTCAAAGTAAAGCCGGTAATGAACTGCATGTGGATCGCTAATGAGTCTTTCAGAACTGTGTGTATTACAAATTGTCTATCTGAGGTGATCAATCTACAAAGTCTAAAGCATCGGTCTCAACTGACAGTTATATTTCAAAGCACATATATTTACATAACTCTAAGAATTTGTCGTAACAAAGGTTGGCCATGAATCTAGCATTGATCCCCATATTGCAGATTTGAGTGAACATAAATAGCACACTGGTACAGTACTTGTCCTCGGAGAGACAGTGGTCAGGAGTTGATCGATAGGTTATGTGCATCACATTGCTGCAAGGAAAGGTCAGGGGGGCTCGAGTGAAATGCCAGGAGATACAGAAATACGGTGGCCATAACCGTAACCATCCATCTTGCCTTCCAGAGACCAGGGGATTGGGGTACAGACAATGACAGGCTTGTGGTGTGTAATACAATGGTTCTTCTATCTCTTCTGCTCTGTCTTCCACTCTCAGAGTTAAGCCAGACAGGTTCTCTGGTTTCCACGCTCGGCCGTAACGAATGGCTGTGAGGTTGCAGTGCTGATGCTGTAGCGTTATATTTTTAGGTCATATTTGACAATAAGGCAGGTGTGTGTCCAGGTAGTAAACTATGATTGGCCTAAGTCAGAGTTTAACCTTAAACGAAACCAGATACAACCTCCTTTCCAGCAGCACCTTTATATTTTATATCCGGTTTTAAGAAACGCAAAAACCAGACACAATATAGTAACTAAAAGTATCCCATGTTGTTTTATTTGTTTGTTTGTTGTTTATTTCTGCATGGTTCTATCTAGGAAGATTCTCTCATATTAATTTTAGACATTATGATCAGTGGTTATAATTTTTTTGTTTGTTTTGCTTTCTTTTTTTCTTTTTTTTATTATTTCTGAATGAGTCTGTCTAGGAAGATCGTCTCATATTACTTTCAGGCATTATGATCAGTGATATAATTTCGGTTTTGTTGGTAACACTTTAGTATAGGAACCAATTCTCACTATTAACTAGTTGCTTATTAGCATGCATATTATTAAGATATTGGCTTTTTATTAGCACTTATAAAGCACATATTCTGCACGACCATATTCTACATCCTTAATCCTACCCACTACCTAAACTTAACAACTACCTTACTAACTATTAATAAGAGCAAATTAGGAGTTTATTGAGGCAAAAGTGGTAGTTAATGGTTTGTTAATAGTGAGAATTGAACCTTAAAATAAAGTGTGACCGTTTTGTCTTGTTTTTCGTTTTGTTTTGTTTTGTTTTGTTTTGTTTTGTTTTGTTTTGCTTTGCTTTGCTTTGCTTTGCTTTGTTTTGTTTTGTTTTGTTTTGCTTTGTTTATGCTTTGGAGCAAAAAGGTGTCCAAACTTTATCCACCTTATTTTTAAAGCAAGAGCAGGATTCTCGTTTTAGCCGCTTCCAGTTTCTTTAGCTGTCGCAAAACAGTTGCTAATTGTTATCATATTAGTTATCATATTACTTTTATTTGTTATCGGAATCATAAACACACTGGTTTGTAGCACAAATTATTGTATTGTTTACTGCACTTTGTTATTATTCTAGTCATTTACCTATAATAAACTGGAAATCTCGTACATTCACAGGAAATACATGACTTGATGAGACAGCCTCATTATGAAGTTATGACTGTTTTCACATTATTCTCTACCACAGAGTGTATTTGCAGTGAGAACAGCTAAGGCAGCACGATAGCTGACCCTGCCGCCAGACGTAATGTCCTCCAGCTTGACGTCTGTGAAGGCCAGTCGGTACACAGCAACCAATTAAAACTTAGAGAAGAGGTCCTGCTGCTAGGGCTGATTGGTGGAAGCTTCTTCTGTGATCGGCTGCAGTAGGAGATTGGTGCTTCCTGGTTAGTCATTGCCTTTGATCTTTGACTCTTTGTCAAATAAATCATTTTCCCCTTGGCCCCTTGACCAGCTGGCAGGGAGTATTCCCATTTTGATGCCTCGCTTCATGGTGAAATTCACCATTAACTCCAGAACGTGGCTGTGCATACCACATAACAGGATATGCTGTGGATGGCTTAACAGCCAGTGAAATCGCCCCATCAAATCCAAATGGAAAGAAATTTAAACACTGCAATGTTTGGTAAAATGGACAGGTTATTACAGTTTAGAATGTGAAGACATAATTTTTATTATTTACAGTCAACAAGCCATGTTGTTGCTGCAACTACAGTATAAGACTTAAGCAATTTAATTTGATAATTAATTTAAAAATGATTATAAATATGATTTAATTTAAACGATAAATAAATAAATAAATAATGAAGTAAAATAAAAATTGTTAAAAGATAAAAATCTGTCTGTCTCTGTCCAAAAAAAAAAAAAAAGAAAAAAAAAAAATTTTGATTTCTTTTACGGATACTACTACTACAACTACTACTACTACTGTGAATTTCATAACTACCATAACTGTGAGTTATTCATCTAAAAGAGATGAATCAGAATCACTATTATCAAAGCAGCCCAGCTTCATATCTATAAATATATACTCTTTTATCTTACTGCCTTTAGTTTGGTCTGGGCAGGGAATTACCCAATTCATTGAAATTAAATGTCCCTTCCATTAAAGGAGTAGACCTGAGATCCCCTTTGAAATTAGATTTGAAAACTACTGAGGCTTATCTAACGAGTGACTTAATACACCATATGATAACCAACATGAAAGACTTGATTTACTCATCCTGGACACTAATGAGAATATACATAAGGCCTGGAGCTAACTTTGAGTTATGGTGAACACAGTATAAAAATTATAGACAACACTATCTATGTATCTGTCTGGCTGTTTGTCTGTCTCATCTTTTTATGAGTATATTATTTTAGATATTTTATATATATTTATGTATTTTTTATTATTCTCATTTCCTTTCATCTTGCTTTTAGGCATTATGATATTACAAATTTTATTACAAATTTTATTATTAATATAATGATATTCCATTACAAATTATTCACTCGAGTTTTGCATGAAAATGAACTCGATCCTACCCACAGTTCTGCACCGTGAACTTCGATTGACATTTGCGATCTCTACATGACACACACAAGTAAGTTCAAAGGAACTCAGTCTATAGAAGTTATTAGGGTGTTTCTTGGTTATTTAGAATTTTGCATGTAATTATGCATGCTAATGAGCCAAGCAAATTACACTTTCAGAGTTGATAGCAACAGAAGTGATGAGCAAGATAACCAGACATCGGAATTCATTTTCATTATGCACTTGTATGAATTTAACATTTTTTAAAGCCAGAATATTTCCCAAATGATTATCTGCTAATTGCAGTACAACTCACATAAATCTTTAGTGTTCTCTACTTTGCCATCACTCTTTTTGTGTGTGTGCAGTCAACTTAAGGCCTTCATTTTTCTCTGATACAGCAGTTGCATAAAATGCGCTGCTTGCACAAAAAATTTATTTGATAAAAGCAGAGGGAGTGTATTATAAAGCTGGCACATGCTGAAAAATGGCAAATGGCTTTACAGATAAACTGGAAGATTTAATTTCAGTCCGCTGCAATCCTTATATAATAAAATATACTATATATATATATATATATATATATATATATATATATATATATATATATATATATATATATATATTCACACACACACAATGTACCTTTACATCCAGCTATGCCTTTGTGAAGTGTCTTTTCTTAGTGATACAGCCTCAGACTACTGTTATATTTTTATATTTCCATTTCAGTGAACATACACAGTATATTTTGAATCCACTTTACATTAGTTTTTCCTCTGAGATGGTGAATATTGCTTGGGCAGATCGATATTTCTTTTATAACTTCACAGAGCAAATGACGGACCGTATACACACACGCGCACACATCAGCATCCCCTCCGGGACTGAAAATGGAGTTTTGTGTTCTTCTTCCACTTTAACACTTCAAAAACCTCAGAGGGCTTCTCGGTAAGCAGGAGAGAATGTGCACTGGGGAAACGTCATGGACTTGCATCCCAATAACTTAGGCCTGCATGTCGCAGATTCAGAAATATTCAGCATCGTCTGCTCATCTTACATAGATAAAATCTCCCTTGATAGTATTAGTGGAAATCGATCATGTTTGGATGTCAGCCTGAATGGATAGACCTCTCCAATAACAAATCAATATTGTAAACTGATAATCGAGTGGTCATCTTCTCTTTTTTGCATTCTCACTAGCCATTCTGAGTAAGATTCTGTTGGATGTATGGTTACAGGTTGCTTGTTACAAGAGAATTGCTCCCTCTATAGGCAACGTTAAGCATGAAACGTGCTGCATAAGTGCTGTCAGCCTATATGCTTGTTTCCAAAGAGTTTAATTTTTGTTGAATGGAGGTGGCCTATTGTTTTCTGATTGCTTGTTGTGACTAAATTGTCAATGGCTGACTATTGGGTAGGTGTAAGCGTACAATACAATCGCTGGCACTGCTGAATAATGTGGATTAAAATGCTATTCTTCCTACAGAAAGATGGCCTGGTGGGTTTGTTGTGTAGACACAGCAAAACCACACCAGGAATCGGCTTTTCCAAAATTATTTGTATTGAAACCTACGGTTAAGACGGTGAGAAAGCGAGGGTGAGCGAACGATTGAGGGGGAGAAGGAGAGAGACCATGGACAGCTTAAATATTTCTGCAACAGATTAAAAAGAAAGCTGCTTTGTATTTTGACAGAAAGGGGCATTAAATATTCTCCTACAACAGTGGAAATGTCAGCGTGTTTCTGGTCTGCCACTGCCAGAGTGAGAAAAGAGGATTAATGTACATATGTAAGACAATGCAGTCCAGCTTTAACCCTTCAGACTAGTGCAAAATACAGAACCCACACACTCAAGAAATCAAGGAATTTGATTCTGCTCCGGGTTCCTTACGGAGTCCAGGCAGACATCCAAACCAAACTGTGAGGGAGCCATCCCGTGAGTCACTGTCGCTGCGGGATGGTTTTGTTTTAGCTCTCCGCTGCTGTTCATATTTTTTCTGTATTATATTCAAAAGCTTCAAAGTGAGGAGAAAGTTTGGAAAGGGAGTTAAGGACTTCTTGCATGTTTTGAGAGCGCCCCTCTGGGTTATTGTCGTTGTGCAAGGAGCTGGAAACTCTTGGGGCAAGCTCTAGATTTAGTTTGAGAAAGCATTGTGGGATGACATTAAATCCAGTTTAATGAGATAGAGGCAATGCCCTGTAGAACGTCTATACTAGTCAAGACGGCTATTTTTATAGCATGAACTCATCACGCGTTCTGAAATACTCTGCATGCATACATCCTGTAATTAAAACCAAATGAAGTCGATCGAAATCTAATAGAACCAATGTTTACATCTAAATTAGAGCAACCAACGGTATCCTTTTTTTGGGGATCAAAACAAAGTTACCTGCTTCTTATGTTAATCTGACATTGCTGATTGACACTGCAGCTATCCATAATCAGATGTAGGAGAAATACCAGATACCCAACACATATAAAACCCCACAAAAGCTGTAACATTTAAGTCAGGAGATGATTCCGACAATACAAGCTAAGCACTGTGAAGTGATTTAACTCAAGATAGATTGAGTGTCCAGTGAACTGTGACAGAGTACTCACCCAGACCGTGAAGGGTGGTTCCGCTCCTGTCCCTACAGCGTTTGTATCCGATCGGATTGTAGAGGCAGTCAGGATGTTGGATCTCAGTTCGGTCTCAAGTGGAGGAATGCAGCTCCCACCTGCTCGGCCCCCCTGCCGTACCTCCTCCTCGGTGATTTCACACGGGTTCACAAGGCAGTCAAAAGGGTAATCCAGGCATTGTATTGACACTCCAAAGAGAGTGCACTAAGTGCACCCTTTATGGGTGCAATTCAAATATTTGATAGCTATTAGTTTCTTTGTTTATTGAAGATTTAAAAACTGGATGCAGAAACTTTAAGACCAGTTCTTTTAGAATGCAAAGTCCCAGAGATGAATTTTTTTTCCAAGCAGGATAAAAGCAATTCAGGTCCTCTTGAACAACGTGTGATCTTCCAAAACAAGTAGGATCACATCAGATTACAATCAGACAGATAAATCCATATGAAGCTGTTCTCTCCTTTCAACTCATTTGCATTATCCAGCTTCTTCCAAGTAGAAAAATTGCACCTGCCACGGTTCATTTGTGACATCCACTGTCTCTCTCTTTCTCTGTGTGTTTTCTTAGTGTGTGTGTGTGCGCCAGATTGCTAGAGCTAGACTTGAGCTGCCCGTGTTGTAGTCATCACTCACTGCCAAGCCCCAAAACGGTGAGCCTCGCGCAGAGGAGAGCTACTCCAAGTCTTTCAGGAAAGCATCTCTTTCTTTTCAACAAGCTCTGTCCAACTGAGACCAGAGGCCACGCCCCTTTCGCTCTGATTGGCTGAGCCGCAGCAGGCAGCAATATGACAAGGAAGAAGAGAGGGAGTGGGAGAGAATGAGAGAGAGAGAGCGTGTGTTTTGAGGGGGAGGGAGGATAGACCAGGCTCTGTGAGCCCTGGAGGGACAGGGTGGCTAATGAAAGCGAAAATGCTTTTCTCCCAATGCTTTAGCCAAATTTGTCTTCTACAAATTTGTTGTGACTTCTGGCAAACTGAATTCATACTGACAAAGTCTCCAGTTTCTTAAGGGAAATATATCTTGTTCTTCATACAATACAGCCAAAAGTCAGTTCTTGTCAGCCTAGTGCCCTGTTAGTGCCAGATATCTTGGAAATATTGAAGGAAATGCTAAAACTCGTACATCTCATTCTGATGTGGAAACCGTTTGAAGTCAGTGCAGTTGAAAAAGGGATGACATAATCCTCATATTTTCTATGAGAAATTTTATTTTATCTTGCACAGTAACAGTTAAAGGGCTTTTCCAAAACTAGATGTAAAATTTGGGATGTGGATGTGTACATTGTTCCCAACAAAAGCAAAGATTTGTGATGCATTAATGGACTTTTTTTCTCCAAAGAACAAAAGCCATGCATTTCTATGGAAGCCTATTTCTGCCTCAGAGTATAAAAAAAAAAAAAAAAAGATTGTAAGATATAAGGTCATAATGTTGCATTCCAGAGTCTAGTGCAAAGTCACATTGTGAAATTTAAATTAGGAGAATTAATTTCACTTTGTGTCATATAAATTTACATTGCGACATAATGTCATATTATGACATGTAACTGTGAGAAATAAGGTAATTATAGTATTATTTATTTATTTATTCATTTACTATTTTTTTCGTTATAAATCAATGCTTGGTTAAAATATAGCATAGCATGAGCATGTTTCACACCGTACACTAAATAATTACCTGTCCAGTTTATTTTGACCAGTGCTTACATTATGTATGGTTGACAACTATTCTTATCCATCCCAACTGACTGAGCTTTTCCCTGCTTCCAACTGGAACATTTTCTGCATATCATTTGTCTCCTCTGCCTGGGCTTGATAAAAATAATCTAGGTCTCCGTTTGTGCCAGAAGCATTGAATTTCTATTTGCTTTGTAACCCTTGCCACTCTGCGCAGCTCTCAGTCTAAAGTAAAGACAGGAAAATTAAAACAAAAGTGTTGAAACAAGCTAAGGTAGTGTATTGACAGCTATAGGGTAAGATGGGTCAAGATGCATCCATTGGGTAAGACCTTTCATTTTCCTCTTGGCCATATATGTCTGAAAATCTCATTTTCAGCACATTTGGTTATGCTCATCAACAACATTTTTGAGATCCATTCCGTATGAATCATCATACCATTAGTATATTTAATTTTTGACACTGGCTAATATTGATCTTTGAATTTGTCATATTTATATAGATAAAAGAGGATTTTATGTACAGTTTACAAGTTTGGGGTTGTTTTCATGTTTTTGAAAGATGTCTCTTGTAGTATGCTCAGCCTGCTTGGTAACACTTCAGATTATCAGGGAACACATATTATACTATTATACACACATATTGTACATACTATTAACTAACAGTTTTCCTTCAATAAACTCCTAAGCAGCCATTTCTCCAGTCTTTAGTGTTATATTATCCTTCAGAAATCCTTCTAATATTTCTGATTTGGAGAAAAAGAAAATCTTACTATTATCAATTTTGTCCGCAGTGGTGTGCAACTTGAATAAAACTATTTTAAAAGTAAACAAAAAATTATACTACAAATAGTAGTATACATGGATAATATTTTTTTATAGTATTTATAGCTACTTTGCCTGATACTAAAACAATAAACAAACTGTAACTTCTTACTGAAAATAAAATAGTTTGTTTTGTTTTAGCCTTTAAATATGCTATTGTCAGAAAGTATTTGACATGCATTTTAAAACTTTTCTTTTAAAATCGCCAAAAGTCAATAGAAGATATAAACAGCTGGCTTTGAGTGGCCGTTTCAGGCACCACCATCTGACAGTTTGAACAAAGCTCTAATTAAGAGATCGTTAACGTGACCAGACCTTCATAACAAGAGTCGCAATAATATTCTCTGCATTAACTTCCTTCTATTTGAAGTGTAATGGTTCATCTCAGCATGCAGGGTTATATTGTCACGTTAATGACACTGGCTTTGCTTCAAATGTGATACCTGGAATAGAATTGGTCCAGCTTTCACAGCTTCAATGTCACGGCAGTGAGGCAAAGACAATTAAGCTGTATAAATATGTAAATATGGGAGGACACCTCACTAGGAGTCAGGTAATGACATTTTCAGCCCCGGTTTGGTTTATTCCCCAGTCGTCCCAAATTAGAAACCTTAATGACGACCAATAGGCCACAGATGGTCAAACTCTAGGGTACACGACTCTCCTGATCTCCTTCTGCTTCTTGCAGCATCACTTTTATGTGCCAACAATGCATTACCTTGCCAGCTGCCGCATGCTCAAGGGGGTAATCATTACATTGAGTAGAAGGTCAATCCATGGCAGCGTTTGCCAGTGAGATCGTGGCCCAGGCTGCGTTTGGAGACTGGCAAACTGGACAACAAGGGTGATTCATCTTTGGGGGTGAGGGGGCAGATACTCCCTGTCGCTATTTGTCTTGTGACGTTGACATATAAAAAACACCCAGAGGGCACAGTCTCGAGAGAGAAACCTGGCGGACGTCCACAGTCAGTCTGGACACGAGAACTCCTGATGTCTTTTCTCTCTTTCTGTGTGTCTCTTTTGTGTCAGGACTTGTTTGTTTGAGCGTTACTTCACGGATTCATGAAATAAATGAGGTTTGTTGAAAGTTCGAAAGATGAATATGGATTAATCTAATTGTGCTAATGTCATAACACTGATCTGTAGCATTTACAGGAAACCTGAATGAATGCGATCAGCATATGTCAGGGCCATTGCTTTGAAATAAATCTAATTTGAAATCTCTTGTTAACCTATGAACAAATCTTTATTGTTGTTGTTCACAAGCATATGAGCCTGGAAATAATATTTTCATCATAATCATTTTGAATTAAATAATATTAGACTCCAGAATGATCTCTTTTATGCTAGCATACAAAATGCCCCAAATAATTAAAACCAAAACTGTAATTAATTAAAACTATATAGACTTAAACACACACACACACACACACACACACACACACACATGCACACACGTTAGGTTTCTGTGAATTGTGGGGACTTTCCATAGATTTCTATTGTTTTTATACTGACCAAACGCCATTTTCTATACCCTAAATCCTACCCCTAAACCTACCCCTTACAGAAAAACTGTTTGCATTGTTACACTTTCAGATAAACATTTAAACATTTCAGGTTTTACCATCCTTGTAGGGACATTTGGTCCCCAAAATGTGCCATAAACAAGAACACACAACACACACAACAAAATTACTAAGACTTTAACGAAAATGAAAATGGAAAATATAAAAATAAAAACTGATTCAGAATATTAATAAAAACTAATATCTCAATGATAATAAAATAACACTGTTTTCACTTTACAAAGAACTTACAACTTATAAATTCTGGAACAGCAGTTTCAGATCTTCGTCTCTTGAATTTTGCAACACCTCTATAGTTTCTTGTTTGTGTGCTGTCTCAGCAAAATCTTATGCAGAGCTTTGTGTTTTTCTCCAGCTAATTGGTGAAGGGGTAACACCTTGTACGTGAGGAGAGAGGAAGTCTCTCTTTTTGTCAAACATCTGGCCCATATTACTGCTTACGGATGGCTGAAAGGACACCTACAGGTAAATACATTACCTGCCTTACAGAATATGTGTATGTCGTAGAACATCTTGTAGCAGAAATGTACTAAAAAGAAGATCCTTCATGTAATATACCTGTATACTGTTAAACATAAAAGCCATTGAGTATAAAAGATCTCTTTATATACAAATGATTTTCATATAACTAAATAAGCGATCTTTAATTTTTCCAGCAGTACTTGAGCATGATCTTTTATCAAGTGCAATTTCTCAGAACTATTGCCTGCCCTCTAATAAAGTGCAGTCATACTGTTTGAAGATCATTTTGTGAGCTATTTAACTCAGTGGGAAACATTTTGCAGTAGTAATTGAGAAATGCCATGCACACGTTTATGAAGTTCTAATTGCTTGGCTAAAACCCACTTCTAGTTTCTTCTCTTGTGAACTTTTTCAAGATATTTGAGGATGTGTGAGAGCATGCACGTGCCTTGATAACCTATGAGAAGCTTGTATTTGGCATTTTATAAGAATCTGCATAAATGTGGACACAGTGTACACTCTTAAATATAAAGATGCTTCACGATGCCATAGAAGAACCTTTTTGTCTAAATGGTTGCATAAAGAACCTTTCTGTTTCACAAAAGGTTCTTTGTGGCGAAAGAAAGTTCTTCAGATTATAAAAAGGTAAGCAAGAGATGGTTCTTTAAAGAACCTTTGACTGAATGGTTCTTTGTGGAACCAAAAATGGTTCTTCTATGGCATCGCTTGAAGAACCTTTTGAAGCACCTTTATTTTTAAGAGTGTACTGTTATATCAGAGGCAGCATTGTGCTAGAGTATGATTTGTTCTTAGAAAAGAAGCTTATGTCTAAACCCTGCTTCACACCATTTTAAAATAGCAAGGACATTTTATTAAGCATAAGAACAATATGCTGGATATACTAAGGTTGCAAATCCTTGAGTGACAGTTTATCATGTCAAATACAGTCTGCTGTTAAGCTTTACAGAACACATGTGGAGATATTGTGTTTGGATTTTCTTTTACAAATCTGACAAATGACTTGCATGAGGTTGCCATGGCTATTGCAAGGGCCAATGCTGCTTTGAAAGAAAACAAACGCATAACACAGAAGCTGCCAATGCATAACATAGATTTCTCATGTCACAAAGAGGCTCTTATCTTTTAAAGGCTTCATTCATGGTATCATGTTCTAGAGAAAATTGTGTTTTTCATGTTCTTCAGGACTTGTGTCTCCAGTGATATAATGGTATAACGTGGTATCGTCCTTTCACTCTGAACATGATTTTACAGAACCTTTTCTGGCGCTATCATAAACCACAGCATATGCAGTTTGAGATTGCTTTTCAATATGCTCAGCTGAACAGCTAGCATTATAAAAAAGTGTCCTAAAATTGTCTTGGCTGCCAATTCCTTGTGCACATTAGGAATGATTTAGTTTTAGGAAACAGCTGCTTGCTCAGATTTAATATTAATTGGACTGCGTTAATTGGAATGTGTTTTATTATGTTTACCTAAAACTGTACGTATATGTCATATCAGACCTTTTGGTCTATTCAGAATAACAATCTGGATTTTTTTTTTTTAAAGATGGAACTGTAGTTCTGCTTATGGAGACATTCCAGTCATCTGTGTATACATTTGCCTCCCGGCCGGCATCGCTGCCATTTCTGGTAAAGGGACAAGAATTTGTGTCAAGTCTGGCTAGATTCCTCAGAACATGCTGAGATGATAGGTGCTCCAGTTTTTCAGCTAGAATTGGTAACTAGCATCACTTATCCATTTAATCTGAACAAACAGCCTGCATATTTTGCCATGAGATTAATGATAATAATAATAATAATTGTATTATTATTACTCATTCTAAAATAATAATAAAAATAATAATAATAATAATAACTCATTTAACAATATAATCTGTCTTTTTATAGTGTGATAATGTGAGAGACAAATCCTCAGAAGACTAATGTGATTACACTTTGACAGTTCACTGTGCCCTAGTCATGTTGCCTTTGGATATGTGTAAACCACAAGCAGTAATAGCTTAGTGAGTGTTGCAGAAAGAATCCTAAAAGAGAGCAGGATATCACAGCAACGGGACCACAAGTGTGTCGATACCTCTCTCTCCCACCACCGCCCTCAAAGTTCAATTATTGAGCAGGTCAAAGCTGAAATGAGTACTGTGCCCTTTCATCACAAAAGTGCTTCACACTTTGCTAAAGCCTTGCTTCGGTGCTGGAATAAGCTCAAGATTACACAGGGAGATCATTCTTTGGGGCAGACTGCACTGCTTCTTTCTTTCCTCCCTTTCTTCCTTTTTTTTTTTCTTCTTCCCAGAGCTTGCAGCTGCTGTTTGCTTGAAAAGATGCTCTTGGCTTCTCGACTTCAGTTCTGCTCTTCTTTCCGCAGTGGTCAGTGAACTATAAAACTTTAGCAGGGATTTTTTTTTTTTTTTTCCCTGGTGGTATAACTCTCAAATATTGCATTTATTTTCTCTGTAAAAAACAATCCTGGCAGTTTATGATAAAGGGACAAACAAAAATAAAAATAAAACTATCCATTTCAGCTAATAATAAAAAATAAATGTTTGCAAATAACATCAAATCATCAAAATTATATACATTTACCACACACACACACACACACACACACACACACACACACACACACACACATATATATATATATATATATATATATACTATATATATATATATATATATATATATATATATATATATATATATACTTGCAGTAAACATAGTTTGACATTTTACTGTAGAAGTACATTTAGTATTGATTATTTATTTCTATTTAACAACACTTAAATGATTTACAGCAAAATTGCATGTACACGGATCATGCTAAATGTATTTTCTTTTCCACTGGAAAGTAACCAGTAGTCCTTCAGGAAACAAAAACAAAACAAAAAATTAAACCAGCTTAAGGTGATTCAGATGGTGTAACATGATCTGACCAGGTAAAAAGTTCCCAAAACCTCTCTAAATACTAGACCAGACCAGCATATTACTTATTTTAACATATTTTATCTATTTAGTGATTTAGCTATTTCATTAAAAAAAAAAAAAAAGTTTATCAGTATGCATTATTAAAATATGCAGACAAATGTTTTCTATTAATAAGCACGAACATGATTAGTTGCATATTTTGAACATAAAGTTCTAAAACAGAAAAAAAAAAGAAGACAAAAGAGTGTGTAAGTACTTCATAAATCTATAAATTCATGATATAAGGACATTTTGATAAACTACAAATTATGGCAAACCATGGTATGTTATAAAGTTACAGGACTATTAAATGTAGCTCTTGCTAATGGTTGCCCACTGCAACAAGAAAAATCGTTTTTAATGGCTTGAGGTGGAGAAGCCCAATAACGGGCTCGGATCCTGCGCTGTTCCGCCTCTCTCGCTGTCATCACTAAGCCGAGTCGTGTTATGATGACAACAAGAATATTCAGCCGTGGGACGGAGAATATCTGAGTCTTAAACCCTGCGTTTTTTGCTTATTTTCTCGCAAATAGCTCGACTAGAGTGTAGCCAGCGCATTCCCGGTCCTCCTCCTCCTCCAGCTTACCGACTGCCGCAGCCTGACAACCGCTACACAGTCTCCGGCAAGATGCTACTACCGCGCTCCGGTCTGCTTATCGGCGTTCTCTGGATTGTCATCTTCAGTCCCGCTGGTGTGAAATGTCTGAACGGCGAAGAAGATCAGTCTCAAGACATGGAGTGCAAAATGAAAAGCGTTACGGTATCCGCTTTGCCGTTTTTGCGAGAGAACGACCTGAGCATCATGCACAGCCCGTCGGCCTCCGAGCCCAAGCTGCTATTCTCCGTCAGGAACGATTTTCCGGGCGAGATAGTCGTTGTTGACGACTTGGAAAATACCGAGCTCCCGTACTTTGTATTAGGTGAGTGCTGTTATTTATTACGAGTTTAGCATCTTTTTAAGCATATAGTATACTTGATTGTGACAGCTATTGTGATTATTATTAGAAATATCAGTCGCAGGCCTAGTCCAAAACTCAAATTGGTCAGTTCTAGTATGTTCTTTGTTCGGAATAATATCCGGCAAGCTGCAGATATGTGTTATTTAAGCTATAGGAAGCATGGTGCTCGTTTGTTAGGTTGAGACATATACAAACAGTCTTGTGAGAATCTCATGTGTAAACTTGTGTAAAGTTTGTGCCATAGCTTCACCTTTTTTGAACTCTGAGAAAAACAAACCAAGCAAACAACCACAACAAAACAAATGTGTGCTTTGATTTGTTATCTGAGACAGACAGACAGATAATAGATATAAACAAAGTTGATAAACTTTGATATAATATAAAATAATTGTTTGCTGTAAATAGTAGGTTTAATAAAAATAAAACAATAGTTTGTAATAATAGTTTTGAAATATACACCGGTAACACTTTAGTATAGAGACTAATTCTTACTATTAACTAGTTGCTTATTAGCATGCGTATTATTAACACATTGGCTGTTTATTAGTAATTATAAAGCACATATTCTGCATGACCATATTCTACATCCCTAATCCTACCCAATACCTAAACTTAACAACTACCTTACTAACTATTAATAAGCAGCAAATTATATGTTTATTGAGGCAAAAGCTGTAGTTAATGGTTTGTTGATAGCAATAATTGAACCTTAAAATGAAGTGTGACCTACACATCTTATCGCTAAATTTTGTGACTTCATGTTACTGTAAGTACAAAGTGTGCCGTTCTTACTGGAATGTGTTGAAATGGACTTTGAACTAAATACGTTTGATTATCATAATTAATTCAAAGACTTTTTGATTTGTTTTTGTGTATAAACATGTTCAAATTAATTATTATGGCATCCTCCGTGCTTTCATTTTGAACACTGTAATTAAAAAAAGATAAATATTTAAGTAAGCTTTCTCAGTTTAAAAGAGCAACTAAATAGGTGACAGCTGTAGAAATACATAATGTTTTTGTTTTTTTTTTTTTCTCTGTGTGTGTGTCACATGGTGTATATAAATTGTCCCATTTTGCAAACTTTTTGTGGGTCCAGCAGAAGTACACTGGAAAGTGTTACAGCCCACTTAGTATAATAATAATAATAATTATTATTATTATTATTTTTCAACACACACACACACACACACACACACACACATATCATCTTCAGACATAGTAATCTCTTGATTTTCCAAATTTGTGGTGTTTTTAAACAATTAAACAAGTAAAATTAAACACTGTGTATTAACTGAATACTGTGAAAAACTTTTGTCTACATTTTGTCACAAGCAGCTAGTTTGTATGAGGCAGCACACTGGCTGCTGTCCATGGTGCTGAACACTGCATGTATGTCTGCCACTCACTCTGAGGTGCAAAAAAAGCGACTTTAAGGAGTGGACAGTTGTATAAGTCATTGCCAGCCAATCAGATATGTAGTGTGAAGTGTCTGTGGCTGTCATAGAAGATGTGCTGGGGTTGACTGTTTATTTGGCACTGTCGTAACGTTGTCAGAGATGTCATGTTGTTTCTCACTTTAGGCATGTCTGGAAAGAAATGTTAGACAGGAAGTAAACATGGTGAAAAGGCAGATCTTTTTAGAGTCTTCTCTCAATTGTGACCTTAAAGGTGATGTGGTCATTTTTATTACCTTTGTTTTGGGAAAGAGAAACAAAAAACGCTGTGTCCTATGTTTTAGGTTGCTACTTCCCTTTTTGTGTATATAAAAAAATACACATGCATAATACACACATATTCTAGTTACAATATTTATTGTACTTCATATATAATTAATTCATGATTTAATTTATGCTTAAATAGTCTAACAAACTTTAAAAAATCCTACACCTAGGAATAGCACACAGTTTGATCTGCATACAGTCATATTTGGATGCATGAGGACCTGCATATTTATAACTAGAAATCCTTAGAGTCTAAAAAATAGTGTCAGCATGCAGAGCTAACTAGGATTTCAGTTTGTTAACAATGTTCGGATGTGACTGCATTTTTCATAGCACAAAGTTCTTAGTAGTCAAGATTTTAATACTTATACTACAGAATTCAAATAAGCACAGCGCTTTAGAATACATAAAACACTCAAAAATAGCACGCGTTGGCTCTGCTGGTCTTAAAATAGGCCAGAATAGAATTTTCTAGGTTTATGAAAACTGGGAAACTTTTTTTTTCAACTTTATTTGAACTTATTATGAATATATTAGATTTAATGTTTAAAACCAATTTCAAGTTTCAGTCTGTTCGCTTATAAACTGACCAAAGTCAACATTCATATTCTAACATACATGAGAGTTCCAGGATACATAAAAGTAGGAATGAATTTTAGTATGATCAGAACTTTGCTAGAGTGAAATTGGGACAGGATTTGTTTCTGACCAATAGAAACCTGTTTACAAACCATAATATATATCCCTTTAGCTTTAATAATTCACATTGGACTCAGTGCTTTTTAATTTCCTTCAGACAGACTGCACCTTGCTTTACTTCATAAATCTCACTCTTGCTAGATCGTCTCCTCTGTTCCTTCAGCCTCTGCCTCCCACAATGGCTCTTTGTTTGCATAAGATTGATTGGAATGATCATGGGGAGTAATTTCAAGTTGGTGTTATAAATGTTGCCTAAGGTGTTTGCACATCCCTCCCTTCGCTCTATGGTCTTGTTTCCTGATTATAAATGCAGTCTTTACAGAGCAGCCACTGGTCTTTGTACAAGCTATTTTTAATTGGATACATTAGGGTAATTGGTACAGTCTACAAATGCATTCACAAACACACACACTCACTCGCTCTTGCACACACACACACACACACACACACACACACACACACACACACACACACACACACACACACACACACACACACACACACACACACACGCACACGTTTACTTGAGGTAAATAAATGAGAACACACCAAAGACCTCTATTGCTTTTAATAACTTCCAGGGGCGATGCCCACCCAAAAGGGAAAATCTCTAAAATTAGAGTTTTAGTTTTAGATTGGCTTTCATTTTTGGCTTTCACGTTTTTCTTTAATTTATTATTGGCTAATTGTCAAACATAGAAGAGGCGTTGTTGAGAATTATTTTTCATTTAGATGAGTGCAGGCAGCTCATAGGTTTGTTTTAAAACCTACCAATGTAATGTAATTTGAGTATCTGGGTAAAAACGTTTGTTTATTTTAAATTTTCTTCAACTGGCTTTTATTTTTTTGTAATATTGGCAAGTATAGTATATAACTGATTAAAAATGAATGCATGACTGCAGCTGATTTGTGATAAACCACAGTTTATAGTAAACATATTGATGTATCTGCATCATTTACAATTATATCATCACTGTTTATTTATTTATTTATTTATTCTTTACTATAGACAATTTTGTCCTTGCTACTTTTTCCACAGGAATTATAAAGCAGGAGTTTTTTTGTTTTGTTAGTGTGTGATGTCATGAGTTATGATGTCACTTCTGGAATGTTAATTTTTAAAAAAAAATCTATTTTATAATGTAATTTATTCTTGTGATGGCAAAGCTGAATTTTTACAGCAGCCATTACTAAAGGTCTTGAATCCCACATGATTCTTCAGAAATAATTCTAATATCCTGATTTGGTGCTTAAGAAACTATTATTATTATCAGTGTTTAGAAGTTACTGTACTGTGTTGGAGATTATAACTGATTATGTTGTGTGACCTCTCCTATAAAGGGCTGTACTGAAGTAAAGCAAATACAACAAGATGTAATGATCCATGTTTCAACCCTCTCTCTCAGTGAAATCCTGGATTTAGAGGTGAGCTTTACTGTGTGTTTGTCAGGAAGGTTCTGAGAGACAGCACAGGGAGATTGTGTGGCAATGAATGGTTTCCATGGCAACAGGAGCTGGTGCTTAAAGGATGCCTTGAAGAGTGGTGACATTACGCTTCCTCCTCGGGAGAGAAACAGCAATTCTACCCAACTACATCTGGAGAGAATCAAATGCGAATTCTCTTTTAGTTTACAACTGTGAATCCCATCTCTATCACTATCAATATATGTTAATTTTTGTTTCTAACAAACAGCTTCATGGTCTTTGCACAGTGTGATTATAGTTGTCTTAGGAAATGCTGGGAGTGAATAGGAGTGTTAGGAGTGAATCATAACAATTGGAAAAATTAAATTAGTTGAATCCCTTGTTGTGTATTTGACAACGGGAGACCGACTGAACAAATGTAAGTACAGAAATTCAAGTAGAAAGAAGCAAATGGATGATGTCTGATTTTGCTTTCCAGCATAGTTTTTGATTTACACTGTTTTTTTTTTTTCTCTCAATGTCTTTTAGCCTTTGAGTCCCTTCAGTTTGCCTCAACTACAGGCTCAGATTATGTGGAACAACACATACTGTAGCTTTCAGGAGAAAATTACCTACAAAATGACTTTAAACAACATCCCTTTAAAGAATTAAATCCACGCGATATGGTGAAGAATTTTGATCTGTCACTTTTTTTATTGTTGTCTCCTTGAATTATCCAAAGGATGACACAGTGTTTCGAGTGTCTGTGTATGAGAAAGCAAAGCAAAGGAACCGAAGATATTTATGCACGCTCACGTTTTGTCAGCAGGGCCATGCACAGGACAAGCAAACAGAGTGAGCTTGACTTCTGCAAACTTTATTTGAAGGAAAATGCAGTTGCATTAAAAGACTGCTGGTTTAATATATGACACACCACTTGTTGCTACCTGTAGAGAGTTCTTTGAACAAACAGGAAAAAATAGACATGCCATGAAGTTTAAAAAAAAAAAAATTCAGTGACATAACGACCTCAGGACTCTTTTTGATGCATTTTAATTACTGTTTATGGCCGTGACATTTACTTACATTTAACTTTTATTGTTCATAATGACTCGTTTAGTACCTGAGGCTACAATTATTATCATTCTGCACAGGTTTCCCTTTCGCTTCAATAGTTTTAGCAGGTAAATAGATGCACCCTTTCAGCAGTAAAGTGCAGCGTAGCTCGAGGGTAGCTAATGATTTGAAACCCTCAAGCAATGCAAACATTTGCATGCACAGTTGTTTGCATATACAATTGTGCACGTAGGCAATTAAATTACCCACATTGGCGGTTGTAATTCCTGAAAGATTCTACTTTCTAGCATGTTGTTTTACAGTTTTAATTTATAAGACAGATAGCAGCGCTGCAACATGACGCAGTGATCGTGCATGCACTGCACCACAGCTCTGACACATTTGACATTATTGCATGAACAAGTACACTTTTTCAAGGGGATTTTTATTGTCAGTCTCCTTTGTTCACTTAAAATAAAAGGAGGTGTCTAGGTGAATCTTGATGGGCTGCTTTTGTTAAAAAAGTTCAATGTCAAAGCCCTTGTGTTTCTAAAATCCAACATAACTTCTGTTAGCCAACCAGTTTAGGGAAGACTGTCTGAAATGACTAGCAAATGAATTCTCTGTCTAGTCAGGATCAGGAGATTGTTCGATCTGTGTACAATCCTCTGTTTTATTTGATTCCTTGAGGCCTGAAAAGGGTTTAAAATAAAATGCAATACATGCTCCTTATGCTATATCTGTTGGAGACCATTGTTTATTTGAGACTGATGTTAAATTGTTGTGGCAAATCAGCTGGCCAAAACCAGCCTTTGTGAATAATTGATGCACAAAGCATGGGAATATATAAGGCATATAAATAGTTTATATTACGAATGAGCGTAGAGTCAAATTCTTTTGACGATATTGTTGTTTTGTTGCTGGTTAGATGTGTTTTATGTGAAGTTATGTTCAGAGTGATTAGTTTTCCTCTGGTGAATTTGGACAATTTGGAATTCAAGCCAATTCTCTTCATACAAAAGTACATTTTACAAAGATTCAGTAAAATGTATTGGGGGAATCAGTTATGCTCAATGACTGACTCAGAGTCAAGTCCTAATTTCCCTTATATATAAAATGGTTTTAAGCTAAATTAATTAATAGTTTGCCAAAAATAGAAAATTCTGTCAAAAAACGTACTTAAATTTATGTTTATGTACACTACCGTTCAAAATTGTTCAAAAATGTTCACCCAGACTGTAATTATTTGACAAAAATAGAACAAAAACCATAATATTGTAAAATAACTGTTTTCTATTTTAAAATATTATAAAATGTTATTAAGCTAAATTAATTAATGGGATAGTTTGCCAAAAATAGAAAATTCTGTCAAAAAAAAAACTTACTTAAACTTACTTATGTTTACGTACACTACCATTCAACATCTTGTTTTTTTTTTTAATGTTTTAAAAAAATAAAAATAAAAATTATGTTCACCTAGTAATTATTTGATAAAAAAATATAACAAAAACAGTAATATTGTAAAATAACTGTTTTCTATTTTAAAATATTATAAAATGTTATTTATTTCTGTGATGGCAAATTTTCAGCGGTCATTACTCCAGTATTCAGTGTCACGTGATCCTTCAAAAATTATTCTAATATGTTTAGAATTTCTTCTTCTTATTATATTATTTTTATAATAGCATAATTATAATAAGATATTACATCTATTATTATCTTATTATTATACAATGTTGAATTCTTTATGTTGTACTAATTAATAGTAATTTATTTTATTTTTTTTTACCATTTTGCATTCTTTTTCAGGTCAACCAATTACATTTTAGGGTAACACTTTATTATAAGACCATTTTTATCACTATTACCTAGTTGCTTATTAGCATGCCTAACATAATCGCTGTTCATTAGTACTTATAAAGCACATATTCTGCATGACAATATTCTACATCCCTAATCCTAACCAATAACTAAACTTAACAACTACCTTACTATTAATAAGCAGCAAATCAGGAGTTTATTGAGGCAAAAGTAATAGATAATGGTTTGTTAATAGCGAGAATTGGACCTTAAAATAAAGTGTGACCCATTTTACAGTTATGATAAAGTAACGGTAATTTGTGAGAAACCATTCGAAGTAGAATCCCTCTGTTTTTAAATCTGTTTTCCTGACTTAATTCACACTAACAGTAGTTTGAAACCCATACTAGCACACCAGTTTCATTGTCCATGCTTTACTTATGGGGCTTTAGAACAATGGAGAACTCTATAAAACATCAAACAGCATAGCCTGTTCTGCTTGTATTGATCTCAAATTTCAGGGGCGGATTCGCTGTGTAAAATGTTGTACAGAGTGTAGAAGAAGAGGAAAATGACCCACACGGGGTAAGGGGGGTGTTTAATGGACACTTCCTACCTCCACTCACTGAGTACTTGAGCTGAGTGTGTTTTTTTTCTTTTCCTTTACAAGCCACAGTTCATCATCTTCTCAATTTGCCACAATCTTCGCTTGTCGACCTTGACATCCTTCTCTTATTCACACAACTCTGAAGAATCCATGAATGCCATTAAAGTCAAAAACTATGCAAACTTTCCAGCTTTCAAGGAGATAATCAAGAAGAATGGGCTGCTTATGTTAGCTCGTTTGCATGAACTTAGACTAAAAGCTTACTAATGAACAGTCTCTCTTATTTTCCTCAAATAAGAGAGTGAGACTTCATTATAAATGAAGCTTGAAATTTTAAAGATTAGAGGGTTTTGTTCTTGACATTGTGTTTTTTTCCCACATTGAATCTGTGATGTGTATTAACTGATACACCAAACCCAAAGTCTGAAGCAGACTCATCAGAACATTTTTTTATGTTTTGCAAATAACATTATTTATCTGTCTATGCTACCATTTAAAGTTTTGTGAACAGTTTTAAAAGTTTTTTTTTTTTTTTTATTCTTTATTCTGCATTTTCAGCTTTGCCATCACAGGAATAAATTCCATTTTTAAAAAAATAGTAAAACTGAAAATCTATCTATCTATCTATCTATAGACACACACACACACACACACACACACACACACACACACACACACACATCTGATTTCCTATCTGTCTTGTAAGACAAAAATGGAAAAGCCATAAATGAATTGGGTTCTTGTGGATTGCTTTTAACCTGCCAAAAGCAGTGGTTTAATTATTAGAAACTTCACACAAGATGGAGCAGCATACAAGGACACTTGGGAAAGTACAGCTGTACATCATATTTTTGATGGAACATTTCAACGGCTGTACATGATGAGACAAGCTGTATCTGTAATTGAATAGTGTTCGAGTGAGAACTTAGTATGAACTTTTTGAGTGACACCGGCTCTTGGCGCTGTGAGAGTGACCCTATTTAATGCCAAACCAGGAACAGGGTGTCTCCTCAATCACTTCCCAAGTGAACACCCTCAAAATGTGTTCATTTAATACTTCCCTCCCTGTACTCTTAAATAAGGATACAAGTCTATCTTTCCAAATGCTACACTTTTCCTGCCTCCATTTCCATCTCTTTTCACTTCAGCCACTTGGAAAGCAGACCAAAGAAACATTCTATATAGGTTTCACTCTTTGTTGCCACTGCTCTGTGCTACTGCTTGTGGAGAACCCAGGCTAATGAGATGACACAGACGGTGCACTTTTCTGGTCATGACAGGAGCTGAGATAGAATAGAAGGGCTTATGGTGCAGGTAATGGGCATTTCAGCAACACAATGGTATGGTGAGGTCATTCACAGCCACATGATTTACAGCCACAAATTATGTGTTGTGTTGATCCCTGTTGAGCTGTGTTAGCTTTGCCTCATAAAAAAAAATAAATAAATAAAAAAAAGTTGTTTCAAAGTTATATTTCAAAGATTATATAGGCTACAGTGTATCTCAGCACCCCTTGCTCTTTTCAGTACACATTTATGCATTTGGCAGGCACCTTTATCCATACTGACTTGCACTCCATTCAAGGTAGACATTTTGCTAGTATGCGTGTTCCCTGAGAATGCATATATATATATATATATATATATATATATATATATACACACACATATGCTCTAAAAATTATTTGAAAATCAGAAGCACATTAAAATATATATATATATATATATATATATATATATATATATATATATATATATATATATATATATATATATATATATATTTTAATGTGCTTCTGATTTTCAAATAATTTTTAGAGCATATGTACATTAGTACTGTATGGTCAGTAAGATTTTTTTTTTCTTTTTTTATTAAATTAATCCTTTTATCCCTCAAGGATGATTTAAATTGATCATAAAATGACAATGAAGACATTTCTATTTCAAATAAATGCTGTTTTTTGAGTTTTCTATTCATCAAATAATCCTGACAAAAATGTAAAAATATTAAAATAGAAAATAATTATTTTATTTAATTATAATATTTCACAGTATTAAAATAAATGCAGCTTGGGTAAGCATAAGATATTTCTTTCAAAATCATTAAAACATGATTTCTCTTTCTCTTTCCCAACTTCCTGTCATTGTTCACGGTCAATTTAGAGATGCTGTCCCAAAAACACCTTTATGCACTTCTATAGTAGTGTATAAGTTATAATTTGTCCCAGATTGCCAGTATGCCAGTATGCATTTGTTTGCAACCCTACATTTTTTTATTATATATATTTGTGCATATATACCGTAAATAAATATAATAGAATTGCAAGGTGAAACATTTTACCAGGGTACAGCTGTATAAATGTAATGGTAATAAATGTGCTTCCAGGTATTCAGAGGAGAATTCAGACAGCTTAGCACACGGTCTACCTTCACCTCAAATGCCTTAGAGCAGCACATTACAATGATTGTGTGGAACAAATTTGATAACTAGATATGTGAGCGTATAACCACATTACGTAGGACACACTCAAAGACTTGTTTATTTAATGGAGCATAACGTATTGATTCACATGCGGTAATATGATTGTTTAATATACAAATCTGTAATGGGTGTGGCCATTCCAGAAATCTGCTGTCAGATTGCATTTTGGTTACCTAAAACCGAACGACAAAAAGTGCCATTCATGTTTTTATGTATCATTTCCAAAATCCTCTCTGTTCCAGCCTTCACTAGTCTACAGCGAGCAAATGGAAACCCAAAATGGTAAATGAGAGTTTTGCCCTAGGTCAGAGTGAGATGGTAACATGGCCTTGGAGAATTGCTGCCACTGTCTGTCAGAAAGAGGGTTGGACCATTCGAGGTGAGCGAATGCTCTTGAAGGTCAGGTCATTGTTTTTCATTTCGTTCATGAGATATACTTTTGTTTGAAAGTGTAGGTCCACTCCCAGCTCAATTCTGTCTGTTGTTTGTGCTCTGAATATTTAATAAAAGCCTCCTTTCTTTCTTTCCATCTGCATGGCTGAGCTGTTGACTCGCTGCTCTCCGCGGTATAACTGTGCGTAGTTTCGCTAGGCACCCAAGTCCTCTACAATAATGTCTATAATTAGATCACGTTTATTTAGAAGACATATTTTTCACAGCTGGTTGCAACACAGAGGATAATATGTCAGAGCAGAATGGTGCGGATATGATGCTTTGATTATTGCAGATCTGTCAGGATTTTATAATTTACAAAGTTTTGGATGCCTACTTTGACAATGATGCAAAATCTTTGTTTGAAAGAATGTGGCGCCTTGGGAGGTAGTCTGAGAACTTGAGTAAAACAAAGAAGCCCTACTTTCATTACCTTGCGCTCGTTTATAAGAAACTTTCTCAGTGGTTGTCGTTGAAAGAAAATACTACTTGCTAAACCCCCTTGACAACTGGCAGCCTTTTGACACCGTTATAATAGTTTGGTTATGTAATTTGTCTGCTCAGAAGCACAAAATCAAGGTTAATTATGAATACTACTGCTTCCTACACCTCTTTTTTTCCACATTATTATTTTAAAGGAATAGTTCACCAGTCTGGTATCATTTACTCTCACTCATTTCTTTCAAAAACCCCTATGACTCTCTTCCGCTAAATACAAAAGGATATATTTATAGGGAAATGTCCAAACTGCTCCTTTACATACAGTGAATGTCATGCAAGATTTTTAAGCCATTGTTTTCAGTTAATAACCTCAATTTCAGTCTGTTCGTCACACAAAGCTATTGTGTGGCTTCAGAAGACTTAGAAGAAGTTCATATGACTAATATACTATACTCTATGATGCTGCCATTTTGGAGCTTGACATCCCTTCTAGGAGTGTGCGAGACCCTAGTGAAAAATAAATATATTCTAAATAAAATACATTCTAAATGTAGTTATTTCATGCTTTCATCAAGCACAAACTTAGTACACTACAAATTTATTTGTGAAATACTATACTTTTAACAAATGCATTTGTGGAAGGATGAAATATATATATATTCATCTTTAAAAAAGTACACTGGCTAGGTTCTTAATTCCATCTACAACATGTTTGAAACTTGTTAAAATTGATTTTCATACATATACCCATATAAACTAACTGGACGAAACCTTTGAAAGAGGACGCCACTTCATAACCCCAATGACATGTCCATGCTCACTCAGCCCAATAACTAGTGTCAATAAGAGATGAATGAAGCAACTCATCTTATGATCCTGTAGCTGTATGAAAGCCATATAATGTATGTCTGTGGGAATTGTTTGTATTGTATGTTATCATATGTAAGTAAACAAGGCCGCTGTATGAGTTCTCACCTAAGACTATGGGACAAGAGACAATATCACATTCTGTGTATTGATATTTGTTTGTTCCTTCACCCCTTAAAAGTGTCTTCAGTATTTTAATAATGTGATTTTAACATCGGCCTATATACAGGCTACAGTATGTTCAGTAAAGGGGGTTTGATAAGTCAGTTTCTCCTCACATTATACATTCATGAGCTCTGAAATTCACCAACAATCGGTTTTGCTGTACTTGTGCTAAACATCTGAACTCGGTAGAGTGCACACTATTGGGAATCTGTGTTGCAGATTTGGCACATTTTTCAGAAGAAACCTTTAGAGTCTAGAAACTCATTGCAGCTAAAGGCACAAGTCTCACCATGTATTTCAAATATGAGAATAATTTAATAATTTTAAGATGATGCTGTGTATTTTTTTTATTTTATTTTATGTTTTTAAGATAAGACTTTCTTTTTGGGAAAACCAAAGAAAATGTGAGGTATGAATTGAAACATCCAGTATGTTTCTGCTAACAGGTGCTGTAAGGGCAGAGTTTCCAAACACAACTTTTGCCTATAGCACAAATGTAACAATGGGGGATTTGCAAATAAAACTAATTAATTTGTTAAATACTTCAGTAATACTTCAGTAATTTATTTTAGTTGAATCCTCTGTTTTCCTGTTATGATTAAATGCACAATACAATACACTGTATTTGAGTTCTACTTGTTGAGTATAAAAATAGTATAGATAAAAAGAAATGTTTTGAGTTAAAAAAAAAAAAAATACAAGATATTTTGTAAATTTCCTACCATGAATATATATATAAACTTAATTTTGATTAGTAATATGCATTGCTAAGGACTTATTTTTCCCAAAATAACCACAAGATAAAATCAAGATAAATTTTTATTGTAACTATGGACTACATTGGCAAGAGTGTTTCACCATGCAGCTTACACCGGTGATGTACCGGTGAGAAAATGGATTTCACAGTAAAATGATCTAATTTTCAACAGTAAAAAAAAAAATGCGTTTTAAAGCTTGTTGTTTTGTAAAACATCACAGTTATATATGATATGAGAACAGTAGGGCCTGTAATATAGGGAGTGCGTGCTATTTAAGAAAATTATAATTATATTCTCAAAATGATAATAGTATACTTAAGTACAATTTATTCGTATGTACGTACTTTAGTATAACTAAATATATTTGTGGCACACTATAAATTGGTATACTTAAAGTCTGCTAAATTGGAACAACTAATTTTGTACTAAATGCATTTTAGTTGTGCAAAAGCAGTGCTAAATAAAGCAGTGCTAAATAAATAAATAAATGTAATAAATATACTTGTTTGTGCTAAAGTGGAACTATTCCAAGTATACTTAAGTACACTTTAAGTATCCACTCTTTTATTTAATTTTTGGAATGCAGAATTCATTCAGCATAAACTTCAAATGTATTTTGGTGACATTACAATTGCAATTTAAATGCACTGTAAGAATGTTGAACATACATTAATATTATACTTATAACAAACTGAGGTCATACTATCCCTTACTTTTAGTGACTTTAAAATGCATTGCAATGGCATTCCAAGTATACTTGAAGTGTGCTAATGACACAATTATTGTGTGCTTTTAATGCAATAAATTATCCTTTGTAAATAATGGCACAGCTTAAGAAACTGCCTTTTACTAAGACCCCCAGCATACCAATCAACTCAGTTATCCAGAGAACATCAGTGGAACATTGGACACAAACATTTGAACGGTGGCTGAAGGAAACACCATGGACTGGATTCAAACCCAGGTTGTTGCCACATATGTGCACTCACTTTACCAGATGCGCCACCATGGGTCAACCATGCAAAACTGTGAAAAGCACTATTTGAAGTGTGGTTAAATTATTGAAAAGTTAAAGTTCATAACTATACAAAGTACTGCATCATTATGAATTATTATTAAAACTTTTTGCAACTCAAAACATTTCTTTTTATCTATACTATTTTTATACTCAAGTAGAACCCAAATACAATGTATTGTATGGTACATTTAATCATAACAGGTCAACAGAGGATTCTACTAAAATAAATTACTGAAGGATTACTTCAATATTTAACAAATTAAATAGTTTTATTTGCAAATCCCTCATTCTTACATTTGCACTGTAGGCAAAAGATGTGTTTGGAAACTCTGCCCTTACAGCACCTGTTAGCAGAAACATACTGGATGTTTCAATTCATAACTCACATTTTCTTTGGTTTGCCAAAAAAGAAAGTCTCATCTTAAAAAAACAAAAAAAAACAAAAAAAAAACAGCATCATCTTAAAATAATTCCATCATTCTCAGATTTGAAATACATGGTGACACTTGTGTCTTTAGCTGCATTGAGTTGCATTGAGTTTTTAGACTCTAAAGGTTTCTTCTGAAAAATGTGCCAAATCTGCAACACAGATTCCCAATAGTGTCCACTCTACCGAGTTCAGATGTTTAGCAAAAGTACAGCAAAACCAACACGGTCTCACGGCAATTTGTACGTATTTTACAAGGTGGCTGAGATCGGGCTGGCAAAACCAATGGTTGGTGAATTTCAGAGCTCATGAAGGTATAAGGTGAGGAGAGACTGACTTATCAAGCCCCCTTCACTGAACATACTGTAGCCTATATTTAGGCCAATGTTTACTTAAATGATACGATAACATACAATACAAACAATCCCCACAGACATATATTATATGGCTTTCATACAGCTACAGGTACATAAGATGAGTTGCTTCATTCATCCCTTATTGAAACTAGTTGTTGGGCTGAATGAGCATGGACATGTCATTGGGGTTATGAAGTGGTGTCCGCTTTCAAAGGTTTCATCTAGGTAGTTTATATGGGTATGTATGTGTGAAAATCACATTTAACAAGTTTCAAACATGTTGTAGATGGAATTAAGAACCTAGCCAGTGTACTTTCTTAAAGATGAATATATATATTTCGTCCTTCCCCAAATGCATTTGTAAAAAGTACAGTATTTTACAAATTAATTTGTAGTGCACTAAGTTTGTGCTTGGTGAAAGCATGAAATAACTACATTTAGAATGTATTTTCAGTTAGTATAGACATGCCAATCTATTTTTAGTATATTTAGCATAAAATAAATATATTTTAAATACAATTAAGTATATTTATTTTTCACTAGGGACAGCAGAACTGTTTTGTAGGGCTGGCTCGATACCACTTTTTCAGAACCGATACCGATCCGATACCAAAAATTCTGAGTATCTGCCAATACCGATATCGATCTGATATCAGCACAGTTTTTTTTAAATCAGTGTAGAATTTCTATACCTCAGTGTGTGTTGACCTGCTCATCACTCTTTTGTGTTTTACACACAATCTACTAAATATAGACAACTTTACTGTAAAGAAAAACAACAAATGAATGAATATGTAATTATAATCTATGACAAAAATACTATTATAAACTAGGTTAGTGGATAATTCAGTAGCAAAAGTTACTCTAGAAAAATCATGAGTCCACAATAATTTTATAAAATCTAAATTAGTGAAAAAAAATGATTGGGGAACAAAGAAAAGTGAATAAGTGTAGAACTAAATCTGGTAAAATATATATATTGATCTTTGTATTGTTGTAAAATACATTCATGTAAAACAAGTATATATTTATATATAAATATATTATACTGTAAAATTAAAATACATTTCTTTTAAACGTACTGCACAGTAATGAGGCAGCACCATATGACAGATGAGACGAACAAGAAAGGCTATTAATAATCTTTCACTGCGCAAAAATATTATAATACGAAAGGCTCCAAAACAGAGTGGCACAAAGCACTTATGTGCATCCCGTGCGCAGAATGATGTGCTTGAAGCAACACACAGTCACAGTGCGCAGGCACAGCGCTCCGGAGTCCGCATGGAGAAGTTCAGAGCACAAAGGAAAGAGATATTAATGCGTAGTGTATTAAATCTGTGCGACAGTTTATTGAGCCTTTTCTTTTAACCATTTTAAATTTCAGTTACTGTGCTCGTGAAGAACCATTAGTGCTCTCTACAACAGTGTTGTGATCTAACAAACACCCGGTAGAAAGTAACACGATTTAGAAACAGCACAAAACTCTAGCAAGATAAAATCCTTTTATGCAAAACCATTAAACTTTATTTACAGATCAAGTATAAAAGGAACAGTAGAGAGAGTTTTATCGTCTTGACTGTAGTAACCGAATGCAACACGCAGTTTGAATGCTAAATGGAGGATGACAGACAGCCGCGGTGGAGAGAAGTGTTTACGTGAACTTGACTTCTGTCAAGTCATCTGTACCTCACATTAAACTATGGGACAGCTTCAAAACACTTTATTGTGCTTTATAATGGTTTTTGTGGCTTTTGTGGGTTTTAACAATAACACAATAGTAGCTATACACAGAATATCGGATTTGGATCGGCCTCGTCTGACTGATACCCCGATCCGGCAGAAAATGCCAGTATCGGAGCCATACCGATACTGAATATCGGATCGCCGTACCCCTACTGTTTTGTGTCTCTGAGCAACACACGACTGTGTTTCATTACTGAATCAATCATCCGTTCGAATGAATTAGTTTTTTATTTTTATTTGGAAAAACATCAAAACATCATTTATGCACTTGTAACTGCAGTTTAAATGCATTCATGTACACAGTCTGTGTAAATGCATATGCCACTTCAGACGCTGATTCTGTGCCACCTCTGCATTGCAAACACAAATTATGTTGGTACTAATTTCATTTGATTGGGAACAGTCCTATAGTGTCTTACTACTTCAATTTAATGATTAAATTTAAGAATTTGACAAAAAAAAAAAAAAAACATTTAATTAGGTTAGGAAAAATGAGCTTTAGAAATGTAAAAATGCCCATAAAAGGTAAAAATCAGTTTAATCAAGTTAATTTCTGCTACTCATGCAAACTAACCAAAACCTTTCGGAGTCAGCTGTCCATGGCAGTCCTAAACCTGCCAAGGTAGGTAAAATATAGGAAAATATTGTCTAATTATCTATCGTTATCGACGTCTAAAAAAGTAATATTTAGTCATCGACAATGTTGTTCCCATTTCATATGAAGCCCTTTTTTCTTTCACGCACACACAAAATGAGAATTTTAGCAGAAAGTCGCAACTTCTCTCCTACATAAAATGAAAGCGAAGGTGACTAATTTCTGTCAAGCTCCAAGGACAAGAAAGCAGCACGCAAAAATCATAAAAGTTGTCAATACAACTTGGGTGCTATATTTTACTGTAAGACTTCTGAAGACTTCTCGTTATTTGCTAAAAATCTTGCCTTGAAAATCTTGTTTGACCGTAATTGAATTTAAAAGAGCAGCTTGAACTTTCCAGAAGAAAGTAAGTCATATGGGTTTGGAAAAACTTGAGGATGAGTAAATGATGTCAGTATTTTTGGGTGAACTATCCCTTTAAGTCTTTCTGCTGATCTTTGGTTCAAAGTGTATAAATTTATGCATAAAAGACTGGATGTGTTTATGATCTCTGAGAAATGTACTGAAATGTAACTAGTGTTAACTTGAAAAAGCAAGGAGCCGCTGACAGGCCTGTCTCTGCCTTCAAAAAATAAACAACATTGATAAATCTGTCTTTAACCCCGCTCTGACCAGAGGTTAACCGAATGGGGCTGACATTGAAGCGCATACATACTAGCCATCTGTGAACATCTGTTATTAGCAGGGAAGGAGAGACTGACGTGTTAACTTCAGAGGAAAGAACAGCCAGGTGAGGCCGAGATACTCTGTCAATCCAGTGGTCGGCTAATTGCCAGACGAAAGCTTGAACCGTATCGACTGTGGCCTTGACACCTAGCCTTAGGTTTTCAACCCCTAAACCTTATAATTAAAACACCTCTCTTCTCACAGCTTGGACACTGTTAGATGCTACAGCCAGCTAGCTTTCAACTTCAAACAGTGATGAGAGAACTAAAGAGAACAAAAGTATCTTCCCTCTTGTTCGGTGTCATAATGTAATAGAACGCTTTGAAAGCGATCTGGGTTCCAGAGTCAGTTTTATTTTACAAAACATTACACATTTCCTAAAGCTTAAGGGAATTTGAATGCTTTTTTGGCATGGCCTCATCATGCAGATTTACAACACATACAGTCAGTCTGTGTATTGCCTGAAGGCACCATGCATTTACATTTTGACTTCATGATACAAAGCTTTTGTGAATGCTTTGGTCTGTTGCTTTTGAGGATTCATAAGCCTATAAGCGTTATTTTATGATTTACTTATAGAGCAGTCATTAAAGTTGGCAAGAAATTAAAATTCACCCTGTCTATTTGGTAAATGCATTTTATAGATCTTATTGTGAATGATTCATCCATGTATAGACCTTTTCTGTTTTTAATGTGAATTAAAGGCCTGTTCACACCAAGGAGAATAACTATAATGATAACGATAAAGATTATAGTTTTAAAAACCTAGAAATAAAATAAAAGACACAAGACTGAATCTTTTTGTGATAGCAACGAGCTCAATGTGTTCCAAATCTGACTTAAATTTTTGTCCCATCTGAATGATAAATAGACTTGCCAGCTACAGCGAGTGTCTGCGGTTCACCTTGGCCGAAACCCAAAGAGGCCACATTTTAGCTCAGATTTTGAGCAACAGTTTTAGACTTTTTGGCAAGGTATAATGAAAACAAATAAACCTTTCAGTTTTTCAGGAGGCTTCCCTCAGTAAAGGTCACTTATGTTGTACACATCCATTCGTTTGACTTCGTTTCCTGTCTTCAGGAACTGTTTGACGAAC
Source organism: Spinibarbus caldwelli (assembly GCA_039654775.1). Taxonomy (NCBI): domain Eukaryota; kingdom Metazoa; phylum Chordata; class Actinopteri; order Cypriniformes; family Cyprinidae; genus Spinibarbus; species Spinibarbus caldwelli. Next base: position 23,587,327 of record CM077235.1, read on the forward strand.
AGACCCTAGAGGCAGGATTGCAAATTTACCACCACTTCAGTTTTTTTTCCAAGGTGTTTATTACTGGCTGATGGTGGCTTTGCCATGTGACTAAGTCCCAGACAGAGGGCTCAAAACTATGCTCCAAAGCAACACAAGTGTTGGGGGAAGTGTTTTATTAAGCTGCATCATGAACCTTATGGCCTGCCACTGTGAACAGTAATAAACGCAAGTCAGTGTGGATGCTCCTGGCTCGCATCCTTACTATTTTTTTAAACTGTTGGGGTGATATGGGATATGATTTACTATAGGCTTACTTTTTTCTTTTCTTTTTTTTTTTCTTTCCATATTGTTGTTTTGTGAATAATACCCCTTGAAGCAATGTTTGCTTAATTAAGAATTACCTGAGGGTTTTAATTTAAATTGTTAATTTATATTAATATTCATCTTTTTAAAAAAGTTATGTTTTTACCATAATATGAACTTTTTGAAACTGATATTTAAAAATTAGCCCCTGTTGATAGATGTTTGGAATTGCACCAGCTGTAACCAAAATGTCTTTCTCCATTGATAGCGATTGGAAAATATGCTCTTACAAATATGTATATAGCATGCATTTCATTATATCATATGTATTGTATATTATTGTTATCTGTTTTACTTATACTGTCCTAGATTTTATTTGTAATAAATGTAATTATTTTGCATATATCACATATGTATGGAAGCCCACCACTGAATAAAATATAAACGATATAAAAGATATAAACTCGCAATTGCCTGTTATAAAGTCAGAATTGCGAGATACCGTATAAACTTGCAATTGCGAGAAAAAACTAAAATAAAGTTGAAATTCTGAGAAATATAGTTAGAACTGCGAGATATTAACTTAATTTCTCATAATTGTGAGTTTAAATCTCGTAATTCTGAGGTTTTTTCTTGCAATTGCAAGTTTACAGTATATTTCGCAATTGTGACTTTTTTTTCTCACAATTGCAAGTTTATATCTTGCAATTTTGACTTTATGACACACAGTTGTGAGTTATTAAGTCAGAATTGTGAGATATAAACAACACAGGACAAGCGGTTTGGAAAATTTGAAAGGTGGATGCACCGTGGTATTGACTAAAATTTTGATAATGTGACGACCTTGATTCTCAATAGTGTTCTTGTATTGTAAATATTGTTACTGTTTAGAGGAGAAAAAATAGAAAGTCTTCAATCTGATGTTAGTAACATGACCGGGGCTTGATGTTTTCAGAAAACAAGAGGTTTAGAGATTATTCCATCCATTCAAGGTGTCTAAACACCAGCATGTCCAATAACAATTGGATCTATATCTTTTTGCTGATCAAATTTCCCTTTACTGACAAAATAAGCCCTGAATAGCTATTATCGAACCACATGCAAGTAGTAGGCATCATCAATACTATGCAAGCATACCCTAATATCCTTGAAATACACCTTGGCAGGCGATCATAGTATGCCAGGAGGTTAAATATACAGCAATAGATCTGTGTAGATGAGGCCATTATAGCACTCAGACCATAGAGCTAGCACAAAAGGAAATGTGCCAAAAGTCACACCTCGCAAAAGTCAGTGTTTATCATCACTGTAAAGCAATCATTTTAGATGACTGTTCTGCGTTCAAGAAAATAGCCTCTATCACGTAAAAGTGCTTCCCCCTTTCCATAAACATTATTTTCCTTCAACAATTTTATCCTAGCTACCATCTTTGGCACTTGAAACCTTTTTCATCATTCTTGCGTTTTTCCCACCATAACATGCTACGTGCACTTTAATAGGATAAAACGTTTTATGAAAATATGATCAGCAAGACCATTATCATTTCTTTACATAATAGATCCCACTGTCGTGCTTATCATTAGATTTAAAAACAAACACTCTTTCTGGCCGCCATATGTGGCGACAGATGTCATCAAGCAGCCCCTGAGGGGGAAGACAGACGACCTGTCTACATAACTGAAGCTGAGAAATTGAAGTTTAGGAGAAACAGACAGAATATTTGCATTCTCTACATGTCCTTCATCCAAGATTCATTCTTCTCTGGGAAAGCTCCAGAGAGTCTAATGTACGCGAACTGTGTGAAAAGGTAGCAAGAGTTTGGCAAGGTTGTGAGAGCTTCATGAGAACAGCAAATGATGCCTGGCTTTGAGCTGTTCTCATTATGACATTTTATATCCCTATTTTTTTTATATTAAATATATGTATTTTAAATGATTAGAACTTTGAAATTCCCCAGAAATATTATGTTTTTAAATCACAAGATTTAAAAATAGCAAATAGCTTAAATAAAAAATAGCTTTAAAAATAGCAATCTTTTGAATTTTACAAAGACTTTGATTGAGGCCACAGTTGTAATATGAATCAGCCTCTGTATTTTTGCTGTTCAGAGTTTAAATAATTATTTTTCACATGCTCAACAGGGTGGCAGTGAAATGTTATTTTTTTTTCTTTCTTTCTTTGCAAGCTATCATTAGTGTGCAGAAGAGAGACAAAAGGCTGTAGGACATGTAGGACAGTAAATACAGATGATGATAAATATGCAGTAAATGAACATTTGAAAGTACATAAAGTATCTGGACACTTAGGTCACACTTAAGAAAGTATAAATATTTTTTGCATTTGAAAAAAAATCTCAAAACAAAATGACATTTATTTTTTAAGAAAAAAAGGTGACTACTTTTTCTTCAGTAGAACATTAAAGAATATTTTTAGCTGAAACCGTGGTCCTTCGCAATTCATATAATCCAAGTCAGCGGCTGCATATGTTTGAGAATAAAAAAAGCATATTAAAAAACACAAAATTAATACCTGTGGTTCCTGATGACATATTGAGGTCCTATGAAGTGAAATGATGGGTCTGTGCAAGAAACATTGTTTGCAGCTTTATTACCTGTAATTCATAGCCTTAGGCAACAAAGAAATATGATTCTGAACAGTTTTTTTTGACAGTTCGTTTCAGTTCACTAGTTCGTTTACGTAATCACGCAATGACATAACCAGTGGTGGAAAGAGTACTGAAAATTTGTACTCAAGTACAAGTACTGTTACATTGCTGAAATAATACTCAATTACAAGTAAAAGTACTGGTGCCAAAACAGTACTTAATTAAAAGTACAAAGTACTCCTCTCAAAAACTACTCAGAGTACTAGTTACTTTTTAGCCGGTGATATTTAATGAAAAAAATATTCGTTCATATCAAAGATCTATGTGGATAATATCTACTTTGAACAAAACCCACTTTTATCTTATTGATTGAAATGAAATATAGGATATTGAATACTCCACCTCTTGCTCATAGCAGATTCATGGTTGGATAGGATTGGTTAAGAATATCTGCTTGTTACGCCTGACATCACGTCTCACCGCTTCTGGGTCCTAACACTCTGCCAGACGCCCCAAAAAAATGACAAACTGTGCTAATATACACCCATGATGTAATACTGAAAAATTATAACCCTAACCTTTATCTCCATTCTGAAATCCCAGATGTCCAGACAGTGATTCAGCTAAAATATAGACTGTAGCACAGAGACTGTAGTGTGCACAGCAAATTTTTTATATGCTTAGCTTAAATATGTAATATTAATTAAATAGTCCTCATAAATGGTTGTTGAGATAGTATTCTCAAGTGAAATGAGTAGAGGCATATTTCAAGCTTTGAAACTGGTTTAATCCAAGCCTTCTAAAAAGACACATTCGCTTCATATGATGAACAGATTTTAATATAGGCCTTTATGTACATACATATAAATATTGATCAATTACCATACAAAAATCTCAATCTTAAACATTTGCTCATTCTGTGCATTTGTGTCTTTAAAATAGGGTAACTCTGTTGCAAAAGCTTACAACAAAAGGAAGCCTGATTTCAGATTTGATTTCAAACGGAATTGAATTTACAAAAAAAAAAAAAAAAAAAAAAAAAGATAAGTACACAGTCAGTAATAAAATTATAAAACAAATGACCTCAATTCAGTTGAGGTATTCGAAATATGACAACACTGAATTTTTATAAACAGTGATTTAAGAGCCATTTATTTTAGGCCTATTTAGATAAATGGAACATCAGATGGCTTTGACCTGTAATGTCTGTACAATGTGATGCAGTTAGGCAGACTAGGATATTTATATAAATCAGACAAATATCCCATTCCAAAACATTTCTAGCATAAACTTACATTGTAAAGAAATTAAAGGTTCCACGTTTGATTGCTGGAAGACTTTCTGGTGCATTTCACTTACAGCCAATAAAATTTCCAGTAGAATTTTCATCGGTCAGGCGTGGATCTATTCTGAATGGTTGATAACTTTCGACAAGTTTAATTCAGGAGCAAAGAGAAATAATTTCTACTTTAAAAGCACGGAGATTGTCAGTCTGTGCACAAGCAATATCGGAGTGAGAGGACAGGTGGTTAATTTGTATAAGTTAGACCTATTTGAAAGCTCATTACATGACTGTGTTCTCATGTTACAATAAAGCGCTTGACACATTTGCGCAGGAATGATTAAAATTATGCGGAATACCTGCAATCCTGCGCGGACATTCAGACTCTGTAACTGATAGGAGGCGATACGTGTCAAACTCACTGTTGGAGAGGAGAGAGCGAGATCGGTGTATATACGGTAGATACTGTGGCGAATGAGTAATGAAACCGTGTCAGATATTTCAGTATCGGTATCAAAATATAGAAATTTATGATAACACTACCATGTAGTTTGTTTCTCCAAACTTTGAGTCCATTAATCACGCTGAGCTCCCTCACTGTCTGATCAGCTCTTCACCTGTTGCAGCGGCGTGTTTTCCTGCAGTTCAGATATCAGGGCTTTTATTGGAACGTTTATGATCAGATATGTTCATTGGCTACTGAAGTGCCGTCAAAGGTTTGAATATCAATTCAAATTGTGGGCGTACTCAGTAATTAACTATGATTTAAATGTAACGAAGTACATTATTTTGCTTAATTTGTACTTAAGTACAAGTAAAAGTACAGCTTTAAAAATATACTCAAAAAAGTACAAGTACCAAAAAAAAAAAAAAACTACTCAATTACAGTAACGTGAGTAGTTGTAATTCGTTACCTCCACCACTGGACATAACGTATACGCAATTATATTATTGAGTTGAATGAGTTGGCAAAAACCAGCATCATAGGATCATATACGCCGGTAGTTTGGCTGATTTAGAGTCGGTCAGAGTGTCAGGCTTGTCCAAAAGTGAGTTTTGATTGAGTAACTTGTAGATCTGTGCTGCTGAAGTGGCAATCTGTTTCAGATGGTTCAGTCGTGTTTGGTGAACTGGTTCAGCTACAGTAGTTCGCCAAATAGAACTGGTTCAAAAGAATGAATAGTTCACAAATCAGACATCACTCTGCACTATTTGCCTGAGGATATGGGTTACAGGTTACAGGTAACAATAAAGTTCAGTTTCTTGCACAGACCAATAGTTTTGCTTCATATGACCTCAAAATATTGTCAAGAGCCACAGGTATAAATTTTGTGTTCCTAGATATGCTTTTTTTAGTTCTCAAAAATGTGCAGCCACTGAGTTGCATTTTATGAATCACTAAGGACCACGGTTTCAGCTGAAAATCTTATTACTGTTCTACAAAAGAAAAAAAATCACCTACATTTTTGATGGCCTGAGGATGAGTAAATTAACAGTGCATTTTCATTTTTGGGTGAACTGGCCCTCTATCAACTTTTGTCATACTTTTTTGAATTTAAAAAAAAAAATTACTAAGCACTTTTCATTAAATTTAAAGTGCTGGCAACTTCTGGTTATTGTTATTATTCTACATTTAAAATGTGACTACAGTCATTTAATTATAAAAGTGTGCACTTAAATGTTTTTAAACTTTTTTTGAGAAAGCAAATGAGCCTCTTAAAAGAAAAAGATTGAATGGTCTCAGGCAATTTTAGAAAGGTCACATTAATTCTCCCATCTCAGCAGGTTGCTCTCTGTGTTTTTCATGTGCATCTGTTTAACTTCTGAACGTCACTTTTAAAAATAAGGGAACAGTAATTAGCCTATATCACTTAGTCTAAATGCTTCCACTATATTACTTAACTGAATTGCAGGTTTGTTTGTATTGGGCTTACATTACATTTTACTTATACAAGAAACCATAAATGTCTGCTGAGACCACTAACCACTTATTGGAAACTTTATATACAGATTTTCCGGAACACAGCACTAAATCTAGGACCTGTCTGCTATAGCAAGGTAATTGTGTGATTCAGACAGTCTTCACTGTTGTGCATGATTTTGAAATTCAGTACTGAATCATTCATTGCACTTGTCAGAAGCCTTATTATAGTTTTTCAAGTTCTCAAGGTTAATGATTTTGAAGATTTCCAAGCATGAGGCTTCAGCAAGCCAAACGATGTATGTGGATTGAACAGTCCAGATTCTTTCCAGATATTTTTAGGAAGTCATCATTAATTCCATTTTTGTAAAAGAAATCTCCTCTATTCACCATTAGGCCTTCTAGGAGTCCTTGGGCACCAAACTACATCAATAATAGAGGAAAGAAGATAATCTTATCTTCACATCTGGAGCCCTTATTAGACAAAATGAACTGCTTAAATCTGGAGCACATGCTACCTCATCAAAATGAGAGATCTTGAAGTTATGGTTTCAGAAATAGAGAAATTTTCCCATATAATTCATGCAGTTCATGGCATCAGACTTTAAATATTAATTTGATGATAATTAGTAATTCAAATTATTAGCAGTCAATATGTGGATATACCTGGTTCAAACATAAAATATGTTAATGCAATAATTATGATTGATAAACAACCGTACTACATAGTCAACAAGAAAGCAGTCATCTTATGAAATGTGTTGCTCTTGTGCTTTTATTACTACCCCTGCTTCACTGAGGGAGATACATTTTAGGCTATAACAATGAAATGGTTTCTCACTTCCACACAGTTTCAGCCATCAGGACTAATTGGTCATGCACAGTGGGCACGCTGTTTTCTGCAAGACTATAAATTATTAAATAAAAGAAGCATAGTCTTTCAGAAGTGTTGAACTTCAGTGAAGAGCCTCTGTGTCATGTACAAGGCCTTTCCCCATGTAAAATTACTCAAGTAGAAAGGGACACTTTTTCAATTTGCTTGCTTATTATAGTTATGACAGATGGAATCAGTTTTATTTTGTTTTATTGAGAATGTGTTCACTGGATGTGCATTATTGAAGCTTTTACAGATTTAGTGTACTAAAGAAGACCTTTAACCTACCATTAAAAAGTTTGGGGTCAGTAAGGTTTTTTGTTTTGAAAGAAGTCTCTTACACTTAAGTATACATTTATTTGATTTAAAATGCAGTAATAATGTAAAAATACAATTTAATAATAATTTCTCTGTTTTAATATATTTTAAAATGTAGTTTATTCCTGTGAAGGCAAATCTGAACTTTTTAGCAAGCATTACTTATTCTTATATGCTGATTTGGCGCTCAAGAAACAACATATATTTACACTCTTACCAAACGCTAAACATTAGAATTGGACTCTTTGCAAATTTTTACACTTCACAAATACCACATGCTGACAATGATTCGTTGGTCCCTACAGATCTGCTGCTCAGTTGCTCTCTTTCTCTCTCTATTATTTGTGTTTTGCTTTTAATGTGATTCCTTTTTAATTCAGCTTATAAAAATAGCAGCACTCACTGGGTAATTAATTTGTAGCATTTTATATATAATAATGCATTCGCATTAAATGTTAATCTGTTTTGTCCAGGAAAAGCTGACGTTTTTAATGTGTTCATGGTCTTTTAACACACTTCATCGTGGGGGGCTGTAGTGCTAAGTGCATGTCATCTTGCTTTTGCACTATCAGAGTGTTCCAATGTTCTTTGTTTTTTAATTGCCCACTTACATAATTGTTTCATTAGCTCTGGCTGAAAATAGTTGCCTGAGAAGTCGAAGACAAGATGTGTGCAGGCACCTCTGCCGAGAAGGGCCAGTAAATATTAGGTTAATTGAGTCGGTTACAGTAGCACTTAGGGCTCTGTGCTGCCATTCCGTATTATTTGCATATATTAGGAGCACCGCTGCAGTCTCGGGAATAAGGAGCCCCACTAGGTAAAGAGTAAGAATTGACTTGTCATTGCTCTATGGGTGAGAGAACAGAGTTCAGAAAAGCACACTACCATACTTCTCGCCTCGAATGCAGTATGCAGTACAGTATGCATATTGTGCACGGCATGCAAATTTTTTGTGCAGTTTTTGTACATTTGCCAAAATGTGTAGTACGATCTCAGCACACTGTGTTTGTTTGTTACTGTGTCCCACTTTGCAGTGTACTTGGCTTTATCTTCTATTTGCAAATTAGCCTGAAACCAATATCAGGTTGGTACTTTCTTCTTCTTCTTTTTCTTCTTCTTCTTATTTTAGGACTGACAAAAGTTTAGATGTCTTTACACAAGAATGTGTTAAAAAAATAGCAAGTCAGCATTTATTTGTTCAAAAATACAGTAAAAGTAGAAATATTGTGAAATATCACTTAAATACACAAAAATAACTTTTCTATTTTATATAGAAATATAACTCCTTTGTAATATTATATACGTGTTTACTATCACTTCTGGTCAGTTTAATGCATACTTGTTGATTAAAAGTATTCATTTCTTTAACGTTTTTCCAAACATTGGTTATATAACCTAGGGAAAAATAAATATACTAAAATGTATTTGTAATACATTTATTTCATGCTAAGTAGACTACAAATATGTTTAAATATTTATGTGCTTAATAAAAATACCCTGTAATTGTACTTTTAGTATACTAAACTGGTATACTTAAAGTCTGCTAAATTGGAACAACTAATTTTGTGCTTAATGCACTTTAACAAAGTCCCTTAATGCACTTTAACAAGTCATGTCACTCGGCGGCCATCTTTGAAACGTCTCTCGGGTATGCGATTGCAGCTCCTATCACTTTGTATGGGGAATCGTATACTTTAGGTACACTTTAAATATATTGCATTTAAAGACTGATATTATTCAAAGATTGTACAATCCTCATCAATAGTGACATTAAAACACATTTTAGGCTTAATATTAAGAAACGTGCATTGTGCACAAGTAGTACTCCAAATGAAATGTAATTATAATTTTTATATCAGTAAGTTTCGAGCAATATGCCATTAAATAGTTGAATAGATTTGAACTATACTTAGTATGAAATAAATGTATTTTAAATAAATTACTTTTTTACTAGGGTAAGGTAATATACAGAATAATATATGCTATTATCACAATGTATAATATACATAACAGTGTACATATCACACAATATGCTAATATTCAAGGGTGCACATAAGTTTTTCAGTCTGATTCTCATGAGAGCAACTGGAGATTTGGTTTGGAGCTAACACTGTACATAGTGTGACCCATAAAATATAACTATAAAAAATAAAATAATTAATGACAGTAATAATGGTATTATTGCACTTTAATAATAATAAAAAAAATAAAGTTTGATAATACTATTATTTTTTAAAATAAAAAATGAGTATTAAATAAAAATACAAAATAAGTTATTTTATAGTTCACTTTAAAAAAAAAATATATTTACTTTTTTTTTTTTTTACACCTGAATTTTCATCATTTTCAAACCTAAAATCAGCAAGCTTTTATTTTTGCAAGTTGCCAGCAAATACGTTCCCGGATTTTAGCGCTGTCAAGTGAAGCGTGTCAGTGAATGAAATTTCACAGTTGTGTGTTTTGCTGTGAAACCGGCAGCGCATACGATACCTATATACAGTATATGTACAGTATTACAGTTAGTTGATCTAAAACGGTGATTGTGCGTTAATAGCTGTCGACTATGTCGGTGCGCAAATGAGCGGTCTGAACTGATTTACCAAGCACATTTTTTATTTTGGTTGTGCGCACCACTTATGTACACCCCAGCTAAAATTCTATTCAGAACATAACCAATTTAGTATATATACAGTTGTACATGAACACTGTATATTTCACCTTATATGTGTATATACGTAGCCTAAGTACAGTGGCGCAAAAACGGGGTATGCAGTATATGCAGTGCATTTTGCCGAAATCATTATGCGAAAATCTTATTTAATAAAATGGTATAAATAATCAAAAGCTTAGTTGTTAAAAATAATGCAATGAAACATTTTTGTAAATGTTTTTTTTAGCATTTTAATGAGTTCAAAAATGTATTTATTATAAACTTTTTAAGATGCGGAACCGCCGTATCTCTTTACGACCACAACAGTTAAGTCATGAAATTACCAAAATTGCGATTAAAGCTGCAAAACTGTGCTTGTATACGTAAGAACGTCTCTCAAATGCATGTATTGAAATATTCTGCAATTCGAGATCACAATAGGGCGCAAGATGAGAGCCTATGTAATTTTTTATTTATAATTTAATGCACAAGTAGGCTAAATGTGAGCACAGTGCAGTTGTACTAGAAAATATGCGTTAATTTTTCTTTAATTTGTACAGTATGAAAATGAAACGATTTTTAAATGCATAAAATAACTCATTTTACATTCTAGCATTTATGTGCTGTTGACTTCCGCCCTTTTTCACGTTATTGCAGATGGGGATTCAAAAGAGAACTTTTTTGTTCCCCTTTCAGTCGGTCACTCCGAGTCACGTCGGATGACCGACGAAATTGGGATCTCGCCAGAGAGACCAATCCACTTCGAGTGTAACTAAACGAGCCAATGGACATTGGCATGCGATTATTGCATCCAGCTGCCGCTGATCACAGCGTGAGCATAAGAGGCAGCTGATGCACCGCATCAATTATCCTTTCGCTTCGGAGCCGAGCGGTAGTGAAGCTACTGCTCCCCTTCCCAAGAAGAGTGTTCTGTGAACGAGTGCGGGCGTTACGGTACAGCAGCGGTGGTCACGGTGTCCAGGAGAGCAGAATCATCTTCCCGCTGGCAGCCACACTTGGAGTGTGCGGTGGCCAAGCTCCCCTGCGTGCTTCAGCACCTCAAAAAAAGAGCATTCTAAGAGCAAATTTCTCTAAGAGAGTACACGGGTGATCGCGTCTTTTTAAAGATGTCTTATCACCCGTGCGTTTCTGGCTGTGGTCGCTTCCTGGCGCCTCAGGACGGTCACGATTGCTGCCTCACGTGTCTGGGCATTCAGCACGCTGAGGAGGCTTTCGTGGATGGCTCATGTTCTTCTTGTGGGGACATGACCATCTCGGAGTTGCGTCTTAGACTCCGCTATGTCAAACATGGCGGAGTCCCTCTGCCTCTGCCGCGGTCCGGCGTGCGCGCCGCTGGGTCCGGTGGGGGCAGAGGTGATCTGAGGATTACGGTGAGGGCTTCCCCAAGTGGAGCTCCTCGCCCCTCAAGCACTCCGCAGCCGGTGGAGCTGCCGAAGGAGCGTGCTGGGCCCTCTGCTCGGGGTGCACCAGGCGTCTCCTTCGGTGGTCCCCCTGACGACCAGATGTCGATCACTGCATCGGAGGGCGGGCCCTCTCTCTCCGGGGATGACGACTCGGCTGCGCTGCCCCCTTCGGGTGTGGTAGCGTTGTCCGAGCCAGACCCAGAGATGACGGCCATGCTTTCCCGGGCCGCCGAGAATGTCGGGCTCGTGTGGAATCCACCACCGCGTCCCGATCCTTCGAGGCTGGACGAGTGGTTTCTCGGTGGGGGTCGCGCTGGTTCTCAGCGCCCCCCTCCGGTGCCATTCTTCCCGGAAGTGCACGAGGAGCTGACAAGATCGTGGAGGGCACCTTTCACTGCCCGAAACAAATCTTGTAGTTCTTCCGCTCTCACCACCCTCGATGGTGGAGCCGCTTTGGGGTATGCGGGCATCCCCTCGGTGGAACGGTCTGTGGCCATGCAACTATGTCCAACAGCCGCTTCCACCCTGCGGGGTGATCCGTGTCTCCCCTCACGGGCCTCTAAGTATTCGTCAGGTCTAACTGGCAGTGCTTATAGAGCCTGTGGGGAGGCGGCTTCCGCCCTCCACGCTATGGCGTTGCTGCAGGTCCACCAGGCCAAAGCACTGAAAGACCTGCACGAGGGTGGTCACGACCTGGCGGTTCTACATGAGCTGCGCGCTGCGACGGACCTCGCGCTACGAGCGACGAAGGTGACCGCACAGTCTCTGGGTCGTGCGATGTCCAAGTTAGTGGTCCAGGAGCGCCATCTCTGGCTGTGTCTTGCTGACATGAGAGAGCTGGAAAAGGTACAGTTCCTGAATGCTCCCGTGTCACAGACCGGCCTTTTCGGCGACGCTGTCGAGAGCTTTGCCCAGCAGTTCTCGGCAGCCCAGAAGCAGACTGAGGCGATCAAACACATCATGCGCCGGAGGAAACCTGCTGCTTCCACTCCGGCTGCAGCCCCTCAGCCTGCTCGTCGCCGTGGGCGCCCCCCTGCGGCTGCCCCCGCTCCCGCGCAGCCGCAGCAGCCTTCCACCAGGCCGCGTCGTGGAGCCGGTCGCAGGCAGGACGCCCACCCCGTCCAGGCCCCCGCCAAACCTGGCGGCAAGCGCAAGTGCAAGAGGCCCTGAGACGGGCGACCCAGAGATGGAGGAGACTGCTCTTCGGGAGATGGTGACCGCACCACTCCTTCCCCCGGTGGAGGGCCGGGTGGAGAATCCTGTGTTTCAGTTTGTTTTTGTTCCGCCGCTGGCCCAGCAGCCAGCGGTACCCAAAACATCAGTAAAAGAGCGGTTTCCTCAATCTCTGGGTCTCAAGAGGAGGAGAGTGGTGATCCGTGCATCACAGGATCGCTTCCCTCCTCCTCTCTCGCCAGCAGGCAGCGGGTGGTTGCCCAAGAGCACCCCTCCTGCCCATTCGTGGAACCAGGTAAGGGCAGTAGCACTCCATTCCCCGCTTCAAGTCGTCAAACGCCGGGCTGTCACAAGCCTCAAGCCGGGTTCCTGTGTCTCCTCCCACGCGAGGAGAAATCAGGTGAGTGCTACACTACACACCCAGACCCCGCCCCCTGCCGTCACAGGCCAGGCCGTCACAGGCCCTGGGGCCGGTCCCTGTGTTCCACCTCGCTGCCCCACCGCGGGCACGTCGGTGGCCCCGTTGGTTCCACTGGTGCGGTCTCTCGGAGCCTGGTTAGCGCTCCCCAGCCCGTCCCGGTGGCTCCTGCGGACCATCAGACTCGGCTATGCGATTCAGTTCGCCCGGCGTCCCCCCAAGTTCAGGGGCATCCGGTTCACTTCAGTCAAAGCCGTCGATGCCCCTGTCTTGCGCGCGGAGATTGCAGTCCTACTGGCGAAGGGTGCAATAGAGCCGGTCCCTCCAGCCGATATGAGGTCGGGGTTTTACAGCCCTTACTTCATTGTGCCCAAGAAAAGCGGTGGGTTACGACCGATCTTGGATCTGCGAGTTTTGAACCGTGCACTTCACAAGATGCCGTTCAAGATGTTGACGCAGAAACGCATTTTTGGATGCGTCCGTCCCCTAGATTGGTTTGCAGCGATCGACCTGAAGGACGCGTACTTTCATGTTTCGATTCTTCCGCGGCACAGGCCATTCCTGCGATTCGCGTTCGAAGGTCGGGCATTTCAGTACAAGGTCCTGCCCTTCGGGCTGTCCCTCTCGCCTCGTGTCTTCACCAAAGTCGCAGAGGCGGCCCTTGTTCCCTTGAGAGAACAGGGTGTGCGCATTCTCAACTACCTCGACGACTGGCTCATACTTGCACAGTCTCGAGAGCTGTTGTGCGCACACAGGGACCTGGTGCTCAGGCACCTCAGCCAGTTGGGCCTTCGGGTCAATTGGGAAAAGAGCAAACTCGTGCCAACGCAGAGGATCTCTTTTCTCGGCATGGAGTTGGATTCGGTCAACCAGACAGCACGCCTCACCCAGGAACGTGCTCAGTCGGTGCTGAACTGCCTCAAGACTTTATCAGGCAGGACAGCGGTCCCACTGAAATTCTTTCAGAGGCTCCTGGGGCATATGGCTGCAGCTGCGGCCATAGTTCCGCTCGGTCTGCTCCATATGAGACCGCTTCAGCACTGGCTCCATGGCCGAATCCCGAGGTGGGCGTGGAAACGCGGTACTCACCGGGTTCAGATTACACCGGCCTGCCGCAAGACCTTCAGCCCGTGGTCAGATCCTTCGTTCCTTCGGGCAGGAGTGCCCCTGGAGCAGGTATCCAGGCATGCTGTGGTATTCACGGATGCCTCGGCCACCGGCTGGGGTGCCACGTACAACGGGCACGCAGTATCAGGGGTTTGGACGGGCCCCCTTCTGCGTTGGCATATCAATTGCCTCGAGTTGCTGGCAGTACGCCTTGCCCTGTGCCGCCTCAGAGGGCGCCTTCGGGGCAGGGACGTTCTGGTCCGTACGGACAACACTGCGACCGTTGCCTATATCAACCGGCAAGGCGGTTTGCGCTCCCGTCGCATGTCGCAACTCGCCCGCCACCTCCTCCTCTGGAGTCAGAAGCATCTGAGGTCCCTTCGTGCCATCCACATCCCAGGAGTGTTCAATCAGGTGGCCGACGAGCTGTCTCGAGCGGCACTTCCTGGGGAGTGGAGACTCCATCCCCAGGCGGTCCAGCTGATTTGGAGTCGGTTCGGAGTTGCTCAGGTAGACCTGTTTGCATCTCCAGAAACCACCCACTGCCAGTGGTTCTACTCCCTGTCCGAGGCAACGCTCGGCACGGATGCACTGGCACACAGCTGGCCCCAGGGCTTGCGCAAGTATGCGTTTCCCCCAGTGAGCCTGCTAGCACAGACATTGTGCAAGATCAGGGAGGACGAGGAGCAGGTCCTGTTAGTGGCTCCATATTGGCCCAACAGGACCTGGTTCCCGGAACTCATGCTCCTCGCGACAGCCCCTCCCTGGCCGATTCCTCTGAGGAAGGATCTGCTTTCTCAGAGACGGGGCACCCTCTGGCACCCGCGTCCAGACTTGTGGAAACTTCATGTGTGGTCCCTGGACGGGACGCGGAGGTTCTAGGTGACCTGCCCCAGGAGGTAGCGCTCACTATCGCTTCAGCACGAGCACCGTCCACAAGACGGGCCTATGGGCTGAAGTGGAACCTGTTCGTCGAATGGTGTTCCTCTTACCAGGAGGACCCCCGGAGATGTTCGATCAGAGCCGTGCTTTCCTTTTTGCAACAAGGGTTGGAGCGTAGGCTGTCCCCCTCCACCCTTAAGGTATATGTTGCTGCTATTTCTGCCCACCACGACCCCATAGAGGGGAGGTCGGTGGGGAAGCACGATCTGGTCGTCAGGTTTCTTAGGGGGGCCAGGAGGTTAAATCCTCCGAGGCCTCCCTCCCTTCCCTCTTGGGATTTGGCTTTGGTGCTAAGAGCCCTACAAACTGCCCCCTTTGAGCCATTGCAGTCAGTCGAGTTGAAGTTTCTTTCTATGAAAACCCTACTCCTGACTGCATTGGCCTCAATCAAGAGGGTGGGGGACCTGCAGGCATTTTCGGTCGACGAGTCGTGCCTTGAGTTTGGGCCGGCTGACTCCAGTGCAACACTGAGGCCCCGGCCCGGCTATGTGCCCAAGGTTCCTACCACGCCCTTCAGGGACCAGGTAGTGAGCCTGCAAGCGCTGCCCTTGGAGGAGGCAGACCCAGCCCTAGCTTTGCTCTGTCCTGTACGCGCACTGCGTCAGTACGTGGATAGAACTCAGAGCTTCAGGACCTCAGAACAGCTCTTTGTCTGTTTCGGAGGACAGCAGAAGGGGAAGGCTGTCTCCAAGCAGAGGATGGCCCACTGGATAGTGGATGCCATCACCTTGGCCTATGAAGCACAAGGTGTGCCCTGCCCGCTCAGGTTGCGTGCTCACTCCACTAGGGGTGTCGCATCGTCCTGGGCGCTGGCTCGTGGTGCCTCGCTAGCAGACATCTGTAGAGCTGCGGGTTGGGCGACTCCCAACACGTTCGCTAGGTTTTATAGCCTACGTGTCGAACCGGTTTCCTCCTGTGTTCTCACCTCAAACGGGTAGTGGCACTGAGAGGGCCGGCTCAGAGTCGGCTTGCGGCGTCCTTACGCCTAAATTCTCCAGAGAGTTCCTTAACCAGGCAAACCCTGTTGAGTCCTCCAGCACTCCGGCGTCCGGACACGGCGGAGCGTCCGGCGCCAGGCCTTCAGCCAATGAATTCTTGAAATCTGGTGCGAGGCTAGTGCCCATATGAGAGACCCTGTCGGGATCCCATATGTGTATTCCACGGTATTCTTATTGGAGCCGTGTTTCCCCTGGCGGACCACGTTCTGCCATCTCTAAAGATGCAGCCTGAGCCATCTCAGAGACTTCCATGTGCAAAAGGGCCCTCTGGGTTACTTCACATGTTTGAATGTCACTTAAACCCCCTTTGGGAGGAGGTGACTCCGCAGTGTGCCTCTTCCAAGTGGAAGGGCACGCTTCCCAGTGTTATCCTAGTCCTACTGTTTGGGTTGCTCAAGGAACACCAGTAGTTGACCTTCTCTGTGTAGAGCCCGGTCCTATCGTCTGCCTTATAGGAAGGGTCAGGAGCCCTACACAGGGCACTGGAAGGGGCAGCTCCTGTGGCGCTTTGGTAGGGATCCCAATTTCGTCGGTCATCCGACGTGACTCGGAGTGACCGACTGAAAGGGGAACGTCTCGGTTACGTATGTAACCCTCGTTCCCTGAAGGAGGGAACGGAGATGTCACGTCCCGTCGCCACAGTCGCTGTACCACCGCTGAGCTGCCGGGTCGCCGGCTCGGCTCCTCAGCGAAAACATAATTGATGCGGTGCATCAGCTGCCTCTTATGCTCACGCTGTGATCAGCGGCAGCTGGATGCAATAATCGCATGCCAATGTCCATTGGCTCGTTTAGTTACACTCGAAGTGGATTGGTCTCTCTGGCGAGATCCCAATTTCGTCGGTCATCCGACGTGACGTCTCCGTTCCCTCCTTCAGGGAACGAGGGTTACATACGTAACCGAGACGTTTTCCTTTGTACAGAGCTCGATTTAGGTTTGACAAAACTGTTACAATGAATTAATTTTGACAACTAATAGTGTTAAACATTGACTGTTTTTTTTTTTTTTTTTTTTTTTCCACAGTTCATTGATTATATAAAATTCAGTGAAGGTTGACTAAACTTTGAACTATCTGCATGTCTCATCCATGAGTAGGCTGTAGCATTTGGACCAATCAGACACATTTGTTCATCAGATTTATCAAATCAAATTAGTTATTAGATTAACAACTAACCACAGACCCCTCACTCCACACACATTCTGAGTGCCGGTATGTCTGTGATGACTCCAGGCCCCCCCGGTGCCATGGCAAACTATCTGATAACACTAGTTTTATTGGTCAAAGGAATGCGGGCAGACCTCATTTTCCCTTAGGAAAGAGACATGTAATGCACATAAAAATGGACTCTTCTCTAATTAATTCATTGAAAAACCTTTCTTTGAATGAACACACATATCCACAGGTCATTGTGTATTTTGTTACTGTTCGTGTATATTGTCTTTTTGTACTGTATTCTGTTTTATGCATGTTTATGATAGATCACTAGTTAATATTACCTCACTTATATCATGTTTGATCTCTATCAATTCGTCTTCGGATGATCTAAATGACAGTGTATATTACATGTTGATACCTATGCAACATATTAGTGTTCTAAGAATCTTTAATAGTTCTTTAATAGCAACCCCATCCAAATTGCCATGCTCAGAGACAAAGAGTCGTAAAACCTTCCCTCCAAAGAGAAGGGAGCCCATTGGCTCTTTGACTCCCAGAGGTGTGACCTCTATACCAGATAAAGGTCTCATTCACAGGTCCGGCCCTCTCTTCTAAAAACCTCCTCTTCTAAAAACCTCCTCTTCTAAAAAAACCTTCTTCTAAAAACTTCTGCTGCAAGAAAAAGCTCTTCTGCTATATTCTGCAGGCGCGCCCGGTCGGCCCAACATAGAGCCTGGGAGATGACTCTTGACCACAAAGACCCAGTCTGCGGATCTGTTAGACCCTAAGAGGATGAGCAAGATGTGAGCTGGAACTCTTCTGGACCCTTAAGTTATTGTGCCAGGTTTATGACCTTGTCTTTCCATTCAATCAAAGCTCCTCGGACCTCAGCAGATTCCTTTCTTAACTCTTTTACCACTCTCTACCTGGAAGACATTTATACCTCAGAACATCTTTAGAATTCATCACTCTTCAACCTGAAAGAATGTGATCGCGAGTTCAAAAACCCTGAAACCATCAAGACTTTTCATCCGAGACCGCATTCCGGACACAAAGGAAGTGCAAGTATAGTACTTTTAACTAAACGAAACAGAGGTTTAGTATAAGTTATAGACCCCGTTATAAACGGCGCTGATGGTTTTACTCAGGTGGTTAAATGACTTTTTTCCATAACTGCATTCTCTGGTTTTCCTGATGGTTTCATCCATCAACTCTCATTAACCCTTTCCCCATGTATGAGCGATTGTATGTTTGAGTGTTTGTTATTCGTTGTTTGTTTAGATTAGATATGTGTGTTAGCGTTTAGTTAATAAAATTCTTGTGCACAAATTACATGAGTTTCTGATTCTGCCTTGCATATTAATGTCCCTTTACGATTTTGACCCTTGCTACATGCTCTAATGCATTAATAGGAAGATATTTTCTGGGGCTACGGAAATATCCTTTCTTAGAGTTGATATGAATTTACACTGAATGTTCGCTGCACGAACAGATAATGAGAGTTGATGGCAATTTAACTCTGCGACAGTTATTACTGTCAGCCGATATAAATAATTGTAATTAATCATAATTAATTGTAATTATTTATATACAATTCCCTTTTTGAGCTAATTTGCTACAAGGCCTATGCAATGATGGAGAACAAGCTTTTGGGGTGTTGAGACCCAGAACCAAGCTGACTGAGCAATAAAGCTAGAGTGAGCCCTTTTATTAAAATACCTGGAGGTAATACAAAAATAATACAAAAAATGGTCATATTCACTCAATTACCTGATCTAATTCACAACTTCACAAATTCTCAATTAATTGTTTTCAGTTGTGTTTTAGGCACTGAAACAGTCCAGTATAGTCAAATAGGCTACATTTCTATATTGAAATAATGAAGATATCTGTGCCACCACAGACTGGTTGCTGGCCCCTTCCTGGCCACCCCTATGAAAACATTCTGTCTCCGCCACTGCAGAAGAGGGCAAATATCAGTTCATTTCTGAGTATCTCTATTGCTAAAAAAAAATAAATAAAACAACAACAACAAAAACCCACATGTTTGTGAATGTGCATTTGATTTACATTTGAGAAACTGAGAAGATTGTAAACAATACAAACTAGCCACCGTTCACTGAAAATTACCGTTTTAAATTCAGAATAGGCCACCTGTATGATTCAAGTAGATCCAACGAGTTGAAAACTCTTGCTACTTCATACTTCAATACAAAACAATGCTGAATTTTGACAAAAATGAGATTTTCAAATGCTATAATTGTGATTTTATGTCTAAATATAAATCCATTAGCAAAACATGTGAAAAGAACTATATTACAAAGTGGAAATGGTAAATTAGACAATAAATGACCCTCTGCTGCCATCTAGTGGTAATAGTGGGAATCATGACATCACTTTAATAGTAGGCCTATTTGTTTTTCTGCCAGGTGAAATCTTGGCAGAAATCTTCAACTTAGCATTGCCAATTTTCAATGAATTATCTCTATAAGTAAAAATGAAAAAATGCAGATATTATTTAAAGTAAATTTTACTTACAGTGTTCTCATTTTATATAAAAATGTGCAAAAATATGAATAACATTGAGGCAAATGAATAATGTATATCGTCGCTGTCGGGCGGAATCCTCGTATCTCCAAAATCATTATTTTTCAGGAAATTAAAAAAACGGCATATTTTTTGAGTTATTAAACATTGTATCGTTAAAGTTGGTATTATAACTTATATTGCTATCATATACTGTTGTGTACCAACATTAAGACAACATTTCCCCAAAATCATGTTTAATCGGAGATACGAGATTTATGACTTGGGAGCAGGGAGATACGAGATTACGCTGTCATTGATAAGAATGGTACGGACACAGACGCCGCTGCTGCCAGCAGTGTTCATCAGAGTCTGCGGTCACGTTAAGCCTTTTGACAAGAGACAAGGCTTTAAGAGCTAATCAAAGCTAACGACTGTGGTTACATACATCTTCCTAAACTCATTTACCTCAGAGGACGTGTTGCTCGAAGAGGATTCGTTGCGACTTTCAATCTTGAGGAGCAGGGACATGCAGAGAGTTCCTCAGGGGCAGGGGCTCAAATGTAAAATAGGGGCAATGTAAAAAAAAATAAATAAAAAAAAATAAAAATAAAAAAATTATATATATATATATATATATATATATATATATATATATATATATATATATATATATATATATATATATATATATATATAGGTCAAAAGTTTGGATACATTACTATTTTATAATTTTGTAAGAAGTCATTTATGGTCATCAAGCCTGCATTTATTTGATCAAATTTTTAATGTACTTTAAAATACATTTTATGCAATTCTGATTTATTATCAATATTGGAAACCTGTGATACTTTTTTCAGGATTCTTTGATTAATAAAAAGTTTAAAAAGCACAGCATTTATTTAAAATATATATTTTGTAACAATATACATTGAAAAGCTTGAGGTTTTGAATAAATGCTGTTCTTTTTATTTTTTTATTTATCAATGAACCCCAAAAAAGGTTCCAAAAATAAATAAATAAATAAATAAATAAATAAATAAATAAATAAATAAATAAGCAGCACAACTGTTTCCAATATTGATAATAAATCAGCATATTATATCTGAAGGATCATGCACTGAAGACTGGAGTAATGATGCTGAAAATTCAGCTTTGATCAC
Organism: Spinibarbus caldwelli; assembly: GCA_039654775.1. Classification (NCBI taxonomy): domain Eukaryota; kingdom Metazoa; phylum Chordata; class Actinopteri; order Cypriniformes; family Cyprinidae; genus Spinibarbus; species Spinibarbus caldwelli. Next base: position 23,608,169 of record CM077235.1, read on the forward strand.
AGAAATAAATGATATTTTAAAGTATATTAAAATAGATAAACATTCTTTTAAATTGTAATAATATTTCACAATATTACAGTTTTTCTGTATTTTTGATCAAATAAATGCAGGTTTGATGAGCATAAGACACTTTCATAATGCTGCATAATTATCAAAAATGGTAATATGATAAAATCCTTTCATGTCACCATTTCGCCAGCCTACACTTCACATAATAGGCCTGTAGGTGGCACTTGGGCTTCATTAATTATGATAGTTTCATGAAATAGTAAACGGTGCTTCATACACAAGCATCCATTTTGTCAGCGATGCAATTTGATTTATAAAATGAGACAAACCGCAGATCCAGATCGCTCTACAAATAAGCTTGTCAGCCCCATGTCATTTTCAACCGATTTATGAATAAGAACGGAAAATGTCTGCTCCAATTCACATTATTGTCCAATGAAATGTGTCAGATCATGATTGGTTGGTGTATTATACATGACAAATGGGCATTGATGAATTATGTAATATTCTCTAAACTATATAATATATGGATTTTTTATTAAATCGACACACTAACTTTGATTACTGATGGAAAAAATAAAAGTTTAAAATATTGTTTGGTTTATTTTCTTTCCTTCCCGTCGATCTATTCACTGAAAGAACCATATATGCTTGAGAGCCTGGTTTCTGAACAGACTGTGGAATATCAGTCAGTCGAGCAAAACACACGCAACCCATAACAGCCTCAGATTGACAGATATCTAAAAATAAACAGGAATTTAGCAATAGCATAGATTTGTGAAAAAATATGAAATTTACAAAATCTGGACATACGAGGTTTCCGCCCGACAGCGACGATATATTGAATATATATGTATGTTCAAATTACTTAACTAAAAGGTGAGCAATATTATGTTTAAAAATAAAAATGAATAAAAATATTTCATTCATTAAATATTTTTTTCCCACTTTTTCACTCCTGATGAGTTTGTATCAACAAGCTAGTTAATGGGCTTTTGGTCATTGACTTGCAGGAAGTTTTAACACGGGAGTTAGTGTTAGGGGCCACTAGAATACAGGGGGGCACCAACACTGATCTTGCATACCCCTCGACAAATGTGCAGTTGCACCCCTGCCTAAGTATGTATGTAAGAGTTCCTCAGATGGGCTTTTTAAGGAATAGAAGGGATGCTATCACAGAAAAGATTGGATTCTTGTCTGCCCAAGACCTGAAATGAAAATCTTTGGAGGTGTATTCAATTACGTGTGAAGGCAGTTGTGACAGTAATGGCGTTGCGATCTATATGTGCACTTCTGATGAGGAACTGACCCCGAAGGCATACATAGTCTCATAATTAAACGAGCCGTCAGCTAGATTCAGATGGTGGATGAACCAAAAGACTTTTCTGGAAGTTCTTTTTCGAAGTGCCACAGAAATCTTGGTTAATGAGGTAGCTGATGTCTAACTATGTTCATCAGGAACTTGTTTTAACTTTTTGGAGAGAACCCATTGTTTGCAGTAAACAACAGTAGGTGGGCTAATATTTCATCTACAGTATATTTATTATAATCACCTCAGCATGAGCTCTTCTGCAATTAGCAATGCGGTACTTCTTAACTCGACATACTCTCCTACTGAGTTACAATGGATCACCATACTGTTAGGCCACACAGAGCCCCAGACACAAATTAACATGAAGGCCAGATTGTAGAGTATATAGTGGATGCTGAATTTAAGCATCACTTGATATTTCTGTGGAGAGTTTGGCTGCTTGTTTCTCTCAACAGTGTAAACAGTGCTTGAGTGCCTTTGTTAACACCAGGATATTTTTTTTTAATTATTTTTTCTTCTGCTGATTGCTTTACCTGCCAAATATGTCTAGGATAAACTGTTCTATGCAGTACTTCTATTTTCATTAAATCTAAAGCAATTTCTTTACATTTATTTCAGATCTTGATTACATATGTGCAGAGGCAAACACACCTCTATTGTGCATGCCATCCATTTATTCTGAAATATAAGACAATATCCAGAGAGTAAGTTTGAGGATGATGGATATGAACTAGAGTGAGCTCATGTGCGTTGTTTTGAACGATGAAGTTGTGATTTAATGAAGTATGATTAATCAAGTTTTCCAGTCGTGATTAATCAAGTTCCTCCAATCTGCTAGACTGTGTTGTCGTTTAGAGATGGAAAAATGCAGGCTCTGATTACCTGGGGATCTAAAGGTAATTTGATTATTTGTCTCATAGGGTGACAACGGTTTTTTATTCCATATGAAATTGATTTATGGAAAGAAAAAAGTGGCATTTGTTTGACTTATCACTTACTCTAATGGTTAAAGCTGCTTACAGCATCAGTTTATAGCTTAACTGTCAAACAACACTATTTTTAGTGTTAAGGAATGCATGTATACTGTTACTGTAATGTGTTTCTGTGCAGTTTGAAGTCGCTTTATGTAATTAGACCAAGAAAAAAAATCTACATATGACTGTCATGTAGATATAAGCAAGAGCTTGTGGAATAGATCTATGCTTTTTTCTCCTCTATTTGACGTATGACTCATGTATACACAGATTTGCTGATGGATATCTATTCATATTATTTTCTGTTTGCCTGTCTGTGTTGGGGAGAGTCATAGACATCTCTTTGGCTGATAGTCAAGGGCACTGGTTTGTAAATGTCAAGCTAATATTTTCCAGTCACTATGTGAGAATTATTTGAAACAACTGCCATCAGATACTATGCCAGTGGCATATGATTGCTCAACACATGGCAATAGTTAGTATTAAGACTAGAATGTTATAATTAGTATACGCAAATGAGTCTACCATATTACTTGTAAAGATATATAGCTTTTATAATATAATTATACAATTAAAATTATTATCATGTGACACTGGTGACTGGAGTAATGTTATAATGTTAAAATAAAATAGTATATTAAAATAGAAAAATTAATATTAAATTGTAATATTTTTTATAACTGCTGTTTTTGGTATTTTTCGTCAGGTAAGTACAGTCTCGGTGAGCACAAGACTTTTTGCAAAAAAATTAAAAAATAAATAAAACCTTTATATATATATATATATATATATATATATATATATATATATATATATATATACACACACACACACACACACACACACACACATATATATATATATATATATATATATATATATACCTACTATATATCGAATTATTATTATTTGTAGGCTTTTGGGACTTTCAAATAACTACTGTGCGTTTGCTCTTTGAGTGCTTTCTAGTGCAAAGAAAAAAAACAAACCAAAATTATGCCTATTTGGAAGTACTGGCGATTATCAAGCATCATAATTAGACATTATAGATCTGAAGAGGAAGGCAATAATATGTAGTTCAGAACAACAACAACAACAACAACAACAAAAACTTATTAAAGAATTAAAGAAATGCTGCAATAACAAAATTGGGAAGGAAGCGAAGGGAAGATCAGAACTAATATCAATGCTTCAAAATGACAAGACATGCAGAGCTCTTCAGCTTGGCATGTCATGTCAATTGCTCATTCATTTCCAATTATCTGCTTATTTCAAGGCAGAACATGGGGTATTTTTGGATTTGCAGAGAAACTTTCTTTTGAACTAAAGATCAGAAAGTCTCAGGAGTAATTTCATGTGCTTTAGCAAACCCTCACATGCTAATAGCTACTGTATACAGATGCGAGTCAGATGCCGTCGTCCTTTGAAACGTGTTACTTATGTTGAGCGCTCTAAGATGACTGCTGCTCACAAATTGTCTGTATTAATTTGAGTGTTTCTCCACCTTCTGCTTTTTCCTGGTGCTTTTCATTTGATGCTAAAGTGATCAAAAACCTACAGAGAGGATAAAAGAACAAAATATGTCATGTTTTTTTTTCCTAGTGACTTTCTATTAGTGTCTGCCAAACAAGCATTCAGTGATTTACCTGTTTCTTCTGCTGGAGCAATTTAAGAAAATTACCTTAAATGTTCTCCTTAAGCCAAGAATGTCTTAAAAAAAGAGATGGTGCCAGTCATCCTCTTTTATGAAGTTTTCTTTTTTGGATCACTGCCTTTGAGCAGCCGCCTGTGATATTGTTGTCACACCATAGAAATTGCAGAAACAAATAAAATGCATGATTTTGTTTTAGAAGATATGCTATGCAATAATCGTACAATTTATTCACAGTCATTTGCTGTAGGTATCTGTGATAACCTTAGAAGAGAAGTAAAGCACTTCAAGCTGTGTCCGTATTTTTAAAATATTGCTCCGTTACCCCTTGAGGAGCATCAGGGAGACTTTTTTCTGCGACGGCTTCAAATGAACCTCAAAACAAGTCATATTACTATTTGTGCAAAATTACGGTCACACCACATGCTGATTTCTCTATCTGTAGCATCATGAGAGGTTGAATGGCAAAGAGAAGCATGTTCTCGTCTGTGTCTAAGTCTTAGCTCTTCCATTAGCAGGTCCTTGCTTCTTTCATCCCGCCAGTCCCCTAAGCCCTGTTGGCTTGATCCAGCACTATAAATAGACTCATGCAAAGACCCTCCGGCCCTTTTTTTTTTTTTTTTTTTTTGAAAAAAGAGCATTCCTTTTCAGAACCCTCTGTTCTCGTCTTCTACCACATCAGCACCTGCTTTAACATCATACTGACCTCAGGTGTAGCTTAAGGGGAGCTGTCGGCCGGTGAGGGAGCTCTGGGTGCACGCAACTTAAGACTTAGCCCTGTAACCTTCACCTAATCAGCCATAATCGACCAGCCTTGGTGACATAATGTGTCGTGCAGGGGATGCCGGGGCAAGGGCTATGTGTCAGGCATCCAAAATTCAATTGCACATGTGGTTTCTATAGCAGGGAATTTTGTATGTTGGATTCAAAAAGGTGATGGTTATAAATGTGAGACTGAGGAAAGTTATCAAATGTTTTAAAGGTTATTAGTTTATGAAATGAATTAATGTATTAGTTGTAAAATATTTGATTACATTATACTGATTTATATTGAATATATAGTTTTTTATTGTTATAAACCTTTGTGTGTATGTACATACACACACACACACACACACACACACACATATATATATATATATATAAATGCATATTTATATTTTCTATACATTTTATATTCTGTCTATCTGTCTGTCTATCTGTCTGTCTGTCTGTCTATCTATCTAGTTTTTATTTAATTGTTTAAACATTGTTAAAATATTGTACTTCAATAAATTAATCATTTGTAATTAATGAACACATGTTGTAATCATTTTATGATTAATCATACTGTGTATTATTATTATATAGTTATTTTATTTAATTTAAATATTTTATTATTTTAATTTGTATTATTTTATATTTAAATGTTTAAAAATTATTGAAACATAGTACTTTAATAAATGAATCATTTGTAATTAATGGACATATATATTGAAATCATTCTATGAATATATATTATTGTGTACTTATTTTTATTTATTTAAATTTAATTATTTGAATTTTTATAACTTTATATTTAATTGTTTAAACATTATAAACATAAGGCTGTTTAACGGCAGGTTCTATCCCATATAATGTGGCATTATGCTCCACTGATGAATAACATCTTTTCACTGTATCATTTCTCCTGTTAAAATATTCAGTTTAGCATTTTATAGCATTTTGAGGTATATGCATAAAGAATTTTAATTTAAAAAATATTAGCAAGTCTTAGGGACTCAAGTAGGAATGAAACTGCAGAAAATCAAATGAGCATGCTCATGCCAAAAAAAAAAAAAAAAAAACACTGGACGTGTGCTATTAGCCACTAATTTGAGCATGGTGTTATTGATAGCATTAATGCATATGCTTTCCAGTTAAGTGACTGTGATCGACACTGGCGTGCCCACGCTTCAGCCTGACTGCCCTGAAAATGTCTTCTGAAACCCTCCTGCTGTGTTGCAAATGGAGAGTCGTTGCTGAGGGACTTGCTTTGTTTGCCTCCTGCTGGTTTGGGGGATGCAGAGGCCTCTTTGTCATGCAGGTGGTTATATATATATATATAAATATCATGCTGAAAAACTTTGCTGCTTCGGCAGAGCTCAGAGTTTAAAACGGTGTACCCAGTTTAGCCTCTTGGTGTATGTGATCAATGGAAAGAACCTACACGCACTTGACTGAATATGCAGACGCTCAACCGGCATCCCACCGAGGCTGAGACTAGTGATAGGTCTATTGTGGCTCCCCCTGAATATTTGTGATAAGACTCGGTAACAACGCTCTGTGCTGTAGTGTAATAGCAGGCTTGTGCCTTGCTGATGAGCCTCATTGAACTGCAATTGTCACCTTACCGACGATTTAAAATATATAACACTTTAGCTTTTCTGTCGTGTGACAAATTAGTGCGTATTTGCTGAAAATGCAATACTTCACTTTGGCCTCTTTGACTTGTTTTCTTTGTGGATGTTCATGCAGGTTTTGTTATTAATATCGAAGGCTATTGGCTGCTTTTGACCCTGAAAAGTGTTTAAAAGTGCTTTAAGAGAGTTTATTGTCTGAAAAGTGTTTTAAGAGAGCATATTGTCTGCTAACAATGTTTTTCACCAAATCACAACCTCAAGTTGTTTAACAGCATTTTTTAATGGAAATGATGGCAGTGAAAATTACATTTTAACATGTATGTATTAGATGTTTTATGTATTATTAACAGTATATTTTCATAATTTAAAGTATAATGTATAATATTTCATATTTTTTGCAATACCTTTACAATGCATTTTCATAGTTGAACTACAGTACACAGTATTATTTTATTTTTATTTTTATGTATTTATTTATTTTTTGTTAGTGGGTGATGACAGATTAGGACAACACAACATGGTTTAATAATAGTAAATGTTTAATAATTGAATTAATTTTCATAAACCTGATGGTTTATTCTATAGAGACTCTTAGACAAAATGAAATGTCACATTTAAGTGAAGCTGCAACATGTGACCTAACCACACTTGGTTTTATATCTAGTCATTTGCCACTCTGTTCCCATGTTAACTGTAATGCATTAACAGGCTCAAGGTTTAGTGCCAACATTCAAAGTGAAGGATTCTACGCACAGCAGATTCTTAAGTGTGTATGTGTTTTCATCCCTGCGGTGTGCATTATTTAGCACTCCAAGTGGCTCAAAAAATAGCAGGTGACATTGGTGGGTTGGTGGTGCTTATTTATAGAGAATGTGAAGTGTATGAATCTAGCAGACGTTGTAGTGACTCTACAGTTGTTGATTTCGGTTTAGAACTCAAATCACTTTTTAAGATGAAAGTACCCGCTCAATCTAATACACGGCTTGTTTTAAACCTGGGGTTTATGCTTAAAACAAGTCAGCCAACAAAACAAGACAAAATACAGCTATATTTTGATGCAATGCATGCTCTGAAAACAAGTCTTAATATCTTATGCAATCGACTTCTCGGGTGAATTGATCTTGTTTAAGGGATGTTTGAATGTTTCTACTGGAACGGATACAAAAAAAATTATGATATACAGAATTGTTTGTGAGGATTGTGTAGTGAGGTGTAATAAATAGAAAAAAAAGTGGTATAAAAAGACTCTAAGAAGCTGGATATATAGAAAAACATTTCTAGTCTATTGTTGCAGTGTGTGTCTGTTTATAGCAATGTGCTTATGTGTGTGAAAGACAATCGTGTGTGTGTGTGTGTGTGTTTATGGGTATGCATTTCCTTTTCCAGGCAAAGTACATAAATGTACACCATTGCCTGCTTGGTTCGAGTGATACCATTTGAATTTTGTGTGCCAACGAGGACATCAGAATGTGACATGATTGATGATGTAAAACGGCCACTCAACGCTGTCAGTTGTAACTTATGATATACTGCACATTGTACTGTTGTCAAAAGAATCATATCATTCAATCTGACAAAAAAACAATCATAAAGGATAGAAGAAAAAAAGTGCAAAGAGTACACCCAGTTTTTTAAAAAACAAACAAACAAAACAAAACTGTGATTTATGTGATATCTAATGGTTTATTTAAAATAATAATAATTGTTTGGTCTGCAATCTTCAGACCAGCCAATTGCAGAATCTCATCTGGTGTAAAGCCCCCTAGAATAACCCCTGATAGAAACTATAACCCACCTTCTATTTCACATAAACCAGATTTATTTGGACCAAAAATAGTTCATTTTGAGAAGATTGATTCATTGAGGCTTGTTTTATTGTTTTTGGTCTGCTACAATATCAAATCAGGTCACTTTAAAGTTGTGCTTCGATCTACCTTGAGGTGTATAGCATAGAATTAGTATGTCAGTTGCATCTGACCTGATGTGGTTTTATGAGCAAAGCTCTGTAGGATTTATTGTGGGGGAAGAAAATATAAAGCAGTGCAATACAATGATGATCGAGGGATGTACAAATAAACATTCCTCGAAAGCCTTATGTATCATATTTGATACTCACATTTTAACAATATTTTGCAATAAATGATTCATGGATAATCAAGTAAACTTAAGTTGCTGGATTCCATTAAGTGTTCACCTTAAAATATTACTACCAATATAAAAGTTATTTTTACAGCAAAGGTTTCAATTAGAAATTTGCATAGAAATAGGCTTGATAAGGTTGATACCTGTCATTGTTGATTATTCTAGAAAAAAATAATTGCAGTAATTAATTATGATTTAACATGGAATGATTTTGTTCAAACATTCTATAGTGTATATCTATAACATATATAACAGCGCCAAGAAAGACCTTGAAGGCACACATTTTCTGTACGTTGTGCTCAGTCTTAAAGCTAATTATCCAACATGAAATATTAAACATGGCTTTGAATCTTTAACAAATTACCATTTACTAGCCATTGCGCTTAATGTTCGGGGTGTTGGATAGGCTTACAAAATAAAACAGACTTTGACTGATTGCTTAGCCCTGAATTCTTATTCAGGGGGAAAATTGGCACCATCAGAGGAAACATACCTTGGAACAGGCTGGTGAAGGTAATCTTTGATCTGCTGTGAACAAAACGTCTCACGAGTTGAGTTGTCATGTTCATCCCTCATGATTCTTGTTTCTCTGTGATAACTGCAGAAAATGTTTGTGAATCTAACATGAATTACAATGTTGATGTTTTGGATGATTCAGTATATTACATGCACTAGATGTGATCACATTTTACAAATAATAATAATAATAATAATAATAATAATAATAATAATATATATATATATATATATATATATATATATATATATATATATATATATATATATATATAGTATTATTTTTTAATTTTATTATTTGTTTATTTTTATTATTCATTTTTATGTATTTTTGATACAGTACAGTAAAGTAAATTAATTTCTGATATAGTTTATGTAAACTTTCACATTTACAGAATTAAAGAAGTAAAAATAAACATGAGAATAGAGTTGGGATAATTATATCGTATTAGATGCCGTTTTTCTTTTGCACGAGCTCACCATGCCTAATCTCAGACAATGGCAAGTAGAACATAATTTCTTATAATAATTGCTTACTAGCATACATGACCATAAGACTAATGCCTCAGTCTAAGCTGATTGCAACCTTAGTCCTCCTGCCTGCATGCATTTTTTTTTAATGGCAAAACAAAAAGAGTATTTTAAAATTGCTCAGAGATAGTCACTCTTTAAATCAAAATGTGAATCCCACATAATGACAGGCCACCACTCTGTGCTTAACTGGAACATTATCCTTTGTTCTGTCTGCATTATGAACATTTATATGATGCCGAAGTCCCTGGCCAGTTCTAGAAAGGTCCTTCCTCAGATGCAGCCTTTGTAAATGCCTGTATTTAGCCAAAGGCCAGATTGTATATTTGAGTCTTTGGCTCTCTGTAAGCACAGACACAGTGAAAGAGAGGGGAGGGCAGGTTCTAACACTGCATCAGGATGTGAGATGAATAGTACTAACTTTTTACCCCAGCCCTCTCTTTCTTGTTCTCTCTCTTTCTCTTTCTATTTCTCCCTTTGGTTTGTGCTTTCCTGCATTTAAACGGCCGTTTCGAGGCAACTATTGCCCGATATGCATTTGAAAGAGAATTCGGCACAATCAACGTTCAGCCTTCAGATTGTCCGACAGTTTCAAGCCAAAGTCTGGCTCCCTGTTAACATCTGGAATGATTCATACTTATTTTTTACACCTAATTTTACACCTTTTCCAAAGCCCATGTTTGGACTGCTTGACAAAAATAAATTGATCCATGGGTGGCGTAACTAAAGGACATACAAAACAAAACTAAGTAGAACAAACAACAAAAAGAGAAAAGAGGGCAGCCTAGGATGGATGGGTAATTGCACATCATTATTCCTATACTAAAAATATAGTTTAGCCAAAAATGGATTGGTCTGCCATCATTTAATAACCCACTGTCATTCTTTTTCCTTTTTCTTTTGTTGAACACAAAAAGAGATGTTTAGCAGAATGTCAATGCTACACTTTTGCATAAAATTAAACTTCAAAAAACAACTTTTCATTTTTCATATACGCCTGACCTACATATAGTCCTCCAACTGGACAGGATTTTTGAATGTGTTATTGTGGCTTGTGGGGCATTTTTTAAACTTGTGTCCAGGTGCAGTGACCCTCACATGTGCGTGTTTTCCTGTTGAAGTTCAAAGCAGATGTGATGCTGGCCTCTATACTGACATTACAATGGCTTTCTCTCCAAGATATTTACTCTGTTGGTTGGTTTTACAAATTTGTCGTGACACTGAATAGATTGAGTTGATTGAACTGACAGCATCATCAAAAAAAAATAAAACTCTGTGATAATGGAAAGGATCCAGTGTGTGAAATGAAAGTCTTCAGGTTATTTTACGGAATGCGTGACCTGTCGGGATCATAATTAAATTCAAAGTCAGCTAATTAAACACAGTTAATTGATTTTAACTATTGGGTTCTTGATTTTGTATTATTTATGCATATTTTGATGAAAGAATTTATAAAAAAGTAATAATTTAATGTCAAATTAAAGTGATTTCAACTTTGGAGGAAACATTTATGTTCCAGCAGTTGAATTAAAAAAAAAAAAAAAAAAAGATTTTCATGGTTTTGGAAACCTTTTGGAACTTGGAAACCTCTATCAAACTTCTTAAAACATAAAAATCTGTTATTATAAATATTAGTTGCAGTACAAAAAAATTGATGTTTTAAAATTATGATAAACTAAAAGAGTGAAATATTTATATTTTTTGCATTCTTTTTGGTCAGTGTGGAAATTTTGTAATTTATTTATTTTTTTAAATTGTGAACATATTATGTAATTGTATTTATTTCATACACTTATATTTATTTTTATATGCTTTATATTTTGGAATACACAAAATACTAGATAATGAAATTAGACTTGACAAAACAAAGGAATTGTGTCCATCACATAATTCTATTAAACCAAATGCATAGTTGTGGAAATTAAATGATATTGTTCTGGAACTGTTTATGACTTTCAAAGGAAAATAGAACTAAGACAAAAACACAATTTTATTAGAGAAATAAAGTAGTAAGAAGTTGAAAATGTGTTTTAAGAGAGTTTATTTTCTAAAAGTCCACAGGGGCACAATTGCTCATGGTTAAAGAAACCCAAACAAGCAAACAGCGGTAATTTACTCCTGTAACATGCCTTTGTTTGTTGTATCGTGCGTGTCGTTTCATGAATAAAGGTGCGGTACCATGCTGGACCCCTGTGACTGTGCATGACATCTAGTGATGAAGTGCAGAGTCACTCTGGCTTGTGCCTGTGCATATACAGCTCATAAAGTGGGTCAGGGGTTCTCCTCAATTTGCAGTCTGCAAACACCATTTTGAAAGGAGATGTCTGCCTCCCCTTTTTGTAAAATATTACAAATGCATAAGAGGCAGCACAGGTCAAAAGCTTTGTTTTTCATTTGTTTCAGCAGCGCATCAGTATGTTTAAGAACAAACGCCTAATCAGACAAACAAAAAGAGAATTCTATAGCAACCATTAAAAATTAAAAACACGTATCCAGTGTATCACCCAACCATAGAGTTCAATAAACTGTCATAAAATGACGTTACTCGTTTTCAAAGGCTTATCCAAATCCTCTGTCCTTACATATCAAACAGACTTTATGCAATGTCAAGAACATATGTTCAATTAGCTTTGAGCTGTGAGTAAAAGGAAAGCCTATTTATCATTTCTCCACCTAAATCGTCTGTTAATGTGACGTCCAGTAGCACTATTCCTATTAATGTGTATTTGTTCTGACAAGCTCAAGTCATCTGTCTCTGCATCCATTAACCGGACTTGAGGCTGTTTCACGTTTATTTCTAAAGTGAAGTTTGAATGCCGTAGGGATTGCTTTGATATTCCTAAAATGTCTGGAGTGATATGAATAATGTATAGTCACAGTATACTGCGTATATTTGCATGACAGGAGCATGTATGATTTATCCTGCAAACCATCACACACTTTTCAATGCAACACAGAACATTTACTGAACCTGATTTACTTCGGTTTAAATTTGCAGAGATCTCTGGGAACTCTGAAGACATCCCTCTGGTTCGCTGGAGGCAGCAGTGGTTGGAAAATGGCACTTTGCTCTTCCACATCCACCATCAGGACGGCAGTCAGAACCTGCCTGGCCCGGCGGCCACCGCTTACCCCGCTAGTGACTCCGCCGAGGAAGAGCTTCGTATTCTGCACATCTCTGTTATGGTATGCAACACTGAGTTTGAGTACTTGGAGAAATTTGTCTTATTTATTTTAATTATCAAATTAGGAACAAAAATCACATGATACCTTATATTTGAACAAAGTTCATTCCAAAAACTTAAAATACAGATAATGGTAATGGTGTTGCTTCAAGTGGGCACATTTGGTCGTGTGAATTGTGGGAGGAAAAGGAAAAAAAAAAAAAAAATCTTTTATTTTGAGATGAAAATTACATTTTAAATATTTTGGAATAAAATGTCAGACTCCATTGTTTTTGGAATTTCATAGCTAGCATTTAATGTATTCTAAATACTGACAATTAAATAATAATTTCACACTTCTGCATGATTTGAGAAAATTACAGATTGATTGAAGATGACACACAATAAAAGCTTTCTTTTCAGTTTTTTTTTTTTCACACATCACATCTCTCATAATTGTCTCCATGGTAACTGAGTACACTAACTTTTGGTTTTGATCCAATATGGACTTGCACACTAACTGCAAATTGTTATTCATGATGGAAAATACTGAAATTGGGGACAGTGGTTTGTGTAAAAACTTAAGCATAAATTATTTTCACACAATAAATCAAATTTTATAGTGTCATAATATTTTTATGATGAATTTTCGTGCTTTTAAGATTCTAGGTCTTGGACAAGAGTAAAACAATGAAGTCTATACATAAAAATTATGTGAAAACTAGCAAAAAGAAATGAAGATTTGGCCAAAAATTTCCAAAAATGTTTCATTTGGAAGCCCGTCACAGGTTAAAAAAAAAAAAAATAAATAAAAAGGTAATTGCGACTTTTTATCTCACAATTCTGACTTTTTCCTCACAATTTTTAGTTGAAATCTCACAATTCTTATTTTTTTTCCTGACAGTTCTGAGGAAAAAAAGTCAGAATTGCAAGATATAAACTCAGAATTCTTCCAGAATTCTGACTTTGTAACGCAATTACGAGTTTATATTATACAATTCTTACTTTGTAAGTCACAATTGCAAGTTTATACCTCGCAATTTTGACTTTATAACTCACAATTTCAAGTTTATATCATGCAATTCTGAGAAAAAAGTCTGAATTGCGGAATGTAAACTCACAATTGCAAGAAAAAAAGTCAAAATTGTGAAATAAAAGTCGCAATTACCATTTTTATTTTTTATTCCGTGGCAGAAACAAACTATCATAGTTTTAATTTGAACTAATAAAGAAAAAAAATGAAGAAAAACTGATTCTGTAGTTCTGTAGGTGCAGATTCAGTGTGGACTGAGCCAGAAGAGAAAACATTATGCTGATAAGAAAAGTTGGAGTTGCGTGTGAGATAGAAAGGAAGATAGTGTTTCTTCGGATTCAGTCAATTAGTGGTTACGCCTCCTGGCTTCACGGTTCTCCTCTCTCAGATCGTTATACTACTGTCATCCCCAGAAGTAGTTACCCTCAGAACAATTGGAGCGAAGACTCTTGAGGGCATAAGAATTTTAAAAGCTTTTAAACACACTCAGTATAATTAGTGGAAAATCCATATTTGTAAATTGTCATGCTGAACAGCAGTGGGGTTGCATGGGGCAGAGTTAGCGGCGACAATCTATGTATCTCAGATGAATGGAGAGTTCTGAACACAAGTTGGATGAATTGGCTGTTCAAGTCAGTATTCAAGTCAAGTGTTTGGTATGCAAATATTTTAATAGGAAATGCACAAATAACTCATTATTTCTATATAAAGTAAAAGAAACATATGGGGGCTCCAGGCTTTGCTGGATTTCCTTTGCTGCTTGAAATTCAAATCCTGTAATTGCACATTAGAGCAGTATGGCAGTTGTTTTGGATGGTTAGTTGATTCTCTGTGCAAAGCCTCTGATTACTGAAAGATGCCTGTCGGAATATGATTCCTCCGAGCTCCGGGAAACCTCCTCTATTGAGCGAATCCTGCTTGATCCCTCAGAAGCTGAAGAATATTGCATGCCTCCTATCTCAAACACAGACCCTGACATTGATATCCCCACAAAGATAGTTATTAGTATTCTAAGGGCAACATGCGGGAAGTCAGCAGATGATTCAACCTCATTGAGGAAGGCAACGTGTTCCAAACAATTTTCTCTTCTCAGGGCATTATGTTTGTATCATGAAGGACTGCGCAGTATTTAAGCACAAATAGATTGTGTTTTGATGTCCATGAACTGTAAAAGATTGGGTCCCGGTCATTAATTACTTAATTATTCAGAGTACAGATGTACAAACAAGATTTATTGGGCGATCACTGCATGATTGAGACACCACTGCCATTAAGGTTGTGTGGGGTGAAATGAGTTAGAAGCTCATAAAGATTGTTGTTAGTCCAAATGAATTTTCAGTGACGATTTTAGGTTTGTTAAAGCTTATGACTGAGTTGATGGAAAAATATATGTATGTGTAATTATTTCTTGATTAGATTTTGATTATTTATATATTTTATGAACTATGAGAAACTTTTGTTTAAAGAATATATATACAGTATATATATATATATATATATATATATATATATATATACACATACATATATATATATATATATATATATATATATACACATATATATATATATATATATATATATATGTATATACATTATGGGTGTCGAAATTAATCATTGCATAAATGATGCAGTAATAGACCATAATCGATTATAGCCTATGACGTCATTCGCATATGCACTTGTCACGCGATTAAAAATGCACTCTCTATTTTAAAATCTGAGCTTGGCTTTTTCCCGCATATGGCACTTGTGTGTGCTAGAGACAAACACGGTGGGCTTCATTGCACAGAATATGCGCTGTGAGACACGTGCACATTGCTTGTCAGTGCTTCCACTCACTGTTATTTTAGTCTTTTACTTTAGATATGCTTTCATTTCTGCTGTTTGGAATGCAATACGTATTAGATGCACGAAACTCATGTACTGACAGCCTTTCATGTGTGCTTTGTGTTTGTTTGTCCTGAAGCTCGTGGCTGCGGTTAAATGCACTTGCATCTACTTTTTTGATATGAAATGGATGTAAACAGTCAGTTATGTTTTCAGAACAGGACAAAACATCTGATATGTGGAAATATATCTGTGCATTAGTGTGAATGAAGTCTATTAAAGCTGCCAGTGTCTATGATCTCATCAGTAATAATCAAATGCCAATAATGCTGATTAAGAAAGAAAAACCCATAATTATCTGTAAACTTTCGATACTTAAAGCACTCCCAGATACTGAAAGTGTTTTTTCTTTATCACTTGTAATTGTCTTTTCCCCCTTTATTACTTTATATTTGCTTGTATGTTTTGAAGCTATATTTACTTTGAATTCTTATATTAACATAATTATTTAAAAAAATAGCCTGCTTATATAATTTAATATAAATGCACAAAATAAATCTGATATAATCGTGATGCATCGTGATATCAAATTTAATTGAATCTTTGACATGATAATCGTAATCAAATTGTATTGTGAAACCAGTGCTGATTCACACCCCTAATATACACACAGTTATTTTAGATTTTTTTATTTTTTTTTTTGTATTGAACAAGCAAGTAAGATCAACAAGTAATGCTATAATATTTTTAATAAGTGCAAGGTACTGGTGTCTCATAAAGCTTTAATCTTGAAACTGCATAAGCGTCATTGGAACTGGAACATTTGTGGATAGACATCTTTGCCTTGTTATTTTAAAAGTTAACCATACGCTTATGTTGTCCTCTGATATTGTGTTTTCTCAGGGCATTGTTCAAAGGCAGAAAAGTGATTGATCATTTCAATTTTAAAATCTGAGCAAAACAGGTCATAGCTGCTTTGCCGTACATGACTTGATGCTTGCAGAATGTGAAATTATCAGATGACCTTGAGTCCTCAACTTGCTCTCGAAAACAAACCAATTTGAGCGTATTCAAATTTGCAAAGGATGCAAAAGCAAACAAAGCCTTCTTCAGAATATAATTTCTTTCCTTTTGCACCCATCTTACCCACTTGATTTTGCCATTTTCTTCTTGTTAGACTTTCAGAGCTTAGACTGTGCTATTGCAAGGTGGGAGAAGAGTGAGAGGTTTTCATTGGTGGTGCGAGGGGCAGCCTCTGCGACAGATGGTACCTACGCCGCATCCCCT
The DNA here is from genome assembly GCA_039654775.1 of Spinibarbus caldwelli. Lineage (NCBI taxonomy): Eukaryota > Metazoa > Chordata > Actinopteri > Cypriniformes > Cyprinidae > Spinibarbus > Spinibarbus caldwelli. The sequence goes on from CM077235.1 coordinate 23,624,999, forward strand.
CCTGGCTCTGACTCGTCTCGGCCGGAGGGCAAGCTCCTAAACCTAGTACCCCCTAAAATCATGTCACTTCCTTGAGTGCTTTGCAACGATGCCAGTCCCAAAGAGAGTGAGCCGCCAGTGTAGCCGACACCTGTCACCCGTCCATGTCTATTGTGGGCCATACGTGGCGGTCTTCAGGCCAGCTGGGGCTTTTGCTCAGCTCAGTGGTGCGCGGTGGTCGTTCGGCGCCAGGCTCGCCGTCTCACCGTGATAGTTTAGAGTTTGTGGATGGATAAGCACTCGTCAAATGTGCCTTGATGAAAGCCCAGCTGTGCTGTCATTTTGACTTTGATGAGGTTTTTTTCTTCTTTTTTAACCATCTATTCTTCGTCTCGTATCTCCAGCTGCTATCTCAAAGGCCACGTTGTAAATTGAAAATGTTTTTTTCCATTTCAGCTTATTTTTCTTCTCTTTAGGGGGTAATGTGTAACCTATTGAAAGCAGCAGTGGCTTGCTTACCCAGGCTGTCGAAGGGCGACCACCCTCTTCCTCGCCACTGCCATTGGTCTTCTGTAATAGACGAGCAATTGAGTCAACTGCAGGGGGGTCTCCACAAATGAACAAGTCACCAAATCCCACGTACAATCAAATACCGCATTCCACTGCCACTTGCGGGACCTCTACTATTTAGCGAGCTATTTTTTCCACCTTGTTCCCCACCCGCTTCGTACTAATATGTTCTCAGAGGTGGCTGTATTCTCAACAAGGAGCTTTTTTTGAGGTACACCTCCCCTTCCATTCAGCTGGCCATTTTACAAGCTGCAATTTGCACTACTCAGCAAGCCTGAACATCCATAGCCTGCTCCTGACCCCCGTTTCTCCCATTTGCCAGCCCTCAAGCTTGTTCCCCAGTGGTTTATCTCTCTGCGGATGTCTAGCTCAGCTGTGCCGTGCCCTTGCAGTGATTTGCACATGCTGGGTGGAAAGACGGGCATCTCGTGTAACACAGTTCTCATTGCATCTATATCACAACACCTGACAGCCATTCTCAAATTGGCAACAGAAACAGATTGTATTGTGTCCTGGATTTAGCACAATAATAGATGCAGTTTTTTTAGTCTTATAAACACAATGAATAACAATAACCAAAGGTATGGGGAGAAAAAAGTATATTATTGTTCCCTCAAAATAGACAATGCATTTATTGTGGTGTCCTGTATATATGTGGCGGTCTGTTGTTAGAGGAATAAACTGGTAATATCATGGTTTTTATATAGTATGTTTAGTTTAGTATCTGTCCTTTAAGACACAAATACCAATGTATGTCATTGCATTTTTCTATTATATTTGTCATATTGCCATTATTTAAAGTTCAGTTTAAATTGAAAGTTTTTTGCAACCTGATCTCATGACGAAAACGTACCTGTGGGAACTTTTTTGCAAGACACGAAATACGTACCGCCATGTACGCCATGTTTCGTGATATATTCGATGTTAAATGTCCACTTGGTGGCGTTAAAAGAGAACAGATGAACGTACATATCGTACGTTTTATGTGACGTTGGGTTTGTAGGTGTCACCGCAGTTCTGACTTGAAATGTCCATTGAGTGGTGCTATAAGTCTAATGCTCTGTGACGTTTTAAAATAATGTACCATCTGCACTACACCTAAACCTACCTGGTAGTATTAACAAAAGCGAATGTGACGTAAAAATGCAATCGCAAGGATGCCGTTTTAGCTTGTTTTTCGATCTCTCATCTTTCAGCTCTTTCATCGTGAGTCATGCTTTTCACAGGATTCGTACCCAAGGATTCCACATCGTAAGTCCAATTCCATGCTGGCTGAGCAATTTTATTATGTCCGGAAAGCGAAACATATGGAGCTGTAATCATAACTGTGTACGAAAACGATTACAAGTGCTCACTTTTTACCGCCTGTGAACTGCAGTGATATGTACTTATTGGTAGCTATTTCGCATCTTGTGAAAAAGTTCCCACAGGTGCGTTTTCGTCATATATACAGGTGCATCTCAATAAATTAGAATGTCGTGGAAAAGTTCATTTATTTCAGTAATTCAACTCAAATTGTGAAACTCGTGCATTAAATAAATTCAGTGCACACAGACTAAAGTAGTTTAAGTCTTTGGTACTTTTAATTGTGATGATTTTGGCTCACATTTAACAAAAACCCACCAATTCACTATCTCAGCAAATTAGAATATGGTGACATGCCAATCAGCTAATCAACTCAAAACACCTGCAAAGCTTTCCTGAGCCTTCAAAATGGTCTCTCAGTTTGGTTCACTGGGCTACACAATCATGAGGAAGATGCTGATCTGACAGTTGTCCAGAAGACAATCATTGACACCCTTCACAAGGAGGTTAAGCCACAAACATTCATTGCCAAAGAAGCTGGCTGTTCACAGAGTGCTGTATCCAAGCATGTTAACAAAAAGTTGAGTGGAAGGAAAAAGTGTGGAAAAAAAAGATGCACGACCAACCGAGAGAACCGCAGCCTTATGAGGATTGTCAAGCAAAATCGATTCAAGAATTTGGGTGAACTTCACAAGGAATGGACTGAGGCTGGGGTCAAGGCATCAAGAGCCACCACACACAGACGTGTCAAGGAATTTGGCTACAGTTGTCATATTCCTCTTGTTAAGCCACTCCTGAACCACAGAAAACGTCAGAGGCGTCTTACTTGGGCCAAGCAGAAGAAGAACTGGACTGTTGCCCAGTGGTCCAAAGTCCTCTTTTCAGATGAGAGCAAGTTTTGTATTTTATTTGGAAACCAAGGTCCTAGAGTCTGGAGGAAGGGTGGAGAAGCTCATAGCCCAAGTTGCTTGAAGTCCAGTGTTAAGTTTCCACAGTCTGTGATGATTTGGGGTGCAATGTCATCTGCTGGTGTTGGTCCATTGTGTTTTTTGAAAACCAAAGTCACTGCACCCGCTTACCAAGAAATTTTCACACTTCATGCTTCCTTCTGCTGACCAGCTTTTTAAAGATGCTGATTTCATTTTCCAGCAGGGTTTGGCACCTGCCCACACTGCCAAAAGCACCAAAAGTTGGTTAAATGACCATGGTGTTGGTGTGCTTGACTGGCCAGCAAACTCACCAGACCTGAACCCCATAGAGAATCTATGGGGTATTGTCAAGAGGAAAATGAGAAACAAGAGACCAAAAAAACACAGATGTGCTGAAGGCCACTGTCAAAGAAACCTGGGCTTCCATACCACCTCAGCAGTGCCACAAACTGATCCCCTCCATGCCACGCCGAATTGAGGCAGTAATTAAAGCAAAAGGAGCCCCTACCAAGTATTGAGTACATATACAGTAAATGAACATACTTTCCAGAAGGTCAACAATTCACTAAAATTTTTTATTTTTTTATTTTTTATTGGTCTTATGAAGTATTCTAATTTGTTGAGATAGTGAATTGGTGGGTTTTTGTTAAATGTGAGCCAAAAACATCACAATTAAAAGATCCAAAGACTTAAACTACTTCAGTCTCTGTGCATTGAATTTATTTAATACACGAGTCTCACAATTTGAGTTGAATTACTGAAATAAATGAACTTTTCCACGACATTCTAATTTATTGAGATGCACCTGTATATATATATATATATATAAACAAACATTTATTGAATAATGTATTTGTTATTATTCATACATTTTCAAATATGACTTATGTGTCCAAATATTTTGGGGGCCAGTGTATTTGTAAAAACAAAGACACTCTCCATCTTGTTGAGGTGAACTTGCACTCTCAGTGTGTTGATAAGCCATAGACGTTCTCTATTGAATGGTGGTTGAAATATATATGAGGCTAACGTAATTACAGTATTGATTAAACTAATGCATCCTTAAAGATTCTCAGCTTCCTGTGTTATTTCATTAAGCAATGATTTCATCTCTTTAAATATTATAAGAAGCTTCATCTGTCGTTTCACATTTAGTTTTCAGCAGAAGCACACTTGGTGACCTCTTGGATTGATGCTGGTTCTTTTGGTTTTCTTCCCTTCTTGCTGCAGCAATAACTTGGCCCTTGGATTAATGTCTCAGACGATTTTTTGTGTGTTGATCTGAGCTAATAAATCCTGAATTCACGATGTGATTAAAGTCTTTCTTTGTTTCCTACTTCCCATCGCCCATAAAATAGCACATCACACCTTGTGCTGGTGTAGCTCTTGGTAAACAGTGCTATTCTTTTTTTCCTCTGAAATATGTATGGATAATTTCCATCTCTTCTGGGAATATTAGAAGATAGTGTTTCAGAGGAAACTGGCGGGGTGGCATTAAGGTGGATACAAAATTGGATACGAAGGAGAGCTAAAGCAATAAAGCAGAAATCAATTCTTTTCGCATTGGCTAACAGCCAATAAAATAGTTACTTGACAAACACCCTGTGAGCTGAAGGTATGCAAGAGGAAACACATGCTTCTTTTCTCCATCCTGATATATGCTTCTTCTTTTTTTTTTCTTTTTGGATGTATGAAACTGATTTATTTACCTAGACAGAATTGATAGTAGGTATTTTGAAAAAGGAACTCAACAGCTGCACTAAGTCCCAAAACGCTGACCTTTCTGAAATTGTTTCAGACATTACTTGCACTTGTTTTTCCCAGTCCCATCTCAGCTATACATCTCTGTAGGCACCTGCAAAGCAAGACCAGGATGCAAAGGTGTAAACATCCTGAAAGCTCAACTCCATTTATAAAACAGACCTGCTGGAGATTTGAGTTTCTGCCCTGTTAGCAGCCATAAGAGGAAAGTGATATATCTTTGCGTTGAGCTTCTTCCCAAGGGCCCTAGGCTGCATGAATGTAACCAATGGCTAAGAATGCTGGAAAGAGGGGCAAGCAATGTTAAAAGCGGTGAAAGATGAATCTCTTAGGTAGCCACGAGGATGACACTCCTGGAATAGTTATTTCAGGTTACACTGCAGTCCGAAACTCTTTGCTGAAAGATGGGTATTTATAATGCAGTTTACATGGACATTAAGATGAAAAGTCTATGAATATTGAGTAATACATATGCATCCTCTTAAATGCATAACCTCCCACAAGTGCACTGGTGGTCTTTGCTGCAGTCTAGCACAGAAGAAAGAGGATGATGATAGTTTGATCATGGTCTAATCATGGTCTATATATATATATATATATATATATATATATATATATATATATATATATATAATATTTCAGCTAGTTGCCAAGGCAACATCAAGTCTAAAATAACAGGATTCTAAATTTAGAAATTTAGAATTGTAAAATAACAAAATAATAAGAAAAATGCTAAAATAATTCAAATTAAATAAACTAAAACTAAAACTTAATAAAATCTATATAGGCATATTATTTAAAGCAAAACTAATAAAAATGATAAAACACACAAAAATTACTAAAACTTAAAATTAGATGAAAGTTAAAGGGGTCCTATTATGCTCTTTTACAAAGTCTTGATTTTGTTTTGGGGGTGTACTAGAACATGCTCTCATGATTGGTGGTTCGAAAATCGCATTATTTTTCACATAATTTACATTATTACAATACCTTCCTCCCCAGCCTGACACAAACGGCTCGATTAGTTCCAGGTTTGATGAAGGCCCGCCTTCCGAAAAATGAAATGTGTTGTGATTGTTTAGCTGTCCCAGTGTGTTGTGATTGGCGAACAGCTTAGACGGTGTTTCAATACTGCCCCGCCCCTTCCCAAAGCAGTAAGTTCGTCAGTATTGCCATATCAATTCAGACCCTGAGAATATTGAACAAGAGGATCGCGCAGAACCTGTGCACGCACGGATATTGCAAGACATTTTAAAGAGGTAACGTTATTGTTGTTGTTTTTTTGGCTAAATCACGTTTTAGATAGGATGTCAACAACAGCTTAAAAATAGCTGCCTTTACTATGTACAGATAAGTGCAACGGTAATATGTATTATGTTTATTATTCTTTAATTCTAACTTTATAACATGAATTGCAGTGAAACTGTTATACAGTTGAATTTATTTATACCATAGTCCCACAGAGTTGCACTATGTGTGGCAGCATATATATGCAGATTAACTCTCTGCCAGCGAGAGGCGCTGTTGGAGCGGGAGAGAGCGAGGTTTCCCCCGTAACGCTGTACACAAAGCAGAGCTCCGCTCACAAACACTGCTTTATCAGACATTACATGCAAGATGAAATGAAAATGACATAATTTTCTGAAGATAGTCAGTTTCCTTCAGAAATACAGTGATATAAAAACACCCGCACCGGGTTTAGATTTTGAAACGTGCATTTGAATTTCCGGAGGCAGGATTTATTTTAATGATATTCTAATGGGCCAATTTGTGATGTCACAAATACAGGAAAACAACTTTTTTATTTTTTAAAAATGAAATATCTCCCTTTGGAGTGGACTTTGAGATTTGTAACTTTGTAGATGTTTTTATGCCCAAACATACACACTACACACTGACTAAAATTCAAAAAGGGAAAAAGCATAATAGGACCCCTTTAAAATAAAAGCAGGAAATATAAAAATAAAATCTAGTTAAAAAATTTACTTGCACACTTAACATTTTTTTTTTCTTTTGCTTTGGATACTGTCCATGCTTCTACATGGATGTCAAAGATGGAAGATACTGGCACCAAATAGCATTTAATGGAGGAAGTGTAATAAATAAGACAATAAAACATGGGAGTCTTGACCAGTTCAGTAAATCCCTTTTATCCCTGTGGGTTCTTCTTCGCTACACGCACTTAGAGTTTAAGTGCTCGATAATACCTTGTTTTATGCCCACATGCACCCTTGAACGGAAAGGGCATTTCCTCTTGCCTTTCTCATTTATTCTGCAAACGCCACCTAGATCAGATAAAGGCCCTTCTGGAAAACTGTTCTACAATGACCCACTCATTAATATTGGCCTGGTCCCTTGGTCTCGCTCATGCAGAAACAAACAAGAAAAACAGAACTTTTGTCTTAAGAAATCACAATTATTTATCATCCTCATACTTTCAGAGGGATGAAAGTCAATGAGATTCTTAAACAAAAGATTGTGACGCACATTTTGCATTGATTTTACTGGCGGAGCAGGAGGTGATTTATCATGAAGAAATGCACAACCATCATCCTCTGCATAGTTTTTCTTCAATAATCTTGACAAAACTGTGCCTTGTGGTCAGATTGTTCTGCAGAATTTTAATCATGTTCAATTAAGTAAAAAGAAAGGCATAAAATAATTTTAAACAACTAACAATATATAAATTATTTATTAATTATATAAATTCAATATATATATAAATTATATTGTCTTTTAAAAATACTATTGCCATTATTATTATTATTATTATTATATATTTTTAAATAACCAATAGTTTAATAGCTTGAGTGTTTTAAACAGTTGCTAATATGGGGAAAAAATATCTCCCTATAAATAAATTATTTGGTAAATGTCTTGTTGCTTCACAGCTGTAAGCCACATGCTGTATAATATGTCATGTTTTGTCATGTTTCAGTTCATTTGAAATAACAAACTTGGCACCATGCTACTAATATTTATTTATTTTTTTTATTTATTTTTTTGGCCAAGGAAAATGACAGAATGCTCCAAAATATAACCCATTTTGGGAACTGATGACTTACAGGACATCTGCTTAAAGTTGTTAAAGAATGTGACAAACCCATAATAGCATCAATTGTATCCGTTGGCTAATTCGATTAGGTCTCCTCATGCTGCTAGACTGCGATGTTTCGTTTGGTCTTAATAGTTTCCCCTTCATAAAGAGATATCCCATCTGGTCTAATTTTAAACCGTCTGTAACATGCAGCCTTCCATAATTTTCTCCGCAGTGAAGTTACATTTTGCTTGTTTGGCTAATTCAAAGTGATGGACCCAAAGGAAATCGAATTACGCAAAACTAATTATCTATTGGATCTGGTGTTGTGTGTGGCCGCAGTCTTGGTATGGTTTTTATCCAGCAGTCTTTAGTAGCATATGTAGATTTGAATCATGCTGTCTTGTAGAGACTAAAAGGGAACTTGTGTATTTTTCCCCCTATAATTAGTCATAATCATGGTTATGTTTGTAAAATGCACAGAAAACTACTAGTACTCCATGTTTTTCCTCAGCTACACAAATGCACTTATTGAATTTCTCTTTGAAATCATAATGATTATTACATGCTTTTTAATTTTGTGTGCAAATATGGTTTACTATAGCTCCAAACGGTTTGTACAAATAATGAATTACCCTGTTTTCTAGACCCTTTTTCCTTTTTTTCTGCCTGTAATTGGCCATGTACCTAGCTGCGCTACCAGAAAATGATGTAATACCTTTGAAAGTGCTGAGAATTTTATAATCAATAACTAACAATTTATTGCAGTTTCAGTTCTTTCTAAAGCACACACATATTTTGGCTCAGCATAAATGATATATATATAAATAAGAAGAGTTTTTATGTATGGTACAGCAAACTTAACTGGAATGCTAATGCTTAACATGGTCCAACTAATTTTTACATGTGAAATGGGTGAAATTCATCAATCTTAAATTCAGATCATTCCCAAGTTCAGTTGGGTTCATACTGCAATTCATTACTTTATTCATTAGTTTGAATTTCAGTGTTATAATGTCTCCGGTGTGTCAGCCAGTCATCTGTCAGTTGACTTTATAGTGTTGATGTATTTTTGTAGGCCAGACTGAAAGCTACTTCTCTTGACAAAAACCCAACTGGATTTTTCCATTGGCTTTTATTATTGCAGAAAAGGAAAACCTGACAGTATTCACAAATTAACACTACTTTTATTAATTTTGAAACCTAAATGCATTCATCAGAAGTAAAAATCTTAAAGGGTTACTCCACCCCAAAATGAAAATTTAGTCATTAATCACTTACCCCCATGTCGTTCCAAACCAGTAAAAGCTTTGTTCGTCCTCGGAACACAATTTAAGATATTTTAGATGAAACCCGGGAGGCTTGTGACTGTCCCTTTAAGGCTATAAATGAGCTATACATCAGCGAGAGTACCTGAAAACCATACTTAAGTAAATACGACTTTAGTTAAAGTCTTAGAGTGTCTGATTTTAACAGTACCTAAGTATTTTACTCATACTGAATGTAGGCTCAATAAACCTATAACCCTACAAAAATAAAGTAAACCAATATCCTTCAAAAAGTCTCAGCCATGGCCTCATCTCATATATGAAATAACTGCGATTCACAACTACCTGCTAATGCACGCACATTTGCTTAATAGAGAGGGGATGGGAGACGAGTGAAGAGACTAAAAGAAAAAACTAAAAACTTGGCGGGTCACTGAAGTGAGGTCTTTTAAACCCTATGGAGGTCACACCCCTGGGGGGTCAAAGAGCCAATGGGGACTTGCAATTCTGGAGGGGAAGTTTATGACTCTTTGTCTCAGACCATGCTATTTTGCATATTATAATTTGCCTGGGGTTAATGCAAAAACTACTAAAGATTCTTAGGACACTAATATGTTGCATATGTATGAACATGTAATATACACTTTTTAGATCATCCGAATACGAATTGATAGACACCAAACATGGTACAATTAAAGTGATATTAACTAGTGATCTGTCATAAGCATGTATTAAACAGTATACAATACACAAAAATATATACAAGAACAGTAATAATATACACAATGACCTGAAGGATATGTGTGTTCATTCAAAGGAAGGTTTTTCTATGAGTTAATTAGAGAAGAGTCCATTTTTATGGGCATTATGTGTCTTTCATAAGGGGAAATAGGTTGCTCTGCCCGCATTCCTTTGAGCAATAAACTAGTATGTACTAGTACTTGTGATCTTACAAGGGTAAATAAAGAACTGGGGCCGGTCATAACTTTTTATATTCAGTTATGAAAAGGTAGACTCGTCTTATTTGTATTGGAAAAGTAAGACTGATAACCACTTGGCAACTGTTAGTAAGTTTTTGTATAGTATTTTCTTTACTCTTTACTAAACTATCTAAAAAGGGTAATATTTTATGTATTTGAGGTCTGAGATGTGGGAACAGGGAAGAGAGAGAGGACAAACATTTTGCGTTTTAGGTCTAATCAGCCAATATTGTCATAAATAGCCTGCATAGCACTTCATCTTTTATAACATGGGATTTTGACCACGATCTTGATTTATGTAAAATGTTGCAACAAGATGTTATTTTTATGTGTGAAAGATTACAGTTTTGGACATACATAAGGTAATAAAAATATTTTTTAAAAATACCTTAAAATAATTACAATTGAGCATGTGAAACAACTATCTTTAAAAAAAATTCCATGTGGAGCATGCCCCCAGTTCTCACCTTTTTTCCCCCTTACCTGTTTGCATCTCTGTAAACACAATGAGGCTGCAAAAGCGGACTAGTGAGTAGATGAGTTTACCTGTTCAGTGTGATGACATTTATTGACCCTGACAGCCTCTGTAGTACCATTTAGCCACTTGTTAGCAGCTGCCTTTTTCAAGTAAAAGCTTTAAAAAACAAAAGGTGGTATTACTGATGTATTTTATGTCATAGAACAAAACATGAATATATATTGAGCTTGTGTTAACCACAGACCTTTTTTCAGGCACTTAACCAAAAACCCATTTAGAAACCCATTTGACTTCAGAAGAGTGGAACTATAAGCGCTAAAATGCTCATTTCTGGGTTTTGGCCTAGAAAAATTCATCATCCCCGCAGCACTCTATACCTCAATCAGATTGACACACATTATAAATCCTCATATATAATTTTGGATGGAATAATTTGGGCGGTATTTAATTGTGATTGGAGTAATCTGGGAAATGCACAATATTCTTCTTCTTCAATCATTTAAAAGATCCTCTGGTTTCTCTTGAAAACCTTTTAATTTTCTGTACCAAGAATTTCAGTAGAGTATCTTTTTATTCTCTTTATAAATTTGCCTCTCTTCCATTTTCCGTCCTCCCTCTCATTTTCTCTGTCTCTGTAGGGTGGTATGATCGCTCTTCTGTTGTCCATCCTGTGTTTGGTGTTGATCCTGTACACTCGTAGACGCTGGTGTAAACGTCGCCGCGTACCTCAGCCACAAAAGAGCGCTAGTGCTGAAGCAGCCAATGAGATCCACTACATCCCCTCTGTGCTGATGGGTGGACAGGCCCGGGAAAGTTTGAGAAATTCTCGCGGACAAGGCCACAACTCGAGCGGCACCCTCAGCATCCGTGAAACTCCCATCTTGGACGGGTACGAGTATGACATCACAGACCTGCGCCACCACCTGCAGCGAGAGTGCATGAATGGCGGCGAGGATTTCACCAGTCAGGTCACACGTACGCTTGACTCACTTCAAGGGTGCAATGACAAAGCTGGCATGGATCTCACTCCAGGTTTGTGAGCACAGCACACTGCACTGCATGCACTGCATGAGTGTAAAAATCTTTGATAAACTTTAAGTTAAAGGGATTGTTCATTAAAAAAAAATGAAAATTCATTTACTCACCTTAATGTCATTTCAAATATAGGAATGTGCACTGTATGTTGATTTCAATGCAATTTCAATTAATTAAGCTTTTAAGTAGTGGATTTTGTAAAAAAAAAAATAAATAAATAAAAAAAATAAAAATTGTTAAAAATAATTATAATTTTAAATTGTAATTTATTCCTGCAGAGCAGACTTTTCAGCAGCTATTACACCAGTCTTCGATGTCACATATCCTTCAGAAGTCATTCTAATATGCTGATTTACTAATTGCTCAAGAAACATTAAGAAACATTAATATTAATGATGAAAACAGCTGTGCTGCTCAATATTTTTGTGGATTTTTTTTTTTTTTCAGGATTCTTTGATTAATAGAAAAAAAAAACAGAAAAAAGTTTTTTATGCTGTACAAATCATTGCTTTAACAAATCTTTCACATGAGTATTCATGAATTAGTGAACTGGATCAACCAATTCATTGAAAATATCTCATGGACTTGCCAAAGAGAGGGTGGATGTCACGATTTTCAATTACATCGTGAATTATGTTTTAAGCTTTTTCTCACCGAAAGCTATTGCTTCAGAAGACTTGGAATATATCACACAAGTCACATTCTTAATTTCTTATGGCGCTTTTATATCCTTTTTAAAGCTAGAATGTTTCATTGCCCATTCTTCGTAGTTGCATGTAAAATAGCAATCAGCAAAGATTTCAAAAGTGTCTCCTTTTGTGTTGTATGGAAGCAGGAAATTTATGCAGCTTTGGAATGACATGAGAGGGAGTAAATGATATACCCTTTTAACATGCCCAACAATATTTGGGCTATAAAACTGGCAATAAAACCTCAGACAGTAACCTTAATAATTTTAATAGCATGCTTTAATTATTCACTAAATTAATTCACACTCCTAATTCAGTGTTTTGATTTAGTGCCTAATTTCAGAGGTTACTTTGGAAAAGTAATAGGTTACAGATGACAAGTTACCCTATTTAAAATGTAATAAGTAGTGTAACTATTTCAATTACTTTATTAATGTAACTGATTACATTTGTTTACTTTTTGATTACTGTTCTAAATTTCTAATGTTTTCAACTGTTAATCATTTTCAAACATGTAAATCAGGCAGGGTTAACCTCACACTAGTACTCAAAACTGATTACCGTCAGACTTTCGAAATTCTTCATCACTTGAATTAAGATTATAATATTTTCATTTTAACACACAGCCACCACAAAATCAGACTTACTTTAAGATCATTCGGAGGATAAACACAATGCCTTGGAAAAAATAAAAAATAAAATAAAAAATGAAAGTTAGAGAATAAGCATGTGTCCTATTATGTGTCTTAAACTCCTGAAACATTGGTGTCTCATATTTTAGAGCAGTCAATGCAATCAAATCAATCAAAAAAAAAAAAAAAAAAAAAAATCAATCAAATAGTATTACAGTTACATTTATTTTGTAACTGAATCACATAATTCCGCTACATGTAACTAGTTACTCCCCATCACTGTATATAAACAACTTGGCAACCAGGCCTTGAATGCATAAGTGAATGCACATGATCACAGCGTACTGAAGTTCTTTCTACATTTGGTATAGTTATAAAAAAAAAAAGAAAAAAAAAAATCACTGTAGAAGTTGATTTTTTTTTTCATGTATCATTTACTGTACAAATGCATGAACCAAAAGACATTATTTTGGTTATGCATATGTGCACTGTGACACTAAATCTATTTTTACATCCAGGAACCTGTGAGATTTAAATTGCATGTGCTAAGCACATCATTTGCACACTGCTGGCCCTGAAAATATTTATTTCACCTCGAGAGCTCGAGAGTCAGCAGCAGAGCTCGCCTTTTCGATATGCAGCTGCGAGTGAGAAAGCCTGGGTTAAGTGCGAGCTCCAGAAATTGGATAAAGCCTATATCAAAACAGCTGCAGAGAGGAAATCAACATGACATATTTATTTATTTATTTAGCTAGCTAAAGCTATTTTACCCAAATAATATCAAAGTAATAACGCTATATATTCCTGCTAAGCAAAACTGCTTATTTGGCCGTGGGTTCACGGCACCCATGGTACCCATTTAAGCTCTGCTATAGTCAAGAATAAATGCGAGTCACATGACCAGACCTGAATATGTGCCAGATTGGCCGTGTCTATTGGACACACAGAATTTGGAATGGCCGCCCCTTATCAGATGTGAAATGATGTTGATGTTAGCCTTGAAGAGTAGCCCATTATAAATACCCCTAAAAAGCTTTGCAGGAGAGGAGCGATTTCATGCTGTCACAGTAATTTGCCTAATACAATAAAAACCCTGCAGTGCCAGTTGTCTTTGTTGTGCAATTTACTCATTATGAAGGGGCAGACTAACTACAGGGGATGGCGATATTGCGTAATGGTGAATGACGGAATGTCATATCCTGAATCGCTGGGCTGTGAAGGCTCTCAGTTGCTTCATTGTAACATAACCCTGAATATACTTCACATAGACCACTTAGTCTCGTCCTTGTGAATGACAAGCGTTTACATAAAGTGTCTCCATATGCCCTTGGTGGACTGTTTTTGCCGCTCATCTGTCTGCTTCTCTTCATCCCTAATTGTAACCTTTTTCCATCAGTGAACGATAGTACAAAACTGTCCCTAATGAGCAAGTACAAGGATAACATCATAGCTACCAGTCCTGTCGACAGCAACCACCAGCAAAACACGCTCCTCCCACACAATACCTCCACCAACCAGCGCAAGCGTCTGTCCAGCAAAATGCACGGTGAGTCTGGGTATCGGGGTGAAATAGTTTCTGTAACCGTACAGTTTGCCATCCACGGTTCGATATGCATTTCGTATTGTTGTTCATGTCAGATTATTATGAAGAAATAAACTTCTAAACATCTCAACTGTTTTAATCATTGTTTATGTAGACGGATTGTGTATTGCCTCATATTGTTGTTCATGTCATGTCTTTAAGTTTTGTGTACTAACTTAGTATAATGCTAGCCTGCTAGCTTAGCCTATATCCTATTCAAGTCACTTATACTACACATAATTGCAGCAATCTTTAGTGCAATTACACAATTTAAATGTGTGGGGTATGTACGTTTTTTAATGTTTTTGAAAGAAGGCTCACATGCTCACCAAGGCTGCATTAATTGTCAAAAAATAGTAAAAACAAAATACAGTAAAAAAACTGTAATATTGTGAAATATGTTTACAGTTTAAAATAATAATAAAATGAAATAACAGGTTTCTATGTTAATATATTTTAAAATATAAGTAATTTTCAGCAGCCATTACTCGTCTTCAGCGTCACATGATTCGTGAAGAATCATTTTAAGATGCTGATTTGGTGCTCAAGAAACATTTCTTATTATTATCAGTGTTGAAACAGCAATGCTACTTATATTTTTGTGGAAACTATGATATTTTCTGATGAATAGAAAACTTAATAGAACAGCATTTATTTGAAATAGATATTTTTTGTAACATTAGAAATCTCTCTTCTGTCACTTTTGCAATTTAATGCATCCTTGTTGAATAAAGGTATACATTTCTTTAAAAAAAAACTGCTGCCCCCAAAGCTTTGAATGGTAATGTATGTTTAGACATCATTAATTTATTTATGAATAAATAACTCAAGAAATGAATAAATACTGTTTTATATGTATTGTTTTTTTTTTTTCCCAGCCTTTACATAATTAATGGGTTGTACAGTTGGTTATACCTTTTGAAAATTTGATCCCAAATAGGATGTGCTGCTGGTAAAAAAATATGTCTTTTAATTGGCATTAATTGAACAGTACAGAAACCATGACCACAGAACCGCAATACAGACCAAACCTTGAGAAATGTGAGCCGTAACACCCCCACTGAATATCTCCTTCCATCCACACAGATCTCATTCCAACCACCGTCTATCTCTGTAATCATAACCACACACAAATATTTGTCTTCCACTCTCTTTGCTATCCCATTTCTGGTTTGATCTTTTCTTCCTTTAGCTTTATGCTTGGCTGATCAGACCACCAAAAACTTTGGTTTGATGAGGCATTCATATGCTGTTTTGATGTGCTTTTGATATTGGTTGGTGGTGGTGGTGTTTAGGGAAACATGCCTATAGATATCTACTATGAAAGACAAGTTCCTTTTTCTTAGATTTACTTTGAGCACAAATAGCTGATGTCCACTGAAGTGTTTTCCTTGAGTGAGATTCTGATTTCCTAGCTGCGCAAATATTTGACTCTCTGCTCATGCTTTAATGCTTCATTACCTCAGTCCAGCAGACGTACGGCTTCTCTCTGACCTTCAGACCAGCCTTTTTTAATACCCAATGCACTTGGATTGTGCATTCACTGCATATGAATGTAAAAATGTAAAGGTGCACTCAGGAATTTTTGCCTCATTAAAAAGCTTTACAGAAATGAATAGACAAAAATTTGCACTCCCATGAAGACTTCAGTCCTATCTAAAAAAAAGCTGTTAGTCTTAGAGTGGGTTTGCCATGCTGAGATCACATGATCAGTCGAATATTACTCAGATTTTTCTCACAGCCTACAGAATAAAGTAATCATGGCACAGTACATCTTATGCTCACCCAGGTTACAGTTATTTGACCAAATATACTGAAATATTGTGAAATATTCATACAATTTAATATAATTTAATATTGTATATAGATATATTTTAAAATGTAGTTTATTCCTGTGATGGCAAAGCTTAATTTTCAGCAGCCATTACTCCAGCCTTTAGAAATTATTATATCATGCTGATTTGGTGCTCATTTCTTTATATATTTGTATTATATATATAATATTTTTGTGGAAACTGATGCATTTTTTCAAGATTCTTTGATGAACAGAAAATTCAAAAGAACAACATTTATTTGAGATAGAAATTTTGTAACATTATAAATGTGTCTACTCTCACTGTTTATCAGTTTAATGCATCCTTGCTGATTAAAAGCAAGAATGGCATATGTCAACACAACACAAAAAAATTACTGCCTGTATCTGTGTATAGCTGCTCTTTAAGTAATAGTTATTGTTACCCAGGAACTGCTGATTTCTTTTAACAATGCCATAGAATTGTGGGCGTACAGATTATTCTGAAGAAATAATCTTCTAAACATCTCAACTGTTTTAATCATTGTTTATGTAGGTGGATTGTGTATTGCCAATCCACTGATTGCACCATGCATGAATTTGTCTCTGAGGGTTTGAGTCTGTCTTTGGGTTACTGGCCTCTGAAAGATCTTTCTGACAACTCCAAAATAGCAACTCCAGATTTCCATAGTTTTTTGCATTCATACTGATATTGCCCTGTTGGTTTTTATTTTTTTGCTTGATTTATGAAAAAATGACTGTTCCTTTTGAAAAGGTTCCTCTTTCTCTAATGAACCTTGTATCACTGTTCGTGAGCGAGCTCTCAGAGCAATCCGCAAACACGAAATCCGCTAAAGGCTGTGTTTAAACACCCATTCACGTCGCCGAAGGAGAACGTGTGTGAGCGTACAGATCCTCTCAAGTTCTTCTTCTTTTTTTTTTTTTTTTTTATCAGTCACACCTGCCTCTCTCACCTCATCTATTTATACCCCTCATTTTTCATTATACAAATTAAAACTGTTGCTCTCGGCATTTGATGTTTTTCTGCTATCTCTAGGTCAACGGTATCGGGCGTAGGTGTTTGTACTTCACCTTTCCTCGTTTCGAGATCATTCTGGTGACACTGTGATTCCAAGACCTTGCAAATGATTGAGTTCTACCACCCTGAATGGCGGTACAAAATAACTTTTTTGTTGCAGGAGGCATGTGCACCTGCACTGCATGCCGAGAAGCTGTTGGCGCTCTGTGTTGAATATTTAAACGAGCTCATCTTTTATTCCCCTCCACGGAGCTTTGCACCTTTGGCCCCTGCCTAATTGTGGAGGCTAGCACACAATCCTCACCTGCTCTGTGAGGTTTATGGCTAATTCCTTTGAAGGTGCTTCTTTTGTTCTCATTTGTTACAAAGATAAAAAGAGGCATTGGCGTGCCGGCGTGTGTCATTTTGAAATGGTTGTTAGCATTTGAAGTCTTAAATGCCAGGTGTTTCATCAGCTTTTTGTTAGATTTTCATTATATAATCAAGATATTTTTACTGGTGTGCTCTTAAGGCATTTCGAAACAAAAGGGTTGTATTCACTAAACTGTTGCATGGTATTTAACCACAATGATAAAAAAAAATATATAAAAAAAAAGATAGATTACAAAATAGAAAGAAAGAAAGAAAGAAAGAAAGAAAGAAAGAAAGAAAGAAAGAAAGAAAGAAAGAAAGAAAAACAAACAAACAAACAAACAAACTTTAATTCAGCAAGGAAGCATTAAACTGGTCAAAAGTGACAGGAAAGAGATTTGTAATATTACAAAAGATTTCTATTTCAAGTAAATGTGGTTCTTTTGAACTTTATATTAATCAAAGAATCTTTAAAAAAGGTATTACATCTGTTTTCATCAAGACAACATTAATACATTAATTTTAACATTAATATGAATATTGCTGTAGCAGTTAAACAGCATATTAGAATGATCCCTAAAGAATCTGCTGAAAATTCAGCTTTGCCATCATAGGAATAAATTACATTTTAAAATATATTAAAATAGAAAACAGTTATATTAGACTGTAATAATATTTAACAATATTGTTGTTTTTACTGTATTTTTTTTTGATCGATAAATGCAGCCTTGGTGAGCATAAGTGACCACCAAATTAATTTAGTGCAAACATGTCTCTTATTTTGATCATGGTAACAGTTATCCAAAAAAAAAACATAATTTCACCTTATTTTCATCATTCCTTTTTTAAATAGGGTTGCAGAAACAATGCAGACAGCACATACAAATAAACACTGTAATTAGTAATTCTTAGTGAATTCTTTCCAAAATGTTTACTGTAAAATCATTTTGACAGCGTAGATGTTTTTAGAAGATATATTGAGGACAACTGGCTTTTTACATTGTTTGTGTACTTTTTCATCCATCTTTACACTTTCATTTATGAATCATTTGATTTGTCATTCAATATCACTGTAATGCGTTGATGTGCTAAAATAAAATGCTTACTTTCAGAGTTGTGCTCTTTAAAGACTTGCGATTTCACTGTAGGGCCACACAACTCCTGCTGTTCTCGTGACCCGCCTGTGTCTCGTTTGCATCACAGCTTTGAATATTTCATGTGTTGTTTTATGGTGGTATGAAATGATATTGTAAAAATAAGCATCGTTCGGTTCATTCCGTACAGATGGCTCATCTATAAATGATAATTGTTTGATTCTCCTCTGCACCAGAGAAGATGTTTTTAATGGATAGCCACACTGTTGTGTGAATACGGAGTAACTCAAACATTATTTCTCATCATCACTAGTCGGTCTAATCCATGGGTCAGTGTGCTCATGCATCTCTTCCTCACTCGCTGCATAATGAAAGCGTTTGTCTAGCTCTAACGGGTAAATTGTGTCTTTTGTGCACGGCGAAAAAAGAGCCTAAGGAGGCGTGCATC
Organism: Spinibarbus caldwelli; assembly: GCA_039654775.1. Classification (NCBI taxonomy): domain Eukaryota; kingdom Metazoa; phylum Chordata; class Actinopteri; order Cypriniformes; family Cyprinidae; genus Spinibarbus; species Spinibarbus caldwelli. The sequence continues at coordinate 23,643,968 of CM077235.1, forward strand.
TCTTATCTCAGTCACACTCTTTACGTCCTGTTCATTACTTATATTTACCCAATACTCTTCTGAGAGGAGAAGCGCATCTCACAGAACAACGATTACTGTATGGGTTCCGGCTTATTCTTTGTATGTCACTTTGGTGTGTGCTGTGTGTGATGTATGTTTGCAATTATACAGTCTGTATTGTGTTTTATATATAATTTATTTGATTGCTTTGTAGACCTTATTATAGTATAAGCGCTTTGTGTCAAAACAGTATTATATTTATAATATTATGTAAATATTTTCCCCTGTTGTATTTTGAATTGTCATTGTATGTGATTCATTGCATCATTTCATTCACGTTTTTGTATTTTGATTGATATCTAACATGATTTCTTTACATGCAATACTGTTCAAAAGTTTGGGGTTTATTTTATTTTATTTAAAAAAAGTAATACTTTTATTTAATAAGGATTTTTTAAAGTGTATTTTTAATCCAAAAAAAAAAAAAATCTTGGTGAGCATAAGTGACTTTGAAAAACATAAAAAAATAAAATCTTACTGGCCCCATGTTGACATTTTTGAACAGTAGTGTATAAAGTGCCTTAGCAATTGTAACTTAAATAGCAAATGTTTTTGATGTGGTTTTGCTGCATTATCTGTTAGATTTTCTCTCATTAACAGAATCGCATGGCTTTCCAATTTGATATTTCTAATGAATCTGTTGTTTGTGGTTTGTAGCTCTTTATAATTACTTGCTGTATTAATCAATAATGCTAGATAAGTAAACAAAGGGATTGGCAATTAGACAAAAAAAAAAATCATCCTATTGTCATGCTGTCACATTTGTTTAATTTCAAAACCTCAGAATGACATTGTGTTTGGAAAAGCATTATTTTCTTTTTTTAACTGACTTTGAAGTAATTTAATATTTAATTGGATAGTCAGTCAATAATTAATGCTGATGGTTTTCGTTATTGAGAGACCAGCATCATTTTTGTCTAAATTGTTTCATGTTATTTTACACGCAGAATAACTTGAAGGTTTGTCTCGAAACTCGACTACATTTTTTTTTTTGGATGAATTAGTTGATGGTTGGTGTTTTGTGTGAATTCTACAGCGGGTTCAACTTTCCTGAACCCGGACGGGGACTCTGGGACGGAGGCGGACAGTGAGCCGCAGCTGACCTTCTACACCGACCCAAACCGCAGCCGCCGTCGCAGTCGAGGTATGAGAAACGGTAACGTCAACACCGCGTGGGGCTCCGGGGGTAAGGAGGACTTCCGCACCATCGCATGATTTCAACCTGCACCGCCTGACTGTGGCCATTTGGTGTTCGTGTCACACTTTGTTCGGAAACCGAGCAAAGCGTTAGTTGTGAAGCGGCTTGCCTCACAACTACCTCACTGACCGAGGCATGTCATAACGTGTGAGATTTGCCATTGATTTGACATTGCAGTTGAATACTGTGTTATAACAATTTACAAGAAAACATAAATGCTTAACATTTTTTTTTTTTTAACTGTCCTCCAAATTGGACTGAGGGTCCCTGAGCAATTTTTGAGTTTGCTTAGAGAATTCTTCAGAGCCTCTTTGTGGACTCCATGGACCTCCTCTGAAATGAATGACGACTAAATGCAAGCTTACAAGTATTTAAGCACCTTAAGCTTAAGCACGGTAAATGTGTGTATGTTAAGTGCTAAGAGAGCATGTGACAAACCGGTTGGACAGTATTGTCAGACGCTAATGGCTAGAGTCTGTCTGAAACTCTTGTATTGTCCCTTGAGGAGCACTGCTTTGGGTTCTGAAGAGACCAGAGTGAATGCAAAGCTCCCTAAACTCTTGAGGAGCTGCCACTTGAAAGGAAACTAACAGACAATCACTTTGCTTTAATACTTTCTCCCTCTAATTACCAAATGCTTAAACCCTGTACTTGTCAAAAACACTACTAGTCAGCTGTAGCAACAACACCTTTAATTGGACTTAAGTTAATAATAGACACGGCTTGTGTCGCGTTTTTCCCCTAGATCGCTGCGGGAACTGGTGATTGGGTGAGAGCAGCGTGTTGATTTTGATAGACATGTTTGCGTTCCTTTTACATAGGTGTTAATATGAAGTGTTGTATTTGAGTGAAGTGAAGGTATAGTAATCTGTGGTGATTATTTTTATTATAAAATATTATAAATCTCGGTGTATATTATAATAATATAATACATTAAGTAATAATTTAATTATATTACTTTTTAATATTACATTGATATATACATATACATTCTTACATTCTAACCCCTACTTAAATACTAAATGCATTTATCTCTTCATAGTTGAAAAATTGGAGCTGTCTCCTAATACTTACAGAAACGACAGAGGCTAGGGGACAAAAAGCCAGATTATATTCTTATCTAAAATGAATTATTTTAAAATAGTTTTGCTGTAATTAGTCCCTGAAAATGTGGTCCTCAGGAGAGGACCAAGTCAAGTATGTTTTGTCTATGTTCAACTGACAAAATGCGAAAGCACCAGTTCCCATAGCATAAATCAATACATGATGTACATGAATACAGTGCCCATAAGAAGCATATATTTCTGGCAGATGTGAGCAAATGTTTGAATCAATGCTTTCTGTTTTCTTTTGATCACGTGTCTTTCATTTCTTCAAAAGTCAACCTTCTGTTTTTTTTTTTTTGGATGCTCTCAGATAACATCCACACTTAAGATGATGATGTCTTAAGTATCTATGCTTTAATATTGCAAAAGCAAAAAGTGGGATCCTCCTTTTGTAGTCAGCATGCTTCAGCTTTACTGCAATGCTAAGCGTCTACACGGATGTCATTTATAACTCCTTTGCGAATCCTTTTCATATGCTGTATATAATCATTGTAAATATGTAGTCACTTGTGTATTGACTTTTGTCATCATACACTCTTAAAAATAAAGGTGCTTCAAAAGGTTCTTCACAGCGATGCCATAGAAGAACCATTTTTGGTTCCACAAAGAACCATTCAGTCAAAGGTTCTTTAAAGAACCATCTCTTTCTTACCTTTTTATAATCTGAAGAACCTTCTTTCACCACAAAGAACCTTTTGTGAAACAGAAAGGTTTTTCAGATGTTAAAGGTTCTTTATGGAATCATTTAGACAAAAAGGTTCTTCTATGGCATCGTGAAGCACCTTTATTTTTAAGAGTGTATATGTATCATCTGTTTTCCTTTCATATGTATTTCATTGCTGTTCCCAATTACTGCATGCTATTGTCCATGTTTATCCTGAGATGTTATTAACAGTTTTAAATGTCACTCGTGTTAATGAGCTACCATATATGACAGTATCTGATCATCTGTATTGTGTCCTCATACATTGTTTATGGGTATGTTGTCATCTTGTGTGTTGTTATGATACTCATACGCCATTTGCAGTGTCTTGTGCCTTTATTTTACATGTAACAGATGTACAGGGCAGCACGACATCAAACCAGTTTGGCTGTATTACAAAAACGTGGACAAAAACAACTCTTTTTCATATTTTGCCATTTGCAGTATTTAGCATAAAAGCAACGGGCTTCAAAAGGTAAAGCATTATCTCTCCGCTGCTCAATTCGTGCCAGAGCTGCCGCAGCTCCCAGAGTTTGGCTGGCTGGTTTGATCCAGTGATCCTTTCATGGACCACCAACCCTGATGTAGGCTGTTTTTTTAACTGCCTCCCTTGTGCCTTCCCAAGGTACACATAAAAATGTGAACTTTCCAGTCTTGTAGCATCACTCTTTTATTGCTTTCTCTCTCTCTTTCTCTCTTCTCCCCAGGTTCCCCACGGAGCCCTATCAACAAGACCACCCTGACTTTGATCAGCGTGGTGAGTTGTGTGATCGGCCTGGTCTGCGCGTCTCACCTCTCCTGCAGCCTCAACGTCAGAGTCTTACTCCACGTTCCGGAGCACCTCATTGCAGACGGTAATCTCATCACCCGCTCTGCTTCCCGTCCGGCCCCTGAGCAGCGGGGGTCTTCAGCCCCCTGTCTACCCCCCACAACTTCTACTGTATTAAAGCAAATGTCATGCCGACTCTTGCTCTGTCTCTAGCGAAAAGCCAAACAGATGTGTGCTGAAAGCATCAAAGAACAATCAGACACAAATGCATAGTCTCTAGTTGTGTTTCAAATCATGTACTAGGCTATACACCATGTACTTGCATTGTACACTGTGTACTTGGGCATCTAGTGAATGAATTTTTAAAGAGTCTCAAATGAAACACTACCGTTTATTTTTAATTTTAACACAGAAGTAATTCAGACAAACATTTGGTCTCATTTGGTGTTGCTGTTAGCTTTAGCATGTTAGCTGATTTGAGGTGATAAGTTATTATGAAAACCCCACTTTCATATTTTTACTGTTACAAATAATAAAAATGACTTACACATGGGCTGACGGTTTAGCATTCGACTCACATTTGTCCACCATCTTTTCATTAATCAAGCAGATAAGCTACAAGCTGACTTCAGATTGAAGGTAGTTAGTTAGACTGCAAGTTACTATAACAAATACATTGAATCTATTTAAAGGAAGCAAAACATTTGTAGATATAAAAATATTAGATTATAGGGTGCAACGGGGCACCAGAGTAAAAGGCGCATTTGATTTTATTTCTCTCTAAACCACTAGAAAGACACAAAAATTATTTGATATTAAAAGTTTTATTTTATTTTTATTTTTTTTTATTTTATTTTTTTTAAATGTTATACATTTATGTATCAAATAACAATTAAATACATTTTAAACCATTGTGGAGACATTGTTAATAATGTTAAATATGTCCCCTATTTTTGGGGCTATTAGTCAAGTTAGTTGATATTCAGTTGTTTTGGGAACTATTTTAAGCAGTGTAAGAAGCTTTCAGAATCTTAGTAATTTTTTTTTTTTTTTTTTTTTTACTTTTTTTTTACTTTTTTTTTTTAAATGAACATATTTTAACTATAGTGTATCTATTAAATAAAAGTAAATCATTTTATTTATCAAAACAGAATGTGGTACAAACTGTGCTGTGCTGTAAAAATCAGCCTTTAAGCCTTTTTTTTTAGATAAAATAAATAAAACTAAAAACAACCTAACTAAACATGAAAACATGTTGGCTTTTTAAATAAAAAATTTGCTTCAAAAGTTACTGCAGGGACTCAAATGAATCATTATTGAACCATCAGTACATGAATCACTGAATGAATCCGAACAGACTGATTCAACTGGGAGTTTGTATGGGAGAAAAGACTTGATTTATTATTTCCTTAGACTGTTTGGCTCTCTCTCTCTCTCTCTCTCTCTGTGTGTGTGTGTGTGTGTGCTTGAGAGACAAAGAGAAAAACTGTTTGAGAGAAAAACTGTGATGCAGCATTTTATTACACTACACTGCTACTTGTTGGCTAGCTAGTGACTGGAAAAAACCTATTACACCTCGTACACTATTTTGAAAACAGCACAGTTGTCACACTATGAAAATTTTAGTTAAGTTAGTAGTGCTACTTTTAGTTAGTTACTCCCTAGAACCGCACTTCCAGACACACACTTGTACACAACTGTAAACAACAACTAGCCGCTTTCCCCAAGGGTTCTCTGTTTGTGCTTTGGACCTAAGTTGCGTTTGTGTTGGATGAGTTTGTTATTGAATTTCAATGTTGCACCTGCAGTCCAAGACTACAGGCCACTCTCTTTCTCTCTTACCCTCTCTTCTCTTGCTCTTCCTCTCTCTCTTTCTTTCAGCTCATTGGCATTTCAGCCGTCACTTCTAGAGTTTGGGCGATATGATGGATTGTTACTGGCTTTGCTCATCTGTCATTTTGTCTTTCATGCAGAGCTCTTTTCTATTGGGTCTGGTGCTTTAGGGTAGATTAACATTCACATAGATGTCTAAGTGGAAGAAATCTGAAAAGAGGAGACTTGAAGGATTCACAGTTCTCCTTTTGAATTGGAAAAATCAGATTTAAGATGTGTCTATAACTGTCTAACATTATTACAGGGTAAAACTTGATGTCAAAGAAGATCTGATAAAACTTGATTTTTGCAGAATAAATTCTGTTCTATGTGGCATTCATGGTTTTGAAATATTCAGAGGGATAATTCAGAATACATCACACTTTCAGTTCAGGTGTTTTTATCTGTACTGTTGTATCTTATCCACAGCTGTGCATGCAATGTGTATGAAGCATATAATTTGAGCTATAAGGATTCTGCTTTGCTTTAAAATGTTCAAAACGGTTTTATGCCTAACAGTTATAAGGGAAAAATGATCATGCTGCTTAAATACTCTTTTTTAAGTCTCTTAGTACTGTTGATTTGACACAAATGGTATAGCGCATAATTTCGGTTAACGAATCATTTGAATGAATGAATCAGTGACTCACTTGTATAACACACAAAAAGATGTAAACCTGCTGAAACGGTCACTTAGTGAATCAGAGAATGAATCTAAACAAATCTTTGGTTAATAGTTTCAAATCACATGAGATGCATCAAAATCCCCGCCATTACAGTTATTATGCTCAATGACAAAATAGAAAATTGCCCAACATTTTTGTACCACAGTTACATACCAGTTGTAGCTTCCATTTGTAGCTTCCAGCTTATGGTTCACATTCTGAACACCAACTAATAAAAGTTCACTAATTTACTTGATGTAACTTTTAACAGATGTCCTCTCTGATTCTTCTCTTTTAGGCTCCAGATTCGTTCTGCTTCAGGGCAGCCAGCTGGACGCATCTGATTGGCTGAACCCTGCCCAGGTGCTGCTGTACTACCAGCAGAATGCCAGTGGCCCCTGGGTCAATGATCTGTGTGGCCGCCGTCTCTTGGACCCCTGTGAGCACCAGTGTGACCCAGATACAGGTACAACACCACCCTAACTTGATTCTGTGCTTCACACAGCTCATGTAGAAAGTCTGACACCAGGAGCAACACGCACTCTGAGGGACGTACTTAAAAGCAGAGTTCATCTAAAAATGAAAATTCCATCATCATTTAGTCACCTTCATGTCTTCTAAACTTTGTTCCTCAGTGGAACACAAGAGTAGATATTTTATGTCTTAGTTTTGTTAATTTTTTGTCCATACAATGAAAGTTAGTGGAGTCGAATGTTCTAAACTTTTTTTCCTATGTGAAACACACAAGATATTTTGAACGTTTGTCTATACAATGTTTTGGACCCCATTGACTTCCATTGTAAGGACAATGAAAAGAAACATTCTTCACATTCTTCTTTTATATTCCACAGAATAAATAAAGTCATACTGGTTTAAAATGACATCAGAGTTTCATTTTTGGGTGAACTACCCCTTCAAACTGCACATTGGGATTTTTTTTTCATTAGTCTGCATCTTTGCCTAAATAATCATAAAATAATCTTTCGTTCCATCCCTTCACCCTAGTCAAGGAGTGCCCATCCCCTCCACTGTGTAAAATCAATGTGTTCACCGAACTGCAGTTGTAATGCAGCTTCCTTTAAAGGACAGGAGAGAGAGGCTTAGCTCTGATTCATCTGTCGTTTCATTTGCAGATTTCTCTGAAGGTGTCTCTCTTGAGTGAACAGTATTAAGTAATGAAAGCTTAATTGAGCGAGAGCTGTGAGGACAGTAATGCTTGGCAATGAATCTTTGTAATGTAAGACTTGGGCTTATACAGCTTGAGTGACTTGGATTTGAATTATTATTTCTATTTTTTTTTTTTTTTTTCCTTTTTTTTCCGCAGCTGGAACATAAATTAGGCAAAGCACAGATCAAATGGAATGCCTTAACTTTAGGATATTCTGAGCCAGGGAAGCATTAATATTCTAGATGATGCTTGATTAGATTCAGGAATGTTGAGTTGTATGTTAACACTCCAAATGAACTTAGACCATCTGAGATCTTAGCAGTTTGCTTATAATGAGCTTTCTGAATGTAAAATGGTCCGATTTTACTTTGTCTTCACATTCATATAATTTCAAGTGTATTTATCTGTTACATTTCACTATACAAATCTAATGTCATGGACTTAGTCTCATACAGTTTATGGACAGTTTTCCTCCTATTACCATGTAAAGAAAAAGTGCAACAAAGGTCATGCGATTCATGACTAGTCAACACAGACTAATGGCAGAATTGCACAGAATTAGTTAGTGCATACTGCACATAAGTTTGACTTGTTTTGCATATTGTAATTTGTCTGTTAGTATCATTTCATTCGCAAATCCTACAATTTTGTAAACCGTAATGAAGAGCAGGAATATTAACTATTAAATTGAATATTAATTTATTTAATATTAAAATATTTAATATAGGAATATAAAAACTGGGGGCCACACGGGGTTGCTAAAGGGTCTGCAGAAAATTTGAAAGAAAAAATAAATAGTTTAAAGGTTTGTTAAATATGTTAAGAGAGTTTATTGATTTTAACACATTAAAGAAATTGCATATATTAATGTTGAATTTTCTTGAGATGAATTGGGCTATTTTTTTTTTCTATTGACAACCATAGTTTTTATGAGAAAGAAAAAAATATGCTTACAATATACTTTTGAAAAAACAAAAGTATGAAGATATTTTTTGTATCTTTGCATCTTTTACAGAGTTTCTCCTTTGCAATTGTCATCTTTGGCTTGCTCACTGAAGTTTTGTAAGGCAATATTTGCAGTATAGAACAATATTTATTGTAAAAATTTCTATACAAATAAATATGGATTAAATTGAAAATGTTTCTTTTCAGGTTTATACATGCAGTATTAACCTGTTAACAAGATGAGAAAATATTAACCTGAAAAAATAAGATGCACCATCAAGTTAATGCATAGTACAATGATAATATAAAAGCCAATTATTTAATTTTGAAAACAAATAGCGGCCTTTGTATTATAAGAAGGTCTTGTCGTCATATTCGGAGGTTGTTAGCTTAATTAACACCATTTTCTGATTGCTTTTTGTTCTGTTTTATTGTTTAAAAAATGCCAGGACACACTATGAAACCCATGACAGCATTGATGAATAATTTTAGGCAGTGGGCAGACGTTTTATGTTTGCATCATAAATTTTAATGCGTCTGCATTTTACCACTAAAGATTGCAACTTTGTAAGCTGAGATTGATCTATTCAGTTTTATAGTTGTTCCAGTCAGGCAAAACATAGTCAACACACACCCAGGTACATCAAAATGAATGGTAATACATTCACTTTATACCTGTGTCTCCGATCATCTGCTGCAGGAATCAGTCCAACGTTGTTATCATTTGTTGACAAGTTCCTCCTGTTTGCATCCATAGTTCAAAAGAGGAGCTCCACTGGGCTTTGAAAAGTGAATCTTCCAACACTAAATGAATCAAAGTTGGACCTTTGGGAACTTGCCTTGCTTTCCTCACAAATGAAATCTAAAGGATGAGGCCTTGTTACCGCCACGGCTGAATAATTGCATTGTGCTTTTTGTAAGATGCATTCTTAAAGCCTCGGTGTGTGTGTGTGGGGGGGGGGGGGGGGTAGACTATGTGGCTGAGGATATTTGCGGAAAACTGTAAGACTGTCTCAATCAAATGGGAGAATGAGATACTGATGAAAGCGGGGACGGGGAGCGACAATAACTGGAGTGAATAACTGTGTGCGCTTTAAAAAAGATTGTGAATCAGAGGTGCAGAGGATGTGTAAAAGCCGAGATGAGATTCGGACTGATAACAGGCCTCTCGGTGGCCCTGTTCACCTCCCTCATTCCCATCAGGCTTCAGGGGACATTTATTAAACAAGAATACGCGATGTTGTGTCTCAGGCTACCTGACCCTTGCACATTCGTTTCATTAATTTGACTGAATAATAGATCCCCTACAGACTCTCTCTGTGGTTGCGGAAAGAGAGGAATTACTTGGGACTTAAAAACTTCATTAATATGTAATTCTACACAGTCACTCTCTCTGTCTAAATCCAATAGTAGAGTTTTTTTACACACACACACACACACACACACACACACATATAAATAAACTGGAGAAGTCAGCAGTATTTTGTATAGGGCATTAAAATCCAACGTTATCCCTTGTTCGCGTTTTCACATAATAGGTCAGTTAGTAGATTTGATAGATTGGACAAAGTTGTTGAAATAATTAGTTTTGGTTTTTACATGCTGAAATGCCAGAGAATAGTTGAACATAGACCACGTGTATTTATTTATTTGGACAACATTTACTGTATTTGTAAAAAATTATTTGTATTTCTAGACAAATATATTTAGTATATAAATTTAACAAAAAAAAAAAAAAAAATAGGATGTTCTCTGAAGTTAATGCAAAATAAATATTTTCCAGATGTTTTATCACATCTCAATTTTCAACTCTCTGTTCTTTTCTTTTCTTCTTTTTATTTCCTTATTTATTTATTTATTTTTTTTGTTTAAAAATGCCAGCACATGCCAACTATGAAACTTATGACAGTATTGATGAATAATTGCAGACAGTGGGGGAATTTTTTTTTTTTTTTGCATCTTAAATTTTAATGCATTTTATCTGCATTTTTCTGCATTTTATCTGAATAGATTGAACTATTCAGTTTTATTGTTGTTCCTGTCAGGCAAAATATAGTCATCATGCGCCCAGGTACATAAAAATGAATGATAATACATTTGCTTTATAGGCATTTCTCCGATACAGTATATTACACCTCATACACTGGTCAAAGTTGTAGAAAAATAATTAGTTCTGGTATTTTCATGCTGAAATGTAGAAGGATAGTTGAACATGGACATACATTTATTTTTTAATTATAATAATTTATCATACTACGTTACACTGTGTCCAATACAATGTGTGTGTATGCTAGACCTCTGAAATGAAAAAGCAGTCCCTTCTCGCAATTTGTTTGTTTATTTTTCTTATAAAACAAATGATACATTTCTTTAAGGCAGTGTAGATGTTTTAAAAGCTAGCGATCATTTATTTTAGGTTCACCAGTTTTAGCTTCAACTTTTTCTTTCAATTCATTTGAGGTTTTGAAACCGGCAAGCGCAATAATTAATTATAATAAAATTAGAATCATTTGTAAAACAGTTAAGATGGAGTACAGCATGTCAAACTGCAGGTCACTTCTGTCGCACTGCAGTACAATTTCAAGGTATTAAGCGATTTTTGACATGTTGTTTCCAACAGTTAGACTCCCATATGCTGTGTACTTACAAATAAGTAAAGCTTTTACTTATTTTGTGCTTATTAATGCTGCAAATCTCTTTCTGTCATGTGGAGATGTCACACCACAGGACTGAATAAATGAACATTGGAGTACTTCCACATACAATTTTGATTTTATCAGCTTAACAGCTTGATTTTTTTTTTTGGTTTACTTCCTGTTGGGTTCTTAATTAGCAACATATGCAGTGATACCGAAGAGAATGCCCAAAATCCACAATGTTCAATAAATAGTTGGCTATAAATGACAGTGTATAGGTTTTGTTCTTAGGCCTCCTATGCCTTACTCACAGTATTGGAAAAATTCTGCTTCAGCATGTAATCTGTGGAGAGATAAATTAGCAAGGTATGTATTTCTTATGCATACAGCACTGGCTGAGCGCCTGCTGGATATCCTCAATGATCACTCAATCACAGAGCCACTGGGTACATGTTTTCTGGCAAAATTGTCATTTACCACCCAGAGTCATAAAGACTCCCTGCATCTCATTTGAATTGATAAAAATGCTATTATTACCTACGGTACAAGTTTAATTTAAGTTTTACAAATTACTTTGGCAAAGCTAAAACAGTTAACTATGCAAATAATAGCAGTGTTAGATGTTATTCTTGGCCTGCCAAAATGTGCGAATGATCGGTAATATATCAAATTAAGTGTTTATGACCGACAAGGGTAAATTGCTCTTTTGCTGCACTTTTTTTTTTTTTGTATTTTAGACAAATACACTTTTAGAAAAGTAATTGGAAGTTTATTTTATGTGTTTTGTAAGAGGTTTATTATATATTATATATTAAAACAGAAATAGAATACTGTGAAATAATTCACAACTTACAATTTAAAATGATTTTCTATTTTAGTATATTTTAAATATAATTTATTCCTGCGATGGCAAAGCTAAATTTTCAGCAGCGATTGATCCAGACTTCAGTATCACATGATCTGTCAGAAATCATTTTAATATGCTGAGTTCTTGTTATTTTCATGTTAAAAACAGTTGTGCTGCTTAATATTTTTGTGGAAGCTGATATTTTTAATGAATAGAAAGTTTAAAAGAACTGCATTTATTGAAAAAAAAATTGTAATTAATTAAATTACAATTAAATTACATTACTGTAAAAATCTTGCTGACTCCAAACATTTGAAAAGTATTTTATGTTAATATATTTAGCAAAAGTTTGATAAGACAAAAGTAGACGGCTAATACAGCAAATATATATTTATCAAAATTAATGTGTTTAGTTTTGTAGAATTCCTTTTAATGTCTTTAAAAAAAAAAAATGTTAATAGCATTCTCTTCAGTTTGCATCGTCCAAATCCTACAGTTGCTCAAGAATCCATTTTTCACTCGTTAGTCAGAGTATCATTGTTGCAAATCCAATATTAGTCTGCATAATGCAAAATTTAAGGTCACTTATATTGCATTAGTAGAGCTCTGGTTGTATAACGTGAGAAGTCAACATAATCACTGATATTGTCCATGCGTATTGATGACTGCTGCTTTGCACAAAATGTCAACAGATGTTTTCCTTAGCCTTTTCTGTATATTCTCTTCCCACTCATAACACATTTGTTTCCATGTTTGCCAACACCATTTTCCCTCTGTGCCCCCTCTGTTTTTGCATCAGTCTGCTAGCACATGTCCTGCTCAAGGTGCAGCCTCATCAGTCCCATGAACCCAAATCATGACCGACATGCCTGCAGTTTGGCCTGACAACACTGATCAGCTGAACTCAGAGTGATTAGACTTGTCTGAGCCATGAGCACTACTGAAGAGGCCTGACACAGGGAATCTGCTGTGCATGCATATATGCTTCAACACACACACAACAGCACCTATTTATAGCACTGCACGGCTGGAGAATCACCATATTAATGTAAACATGACAATGAGGGCATTTTCACTTGACCCTGAAGGGAGTGAATTAATATCTGTCATACAGAGAGACGATTAGACTTCAGATCGGGGCATGGTGTGAATGCGAAGGGAGTAACGGCAAAGTACAGTTCATAGTGGGGTAAAATCGGTATGTCATGTTCACAGCTGCTTAACACATTAGTCTGAATGGGTTAAACTGGTGGAAATGGACCAAAACAGAGTAAACAACTTAGTGATTCAGGAAACACGACTTCCTGCATCTAAATGACCTTGAAATAGTCTAAAACACGAAATGCCCTGTGAGTCAGCCAGGTTTTATCAACCACTCAGCTCAGTTAAATGAAAGGTGCACCTCTATGAGTGTGACTATCATCCTACTTGGTGAATTTACTAAGAATTTGTTGACTAATAACAAAGTCTCTTTAAGACAAGTCATGTCACTCGGCGGCCATCTTTGAAACGCCTCTCGGGCATGCAAGTGCAGCTTCTATCTCTTTGAATGGGGAAACATCAAATTCTCCAAAACTGTTCACTAAGCTTACGATTAAATTTCTTATTTGAAATCACCAAAGAAATCTGACAACAACTGTATCATTAATGTTGTTTCTTTTGCTCAAATAGTGTTATAAAAAGCTTATTTCTCAGGCTAGATCAGCCAGTGCGCATGCGCAGTCCTGAGCGCACGTCTCAGAACGCTGACTGTTTCTATAGCAACCGGGACTTCTAATGGCAGCTGCAGTGACACGCTGACTTTACTGATTAGTGACTGGCTCTTTCATTCAGAAGGCGGGGCTTCCAGCAATTGAACGGCCATATTGAGTGTTGCATTTTTCCCCATTCAAAACTATACGAGTGACACGTCTTGGGTATTCTATAGTCTTTGCTAATAATCTGAAGAGAAGATGATATACTTGTTACTTCTTGTATACTTTTATTTTGTAATATATAAATACATTTTTATTTGGTAATGTAAGGTAAATTATGTTCCATATGCCCATATCCTGAAAATATCAAACTGAACTGGAAGAAAAGAAATAACTTGAACAAAAGAAAAATTAACAAACAAACCCAGAGAGGGGACTGCTAAGAGGTCTAGCACACACACACACGTTGAATTGGATACAGTGTAATGTAGTATGATAAATTATTAATAAAACGTATCTGGGGTTGTGAATGGAAAATAAGTTTCATTATTTACTTTATATGGATGTGCTTCATTAAAACGGCTTCACCAAAAATTACAATGTTAATTGCAGTTGCAAAAGAAAAAAAAAAAGAAAAAAAAAGAAAAGAAATGAAAAACAGTGGTTGCTACAGTGACTGATAATCAGTTAAAACTAAATTATCATAGGGAGTATATTAACCACAATTGTCATAAAAAATGAGATATATTCTGAAAGCTCCATAAAAGCCGTTTTCTCTGCATTTTAAAAAAGCTAGATGGTTTACAAAAGAATGGAATAAAACAAGTGTCTCAGGCACATTTTTAAAAGTTAAAGTCTTTATTCAATTTTTTAATTGACATGGAGAAAAGTGAGACTCCCATCTAGCACGTTTACATATTAAAAAAAAACAAAACAAAAAAATAAATAAAAAAAAAAAAACAGCATAGCTATACACATCTTTTTTTGAACAGTTAATTATAGTGTTTGAAGTAAGTCCCATAGTAATCTATGATGATTTTACAGTAGCAACAATAGTATTTTGTCAGAAAGCATTCTTACTGACGTCCTGTAGGGACACATGGCAATCACTGCTCAGCACAACTGTATAATACAATTTATTTAAATTTTTTTCTTATTGTTAGTGATGGTTTAATGTACTTTATGTCTGCTTGCAGGAGAATGTCTCTGTTTCGATGGCTACATGAAGGACCCTGTTCATAAGCATCTGTGCATTCGCAATGAATGGGGCCCAAATCAGGGGTGAGTACCATACCATACAATCAGGGATCTGCCACCTTGAAGTTGGCCATGCTTCTTATCTGTAGTAAAAATGTCTCCAGTGCCGATAGCCAGCCAGGTGTTTTGCACTGTAGGGAAATTAAATTGGCTTGTTTGAATTAATTAGCTTTTTTTGCATGATGCTCTTCCTCTGGAATTGGAAAAGGGATTAGTGCGGTGAAGCTCTGGGTCATTTTAGATTTGCGTGACAGTGATTTACATTTCAGTATACCAATGAGATTCATGTATTGTGCATTTTAAATTGCATTACACGTGCAAGAAATGATGTATTCCACCACTCGTGTGCCTCATATCCAAGTGCTGCTATTAAAATGATCAAAGTGAAAATAACTATTTTGAAATTCTGCTGCACTTCTTTTAGTTTCGCAACTTTTGTTGTTGCCCTCAGATATTTTAGAAGAGGACTGAATATAAGATTAACTGCATCTGAACAGATGGTATCTTTAATCTGAGGTAAAAATGTGAGTGTGCTTAACCAAACTGCTGCTTCTTATGTCAACAGATAGATTGAATAAAGCACAAATGCAAGAGAATGGCACAAAATGAGAGAGTGTTTTGCTTCTTAGCAGTCTAGATTTAGTCAAAACACTTAAATGTTAGGAGCACAAGTTTCTAATCCCGCAAAGACTTGTATTTAAGATGTTTGAAGTTAATTAGACCCTCCCTGAGGAGAGTTTCACATGCTCATCTGAGTTGGAGGCTGTCGCTCTGGAGCAGTTTGATTAAGATTTGGAGGTGAGGAAATCCTTGGCATTTTAATTGGGAGGGAGATGTGTGTGATGACGGCTGGTGAGATGGATCCGATAATTAGAAATCAAATTGGAACAATCAGGAAGATTGCCTTAGGGGAGTGGAATAGCGCTGGATGTGCTTGTTCCCTTTGTGGCATGCTGTGAAGGTGTGAACAGTTTTTAATTGACTCTAACACTTAGTGGAGGAGAAAGAAAGTCCATTGCCAAATGCTTTTTAAAGTTTCAAAGTGCCAAGATATTTCCTAAACTGTTTCTTGCAAATGTTTATATATAGCTACTTGTGCCTTATTTTATACCTTAGGGGAACATTTCACCCCTAAAAAAAATAAACCTTTTAAAGGTGAATTAAACTGAAAAATCACATAAAACTAGTTTATATGACTTTCAAATTTTTCAAGGTTGTCTGAAACCATTGACCAGATGCATAAACTACTAGTTGGTCAAACTAGTTCTTAAGACAGTCTTAAGTTTGCATAGGAGCTATGCAACTGGCCCTGTGCAATAAGTACAGGCCAAAATTTTTGATGTTGTTGACTTTAATTTATTTTATTTTATTTTATTTTATTGTTCCTCCTGTGTAATGAATTCTCAGAATGCTATTACTTCCTATATATCATAACATATATTTATTTATTCAGTCACCTTCCTCTGTAATTAATTCTCTGTATGTTATTGTTTTCCTTTTTTTTTTTTTTTTTAATTTTACATCAATACCAAAATATATATTTAACACAATATACAGTAAATTTTATTTTATTTTAATATTTTGCACCTTTCTGTGTAATGGATTCTCAGAATGCTCCTGCTTTTGGTTCCATTATGAATTACGAATGCTGCAGGACAAATGTTGATGTTTAAACAGCAGTAGGTGATCTGTGGTGTGAAGTGGTCTAACCAGGATGTGACTGCTCTTTTGCTGTGAGTAACAGCTTACTTAGAGAGGCATCAGCTCCTTGTCTTTCTCTTATTCTGCAGCGACAGCCCCTGTCCCCACAGCTGCCTCTCTGCATTAATCTCCATCAGTTCACATATGTAGAGCTTTGGATAAACACACACTTGAAGTCACACTCACGTCTATACGGCACTGGCTGACGGAGATGCTGCTGTCGGGTCACAGTTTTTACAAACAACATCTGCTGGAGGAATTTCTGTGATATTCATATTAGAAACATAATTGGTTTGATGTGAGTTCAAAAAGGAACTCTCTTCTAAAAGATGGTTATGATTTCATCACAAAGTCATGCAATTTTAAAGGTCACGTAGCTTTAGTGAAGACTGGAGCTGTTTAACAATGAATGAAGAGTCTATGGTGTGACATACAGTTTTTTTAAGCATGAATTATTTGTTTTATTTTTGATTTATGCCCTTTCTGTTTCACAGCCCATGGCCCTACACAATTTTCCAACGTGGCTTTGACTTGGTGATGGGAGAGCAGCCATCTGATCGCATTTTCAGGTAAGAAAAAAAAAAAAATCACTTTATTTGTGCTTTTTAGCGTGTGACCCAGCTCAAAATGAGGACTAAAAAGACTGAAAATATTAGGAAGATGTCTAAGTAGTGTGATGAACAGTGTATACACAAAAACAGGACTAGTTATTTAAAAGTAATTCCAAAAAAAAGTTACTTCTGAGAAAACAGAGCATTCCATTTTATATGACTGCAGAAAATAAGCTTTGAAAAAAAGGTGCTGACAAGTATGTAATAGGTTTCTGTTGAGACGTAGTAGCTTGTGAAATAGAGTACACTTATTTTGTCATTTTGGCTAAGCTGACATTTCTTTATTCAGCCTTCAAAGAGCTCTTTTCACAGTTTAAATAAAAACTTGAAAATAGAAAAATGTCGTAATTACTTTTAATACAGGGCCACTGAATGCGGTTCCCTACAAATAAAAAATTCATCCATGTACAAAGGAGGGGATTTAGACGTTGTTTACCTCTGGCTATAACCAGAGACTCAAGACTAATCAGTGCAGTGCTTTATGCACTGGAGATGTTTCAATCTGAGATGTGTATGTTTTGGAATATTTAGCAATAGTAATCCAATTGTAGCAACATATGGTTACCTTCAGTTGCCATGCATAATCTTCACATTCTGAATTATTCATAGATCTCATCCATGACATTCCGAAGTCCTTTGATTGTTCAACCCTAATTCGTTTGCACAAATCACAAGCTATTTATTTACAAATCTTATGAAACAATGTTCTGTCTCATTTGAAAACAAGACGGGAGGGCATCTTGTAATTGGAATCTGTGTTCTACCCCCAAAAGTTATAAAATCTCATATCCCTTGGCTTTGGGCCACAAAACAAATACATTTCATTGGGACAATTAAATGTTTTATTTCCAAACAAACCTGCACGGACGTGAATGTTTGAGACGACTTGAATGAAAGATTTATTTTCAATTTCACACAGCTTTTCCTCATACATCATTGATTTGTGCCATGAATGAATAGGAAAGGCCATAATCAATTTTGAATGCTTCACTTATTCATTTATATATCTAGCTTTCAATATCAGACTCAAGACTGATATTTCTTAAACTTTTAAAGTGGAACTATAAAGTACAAGAATGAGAGACGGAAAGATGTTGTTATAGTGCAACTACCCGTCAGTATTTTTTAATCTAGAGATTTTTAAAGCATTCCCAAATCTGATTTGCTTTCCAATCTGCGAACCATTCAAAGATAGAAAATAAGAACCTTTCAAGTTAAAATCATGCGTTACTGTGTCTCTAAACATCCGGTGCAAACTTTGGTACCCGCATCAATATGTTGAATTCTGCTGCTTGTAACAGAACTGTTTTTTGTGGTTGTTTCTTTTCTGTCCTGTTCTGAGGTTCCGTCTTTGTTTGTTATTGAGTCAGTGTGCTGAGATATTTTAAAAGGTAGCCTCATTTTTTTGATAGATGTGTTTTTCCTTTTAACTTCCACCTGCGAGGAGGGAGTTTTATCCCTGCCTCAGTGTTTTGTTCGATAATCCATTTACAAGTCATTTTCCTGCAAAACTCAATTGAAGCCGTTTCACACTAGCGGGTGACAATATTCAGATGTCTCAAGCTTCACGTTACGTCGCCTTTTTCTTGAATCTGTATATTATAAAACACTTGGGAGAGTTTTCAGCAAATCTGTGGTTTTCGAAAATATCTTTTTGAGCTGTCATGGAATTATGAAACATCTAGGAGTATGGATTGCACCATTAACAGCATATCTGACAAGGAAATGTGCACATGAAATGATCCAGGTTTAATTGGATTTAATGTAAACGGTAGCTGATGATGGATGATATATTGACATAAGTGAGCTTGTGGTTACAGTTGATGAGGCTCACGCACCACCAAGGTGTGATGAGATTCATGTGGAGAAATCCAAACTGATGAGTGCTACTGAAAACAAGCCTACTGTGTATTGCAGCATGGTGTGGTCAGAATTCAGACGCAATTGCATTTGCATTTTCTAGTAGTGCAAAATTTATGCATTAAATGCATATCTGCCTTCGCATTTTTTCCACAAGTGACAGTCCTCTTGTTATCGGTGCATTAATAAAGAATGTTGTTCACAGTTGCTTGTCTGTCCTATCCACCAGTACATGAGGTATTTAACACATCTCGTTTAACAGATGTGTTAACAGGAATGGTCTCTCACGTGAAAATGCAGAGAAGTTCCTTTTCATGTGAAAATGTGCCAGCTTTCCTGAAAAAGAGCAAATTTATTTTGATGTGCATAATATATGTTGTTATTTTAGATGTTATTGAAAAGTCACTAATTTAAAGATGAGCATAGTATAATCTCTCTAAATATTTTAATATTTAAATATGGAATTGATAGCTATGCAGTTAGTGAAGAATATTAATGTTGGTGCATTGTTCTATGTGAGGTTTTAAAAGTGAATTAAATAAGTTAATAAATTAATTGATTATATTTTGCCTTGTGCTAGATCTATAATAACAACAGTTATAGAGGAATGTGGATATCATCAGTCTCACTTGAGGCAGCTGATGATGAGATTCCTGCAACTGCTTTTATCATTAGTTCTCAGATGCTGGTACAGCCTTGTACACACAGTGAGAGCACAACTATAATTGAAGAACCTGCATTTGAAACTAAAATTATTAAATTAGGCAGTTGGTAGAGGCTTATTTATTCAAACATATAGCAAAACAATGCAAGTTTAATAGACTTAACTGTGATCAAGAAAAGCAATTTATTGCAGTGTATTAAACAGCAGCAGATGGAGAGTTCCATTCATAGTACACAACAGGAGGGTAATCTGAGGGTTATAGCTGCTTTTATTTATTTTTTTTGCAGTTAATTCAGGGTTTGTTTTGTTAAGCATAGTATGTTATTCTTGTTTGGCTCTTTTTTGACAGAAATTATTACTTTTATTCAGTAAGGTAGCATACAATTGATCAAAAGTGACTGTAAAGACTTCAATTTATAATCTTTCTATTCATCAAAGAACCCTAAAAAATGTATCATGTTTTCAACAAAAATATTGAACTTTTTTTGACATTGATAATAATAATAAAAAATGTTTATTGAGCACCAAATAATCATATTAGAATGATTTCTGAAGGATCATGGGCACTGAAGACTAGAGTAATGGATGCTGAAAATTCAGCTTTGCCATCGCAGGAATAAATTACATTTAAAATATATGAAAATAGTAGACAATCATTTTAAATTGTGATAATGTTTTACATTCTTACTTTTTTACTGTATTTTTGATTATTTCTCTTTTACTTGCATTGTTTTTTTTTTTTTTGTTTTTTTTTTTTTTTTTTTTTGTTTTTTTAGTATATGCAGCCTTGGTGAGCAGAAATGACTTTTTTTCAGAAACATTAAAAAATCATATCGATCCTAAACTTTTGAATGATAGTGTACATAAACAACAACAGCAGCATAAATAAAGTCAGCAAACAGTAAAACGATACTCCAATAACAGTAACCGCATAATTCATTCATGCCACAATGCGCACTGGGAGCTCATAAACCCTTAACAAATCAGCAACATTGTTAACTATAAAGTGGTTTGCCTCATTTACCCTAGTTTGGACAATATTTGGATGAATATTGTCAGTCTAACAAGTGTTTTTATGTAGATTCTTCGTCATTCACTATTCTGTTGTGTGACTAATGATAAAATGGCATTTTATTTTTACAGTGCAGGTTTAAATCACATCTTCACATGCATAATCCTGGAAAGCTAAAAGTGCTTCCAATAATGTAATCAGACAGTATTTTTGTTTGCATAATGCATCTTATGCAAATAGAATTACTGGGGTGATTGTTTAACTCATATACATGCAGCCTTCTTGAGATGCATGGGTAGAATAAAAAGATAGTTGCGTTTACAGGGGAAAAGCAAATGAATGAAGGAATGAATCAGTGAGTGATTGAATCAATGAATTATTCAAGTGCATCCTGCCTATTATTCACAGAAAAAAAAAAAAATACTCGTGGCTTAGAGACTTTTCCATTGTGTGCAAGTCAGTGCTGGACAAAACTGTGTTTATTGATTGAGTGTTATGACACCAAGTCGAAACCTCAGGACTTATAAATTGAAATACAGTAAAACAGAGCTAGCTTGTAGATATGCCAGTTTTCAATTACTCCCACAAACTCTTTGGACCTTCTGTTCTGGGCATTATTTTACAATGCTCAGTTTTTGTTGTCCTCTATGGATATCCACCCACAAGTTGATCTTATCCGCCTGGACGTCTCTCAGCACTAAAACCGGGGGGTGGGGGGAGTTTTCAAGGTCAGATAAGCATTCCGGTAATGATTCAAGTTTTAAAATGTGCTACCGTTCCAGAGTGAGGGTCAAACTGAAAAATATGGTCATATTTGATTTGCAGGGGAGAAGAGCAGGAGTTAGGAAGCTATTTTTTTCCTGTCAACAATCTGTTTGAACCTTTAGATGGATCAGTAAGAAAACACATTATTTGTTAAACCCTTGCTCAACTGTGCAGGGGTGGATACAATAAACCAAATGAATAAAAGTCTTTACATACATGTGGGAGTCTCTCATGAGGATGTATGGACTTTTTTCTTGTCAGAAATCATTCAGCGAATATGAACAATAACGTCTATTTTTTTAAATGTGAAAATGTGCCATTAGCTTTACCCTGGACACCACTATTTTTAGATTCCTATCCAGAATTTCAATTTAACCCTCATGGATTCTCGAGAGAAAAACTTTTACATTCTTTTTATAAATTGTAAAACTACTGTCATCCAAATGCCAATTTTCTTGTCTCACAATGTAGCTTGTCTCACAATACAGCAGCCTGTAACAGGCTGAATGATGTAAAATATGTTTTTTTGGTAACATGGTGAGAGGTTTCTGAAATATTCACTTTGCTTTTTTTGTGTTTCAGATTCACATACACTCTTGGAGAAGGCATGTGGCTGCCACTTAGCAAAAGCTTTGTCATTCCTCCAGCTGAGCTGGCCATCAACCCCTCTGCCAAGTGCAAGACAGATATGACTGTCATGGAGGACGCAGTGGATGTCAGGTAGGAGATGACATTTTCAATCCTAGCATGTTTCAAAGAAGAATAGCTGAACATGATGAAATGTTGAAATGCATTAGTTGATATTTTGGCTAAAAATTTCAAAGGCAAATAAAATAAATATTAGGGCTTATTTTAAAACAGTTTGGACCAATCCTCGAGTAGCCTTCCAGCCGTCAGATTAATATGTGATAACTGATCCTTCACTAAACCCTGTCTTAAAAATTGTTACCTAACATAGCAACTGTTTTTTTTTTTGTTTTTTTGTTTTTTATCTCTGTTTCATGGTTTTTATCTTTTATAATGTAAGTCTTTGAAGGTCCAGGGTGTTAGAAAGTTTTAAACTGAATTTTACAGAACTGTATAATTTTTCCAAATCTTTAAATAAATCTTAAGAAGTACATACTGCATAACATGAGTAACAGCACCTGCATTTGATACAAATCAAATCAAAATAAAATAAAAAATATTTACTTATTGATTCGGGCCAAATAAGGGTCGATAGTAAAGAGTTCATTCTGTAGTTACCACAGTAAATATGTTGTATGAACATCAGATTACATAACTGTGCAATTTGACAATGTCTTTTTCTCATTGTCTTTTTTCCACTGTTAAAACTGCACTTTTCATGTAAAAATATGTGCTTTAAAGCTTATTTGAGAGAGTAACAGTAATCAAGGTGGGCAGAGCTTAGCAAAGGGTCACTTCTTCCTCTTTAGATGCTATTGACTAAATTCATTGCTTAAATTAAAGTTGAACCATATGCATTTTTCCTTTATATTATTCTTTCATGCCATATTTCACAAGGAATTGTCAAATATAATGATATATAAATGTGGTTTCTGTCAGACATTACATGGATTTGCTAGAAAATACTCTGGTTGCACTATAGTTAAAGTAACTAAACTTTACAACAAGAACAAAAAAAAAAAAAATCTTCAAGGCAACAGAGCATGACAAATTAAAGATTACTGATCTAGGATGTCTTGGGTATCTTTAAGTTGACTGGATAATTACAGTAAATTACAGCAACATGCCTGTTCAGTGCCTGTGGTTCCAGACTTTTAAGTAGCCTCTGTGTTTTTAGCTAAAGTCATTATGTGGATACAGTTGAATCCTTTGTGAGTTAAATAAGGCTCTAAAACACTTGTGTCAAGATTCAATTGTGTCAGTTATGTCATCCTTACCATTTAGTTATATCTTTCTTCAGAAATCCTGTTGAAAATCTTATTTTCAGTAATGTATATAATTGCATAGCGTCTGTTAATTTAATTTAGCCACTTTACTTGCCATTATTGTTTGAATGGCACTTCTTGTCAAATATGAGGATGATTTAATAGTAAAGGATTCCATTGAGCCTCTTTATTGAACTGCAACTCGTTAAAGTTTCCGACGAAATGAGGTGACTTGTATTTTTGTTTTATTTATTTATTTGTTTTTTGTAAAGCCTCAAAATTGATGTGGCTTGACATTATCCAGACCTTACAGGGGCTTTGAATGGATTGCCAAAGGGCACATGCTGATTTGATTAATTTGTTTTTAACCCAAAATTGATTAATCTTGTGATTAGTCTCACACTAAATTATCATGGTAGCTGGTGCTTAAAGGAACTTTTAAATATTTCAGTGCTCGTGGCCTTAAAGGCAGTAAAATGGAAAAGTTACTTTTGGAAATTCAATTATAGATATGGTTTTGTTCACAAGAAATAATAAAGTTGGAAATAACCTATAAAGAATGCCGCTGTTATCCTCAGAAAAAAAGAAAAAAAAAAGAAAAATCACTGTCTGATGTTAATTAGAAGAGGCCTTACAGTTAAAGCTGAATCTAGTTAGTAATTTCTGTCTCTAATTAACTTACTGTCCACACACACTTATATACTGTTCATTTGTTTCCATGGTTTTTCATTTGGCTATTATTGTTTTTCCGCATATTTGTTTTTGAAAGACATGTTCATGGAGGTGTTATTTATACATATATATCAATATATATGTGGTGAAAAGTGAAATCTTAATTTTTATTCCTTTGAAAGGTCTTCTAAGTGTGTCGTACTGATCTCCCGCAGAGTGGCTAGCTTCGCAGGGTCCACCATAGAAAATTTGGCAGGCCATGTGGTCCCTTGGCACTGGGCTTGCTGAATATTGCCTCAATTACAAGTGTTTTTCAGAGCACTGGAATATTTCAAAGTAACTCTTACCATGTTAACCCTCTGGGGTCTGAGGGTGTTTTGACATGCCCTGACATTTGTGTTTTTCTCAGTATCTTAAAAACATATTAATGGCAAAAATCTGATTACACTGTAATCAACACAAACTAGGCTACAATAATATGTCAGCAGCATAAATGTACATGTTTGTGTTTTTGAGAAAACGTCTCGAGTTACAACTGTAACCCTTGTTCCCTGAGAAGGGAACGAAACTGCATCGGTAACGACACTTTGGGGGGAATCCCCTCACCGTAGCGCGTCTGAAGCATGAATGAAGCTATTCCAATCCTGATTGGTGTTGCGTCGTGACGTAGCATGTGACGGCATACTCGGAAGCTACAAAGAGACGCCGGCACACAACAGAGTCAGCTTTTGCGATGAAGCAAGCCGCTCCCAGGCATGGAGAGGTGTGGCAAAGAGACGCAGTGTTTCGTTCCCTTTTCAGGGAACAAGGGTTAGAGTTGTAACCTGAGAGGTTCGCTCTCGAGGGAACTCATACTGCATTGGTAACGACACTTTGGGGAATGGATACCCACTATGCCACACCGAAACATGCCTGTCCTAGTGTGAAGCTGAACCAGGCACAACTAGGACGAGAGCACTTGTGCACCCGGAGTGGAGGGAAGGTCCAGGCTATAAAACCTGATGAAAGTATGGCCCACCCAGCCGCATCACAGATCTCCTGCAACGGGACTCCTAACAGGAGGGCCCTAGAGGACGCCATGCCTCTAGTAGAGTGGGCCTTCAAGGCCACAGGTGAAGGCAAACTGCGCACCTGATAGGTCAAGGCAATAGCCTGAATAATCCAATTACTAATTGTCTGCTTGGAAGCAGGAAGTCCCTTCTTGGGTGACCCAAAGCACACCAACAACTGTTCTGACCTCCTCCAATGAGAAGACTTCTGAATAAAGATGTTCAGTGCTCTAACAGGGCAGAACAGGTGAAGCCTCTCTTCTTCCGCCGACACATGAGGCGGAGGATGGAAGGCCTGAAGAACCATCGGCCATGCCACATTAGATGGGACCTTGGGCACATAGCTAGGCCTAGGGTGTAAAATGGCCTTAACTCCTCCAGGGGAAAACTCCAGGCAAGGGCAAGTCGGCGAGATAGCCAAGGCCTGGAGATCCCCCTCTCTCTTGAGCGAAGTAATTGCTAGGAGAAAGACCATCTTAAAGGTCAGGTTCTTTGCCGTAGCCGACTCAAGGGGTTCGAAGGGGGCAAGTGACAGCCCTTCAAGGACCACAGCCAGATCCCAAGTTGGGACTCTGGAACGAATCGCAGGCCTCATCCTCCATGCACCACGGAGGAAACGCACAACCAGCTGGTGCCTCCCCAGAGGCCCAACATCTAAAGATGCATGGAAAGCTGCAATGGCAGCCACGTACACCTTTAGTGTGGATTGGGTAAGACCAGCAGAGAAGCGATCCTGTAGGAACTCCAGCACTGAAGCCACCAGGCAGTTAACTGGGTCCAACCCACGTTCTCTACACCACGTGGAAAACACATTCCACTTTAGGCCACACAATCTCCTTGTGGAGGGAGCCCTGGAACTGAGTATGGTCTCGATCACACCTGCTGACAAGCCAGCCTCTAGGTGCTGAGCCCCCTCAGGGGCCAGACCCACAGTTTCCACAGTTCTGGCCGAGGGTGAAATATCGTGCCCCCTGCCTGAGACAGCAGGTCCCTCCTCAGAGGGATCTGCCACGGCTGGCCTGCCAGGAGTGACATGATATCTGAGAATCACACCCAGAACGGGGCTACCAGCAATAGACTGACCCCCTCTCTCCGGACCCTCTCTAAAACTCCCAGGAGCAGAGCAATCGGTGGAAAAGCGTACAGGCGTGGCCTCGGCCACGTCTGTACCATGGCGTCCAACCCGAGCGGGGCTGGATGCGTGAGAGAAAACCACAGTGGACAGTGGGTCGTCTCTCGAGATGCAAATAAATCCACTTCCACTGGGCCGAACCTTTCGCATATTGACTTCACCACCTCGCTGTCGAGTTCCATACCACCCCCAGGAACGTGGTTTGCGTGGTTACACTGGTTGCGATTGATGCGAGCGATGCGATCATGCGACGCAACAAAAGACAGTAGAACCTGTTAAGAACCTCATCACGGATCCAGTGTGCGTTAAATGCTCTCCTACTTATCGCTTTGGATAAAAGCGTCTGGCAAATGAGACAGAACTGGTTATTGGGTTCCACTGTCTTTTGTTGCGTCGTGCTGCTCGCATCCAGAGTAGAATTATCCTTTCCCAATATAGCAAATTTTTTTTGTGCCGAAAACTTATCTTATCATAATTATTTAATCTTTTAGTAAAACTCCAATTGGTATTCTATTTAGAATTTATTATATGAACATGAATGTACTTTGTATGTTATGTAGGCTACATAATTTGTTAGAGGGTCACATCACGTGAGAGCTGTCCCCCCCACTTTTAAAATGGCTGCTACGCCCCTGTGAGGGAGTGACAACGGCCATGAATATTTAATGATTCACACTTGAGAGACAAAGGGCCATCCCATAATGGCCCATCTGTGTGACTGTGACTTTGAGGCAGGTAACAAAGAATGTGAGGAGAGTAAAAGAAAGGGGGTATAGATTAGGCTATTTTTTATTTTATTTACAAGACAGTATAATCAAAATATACACAGTAAAGGTCAAGGACATATTATTGAGCACATTGATCTAAAGACAGAGACTTGAACAGTCACACAACTTTGTTCCATTGCTGACAACAGATCCTGTTCAAATGTTGAAACAAGTAAACCATACCTGATATTTCCAGTGTCTGCTGCTTCTTTCCATGGATTCAAGAAAAAAAAAAAAAAAACAGCCACATCATCAGTAGACATGGAGGTTATTTTCCCATATTTAATGTAAAACATTAGCCCAATAAACATCTGATGTTGGTACAGCACTGTCAGAGAAGTGAAGTCTTCAGAGTCTTCAAGGTATCTGGTTACCAAAAAAAAAAAAAAAAAAAAAAAAAAACATCTGTTAGGATGTTGATATAGGAGAAACTATATTATTACATTAGCAATCACTAATATTGGGCACTCATAACTTAAATACATAAAAATATGATTTTATAGTCAAAACACAAGCATGCTTCGTATGTATTATACAATAAAAAAACATATCTGGGAAACTACATTATTATTATTAAAAAGGTCATTCACATCTGCATATATTTGCGAACAGAGTATATCACAGTAAAGTTTTGTCTAATCATTCTTAGACTCTGTCATTCAGTGCTACAGTGTAAACACTATTAATTTCATATCGAATCGTTTTCTATTTTATAGAACAAAAAAAAAAAAAAAAAGAAAACCCATCTAACCCATTTAAAGGGATAGTTCACCCAAAAATGAAAATGTTGTCATCATTTACTCACCCTCATGTCATTCCAAACATGTATGAGTTTCTTTCTTATGCTGAACATAAAAGACGATAATTTGAAGAATGCTGGTAATCAAAAAGTTGATGATCCCCATTGACATCCATAGTATTTCCCTACTATGGAAGTCAATGGGGACAAACAACAGTTTGGTTTGTCTTTAAAATATCTTCTTTCATGTTCAATGTAAGAAAGAATCTTAGACAGGTTTGGAACGACATGAGTGTAAGCAAATGATGACAACATTTTCATCTTTGGGTGAACTATTCCTTTAAGGACTATTTAATTGTGTCATAGTTTATAAAACCCAAAGGGGTACCATTAACCCTACTAAAGAAGAAAAAAAAATGCATTTATAACCTCAGCAATAACATTAATATGAGATATTAAATAATTTGGCTGGCTCTTTGGTTGGAATTTAGTCTAGAATTAATTGATTTGGCATAGCCTACTTGTGAAAGTAGAGGGAAATTATATATTTACGCATCATTACTTGCACTGATCATCTTTGACCACTGTTAAAGCTGTAATTATTCCTTAGAGAATTAAATAGTAGTATAATAACATTTTATGATATTTTGAATGTATGTGGACTGCAATTCCCCGCACTAGCCAGAGCCTGCTTGTTTGGAAAATTACCATAGCTGTCGACTTCATACGTCACACAGTAAATATTTGTTCATTTCAAGCACAGCAAATACATTTCACTACCGTTGTGCAAGTGAACCAGTACACCGCTTCTACTCCCAGCAGCATAATCTGATCCAAGGAACTGCACAGAACAATCCGTTTAGAGAGAATACAGTGTCGACTCTGTATTGGTGTCTATAAAGGAGATGTTTGGAATGTCATTGCATTTATGTTTCAGTAGGATTGTTCACCAGGGGTCCGTGACCATAGGTGGTCTGCAGCAAGAACACAGGGGGCCTGCCAAATATTGTTTGAAATGGAAAATGCCTAAAACAAAAATACAGTATTAAATACAATATTAAATTCAACTGAAGCTAAAGTTCAGAAGTTATGAATCAGTTTCAGTGTGTCTCCTAAATTAAAATGTATTTATTCAAATTAAAATATAATGTACAATGACACAACTGACAGACTAATATACAGTTCATGTAATGTGCACCAACTGATTCTTTCTGCAGGTTACATAGTCACACCAGTATAGGTTTCATCATGCAACTCTTTAAAAGTGAGTCAGTGAATCATTAAGTCAACCGATTCATTTAAACACAGCGATTCATTCAGGAGTGAAACAAGTGACTACCTTAATTAGTGAGTCATTGATTCATTCTATGAAATGATTCATTAGTAACACTGAATCATTTACTGTAGGGACAAGTGAATCATTGAATTATTCACTCAACCAATTAATTCAAAAGTGTTGATTTATACAAGTTTTGTTGGTGGAGGAAAAACAGACAACGTAATATTGTGTCTAAAATGTAAGTTACTCAGTACTAACTTCTTGTTCATTGAGCTGTTATACAAAAGCAAAATTAAACAATTATTATTATTATTATTATTATTATTATTATTATTATGCAAAGCTGAGTGCAGTGTCTCCAGTTACAATGAAGGCTTTAGTACAATATCAGAGATAATGACTGATTAGTGTCTTAGCTTTTGATTAAAAAGTATTATGTCTCACATTTGTCACAGAGTGAATCTTCTATTACTTGGATGGCCTTCTTTATTACAGTCTTAAGTGAAGGTTCGTTTTAATTACTTCTTGCTGCTGTTGAAAAGAACAGGCTGCACTTTTACAGTGTCTAGTCTGAAAATGCTTGCTTTGTATTTGGAGTTAAGCTACTAATTAGAGCTTCCACAGACTTTCTGTTCTAAACCCTGCCAATTGAGATCCTTTGTTCACAGAGGTAGATTTGTCTCAATTTGTTCAAAGTGCCCTCATTACTGTGGAACGGGAGTCATTATATATTCTGCCTTATTACGATAACATCTTCCCCTAACGACCATAACATCACGGCTTTAAAAGGTCTGCCTTCTCTTGTACTACTAGTATTTTGCTAAGATTGCTGGGAGTGGGAACCTGAGGTGAGAACTGCAGTGGTCTTTATTAAGTAAGGTGAACATTTGTTCTTTTATTCATTTATTGATTATTGTTCACTGTGATGCTTAAAGACATGTATTAATTCATTAATTTCTTTCTAAATAAGCCATATGAGGAATTCTTGATTTTTTTTAGCAGGATAGATACTTTTATTCCCTTCGTTATTTTTTAACAATGTCTCCAGACATTTCATTCTGACCTCAACATTATAATGACACATTTCAGCACAGACTGTTTTGTGAATCTGAAGGATTAAGCAAACTAACAGCAGCAACGATAGACAGTTAAAACCTTATGGCGGAGAAAAGTGGAAAACGGTCATGAAAAACTAAAATATGATTGTTTATTAACTTTACAAGTAAGCATAAAAAAGTATGCTAAAAATAGGTGTTTTGTTTTATCCGTTTAAGTTTTCAGGACATGCCCGAATGCATGATCTGAAAGTGTAGCCTCTAATGGGTCTCTATTTATCAAATTATTATTTGATTGTCATTTGCATAATTTTTAAACACTGACAGACCGTGTCTTCACTTGGCATTGAGACAGGAATCATCGGCCACTTCATAACAGAAAAATAGGAAAAACAAAACTTGGAAGGTAAAGGCAGTATTTCTGTCTTGAAGCTGAAATCACAGTAGCAGAACTATGAATCCATTTATCACAGCACTCCACTTCTCCAGCAGCCTGGTGATTTCACACTCTTAAAATATATTAGACAATAAAAGGTCGCTGGTTTGCTCCTTCATCATGACCACTGCCCATTCATATATCATAGTAATGATAAATATTTGGATGTTTCAAGTGCTCTAGAAAGGAAAAAAAAGAAATATCACCCAATACAATTTTCCAGCCACACAGCTAAAACCAAGGTCAGAGCAATGGAGTTCATCTGTTCAAGGTTTAGCCATCAGTGCTGTTGTTTACTTTTGCTGCTTTGGAAAGCTTTTCCCTTTAGCTGGATTTATGGTAGCGTAGAGAAGACACAATAGTCATTTTCAACTTCACATTATTTGCCTCTTTGATATCCAGTTCTTGACACATTTATGTATTGGATAAAGTGAATATAAAATAATAAACAAGCGGATTCTAATTATGCATTGTCCTAATGATGGCTAAAGATGCTAAAGGTTGTTTGCAGTATTGACCTGCCATTACTAACTGAGTTTTCTATGCGTCATTGTTCATCAGGGAGGAGCTGATGATTTCTTCGTCCTTCGACAGTCTGGAAGTGCTGCTCGACTCTTTTGGCCCGGTGCGTGACTGTTCAAAAGACAATGGAGGCTGCAGCCGAAATTTCCGTTGCATCTCTGATCGCAAACTGGACTCCACTGGCTGTGTGGTGAGTTGTCGTTGCCGTTCTTATTTTTAGAGCTGTAAATAAAAAAATAAATAAATTATATTATAAGTTGAGAAAAACTCCAAGTGAACAGAATTAATTCATATACAGTGCCACTTGAAAGTTTGTGAACCCCTTGCAGAATTTGTGAAAATGTGAGTAATTTTAACAAAATAAGAGAGATCATACAAAATGCGTTATTTTTTAATTAGTACTGTCCTGAGTAAGATATTTTACGTAAAAGATGTTTACATTTAGTCCACAAGAAAAAAAAAATAGCTGAAATTATTAAAATAACCCCATGCAAAAGTTTGTGAACCATTGGTTCTTAATACTGTGTGTGGTTACCTGGATGATCCACGACTGTTTTTTGTTTTGTGATGGTTGTTCATGAGTCCCTGGTTTGTTCTGAACAGTTAAACTGAGCACTGTTCTTCAGAAAAATCCTCCATGTCCTGCGGAATCTTCAGGTTTCCAGCATCTTTTGCATATTTGAACCCTTTCCAGCAGTGACTGTATGATTTTGAGATCCATCTTTTCACACTGAGGACAATTGAGGGACTCAAACACAATTATTAAAAAAGGTTCAAACATTCACTGATGGTCCTGAAGGAAACACAATGCATTAAGAGCCAGGGGGTGAAAACTTTTGAACAGGATGAAGATGTCCAAATTTTTCTTATTTTGTTCAAATATAATTTTTTTCCATTTAGTACTGCCCTTCGGAAGCAACAGAAGATACTTGCATGTTTCCTGGAAAACAAATTAAGTACAATTTACGTTGATCTTCAAATTCAAAAAGTTTTCTCCCCCGGCGAATTTTTGTTAAAATTAGTCACATTTTCACAGATTCTGCAAGGGGTTCACGAACTTTCAAGTGGCACTGTATAATTGTGACGGATGAGTAAATCATTAAATATATATTACAAAAAATGAATTTAGAAGTTCATATTATAATTGTTCCAATGGTAGAAATATTATTATTATTATTATTATTATTATTATTATTATTATTATTATTATTATTATTAGATTTCAGCATTGATAACTAATAACAGCTTTTTAATTATTTAATTGCATATTTTTTCATGTTATCTGACAGCCCCAATTTTTTTAATTGTCAGTCTGTCAGCCTTCGGAATCCCATCTCTTTTCTTGCCTTTTCTTGACTTGTTATCTGTCTTTTGATGCAGACTTCTCTGTTTACTTGTTTACATACTGTCATAACCTCAAAACAGAGATAAAAAAAGCCATTTCTACACCTGTATAGTCAAAAACTTTACAATGTTTATACAAATTTGAAGAAAGAACATCCTCTTGTACTCAATTTCTATAAAAAGCTTTTACTTTTATAAGTTAGGGCTTCCTTGTCTGCCGAAGGAGTTGATTTCACTTACCATGAAAAATCATATTTGTTTCTTCCATTTCTTTTTCTTTTACATCACACTCACTCTCTCGTCCTCACTTGTGGCTGTTAAGCAGCCATGAAATGAGCCAGGAGCTCTGATTTCACTCACCATCTGGCTGAGGTACGCTTAAAGTGTTTGATTTCTCACTCTGGCATGCGCCATGATTAGTGTGTTTGGCTGGCCCTGCTGATGGGAGGATTGTTTCAGCCAGGGTTTATGAAAAGTGCTGTGTCTCATCCATCTTTCTGACACTCGCTTCATTCATGATCTCCTGCTCATGTTTATGAACATGCGAATCAGGGTTTGTGCAGGTAGATGTCTAACACGAGCCTTATTAGATAACCGTTCCTGTCCATCGTGTTGTATCATTTGAGAGATATTTGCATATCTCTCAATTGTATTTTCTGAATAAGTGACAACGGGTGTCATGCATCTTTCTGTTTTGTTTTGTTTAGGTTACTTTTGTTGTTTTGTTTTTGATTTGCTATGTTTTGTTTTGTTTGTTTAGTGTAAGCCTTGTTATTCTACTTTTTATTTAGTGTGCAAATGGTGCGCTGAGTTAAAATCCTGACTGAATGTATGTATTTATAAAAAAAACAAAAACAATCAAAACTGCAACTGAACTTGACAGTCAGTGGCCAACATGCTTTTTTGTATTCAACGTTGAAAAATCATAGGAGCAAAATGAGAGTTGGCAGATCAAAAAGGGGTACAGTGTGGTGCACTGCTGACTAGCATACTATAATAATGTTAAAGTTTATAAAGTTATGTGTTATTTTCAATCTGATGTAATATTTTATTTTGACCTAATACATAGAGCTCTTACTTATGTGAATGTATTTGTAAATATCTTATTTCTTTGTAGTTGTTTTTTGATGCTAGAATAAAATGACCCTTGAATCATATTTGTAGATTATATTAAACATTACACGGTAATTTAATGAGTTTCTGTGTCTTGTTATACTCGTGAGAGGCTAAAGTAAATAAATTGTAAAGACGAATTTATGGCCCCATGGCGATGTCTGCAAAATCAAAAGAATTACATTAGCATGTTTTCTAATAGTATTTGCAAGCATGCATTAAAACCAAAACATAATTCGGGGGAGGTATTCATAGGTCAGTGCAGATTGACAAGAATTGATGTGGGGGACGAGTCAAGAAATGATTGACAGATGAGGTCATTGCACCACTAAATTCTGCTGGGTTTTCTTTTTTACATGTATTTGCATACTAAATTATGATTGATTAATCTCTTCTGTCTTGCATATATATTTTTGTATATTCTTTTGCTACCTTGCAAGCACTGATATTTCCTTCAGGTAAAGCTGGATGGACAGCACCAAACCTGCTGGTAATGAAACAGATGTCATGGCCTTCTCAGTATTTTACTGAAATTTCAACTCTAAATTCATCCTGCTCTTCTTAATCATAACACACCCTTCTGTTGAGCCTGTAGCTTGATGTTTTGTAATTAACAGATGACTGAAGCTATAAAAATGATACTTCAATCTGTCCAATCATAAGAGCTCGCTACGGGCCCCCCAGAGAGCCTCATTCCCCCCCTAATCAATTAACACCTTGTCTGAGGACAGCAGTGCTACTGCTGCTTCTGTGTTTTAATATCGCAGTCTGCGTGAGTGGGCTCGTTCCGATCTGCTCTGTCTAGCTGATGTATGGCACTCCTGGGGAGAGGAACAGTGCACTAGTTTGGAAATACTCTGATAATCGCTAAATGATGATGTGATTAATTAGTTCCTTTCCCTCCAGCACACTAGGTGTTGAGTGCTTTTGTGGGACACAGAGGGGTGCCCACCGTCCATCCAGCCGTCCACATGAAAAACAAATTGACTCCTCTCTAGATCTAAGGGATCCAGCCAGGCGTGTTCAACAGAGATTTTTGATGTTGCTGACAGATGCTGGTACTGTAGCTGTCTGTTTGTGAATGAATTATGTGAATGTATGTGTTAGTAGTGTATAAAATCAGAACGGCAATGAATTTCAACACATATGCGCTATGGCGGTTTAATGCCAAAATTTTCATGAATTAAAAAAAAAAAATTTAATTTAAAAACTGCCATTATTATTATTTTTTTCCCACCAAATATTTTACGTATGTATTTTTAATATACTTTTATTAAGCAGCTTCGAGAATGGAGAGATGGATTTTTTAAAAATCGTAAATTTTAAGGTTTAAAAAAAAAAAGGTTTAAAAAAAAAAATCAATAAATAAATACATTTTTAAAACTGTGTTGTATATATATACATATGGGCACACTTTATTGTAAGGTCCAATTCTCCAAAAACTTTTGCCTCAATAAACTACTAATTTGCTGCTTATTAATAGTTAGTAAGGTTGTTTTAGCTATTGGGTAGAATTAGGGATGTAGAATTTGATCATGCACAATATGTGCTTTATAAGTACTAATAAACAGCCAATATGTTATTAATATGCATGCTAATAAGCATAATAGTTAATAGAGAGAATTGGTCCCTGTACTAAAGTGTTACCAGTATAAAGAAGTATTACAGTATAACTTGACTGTTGCACTGTAGAGCTTCTGTCACAAAAACAAATTCCTCGTATGTGTAAGCATACCTGGCCAATAAAGCTCATTCTGATTCTGATTCTGATTCTGATTCTGATTGACTGCTGAGAGCAAGTTTAAGTTGAGGTCATCCGCTGGAGGTAGAGTTCTCTGTTTCTTACTGATACATTCCATCTCTTGACAGCCTGCTCACAATCTCCCCAAAAGCTGTTCTGTCTCCTATCATGTTCTGACTGTTAAGGACTTCTGGGTTCCTAGTCAATACTTGGCAAAGGTCTCCTGAGTGCAAACTCGGTGGGAGTGATCCAGATGCCCACCAGGGAGGAAACACCAAAGTTTTTTTTTTTTTTTTTTCTTCTTCTTTTCCTTTTCCTCCCAGGATCAAAAGGTGGCTTTAAAGGACTGTATCCATCTCTGTGACTATCTGCTATAGAGGGACAGTCTAGGCCAGCAGGAATACTTGGCCATGCTAATGTAGCAAGCTATAGTTCCTAAAGCAAGATTTATAATATGACTGTAAAATTCAGGTTGACCATTGGCATACTGAATCTCAAGAAATAATCTAATCGGAAAAACCTTACCAGCAAGGCAACACTAATTTGTTAAATAATTTGTTAGCTTTGTAATTAATTAAATTTAGTGTCACTAATACATATAATTACTGCTGTAGTTTTGGCTATTTGAAAACTGGTTTGATTTAAACTTCTTAAATATAATTTAAGCCTAATAATCGTAATTACACTGATTTGCTGATTTCTTTGTTGTAACAGTCAGCGTGCAGTGCAAAACTGTTAAAAATAATGGCAATCTGTTGTTTTATTATCAGGGTGAAAATAACACTTTTTTTTTTTTTTTTGCATATTCCATCAATGGACATTTTGCAAAGCATGTCAGTAAATCTGATCCCTTGTGTGGCAAGAAACAAAGCACCTGCCAGTCTTCCACACTGACAATTCAGCCCAGTTATTGTTGAATTCTATTCCCTCTCTCGCTCTCTCGCTTTCTGTGTGTATGTGTGTGTGTGTGTGTGTGTGATCTGATGTTTCTATAGCAACTGTTCATGTCAGTTTTTAGCTTTACAGATGCAGTCCATGTCTGTCTGTTATATCTAATCAATATGTCTGTGATTTTCATGTTTAGAACAATATTACAGCTGTTTTCATCAGTAACTATGACATTTTTTGGGGGGATATTCTTCTTTTATAACATGAAAAGAAATATACATACATATATATATATATATATATATATATATATATATATATATATATATATATATATTGGATAAGTGTTCTGTCTCCTTTGTTCTCTCCCTTTTTTTCTGATATATATATATATATATATATATATATTGGATAAGTGTTCTGTCTCCTTTGTTCTCTCCCTTTTTTTCTGGCTTTTTGGCAGTTTTTTAGATTTGCATAGCTTATCCGACAGTCTGAAAGGGATTTGTTCCTATATGACAAAATCACATGGGCAATTCTCTTAAGCTTTGGAAAGCTGTGGGCCTAGATCCCCATTTGGAAATGAGATTAAAAGGCTCGGTAGTTCAGGGCTTTTTCAGTTTATCTTGAATTTAAACCTTCATGACTTCTCTGGCATCATTAACTGTCTCACCATGTCCTCTGTGCTACAAAGTGCTTTTCAATCAAGGATGCTTTGAGCTCAGATAGAAGACTGCAATAATATTGAACTTTGGCTGAGGAATTGCGTTATTCACTGTGAGATGCATGCAAGGGCATTCCAGAATAAATTTGCGAATATTTTTTTTTTAAATTTTTTTTTTTTTTTCTTCATTGGACAAGCTATGTTCCAGCCATTTTTATGTATGCATTCCTTGGTAACTCATTGTCTTCAAATATGTGCAGTGCATTTTAAATAATTATTATAAATTGGCCATTTCCTCACACTAATGCTTTGACTCATCCATTCTTTTTAAATCTATGGTCACAAAGAAAAAACTGGAATAGAAGGCAGAATCAATTAAAGTGAATATGTATTTGACCTCAGTTGGAACAGAGGCATTTTACATTTTAGCCCACTAAAAAAGGCTGTTGAAGAAAATGTACAAATGGACAAAAATCTTGTGGCATGGTTTTCATATGCAGTGAAGAGTCAATAAAAGACATTTCTCATTTGGCCAAAAAAAAATATATATATATATTTAAAGATATATATTTTAAATATACAAATAGTGTACTGCTGATGTAGATGTTAAAATATATTTACAGTTTTTCAAAATATGTTTTAATATGAATATGTATTTTCATTGTTCAAAATATTTTATTTAATATAGGTAATTTTGTAATAGGTAAATTTTATTTATTTAATATAGGTAATTTTGGACAAAAAATGCCTATACTGAAATCCCTAATAAAATAAATAGTTCTGACTTTACAAGTGATAAAATTACAGCGTATTGCTTTATATGGTTTTTTTGTCTGTCTAGCTTATAAGCAATAAATAAAATAAAATAATAAAGTAAAATACCGAATAATTATTCATTTTTATTAAAAAAATCTTCCGTAGCGCCCCTTTAAAGCACTGTCATAAAGTCAAATGAGGACGAGCGGGTAAATGATGTGAAAAATTTGCTTTCTGTCTAACAACCCTCCCCTTTTCTCAATAATGTCCTCTGTTCAGCTGATCAAACTGGGACTTTGTGATTTAAGGAATCTGCCACAGATGAGTTAAGAGACTCGGTGCCCTGCGCTCTCTACATTGCTGGTAATAAATCAGGTGTCTTGTCAGCTGTAGCTAACTGACAAAATCAATACGGAAGCATCCAGGGACAAGATGTGCTACTAAGATGCATTACCAACATCTGGGCTTTGATCCCTAATGCGAATGAGGTCAAGTGAAAATGTGGTGGTCAGAAAATGTGTGTTTTACACCCAACCTGCCACTGAAGAAACTGAGGAAGCGAGATGGTGAAGTGTATATCATGCTGTGATGGACTAATTCGTCAGTTCATTTTGTTAAGAAGCTATACAATTTTACTCTCTCTTAATGCATTTTATTATAAAAGCTGCTTAATGCTTGAATCAACGCCCACTGTGATCGAAAATTATGCCCTTTCAACCTCTCATTTGAATGATTTTTGAATAGAGAAAGACTAATTGTAGAGAAGCTTGTTCTTTTGTAGAAATTTCACTCCAAATACTGGAGAAATTCAATTGTTTTGCTTTCTCGTTACAAAATATGGCTTCCTAGGAAGCGGTTCTTTTGCAAGAAAACCTTTCTCAACAGTTGCAGGCTATTTCATGTAAGCACCTTGAATCTACAGTATGGGCACCTGCCGCAAGAAAAAGGATATGAAGCTTATAACTTAAGGTGTGAAGGCACATTTTATCCCATTTTCCAGGCTGGTAAAAATCAACCTGTCAAATCCCCTTTGAAGCCAAAAGCTGACAGAAAACATTGTGTGAACTTGCCATCACTAGCTTGGGGAAAAAGACAGAAAACAGGCATGGATTTGGGAAGATGGTGTAACTTCAGTGTTAGGGAATGTTATTTTTAAAATTAACACGATACTTTATTTTATTAAAAAAAAAGTATATATATATTTTTAATGTGCCTTGAAAAAAAATTGGTGTTGAAACAAGAAATTGCTCAGAAATTGCTAGTAAATTTTACAAATAATTACAAAGAATTGGCAAGTAACATTAAATTAAACGTGAAATTCTGAAGATGAAATACTGAAATTGTAATATTTTAATAGTGTGAGCTTGCAGTATATCTGTCCTACTACCTGCTGTACATCATGTCTAATGGTACTCCTGAAATCTTATTAATATTGGAAAACCTTATGTTCCATGGATAATTATTTGTCCTAGACTTTTCCCCTGTTTTTGTTGGTTGAAAGGTTTTTTAACATCAGTGGCTGTCAGAGGCATTGTGGGTGATTTTTTGATGGAGGTTTTAGACCAGCCTGCAATGTGTCCTGTCAATTCCACTTCTCTCTTCTTTTGATAATGGCAAATCAGGGATTCTACTGTATATTAGCTGAAACAGTCAACTAAGCATTCAGGAACTTTTATAGTGCTTTTATAAAAAACAACAATACTTCCAGCAAAAACAAGATTTCAAATCTTAAGCACAATTTAAAATGGAAAGCTAAATACACACTGTAACACATGCATTAGCAGCTTATGCATTTATTTATTTATTTTTTTTAATAATTATTATTATTGTTTATGCATGGTGAAACTGGTACATATCAAAGATAAAGGGATATTATAACAGATCAGAGAATGTTAAAAAGTCATTTTTATTTATTTATTTATTATTTCCCCAGTGTCCTCCTGGTTTGAGCCCGATGAAAGATGGCACCGGTTGCTATGACCACCACATTGGCATTGACTGCTCGGACGGCTTTAATGGGGGCTGCGAACAGCTGTGCCTTCAGCAGCTGGCACCTCTGGAGGAGGACCCTACTCTCTACAACATCCTGATGTTCTGCGGGTGAGATTACACACACATACAGATCGTATGGTAACTAAATCTGGACATGGTAACAAGGCTTTCTCAACCATTTTTTTCTTGCTTTTTTAAAACAGCAGGGTATGTGCTGGCATTTACACCTGTTATTTTTGAAGACTGAATTTATGCTGTTTTCTTTTGAATAGTGTTCTGAAATTCACAGTAAGTGCATTATGGTTAGTTCATCTGATTATTCACGCAGTTCACAGCACCTCACAGTAACTCCTTTTTTCCACGTTCTTTCTTAGTCCATGGTGGCTGTTTGTGTCTTCTTGTGAACTGCCACACTTTTTACCTGTTCCCACATTTCTGTCTATATGTTAATTTAAATTGGGCGTGAACATGGTTTCAAATTACAAACTGGCAAACTACATACTAATATCGTCACACATTTACCTGCAGAATATGTGGTTGGTAAGATATGCAAGCTTAAACTGTAGCTTGTAAAAAAAAAAAAAAAAAAAAAAATCTTTTGTCAAGTGCTAAAAAAAGGATTTGCAGTTTTTGAAGTCAGTAAGGTTTTTAAAATATTTTTAAGTCTCTTATACTGACCAAGGCTACATTTATTTAAACAAAAATACAGTAAAAATAGTAATCATGTAAAATATTATTATAATTTAAAATTCTATTTTAGTATATTTTTAAAATGTAATTCATTCCTGTGATGGCAAAGCTGAATTTTCAGCAGCCATTTCTCCAGTCTTCAGTGTCACATGATCCTTCAGAATAAAATCCTGATTTGGTGATCATGAAACATTTCTTATTATTATCAATGTTGAAAACAGTTAAGTTTTTACTGTCACTTTTGATCCATTTTATGCATCCTTTCTGAATAAAAGTACTAATTTCTTCCTTCTTTCAAAAAAGAAAAAAATGATAGTGTATATATTATTCTTTTTAAAGGAAACTCAACTCAAATGCATTTCTGTGTCCTGTCATGTCTTGGTGGAATTGCTTTTACTCTGACATGACATCACATGCATCACACAACACTAACCGTTCCTTCAATTTCCAGACTTTCCAGCTGTAGAGAATATGATCCAGGTAGAATAAATAGCCACCGTCTTGCATCTTCTTCCCTGCTAACACAACCTTTTTCCTGACCTATTCAGAGTCTCAGAGATCATTCGCTGTTATAGGCATGTCGCTTCGAAGTTGGCAAATGCGCATAATTCTCTTTTTCTCTGGAGATCCTGATAATGTGCAATCTGAAGCCATTTAAATCGTTGTCTGTGTTACGGATGTGCAACCGAGAGGATGTGTTTCACCTACGCTGATGACAGTTTCCTGTAAAACTGTAGTGTGTTACCAAGAAAAGTGAGACTGAGCGTTTAAGCCCTGACACCTCTTTCTCTCTGTTGCTTGTGTAGTACAGAGCAGACGTGACAGCTAAGTTTCAAAGTCCCATAAATATAAACGACTCCTGTGAGCTGCCACGCTATGAGAATGATACTGTTTTGCAGTAAATAAAAAGAATTGCCAACCTTAAATTCATGACAGATGCTACGCTGTGAGATCATTACCTGTACCTCTGGGTAGTTTTGAGTGCTGAACTAGTTCTACACATTGTTCTGTTTCATGAAGTGATGTCTTTATGATTTAGCTCCCCAACACTGAGAAAAAATAAAATTATTTATATATATATATATATATATATATATATATATATATGTGTGTGTGTGTGTGTGTGTGTGTGTGTGTGTGTGTGTGTATTATGATGCCTTACTTAATATTTTGTGTAATGTTATATTTTGAGTCTTTTCATCTTTTCATCTAACTATTTGCAATGCACTAAAACAAAAATTAGTGGTGTAACAGTTTTCACTCAGAAATTGCTAGAACATTTCACAAATAATTCCAAATAAATGGCAAGTATCTTATTGATTTTGAAATGCTGAAATAGTATTTTCTAGTAAAATATACCTGTTTTATTTACAACTTTGAAAAAAAAAAAATACAGTGCATATCATAAGGGTTCCCTATTCATGGTTACACATTACATATATTAATTTATTAATTTAATTTAAGCATTAAATTGTTCCCCCCCCCCCCCCATTTTTGTGTTCGATTTCAATTAATAACTGATTCCTTGCATTCTTAATAGTCCATAATCCTAATTCATTGTAGCTTATATATTATAATGCACAATAAATAAACATGATATAATTTTTATTTCTACATTTATTTTAATTTCTCCTTTTAAACAAAATAATGGTAGATCATTCATCACCAGTAGTGTGTACAGTCAAGTCAACAATATAGATTAATGTGACCTGCTTCATTGGCAATGCACTGTATACTGGATGTTAGAAGAAGCTAACATCAAAAATTTGATTTGACATTTGTTGGTCACTGCACAGTTCCCATAATCTCACTTTTATGATTTCATATTTAATGATTTAATAGCAATATTCTAAAATTATGAAAAAAAAAGTATTATAAAGAATAACTTTTGACTGATAGTGGCAAGTATTATCTTACTTCGGCAGACATCTACTCTTTTTTCTTCTTTCCCTTTAGCTCATATCTTGTTCTCATTGCCATATGTTTGTAGATGTATTGAAGATTATAAGAGAGGAGCAGACGGCCGCTCATGTCAGCCGCTGTCAGAAGCCTGCACTGAGGGAGTGGACTGCGGGGACACAGCTGACATCCCAGCCAACCAGACTGTGTTTGGGGACCTCTTCTACGGCTACAATAACCACACCAAAGAGATTACATCAGGACAGATCCTTAAGGCTTCCTTCAGGTGATGTTTTACAATGTGCTTGATTTTACCAGTGATCTTACCAAGGATGACTTATTTTCACCCATTTTTAATAGCAATATTGTGCTGATAATGTGAAATGTGCTGTTGAATTTTCTCTTTATCTTTCTCTTGGATTTATATAATCAAAGTTCCTATGTCCAGTTTATAAATATGAATTATGCAACCCTGGAACCTGCTGTTACAGTGACCTTAACAGGCTTAAGGGGTGTTGTTTAGCTTGTTTGGAAAGTGGAGTTAACTGTTAGCCATAACACATATCCTCCACTGGCTTATTTATTTTATTTTGGAGCTTTTGCCAATTATATTGACAGGACAGTGATGAAGTGACAGAGTATGATAAGGAAAACAGAGAAGGATAGGATCAGGAAATTACAAGTCGTAGCATGTGCACTACCCGCCCCGACACGTCTCTGACTGAAAGCGGCATATGGCTTTTGTATATGGTGGGAATACTAATATGATAAAACTCTAATACTCAACAAAAATTATATTTATTAATAATCACTATAGACAACTTAGATGTAACATTTATGTATGCCTGTACCAGTATGACTTATACATATGTTTAAATATGTGCAAGCGCAAGAAGATGGCCTTCACTTAAGAGATTCATGGTTTGTTCAAAGTTTCATTCTCACCTAGTAAATAAATAAATAAAATAAAAGGAAGAATGCTGAAAACGTCTTGGTTACGTATGTAACCCTCGTTCCCTGAAGGAGGGAACGGAGACGTCACGTTGGTAATGACCGACTTTGGGATCTCAAAGTCGGTCATTACCGACATGACGTAGAGAGTGACTGACTGAAAGGGAACCCCATTGACCTTTCTTGTATGCCCAAAAAAAAAAAAAAAACACAACACAACATACTTTTTTTTTAGATATATTTTAGATATTTTTAGTTGAACTATACCTTTAAAAATAGCATAAACTATAAGTCCAGCATAGTCTGTATAGTCTGCTGTGTATACAGTATTTGTCTGAAATATGCTACCTGATCTCATGATGAAAATGTACCTGTGGGAACTTTTCAAGCACTTGTAATTGTATACGTACTCAGTTATGATTACAGCTCCATATGTTTCGCTTTCCGGACATAACAAGCTTGATCGGTAG
The DNA here is from genome assembly GCA_039654775.1 of Spinibarbus caldwelli. Taxonomy (NCBI): domain Eukaryota; kingdom Metazoa; phylum Chordata; class Actinopteri; order Cypriniformes; family Cyprinidae; genus Spinibarbus; species Spinibarbus caldwelli. The sequence goes on from CM077235.1 coordinate 23,687,552, forward strand.
CTCAGCCGGCACGGAATTGGACTTAGGATGCAGAATCCTTGGGTATGAATCCCATGAAAAGCATGACTTATGATGAAAGAGCTAAAAGATGAGATTGAAAGAAAAGATTGGAAAACAAGCTAAAACAGCATGCTTGTCATTGCGTTTTTACATCACATTCGCTTTTGTTCATACTGTCGGGTAGGTTTAGGTGTAGTGCAGATGGTACTTTATTTTAAAATGACACAGAGCATTAGACTTATAGCGCCACTCAATGTACATTTCAAGTCAGAACTGCGGTGACACCTACAAAACCAAAGTCACATAAAACTTACCATATGTACGATCATCTGTTCTGGGGGGGAAAAAAACGAACACTCTTTTAGCGCCACTCAGTGGACATTTCACATCAAATATGTCACGAGACGTACATGGCGGTACGTATTTTGCATCTTGCGAAAAAGTTCCCACGGGTATGTTTTCGTCATGAGATCAGGTTGGAATTATACTGTAGGTCTTAAATGGACTGCAGTTACACTATCCAATCATCAAGGCTAATTTAATAAAAGCACAATTCCTGTGAAATACAGCACAGCAGAATCTCTATCTGGTCACACAAAAAGACCCTTTGAAGGTTCCTCTAATTAAAAGAGCACTGTGATGTGCACTGTGGTCAGCTCAACCTAAAGGTCACCATACAAAGTCATTGACGGCCCTTAAATTAAACACGGACACTTACAGACGCAGTTTCCTGCAGCAGTTTATCCATTTACTCCACATGGTTTGATTGGCGCGGTAAGGGAGGAGGGAAGCCTGACTGATGGAGAAATAGTGGGAGGAGAGTAAATATTATCAAGAAGCCAAATCTCAAAAGCTCTGATCTCATTTAGAGGCACCTGGAGAGAAGTTGGGTTTAAACAGCCTTTGAAAAGCACAACCGGCCCTCATTCTCCAGGACGTACTCTCTGTGTTGTTCTCTTCACCTTTTGAGAGGCCTGGGCCTAACACGCGCTCTAATTATGTGGAATGGCGAGGAGCAAATTAAAAGTGACCATAAGCAAGTTTGGTTTAATAGGGCTTAACTGGGCCAACTGAAGCTACTGGATCTTCAGTTGAACAAAAGGAGGATACGGTAAGTTCATTAATCTTTCATAGAGTATAGCAGGGCTTCGACAATTAATTTCAGACCTGAGGAAATAGTCGAAATGCTGGTGCTCAGGGGGAGCAGCGGCAGGAAATGAAATGTTGTTTGATCTTCTAGGGTGAGGAATGGAAATCTTTAAAGTGAACGGCATGGATAAACAAAACACTTTTATGATTAATTGAGACAAATGCTTGCCTTTTGGTTATTCAAGGTAAGATTATCTGATCTAATGTGAGGTTTTAAATGTTTTTATGTTTGATTAATGAGACTTTTGGTGGTTAAACGTTTGTTTATTTCACTGTGAGACACTGAGGGGGAATTCACTAGGAATAAATAGTATTCGCTAATATTACCATTTATTTGTATGCAGTTTTTCTGTTGTTTTAAGGCCTGATTAACTAAAGCAATTATACAAATCTGTTAAAGGTGCACAATATCCACAGAATATGGAACACCTCAGCACAATTTGCACATAAGTTGGTTGTGAATGTTCAGATATGGAGGTTTAAGCAGGCTTCTACAAGCTGGTGTGATTTCCTGACGCGACGCTTTAAAATACAGAAACTATACTTGACTACATATTGTACATTACCATTTAAGTTTGGGTTCAGTACATTATTTATTTATTTATTTAAGTGATTAATATATTTATTCAGCTAGGAAACACTCAATCGGTCAAAATTGAAAGTAAAGACATTCACAATTTTATAAAAGATTTTCATTTTAAATAAATACTGCTCTATTGAACTTTTGATTCATCATAGAAACTGAAATGTATCATGGTTTTCCCAAAAATATTAAGCTGTGCAAACTGTGATAATACAAAGAAATGTTTCTTGAATACCAAATCAACATAGTTTCTGAAGGATCTGAAAGATCTTTGTGACACTGAAGACTGGAAATTCAGCTTTACCATCACAGGAATAAATTACATTTCAAAATGTATTAAAAAAGAAAATGGTAATTTTAGGTTGTAATAATATTTCACATTATTTTTTGCTTTTACTGTATTTTTGATCAAATAAATGCAGCCTTGGCGACCACAAGAGAATTCTTTCAAAAACATTAGAAACATATTGCCAAACCCAAACTTTTGAACAGTAGTGTATATGCCAAGTTATAATGCTATTTTCTATCATTCCATTATCTTTTTTCAAAAGAAATTAACACCTTATTTGCATGGGCATTAGTAATACAACACATATTGTGCCAGGAAAATAGCATTTTCTGCATATAGTTTATAATAAGCCTAATTCACGTAGAAAGAGGGGTATTTGTGCTGAAAATAATGACAGTGACTTTAAATATTACAGTTTAATTTGAACACATTTAGTGCCATGTTTAATGGATTTTGAGTGCCAAGTGAAATCACCTTGAGTCTTCTCTCAAATAGAAAATGACATTGAGTTGCATGGCAAATGATTTATATTTTCATGTTACATCAACTCATATGCGTGCAATGTACACTCAATAGATTCAGGCGGAATTAAACATATACTTACAGAGGTAACTCTGATTCATCTCTTTCCAAAATGATGCAACAGGGAAAAGAGCAAGTAATTGCCAGATAAAACCCATCCAGAGAGGTTGAAGTTGTTTATTATTCTGTTTTAAACTTACACAAGGCCGTGTGTTTCCTTTGGCGCTTCACCAAAAGTTACTACCCACAAGTCTGGGTTGTCACACAGCAGCTGCTTTTACGATCTGACTCATATCTGAAAGGCATGGGTACATTTTCATGCTGTTTAATCCTGAACATGAGGTGCAATGCATTTCCTGTGACAACCTGCCCAAAAGACAATGCAGAATGTATTAGCTCCTGTTTGATGCTTTTCAGGTCAGTGGTGTTCTCAGACAGATGAACATGCCATTTTGAAAGCCCTGTATTGCAGCTAGGGCTGCAACAAACGATTATTCTGGTCATCGATTAATCTAACAATTATTAGAACGATTAATCGACTACTCGACGATTATTTCGCCGATTAATCAGTAGACATTGACTGATTATTCAGCTTTTGCAATTAGTTAAAATGTTGAGTTATGCATATTCTAACAAATATATAACGATAATCACTTCAGCTATATAAAGTACTATATAAATAAACGTGACATGACTGGACTTTACTGCAGAGCTCGTGCAAACATCCACATCACTGTAATCAGATGCATTTTTAACTGCTGCTTTCAGTTTTTGTTGTGTTTATTTCGTTATTGAGAGGAAAGCGCGCAGCATATATTTACATATTCATCCAAACGCCGCTCAGCAGCTTCAGGTTCGTTCGGCTGCGTTTGCTATGAAGTGCTGTCTTCTTCTCTTGAATTGCATCCAGGAGGGCTGAATTGCAGTCTTGCATTACAGCGCCACACTGGTCAAACCACAGTATTGTAGGCTCTTATATTAGGTCATATGAGATCAAACGACTACTCGACAACAAACATTTTTGTCGACAAAAATCGAAATGTAGAGGACAGTCACGAAACAGGGAACATGGAGGACAGATTTATTGAGGTTGCTTTTAAAAGCTGAGATAATCGGAACATGGAAGTGTTTGAAGTAAATCGTTTCAGATCATATTGAATATTCAGATTTATCAATTCAATTCAATTTAGTGTTTTGGCAAAAGTTTCAAGCATACTTCATTCAAACATAAATATTCTTTTTTTACTCATATTTCAGTGTTTTTTGTCCAAACAATGAAAGTCTGTGGAGTCCAATGTTATTCATAATAGCTTGAAAATAACTTCAATTTTGTTTCTGATAGAGACAGTTTTATCACCTTCCAAACCTCCCACTTTAACCCTAAGCAGTCTTTTCCCACGTTTCCTTTTTAAATGCTAATGCATGTCTCTATACCAGTTAAACACAAATATTATGAAATTGAAAGAATGTGTCCATTCCAGTCAGTTTCATCTCAAAATACCAGTCTGTTGTGCTTGTCAATTGTCAGCTTAATTTAGCTTTTAGTTCATCCTGGTTTGGTACTGTGTATTTGCAAGCCAACTGCATGTCTGTTCTCATCATTTTAATTATACATAGTCTTTTGAGATGTAGCATCTGGCATGTTGCAAGCCGAATCGGCACCTCCCCAAGCAATAATTGACATGTTACTGTGCCATTTCTACAAAAACAGCACATTAGTGCTATTTGTGTGCCAATTTTGTAATTGCCACACAAATATATCTGTATATTCTCTCTTTCTCTCTATTTAATAATAACAACAGAAATTTGGTAATTTGTGAACGTTCTTTTAGTATTCTGAGCTTTAAACTTAAACACCTCCATTCAGTGTTATTGGAAAAGTACAGACAGGTAAAGTTTGTCAAGACAAACTTAGATACTGGCTTGCTGAAAGTTTAAAATAATTCTAAAAGCTTGAAATTTAGGTTTTATAAGCTGTGCTTATATGTATTTGCTGTAAGTAGGTAGGTGGATGAATGGATGGATGGATTGTTTTGGATAGTTGCTGTAGCATTTCTAGGGTGTTTGTAGTCAGTTGCTTTTAGTTTCTTAGTTACAGAGAATGTCAGAATGTCTACATAGAAAATGAAAGGGAGGCATACAAATTCTGGCGACCCAAACTTTACTGCACATTTCTGAAGTTTGCACACAAACATACATAGGGTTTGTTGCCCACTGGATGTTGCGCTCAAGGCTGTGCTACAGTCTTTATCCATAAACTCTCTAGCTTGTTGAGAAGCAGTCTTGTTGAGAAGTAGTTCATATTTGTGTACCATTGCGTTTGTAGAGCAGAGTGCAAAGAAATGTGCAAAGAAATTAAGCAAGTAAATTATGCAAACATTTTGTTGACATCTTAATTAAATGCTATACACAGGCTTTTAGAGAGCATTCCAAATACCCACGCCTACTTCCTCCTCCGTATCTTGTGTGCATTGCCAGGCAGGATTTCATTTCGATTTCTGTCTTATCATCATGAGACTTTCCACCTAAAAACATGTGCCCTTTCCTAATTACTTTCCCTCTCCTCTGGGTTCCAGCCTTAACCAGTTTCACTTCCATTCCTTCCCAGCATGCTTTGAGCTGATTTTAATGAATTTTATTGTGCCCTTTGTTCTCATTAAGACTTTGCAGAATCATGATTAGGACTACCTCACTTAAAATCTCCCAGTTGGGTGTTTCTATCCACAGCTAGAAACTCAAAGTGCTACCTTTCTCCCAGCACTAAATTAAAACATCACACATGGGCTGTGAACAGTCTGATTATTTTTAAAAGCCTGAAGTCTGAGCTATTTTCATATGGCTCATTTTTTTCCATTTCTCTTCTAACTTTCTCTTATAATTAGACTTTTCTCTTCTAAATGGAATGTTGATTTCATGTTTTCAGTATGCTGTGATATTAGCACAACTACTGTAAAAAGTTTATGTACTTATTATGTAATTATATAAAAAAAATAATACTTTTAAATATTGTGTAATAAAACACTATTTTAAATAGTGTAATAAAATGTTTCTGTTCGTTCAAACATCTTAACCAGCCCAACACAGCAACATTGGCTCAATCAATCTGTTTGACTGAGGTTGGTGGAGTGTTTGAGGAAACTTCTTTGACCTCAGTTCCCTATCTGTCGGTCACTACAAGTTATGTCATGACGACATTAGGGGATTCACTTGGGAGCCCCAATCATCTCTGACTTTAAGAGAAAACGCCAATGAATATTGGCTAGTGGATTTTGCATACCTGAGCTACTCCCTGTGCATAGGGGTATAAATAGGCAACAGGTGCATCCACTCATCAGATTTTTGCTTTGGAGCCGAGTGGATGAACGTGTTGATCTCCACAAAGCCATTGGAAGCTGTCTGGAAGCTGTTCTGGTTGGTGTCATGGTGCGAACAGCGGTGTCCCTGTCTGCAGCGATTCCCCTGGGCACTTCAACTAAAAGAGCAGATTTCCTAAAAGAGCAAATCATGGTCGGTTTGCATCTTTTTAAAGATGCTCCGACTGTGTCCTCTTGGTTGCGGTCGTTTCCTATCCTCCGTTGACAGCCACGATCGTTGTCTTCAGTGTTTGGGCATCCAGCACACTGAAGTTGCGTTCGTGGATGGTTTATGCATTCGTTTTGAGCGTGTAACCATGGCAGCACTGCGATCGTGCCTCTCTCTCCTCACGGGGATGGGAGGGGCTCCCTCTGTCACTACCCGCGCTGGCTTCTCTGCCACGAGCAGAGAACCATAGGCTAGTGCTCTGGGCGATCTGAGGGTTACAGTGAGAGCCTTCCCGCCGGGCCAGTCCCCACGGACCTTTCACTCCTCCCGCAGCAGCTGTTCTGTGCGGCTCCCCAGTGATTCTGCTGTGTCGTCTTACGGCGTGCCCAGCGTTTCATTCAGTGCACCGATAGAGGATCAGATGTTGATAGCAGCATCGGGGTATGGGCAATCGTCCTCTGAGGATGAAGATTCGGCGGGGCTGCCGCCCTCGGGTGTCGCGGCTGCTGCTGAATCGGACCCAGAGTTGATGGCTGTGCTTTCCCGGGCCGCCGCGAGCATCGGGCTGGAGGCGTGCACACCTCCCAGTCCCGAGCCCTCGCGGCGAGATGATTGGTTCCTTCGGCACGGGCCGTGGCTCGCGACCACGTCCTGCCCGGTTCCTTCCCGGAGGTGAATGAGGAGCTGATGAGCTTGTGGACGGCCCCTTTTTCAGCCGGAAGCTGCTCGTCTGCCTCCCCCATCCTCACTACCCTCGATGGCAGGGCGGCTAGGAGGTACGTTGACATTCCCCAGGTGGAGAGTGCGGTTGCGGTGCATCTGTGCCCGCAATACGCCGCCACTTGTAGGAATTGTCCTCACCTCCCGTCCAAAGCCTGTAAGCTGATGGCCGTGCTCGCGGCCAAAGCTTGCAGTGTTGCGGGCCAAGCTGCCTCTGCCCTGCATACCATGGCTATCCCCCGTGTCCCGGCCGGCCCCGAAATCGTCCAGGGAGGCGATTAAAACGGCCCTGACACGGGCAACCCGGATATGTGGGAAGCTGCCCTTTCTCAGGAGACGGTGAGGACAGCGCCGCTCCTTCCCCCGGAGGAGGGTCGGGTGGAGAATCATTTTTTTCTGTTCTGCTGCTGGCTCAAGGGCCAGTGGTAACCACATTGTCAAAGAAAGAGCAATTTCCTTTTCCTCCGGGTTCTCAGGCTTGCGGGCTGACAGTGTGCGACGCACTGCCTCATCACTGTCACCCACGATGCCCCCTCTTGCCACCGGCCAAGAGACTGCAGTTGGGAGATGCATTGCCTCTCCACGCATCTCTGTCCAGTCCCTCCGGGGACGCGGGGAGTTCTGCTGTGGTCAGTCAGAATGCGATGCCTTCTGTGCTATCCAGCACGACTCCCCTCCACTGCACCACCACGGGTACGTCGAGTGTCCCTTTGGTGCGACTTGTACGGAGTTTGGGGGCGTGGCTTGCGCTGACCAAGCTGTCCCGCTGGCTCATTCGCACAATCTGACTCGGCTATGCAATTCAGTTCACCAGGCGACCTCCCAAGTTCAGCGGCATTCTCGAGACTTCGGTGGCAGTCCGAGACGCACCTGTCTTTCACAAGGAGTTTGCTGTCCTCCTGGCAAAGGATGCAATCGGGCCGGTCCCTCCAGCCGAGAAGAAGCAGGGGTTTTACAGCACTTTCTTCATCGTACCCAAGAAAGGTAGTGGCCTCCGACCAATCCTGGATCTGTGAGTCTTGAATCGGGCCCTGCACAAGCTTCCGTTCAAGATGTTGACGCAGAAGCACATCATCAGATGCATCCAACCCCAGGATTGGTTTGCAGCGATCGACCTGAAGGACACTTACTTTCATGTCTCGATTCACCCTCGACACAGGTTTGTGTTCGAGGGTTGGGCATGGCAGTACAGGGTCCTCCCCTTTGGGCTCTCCCTGTCCTCTCGTCTTTGCGAAAGTCACGGAGGGCGCCCTTGCCCCATTACGGGAAGTGGGCATCAGGATCCTCAACTGTCTAGAGCATGGCCCGCGCGCGAGAACAGTTGTGCGATCACAGGGACCTGGTGCTCTGGCATCTCAGCCAGTTGGGGTTTCGGGTCAACTGGGAAAAGAGCAAGCTCTCCCCCGTGCAGAGAAACTCTTTTCTCAGTATGGAGTTAGACTCAGTGAGTGGGGTGGTGCATCTCACCAACGAGCGTGCCCAGTCCATGCTGACCTGCCTGAGTTCCTTCAGAGGCAGGATGGTGGTACCACTGAAACACTTTCAGAGGCTTCTGGGGTATATGGCATCCACAGCTGCAGTCTCGCTGCTCAGATTGCTTCATATTGGACCACTTCAGCACAGGTTACACTCCCGAGTCCCGAGATGGGCATGTCGCCATGGTACAGTTCGCATAACCATCACGCCAAGGTATTGCCACTCATTCAGCCCCTGGACAGACCTTGTCTTTCTAAAGGGTCGAAGTACCCTTAGAACAAGTGTCTCGGCATGTCGTTGTCACGATGGATGCCTCCAGTGTGGGCTGGTGCGCTACATGCAACGGGCAAGCAGCCTCGGGGTTCTGGACAGGGCCTCGACTGCTTTGGCACATCAACTGCCTTGAGTTGCTGGCAGTGCTACTAGCCTTGCAGCGGTCCGGCCACTGCTTGGCTAGCACATGTTGTTCCACATGGACAACACTGCGGCTGTCTCATACATCAACTGGCAAGGTTGTCTACGATTATGTCGCATGTCAAAACTCGCCCACCATCTCCTCCTCTGGAGTCAGATGCAGCGCAATTCGCTGCGCGCCATCCACATGCTGGGGGAGCTCAATCCTGCAGCCGATGTGCTCTCACGACAGCTCACGTTCCCCAGAGAATGGCGACTCCATCCTGACACGATCCGGCTGCTCTGGAGTCAATTCGGGGAAGCTCAGGTAAACATGGTTGCCTCCCATGAGTCCTCCCACAGCCAGTTGTGTGACTCCCTGACCGAGGCCCCCTCGGCACGGACGCACTGGCGCACAGCTGGCCTTGGGTTTTACGCAAGTTTGCGCTTCCCCCAGTGAGCCTTCTTGCACAGACACTGTGCAAGGTCAGTGAGGACGAGGAACAGGTCTTGCCGATTGCGCCGGTTGGCCCACCCGGACCTGGTTTTCGGAACTCATGCTCCTCGTGACAGCCCCTCCTGGCGCATCCCTCTGAGGAAGGACCTCCTTTCTCAGGGGCCCAGCACCATGTGGTACCCGCGTCCAGACCTTGGAACCTCCATGTGTGGTTCCTGGATGAGACGTGGCAGACTTGAGTGTTTTGTCCACCGGCGGTGGAAGACACTTTCACTCAGGCCAGAGCCCTCTCTACGAGGTGAGCTCTTGCCTTGGAGTTGAGTCTGTTTCCGATCTGGTGTTCTTCTTGCCGAGAAGACCCCCGAAGATGCACGATTGGAGTAGTGCTTTCTTTCCTGCAGGAAAGGTTGGAGCGTAGGCTGTCACCCTCCACCTTGAAAGCGTATGTGGCTGCTGTTGCAGCACATCACGTTGCAGTGGACGGCCGGTCCCTGGGAAAGCACGATCTCATCATCAGGTTCCTGAGAGGTGCCAGAAGGTTAAATCCTCTTAGGCCACCGCTGGTGCCCTCCTGGGATCTCTCTATCGTCCTGGCTGGACTTCAGAGGGGTCCCTTTGAGCTTCTGGATTCAGTCGAGCTGAAGTTCCTGTCTGCTAGGACAGCGCTCCTGACCGCGCTCACTTCCATCAAGAGGGTCGGGGACCTCCGAGCATTTTCGGTGAGCGAAGAGTGCCTTGTGTTTGGGCCGGACTACTCTCACGTTGTCCTGAGACCCCGGCCTGGATACGTGCCCAAGGTTCCCACCATGCCCTTCCGCGATCAGGTGGTGAACTTCCAAGCACTTCCTTCGGAGGAGGCAAATCCAGCCTTGGTGGGCTGTGTTCCGTAAGAGCATTGCACATATACGTGGACCGCATCCGGAGCTTCAGAAGCTCTGAGTAGCTCTTGTCTGCTACGGAGGTCAGCAGAAAGGGAAGGCTGTCTCCAAGCAGAGGCTGGCCCACTGAATAGTGGATGCCATCGCCTTGGCGTTCCAATCCCAAGGCAAGCCGTGCCCCCTGGGGGTGAGGGCTCACTCCACACGGAGTGTTGCCTCCTCCTATGCATTGGCGCACGGCGCCTCTCTGGCAGACATTTGCAGAGCTGAAGGCTGGGCAACACCGAACACCTGCGCAAGATGTTACAGTCTCCGCGTTGAGCCAGTTTCTTCCCGTGTGTTGGGTAACAGGTAAGTGCTGGGAAGAGCTGGCCAGTCTCACGCTTGCTGCGCCATTCCCCCTCACCCGGGGATACGAGCACCTTTTTCCTCCTCCAGTAAGTTCCCCGGACGGCGAACCCTGGTGGAGTTCCTCCAGCACCCCCGGCAGTCAGACTGGGCGGAGCAGTCTGACGCCAGGCCCAGCACTGGCGTTAGCTCGCCCGGGTCTCCGGTCAGGCCCTGTACTGGGCTAGGTGTCCATATGGCTTGATTTCCTTCGGGCAATCCCATATGTGTATTCTTCCACAGTAAGTTTTCCCTCTCTGTAAACCCGTGTCTTCCCTATGACAGAGCACTTTGTCAGGCTCTACTGACAGCTCACCTTCCTGCTCCTAGGTAGGACCTGCCTCAGAGTCCAATTTCATATGTAGTACTGCCCCAGGCCTGGGTCAGTCCATATCAGTGTCTTCACATGTCACCTCCCTACGGGCAGGATGTGGCCTCTGTAGCACCCTTCTCCAGAAGGCTCGCTTCCCTGTTGTTACTGCTGAGCTGTAACAACAAATAGGAAAGACTTGAAGCAATCTTTTGTTGAAGGACAAAATCCCTTCTAATTTCTGTGGAGAAAGGAACATCGACTTGGCTATCTCCAGCACCGATGTACTCACCTGTGGTCCCTGCGGCTACCAAGGTCAGCGAATTTGCGCTGGGGCGATGGGAAGGTTACGACCTTTGCATGGCATTTGTCTGTCACGCGCTTGCTTGTCAACATTTGCAATGCCATAAGGTTGTTGTGACGGGATTCAGGTTGTGGTGCTTTCCATGGAACCCTAATGTCGTCACAACATAACTCGTAGTGACCGACAGATAGGGAACGTCTCAGTTATGTCCCCCTGCCACAATCTTGAACCATCGCTGGTTGCCAGGGACTCGTTCTCGGCTCATCAGCGTAAAACCTAATGAGTGGATGCACCTGCCGCCTATTTATACCCATGAGGGCAGGGAGTGGCTCAGGTATGCAGAATCCACTAGCCAATATTCATTGGCGTTTTCTCTTAAAGTCAGAGATGATTGGGGCTTCCAAGTAAATCCCCTATGTTGTCACGACATAACGTCTCCGTTCCCTCCATCAGGGAACGAGGGTTACGTACGTAACCGAGACGTTACGTATGTAACCGAGACGTTCTCTGTAGTGGCAAAGAAATGACACACTTCTGCTTTAAACAAGCTAAAAATACCTGCTCAAAATTCAGCCATTCTAGATTAATTCATTCGGTCCCACATATTAGGATTAATTATGCGTGAAATCATCTCTTAATGATATTAATTGACAACTGGATATCACATTATCTTGCCTGAAATGGAATATCAACTTCATCAACTTCACACAACTTAAATGAAATTACTTATTTAAACTGAAAGAAAACATACTTGCTGCAAATTTTATTTCTCATTTTCCAGCAATTTTAGTGTGTAAGCTTTCTTAGCCTGCCATGTTTTTGTCCTTTAAAGATGTCTTCTATCAGTATTATACTCTATAGTTATAGTCTGCCAACAGCTGTTGCTGGACAGCAGCAGTTCACCTAGTTTTACACTCAAAATTGTCCAGTTTGAATTATTTATATTTTCCCTTATTCTTATTCGACAGATAATCCCACCTGTGATGCCCAAAGCATCTTATAAAACTTGCATGTTCTGTCTATAATTACCGTGCTGCTAGATATTATTGCCGAAATCTCCCTCTTGTATGTCCGTTCTTTGTCGACGCACATGATTAATGAAGTTACGTCGTGACTGAGGTTTCTCTCAGGAGACTTTTCTGTATGCAGGATATATTTTTAGAGAACTCCACAGAAAAAATAACCAGCATTTAAAGCTTTAGACAAAATGCAAGTTTATTCATAAGAAGTTTTTTGAAGTTGATTTCATAAGCTAATATTAAGAAAAAGTTGTGATAAAGATATAAGATGTTGTAGTGAGCAATGAAGTTGTGTTTACATTTATATTTAATATTGCTTTATTATTGTTATTTTTACTATGCACCAAAATTAACAGATATTTTAATTCACAGGGGTTAGCTGCAATTGTTGCCCCGTAATAATTTCAGAAACTTAAGAACCATATGCATCATTTTCATTAAAATTACTGGCCCCTAAGTTTATTGCACATTTCTATTTAGCTGCACTGGCTCTGTGGGGAACTGAACCTTTTATCAGATGTGACTTTGACAAGCAATAACGCAGAGCTATTAATATTTCAATATGCGAGTATCTATTGAAGCGTGAGCTTCATGTTTGACAAGAGAAACAACTTTTTTACATTTTTATTAGATGTGGGGAGGAAATCCCCCGGTGTTCAGAGAAATTTCTGCAGAATGTGCTTCAGTATACCTTCCAGCACACCCGAGAGGGCGTATTTGGGAACAGTTTTTGAGGTTTATGCCAGATTTAATTTGCCCTAGAAAACCTTCAATCTAATATACATCAGTAGAATATGATTTGTAATGTTCTGGGTTATGAATAATAGAGGATATTACTATTATTTAGCCAAGTAAATGGCTGTTTCCTTTATAAATATAGCTCAGCGTTTTGAGTCATCCAGGAAGCTGGGGTATTTAGCACTGTACACCTCCACATATATGACTGTTTGTCAAATATAAATGACAGTCTGTTCCACTTTAGCCACTTTTCATTCTTATATTAAGATGAACTGCATATTGCAAGCCTCTGGCTTTTTTTTTTTTTTTTCCTGTTTAAGCCCAATTATTTGTACAGTGCTCTGTGTATTCAGATATAATATAATTCTTTCATCCAAGTCCACTTTATAAATCGGATATTACAGTAATGCTTGAAGAGATATTTAGATTGCGTAATGTTTCCTGGTACAATTTCCTGAATGCTCGCTCATTTACTAGATTCTCTTGTAGGCATCGTTCTAGAATTTTGTTGCATTCTATGTATTTCCCTGGTGTGCTTTCTAGGTGCTTATTTTGCCTTGAAAAGGAAATAGTTTATTCTGTATTCTCCTTGTATTCATACTTTTCTTTGACATACATTTTTTATATTGCATTGTTCAGTTTCCACACATGTATACACTCGGTCCCAGAATACTTTAACCTTGATCTGACTTAAGATACACAGAGAGATTTTGAGTCAGAGCTTCTATGCACAATGCAGGGTTTGTGCATCTTTGCGCCTTTTGCTGTTGTATCAATTTATCCCTTTCTATCAGTCCTTCTGTCCAATGCATACTTATTTGCTCACATTGCTTTGAAACTAAACTTGATCTAGTTTAACTCATCTTCTCACTTTTTATCTCTATTTTCTTGTTTAAACTCAAACTGTAGTTTCTTACACTTTCCTCACATCTATAGTACTTCAGCAGATCTCATTTAGATATACAGTCATTCCTTTTCTTCTGTTTGCTTTTTCTTGTTCTCTTTGAGCTACTCTACCTTCTTTCAATGCTTCCCCACAATATTTGTCATTTTATGGAAAATAATGTCTTAACACCATTTCCAAAGTTTTATTTAAATGACCTGCTAATTGCAAAAAGGTGTTGCTTCATGGCAGTTTGATCAATAAAATAAATATTGATTATGTACATCAAAATAGCCAGTAAACACTAACATATGAGCTTTTAACAAACAATGAAGAAAGGCATGCACATGTATTTTTCTATAGGTTTTGCTACAGTGATGTGGCAGAAATGTAGGATTTGTGTGATTGATGGATGAATGAACATGAGACTGTGTTTTGAGTAGATTGTCTCTTTGTCTTCTGCTGTTTAGGCAGAAGAACTTTGCCCGTGGCATCGAGCAGCAGCTCCCGGATGGCATGGTGGTTGCATCTGTGCCGACTGAAGCCCAATGTCATGAGGAGCTGTCTGACCCAGTGCCTGATCCAGAGTACCTGACTGGTAAGAACCTATAAATTCCTGATCAATCACTCAGCATCTCGGCAGCAACATCAGTTTGTACTCTTGTAAGAAGCCACCCAAGATATATATACGATCTGTATTGGTATTAAAACAGTTCAACTAGATGAATTGTGTAATCTGTTACTTTATTCATTTGAGGAGCAGTGTTATTTGATAGTGTTGGCGCTAGCAGTGTTACATAAGCTGAGTGACAATATCTTATGATAAATATTATAACTGCTTCACTGAGGCCACCTCATGAAATAACAGGCTAAAAGGCTTTATCTTGTCAGTCAGTGACTCATGCATTGAAGAGCTTGGTGTTGTGTTCTGTTGGCTCAGAGTGCTGAGTCACATTGTGTATATTTCAACAGAAGTTGAAAAAGAATGAAAACTTTGTGAAAAGATTAACAAGAAGGAAAGAAAGAGGGCACCTTTGAATACACGAATATGAATATTTTATATGTGTATGAAAATTTGATCAAATATTTATATTTCTGTGTGAGAATGACATAAATATGAGTAATACTGGACAAAATTCATTGTTATATCAACTCATACTTTGGTATTCAAAAGTATTTCTTTTTAATCTCCCCATTTTTTTGTGGTTTGATTTTTATGTATTTTGTTTTGTATAGTTTGTTTGTATACTTTTTCAGCATTATCAAGAGATATATTAACAAATTGTAATTTTAAGCTTTAAAACATTCTATTAGCCTTAGAGATTATAAATGTTTGTCTTGATTAAATAAGCCTCTTAATCTCGCCCTTGACCTTATTTAAGTAATTCCTCTTCTTTGCCGCTAAATCCATAAAGTAACTCTCTTCACTAGGATTTCTTGCTAAGCGTGATCACAACAAGTCCATTCAGCATTTCTAATGCTAAAACTGCTTTTATACAACAGATAGTCCTGGCTTCACTGCATTAAACATATAGTTGCTTGTCATAAATCTGCACAGCCTCTAGTAATTTATTGCTTATTTAATTGTTTTTTAAGAAGAAAAATTTATTCCAAAGTCAATCCAGGTCAAGGCGCTCCACATCCATCTTCAGTGTTTGTGTTTGTGTGCATATGTTATAAATTTTCTTAAAACTTGCAACAACTCGACTGGTTCACATTATCTCCTGCCAGATCAAGTGGATGATGAAGAGGCAGAAAACGGAGAGGGTATTAACAAAATCATTTTTCAGGAGCTTCTGGACGCTGATGCCCCTGTCAGGACTCATTAGCTGACCAATCTGACTCCCCTCTGGAGTTACCACACTACAAGTATTCTGCGCAGCAGCCCCTTACCCCAAATACTGTGGGGGGTCAACTTTATGCTCCCATTAATGAGAAAGAAATGGGGGGAGCGGGGAAATCCTTCACCGTCAAATCAGGCTTCAGAACGCTGCATCTTTCATCATACTCTTCCCCTCTGGCTTCAGCCACCCATATCATACTGCCAAAGAATGAAGGATTACAGTCCTTAAGGTCTGATGTAAAATAAACAGCAGGAAAGGCCAAACAGAATAGAAATCTTATGTGCTTGTTTATGTTTTCTTTGTCCGGCAGCTATTGGCAGCTACAACATATTATGTAATGTAAAACATATCTTTCTGGTTCTTTATATATTATATATTTTCATGTGTATCTTGTCATAAGTCCTTGAATAGATCTGAAGCATTCTTTACTTTATGGATGGCTGAAAAATCTAGACTGAATTTGTACTTAAGATGTTCCTGGCATGTAAGATGTTCCTTACAAATAATAATAATAATACAATTACATAATACGATGATTTAAAATGCAAATGGCGTTATAAAAAGCTTATAAATTAAGAGAGAAAAGCTTATAAATTAAGATACTTTAAAGACAATAAAACACTGAATAGACATGAACAAAAGTGACTTTATAAGCCAAAATGTTTATATTTTTTTATTTCTAATTATTTATTTTATTTTATTGTTTTTATGTATTATTATTATTTTTGTGTTTGTGGCCTACAGTTCATTAAAATGTATTTGATATTATATATCTGACTTTTGTTGGACAGTGTTTTGGGCAGTATGTTTTTAGGTGGTACTTTAAACTTGAATGACTTTGATAGTAGAGAAAATATGTATATTATTCCAGTAAGTAAGTAAGTAAGTAAGAAAGAAAGAAAGAAAGAAAGAAAGAAAGAAAGAAGAGAAGAGAAGAGAAGAGAAGAGAAGAGAAGAGAAGAGAAGAGAAGAGAAGAGAAGAGAAGAGAAGAGAAGAAAATTAAGATAACGGTAATTTAGCGAGGTGTATGATTAACACAAAAATAATAAGTCTTAATACCTTACACGTTTCCTTCTTTCCTTGTCTTGTTTTAATGGATGTTTAGGTATGTTATATATTTTGAATTATGTATATATATATATATATATATATATATATATATATATATATATATATATATATATATTAAATTGCCAGCCCGACAGCTGGTTTTGCCCTGTGCTAAATTTAGAGAAGGGAAAGTTGACATATATCACATTTTACAGCAATTTTATTATGGCTAACTTGATTCCCCAACCACCATTTAACTCCAATTTGTAATCCAGTCTAAAGGTCATAAGTGTGTGAAATGGTCCGGTGTGGGTCTGTAATATTGCTTGAGCTTCCGGGGAGTGCAGGTGCATTCGCTCAATGAAACAATGGTTGACATAGCTGGTCTTCAGACATAATGGTCATGGCATCAGGTGAGACTTATGAGAGGTCATATTGGATACTTGCAGGAAGATTAAAATGGGTAATCTAGAAGAGTCATCCTCTGTCAGTCATGCTTGAGGCCTTGGCTATGAAGACAGAGGTTATTTATCTATTGCGGTGTGATGTGCTGCAGGCCTGGGAAGGAGGCGTATGAGGCAGGTGGTTCGGTGCGGAGCTCTCCAACCCTTCAGACTCATCACCCCAGCACCTGATGCTCTCCAAGCTCCTCTATTGCAAGAACTGCAAATTATGCATAATACACGACTCATTAGTCATATTAGACACATGTACGCCATTCAGACTTTTAATTACATCCATAGAAAGCTCTTTGGAGTGCACATCTTCTGTCCTCTCACCAGTAGAACACTTTGATTCAAGTCAAGTAAAGCTCTTTTTGTGTTATACAAGATTATTTTTGAGGCTGTTACAATCAGTTTAAATGTATAGCAAGAGTGAATTAAATATAAATATAAAACAAGACAATATCATAATGCTGTTTCTTTCTTCTGGGAAACACAAAAGAAGATATTTTGAAGAATGTTTGGAGGAAGTCATACAGGTTTGAAATCATTATATTTTTAATGTAAATGAAGATATAATTTTGATTTTTGGGTGAATTATCCCTTTCAGTTGTACAGTACTAATAAAATGAAAACATTTGAAAATTAATGTTTCTGATTGGCCGATACACAACACCAAATGTTTGGGGTCAGTAAGATTTGTTATTTGGAAATTAAATTAAATTAAATTAAATTAAATTAAATTAAATTAAATTAAATTAAATTAAATTAAATTAAATTAAATTAAATTAAAATATACATAAATAAATAAATAAATGGTCAAAAGTGACAGTAAAGCCATTTATAAAGCCATATTGCAAAATATTTAACTTTCAAATAAATGCTTATTTTATTTTATTTTATTTTAATCACAGTATCCACAAAAAGTATTAAGCAGTACAACTGTTTTCAATACTGATATTCTGCATATTAGAATGATTTCTGAAGGATCAAGTTACACTGAAGCTCGGAGTAATGGCTCCTAAAAATTCAGCTTTGCCACAACAGTGTCAGAATTTTGGACCTGTTTTGCCCCTGTTTCTGTTTTGTGTTCCTTATTTGGTCATGTTCCTGTCCTTGTTTAGTTTGATTATTAGTGGATTATTAGTGGATTATTCTGTCTATCCCTCGTTATCCTGTGTTCATAAGCCCCAGTCCGTTGAGTTAGTGTTTGTGGGGTCTACCAATGATGTTCGTGTGTCATTCCTCATTCCAAGTGTGGATTTACCCTGTGTGTTGGATTGGATTAAAGACTGTTTCGTTTATCCACGGCTCCTTCGTGCCTTCCGGCAGCGAACCGTGACAGAAGACCCGACCAACACAGTTGCCTCCGTGTGTGCCCTTCGCTTTTGTTTCCGTTTTCATTCAGTGTTTCATTCAGAGCCATCGCCCAGGAGTGCGACAGAGCTGAGGATCGCCACAGAGCCAGAGCCTCATGGAGTGTCAGACCAGGTGCGAGAGCCAGCAACAGAGTCCGTCACGAGGGAGAAGCCTGTGGACAGTGTGAGCGCGGAGAGGAGCTCTGCCCCCTGTATGAGGGTGAGCTGATTATGGAGCGTGGACTGTGCCACATCAAGGAAGGAGAGAGGGCTCCTGTTCCTAAGTTAAGCCCAGAGAGGGCTCCTGTTCCTGAATTAAGCCTAGAGAAGGCTCCTGTTCCTGAGTTAAGCCCAGAGAGGGCTCCTGTTCCTAAGTTAAGCCCAGAGAGGGCTCCTGTTCCTGAATTAAGCCTGGAGAAGGCTTCTGTTCCCGAGTTAAGCCCAGAGAAGGCTCCTGTTCCTGAGTTAAGCCTAGAGAAGGCTCCTGTTCCTGAGTTCAGCCCAGAGAGGGCTCCTTTTCCTGAGTTAAGCCTAGAGAAGGCTCCTGTTCCTGAGTTCAGCCCAGAGAGGGCTCCTGTTCCTGAGTTCAGCCCAGAGAGGGCTCCTGTTTGCATTGCTGAAAGCCCGGAGGCTCACAAAGGCCCGCCCTCCCACCCGCTCCTGCTTCCTCCTCTGCTGTCATCTGGCAGCCCCTCTGCTCGCCCTCAGCCCACCATCTCCCTCCGGCTCTGCCTTGGTTTGGCGTCAAACATCTTGCGCCTCGGGACTCCACTCCTCCAGCTGCACCTTGTCCCTTCATCCTTCTGGGCTCCGTCAGGCTCCTTCATCCCCTCGGCTCCTCCTAAGTCCTCTGTCACTCCGGCTCCACCGCGGACTTATGGAGCCCTGGCTCCGCCTCAGTCGCTGGCGCCATCTGCTCCGCCTGGGTCCTTCAGATCCTCCCCATCACCCTGGCTCATCGGCTCTCCGTCTCCGCCTCGGGCTCCTCCACCACCTGCTCCGCCGCCGTTGGTCGGCCCCTGGAGTCGTCAGCCCTTCCTCCACCATGGCTCCTCCCTCTGTCGGCTCCACCTTGGGTCGACATTATGGCTGTGGCCTGGGTCCCACCTGGTGCCGCATTCTCCAAATCCCTCCTGTTTCCTCCCTGGCTTCTCTCTCCGTCTGGTCTGCCCTGTTTCCTCCTGTCGCCCCCGTGGCTCCTCCTGTGTCCTCCTTGGCTCCTCCCTCCATCGTCTCCACCCAGGACTCTGTTCGTTGTCCTCCTCCCAGATGTCCGTCCTCCTCCCGAGCCTCCTCCTAAGTTCCCCCCCCCCCCCCCCCCCCCCCCCCCCCCCCCCCCCCCCCCCCGTTGTTCTACGGCGCGAGGACGCGCCTTCCGGGAGGGGGGCAATATGTCAGACTTTTGGACCTGTTTTGCCCCTGTTTCTGTTCTGTGTTCCTTATTTGGTCATGTTCCTGTCCTCGTTTAGTTGGATTATTAGTGGATTCCCCACACCTGTCTGTCCTTCGTTATCCTGTGTTTATAAGCCCCAGTCCGTTGAGTTAGTGTTTGTCAGGTCTACCAGTGATGTTCGTGTGTCATTCCTCGTTCCAAGTGTGGATTTACCCTGTGTGTTGGATTGAATTAAAGACTGTTTCGTTTATCCACGGCTCCTTCGTGCCTTCCGGCAGCAAAACATGACAAACAGGAATAAATTACATTTGAAAATATATTAAACAGAAAACAGTTTTTAAATTTTAAATTTAAATAATATTTTTACTGTTTTACTGTATTTTTGATCAAATACAACAGCCTTGGTGAGCATAAGAGACTTCTAATAAAAATAAAAAAATAAATAAAAAACGTTATCGACGTGTTATCCCATGTGATATGTGGGAAATTACAGGACTTCATATATCCTTGTTTTGTTTTGATTTTATTGTCCCTTTAAGTCACAGTCAAGACCTAAATGAAGTGTTTCTTTCTTGTTGCTCGTTGTAACCTCGTTGCAAAATTCTTTGCAGCAGCATTTAAGAAGTGGGGTAAAAAATGTTTGAACTCCTGTTTTAAGATAAGCTTTTGTTTCTCGCCCATGCCCTTAATACATCATCGCTGTGTTTTTCCTCGACTGTCTCGAGGCGTCAGTTCTGAAACTCACCTGAGGTTAAATTAGTTTCTAGCTCAGGTAATTGGGTACGGTACGGGCAAGTGGCACATACCCCGCGCGGTCGTTGAAGTTGTCAGGCCTCTGCCACCCTCCCTTGCTGATTTGGGTAAGTTGGTGCGACGGTCAGTGTATTTGTCACTGTGTCAGCACTCCTGGAGCCGTTCTTCCCAACCCTCTCAAGGCAGCGCATTCATCTTTCTATTCATCTCTGGGTTGGAAGTCATTCATCATAGGACCAGAGGACTCCATCAATTATTCCAAAGGGAAAGGAAGAAGGCCGAGAAGCTTTGAAAGGCAAATACATCTTGATTTAATTGGAATGCAGGTAGCAAGCACATTGGCACTAAGCAGATTTCCTGCTGGAAGAAAGAAAGGAGGGAAATCATCTCTGCCTCCTGATGCAAATGGTGACTCACATTCGTGGCCACAGATGGAGATTCTTTGAGGGTGGGGTGTCCGGGTTAAGCAACACTTGTCTTTATGACATACAATTCGCCTGGGGTTTCTTTCAAAAGCGCGCGCACGCCAGCACGGTTTCATGGTGATCAGAATGAAAACGCTAAAAGAAATGACTTCAAAACACACATTACGTGATGCAAAAACACCACAGGTACTACAGCCTGCTGGGCAGGTACCGGGTGGTGAGCGGACGATGAATAGATGCCATTGATCATCAAACACAAAGGAGGCTGCAAAGAGACTTGAGTGAAATGGCTGACACACAGATTTCTCACCGCTTCTTAAGAATTAGCTGTGCTTGGGCAATCTCCCGAATGCAGCTCTTAAAGATGGCACAGAAGTGACAAGGTCCAGATTTAATCGGATGGATCCAATCAAGTCAGGCCTTTGTGGATGCTCTGCAGTGGGAGTTCCTGTAATCCCAAAGAATGGCCCGGCAGGATCGATGAGCTGGAGATTTCCTGTTTCATGTTTGGATCTTCTTTCATCACCGCTCATGTGTGTAGATACCACCTTGCAGTTTCAGTACGCGAGGTTTCCTAGTCGCTACATGGGAAGGAGTGGAACCGATGAGTATCTGCCGTGCTTTTAGTGCTTGGCAGTGTGTTATTTCTGCATGAGTTCTGTCATGGACAGTTTTGCTGTCTAGCAGAAGGTGTTGTGAGTTGATAGGTGACCTTGCTGTGAATTTGAAAACTTTGTCTGCTTCTTCTGTGATTTATTACTTTGTGTGCTTGTTATTTTTAATCTGTTATCTCTGTAGTGTGTTACAAGGTTGTGCATAATTCAGAGTTGTAGAATTGGCTTGCTTTCTATTCATGAGTTGGAATTTGAATTGGAATGTCAAGAAGAAGAATATATTGAATTGTAATTTAAAAAAAAATAAAATAAAGACAAGCTATGCATTCTGGGAAATGGGGTGTTCTTATTTTGTTAATATACAAATTAAATATATACACTGTAAAAATGATTGTAAATAAAACAAACTATTGGAGTATGTTTTACAAGAAAATACTAATTCAGACTTTCTACAGTATAAATTTCATTTTTAATTCAATGTGTTACTTGCTGTTTCTGTGTGATTTATTGTGAAATGTACTACCAATTTCTGACTGAAAATAATTTATACACCATTATTTCAGGGTATATTATAAATAAAGTACATATGCTAAGTATATATATATGTTGTTTTAAATAGAGTATATCTATATATCTACACTGTAAAAATTATTGTTCATAGTTATGGAAAAATTGTCTGTCTGTCTGTCTGTCTATCTATCTGAAAAAAGCAAGTTTAAAATGAGTTTGATGAATTTATTTGAATTTCAAATTATTTTAATTCTCTTTGCATGCGTAAATGCCTTCTGAATCCCATTTGCTACAAAAGTCAAATCCAGGTATTGAATTATGATTTAATAGACATGAAGAGTTTAATTCTGAATTCCACACTTGTATGTAAAGGCCCATAAAAGCCAAGGCAGAGAAAAAAAAAATCCCTGAAGGAGTCTGTGACCAGATCACATCTGTATTTTGAGCAGAAAGCAGATCTTTAATAAATAATGATTCAGACTTGCATCTCCAGTAAATGAGATGCAAGCTTACATCAAACAAATTAGCATGTTGACCCAGGAGTTGATTCATTTGCTTAATTGCAATACAGTCTGTGAATTTTTCAATAAACCACAGTACAAAATACCTCCCAGTAAAAATAAATAAATAAAAAATGAAAACTCTAATGACTTTCAAGGCCACTTGTGTATTTGTTTAATGTAGCCTCAGAATACAGAACACGGTTCAAGTTTATTCTTGTTATGACAGGTGCTCCTTTAGGATGTTTTCCTCGCAGTGGGGAACTTCACATGCTATCTATACTTTATTAGACCTGTCAGTAATTGGATTTGGAAGAGGAGGTTACACCTTCAGGGAATCATTTCCAGTCAGTTCCCAAGCCAGAGTGTGGCATCAGCAAAGCAATCTTTGTATACATTAGCTTAGCCGCTCAATAGTCAATAGTTATGTGTTAAATAAAATGTGTTTCAGTACTTAATCTCTAGCATTTGTCATCTGTCAATACTCAACCACTCTTTTTTTTTTTTTTTTTTTTTTGTTGAATGGAAACAGGACATAAAAAGTTGCATTAATGCATTTTGATTATTGCAAAGACACTGTACACTACATTCAAGAATAATAAGGTGTTAAAAGCTTGCCTTTAACTTCATGTCTAGTTGAGCGCTACCTTTTAACATCTCAACAAGATAACACAGATGACATATTTTCACACTATTTTCGTCGTTTTTCAAATTACTTTTTTTTAAAGAGTTTTGACCTAATAGTCCTGCATTTTAATTGTTTAATTCTTGGTTTTTCAGTAGATGTCTCACGGATCCTATGGAAGATTTGTGAAGTTCATGTTTAATTGATATATTTGATGTCAGAATACATCACATTTCCTTTTCATCTTTGTTTATTTATTGTTTATGCTTTTCAGCGACAGCATGTTGTGCGAGTTTTGCTGCTTGTTTAGTCTGCTGCATCTGTCACTTATTAATATACAAATGTGGAATTTCTGTCTGCCGTAACACTGCGCTTGTCGAATGCCAAGAAAATTATACCCTCCACTAACAGTTCAGTTCAATTCAAAATGAATCGGAGGGTAAAAACAGCTTTGCCTGTTCCGCTGTAATTGAAAAAGCATTCTTCACAATCTTTTGACTTGTTCTTTACCTTACATGCCGCAGCACAGTTGCTAAGACAATGTGACATTTTTGTCCCTCATATTACACCAGCTTGTGTTACAAACCGAGTTGAGCAGTTCACGAACATCACTGATAATTATTCTATAACTATGCAAACTGGAATCCAGTTGTGCATGAACGTTCTACAGAATGTAGGAACTTGAAACTTTCTGCTGCTAATTGCATCTCCTAATTAATAAATAATCTTTTTTTGCCATTTTTGTGGATGGAATTAAGCGTATACAGACATTTTACAATTATTTCAAGTATTCAACTTCTTTGTTTCATTATATCCACTCATACATTTTTTGATGAAAGTGTGGAATAAATCCATAATTTCAGTTGAAAACAGAACTTGATGTGGCATACACAGAAAGAAAGAAAAAGAAATAGAAGCCCCATTAAAATTCAATTTTGGGTGCAGTCCTCAGTGGTAATCACATTTGGGGTTTAATTTATTCTTTGACACTGATTAATTGCATAGAATTGCTGGAGCCATTTCCTGCTGTAAACGTCAATTAATTAGCCGACAACATTAGATGTGATAATTAATACAGTGGGTGCCACAGCATGGGCCCTGGATCCTTCACGGGTGGCCCTTCAGATGCCTGTGGCCGATGCAAACACCCCAATTTTGGCATCAACAGGGATCTGGAAGTTCTAGGGCGATGAGTTGAGTGAAAGAAGTAACTTATGTGCATAGGTTCATGTCTAGTTAAGGATACGGACAGCAGTGGTGGAGTCAACATCCGTTCTCCCTGTGGTCTTGGTGGTTTGGAGAACCCTTGTTGATCACTGACATCAGTCTGAGTGGCAGTGATTCATTCTGGAGCACATAGTCCCTCTCCCAAAGTCCCTCTCAATTAAAATGGCAGCATATGGCCCAGTGACCAGTAAAGCACAGAGGCAGCTATCTGCTCTGATATCTGGAGATTCTGATAGAGACGTCCCTCAGTATGGCTGAGAGGGAAAGTGTGTCACCTTGATCTTTTAAGAAGTGTCCGCTCCTCCTCGAGCATCTATATTTGGAACAGATAGATCCTCTTGACGGATAGTGTCCTGTTGGCCAAATTGTTTACTGTGTTAATTTGTTTGCATGACTTTTTGACTCAATTACAGGATGCACTTAGATGTGTGTGTCCTTCATGTATGCAAATTTGAAGGGCGGTAAATGTCAGACAAAATATGTCTCTTAAATGTCACTAAAGAGCTTTAATAATAGAAACATTTGAATATACTTGTGTTTTCACATATTTAAGGCAAGGCAAGTTTATTTATATAGCACATTTCATACACAGTGGTAATTCAAAGTGCTTTATATAAAAGGATGTAAAATTGTCATTAAAAATAATAATAATCACAACAATAAAAACAAGGAATTAAGAAAATAATAATAATAAAAACAATAAAAACAAAATGATATAAAAATTGATTTAAAAAGAATTTAAAACAGTTAAGAATAGAAAATGATTATACATAGTGCAATTAGTTCGGCTGTAGCGAAGTGCTCATTTAACAAATGCACAGCTAAACAGATGAGTTTTGAGTCTGGATTTAAATGTGGCTAATGTTTTAGCACATCTGATCTCTTCTGGAAGCTGGTTCCAACTGTGGGCGGCATAATAGCTAAAAGCGGACTCGCCTTGTTTTGTGTGAACCCTTGGTATTTCTAACTGACTCGATCCTAATGATCTGAGTGGTCTGTTAGGTTTATATTCTGTGAGCATATCTGCAATGTATTTAGGTCGTAGGCCATTGAGTGATTTATAGACGAGTAAAAGTACTTTAAAATCAATCCTAAATTTAACTGAAAGCCAGTGTAAGGACCTGAGGATTGGTGTGATATGCTCAGATTTTCTGGTTCTAGTCAGAATCCTGGCAGCAGCGTTCTGGATGAGCTGCAGCTGTTTAATGGTCTTCTTTGGAAGGCCGGTGAGGAGACCATTACAATAATCCACCCTGCTTGTGATAAAGGCATGAACAAGTTTCTCCAAGTCTTGACTGGAAACAAAACATCTAATTCTTGCAATATTTTTGAGATGATAGTATGCTGATTTAGTTACTGCTTTGATAAGACTACTAAAACTAAGGTCTGTCTCCAGAATCACCCCAAGATTTACACCTCGCAGCGTCATTGACAGCACACAAGAACGCAGCCTGCAACTGTCATTTCATTTCACATGTGTGCTTGTGCTACTGAAAATGTGATATCTTGGTGTCTTTTTAATTTGAAAGAAAGTTCTAAAAGAAGTTCTGCCAGTTTCTCAGATGTCTGGTTTAATGAGTTGCCTTACTTGAATAATGAATAGGATTTGTAATTCTTACATTCGTTTACACAAAGAAGGTGTTAAAGGAGAACTGTACAAGTTCAATGTTAAAATACTTTTTCCTAGCCCAGCATGATGTGCAGAGACAAATAAGTAATTAACTGGTTTTTAGGCTATATTTACTGAAACTGCAGCATAAACTGTTGCCAGAATTTGACATGATTTAACAGTAATTTCTTAAAGTGAAATAATCTGAAACATCACAGGGTCACAATAATATATAGAAGTTGCATAATTACCATTATATATATATATATATATATATATATATATATATATATATATATATATATATATATATATAAATTGCATCAAACAGTAATTTGCTTAATTGAAATATTGTATTTATGGATGAACTGTAATAGTGTAGTGAACTGTTTTTTTTTTTTTTTTTTCTGAAATTTTCAATTATTTAAAATATATTGGTTGATTGAAACCATTGTTGATTTTTGTATGCCATGATTTGGGATGTAGGCATGTCTGGATGTCAATCCATTTAAAAAAAAAATTACTTGACATAACAGCCTTGTCAGCATTGTATGCCAACACTCTACTCCCACTATTGTGTAAAATATTATAATGTTTCTGTAATATAATATACAATTTTGAGTGGAGATTGGATGTGTTTTAAATATTGTACATTGTTAAACACTAAAAAGTGACCAGTTTGACCTGATCAATGTAACCTTTATATACTTCTTGGTGTAACTTAATGTATAAGGTTGAATCACTTGTATTACATAAAATTGTTTTGGTCAGACGTCAGATTAGGGACCAATTCTTACTATTAACTAACTATTAACTACGACTTCTGCCTCAATAAACTCCTAATTTGCTGCTTATTAAAGGGATAGTTCACCCAAAATTGAAAATTCTGTCATTAATTACTCACTCTTATGTTGTTCCAAACACGTAAGACTTTCGTTCATCTTCAAAACACAAATTAAGATATTTTTAATGAAATCCGAGAGCTTTCTGACCCTCCATAGAGAGCAATGGAACTACCAAGTTCAAGGCCCTGAAAGGTAGTAAAGACATTATTAAAATAGTCCATGTGACATCAGTGGTTCAAAAGAAATTGAGAAGAAATTGTTGAATAAATTCATTATTTTTGTTTTCTTTGCACACAAAAAGTATTCTCATAGCTTCATAAAATCACGGTTGAACCACTGATGTCACATAGGCTATTTTAACAATGTCCTTACTAGCTTTCTGGGCCTTGAACAATTTCTGTTTCAAAGATGAACAAAGGTCTTACGTGTTTGGAGTGACATGAGGGTGAGTAATTAATGACAGAATTTTCATTTTTGGGTGAACTACCCCTTTAATAGTTAGTAAGGTAGTTGTTAAGTTTAGGTATGGGGTAGGATTAAGGGATCTATAATATGCTCATGCAGAATAAGGCATGAATATGTACTTTATAAGTACTAATAGACAGCCAATATGCTAGTTATATGCATTCTAATAAACAGCTAATTAATAGTGAGAATTGGTCCTTGAACTAAATTATTGCCATTGTTTTTATTTAACACCATTCATTTTAATGTTACCTCATGAAACTTTTTAAAGGTATTTTTAGGCCTTTTTTTTTACATTATACTCTTATCAGTGTGCTGAGTTTGAGTCGACTTCACAGCTTTACCATTAGGCCTCTATTAGATAAGCCTGTTGCGATTTGAGGTACATCCCGATGTTCAATCATTTCCCCTGTAGTCATCCGTTCCTTCGCTCATCCAAGAGTGAACTCAGGGTGCAGCTGTTAATGGGGTTTCATGAGACATACCATGTCTGCTACAAGTGCTTGTCACTGTGAATCTCCCAGCGAAGGGATTTTAAACAGGAAGATTTGCCCACGCCTTCATGTGTTATGGGCTGTCGCCCCACTGTTCAGGACATAGAGTGCGTACAATTTGATATTACGATTTTCTCTTGTCTCGTCACTTTGATATATATCTGACAGTGTGCATGTGTGTGTGTACATTTGTTCAGCCCTTCTAAACAGATATGCGTGTGTGTTTATTTAAGGCTTGGTTTTTTGTGTTCACTTTCATATTCAAATGTTAGCGTGGGCCTTGATTGTCTGCCTGCATGCCTGATCATTCCCCGCTAATGATGCCACTACCCAAAGGCACGCGGCAGAATGGCATAGATGACTCCAGCCTCTGAACTTGTGTTTGTGATGTGAAGTTCAGTCATATTAATCATTCTGTCAGACAATGAGAGCAAGGTGCCCATGGGGTAAAAAGGAGACATGGCCCTCTGAAGCCGAGGGTTTTAGTAGAGTAAAAAGAAAAGAGGGGCTCTGCGCTCGGCACTTGTTATTATTTATCCAAACTCTGACGTGCGCCACACTGACACTGCCGCACTCTACAGGGGCACACACGGGTTCTCTTTTAGATGGTTTTAAGTGGGAACTACACAAGGTGAGGATAGTGCAAGAGCAGCGCATTTAGAAGCTTATTCATCACATTTGTACTCCGTGTCAGAAAGCCGTCTGCCCCAGAGAGCGCGGGAGTGTATGGATTTGGAGGTGTTATGCTTCAAACAAATTGGGCTGTTTGTTCAACAGTGTTAGTGAGTCAAAAAGTGTGTTTACATGTACAAAATACTAATAATTATGAAAAAATGAAGTTTGACAACTTAAATCAGTTATATAATGTTAATACCATTAAAATATCTTTACTGTCACATTTGATCAATTGATCAATTTAATACATCCTTGCTGAATAAGACTATTATATATATATATATATATATATATATATATATATATATATATATATATCTTACCCTAAAATTTTGAATGGTAGTATATTACAGTTTCCACAAAAATCAGCACAATTGTTTTAAACATTGACAATAATGATAGCTGTTTCTTGAGAATCAAATCAGCATATTAGAATGATTTCTGAAGGATCATGTGACACTGAAGACTGAAGTAATGGATGCTGAAAATACAGCTTTGCCATCACAGGAATAAATTATATTTTAAAAATATACAATATTACAGTAGAAAACTGTTATTTCGAATAGCAATAATATTTCACAATATTACTGGCTTTACTGTATTTTTGATCAAATAAATGCAGCCTTGGTGAGCATAAGAGTCTTCTTTAAAAGAATTAAAAATGTAAATTATTCCAAACTTTTCACTGTTTTCGGGATTTTTTTTATTATTATTATTATTTATGTATTGTTATTTATTTATTTATTTATTTATTTATTTATTTGTAACAGTGTAAAAGTCTTTACTATTCCTTTTCCACTTTTGAAGTTAATGCATCCTAATGCATCCTGAAAAAAAAAAAGTGGAATAAAAATGAAAATATTGAAGACATCAGGATAATGTGGTTTGTTAATATAGCCAGCTAATTGATGAGCCTGACATATTAGCACAATGCTAATAGATTAGCCGGAGAACCTGTTTTTTTCCCCCTTACATTTACATTTCACTTTTTTTTTAAACCATGCCTGACTCATGAAAAAGGTGAAAATGTGTGCCAATTGGGTTTGCTTTAACCATGTAAGACTTTGATAAAAGAACCGTTTAAGATGTTTACAGTATATGACCTTACACATTGTGGAGTTATTGAGCGTATCAGCATGTGCTTGTAAACATACTCTGTGTCTGTCTTTCCCATTAGGAGTCCAAGAATGTCCCACTCATTAAGGCAAAAGGCTTTGAGCTGATGATGTAGTACTTTTGTCTCTAGCACCTGTGCTTTGTTTATAATTAGGTTCCTCCTATCAACAGCTTACAGATATTATGAATTCATTATTTCTGCAAATCCATCATTGGTATGTTAGCGCTGGTCTAAAATGATTCAGCGAAGCAAATCCATGATAATGTCAAGAGGAATTAATTTTTTACAGACAGAACAGAATGGGTTTAGTTTTACAGACGTGTCAGATCAAGTTTAGAAAGCAATATGCTCTAATGCCCAGCCAGCATGTTGCAGACCGGATATGCTTTGAATTTGTGGGATTAGCCAGATGTGCTATGTATTAAGGTGGGGTTTAATTGAAACATGGCTGTATTCCCTAGATGGCAAGGCACGGCTGACAGTTGCTGTAGGAGACGAGATGATTGATTACACCGCCCGCTCAACATATGGCGATATGTGAGGTTTTAGCTCACAGGGTAACCATAGGTAAAAAAAGCGATGGCTCATATGTTAAAGAGAGTTGGGATGATAAATGAAAAATGCTGCAATGGATTTCATTCACACAAATCTGCTGAGCTACTCAGTGTCTTCTATTATTAATACTATGGTAATCCTCTATGGGAAGAATTTTCTAGGAAACACTGTTATCTTCTGACATAACAAATTTCATTTTCGTACTTTAAGATAATCCACCAATTTTAGCAAGTGTGTCTTATTCTCAGTGTGTAGAAATGTATCGGAAATCCTGTATTATTATTTTAGTTTCAAGTCAGTGCTTTCATTTTCAGGACTCATTTTGGAATTGACAGAAAAACTGTTTGTTTTTTGTGCCTCATTTCATTCTGTGTAATCCAAATACTGTGATTTTCGAGCTACAGCAGATCAGGGTGCATTTTGCAGCGATGCAGTCATGCGCTCATGAAGTACAGAGAATGTACCCAATTGAGCAAGGTTAGGATTAGCAAACACTATTCCAAAAATCATTTCATACTGGGATTGTCAGTGTATTAAGGGATTCACAGTCACTCACAGTTTACTCTGCATCAACTGTCAACACAGCACAAAGCAGAACCCGTTAGTTTCATAAACTTACATTTATTTTTAAAGACCCAGTGTAATCATAATTAAAGTTTGCTCACTTTTAGTCTACGTGTGTTAGCTTTGAGATCATCTAGCCTATATGCTAACACACTCTTAAAAATACAGTGAAAAGTTCAGTAATATAAAATGTAAAATTTTACTCTTCTAGGAAAATGTGCAAAAACTTTTGATGAACAAGGGACAATCTCTTCTACAATGTAAAAAGTACATATTTTAAAGTTTAAATAAAACAAATATTACAAGAAAATGCAATTTCAGTCTTTATGCTTAAATATTTCATGCTTGCTTCAGTTACTTGCTGTTTCTTTGTGATTAACTGTGAAATTTTCTAGCAATTTCTGAGTGAAAATTGTTTCTACACCATTTGTCCTTCCAAAACGTCCTGTTTCTGTATGAAATCCATGAAGAATATCATTCATTCATTTAATTTTTCCCCCCAAATCTGATTGTTTCTCATCTTCTGTGTATTTCAGGTATGGTAAACTACAGTGAGGTTACTGGTTATCCATTGGTTCAGCACTGGAAGCTGCGGTCCATTATGTACCATGTGAAGCTCAATCAGTGGTCCCTCTCCCAAGGTAAAACACCCTCACTCTTCCTCCATTTACATGGATGTATATAATGATCAAGTATTTACGACAAACATGTATGACCAAGAGTACAGTGCATTCGGTTGGTTAGGAAGATGTTTCTGGCTAACTGTAACTTTTTAGGTCTGATAGACTGGAGTGATCTCACTAAGGAACCCTCACTGCGACAGATCAGTTGTGCTGGGTGGGTAGTGAAGCAAAAATGGCGTTCTCAGTGCTCTGTTGATCCCAGATGGCGAGTGTTTAAAAACCAGGGGTTTTAAAGCTGAAGTCTGTACTGTTTTTATACTATCCCAGCTTAATATTCAGAGACAACTATAAGTAAGCCATCTGTGGGTTGATTTCTTTGTAAACACTGTGGTGCTATCAAAACAGTATTCTGCATCCTGACTCAGCAACATTGACTCAAACAATGGTGGGAGTTTGGGGGCGGGGCTATCTGTTTGGCCAACCAATGGCAGTGGAATATTCAGGAAACCTGTTTAATTTTTTTTAAAACAGAAATGACACACTTCAAATTCAAGAAAAACAAAAGATAGCATTCAAAAGGCAGAGTATTTTTTTTTTTTTTGTCACTTTAGGTTTTTCACTTCATTTGTTTAATGAACGCTGTATGTTTAATGAGTAGATGCCAGATCCCAAGTGCAATTCTATAAGAAATATTCTCTATTAATGAATGGCCTGAATGGACTTTTAAATTTGATTTCCTTGCTCTCATATTACTCTACTCGTCCCATTACCATTAAAAGATTCATTTTTAATATGACTGAGAAGTTGAGTTTTTACATTTCCAGTTCTGATTTTTTACCACTTTTTCCCCTGCTGTTTCTGCATCTTCTTACTTGAGGTCAATTTGCAAACCTAGGCATGAAGGTCATGAGAGGAAGTGGAATAATGCAAAATTTAGTTATTATTTTATTTATATATTTTTAACTCAGTTTGCGCAAGATATGAAAACATGGTCTTGAAATATGGGACTATTCCTCTGAGCATTCCGTGAATACCCACATGAAACATTTTTATTAAATGAACAACATTTTATTAACATGCAAACCAGCTGAGTTCTACTGTCTGACAAAAGTTTCAGAGGTCTTCAGTACTTTTGCAGAAGTACATGCAAACAAGTACTTTATATTCTAAAGTGCAGCAGGGAAATGTAGATTCTGTGACTAAAAGCTTACATTTAATTTTTATGATGGATTTTCTGTGTTGAGAAAAAAAAACAACAACAACAAACAATAAAAGTTTTTAAAAGGTCAGACATCAGCCTACACAAAAACACTCAATACCTCTGCAAGGCCTTGTTGTTTATCCTTTCCTTGTTTCCCCAGATAACATTTCATGCACTCACAGATCATGTTTTCACGCTTTCTCTTCCCACATTCTTTGTTTTGTCATATGCACTGCAGTATGTGTAACTGTGTTGAAAATGGACAATAAAGACAGTAATAAAGCTATGACAATAAACTTTTGAATCCTTAATGCGTATTGTAGCTGCAGTGAAAATAAGCATGCAATATTCACAGCTCAGCATAGTTTGAATTTTTCTCTTTTGTTTGATCTATAATGCAGCTTCTGCTTTTAATTAAGATGAATTTAAAGTTTGAAGTGAAATGGAAAGGAATTTAAAGTTTGACGTGGTACTCTGAAACCTCTCACACAACTAAATGACTTTTTCTTTTACCTTTGTTCAGCCTTCAGTTCAGCAATTCATTCCCTGGACGGGGCCACCCTGCGCAGTGATTTTGTGTCCATTTTAAAAGAGTTTGGCAACCATTTTATCCAGGAGGCAGTGTATGGCTTTGAGGAATCCTGTACCATATGGTATCCCAACAAGCAAGTCCAACGCCAGCTGTGGTTGGAGTACCAGGATATCAGCAAAGGTAAGTTATACAAATATATTAATTTAAAAGATTTAATTTGCTGGTTTAGATCATAATATATTGGATCTTATTCACTAATAAGTGCATACAAGTTGCATACTGTGCACAGTAATAATTTGACTTCTGCAAGGTTGCTTGTTTATTTAATAGTAGTGGTAGTAATAGAAATAAAAAAGTGACCCTACAATATTTATTATTAAATATTTTTAAATTATTATTTGAGTTGTAAATATTATCCTAAATATAGAAAAGATGTGTTACCTTATTGATAAATTGTGTTTCTGCATGAAGACGCATTGGTTTTACCCATGGTTAGTAAATGAGAACCATTGTTTTTATGCTTTAGAATGCACAGTTTTATTTTATTTTATGTGGAGATGAAACTTTCGATTTTATGAGGAGATAAACTGAGCACAAAATATTTTACCTGTCCATAAATTATGCAAAGGTAAATGATTTAATATTTATACATGGCTAAATAAATAGTAATAATAACGTTTTTAAAAAAATAAACTATTGTCTAGATATGCACATACTGTAGAAGTTTGGCCCTGTGCACCCAAAGTTTGGTTTTGTCATAATATAACGTCCATTCTGGAGAGGATGTGGACAGGAGCTGAGGAAGTAAAACTCAACACAGCCCTTGGGAGGTTGGTCACATCTGTTCAGCCAATAAAAGGGGGCAAGGGCAGATGTGAGAAGGCTGGCTGGCTGGCTAAAGCTGAATGCAGGCCAGCTCTGCTCTGTACTCAGGAGGCCCCTGGGCAGGCTCACCTAGTTTTTATGTTTCAGCTCCACTCAGCTGAGCCCATATATATGTACAAGGTCAGTTAGGACGGAACTTATTTGGAAAGACAACAAAAGTGTGATGTTAACAGACAAAGAATCGTTAGAGATGGGCTAGACGGTCTATAGAGGGACTAGAGTGACAACGATGGTTTGGGTTTCTATGCTTATGGCTAGTTTATCGACAATGCGCCCTTGGGCATTCATGAAATAGCACTGTGAACATGAAAAAATGCATTGTGATCCACACAGGCATTTCTTCGGGAAATAGGCACCAAGGTTATCCGACAAGGCATAGAGGCTTTAGTCTGTACTCTTCTATTTTCAAAGAAAACTTAAGGTGAAAGAGATGAGAACAAGGCGAATGAGAGCAAAATGAAAGCTGCGGGTGCGCTGCAGTTTGATATACTCAGTCATCTGTGGAAGTGTCTTTTGTTGGGCTTAGAAAATCTATATCTGAGGTGTCTGTGAGTACTCCATGTTCTGCTAAAAGCATTTCGTGTTAATGGCCATGTGGCAGCAGTAATGATCCTGCTGAAAAGACCAACTTATGTGATCAAATTTGTCAGGTCAAACAATCACTCAGAAGAAGAGATTTTTAAATAGATTCTTCCAAGACCAAATTATGTGAGATGTGCAATACACATTTATTAAATAGTTTGTTTGATTGTTTGTTTATTTTAGGGCCATCAAAAAATAATGTGTTTATTTCTGAGATATATATATATATATATATATTTTTTTTTTTTTTTTTTTTTTTTGTTTAACACGGTGAAAATAATTTATGCAATTAACACAGCATCTGTATTTTCACTTGCTGAAGGGATTTTTTTTAATTTTCTTTTATAATGGGTTTATGTGAAGATTGTTTTAAGTTCATGTAAATTAAAAAATTATATATATTTTTAATGTTCTGTAACAGCGTAAGCCTATTAAATGTTAAAAATTATAGCACAAATTTTATTTTAATATTGAATGAATAGATTTCTCCATTTTATCCTCAGAAATTGATTTGAAAAAAATCAATTTAAAAGAAGCCTCAATATTGGTATCGGTGATACTTGCCTTCATTCATAGTACATAGTAAAAAGATGCCACTAAAAATATTTAAAATACCATCATTATATATTTACATTTACATTTAGTCATTTAGCAGACACTTTTATCCAAACTGATAATTTGATAGAGGGTCAAGGGTGTGTGTGTGTTTTTTTTTTTTTTATATATAAATGAAAAGAATACAGATAGATAGATAAAATAGAATTAGAATAGAGAGTGCTAGAGTTAGAGGGTCAAATAAAGATGGAAGAGATGTGTTTTTAGCCGATTCTTGAAGATGGCTTAGGATTCAGCTGCTCGGATTGAGTTGGGAAGGTCATTCACTGCACCAGGTTGGAACAGTGAATGAAAAAGTCAGTGAAAGTGATTTTGTGCCTCTTTGGGATGGCACAATAATGCGTTGTTCACTTGCAGAATGCAAGCTTCTAGAGGGCACATAGGTCTGAAGTACTGAATTTAGGTAAAGGGGTGCAGAGCCAGTGGTGGTTTTGAAGGGAAACATTAATGCCTTGAATTTTATGCGAGCAGCTATTGGTAGCCTGTGCAAATTAATGAACAAAGGTGTGACGTGCGTTCTTTTCGCCTTTAAATTAAATATTAATCTTGCAGCAGCATTTTGGATTAATTGTAGAGGTTTGATGGAATTGGCTGGAAGACCTGCTAAGAGAGCATTGCAATAGTCAAGTCTGGACAGAACAAGAGCTTGAACAAGAATATATGTTTATATAATAAACATATAGAATATATAGTTATGTAATTTTTACATTAATTTGGAGATTAAGTGTGAAAATATATTTCAAATTTTAATGTTAGGTACGATAAATCATGATGAATGAGCACTTAATTAATTAATTAATTTAAATAATTTGGGTAGAAACATTTGAGAAATGCATTCCAATTTCCTTTAATATGCACAGACAATTACAATATTATTTTTTACTTGGTTGTGCTTTGTATGTGATATTGGTGTGCTGTTGTCTCCACTAAGCTATCTTTACCACCAAGACAAACTTGGTTAACTTGGTTCACCAGCTCAGCACTAGCAAGCATAAACCAGCCTGGACACATATGGAAATATATGCTAGTCTTTTCAGCAGGGGGGAATAAGTTTTGCAGTAGTGTTGCTCTAATTTATCATTTAGCTGACAATTTATGCAAAGCAACTTTGGATAGGACACTTATTATTACACTGGAGCAAGCTGAGGTTAAGTGCCTTGATTAAAGCCACAATGGTGATAGTTTAGAGATCACCCGTTGTGGGATTTGTACCTACAGGAGAAAAAAAAATCACTTTTATGATATTCCCAATTATTTGGCAACATTTTGATCTTCATGAGATACACATTAACATCCAAACATTCAATTAAATAAGTTTAACCACTAATTAGGCTGTCATAAAAAAAAGACAAGTGGCAATTAGCTGCACTTCATGTTTACAAGTGTTAAACTGGCAATAAAGACCACATACTGTACATGTCCAACCCATTCATCATAACAAACTAGAAGAAGTTTTCCAACCTACACACTAGAAGCTAGCAAAATGTATTTATTTATTTATTTATTATTTATTTTTTTTGTTAAGCAATGTAGACGTCTATCGATTAAAGCCTTTTTTGGTCAGATAGCATCCTTATACATCCTAATAAAAGTAAGGATGATTGATGTACTGTAATAATATAATATAATATAATATAATATAATATAATATAATATAATATAATATAATATAATATAATATAATATAATATATCTTTCATAAATTGAAAATAACTTGACCCTTATCACTGGCACATCTTCAACTCGATATCTCTTCCTCATAATGTCTTCAGTGAATTATATTCAAACACCCTCCTAATGTTCATGACCTTGTTGTAAGAGCTGATTTATCTTTAGAACAAATCTACACACTTTCTGCCATCTATCCCATTCGGTAATTATAAGTGCGGTCAATGCTCTCAGTGTAACTTAACCTCAAAATATAATTCATTCTGTCATCCACACTCAGGTAAAGTGTTTAAGATCAAAGATATCCCCGCTTTATCTCATCTCTATGATAAATAGTCCTTGTGAACACAAAGTACTTAAAAAAACACAACTCACAGAACTTTGAGGCAGTACAGTATATACAAAAATGACAGGAAGCCTTCTGTATTTACACACAGTCCTCTAAAAGGGGTAGTTCATCCAAAAATAAAAGTTGTCATTATTTTATTTTATATTTTTTATTCATTTATTTATTTAGTATTTTTTGTAGTGGTTAAAGTTAAAATAATGCTTGTATGTTGTATGTATGTTATATGTTAATGAGTGTCTGATGAAAATACACCGAATGGAACCCACTTCTACACCACCTCTGGCTTTTCTCGATTTGCAAGTAGCCTAAAGCCTACAAATCTAAATTGATTAACTTTTTAAATGCTTACAGTTTTGTTGAAATAGGCATGCAAAGCCATCCATCTTCACACTGGTAGTTTTGGAATCTTAGGTAAAGTCAGATAAATAATGGCCCTCATCTTGCTGCTGTTTCAGCCTAATAACTCCAACACCATGGTTTCCCTTGGTCGAAACGGCCACATTGCCTCCTTTCCAAGGACGTCACCTTGCAGTTCACAAGAACGTTAGCTCTTCTGACAGATGGCTTTAAATCAGTTTTCCTGCCTACCTGAAAACTCCATTATTCTTCATTTTGCTAGCCTCTGACATGGCCACGGACACTATCACACCACTAAACGTTGCACTGAAACCAGCATGAGTAGCCTTTTTTAAATATTAGTTGGTTTCTGAAACGTTTCTTTTTTCCAGTTCATATCATTCAATGATATTTACACTTGAGTTCCATAAATTAGTGGCCTATTAGAGCCTCTGAGTCCATGCAAGTGGTTCTGAGAATGCAGATGCTG
The DNA here is from genome assembly GCA_039654775.1 of Spinibarbus caldwelli. Lineage (NCBI taxonomy): Eukaryota > Metazoa > Chordata > Actinopteri > Cypriniformes > Cyprinidae > Spinibarbus > Spinibarbus caldwelli. The sequence goes on from CM077235.1 coordinate 23,725,530, forward strand.
GGTGTTAGGCAAGTGCTTGTGGACTGCTGTGAGGAGGAGAACAGACGCAGGGCAGGGTTTTAATGCCCCCTGTGACTGAGCTAAAGGTCCTGCTCTTTGAGTATGGGTAATGAGCTCTCTGGAGAATCGGCTGGTAAACCATACTTGTACCCTTGCCCCAAATAGCACAAACCTTCCGGAGCTGAAGTGTGCCACCTAATCAGTTTTGAATGACTGGGGGAAAATGTCGACCACACAGCTTATGAATATTCACAGGCTGGCTGAAGGAAATGAAAATATTGGAATGATGCCTCAGCAAAAACTAAACAAAACAAAAACCATACAAAACACAAATTCAGATGGGAATGTTACTGTTTTTCAAACTTTACTGCTATGAGTTTTTATTATTTTATTTTATTAGATTTTTATTATGTTTTCATATATTAATATATAACTTTTGAGAGTTGAAAATATTTCGATTTTTTCTTTCTCCCTTGTGTGTGAGGAAGAGTGTTTGTGTGTAAGGTTAGCATTCATTTTGCTTTGAATTTAAAGAGACAAGTTGACATCTGTGCATCATACCAGCAAATGGAGCATTTATCTGTTTCTAAATGTCATTTTTAATAAACATCAATCTTTTAGATTACGACTCCCTCTCTTCTGACTTAGATATCTTTCTCTGCTGTTATAATGTGCACTCGACTGATACGAGCACTGCCTGTATACTCTATAGTGTCCGCAAGAGAAGAATAAACAGGCTATTTGTTCATTTATCAGTGAACATACACTCTGGACTGCAGCACCGCTCAAGAGCAGATTAAAAGTGTTGTTTAGAAATGAATTTGTACATTTTTAAAGCGTCTTTGGTTTTGAAACTTTAAGTAAAAAAACAGTGCAAGGCTTTAAAGTTTACAGATCAGATTGATTCTCTCCAAACTTTATGTCGGATAAGTATTTAAACTTTATTGCAGCGTCTTCTCTAATACACTTGTAAGATTCACTGAGATATACCTGTAAAATGGCTTTTTGGAGATCAGTAATACTAAGCGTATAAGATATGACTTGATGATCAATACATTATTGATAGTAGGACCAACTCAACATCATAAAATTCTGAATTCGAGAGATGAAATAAAGATTTTACAGACAAGGTGTGCTGAAAACAGGGCACAAAAAGAAACAAGAATAGTTTTTTATGACAGCCACGCTCCCACCTCCTCCATCTCCTACACGACTACTGTATGCTCTTTCTTGCCAATCTGCAACCCAACATTTTCTTTCTTTTCTTTCTTTCACTCTCATACTCTCTTTTTTTCTCTCTCTCACTCTCATACTTCTCCCATTACATGCCCTGTATGACAGCGAGGTGGGAGGGTAACGGACGAGCACGACCCACCACTTGCAGTGGGCACTAATGCCTGAGGGTGAAAGATTGAGAGAGGGGAGAAAGGGATCAGGAAACCTGGGTAAGAAAGAGATTCTTATCCACTGCCTGAGGATGTATATCAAGGTAGGGGAGATGTGTGCAGGGAAGAGAAAACAATGTTTAGTATTATATAATATATGTATATATACTACCGGTCAAAAGGAATAGTTGCCTTCTTAATGTTTTTGAAACAAGTCTTTCATGCTCACCAATGCTGTAATATTTTGTAAGTATTGTGAAATATTTACATAATTTACAGAAACTTATTTCACGGTTTACACAAAAATATGAAGCATCAAAAGTGATTTCAACATTAATAATAAGAACCGTTATTATTAATCGAGCACCGATAATAATTAATAATAACTGAGCAGTAAATCAGCATGTTAGAATGATTCCTATAGGGTCATGTGACACTGAAGACTGAAAAATGGCTGATTGAAATTTAGCTTTGTCATCAGAGAAATAAATTACATTCATTTCTTACAGTTATTTCTTATAAATTGCATTGATTATACTGTATTTTTGATCTAATAAAAGCAGCCTTGGTAAGATACTTTTCCAAAAACATTTTAAATAAACAAACAAACAAATATATATACATATATATATATATATATATATATATATATATATATATATATATGTATATATGTATGTATATGAACTGAATTATTCCAAACTTTTGACCAGTAGTGTAATACATAGTACATATTAGTTACATTTCTATTATATATTGTATTATCTAACTATACAATTATATTCAAAATTCAAGTTCAGAGACACAGCGAGAAAGCAAACTTTTTTTTTATTAGTATTATATATATATATATATATATATATATATATATATATATATATATATATATATATATATATATATATATATATATATACATATATATATATTTATTTTATTTATTTATTTTTTTTAGGTTACACTTTATTTTAAGGTGTCCCTGTTACAGTGTAATTATACATTTAAGTACTGAGTGATATTAATTAAATACACGTACATACTATATGGTTAGGGTTAGGATTAGGATTAGGGTTTGGTTTAGGGTTCCTTGCAATTATGCATATTTTTTTGTTATTATAATAAGTACATGTAAGTACATGTAACGTGTAACAAGGACACCTTAAAATAAAGTGTTACCCATTTTTGTTTTATTAAAAATACGCTTACTTTTTATTTTTTTGAAAATACAATTCTTATTGCAGATTTTGGCAGAACTGTATATAGAGAGGGCCTGCTCTCTTAGCCTGAGTTGCCATAGAAGAGCTCCCTGGAGCTGCACCTCTGTAGGGCAGGAGCTCAATGCCTGCAGTGGTGCAGGAGCTTGATGAATGAGCTCTGGGTGTTCTGCTGTAAAACAATTGAAATCAAAGGGAAGTAGATGTCTTCACTCACTGAATATCTTCATTGGGGCTTACAGAATATTACAATTCAGAAATCATAGTTGGGTTCAGCAGTGGTCTTAGATTTTTAGCTTATCATACAAAACTGTAAGGCTGATATCAGTCGTTTCAACAACATGGTCACCATATTAGGCAAGCTGGGCCTTCGTAAAGCCAAAGCGGAACAAATTGCTGTGTACCTCATGCATAAAACCATTTGTGTGTAAATTGTCCCATTAAATTGAATGTGACTATTTAGGTATGAATGGATTAATGAGCGGTGATTCATGAAAATGATTTACATAGAAATTTGTTCTGCTTATGTTTCATGAATATGGCTGGCAGAACGGAATTTTTTCAACATCAGAATAATCATACTAGTCATGTCCTGTGTATTAGGTTAGTGTACATGCTCCTGTGATGCATGTTCAAGTCTTGACTGTTGCTGCCCCCCAAAAAAACATAAATCCTTAAGTGTGTTTGCAGATACATTCATATATAACACTTTGGCTTCACATTTTCAGCTAAGTTATGAAGAGGCATTTTTTATGGAGAGAAGAATAGAGAAAAGACAGGAAATGATCAATGATGAGAGGAGGAGGGAAAGGGATCAGTAAATGTCAGTAGCTGTGGACCCGTATGAGAACCACAAAGGAGGCATATTTTCCTCAGTTCTTCAGCTCCTGAGGCTTCAAGACACACATTGTAAGTCCTTCTTCTGTGTCTCAGTCAACGATCAATCTTGATATTGCCCTTATCTGGGAATGAGAGTGCACAGAGCTAAACTACAACTAAATATAAATCTGCTGCGTTCCTGATTACTTAATCGACCTTAGGGAGAAGCATTTCAGCCATGAGATCATCACTAGCTTCAGGCTTAAAGAATCTGAACATCTTAAATCTCCACTCAGGCCTGTTTTGTGTCATATTTGTCAACTTTCTGGCCCTTTTTAAGAAACAAAGTTGATGAAAAATCTCTTTTTCATTTGTAAAGACCAGTGGACCAGTGTTGGTATTACATTTCAGCCACAAGAAAAGATCAGAGTAGTTCTGAATGAGGAGTTTAAAAGCATAGAGGTCGTTCCCATAAGAAAACTTTAGTAATTTTATTCCAAGCCATGGATTTATTTATTTATTTATTTTGACATCCCCTATTTCCCCGTTGATCTTGTTAGTGCTCCTGAAGAGCAGAGAGAAGTGGACTGTGGTTTGGTGAAGGAGCATTAGTTAGAGGTCCTAACCTGTAGCCAGAGATAATTCAGATTGTCCTTCAACTGAAGAGCAAAACCACCTAGAGCCCTCTGGATCTCTCTTGAAACTTGCAGAGAACGGATTTGTCCTTGGCATTTGAATTCCTGTATTGCTGAATTTATGATTACCCAGTTTCCCCTCCCTCTCTCTCTCTGTCTCTGTCTCTCTCTCTCTCTCTCAGTCTAGTTAATGTAGATGAACAGATGAGCCACAGAGCAAATGTTTTAGTCTTGTTTTGGCTGTTAGACCACAGATGGTATATGGGCTTCACTCCAAATCACACTTTTAAGAAATATGGAGATTGAAAGAAATTCCCCGAACTTTAGGATGACTCTGCATCATGAATTAATGATGCAAACATCACAAATAAAGCATTTTCAGTAATACATCATGTTGTTTTGAGTGGGATTTTTTTTTTCTATTTTATTTTATTTTATTTTATTTATGCTTAATGTGTAGACATGTCAGCAGTAACATATTGTATGTTTTTGTTTTCTTAATTACTTAATACTACACTTTTGTTACATCAGTTGGCAATTACCTTGCATTTCCTTTAGATTGTAATTGGCTTTACAGTAAGTCATGTATTTTTGCCTTTGTGTGCATACAGAAATTGTATGAATGTTTTAAGGCATATTTATTCATTATTATTTATTTATTCTGGCAGAACTTATTTTAATTAGATGCCAAATAATTTGAGGTATAATTTTCATCTACGCCAGTGTACACCACATATTCTTTATCGGATCAAAGGAGGAATAAATTAATCTTTTTATAGTTTCTAAGTAGTGTTTTAACTGCAGTTTATGATCTAGAAAAAGTCTACTGTGTGTGTCTGGTGTGGTTGTGAATATGTGCATTTTTCAAACAGATACTCATGCATTATGGACTTTGCAAATGAATAGGTTGTTTGTGTGTGTGTGTGTGTGTGTGTGTGCGTGTGTGTGTGTGTGTGTGTGTGTGTGTGTGAGAGAGAGATCCTGTGCGTGTTGGGATGCTTGATTTACTGTGCTAAATGAAGAGCGATGAGCAAAGTGTGCAAGGCTTTTCATCAAGGCCAATAGTACTTTGAAGTGTGTCTTATCAACACAATCCTGTGCTGTGATTGGCTGACACTGATCCATAGTTCACTGGTTCAACTGTTGCACTGTGAAAATGGATTTCCATTGGCATTCTTCTGCTCCTGTAGGCAAAAAGATACCTTAAAAGGTGTGAAATAAGACAGTATTGAAAGGTAAGATTAAAGAGCCAGACTGTACAAAACAAATAATTTATTTAAACCATTGCTACTCGGCTAATTGATGAAAGACATGGCTTTGAAAGCAGCTTTTTTGTTTTTTTCTTCTTTTGTCTTGCTACATTTCAGAAACTTTTCCTTCCTGTCAAGGAGTTTATATCCCTGCGGACATTTAAAATTGTGTTTGTGTGGCGATGATGAAGAAAATATGTCTAATTGTTTTACTTTCTTTGCAATAACAGGTCAACTATGTGGAAACCCATTCATATAAGCTGAAATGCTGACAAAGTCAAATTATGACATGAAATGTCAATTCCGATCAAATAAATCAATTATGACAAAAAGCCTAAATTAAGTCAAAATTATGACATGGAAAGTCATAAATATGACAAATCATAATTATGATGAAAGTCATATTTATGAGATAAAAATGAAATTATGATAATCATAATCGTGAAGTAAAAAGTCAATTGGAAAAGTCAAATTTTTAGATATTTTTTTCTCATAATTTTCAATTTTTATGTCAATTTCACATTTGAATTGAGAATTTTTCACTTTTTATGTCAGTTTTACGACTTTGTCATAGTTTAACTTTTTATGGCATAATTTCACCTTTTTGATAAATTATGATTTGTCATAATATTCACGTTTTATCATAAATCATCATAAATATGACTGTATATCATGGTGTTGCAGAATTGGGCTTTCATAAAATAATTCTGTAGTTACAGCAACATTTCTGCTATGTTGGGAAAGTAGTTAAACTTTAGGTTTTCCAAAAAAAAAAAAAAAATGTTGTGCAAATAGAAAAAAAGGGCAGACAAAAATAACTTTGAAGTAACTCATTTACTATCACAAATGCAGCTGCAAAGGTGAGTCATATTGGCTTGATTGGTAATCAGCAGCTTTAAAGAACAGAGACGAGCAGCACCATTTAAGTTCAAACGAGTTAAGAAGAACAGTCTCAAAAATAATTACATCATATGCCAAACATATAAATTGCATCAGGAAACAAGACCTGTGGCTACAAGATGACTCTTGCTGAGTTCAACAGAAGGACACTACACAAGATAGTTGCTAAATGTCACCGTAGCTTCACAGAATTTCTCCAAATTCAATCAGCAACTTTGTGACCTTGTCTTAACAAAAACTACATTGTGATCTAGAATTTATGGCAGTGCTGCCATTCAGAAACCTCTTGACTCTGAGGCCGAATCGCAAAATCTCATAACCTGACTCAAACCTGGACTCAAATGGAAAACGTAATATGGTCTGATAAGTCATCTTTCACACGATTTCCAACATCTGGACTGGTTTATGTGTGGAGGAAGCCAAAAGATGCCCACAATTACCAACTGTTACACATGGTGGGGGATCTATAATGGTATCGCCAGCCAACTCAAGGGAGCCCCTTGGTCCAGTAATTGGTTTGCATGGCTGTACGGTATAACGGCAATGCTCACATAAGGCCATCTCAAGGAACAATGTGCAAGCTGTAAACAGCATTCATATCTTGGTGGTCCCAAGAAATATGCCCCCATATAAGTTCATGAGTGGTTTAATCAATGCTAAGATGCAGTCAAACACATTCAAGCTGTTCAAAATATGATTTAATATAACGTACAGTGTTTTCCCAGTGTGAAAGATTTTAAATACCGTGTAAAAAAAAAAGATTGTGTAAATTATATAGCGTCATTATGATGATTAAATAGATGATTATTTCAAGGGAGACCTTTTAAACCAGGGATAAATCGGAGATTAGGTACAGAATGCTAATAGAGGTTAAAGGGAAACTGCCGTCCGATGTTTGGAGCTGATGATCACAATCACGTCAGAAAGGTCCAGCCACCCAGCAGATCTCTGCTAATTTAATCATAATGAGCGCTGCTGATTCTTCTTTCCAAATTAACAACGGGATTTATATCTTTGTGTCTGACTTAAGCCACCTAATGGATGTCCTAATTAATACAGAGCAATAAAAACACGACTGCAGCTGGCAGTGAGCGGTAGTCGCTGAAGAAAAAGAGGGGAAAAAGGGGAAGAAATGAAAGATCAAATAAGATTTTTTTTTTAGTCTTCACTCTCTTGCCATTATTTTGTGCTTGGATGCAGCTAAATTGCCCTCTTCTGTTCATTGTCGGTACTGCAGTCTCATTTAGTAATGGGACAGTTCAAATGAGCTTCAGGTGACACTGTCCAGTCCCAGCGTCCCATTTTTAGAGCCTCTGTTATCTTAGTGGAGACATAATATGCTTAACTAATCATTTGGATAGTATAATAATTATACCTGGAATTTCTACAATGCAGTTGCAGTGACTAGTCCATAATACCCTGCTGAATTCATACTTCCGTCCTAATACTGCCTGCATTTGCATACATGTGTGAGCATTTTTGTGTGTGGGATGTGCATGTGTCAAAGCGTTGATCAGCTTCAGTACCAGCCAACACAGCTGGTGTTAATGGCCGGGTGAGAGTGGGTGTCATATTTCAGAGCTCAGGGTGATGCCAGCTGATTTCATTAGATCTAGTGATAGAGCGCACCCATCACTTTCACTGCCAATCTCTGGTCTTTGGCAGATAGCTGTCAGCTGCAAAAAACCATGGGGTCTTTAATGACACTGTGACTCAGCTGATTACCTAATTATGCGTTATGCAAAAATGTAAATTGCACTCATGCAAATCTGATATTTCAAGGATGTGATGTGTATTTTGTTTGCTTGAAGAGATAGTTCAAAGAAAATTAAAAGTTCATAATTTACTCACCGTATGACCTGTATGACTTTTCATATTTGAAGAAGAAAAGTTGTTTAGCTGAATGGTTATGCTGCTGTTTTCCATACAGTGGAAGTGGATTGTTACCAGAAGCAGTCAAGCTTCAAAAATTATAAAAAGCAAAATAATTCTTCAAGCTATTTTCCATGTCTTCTGAAAATATGTACTAGCTTTATCTGAGGATTGAAACAGATTGAAATGGAAGTTTTTGGTCACACTGTATTTTAGGGTCAAATTCTTGCTATTAACAAACCATTAACTATGACTTTTGCCTCAATAAACTCCTAATTTGCTGTTTATTAATAGTTAGTAAGGTAGTTGTTAAGTTTAGGTATTGGATAGGATTAGGGATATAGAATATATTAGGGATATGAGAATTGTTACCTATACTAAAGTGTTACCAAGTTTTGGACTATTTTTTTATTTATTTATTATTATTATTATTTTAATTGAATGCATATTTGCTGAATAATTTCTTTCCAAAAAACGACAAACTTTTGAAACTCTTTTTTTTTTTGACTTTTCGTTCATCGTTCATTGTTGACTTTTTATGGAAAAGAGCACCACAAACATTTTGCTAAGCGTCTCCTTTTGGATTTGACAGAAGAAATAAAGTCATATGAGTTTAGAACAACATGATGATAACATAATTTTCATTTCTGGGTAAACTGTTCCTTCAAAAGCACTGTTTAGTTGTATATATAACATAAAGAGACTTTTATTGTGACCTTTAATTTATGGATATTGCAGTTTAATCAAGCTCTTACATTTTCAGATCTTAGATATGCTTATCTCCCCACAGAACAACTGAACTACTTTCAGTGTTAGTTATCTTAAATTTATTTATTTACAGCGTAATTTGATATTCAGAAGGCAGCATAATCCACTGATGGGAACGTTTGGCATGCAGTTTCAAATTTTAAATGTTCTCTGTGCCAGTCCTACATTGCTAAAATCAAAATAGTCTGGTAATGTAGCTTCACAATGGTTCCTGTCTCTGCGTGCACTGTTCAGAATGTTGTCTTGTTGTGACTTGTTATTGTTTCTGACGTCATGATCAGTCAGTCTTTGTCTATTTTAAGCTCTGTTCTGTGAATGATATTTTGAAAAGTGTCTATCTGAAAGCCAGTCTGCTGGGCTTCCCTCTGAAGGCCACAAGTAAACATTAAAGTGAGTCTGAAGCCGTTTACTCTGATTGATCAGTTTGTCAAAATCCTAATGCTATGATTTTGTTGTCTTGTCACAAACTTTTTCTGAAAGTAAGGTGGTGACTCAAAGGAAGTTTTAAAAGTGGGTTAAATAGGGTCTGCTGCCTGTAATATACTGTAAATTAATCTGTTAAGCATTTTTTAAACATTTAATCAAATTCATGAACATAATTATAGAGTGAAACTAGTTTACAGTGAATACGTATTTATAGTTGTTGTTGATCTTATACATGTATGATCACACTTAGATTCAGTTTGGTCTTTTGTTTGTGCTTTAGTAATTAAAGTGGTTGCGCTTTAGAAATTTAGAAAATTGAAGTTGCCTCTGAGAAAAAGTTCAATGTTTTTGAAATGTGGTGTTTCAACCACTCACACTGCTCATTTTTAGCTCAATTTGTGTGAAGCACAAATCTAAAACAGCACTTTTCCAGGGTGCCAGGAGAACCTGGGAGTGTTACTGATGAGCGTCTGTTTATAAACTGTAATTTCATCTATGCAAGGCAGCAATTATAATAAAGCTAAATGGCTGTTTGAATTTGAATTTTAGCACAGTTTTACAACATTTCAATAGAAGTGTTGAGAATTAATTCATACCCAGTGTTGTCATACATAATTGACAAGAATTCTCAAGAGAACTAGATGGTCAAATACTGCAACACAAACTGTTGTTGCATATAAAATCAACTGAAGTATACACTACCGTTCAAAAGTTTGAAGTAATTTTTTTTAACTAAAAATAAAATAAAAAATAATACTTTGTTTCAGCAAAGATAAACTGTCAACTGATCAAAAGTGACAGAACATTTATAACCTTACAAAAGATTGTTTGAGATAGGCTAAATGCTGTTCTTTTGAACTTTCTAGTTATCAAAGAATCCTGAAAAAATCTAATTTTACTCAAAAATGTTAAGCAGCACAATAATTTTCAACATTGATAATAATAAGAAATGGTTCTTGAGCACCAGATCAGCATATTAGAATGATTTCTGAAATATCATGTGACACTGAAGACTGCTGAAAAAACAGCTTTGCATCACAGGAATAAATTACTTCTTAAAATATATGAGAATAAAAACAGTTATTTAATATAATATATTTTTTTTTTAACAAAACTGAGCATGAAAGGCTTCTTTAAAAAAATATTAAACAATCTTACCAACCCCAAAATTTTGAATAGTAGTTTATATGAATGTGTCTAGACTCTAGGACATTTTTTTCCCCCACAAAAGTTAATTTTTCTCAAACCTTGTGAACTGCCTATTGGTTCTTTTTTATTTCCTCCATTAAGCTCATCCCAGTGCATTCTGTGATTGCCTTCTCTGTGAAGCATACATACATCAGAATTTGGCCAAAAAAAAGGTATCTGAGGCAACGTAATTACATTTTGGAACAGTTTTCCTGTCTGTCTCTTTGAGGAGTTTGTTAGGTTTTTGGAACAGAACAATAGTCTTTCACATCCTTAATTGTATTACAATATAACTGAAACCGATGAAGAAAACATGCAAATATGGTGTGCTGGAGCAAAAAGAAGTTTTTCCTCATTTGCAATGATTATACATAAAAAAAGGTATTCATTTAGCTCATCAATTCTGCAGATGACCTCATTTGCCTATCGATTTGAGAATAGCTAATGGATATCAGCATTGCAATTTGGATTATGTAATTTCATAGGATAACACGCTGCGTCTCACAATGTGACCTTATCTCTCCGTTATTGGATCCAGTGAGGATTTTGTTGCTTCTTTATGCCTTGTCTCATTCAATCATCCTATTGATATTGTGAATGGGTTACCACACTCCAAATACGACATACTGCAGCCTCATCTGAGATGTGGAATCTTTTTCGTTTCGTCCCTGACCTGTACGTGTTTTTTTTCTCCAGGGGGATTGTGTGTGCGTCACTCTTCATAGCATAAATAATTAATGCCCCCCCCCATACACAAGTGGGTGTCAGTTCAGCCGGGGTCTGGTATCCGCTGAGGTAAGGACACTCATGGATATACTTTGGCATTATTATAGCAGAGGGACTATTGGAAAGGGACTGTTAAATAATGTATAAATGCCGGCTCACTGTCTTCATTTTCCATGTGTGTTCAATAGTGCAGAGCCTGTGAGTAGGACAGAAAACACATGTAGTCAAAGTCTCCAGCATGCGTGATATGATAACTACTTTCGTATTATTATTACACTCCGCAGAGTACTTCGGGATGATGATTAAGTAAAGTAGGCAGTCATTTTGCTATACACTTACCGCAAGCTATAGCTATGTTTTCCCTGTGTAAGCAGAGAGAACAGCAGGTGTTGCTGTAAGCATCGGACCGCCTGTAATGTCTCAAACAGCCAGGGGATTTGGCTCTGAATTCGGTTAGCACGTCTCAGATGTGTCAAAATGTGAAAATCATGCTGTTTTTCTCTCTAGGGCAAGCTGAGAGTATCACTGATTTAGCAACCTAACATTTATGATTCACCCCCAAATACATTGTCCTTTTACAGAAAAGCTGATCATCTGTCATTCAATGGTGTGAATACGAATTCATACAGTATATATATTTATGCAACAGTTCTTTCTGGTCCTCGAATCTGATTGAATGAGAGGAGTGTGATATTCAAGTGATATCAGAACTCCAACCATTTCTACTTGTGTGATATTTCCCATATATACAGTCAAACCAAAAATTATTCAGACACCAGATATATATTTTTGATATTTTTTTGCTAGTGGGTGCAGAACACGATAGTTCATATAGGTAAGTGAGGATAGCAAAATAAACTAAACTGTGACATATTATACCCAAAAATTCAGTGGACTACCAGTAAAATTGATAAAAATTTTGGACCAAAAATTTGATTTGACACTTTGACCTGACCATGTTTTTTTTTTTATTGTTTTTTTTTTTTACATACCTTTCTATCAAAGTTATCTGACATTATCAAGATGAATTTGTTCTTACACAGTTTAGTTCTTGTCATGTTTTATTACCATTTTCTAAACTATAGCAAATAAACTGTGATAATGTGAGAAATTTTGAAGGTGTCTGAATAAATTTTGGTTTGACTGGAGTTCATTTGTGATTATCAAGATGAATTTGTTCTAACACAGTTTAACTCTGAGTTCTTTCATATTTTATTACCATTTTCTAAACTATAGTGAATAAACTGTGATGATGTGAGAAATATTGAAGGTGTCTGAATAAATTTTGGTTATTCTGAGGGCATATTTCAGGATATTTCAGTGTCTTTGTATGGTAGACAAAAATTCAGAAAAATGTACATTGTAAACACGCCATCTATTCTGACTAAGGTTTATGGTGTTGTTCGCACTTTTATTATTTATTTTATATGGAAATTACCATAGTTGCATATATGTTGTGGTTTGTAATTTACATATTTTAATAAATCTTCCCAAGCAAAAGACTATAGTTGGTCCTCAAAAACATCAGAATGTCATTTTTTACTTTCTGTCGAACAGTCATACAGAATTTAGTCAATCGATCACCGCTAAGTAGTTATCATTTGTTTTTGATGTTCAAGATTTCACACCAGCAATTTGGAGTTATGAAATCATAATAATGATGTGAACAGCACAAACTATATTTCTTGTACACTGAAGAAAATGGTGTAGAATTTACAATTTTCACTCAGAAAGTGCTTGTAAATTTCACAAATAATTACAAATGAAGCAGCAAGCAATGCATTGAATTAAACATGATTTTTTTATGTTCAAAATAACCTTTATTTACTAATTAGTTTTTTTTTTTTTTTTTTCAGTGTACATCAAAACAGGCAAAATAATAAACTTTTTCCTTTATGGAACCTTAATCCAAATAACATATTTCTAGCAGTGTTTCAGATTTGCAATCTTCTGGGGGTTTCTTGTTTTGTTTTTGTCATTCAGGACATGACACGCTTGCCATTTACAATGACACGCTTATCTCATGCCATAGATGGTAGAAATAGTACAATAAAAAGACGTTGGCGAGAGAACTCCTGTCATCAAATGCTCCGAGAACTACATGCGACAGCCAGTCATATCTTCTCCACCAATTCTATACCCTACTCTGCACAGTATGCAGCGTGAAAATAAAAGTCGTACTACTCCATCTGATATACCACGTGAGCTTAACACCGCAGGATGAATTTCCAGCTTTCTGACACCTCTTCATACTTCAAGTATGCTGCTTGAAGGTTTGCACTGATATCTAGCATGTCATTGCTATAACAACCAATGTAGACATGCTTGCAAAAGGACTGTATTGCCATTACATGGAATTGTCTATAGGGTAAAACTTAAGATCTCGGTTCGGTTCAGCAACTTCTTTGTTATAGATACAATTTTGTGATTATATCACAAAAACAGTCTTGAAAATAATTTAAATAATGGAAAAAATATCAGAAAATGTGCTTAGACTCTGAATACCTGCCTGTTCAAAAGTAGCATAATAAATGCAGTCTGTTTCACAGACAACTCAGAAAACAAAGCAGAATATTCAGTTCTGTTAATTAATATCTATGTATTTGTCTTCCTAACAAGCTTCTCAAACAAAAGTCTGGGTATCATATGTCTGTAGTCTAGCAAATTTTGTTAAATTCTGTATCAGCCTGCTACCTTGTAAACACAACTTTTCAGTAGACTGACTAAAAACAGTGTACTTTTACTCTTAAAGGTTGTATAAAGTCATCCTTGCCATAAGTCAGCTTGCCAGAAAGTTCTTTCCAGTATTGTGAGCAATTTGCATCAGTCGGTGGGCCATACATTTGAGGCTGAAACTATGCAGAGATTACCTCGGTATGAAAGCTGGTGATAAATCTTTCCATTCAGTGGTCCTCTAGAATAACAAACATGTCAATTAAAGCTACAGTACTGAAGCTAAAATTGTATTTTGTGACATTTTAGGAAGCTCAAGCACTTACGAGGAAAAAAAAAAACATTTAAGATAAGATAACTGAAAAAAAAAAACACCAGCTAATTAGATTGATTGTCTCACAGACGGGAAACCTGCAGAACTTGTCAAAGATTGAAATCAGTATCAGAACTTTGCCCATTGATTCACCCTTAGTTGCAATCAATGTAACACACACACACACACACACACACACACACACATGCATACAAATAAATAAAAATAAATAAATAAATAGATATAGTGTTGGATTGAGTGTCAAGGTAAGTGTTTGGCGGATGAGATAAAAGCGCTGTCTTTTCACCTTTGAAAAGAAGAAAAGAAAAGATCAGAGCTGGTGAAACAGCTTTTTTGAAATGCATTGTTACAGAAGATGTGCAGAGAGCCACTGCGTCTTTGTTTTATTATTTGTATGCTATAGGTGTGTCTTGTTCTCTGTAATTGTTGATTTTACTCAGTGGGATTTGTGAGAATCAAGGCTGTGCCCCACATTCAGTCTTATAAAGGTATCATCTGAGAATTGTTCATTGGGTTGACACTGTGTCAGTCACAAGATTGAACTCCATTGAGCACAACAAACATTAAATGTTATTTTCAGTGCTTTTTATACCAGATAAAAATCACACTGGAGAAACATGCCATTGTCAAGGCCACAGCATTGTAAAGGACTCTCATTTATAGATACAACAACCAAATAGCAAACAATGTGCCTGATGTGTATTAGTGGTAGGACTATGAACAAAATTATATTACAGTGGTGTAAATAGTTATTTGTGCAAGAAATTCAACTATTTTTAAAGATTATGACCATTATGCAGCGTTTTATATACTTTCTAATAACGTACTGATACAGATTTTTTCTCCAAGCTATTTATTTAACTTTTTATAACTGTTTCCTTTTTTAGCATTGACATATTGAGGTTAGTCTGTGTCATGGTTCAGGGTGCCTTCTCGGCTCCTCTTGCTGTCTGTGTTGTCCTGTCATGTTCGGCAGCTCGTGGTCTGGGCAATCAGTGCTGATCATGCAGCGGGAGTGCACGAATCACGAGCTGACTCTCCCCCACCTGTCGCTTATTCCCCCACTCCCATATATGTCCCTGCTTTTCTGTTCCTCATTGTGAGTAGATTGTTTTGTCCTTGCTCGTGTTCTGTGTTGGAGTGCATGCATCATTATCTTACCCTCTGTTCCCTTGTGCTGCTCGTAGCACAGAGATCTGGCAGCTTGTGTGGTCCGCAGACACTGCCGGCTAGCTCTGGAATCTCCGCTTCCCTAAGCAGCAGTTAAATATTATTTATGTTATTTTGTGTTTTGTGGCGAGAATAAAGAATTTCCTTTCTCTCAACTCTGCATCTGAGTCCTCTATCTCCCAGAATCTAACAGTCTGAGTTTGACTGTGTTAAGGTATATTTGGTTCAGTCAAAGCATTTTTTTTTTTCCCTCATGCTTGTTTTGGAGATACCTATGATGTTCTGTCCTTGTAAACATCTCATACGTGACCCTCGGGATCCTGAGAAGGACTTGGCCTTTACCGTAGGAAAACTCACTATCCCAGAGTATTGATCTTCCTCTGGATTCCTCAGCCTTCTTTGCGCTCTACATTTGTCAGATAACCATTAGGGATCATTCTCTGGATAGCCATCCAAACACTAAGCCTGGTGTGAGCTGCACCAAAGGAGAAAGAGCAAGAGAGATAGTATATGTGTGTGTGTGTGTGTGTGTGTGTGTGTGTGTTTGTGAAAAAGTAGAGGAAATACATAGCTTGAGCAATTTCAGAAATTGATTGGTATCTGAGGAGACAGGCAGAGAGAGAAATGAATATTTAGCAGTTGGTTGTTCATGCTGTGTTTTGGATGGTAAGTCCAGTCCCTTGGGGAACAGTAGTGAAGGGTCAGCGCTAACATATCCAGCAGCTCCTCCAGGGGCAGCGTGCATGGTGCTTTACCAGCCTGGGATACCAGGCTTTCCACTGGGCAAGAACATGCTGACCTTGCCCTGAGATGTTTTTCTTTTCTCCTCTCATCCCCTGGGCCTGTCCATGCATTGATTAGATGACCTGTGTGCAATACAGTGGAAGAATGTACACCAGCATCTCATCAGGAGCTCTTCTCATTAATATCCACCTCTGAATTCTTAATGCTCCACATCTGTAGTCAGGTGGTGGGGTAGAGTAGATCCGGGATGGTAACTAAAAGGTTGTATATTTAAATCCCAGAAACTGGGATAAACCTCCACCATTGTGCATGCCATTTACTTCAGGATCCTCCAGGGGGCTGTCCCTCAGGTCCAATGTAACCTGCTTTTGTTTAAAGCAACAGGTTAAAATGCATTGCCTAATGCCATAATACTGCAAACAAACAAACAAATAATTGCATATTTTTATAAATATTTGTTTTAATTGAAATGTCTTTTAAAACAGATAAGTATATAACATTGTTGAGATTTTGTAAGATAATTAAACCATATTGTTGTTAAATAGATATTTTTGAGAAAACTGAATTAAATATATTGTTCTTACTCCATGGCTTTATCTTGTTTTAAATAAAAGGAACACAATTTATTGAAGTTCATGTTTAAAACTGTGCCAGTGTCATAAGAAAGATAAACTAAATTCAACATATATTCTCTGTTTTTAAGATTTCCGTTATGAATTTAGAATAAATTTGAATTATTTAAATTAAATTTTAAAGGAAAACAAAATTCATAACATTTGCTTCGGCATTCATTTAATATTTTTTGAATATTTTATACTTAGCGAAGTTAAGGATATTTAAATAAATTTATTTTAAACAATTTAATTGAAAATGTATTTTACCAGGATACAAAAAAAATATTAGAATAAGAATAATACATTACTAAATACTTTTCAATAAAATGTACCATGTGTTAAGGATGTTTCGATATTCTTATTGGAAAACAGACAAAAATACTGATATATGTACTGTATATGCATATTTTTTCTCAGTGTACTAATTTTTCCATTTTCCTTTCCCATTTGTTGTGTTTTCTTTTTCCATGTTTTCAGCTTAATGATCATGCACAAAGCTGATGATGCATTGAAATGATACATTTAGGAAATGCGTTTGATTCATGTGAGGAACTAATGATGCTTCATTGAAACCCTAATCTAAGTTATAATCGTGTCTTTAAAGGATATGTGAGTCATTAGGACTTTGGAAAGGACTGTCATTATAAAAAAAACAGACCTGCATTTAGAGGCAATGAAAAGGGTGATTAGATGTATATAAATGTCCTTACAGAGCTACAGGGTAATGAATCGAGGTTGGCAAGATGAATGCATGACTTCCTAATGGCATGATGACAGTAATTGGATGCATATTGTCAGTCCTAACAATTACTGCATCATATACAGAAGCCTATTAGAGCGAAATTGCCTGTAAGGTCACATTACAAGCAGCAACGCAGAGAGAAACAGATTAGCAAACAAGTAAGGAAGACAGTTCTCCCTGTTTACGCTCTCCACGAGATAATCAGTTTTCAACAAGCAGCACATGTTGCCACTCCTATCTCTCATTTTCACCTGGGATTTCCATCAGTTTACATCTAATTACCTAAAGGAAACTGTCAATCTCC
Organism: Spinibarbus caldwelli; assembly: GCA_039654775.1. NCBI lineage: Eukaryota > Metazoa > Chordata > Actinopteri > Cypriniformes > Cyprinidae > Spinibarbus > Spinibarbus caldwelli. The sequence continues at coordinate 23,743,294 of CM077235.1, forward strand.
TGTAATTATGGCTTCCTTCTCCCATTCCACCACACAAGGGGCATCAAACCAACCAGTAAATCTGATTTGCACCCACATTTCAGGAGAAACTGCCTCTGAATTACGTTGTGTTTCATTCAGAGTCATGCAAAGATGTGGAATGCTTTTGCGTTTTGCTTCCTAAAGAACTACACACATATTTTCCAAGTTAGAAATGATGTTCTCTTGCATTTTCCCCAGGTAGTAAGTTGGAAATTCAGGGTTTCTGCAGATAATCCAGGGCATATGCTTAGTAGCACTGTTGCATCTCTACATGAGGTCATCTGTGCTCTTATCCACCAGTGTTTCCGTTTGTAATGGATATTACACGGAGCACATACAGTAAGATGTACACTTCAGTAGGATGGGCAGCATGTGAGGAAATTATGGGGAGGTAATGGACAGGACGAGAGAAGAGTGCTATGTAACGACGTGCCCCACTGCTCAGCAGCCCATTTCTTGCTGTCGAATGAATTCAAACTGCGTTGGTCCGCACCAGACTGCAGGGGTGCACACACCACCCAGCTGCTTCTGTCAAGGGCATCAGATTTGCTTAACGATAGAAGAGAGCTAATGCTGGGGAATGAGAGACAGGCACGGAGGGACTGCAATGGTAATATAATGAGACACTCACTGCGATCATCTATTCCTTAAGTGGATGGTTTTGTATATTGTTTTCCAAAAAAATTCAGGGTATAGTAGCTTAGTGATGTTGTGGTAAAAATCGTAAAATTTGGAGTTAAAATTACAATATAGCTAAAATTCCTCATTTTTAATCTAATTTTATTTAATTTTATTTGTTTTATTGATTGATAAAAAAAAATTGTGAAAACAAATTGTGAAATATTATTTTAATATAAAATAACTGGTTTCTATGTTATGTATGTTAAAATGTTATTTATTCCTGTGTTGGCAAAGCTGAATTTTCGAAGGCCATTATTCCAGTCTTCACATGACCCTTCAGAAATCATTCTAATATGCTGATTTGGTAAAAGATTTACTATTATTATCAGTGTTGAAAACAGTTGTGCTTCTTAGTAGTTTTGTGAAAACCGTAAATCTCTCTCTCTTTTTATTTATTTTATTATTTTTTTTTTTAATAGAAATTTCAAAAGAGCAGCATTTATTTGAAATATAAATCTTTTGTAACATGATAAATCTCTTTACTGTAACTTTAGATCAGTTTAATGCATGCTTGCTGAGTAACAGTATTAATTTACTTCAGGAAAAAGAAAAGATAAGAAAAAAGGAAAAAAGAAAACTGACCCCCAAAATTTTTTTTGTGTGAGTGGATATACATGGAATATGTGTGTGTGTGTGTGTGTGTGTGTGTGTATGTGTGTGTACCTGTTTTTCTATTCAGGTGGAGACTTAAACCTGAATACACACAGACTCATGGGGACTCGTGTCACAGTGGGGACCTAAATTGAGGTCCCCACGGGTAAAGAAGCTTATAAATCAAACAGAATGAAGTTTTTTGAAAATCTAAAAATGCAAAAAGTCTCCTGTGAGGGTTAAGTTTAGGTGTAGGGTTGGTGTAGGGCAATAGAATATACGGTCTGTACAGTAGAAAAACCATTACGCCTATGGAAGTCCCCACAAGGATAGCGAAACAAGTGTGTATGTGTGTGTGTGTGTGTGTGTGTGTGTGTGTGTGTGTGTGTGTGCGTGTGTGTGTGTGTGTATATTTTCTTTAGAAAGCATTTAATAGAAATTTAATTCCCTTTTGTGGTTCCCCAAAGATATTTTCTATAATATTATTACCTTATATTACCTTGCTGCATTAATATCAGGTGAATCATTGATACACATTATTAAGTGTTCTGCTATGAATTCAGAACAAGATAAGCAAAATAAACAAAATGGCTTTTTCAGCGTCCTCAAGTACAGGAGGGGTAGGAGGCAGAGCAGGGAATGAATTTTGAAATAAAAGGGACAAAGAAGAAAGTAACAAGAGAGAGAAAGAGAGAGAGAGAGAGAAAGACAGACCAGGCCGGGAATATTCATGCTTGGTAATGAAGATGACATCCTGAGAGCTTGGTAGTGTTGCTACATTGAGAGCAGCCATTGGAGGATAATATCCTGCTGCGTACACACATAATTTATTACTACAATATACTCACCACTTCAAATGAGTTCCAATGGAACTCATTAGCTACTTTGATGAAGATCAGCCAAGACAATAAAGAAATGAATGAAAAAGTGAGTGCAAAAAGAGTAGGAGATGTGTTTGTGTGGAAACATATCAAGCTCTTTATACTTCTAATAGGATGAATTAGATTTATTTATTTGTGTGTACGTGTCATATACAAGCATTTCTACACTGAATGTTATAGATCTGGTGGTTGAAACATGATGCAAGAGGCTCATAATAAAGATCAGAGTCCTGGGGTTAAACCTTTTTTATTTTTTTATTCTTTTACTAAAAGCATGTGTATGTGTGGTTCAGAGTTTACAGACTATATGTTATTATTATTTTTATTATATATATATATATATATATATATATATATATATATATAATATAATATAATATAATATTTATATATTTTTATATATTTTATTTTATATTAATTATATAATTATATATATATTATACACACAGGTGCATCTCAATAAATTAGAATGTCGTGGAAAAGTTCATTTATTTCAGTAATTCAACTCAAATTGTGAAACTCGTGTATTAAATAAATTCAGTGCACACAGACTGAAGTAGTTTAAGTCTTTGGTTCTTTTAATTGTGATGATTTTGGCTCACATTTAACAAAAACCCACCAATTCACTATCTCAACAAATTAGAAAATGGTGACATGCCAATCAGCTAATCAACTCAAAACACCTGCAAAGGTTTCCTGAGCCTTCAAAATGGTCTCTCAGTTTGGTTCACTAGGCTACACAATCATGGGGAAGACTGCTGATCTGACAGTTGTCCAGAAGACAATCATTGACACCCTTCACAAGGAGGGTAAGCCACAAACATTCATTGCCAAAGAAGCTGGCTGTTCACAGAGTGCTGTATCCAAGCATGTTAACAGAAAGTTGAGTGGAAGGAAAAAGTGTGGAAGAAAAAGATGCACAACCAACCGAGAGAACCGCAGCCTTATGAGGATTGTCAAGAAAAATCGATTCAAGAATTTGGGTGAACTTCACAAGGAATGGACTGAGACTGGGGTCAAGGCATCAAGAGCCACCACACACAGACGTGTCAAGGAATTTGGCTACAGTTGTCGTATTCCTCTTGTTAAGCCACTCCTGAACCACAGACAACGTCAGAGGCGTCTTACCTGGGCTAAGGAGAAGAAGAACTGGACTGTTGCCCAGTGGTCCAAAGTCCTCTTTTCAGATGAGAGCAAGTTTTGTATTTCATTTGGAAACCAAGGTTCTAGAGTCTGGAGGAAGGGTGGAGAAGCTCATAGCCCAAGTTGCTTGAAGTCCAGTGTTAAGTTTCCACAGTCTGTGATGATTTGGGGTGCAATGTCATCTGCTGGTGTTGGTCCATTGTGTTTTTTGAAAACCAAAGTCACTGCACCCGTTTACCAAGAAATTTTGGAGCACTTCATGCTTCCTTCTGCTGACCAGCTTTTTAAAGATGCTGATTTCATTTTCCAGCAGGATTTGGCACCTGCCCACACTGCCAAAAGCACCAAAAGTTGGTTAAATGACCATGGTGTTGGTGTGCTTGACTGGCCAGCAAACTCACCAGACCTGAACCCCATAGAGAATCTATGGGGTATTGTCAAGAGGAAAATGAGAAACAAGAGACCAAAAAAAATGCAGATGAGCTGAAGGCCACTGTCAAAGAAACCTGGGCTTCCATACCACCTCAGCAGTGCCACAAACTGATCACCTCCATGCCACGCCGAATTGAGGCAGTAATTAAAGCAAAAGGAGCCCCTACCAAGTATTGAGTACATATACAGTAAATCAACATACTTTCCAGAAGGCCAACAATTCACTAAAAATGTTTTTTTTTTTTTTTTTTTTATTATTGGTCTTATGAAGTATTCTAATTTGTTGAGATAGTGAATTGGTGGGTTTTTGTTAAATGTGAGCCAAAATCATCACAATTAAAAGAACCAAAGACTTAAACTACTTCAGTCTGTGTGCATTGAATTTATTTAATACACGAGTTTCACAATTTGAATTGAATTACTGAAATAAATGAACTTTTCCACGACATTCTAATTTATTGAGATGCACCTGTATATATATATATATATATATATATATATATATATATATACATACGTCTCTGTGTGTGTGTGTGTGTGTAAGTTTACTCTTTTAACCCCCCATGTTCTGTTTGATAATATGCTTCAAACATCCTTTATGAAAAATGATGTATCTCTTATGCTAGAAGTCTCAAGGTCCAGGTACTCCAGATATTAAACTTGAAAACGGAATTAACAAATACACACTTTCTGACAGCCAAACTGTGCATTCAGATTGTTTATACATGAGGCTCCAGGTCTTTTTACACTTCAAACTACAGTTGTTCACACATATTTTTTTTTCTTTTCTTATATCTATGTCGTGTTTTGCTTTCTTGCTGTACAGATTGTTCTACAAAGTCTCCAGTCGAGAGTGTTTGGTAACTGCTCTTTAATGTTTGATCACAGTGATAGTACTGTATGTTCTTATTCAATACCCAGACTCCATCTTTGCCATTCCTGTTTTTCTTCTTGACTAGGCTTGACACATGAACACGACTTGAAAACGATTTGTACAAAGTCAAACTTTGACCACCACTTTGCTTCAACTGTATATCCCAGCTATAATCTCCCCATCAACCTCAGCAGATTTCCTAGCAGACACACCTGAAATAGGTTTCAGGAGTGAATATACCATCATCTAAAATGTTTTCACAGAAACATTTTTAAACCACCATGCTATACGCTAATTCCATGTCATCGCTTATCTCCCCGGTAATCACCCGTGGCGGGTGCAGTCGGTATCAGCTGCTAAGCAGAGGCATTAAACAGATTTTCCCTCTGGCTACTTTAACTGTTTGTCATTTGACATTTTTGTACCCTACAGTTTGTTAGGCGACACATATTAATTAGAAATTTCACCCCGGCCATAATTGATGTCGCCGATTCTTTGTACGAAAAGTCAATCCAAATTAGCAGCTACAGAAGTGGAGATGAATTGATGTTGAATGAGGAATTGGCAGTAAAGAGCCAGTCTGAACACAGTGAAATCGAGAGAGGAGTTTGAGGAAAGCAGAGCTACTTAGTAAACATCATTCAGTCCTCTCAGGCTTGGCTTACGGTTTTTATATTCGCACCGTCCAGTACCGGCATGGTCAAGGACAGCCACTTACCAGAGGGCAAGGTTAGTTCGTCCTGGGTAGGAAACCAAATCTCATTGTGTGCAGGGAGAGATTTCTACCCTGCCTTTAGTCCCTCAGGTATTCAGTGTTATGCTGGAGAGATGTGGATTTGAACTGTGCTCTGATAAAAGAAAACCTAGGAAGGGAAGTGCAATATCCATCCCGCTGCCTCATGTGTCGTCTGGAAGAACTGTGTGTGTGAACATAAGGAAAATAAGGGGCACTCTCTGTTTCTTAATGCAACATAACTCATTTGAGATTTCAATAAATCATTGGTGCAGATGACAGTTGACTGCAAAAAAAAAAAAAGAAAAAAAAGAAAGCTAGACAGTCAAAGTGTATGCCTGAAGCATGTGTAGAAAAAAAAAAAAAACATTGCTTGACTGACTTGAGAATTAAAATGCATTTGAGATGTGATCACTTTTTACTGAAGTATGGCTTCATGGCATCTGTAATAAAATAAATAAATTTTAATATCAAACTGAAGTGTCACACACCATTACACATATCAATTTAGTTTCTACCAAATTATAACACTTGAGAACAGTGACTGTAAATAAATATTTCAAGTTTAACATTTAACTTTTAAGTGCTTTTAAGTGCGATTAAAAACATTTAATCGATGCTGATTGAAAGTGCAATATTTGTCTTTGTATTTCATCATTTAGATGGAGGAATGGTGTTTTGAACAGATTAAATATTAGATGGGAAGATTCAGTATTATATTAGATGGTTGGTGACTGTAGCCTATTGGTTTTTGAATGCAACAAATATAAAAACGTTTTTGCATCTTTACCTACAAAGTTGAGTGATTATTGTAGAAAAGGTGCTTTCTAAAATTTATTTTCTAAAAATAAATACATAGTGTAGATAAATCAAGCAAAAGTGGTTAAAAGTTTTTGGTCTGAATTTTTATTTATAGCAAGGATACATTAAATTGACCAAAGTGAAGACATTTGTCATGTTAGGGGGAAAAAAAAATAGATAGATAGATAGATAGATAGATAGATAGATAGATAGATAGATAGATAAAAGTTACAGTACAGTAAAAGTTATTGTAAATTGTAAAAATATTTTTTACGTTTTATTTTTGATGAAATAAATACAGCCTTTGTTGAGCATAAGAGATACAAAAAAGTTTTGATGATGTCCGTTTATCCCAATGTTTTTCACATATTAGTTTTGTCCAAGGGTTGAAACAGACAAGCGAGTGCCAGTATCCTATGCTGTCATCTTTCAAAATTATCCTTGTCATTGAAATGCATTAGTGAAATGGGTTTTGCTAAATTAGAAATGCATTTTAATAAAGACTAATGAGGACTTCAGAGGGTTGGTGTTGTGAGGGAACAAGGAACTACCTGAGCACGCTGCAGACTTTCGTTTACAATACAATTAATGCGCATCTAATTGTCGCTTCATTTTAGGGGAGAAATGTCACACATTTTGGCACTGTCCCTGGTTTTCTCTGTCGCTCATAATGGGCAAAACTGATTAACGCATTTTAGCCTTGCTGGAGACAGAGAGACCCGTCGGCAGTGTGTTTCACTGTAATTTCTTTGTTAATTACATCTCATGGGAGGAGCGCGTGGAGGAAAGAGGCTTGCAAACGCTGAGGGCAGTGTGTGCCAGTGTGGGTTTAACAGAGGAGGGGGTGGGAGGGTTATACGGTTGCTAAACTGGCACACTTACACACTAGTCTGCTTTCGGTGCAGACAGTGTGAGTCTCCGCAGTAACAAGCTCCCCCTCTGTGCCGCTCATATATCCTCCAGCCATCCTCCATGCTGTGATTCCTCATTCCTTTGCCCCACTTTTGAGGACACACACATTCTCACTTATCAGGCTCATCACGCCAAACACTCTCCTCTCTGATTTATCACAACACTTGAATGGACTAGTAATCTGTAAACACTCTCAACTTCTTTATAGTGGCAGCGGAAGTGCTGGGAGTTTATTGTCTATCATTTAAAAGTAAGGAGAAGAGATGTGTAGGTGTGTGGTGTTATGGATCATCAGCCAAGTGGTCTTCACTTTGAGGTTAGAGGGAATGAAAGATTAGATATGCTGATATCAGAATCAGGGAGTCTGCTTTTTTTAACTGTGGCTTAGAGTTTCAAATGATAAAGCTGATGTCCTACAACAGGTACTAGTTATCTTTTATTCAAATACAGCATTCAAAAGTCTAAAACCACTAGTAAAAATGCTTTCTCTAGTTTAATTTTTCTAATATACATTTTTTTTTTTCCTACTGCTTACACACAAAGGGCCCTATTTTAACGATCTAAGCGCATGGTCTAAAGCGCATGGCGTAGGTGCACTTAGGGCGTTTCCGAATCCACTTTTCCTAGTATAACAACGGGAAAAACTGTCTACGCTCCCGGCGTGTGGTCTAAAAGGGTTGTACCTATTCTCTTAATTAGTAATGGGTGTGTTTTTGGGCATAACGTGCAATAAACCAATCAGAGTCTCATCTCCCATTCCCTTTAAGAGCAAGTTGCACTCGCGCCATGGCGGATTCGCTATTTAAACGGCCAAATTTTAAGGCGCACAGACTGAACACGTCTCCAGAGAGCAAACTGATCTGCTCATGCGTGAGCAAATAGGTAGGCTAATTCTGATACACGCAATGACTATCCATTATGACATGTATGACATTTTTATATTTATGTAGCCTACACAATAATATTCTTTTACACTAATATTTGGCATTTTTGTATACTGCTGCGCGTCCCTGTGTGTAATAAGCAAAGTGAACGCGCGTTGTGGACCCACTCAGAGGCACATTTTCTACTAATGCGCTCTTTAAATAACAAAAAAAATATTGCGCCATTGACTTTAGACTTTAGACCAGGTTTAAGTTGGTCTATGGCACAGTCTATTTTCAGTTCCTCAAAATAGCAACGTGCCAATAATGCGCCTGAACACACCTCTTTTTTTAGACCAGCATGCCCATGGGCGCACAAATGGGCGCAAATGCATTTGCTATTTAAACAACGCGGCGCAGGACAGGAAAATGAGAACTACGTCGGGCTGAAACTAGCAAAAACACTTGCGCCGCGCCTTGCACCACATTGCGCCAGCTGTATGATAGGGCCCAAAATCTTTACTTGTCTCACAATTTCTGAAACCTGACACTCAAATACCAGAACAACACACCAAATCTGCAAAACCATACACTAATTCTCGGCCACTTACGTTTTCAATTTCATAAAACACTTTTTGCAAAACACAACACACAATTCTCTGTGTAACACACAAAAATCTAACAGGAGGCATCTTGATTTCCTTTTTCAAATACAACCAATCAAAATGCCACACTAATTCATCAGTGCCTCACACTAACTCATCACATGTGCAAAAACACATTGCTTTACTTAACACCAACCAATCATGGCTTTAGAATAGGCCTATAAATAGGCCAAAGGTCAAGTTGTAGGTTTTGAACAATGGATGCAAACAGTGTGCAATACACACACACACGCACGCACGCACACACACACACACACACACACACACACACACACACACACACACAAACACCATTCCTTTGGAATAATTACCTTTTTCAAAATTATGTTTGATTTCTGTCCAGCTACATGGTTGATGTATTTCTTTTTTTCATACTGTGTAATACTATATTCACAAGCACAAATGCTTACAGTAAAAAAAAATAATAATACAAAAAAATAAAAAAAAGTTTGGTTTCAATCTTGCTTTCATGTTTACCGTGAAATTTTCAACATCTCTCTGCCAATCACGTTCAATCTTGTACAGAAATGTACATAGGAGCTCCTGAAAGAAGAGCTTTATGTTTTCAATAACTGTACACGATATATCCAAAAATATAATATTATGGCAAAGGTGTTTGCAACGTTAGACAAATGTTTGCTTTTGAGATGTGTTTGTGATATTTTGAATGCAGTGCTTCATTTTGCAAGAGATGTGAGGGATTTTGCATTTTGTGTGTGCAGTTCTTGGATTTGTGTGTAATTTTTTTAAAAAAAGAGGCAGAGTTTTGTAAGCAGTTGAAAAAACCTGTAACAACAACGGAATTTGTCAAAGAGCCAACAATATTCTTAATTTAATAATACACACTGCCAGGTTTATTAGATAAATAGAGAAGAGGAGAAATGCTGAGAGGATTTTTTAATGTGAGAAATATATGGGGTATGGATAGCTTTAAATAATTCAATATCTGGAGCATTTCTGTTTATTTCTAGGTTTACATTAAAAAGGAAAAAAATCCCAGATTTTTCGTGTGGTCTGTTGGGCTGTGTTGCTAAAGGGAGTTTCAGCACATGCATGCATAAATTGAGAGGGATTTCCATGAAGATGGGGTCACTGCCACTGTTGCAGGAAATAAGGAAAGGGCTAAGGAAAGCCAATGTATTTTATCTGACATCAAGACCTGGCTGGTATCAAGCAGGGCCAGAGTCCTGGATGTCTCAAGGGTGCACCGACCCATGACTGAACCCTCTGGGCTTCTTTTCTGCATGACCAGCAACACATTCCTCTCACATCAACTGAGGGCACTTTGACTGCAACAACAACACCGCACCGCAAACCAGTTCCAGACATGAGTGGAAAGCCTGCACACATCATGCTCAGCTGTTAGGCTGAGAGCTTCTCTGGTTCAGAAGAAATACAAAGGGCTGTTATTTTCACCAGTTTCTAGCTCTATTAGCTACAATTTTCTAGGGACAATCGTAAAGTGATGAAGTTTATATATGTGGGCTTTACCGTTCAGACATTTGGTGTCAGTAAGATTAATTGGATGTTATTGAAAGTCTCACCAAGACTGTATTTATGTTTTTTCAACTGTTTACATTTTCAAAATTTTACACAAATTCAAGAATTGCACACACAAAATGCAAAATGCCTCACATCTCTTGCGAAACGAAGCACAGCATTCAAAATATCACAAACACATCTCAAAAGCAAACATTTGCTTACGTTGCATTGCAAGCACCTTTGCCATAATATTATATTTTTGGATATATACAGTACACACAGTTATTCAAAACCTAAAGCTCTACTTTCATAAGCTTCTATGTACATTTCTGTACAAGATTGAATGTAATTGGCAGAGAGATATTGAAAAATTCAAGGTAAACACAAAGCAAGATTGAAACCAAACAGTTTTTTATTTATTTTTTTAGTGTAAGCATTTGTGGTTGTGAATACAGTATTTCACAGTACGAAAGAAAAGAAATACATCAATCATGTGTAGCTACGTAGATGTGTATTTATAGGCCTATTCTAAAGCCATGATTGGTAGGTGTTAAGTAAAGAAATGAGTGTTTACACACTTGATGAGTTAGTGTGTGGCACTGATGAATTAGTGTGGCATTTTGATTGGTTGTGTTTGAAAAAGGAAATCAAGATACTTCCTGTTAGATTTTTGTGTGTTACATAGAGAATTGTGTGTTGTGTTTTGCAAAAAGTGTTTTATGAAATTGAAAACTGAGTCAAAGGCCGAGAATTAGCATACGATTTTGCAGATTTGATGTGTGGCTCTGGTGTTTGAGTGTCAGTTTTCAGAAATTGTGTGACAAATAAAGATTTTGTGTGTAAGCAGTTGAAAAAAAATGTATTTGATCAAATAATACAGTAAAAATAGTAATTTTGTGACATGTTATTTTACAATTTAAAATAACTAATTTCTATTTTAATACATTTTAAAATGTCATTTATTCCTGTGATAGCAAAGCTGATTTTTCAGCCAGTCTTCAGTGTCACATGATCCTTCAGAAATCATTCTAATATCCTGATTTGATGCTCAAGATGCATTTCTTAATATTGTCAATGATGAAAACGGTTTTTACTGCTTAATATTTTGTGGAAACTATGATACACAACCATTCAAAAGTTTGGGGTAGGTAAGATTTAAAAAAAAAAATGAAATAATATAAAATTAATATTTTTGCTAAGCAAGGACGCATTAAATTGATCAAAAATGACAGTAAAGACATTAATAATGCCACAGAAGATTTTTATTTGAACATTTTTTTTAAATTTTCTATTCATCAAAGAATCCTGAAAAACTGTATCATGGTTTCCACAGATATGATGAAATATATTGCTGCATTTTTAAATGTTCAAGGTACTGCTTGTAAATTGGATTTTTTTTTCATGACTGTTTTTTTTTTTTTTTTTTCTCATATCACTTGCAGCTGCATATTTCTTTCAATATCATCATGCAGAGTTGTAATAAAGACTGAAACTTAATTTAGGAGGAATGCAGCAGGTCAGTGAAGACATTAAATATCTCATTAAATAGAACCCTCCATTATAACTCCACATAATGACACATCTTGAAACTTAACTGCTGCTAGGACTTTTTATTGAGAGAAATACTTTATTGAGTCTCGGTTCTATTCTCCAGAATCATGGCTGCTTGCATATCTATGCATAAAGACGTTTATGAGCTCAACAATAAGGAAGACACCATTGGTCAAGCGTTTTTATATTTATGCATTTATCCATAGTGACTATATATTTCATCAGTTCATGTGTTCCCTGCAGCTACAGTACAAGAATGCTTGTATTTATAAAAGGGCATAATATGATGCAAACCATCAAAATGCAATGGCATTCTCATGAAGGACAGACACACAGTAGGCAGTGATCTGATGTGTGGGAGATGAGAGCAGAGACTGATCATAGAAATCAGACAGCAACCGGCATGATCCAACTCTCACTGCGGGAGACTCCGGGGGAATCCAGAATAAGTGTTTTAGGTTCAAGTAAGACTTCTATGTTTGAACTGTTCAGGGTGCAATTTCGTGCTGATCGATTTGCTCTTAAAATCATGCAATATAATAGGCACCGTTGCCTGACACATCAGGAAGCTGCAGTATTTATTTATTTTTATTACTTTTTTATGTTTATTTTCATTTTTTCAGTTGTCCTCCCGTAGGACTAGAAATTATATGGCAAAACAAGCATGCTGCTTTTAGCTAGTCTGAATAGATACTGAGCTCTCTGATGACAGCTAATGACTTTGACTTGTCCTAGTGATCTTTTTTTAATGACATTTTGCCCTTAATTTTTACATTTATTACTTAATTTTTACATTTAGGTATACATTTTAACAGTTCATGCATTCCCTGGGAATCAAACCCAAGACCTTGACAATGCTTTTTTGTCTGACACTAGCAATATCTTTTTTATTAATTTTAAATTTTATTAATGATTATTACTTTTTTATACATTATTATTTATTGTCTTATTATTTATTTTATTAATAGTTATTATATTTTTATTGTAATTATTTATTATAATTATTGTTAAGAAAGTTGAACCTGACAGTTGAACCTGTCGGATGGAGGAATGACTTTGATCAGCTTTCCTTGTGGATCCTTGTGAAGTTTTTGACTTGACACGTTATCAGTCTCTCATTAAGAGTTTATATATAATGCTTTTGCTGGGATGCATACTGTAAAGGTGCACTTTAATCCAAACAACTACCAAACAACTAAAAAACCAAGTGGAGCCCTGTGATGAAAATTGAAATATAACATCCCTAACAGATACAAAGCAATTTTTTTTTTTGAAAATGTAGCATGACAGTGGTATTTTTCAGCTTGATTAGTTGTACGTACTTAGAGATGCTGCAGAGAGACTGATTTATGGTGGATGTGCATGGTGAATAATGAAAGTACACCAGCATCATTAATTCTCAGCACAAATGGGTGGTTGTTTAGGGAGAGTTTGAAACATCTCAATTATGATTCTACAATGTGTTCAAATTATCTCCATGTTAAGAGTCTTATTTGCATACTGCATGCTACTATGTAAAAAATTATAATGAAAGCAACCAAAACATTTGGGCTTTTCTCCATTCTAAATTCCTGTTTCACATTTCACACTGTTCATTTTACCCTGATTTAACACTGTAGTTTTGAAAACCCAAGGTTTTCACTCGTCTCTCTCACACAGTAAAACATGACCCTTGCTTTACAGTTTCTGCTTTACAAAGCTCATGAATATTTAATGAAGGACGCACCAAGGGAATTTATGATTGGTTGTCTGTTGCTAAACAACTTGCTGTACATTCTAGCACTGCATTATTTCACACTGTATACCTTTAGCACTGCAATTCGGGGTTAGCGCCACAAAAGTACAAGTGTGAAATTTTGCTTTATCCAGCAGTATGTGCAGTGTGAACAGCCCTATTTTATTAGCAATTTTGCACCATAATAATTGAACCCACGACCTTGGCTTTGTTCTTTTGATCCAATCAATAGGCTCACAGAATTAATTTCTGTGTTAAAATGTGCATATAATCACTATGTCATGGTCCTGTCAATTCACACTTTATAGTTAGAGTAGCATGCACAATCATACAATGGAACTTGATAATCATGTTTGTATTGCAGGTGAATAATTTCTTAATTATACCTAGCTGGACGTATGACAACTAGGTTAATCTTTGTGCAGTAATGACAATTAAAACTTGATAATACAACCCATTTGTCTTGTTCTCCCACTCAAAGACCACTGGTGTAGAACTCAAACCATATGCAGGCTTCATTGGTGGAGTCCATGATGGATGTATCATTCTAGCTTCACACTGACGGTGCCACTTCATTTAGCACGCCCTCGCTCTCTGCTGATACACATTAATCTGTCGTTGCTGTTGTGCTCTCCTTCACAGATTAACAAAGCACTTGCTGGACAGCAATTAAAGTCTTATTTTTGTCCATTTAAAACTCATTTTACTTGTTATGTGATGCATTTCACGGTAATGGATGAATGGATGGATGGATGGATGGATGGATCTGAACAGTAGTGTTGTGAATAACATGCACTGATGAACTGGTCTCAGAATGACCAGGATTGAGTGTTAACAAAGTTGACATGTTGACTTTGTATCACTGACATAGTCCACCATGAAAAGGCTTTCCTTTGATATCCTGCGTGCAGTATGTACGTTTTCAGCATAGGGTTGTTTTGTATTATGTATGAGTCCAGGTGATCAGTGTCATACCACTATGCTGGGTTCAGCAAAAGGTCTGGATTCCTTACTCTTTTCTTTGCAAAGCCCAAGGTTATTTCTATTATTGATGTATTTTGTTCTAATTGTGTAGGTTTTGAATCATGCAAAGGTTTTTATTGAGTTCAGACTTCATGTACAACATTCACTGAGCCTCGTATAGGTGACGCCAAGAGAGCCGAATGTAGCCAGTACAATGGAGAGAAAAGATTAAAAATGAGCAGGCCAGCTGCCATGTCAACATGAGGTGACCTGTGCGTATATGCGTTTGTGTGACAGAATGAGGGCTTGAGACAGAAACCTGATGGAGCAGTCATCTCCTGGCCCTGATTACTCATTTTAGAGGTCAGGACAAACCGGACCCCAGTGACTTCTCTTCTTAATTAATCTTTCGACCGGTCACTGTGGAACCGTCTTCTCACACCGGCAACACAGACACGCTTGAATAATACTGGCCTCTGCTGCGCTGTGTGTGCTGGGTTAGTGCATTCTTCAATTTTGATAGAAGCACCAGGGGGAATTTAAAACGTATTGAGGAAAATATTTGGGATATTTAGCAATTCATGAGTATAGCTGACAGGAAAAGTGCTAAACACAAACAAAAGTATGAACTGTTTACTCTGGCAAAATTTCTGGAGGTCGCCATAGTTGCTGTGCTGTTGGTTGCTAGTAGACATTCTTCAGTTGATGTCTCTAACCTCGTCAGTTGGCGGATGACTGTCTACAAACCACTTGGTACTTTAGTTCCCTCATTGTGTTGCTGTTCTTTTGCATGTTAAAGGATTAGTTCACTTCCAGAACGATAATTTCCTGATAATTTACTCACCCCCATGTCATCCAATATGTTCATGTCTTTCTTTCTTCAGTCGCAAAGAAATTAAGTTTTTGAGGAAAACATTTCAAGAATTTTCTCTAATGGACTTCAGTAGTAGCCAATGGTTTGAAGGTCCAAATTGCAGTGTCAGTGCAGCTTCAAAGGGCTCTACATGATCACAGCCGAGGAATAAGGGTCTTATCTAGAAAAACAATTGGTCATTTTCTTTAAAAAAATAAACATTTATGTACTTTTTAACCACAAATGCTCATCTTGCACTAGCTCTGCGATGCACATCTTTACGCATTGCGTAATCACGTTTGGAAAATTCACGCACAGTCTAGTTCTTAGGTTAAAAAATGTAGGGTAGGGCAAAAAATAAATTTTCTTCTCCAACTTCAAAATCGTCCAACATCGTTGTTTTACCTTTTTTGTACAGGCTGTTTGACTTTCTTTGCATGTTCGCTTTGTAAACACTGGGTCGGTACTTCTGCCTTCTTGGATGACATGGGCGTGAGTAAATTATCAGGAAATTTTCTTTCTGGAAGTGAACTTCTACTTTAAGTTCCGCTTTAAGGGATAGTTCACCCCAAAAATAAAACATCTGTCATTATTTACTCACCATCATGTCGTTCCAAGCTTGTATGACTTTTTTTTTCCATAGGTTTTGTGGGTTCCATTGACTGGAATTTGAGTAAATGATGACTTTTTTTTTATTTTATGACTTCCTTTCAAAGGTTTTTTGGACCCCATTGACTTGAGGGTCAGTAAACAATAACCACATTTTCATTTTTGAGAAAACTTTAAACAGAGATTTAACGGCTATGTTATGTTTAAAAGCATAACAAAAACTCTGGAAAGAGTACTCTTGCAAAGAGTGTCTGTAACAAACACTTAGAGAAAACCATTCTGTTTCTTATCTGAACTGCAAAATTCAATCTTTCTGTGAAATTAGTTTTTCTTCCACATTCAAAATATTTTTGCACCTTTTCTTTACCACTGATAGGTTGGATCATCCTACACTGCCAGGATAAGAGGTATAATGCATATTTCAGCACTCTTTTTTTTTCTTTCTTTTTTTTTTTTTTTATAAAAAGACTCAAAATAGTTTAGCCTTGGACAGAGAAATGAAATAAGAAAATGGCAGAGCCCATCTCTGAGTTCTGCTCACTAAACAATCTAATGCTCCTCAGGCTAATAACTCTACTCTAATCTCAGATTAATGCATCTGTCATTTCGCATTTCATCTTGTTTCTTCGTATCTTTCAAAAGTCTTTCACACATCCTCTAAATCATCCATCAAGGGTGAAAGTTTTGAACTGCGCTTGAAGGTCGGCATGTCCCCGAAAAGCGTAAATGATAGTATGAGCGAACAGCACCGTTAGTGTGTAATCCGCTCGTGAAAAGCATGCCAGCTGCTTGCCGTGCACAGACAGATAAGACCCGGGAAACGGCACCTGGCTGGCACAGAATCCCTGTTGCTGAGATCGTCCTCTAACTCCAAGGGATACTTACAGCAGACTGCAAATATTTGATTATGGCACTGTTGCTGTAGGGGATCCAGTGGTCTGCTGAACTAGAAATCGAAATGGAGTGTTAATCTCATTAATGAAAATACTGGCAAAAAGGTTTTTTTTTTTTTTTATAACTACTTCAATGTCTTGATGCACATTAGTAGTAGTAGTAGTTTAGGTTTTATATAAATCATACTGTTGATGAAAATATGATTAGGAAAAAATGCTGAAAAAAGATGTTAACAATGCACTTTTCTGGAGAAGAAAAATCTAGAAAGAATATTATTGGTCACATAAAGGACAATTTTCACATGTGGTTAAATGTTGATACATGTTTAAATTAATATGTAAAATATCTAATTCGTGTATAAAATAATATATGAAATAATTTTGCTCTTTCTCATCAAACAATTTTTTTGTCAACTAAAATTAGATGCCAGCTAAAATGACTTACTGACTAAAACTACCATTTTATTATTATTATTAAAGAAATATATAAAAATAAATATATTAAATATATAATTTATACATGCATTTTTGTATAAAAATGTATTACATATGTACTGTATTATGTATGTATTTTATATGTATTTTAAAGCACTTTCTCATTCACTAAAACATTATTTTTGTCAATCTAATGCCAGCTAATATGGCTTGATAACTAAAATTAGCATGACAGGCCAAAATATTGACTACATTTAAAGACGTCCAAAGACAACTACGACTAAAACAGCAAAAAACTGCAAAAATATGTTCATACAGTGTAGTGCACAGTACAAATGACATTCCTGGTACTTAGTTCCCATTAACAATGTTTGTACAATCACCGCCTGCTTTGAAATGAATCATTCTCACCTGGTTTTCTCTCCAAAAAAAAACCCCTAAATTGTCGCCTGTCAGTCTCTCCTCCTTGTTGCATGCAATTACAGCTCAAAACAGTGTCCTGTACTGCACATTGTGACAATTACCGTGGAATATGGCTTAGATATAAGCCTCGTCGTTCTTGTTTGAGAATAAAAATAAAGCCCTCAGCTGGTTCTGCGCAAGGCAATTTAGAATCCGTTACAAATTGCTTCAGATTCAAGCCCCTCGGCCTGGCAGTTCAGGTCGGATTGCGAAACGAGGTCCTGGGGAGCGTTACTAGCTACGCCGTGCCAACAGATGAATTAGTTTAGCCCTCGTGTCTCACAAACAAGATGTCACTGCTCTTTGTGTCTGCAGGCAGGCCCAATCACAGGTAAATAAACCCAGTCACTCTCACCTGTACCACACCGGCAGCTTTTATTAAGAGACAGAGGGTCATGTCAGTTAAGACCAGCAGCTGCATGCGTAAACCGGTCGAACCCAAGAAAGATTGAAAGGTTGGTCGGGAGAGGCGAGGGAAATGAGATGGAAAGAGACTGGCTGGAAGAGTATTTACATGTTACTGTGGACTAGCATTGAGCTCCCTGTGATTGGATGTTTAAAACTCAGTTCACATACACTGCGAACAAAGCAGGTGCTTGAATAAGGACTGTGTGATAATCATCATGCAACATCTTTCTTGTGAGATTAGCTTGTCAAGTGTTGCTAAAGTGTTCAAATACATCCTGAGCCTAGACACATTGCAACACGTTTAAATTGCTTGACTGAGGTGCTTAAACGTCCTGATTATTGACTGAAAACTCCTTGGATTTTGGATGCACGCAGAGCAATTCATGACTTTCCATTTTGATGTTTCATCCTTTTCCATACTCGTCAAAAACATGAGAAAAGGGGAAGCAATGTTCATTATCTTCGTACTTTGTCGTGCAGATTGTGTTTTCTGATCCGTGCAGACATGATAATGCAATTTGTTAGGTCACCCCCTCCCTTCTGCTTTCATGTGCGGTCGGCATCCCCTCCTAGAGCTCTTGTGCCATCTAGTGTTTCGTCTGTTAGGCACAGGTCTTATTTTAGGGGATTTCTATAGTTGGTGGTGATAAAAATATGCTTGTGCCGAGGAATTTCTGAATGCTCACCTTTGTCACAGCTGACAATTTGCATGCAGTCATAAATGGCAATCCTTCAAACCACTGAGAATATCAAAGGCTTTTTCTTCAGCGAGAAGAGCTCTGAGCTTAAAGAGACACTACAGATGACAAGATTTGCCGTGCTTTTTCATGCAAATCAACCGCCTAAAATGAAAGTTATCTAATGAGATGTTTTCCTTCACTCTCCTGTTTTAATTTGGCCAGCAATGCATCATGCCGGTTTCATAACTGTCAAAACCCAGAGCTGTAGAGAAAATATGTCAAAGCAAATTGGCACACTGTAGAGTGTGCAGCTCTCCCGCTGTTTCTCTCTCTTCCAGCCTTCCTTATTTCTTCTTCCCCACTTCTTCTTGCTTTTTCATTCTCTCACTCTGTCTAATTAAAGCACTAGCTAAGCGTAATATTGGTAATGCCTTCTTAATCTACAGCTGGCATCGAATTTGATGAAACACTTTTAACACATTAGTATTTTCTGAGGAGCTCAAGCTTTCTGATTGGCATCCAAAATGTGCAATTTGCAGCCCTTTTTTATCCATTAACTTTGGGAAACCTTTTTTAAAGAAACACTCCACTTTTTTCGGAAATAGGCTCATTTTACAGCTTCCCTAGAGTTAAACAGTTGAGTTTTACCGTTTTTGAATCCATTCAGCCAATCTCCGGGTCTGGCGGGAGCACTTTTATCTTAGCTTAGCATAGATCATTGAATCGGATTAGACCATTAGCATCGCGTTCAAAAATGACCAAAGAGTTTCGATATTTTTCCTATTTAAAGCTTGACTCTTCTGTAGTTACATCGTGTACTAAGACTGACAGAAAATGAAAAGTTTTGATTTTCTAGGCCGATTTGGCTAGGAACTATACTCTCATTCTGGCGTAATAATCAAGGGACTTTGCTGCCGTACCATGGCTGCAGCAGGCGCAATGATATTACGCAGCGCTTGAAAGTAGTCCCCAGCTATACCATAACTAGTTACCTAGCTGGGGACTATTTTCAGGCGCTGTGTAATATCACTACGGCAGCAAACTTCCTTGATTATTACGCCGGAATGGGAGTATAGTTCTAAATCATATCGGCCTAGAAAATCGCAACTTTTCATTTTCCGCCAGTCTTAGTACACGATATAACTACAGAAGAGTCAAGTTTTAAATAGGAAAAATATCGAAACTCTTTGGTCATTTTTGAACGCGATGCTACTGGTCTAATCAGATTCAATGATCTATGCTAAGCTATGCTAAAAGTGCTATCGCCAGACCCGGAGATCGGCTGAATAGATTCCAAAACAGTAAAACTCAACTTCTTAACTCTGGGGGAGTTGGAGAATGAGCATATTTCCCAAAAAAGTGGAGTGTTCCTTTAAGAGTTTTGTGTTTTCTTGGCACAGCTACAGTCTAGCGTCAGCTAGATCTGGCAGGTCATGTAAGTCAAGCTTGCATCAGCTGACTCTCAGCTGATCACATCTACCAATAGGAATACAACACCTATCACAGCATCCCTACATAAGCGCTATTCAGTATTATTCAGCAGCTTACTTGCTCGGAAGCAAAATACGCATCGCTGCGCTTAAATCAAATTGTTGCAGCATGCATCAGAACATCCGAAATTCAACATCTAAGATAAGTGAATGCACTTTTAATACATATCGCTGTGTACATTGCCTGACCTGCAACTGAAATAACTTAGTGATGTTAGCAGTTTTGCATGGTTTGTTGGAGCAAAATATTAAGCATATTTGCAGCAGCTTTTACGCATCTGTGTTTATATAGCTGGAGCAAACGCAGTTGTAACTGCTCTGAGGACACACCGATAGTAACGGACAGGAGAACGGGTTAAATGAAATAAGCATTCTCGTGTATGCATTTCAACCGTGGTACGCCGTATTCAGCGGCATAATTCCTAAGGTTTAATTCCTTGGATGTTTTCATTAGCTATGAGTGTGCGGTTGTTTCAGCTGCACGCAGCGTCAGAAGCACTCATTTATCATTTCTAATGGCTTCTATACAAATAAGAATAATATTCATGTCAAGGACAGTCATTCAAAGTATTTCAGCAGGGTGTATGCTTCCCCTGCTTGATTGCCACTCAATACTTATTTCAAATTCATAATTTCTGATCCGCTTGAATATATACAGGTGCATCTCAATAAATTAGAATGCCGTGGAAAAGTTCATTTATTTCAGTAATTCAACTCAAATTGTGAAACTCGTGTATTAAATAAATTCAATGCACACAAACTGAAGTAGTATAAGTCTTTGGTTCTTTTAATTGTGATAATTTTGGCTCACATTTAACAAAAACCCACCAATTCACTATCTCAACAAATTAGAATATGGTGACATGCCAATCAGCTAATCAACTCAAAACACCTGCAAAGGTTTCCTGAGCCTTCAAAATGGTCTCTCAGTTTGGTTCACTAGGCTACACAATCATGGGGAAGACTGCTGATCTGACAGTTGTCCAGAAGACAATCATTGACACCCTTCACAAGGAGGGTAAGCCACGAACATTCATTGCCAAAGAAGCTGGCTGTTCACAGAGTGCTGTATCCAAGCATATTAACAGAAAGTTGAGTGGAAGGAAAAAGTGTGGAAGAAAAGATGCACAACCAACTGAGAGAACCGCAGCCTTATGAGGATTGTCAAGCAAAATTGATTCAAGAATTTGGGTGAACTTCACAAGGAATGGACTGAGGCTGGGGTCAAGGCATCAAGAGCCACCACACAGACGTGTCAAGGAATTTGGCTACAGTTGTCGTATTACTCTTGTTAAGCCAATCCTGAACCACAGACAACATCAGAGGCGTCTTACCTGGGCTAAGGAGAAGAAGAACTGGACTGTTGCCCAGTGGTCCAAAGTCCTCTTTTCAGACGAGAGCAAGTTTTGTATTTCATTTGGAAACCAAGGTCCTAGAGTCTGGAGGAAGGGTGGAGAAGCTCATAGCCCAAGTTGCTTGAAGTCCAGTGTTAAGTTTCCACAGTCTGTGATGATTTGGGGTGCAATGTCATCTGCTGGTGTTGGTCCATTGTGTTTTTTGAAAACCAAAGTCACTGCACCCATTTACCAAGAAATTTTGGAGCACTTCATGCTTCCTTCTGCCTACCAGCTTTTTAAAGATGCTGATTTCATTTTCCAGCAGGATTTGGCACCTGCCCACACTGCCAAAAGCACCAAAAGTTGGTTAAATGACCATGGTGTTGGTGTGCTTGACTGGCCAGCAAACTCACCAGACCTGAACCCCATAGAGAATCTATGGGGTATTGTCAAGAGGAAAATGAGAAACAAGAGACCAAAAAATGCAGATGAGCTGAAGGCCACTGTCAAAGAAACTTGGGCTTCCATACCACCTCAGCAGTGCCACAAACTGATCACCTCCATGCCACGCCGAATTGAGGCAGTAATTAAAGCAAAAGGAGCCCCTACCAAGTATTGAGTACATATACAGTAAATGAACATACTTTCCAGAAGGCCAACAATTCACAATTTTTTTTTTTTGGTTTTATGAAGTATTCTAATTTGTTGAGATAGTGAATTGGTGGGTTTGTTAAATGTGAACCAAAATCATCACAATTGAAATAACCAAAGACAAACTACTTCAGTCTGTGTGCAGTGAATTTATTTAATACATGAGTTTCACAATTTGAGTTGAATTACTGAAATAAATGAACTTTTCCACGACATTCTAATTAATTGAAATGCACCTGTATGTGCTCACGCATGAGTGTGTATGAAAACACGTTTAGGATGATGGGTGTAATATGGAGATTTAGCTCGTTACGATCACTCCGCGTTTTAAATTCTTATATTTAATTCAATAAACTTACTGGTATAGCACTTCCAAATACGTATGTCATCCCTTAACACGTAACATTAAGAAAAAATAATATAAAAAATAAAATAAAATCATTTGGTCCTGTACATACGATAGCAGGCGGCCATATGATTCTTTGAGTAGGCCACATGACCGAACGCTCAAATGAATACAAGGATTTAAATATTAGTCATTTATTACAAGCCAGTGCAAGCAGCACTTGGGAAGGTTTTACGTAAATGCAGTCGTTCCTCTGGTGATTTGTATTCAAGGTCATGTGCAATGATATAGTTTCACAAGCTCTATACTAAACTATGCAATATACAATATGCTTGTTGTCTTAAACTTTGCTGCTGCTAGGGGTGTATGCTTCCCCCTTTATGATCACATAATTTGCTTAAGCAGCTCAAAGCAACCGTTGGGCTCGCAAAATCGCTAGCCCGACGTCCCGGGGCTATTGTGTTTTCCAGTCGGGCTACCAAAATGTATCACCGCTCTGCCCGACAGGCTATCAAGGTTCTTAAAAACTCTTCAATTTAGTTCTCAAACTTAAGGCCATAAAAAGTTTTAATTGCGTTAAATGGTATAAGAAATGTCTTAATTAAAATTTCAAAAGGTCTTACAGTTGGGGACGGAAAGACAAGAATGGCGATACAGCTGGATTAAACTTCAAAAGGCAATGATGTCATTGAATAAATATGAGCACTCCACGTTTCAAGTCAAAACACGGCACGGATGTCTTTATGTGAATGCATCTGAAGGGAACCGACTGTCCTCAGAAACGTGTCGTTGGCATTTTTATTTCATCTTGCCTATAATGTCTCATAAGCAGCGTTATGAGCGCAGACAGTGCTGCGTTGTGTTCAGTCGCTAAACCGCTATATTAAGCCGCTCCTAAAGCAGAAATTAGCATTTTAGCATTGCTGTTTATGGTCAGATCAATGCAAATATCGACCCATGTTTTTAAGCAGCAACACATAGAGTTGCAAATGAGAAAGAAGTTAATGTGCCTTCTAAAAATCTAAACAATTAGACAGTAATATTTATTCGTTTTAATTTAATATAATAATTTATATGCTTGATTTATCCCTTTTCATTAAAATGGTCTAAAGGCTGAAATGCTGTTGTATAAGATTTGTTTTGTGAAAACCTGTATCTGAACTGTAAATCATGTAATTTTATGGCTTAATACTGTTGGACATTGTCCAACCTCACTCATACTGTTCATTTTACTTGTGCAGCTCTTAAAATGGGTCATAAATTGCCTTAAATTTATTAAAAAAAATTCTGCAGATGCCTTGTAATTAGTGAAATAAAATTCCTTCCTTCATATTTGTATATATTTGTGTATTGAAAATATTTTTGATTGACAATTAGACTCCTATCTGATTTATATATATATATATAGATATAAAATAAAAAAATTATTTGTGCTAGTTAAATTAATTTTCAGGCTACCAAAATCTGAAGAGTACCTGCCCGAAGGGCTACCAGGGATTTTGAAATTTTGTGAGCTCTGAACATGTTTGCTGCGCTCCTTCGTTGCTCAGATAGGGGTGACGCTTCCCCCAAAAAACATGATACATATATACATATACTATTAACATGTTGTTTTAAACTTGCTGCTGCTAGGGGTGTGTGCTTCCCCCTTTACGATCAGATAATTTGTTATAAGCAGCTTAAAGCAACACGCTTGCTGCGCATCCTCGTTAATCAGCTCGGGGTGATGCTTCCCCCCCAAAAATATGGTACATATATACAATACTTATTATCATGTTGTCTTAAACTGCTGCTGCTAGGGGTGTATGCTTCCCCCTTTACGATCACATAATTTGCTTAAGCAGCTCAAAGCAACACACTTGCTGCATGTCCTCGTTGCCCAGCTTGGGGTGAAGCTTCCCCTTAATGCGATTAATAGCATGTTAGACACTTTAATTGGATAATATACAACATGCTATTGTATACGACTTGATGCTGCTAGGGGTGCATGCTTCCCCCTTTCATGACCATAGATGCTAAGCAGCTCAAACAACACACTTGTTGCATGTCCTCGCTTGCTGAGCTTGAGGTGATGCTTTCCCCATAAATATGATTATTAAGCAACATTTCCTGTTCAGTACATGTGTTTGCTAGGCACGCTGTCGCTTTAGGTTATTGGTTGTATTTTGACACGCTGGTAATATTAACGTTAACCAGGTAATCTTACCACAGCTGAGGCTTGGTTTTAAATCGATTGTTTAGGCTGTCTGACATGAAACAGGTTTGCTGTTTAAGGCTCATCTAGTTTGGGAATGCTGTTCATTAAACTTATCCGTCTATTATTTTCCACAAGCTGTGTTTAAGTCAGTCAGTATTTAAGTCAGTATTGGGATTTTGCCGCTTGTTAAGGCTTATCTAGTGTTCAGTATCATGTTTGTGCTAGAACTGCTCGTAGCTTAAGCGATTGGTTGTTACTCCAAGTGCTGGTACCTGGTAAACTTTAACAGCAAGAAGCTAATGTTAAGCTGTTGTTTAAGGAATACGATTGTTCTCGAAATATGCTTGCTGCTAATGGCTCATCTGGTATTGGGAATGCTATTTCTAAGTTCTCTGATTATTGCAACGCGCTGTGATTAAGCAAGTATCAAGCTTGTTGCATAAGCATCGAGTTTATTGATAAGGAATTTGTCTATGCTCATGTGGGTTGTCAGTTCGTGGACACGTAACACAATGAGCGCAAATGACAATGAAGGAGACAAACCTGTAACTGGAGAGTCGATATATTGATTCATTATGTGCTGTTATTATTGCTGCTCTCCCTCCTCATTCATGACAGGCTGCATGGATGGGCAGGGAGTTTTTGCCCAGAACAGAATCATACTGCCAAACCAAACGGTATGCTAAGTGTCTATCATTTGACGATAGTGGTCCTGACAGAAATCTAGCATCAGCGTTAGTTCTGGCAGGTCACGTAGGTCAAGCTTGCATCAGCTGACTCTCAGCTGATCACATCTACCAATAGGAATATGACACCTATCACGGCATCCCGACATAAGCGCTATTCAGTATTATTCATCAGCTTGCTTGCTCGAGAGCAGTTACCCTCCTCCATCCCCAACTCCTCCTTTCGCCACAGTCAGGACTTGGCTTCTGACATTCCTGTTGATTCAGACTCCCTAATCTTGAGTAATGTGCTACACTAAATGTAATTAAGTACATTAATGAAATCTGCTTGGTTCTGTTCTGTTAACCCTTGGGGGGTTGTTATTGCTGCTCTCCCTGCTCATTCAGGACAGGCTGCATGGATGGGCAGGGAGTTTTTGCCCAGAACAGAATCATACCTCCAAACCAAACTGTATGCTAAGTGTCTGTCATTTGACGTTAGTGGTCCTGACAGAAGTGCCTTTCTTCAAAGGAATACAATGGAAGATACAGTTTAGTTGATTTAGAATTCTATGAGTAATCAAGAAAGTGTTATATTTTGTAAAGAGCTTGAGAGTGGGTAGGATGGCTTAAAGGCCGGTTTGCTCTCATCACCTCCCAAAAGGTCAGCTGCGTGACCTTTTGCAGTTCTCCTGCAGACCAGAGCCCGTTTAGATATTGAATAACAAAGAAAGAACTGCTCTGATTCTCCCCAAATAATAAAAAGTCTTTAATTAAATAATAATCTCGCTGAGATGAAAGCAGAACTCAGTTTGGTTGGGCTGACTGATATGTTTGCAGCTTGCAGCAGGGCTTTTGTTGCTTTATTATTAAGTGTACGATGGGGTGCTGCGTTTTCATTTCCTCATGTGTCTCTTATGCAAAATATTGGGCTAAACATGGCCTATCTGATATTACGAAAGGCTGAAGGAATAATGGGTTCTCACACTGCATTTTCTTCTCACACTGTTGGCTCATAAAATCTCTGTGTGGTTTATGTATGTGTGTGTGTGTGTGTGTGTGTGTGTGTGTGCACGCACACGTCTTTAAAATCTCAAGTGTGTGTGTCTTTTATTAAAGTGTGCTGCAGTGAAAGGGTATTCCCTAATTGGCTGTTGCACTTGCTGATTGCTTTTGTATGTGTGGAGGTCTGCAGAGTAAGCAACTGTGAGTTCATATACTTTTGGGATGGGCTTAAAATAGAAGCAAATCTTTACTCAATACAGTTTCATTTTAGGCTCAAATGATGATATAGTGTCTGAAATAGAGCTGAAAGAACAAATATTGACATGCAATTTAATTTTATTAATTAAACAGCATATTTGCATGTTTATTTATTTATGAAATTATTTAATTATTTAAAGAACAATTTAAAAACATTTATGGTGATATTTTAATATTAGATTTTAATTTATTTTCAGTTGAGCCTAAAATAGAAGCAGAGCTTTATAGAACAAACGTAGAGGTTCATTTTATGCTCAAATGATGATTCAGTGTTTGAAATGGGGCTTATAGAGCAAATATTGATATGCAGTTTTAATTATTCAGTATTGTATATTATTTTTGCAGTTAAATTGCTTAATTTTTTACATAATTTACATTTAGAATAAAAATTTAATATTATATTTTATATACAATGAATGTTAATTCAATACAGTTATTTTAACTGAATTATATTGTTAAATATTAATTATATTCAGTTCATTTGAGAAGAGCATTAATAAAAGCAAGTATTTACAGAATAAAGCATTTCATGCTCAAATCATGATTCATTGTTTAAAATAGGGCTGATAGAGCAAATATTGCTATGCAATTAATATGATTAATTATTCAGAATATTTTGAATGTTATTTTTTAATTTAATTATTTAAATTATTACTTTTATAATACCATTATTTATTAATGTATTATTAATATAATTTATTAATAAGTATGTAATATTTAAATTAATGGTAACACTTTAGTATAGGGACCAATTCTCACTATTAACTAGTTGCTTATTAGCATGCCTATTATTAACATATTGGCTGTTTATTAGTACTTATAAAGCATACAGTATATTCTGCATGACCATATTCTACATCCCTAATCCTACCCAATATCTAAACTTAACAGCTTACCTTACAAACTATTAATAAACAGCAAATGAGGAGTTTATTGAAGCAAATGTCGTAGTTAATGGTTTAATAGCAAGAATTGGACCTTAAAATAAAGTGTGACCAAATGAATATAATATTATTCATACTCAATAATTACACAATTATTTTTGTAATGTTGTTTAATAATAATTGCATAATCATATTTGTTAACCACTAATCGTAATTAAAATGTAATCAAGTAAACAGCCCTATTCAAAAGACTGAATGATTCTTATCATTTTCAAATCTAAATCATGTTGAATTCTGTTTTTCAGGAAACTCTCCGTCGGACGAGTCGGAGGAGCGAGACAAAGAGCCACGCACACTTACTTACCCAGCATACATTGCCAGCCTGCTGGACTCGGGTGCCAAGCGCATGGCGGCGGGGGTGCGCATGGACTGCAGCAGCCAGGGCCAGTGTCCTCTGTCCTGCCACCTCTGCCACATGAGCCCTGGGCCTGCACGTCCTGCAGAACCTGTGCTGCTCAACATCACTAAAGCCACGCCAATCTATGAACTGGTCAACAGCAACGAGACTTACCAGGTATCTGTGACTCATAATGTTATACTCTCACCCTGCAGCCCTTGCCAGGTTACCCACTGAAGCTAAGCAGCGATGAGCCAGGCTGGGACACCTCCTTGGGAAATCAAAGGTTGCAGGTGGACAATGTGTTAGTGAAGTGGGCAGGTGTTCTGAGTGGTTCCTATTGCACCAGTATAGTGATGGGGACACAATACTGCGCTGCTCATTAAAAATAGCAAAATGTATTAAAAAAAAAAAAAAAGGCTGTTCATCAGTTAAACATATCCAGGACCTATTTACCAGAAATGGAAGCCTAAATATAAATCAAAAACAATTTATTTATTTTTTATTTTTTATTTTTTTAGTTAATTGAATGAAAATTATATTTATTTAAATATAATTACTTGAACATATATATAGACACAGTGGAGTCACATATATATTAGTGCTACATTGTTTTGGCACTTTCCGCCAAAATAAATTAAAACATAACTAGAAATATAAAAATAAATAAATAATAAATAAATAAATCATCATTATACATATTTAAAAATAAATTATAGTTCAAATGATATTTGAATGATTATATCTATATTAGTGCTGTCAAAGTTAACGCGTTAATAACAAGTTAACGCAAATTCATTTTAATGGCACTAATTTTATTAACGCGCGATTAACGCAGCGCGCATTTTCTGTTTGACCCGTGGCCTAGCCCGTACTACTATAGCTGGAGAAATGGAAATGGATGGAGATGCAGACAGTGTTGCCAATTATTATTTATTTATTTATTTTATTTTTTTTCAAAAAGCGCCTAGCGACCAATCTTTATAGGGTTTGCCCAAACCTTATTTAGTTTCTGAGACTCGCCGGTACTGCCGCGTGAGCGCGAGGTCTCTCTTTCCCGCTGCGCACATACCTCTTTCTCTCTCTCCGCGTCTGCTCTGTTCAGTGCGCGGATGAGAGGAACAGCGCTTTCAGTTAAAACAGATATTATGTTGCTTCTCTAATTTAACATGCAAGTATAGCCGAAATCACAGCACAGCTATTGTCTTTATCTTATGTATAGCCTATTTGATTTTATCAGACGATGGCTGGTTTATAAATCAGGATTTTTGTGCAGATTAACATCTTGGAAGAGAGAGCTGGTTATTTAGTCCTATGGGTCTCACTATTTCATATTCATTCCGTTGTCTGACAACAGAAACAGTAAAATATATCAATGAAAACAGTTTTATTGAGAATTTAGCTGCATCAAAATACAGTATGTGGGCACAGAGAGGCAAACAAATGTAATAATAAATAATAAATGTACATTTTGCATGTTCAGAAGAAGTGATCTGCCCTGTCATGCGGAAATGTAAACAGGTTTGTGTAAATTGCTCAGTGCAAAGAAAGAGAAGTGATGGGAACCTGGTATTTCTTTTTTCATGTGTCTAATAGACATGAGCAAGTTCTTTGAAAAACATCTATGATCTTTGAAACATGTCTAGTCTTCAGGCTCTGTTAACTATGGTTTCACTAATAATAAACATATATTGCATAAAGCATCCATATTTGTCATTGCCCATGTTGATTAGAGTATTTAAAACATGAAAAGTATTAATTTAAGGTACATTTAGAACAGATAAAAATGTGCGATTAAATTGCGATTAATCGCGAGTTAACTCATGACAATCATGTGATTAATCGCTATTAAATATCTTAATCGATTGACAGCCCTAATATATATATATATATATATATATATATAATGTATATGTGTGTGTGTATATATATTTATTTATCTGTGACCCTGGACCATATATTTGTAGCAATAGCCAAAAATACACTGTATGGGTCAAAATTATTGATTTTTCTTTTATGCCAAAAATCATTATGATATTAAGTAAAGATCATGTTCCATGAAGGTTTTGTAAATTTCCTACAGTGAATATATCAAAACTTAATTTTTGATTAGTAATTTACATTGCTAAGAACTTCATTTGGAAAACTTTAAAGGCGATTTTCTCAATTTATTTATATATATATATATATATATATATATATATATATATATATATATATATATATATATATATATATATATATAAATAATATCCTAATCTCTAAAACATCTGTGATCTGTACAAATATGCATCATCCAGGTAGATGCTGCACTCTAGTGGTGGTAGAGGACATTTCCCCATTTATTCTGTAAAGCTCACTGAGTGTGAAAACAGTGTTATATAAATGTTATTATAATCATTGTTTATTATTATTATTATTATTATAACACGCTCTACATCTTTGTCTTTTCATGTAGGCTCTGCAGGAGGCCATGATGAGTGTACTGTGGTGTTCTGCTAAAGGTGATGTTATTGATGATTGGTGTCGATGTGATTCCAATGCCTTTGGCACAGATGGACTCCCGACCTGTGCTCCTCTGCCTCAACCTATGTGAGTTCAGGGAATTTACAATTTCTGAAGTGAGGTTTCAAAGTAGAAGTTCAGATCTTGGTCAAACATTGTCATAAATGGTCTATGTTGATTGTATACTCTTGTCAGGCTCAAGCTGTCCCATTCGTACGAGCCCAGCAGTTCATTAGTAATCATTGAATGGAATCATGCAGAGCCACCAATCGGAGTGAGAATTGTTGATTACCTCATCAGTCAAGAGAAGGTGATGGAGCGGACTGATCACTCCAAAGTTGAGACAGGTGGGTAAATTATGATATGAGCTTATACAAAACATTTGAGATATATAATATCCACATATCTGCCTATGCTCTTTTCTACAATAAAAGCTAAAAAAGAGAAACAATACTTAATGCCCATTTATTTAGGAAGTAGCTGTGTAATAAGCGGGATAATGTACATTCAGCCAGTCATTATCGCAAATTAAACTCCTTCAGGGTGATACAAGATCCCTCTGCCTCATGCTGGGGTCCTGATCATCCTGCCAGGGTTTATTTTGTGATAATGGCAACTGACTGCTCATGAATATATGAAATCTAAATTAAGTTTAATTGAATTTCCCAGCACAAAGTCTGAACCACAAAATGAAATAATGTGGCTGTATTTTATGTTGAAACAATGCAATAAAAAAGGCATTAATATTTTATAAAGATATTCAATTCCTCTGATGCAGAGACGTTGATTGTGCAATAAAATCCCCAACATAGTAGCCTTAAAATTTACCTCTACCTGTGAATTAAAATATTTGAGAAGAACCTGCAGTTAAGGGTTGTAAATCTGAGGGACAGCTGTTAAAATGAAGATTAAAGACCATTTCAGAGATAAAGTAAAACAAATGTGTAAATTTAGAGAATTACCCAAGTGTTTGGATGTTCCAGTTGACACCATTGGTCCTATTATCAGGAATGGAAGCCATATCAGAAGGCAAAGAAACTTCCTAGACAGGGTGATCATTCAAGACGAAACCACGAGAGAAGCCAACGATCACTTTGATTTAGCTTTATAGTTCAGTAGCAGAAAGCAGATAAAGATGAACTAGTCAACCGGATCATGTGGGAGGGAAGCATGCAAGAAGCCATTACTAAAAAGAACAAGCGAAGGCACATCTAGAGTGTGCCAAAAAACATAATAACAGCTCATTTGTGTCATGGGATCAGATTATTGCAGGCAGATGTGACCAAAATGAAGTGTTTTAGTCTGAATTCAGTGTGAACTATCCACCTCTTACTCTCGACAGCTGATCATTCATTCATTCATTCATTCATTCATTCATGTGATAGTTGTGACATATTGCTTGTATTTTCTGTTTTTTTTTTTTTGTCTTGAAGTTCTAGATAAAGTATCCCATTTGGCCTCTAAATACTTAATAATCTGATTTAACCTGCAGCACGATCTGAAATACCCTCTATGTTGTGATTTTCTATTTTAGATTCCAGACAGTGATGTATTTGTGTAATTTTGAAAGAATGAAACAGTTTGAGGTGAATATTAAGTCAATATGTGTCTCACGTCTCAATCCTGGTGCATAATGGACATCACATGGGATTTCTCCATGAACATCAAAAACTCTCACCCCAATCAGGGTGAATATATGTTCATTCTTAGCCTCATTTATCAGACATTGTGATCCTGGATGAAGTCCATGTTATTGTTCTGCCAGAGTTTGCTGAGTAGAATGAAGTTGTCCTAACCTGAAAGGCCCTGGCATTCCTAATAGGAGCCCACCTCAGACACACGTATGGTTTCTGCCCAGGGCCTCCAAACCTAAAGTTGTGCTTTTCACCTCTCAAGTCCCCCTGGTCTTCGTACTTATGTACTTACTGTGCTCTATACCAGCGCCAGAGATTTTATTCCACTTTAGGCGAGAGTTGAAATCGATTTTTCACACAGATGATCAATGGTTCTTCAGAAGGCCTTGAAAGCAAGTCTTGATACTGGATTTGCTGTGCTCCATAAGGACGTAAGCACACATATGGCTCCCTGTTTTGTATGTGTCAGACATATCTGATGATTGATTGATCTGCTCACAGCTTAAACTGTGAAGTGTTGTAAATACAATGAGAAAGACCACCTTGAAGCTGTGAAGGGCAGAGCCGCAGCAAGGGTTGATTCTGGTAATGATTAGGATTTAAGCCTTTCAGGATGAAGTAAAAATGATCATATGTTAAATAACCTTGGATGAATATCAGAAACTTTAAATCCAGTGCACTTTCCTTTTGCTACCAATTTCCTTTCCTGAAATGAATAGTGAAGAGAGTAGAGGGACTGACTACTGGCAGTACAAAAGTAAAAGTGTAAATAAATATACAATAATGCAATAATAATGGCCTTTTGGTTTGGGTTTGCTTTGTGGGAACCATGAGGATGTTGTTGATTTTGCTTGAGTTAAAAATGCAAAAATAGAAGGGTAAAAACCTTTTTCTTATTCTCAATCATCTTTTTCATTTTCATCTTTTTCATTTTTTTTTTTTTTTTTTTTTAATTTAAATAGATAAAATAAACTATGCCTATGTATGTAGTACAAAAAGCACATACAATGTTACAAAGGATTTTTTTTAAATAAAAAACAAAACAACCAAAAAATCATTTAGTTTAACAAAATGCTGAAAAAAAGTATCCAAAGTTTACAAAATAATATTATGTCCCACTACTGTTTTCAGTATTGATAATAATAATGATGATGATAATAATACATTTTTCTAAAAGATCATGTGACATTGAAGACTGGAGTAATGACTGCTGAAAATTCAGATTTGCGATTACATGAATAAATTACATTCTAATATATATATATATATATATATATATATATATATATATATATATATATATATATGTGTGTGTGTGTGTGTGTGTATATGTATGTTTATTTAAAAAAAAAAATCATTTCACAACTGTATATTTTGATCAAATAAATCCTTAGTGAGCTTAAAAGATTTTTTGTAAGTATTCTTTTTAAAAATCACACCGTATTTCATATTAAATATTATATTATGCATACTAGAGTGGGAGAGAGAGATAGAGAAAGTGTAAAAGAGAGAGCATTGAACACTCAGCTGCTTGTGCTTTGACAATGTAATCTTTTGGATAATGCTTCTGTTTGGTCTTAAAGTCGTTTTATGTGGCAGGCTACTCTGGAACTGCGTCCAAGCAAAATGAAACTCCTGAAACATAATGATCATTCCCCCCCATTATAATGGTTGCTACACCCTTGTTTATATGTAAATGATTTCAGGCTTACACCTGTATCATTAGCTCTATAAAAGAGACTGATGCAGAACACATGTCCTCCGACTTAAAACGGGACTTTTACCAAATATAGTGCGGAGTCCCAAACTGTGTTCGCACCGTGACAACCTTTGGCTTCCCTGTTATGTTCCTCTATCTTCATCCATTCCCTTCTTTCACTTTAAATGCATGCCCATTACCTGTCCTCTTCCACCTCTGTTGTTGCCCTGTCCAAGTTAGACTTCAGACACGTTGTGGCTGTTAAAGCAAAAAAGAACATCATGTTATATCAAGTCCAAATGTGGAATTGTGAAAATGAGATTGATGAGATGATCGTAGAGGTCTTACTCCAAGCCAGATATGTATGGGTGTTTTTGTATTTTCCTTTTTATCCGCAGAGGTAACGTCTTGTTCTTTACAAGCCTCCGATTAAAAGGTGGCCAGAACCAGCAACTTTTCAGCCTGAACTGGAAGGTTCTGAATGTACTTCACAAGCCGTCAGCTGTCAGAAAACTGATTATAAAACCTTATCTGATTTTTAAGCTCTCATAGGAAACATGTGAGGAATTTTCTCAGCTCGTACAAGGCTGTCCTTCATTTGCTGCACAAAAACAGAGGCTGTAACTTGCTACCCACGTTGCAAGTCATTACAATCCCGTTTGTTTTACCAGGATTTGTTTGACATGTCTGCACTAATAGCTGCGCAAAACACAGACGTTCTTGTTAACAAATGACCATTTCATTCGCCTGACTTAAAGGGATAGTTCACCCAGAAATGGAAATTCTGTCATCATTTATTCACCCTCATGTCATTCCAAACCTGTTTGACTTCATTTTTTTTTTTTTCAGCGAAACTAAAAAATATATTTGGAGAAATGTCCAAGTGTCCCAGTGAATGTTGGGTTACCAACATTTTTCAAAATATCATCTTTTGTGTTCCAACGAAAGAGTGATAGGAACGGGAGTAAATGATGACAGAATTAGTCATTTTAGGATAAATATAAATTTACATACAAGGACCACACAAGGAAACAAGGAACATGATTTGTGAAACATTCTCAGGCAGGTCTTTTCCAAAGCCAGTTCATAACTTTCCCTATTCACTTATCTTCCCATGCAGTTTGATTTGTGAACTGGATCAATCAGTTCACTGAAAAGAATTCAAAAGAATTATTTGTTAATGAATCAACTCACTGATTTGGTTCTTGACTGTAGAGCAGAATTATCAGTGAACAACAGCTTGAATTGTCATCTGTTTCTCATGACTACAGAAAGCTTGGAATACAGTCATTATGGCTTTTCTTATGGTGCTTTTTCATAATTTCCCAACTGTTTCGTTTTTAGTAGAGAGTGCAAACTAAACTCATAAGTGTCTAAAAATGCTCCTACGTCAGTTTTCTGTAAATCATTGTAACTGTGGACATGCACGGAATTCACTTGGAAAGGGAAAAATCACATTTTTGCACATAAATAACATGAACCACATTTGCCATACGATTTCCTTCACCACATATACAATGTCTCTTCCTGAAAATGATGTCCAGTGCTTTATTTTGTGTATGGTTGCCTAGAAACTAGATGTGGCTCATCTTACCTTGTGGCTGATTTTACTTTTGTCTGAGGTTGAGCAAATAATAACAGAATTTTCATTGTGGGTGAACTGTTCCTGTAAAAACTGACTTAATTTGGATTTTCAAGTGTTTACCGGACATGTTAGGAGTTAAAAAAAATCAGTGTATTAGTGAGAGTGAACCCATTGATAATATAGCAATAGCACACACCATGAGTCTTTGCCGGCTTTGCATGCTAATAGAGCACTTAATTGGAATCAGGCACACAAAGTGACATCATAGCATTTGCTTTTCTCTGGTGTGGTGTGGGAACCGAGTAAATGGAAAGTCTGCCTTCAGTCATCTCACCCCGACCAGACACACTGTGAAAACAAACAGCTTTCCCCGCCAGACTGATGTCAGGACTTTGATCGCACAATAACAGCCTGGTTTACTCCAGGGTCATAGGGACATAACATCCTACCCATAAACAGACACGCTCTCTCCCACGGGTGGCATCGAGAACCAGGTGCCACACTTCCCCTAGTAAAGTAGAGGGACTTCGCCTCCAAGTAGCAGGCAAAACAAGGGCTTCTGAAAAAAAATAATAAAGGCGATGTTTGTCCCAAATAGGTGGAAGACACAGTTTCACTCCTGAGGAATGTTTCCGTAGCACGGCTCCTGGAGGATGATCTCACTTTGTGTCTGTGAGCGGGGTCAGGTTCTGGAGCCTGAGCAGGTGCACTGCGGAAGCTGGCACTGATCGCACTGATTCACTCATACTCCCACAAATCTGTGTGTCTGTGTGTGCGCATACTTTTGGACAGGCATTTAACTCTGTGTTATGAGCTGTTTTCTTTTGGGTGGGTGCTTTTACATTTACACATGTACTGAGAATGTTTATTCCATTACTCCACTGTTTAGTGTAGTAATGTTTCTTCTAAGGCTGTCGCGATTAACCGCAATATCGCAATACCGCGCTATTGACGATCATAACCGCAGAGGAAAGCAACAACCGCAGCAACCGCGATATTTCCGTGTTTTCTTTTTCGTAAGGTTACGCTCTTCTCGTTTTACACTTCGTGCATGTGTACTGAATATTAGTAATGATAACATAATGTGTACCATGCTGATTTGTACAGAGGCTCAGTAAATTTGCACTTAAGCCTAAACAGGCAGCGAATGAGAGAGAGATCGACTGAGCGCGTGCGATTATCTGCGTTTGTCCTTCAGGCTGAGTCTTGTATATTTGTGAAAACAGGTTGACATGTCTAAGGAAAGCGAAATCTGTCTTAGCATTGACGCATTGCTGGTCAGCTGAGCCTTTAAAAGTGGTACTCCAAGTTAAAATGATTTCAGCAGTGTGTTTCATTACAGCTCTCTTTGAATGAATGTTTCTGAACGTGTAGTTGAATGAACGGTTTAAAGACTCAATCAAAGACACTCTCTTGCCGCCACCTTGTGGCGTAACAATGAAACTGCACTGACTAACAGCCCTCTAGAACAGTGCAGGTGAAATATCAACAGAAAAAGTATCTTGTCAGTCAGATTCGAGGATCAGAACTAACTGTTTTATATAGATATAGATATAGATAGATATAGTTTCAGTGCGATTTAGTTTCGGTTTCTGAATATGACCTCCTTACATCGTAACACATACACTCAGATTATATATATATATATATATGCGCGGTGATACCACATACCGCGCTATTGAGCCACTCAAAATTACCGCAAGGGAAATTCCTTCACCGCGACAGCCCTAGTTTCTTCACAAATCATTCTAATATGCTGATTTGGTGCTCAAGATGTTTTATTATTATCAGTGTTGAATAGTTTTGTGGAAGACTTGATACCTTTTTTTTTTCAGGATTCTTTGATTAATCAATTTCAAAAGAATAGCATTTATTTGAAGTAGAAATACTTTGTAACCTTAGAAATATCTTTACCGTCACTTTTGATCAATTTAATGCATCCTTGTTAATAAAAGCATTAATTGTTTTTTCTTTATTATTTTTTAATCTTACTGTCCCCAAACCTCTTAAACAATCTATTTATTTCCAAGTTTTAATTAGATTTTGAATCCCAAATTTCCATTGTGACTCCACTGTGTGTGATCATTTTGCACCTGTGCAAATTGCTAGACATACAGGTGCATCTCAGTAAATTAGAATGTCGTGGAAGAATTCATTTATTTCAGTAATTCAACTCAAATTGTGAAACCCATGTATTAAATTAAATTCAGTGCACACAGACTGAAGTAGTTTAAGTCTTTGGTTCTTTTAATTGTGATGATTTTGGCTCACATTTAACAAAAACCCACCAATTCACTATCTCAACAAATTAGAATATGGTGACATGCCAATCAGCTAATCAACTCAAAACGCCTGCAAAGGTTTTCTGAGCCTTCAAAATGGTCTCTCAGTTTGGTTCACTAGGCTACAAAATCATGGGAAAGACTGCTGATCTGATAGTTGTCCAGAAGACAATCACTGACACCCTTCACAAGGAGGGTAAGCCACAAACATTGCCAAAGAAGCTGCCTGTTCACAGAGTGCTGTATCCAAGCATGTTAACAGAAAGTTGAGTGGAAGGAAAAAGTGTGGAAGAAAAAGATGCACAACCAACCGAGAGAACCACAGCCTTATCAGGATTGTCAAGCAAAATTGATTCAAGAATTTGGGTGAACTTCACAAGGAATGGACTGAGGCTGGGGTCAAGGCATCAAGAGCCACCAATTCCAGACGTGTCAAGGAATTTGGCTACAGTTGTTGTATTCCTCTTGTTAAGCCACTCCTGAAAAACAGACAACGTCAGAGGCGTCTTACCTTTGGCCCAGTGGTCCAAAGTCCTCTTTTCAGATGAGAGCAAATTTTGCATTTCATTTGGAAACCAAGGTCCTAGAGTCTGGAGGAAGGGTGGAGAAGCTCATAGCCCAAGTTGCTTGAAGTCCAGTGTTAAGTTTCCACAGTCTGTGATGATTTGGTGTGCAATGTCATCTGCTGGTGTTGGTCCATTGTGTTTTTTGAAAACCAAAGTCACTGCACCCGTTTACCAAGAAATTTTGGAGCACTTCATGCTTGCTTCTGCTGACCAGCTTTTTAAAGATGCTTATTTCATTTTCCAGCAGGATTTGGCACCTGGCCACACTGCCAAAATCACCAAAAGTTGGTTAAATGACCATGGTGTTGGTGTGCTTGACTGGCCAGCAAACTCACGAGACCTGAACCCCAATTCACTAAAAATGTTTTTTTTTTTTTTTTTTTTTTTTTTTTTTTATTGGTCTTATGAAGTATTCTAATTTGTTGAGAGAGTGAATTGGTGGGTTTTTGTTAAATGTGAGCCAAAATCATCACAATTAAAAGAACCAAAAACTACTTCAGTCTGTGTGCATTGAATTTATTTAATACACGAGTTTCACAATTTGAGTTGAATTACTGAAATAAATGAACTTTTCCACACCATTCTAATTTATTGAGATGCACTTGTAATATCCTGTGAACACCAAGAGGATCACATTATAATCCATTAATACTTGCCGTTCCAAATCATAAAAACATGTTGTCTCCACCTGTTATACTGTAGGAACTCAAGGGCCTCAAGGTTTATCTCCAAGCAGATGATTTTATGATGTACAGTTGCTGATCTACAGAATTAACAGAAATGAAGGTGGTTTGAGCTGTGCTGTAAAAGCCCACCTCCATGTATTTCAAATGCCCATTTGGTCAGGAGCCATCAAAATGTCTCCACCCAACAACCATACGGCCTCTGTTTATCATTAATGTAAAATTATACATTATTACATCTTCAAAGGAACAGTTCACCCAAAAATTACATTTTGCTGAAAATGTGCTTACCCTCAGGCCAGCCAAGATGTTGATGAGTTTATTTCTTAATCTGAACAGATTTGGAGAAATTTAGCATTACGTCACTTG
Source organism: Spinibarbus caldwelli (assembly GCA_039654775.1). Taxonomy (NCBI): domain Eukaryota; kingdom Metazoa; phylum Chordata; class Actinopteri; order Cypriniformes; family Cyprinidae; genus Spinibarbus; species Spinibarbus caldwelli. The sequence goes on from CM077235.1 coordinate 23,782,515, forward strand.
CTCATCTGGATCCTCTGCAGTGAATGGGTGCCGTCAGAATGAAAGTCCAAACAGCTGATAAAAACATCACAATAATCCATGAGTAATTTGTATGACTCCAGTCCTTCAATTAATGCCTTGTGAAGAGAAAGGCTGCATGTTTGTAATAAACCTTTCAAAAAAAAAAAAAAAAAAAAACATTGTAATAATCATTATAATAGTTTACTGGGCTGTTTTTTTTGTGCTTGATCTGTGCATATTTCTCTCCTGATTCAGACAAGATGATTTATTTTTGTTTGTTTTTTTTGTTTTTTTTTTGACTAGATAGAGCAATATTATGGATAGAGGAATGATGGATTTCTTTATTACAAACACAGTTTTGTTTCGCAAGATGTTGATTGATGGATTGGACTCAATGTGGATTACTTGTGGATTGAGATGTTTTTATGAGCTGTCTGGGCCCTCATTCTGACGGCACCCATTCACTGCTAAGGAACCATTGGTGAGTGAATGATATAATGCTAAATTTCTGTTCTGATGGAGAAACAAACTCCTCTACATCTTGAATGGCCTGAGGATGAGTAAATTTGAGCAAATTTTAATTTTTGGGTAAACTGTTCCTTTAATTTAGCCCTATGCTTTCTACTCTAATGATTTATTGTAATATAATGTTTAATATTAAATGACTTTTTGACTATATACTTGAATCAGATTGGTCAATTGCAGCATTCAGTGATATAAAATAGTATTCAAATAAGGTTTATTCTTTATTATAAATTTGTTTGTTTGTGGTTTAGTTTTTCAGTAACAGAATCAAACTTACATTTGGTTCCCCTACAACTTTGAACATTTGGTTACATCTTTATGTGTTTAGATGTTATAATTGCTTTGGAGGTTTGCAGTTTTTATTAGTAGTAGTTATGATTGTTATATGTTTTATCTGTTTAAGAGGACTGATTGCTGTATCTGGTTTTGGACCAGCTCGTGTTTTCAGATGTGTTCTGTGTATTTTCTATGGAAGCCCGTTTCCGCCACAGTTGAGAAAAAATATGATTCTGTAAGTCATAATAATAACAAACTTTCTCATAATTATAACTTAGTATCTCGTAATAATGACTTAGTTTCTCATAATAATTTTATGTTTTATTATATGTTTAAGAGGACCGATTGCTGTATCTGGTTTTGGACCAGCTTGTGTTTTCAAATGTGTTCTGTGCATTTTCTATGGAAGGCCGTTTCCGCCACAGTTGATAAGTGTATAATCTATCATTAAATAACGATTTCAGATAAATTATCTGCATGTGGTCTTGTTAATTTGTGGCACTTATACCAAGTTACTCTGCCAGATAGTTATGGCTTCAAACATTCCAGACTAATATTTCAGTTAAGAAATCCAGGCATTTTATGAAGAATTTGATTACACAAACTTAATTTATAGATGTTTATTTCGATGATCTATTAGTTTTATTTGCTGTCCCTCATGCATCACATGCACACAATGTTCATACAGTAAGCCATCTCATTTCAAAAGCACAAAGCATCGTTGTTCGTTACCACGCTGTGAAGTGTCCTGCAAGAAGTGTCCCGCTTCTTGCAGGACAAACCCTTAACGTGAAAAATGCTTAATGTGGCTTGAAGTACAAAGACAGATTGAACCAAATTCAGTACACAACTTAATGATCATGCATACTGTATATACAGGCATTCAAGTGGACCCAAAATATGAATGCAACGCAAAACAGCAACGCTTATGCATTTTCTATAACGGTTTTCTATAGGAAAACGCTTAACATGCAACTTTGGGTGTTGTGTTCAAATTCTGGGCTCTTATGCTTGCCTGTATGCATGATTAATATTGTATTCTGAATTTGTCATTGTACTTTAAGCCACATTAAGCATTTTTCACGTTCACATGTCCTGCAAGAAGCGGTGTGGGATGCTGAAGACCAAGCGGTTGCCGTGGTAACAAACAACTACGCTTTGTGCTAGCGAGATGAGATTGGGTTACTGTATAAACATTGTGGGACTATGCATGTGATGCATGAAAGTGACAACTAATAAAACTAACAAATCATCGAAATGAACATCTATTCATTAAGTTTGTGTAATGGCTTTCATTTCTTCATAAAATGCGTGTGATTTTTGTTGGAATATTCTTCTATATCTGTTTGAAGCCATGAACTATTGTCTGGCAGAGTAACTTGTTGGTAACTGCTACAAATTAACAAGACTACATGCAGATTATCCATGTAAAAGCATTATATAATGATAGATTATACACTTTAGATTACAGAACAAAGCAATGTTTGCGGTGTTTCTGCATGGCTTTGACCAGAAGATGTCGCTGGCGTGCCGTCACTCTTGCGTTGCGCATGCGTGGATTTTTTTTTTTTCGTTGTAGATTGTCATTATTTCGAGAAAGTTTCTCATTTCGAGAAAAGAAGTCATTACTTCTAGAACGTTTCTCATTATTACGAGAAAGTTTCTCATTATTTCGAGAACGTGTCTCATTATTACGAGAGAGTTTCTCATTACGAGAAGTCATTATTTTGAGAGTTTCTCATTATTACGAGAAAGTTTCTCATTATTTAGAGAAAAGTCATTATTTCGAGAGAGTTTCTCATTATTTCGAGAGAGTTTCTCATTATTTCGAGAGAGTTTCTCTATTTCGAGAGAGTTTCTCATTATTTCGAGAGAGTTTCTCATTATTATGAGAAAGTTTCTCATTATTATGAGAAAGTTTCTCATTTCAAGAAAAGAAGTCATTATTTTGAGAAAGTTTCTCATCATTTCGAGAGTTTCTCATTTCGAGAAAATAAATCATTATTTTGAGAAAGTTTCTCATTTTGAGAAAAGAAGTCATTATTTTGAGAAAGTTTCTCATTTTGAGAAAAGAAGTCATTATTACGAGAAAGTTTCTCATTATTACGAGAAAGTTTCTCATTTCGAGAAAAGAAGCCATTATTTTGAGAGTTTCTCATTATTATGAGAATGTCATTTTGAGAGTTTCTCATTTCGAGAAAGTTTCTCATTATTACGAGATGTTAAGCCATTATTACGAGAATTTCTCATTATTTCAAGAAAGTTTCTCGTTATTACGAGATGTTAAGCCATTATTTTGAGAAAGTTTCTCATAATTTCGAGAGTTTCTCATTTCGAGAAAATAAATCATTATTTTGAGAAAGTTTCTCATTTTGAGAAAAGAAGTCATTATTTTGAGAAAGTTTCTCATTTTGAGAAAAGAAGTCATTATTTTGAGTTTCTCATTTCGAGAAAGTTTCTCATTATTTCGAGAAAAGAAGTCATTATTTCGAGAAAGTTTCTCATTATTTCGAGAAAAGAAGTCATTATTATGAGAGTTTCTCATTATTACGAGAAAAGAAGTCATTATTTCGAGAAAGTTTCTCATTATTACGAGATGTTAAGCCATTATTTTGAGAAAGTTTCTCATAATTTCGAGAAAATAAGTCATTATTTCGAGAGAGTTTCTCATTATTTCGAGAGAGTTTCTCATTATTTCGAGAGAGTTTCTCATTATTTCGAGAGAGTTTCTCTATTTCGAGAGAGTTTCTCATTATTTCGAGAGAGTTTCTCATTATTATGAGAAAGTTTCTCATTATTATGAGAAAGTTTCTCATTTCAAGAAAAGAAGTCATTATTTTGAGAAAGTTTCTCATCATTTCGAGAGTTTCTCATTTCGAGAAAATAAATCATTATTTTGAGAAAGTTTCTCATTTTGAGAAAAGAAGTCATTATTTTGAGAAAGTTTCTCATTTCGAGAAAAGAAGCCATTATTTTGAGAGTTTCTCATTATTATGAGAATGTCATTTTGAGAGTTTCTCATTTCGAGAAAGTTTCTCATTATTACGAGATGTTAAGCCATTATTACGAGAATTTCTCATTATTTCAAGAAAGTTTCTCGTTATTACGAGATGTTAAGCCATTATTTTGAGAAAGTTTCTCATAATTTCGAGAGTTTCTCATTTCGAGAAAATAAATCATTATTTTGAGAAAGTTTCTCATTTTGAGAAAAGAAGTCATTATTTTGAGTTTCTCATTTCGAGAAAGTTTCTCATTATTTCGAGAAAAGAAGTCATTATTTCGAGAAAGTTTCTCATTATTTCGAGAAAAGAAGTCATTATTATGAGAGTTTCTCATTATTACGAGAAAAGAAGTCATTATTTCGAGAAAGTTTCTCATTATTACGAGATGTTAAGCCATTATTTTGAGAAAGTTTCTCATAATTTCGAGAAAATAAGTCATTATTTTGAGAAAGTTTCTCATTATTTCGAGAGAGTTTCTCATTATTTCGAGAGAGTTTCTCTATTTCGAGAGAGTTTCTCATTATTTCGAGAGAGTTTCTCATTATTTCGAGAGAGTTTCTCATTATTATGAGAAAGTTTCTCATTATTATGAGAAAGTTTCTCATTTCAAGAAAAGAAGTCATTATTTTGAGAAAGTTTCTCATCATTTCGAGAGTTTCTCATTTCGAGAAAATAAATCATTATTTTGAGAAAGTTTCTCATTTTGAGAAAAGAAGTCATTATTTTGAGAAAGTTTCTCATTTTGAGAAAAGAAGTCATTATTACGAGAAAGTTTCTCATTATTACGAGAAAGTTTCTCATTTCGAGAAAAGAAGCCATTATTTTGAGAGTTTCTCATTATTATGAGAATGTCATTTTGAGAGTTTCTCATTTCGAGAAAGTTTCTCATTATTACGAGATGTTAAGCCATTATTACGAGAATTTCTCATTATTTCAAGAAAGTTTCTCGTTATTACGAGATGTTAAGCCATTATTTTGAGAAAGTTTCTCATAATTTCGAGAGTTTCTCATTTCGAGAAAATAAATCATTATTTTGAGAAAGTTTCTCATTTTGAGAAAAGAAGTCATTATTTTGAGAAAGTTTCTCATTTTGAGAAAAGAAGTCATTATTTTGAGAAAGTTTCTCATTTTGAGAAAGTTTCTCATTATTTCGAGAAAAGAAGTCATTATTTCGAGAAAGTTTCTCATTATTTCGAGAAAAGAAGTCATTATTATGAGAGTTTCTCATTATTACGAGAAAAGAAGTCATTATTTCGAGAAAGTTTCTCATTATTACGAGATGTTAAGCCATTATTTTGAGAAAGTTTCTCATAATTTCGAGAAAATAAGTCATTATTTTGAGAAAGTTTCTCATTATTTCGAGAAAATAAGTCATTATTTTGAGAAAGTTTCTCATTATTTCGAGAAATTTCTCGTTATTGCGAGATGTTAAGTTATTAATATGAGAAAGTATCTCATTATTATGACTTACAGAATAAATATTTTTTTCTCAAAGTGGCGGAAATGGGCTTCCATCATCTTCCATTTTCTCATTCTGTGAAATTGTTTTTAGGGCTTTCTTTGGTGTGGTCGGCCTTTAGTCACGTTCAGTATATAAACATGTCTTCCAGGCATTTTTCTTACCTTTACAGCACATGAAGGCTAAGTGTTATCACCTGTTGGTTGCTGTCAAGTGTGGGAGTATATCAAATTGTAGAAAAGAGCATGTATCACAATTTAATCGAAGCTGAGCGGCAGCTAAGCTCTTAGCAGCACTATGACGTAGATGGCAAGTGTAACGTCTATATCAAAAGCTCTTTGCACGAAAATGAAAGCAGATTAAAGAGTTTTTGTTTTCTGTCCCATCCAAGTAAACTCTGTGAAGCGCTAACATCCACCTTTCCTCTGCTACAATTAACCTTTTATATCCTCTTTTCGTCGAAGAAGACAATATGTTCCACATGGGAGATCGAGTCTGTTAATCATTTTTGTGGAGGAAATGCCAAGAATTGATACGTTACAAACCATTGTTATCCATCGCTCGCTCTCTGTTCATCAAAGTAAACAACGAAGGCCAGATGTTGTTTGTGGAGTATTTTGCCACGTGTGTTTGGTACCAGAGCGTTGCTGTTTAATGGAACTGGTAAAACTTCCAGCTCTTTGGATACGGAGCTGCTCCTGTGATGGATTTGGAGTTGTTTAATTGAAATGTTTACCTGTTCAACAGAAACAAAAAAGATCCTCTATATGTGTGGTCAGGCTCAGGCTGTTCCCTAAATCTAATAAAAGCTTTCTTTTCTTGCTTGCTTGCAGAAAGTTTCTTTTTCTTTCTTTCTTTCTTTCTTTCTTTCTTTCTTTCTTTCTTTCTCTCTCTTCACGTGCTTCCATCTTTCTTTCTTTCTTTCTTTCTTTCTTTCTTTCTTTCTTTCTTTCTCTCTTCACTTGCTTCCTTCCATATTCCTTTCCTTCCTCCTTTCTTTCTCTCTCTTCACTTGCTTCTTTCTGTCTTTCCTTCCTTCTATTGTTTTCTCTAATAGAATTCTCTAAGACAAATGTTTTCTTTGCTCTATATGTGTGGCCAAAGGTCTCCTTCCTTTCCTCTTCCTTCCTTCCTTTCTTCCTTCCTTCATTTCTTTCATGTATGTCTGTCTCTGTCTTTATGCTTGCTCTCTTTCCTCTGCTACGGTATGGTTTAAGTTATACACATTCAGCTTCCTGGTTCGCCGCAGGGGAGAAACAGTAATGTCTATGTGTCTAAGTAGCAACAAATCAGTTTAGAGGAGACATATGGCAAACATTGTGGAAAAGCTTTAGGCTCAAAACACTAGCAGCTCACATGAATCCAATTCACAGCTGTTACCTCTGTATGTTTTTAATGGAATCCTCTGTATTTCATAGGCAAAATAAATATTTTTGCACATGATAGCTCAGTGTTTACCATAGACACGTGCATTTCAATCAAGGTTTATGTTCTCTTTTTATCCGCAGTTGATTTATCTTGTTTCAGTAATGCACAAATCTGATACTTGCATCAAGGTATTGATGTTTCTGAGGCTGAATGTAGGAGTCGTTTGAGGAATGTTGTCCTTTGGCTCAGATGTTGAGAGAAGGGTCTTGCCTTGAACTGCTGAAAATGTTATGCACTCTTTGTAAGACAACATCTTTTTGTCGTCCCGTTGGTTGGCTGGTTTTTACATATATGATGCCAGATCTTTTAGAAAATGCATTATTTTTTTTTTCTTTCACTACCAACATCTGCTTAAAGCAATAAATGCTTTAGTTGAGTGTTTTTCCGTAAATTTAACCACGCCATGTATTTTTCTTTAATTCTGGATAAATCAGAGGGACATTAATTGGCATGTTGTTCAGTCCCTGAATGAGGTCATACTAGGACAGGGTATTCCCAAATAAATGTTCACCCATCACAAATATTATTCTCTGTATACAGAGAAGCAGGCAAGACCACGTCAAAGTGCTTTCACATGTTTGAACTGTTTGTGAATTTGAAAAGTTTCTTTCTGCCAAAGGATAGATTGAGCAAGCCAGGTGTCATCCTCAGTGCTTTCCAATGTGCTGTGTAAAGTCATGTTCTGACATTTTCAAGTTTTTGATTCACTTGGCATGCCTGTTCCCTTCAGCAAATAGATGTTTTTGTTTGTGTTTTCTGTTTTAATTAAATGTTGCATATTGCAGTTTAGTTTATTTCCTTTGGACTTACGTGTATCATTTCTTCAACATTGTGGGTGATTCTCTTCCAAAATGTCTCGCAAATTCTCTTGGATAGGTTGGGATCCTTTACCTGGCTGGACCTTGATGTTTTAACAAGGTAATGAGAATCAGAGATGGTTTTTGGTCAAAGCCCATGAAAGTTTAACAGAGGGCAGCCAGGCATCGTAGTGTGGTCATGTCAACCCAGGTCTTTCCTGTTAAAAAATGGGACTGAGGCATGAGAATGGAACATGATGAAAGAATATAAATTCAGCCGGATTTGCCAGACACCTGTACTTGTAACGATTGTCAGACAAAGCTTTAGATTGATAAAGAGGTGGGGATATCTTGATAGGTATTTTTTTATTTTTTATTTAGCTTATTAATATTTTCATATCACCATTTGTCAAAGAGAGTTAAAGTGTCAAGGAGCACATTTGTTGCAGTGTCTTATGGAAACACTGCACACAGTTGATACTGATGGCTTTAGTTATGTAGACGTTTTATTGGAAACCTTTTTCCTGCAGACCTGTTGCTGTAGGGAACTGGACTGGAAGTTTCCATGTCAGTGCATGACGACACTTAAAATGGAGAGAATAAGCATGAGACAAAAAAAAAAAAAAAAAAAAAAGTGTTAAGCTTAAGTGTTAAGCTTAAGAAACAAGGTAAAGATACTGAACTTTAATTATACTGGCAATATTAGTTTGGTCACCATAATGTTATTCTTTTATTGCATGATTTACCTTCCTTTCCAAAGAAGTCTTTATCATCTTTCGTAGAAAAATCATAAATTTAAAGTCCTAAATATTCACCTTCTGTGTTGTTTTCTGAGAACTACACCAGCAGGTTTGCCAGGGGGCTGGTCAGTGTTTGCCAAGGTCACACTGAGTTTTTGATGTACTTTTTTTTTTTTTTCTTTTTCTTTTTTTTTTTTAATAAAATAGTCATTTTAAATAATTTGTTTAAAACATGATTTGTTTGTTTGTTTATTTAAATTCTTAAGTTAAATTAAATTAATTTAAATTAAATTAAATTAAATTAAATTAAATTAAATTAAATTAAATTAAATTAAATTAATGCATGGAAGCCCAATAAAAGAGGTAATTGTGACGTTTCATCTCATAGTTCAGACTTTTTTTCTCACAATTCTCAGAATTGTGAGATACAAAGTCAGAACTGCAAGATTTTAACTCGCAATTCTGAGAAGAAAAGTCGCTATTATTTTTTTTTATTATTGTTTATTTACATTTACATTTACATTTAGTCATTTTGCAGACGCTTTTATCCAAAGCGACTTACAACTGGGGAATACATAAAGCGATTCATCTTAAAGATGCAAACAGACAGAGGAAGTGCTCGTAATACCAAGTCTCAGTCATTGTTCAAATAAGTACAAGCTAGAAAGGGAAGAAATAAAGAGAAAGACAAAAGTTTTTTTTTTTTTTTTTTTTTTTTTTTATAATTTAGGATGAAGTCAAGTAGTGTCGAAAGAGATGAGTTTTCAATGAGTTTTCAGCTGTTGCTTGAAAATTGTCAGGGAATCAGCATTCCAGATAAGGGTGGGAAGATCATTCCACCAGCCAGGAGCGGTGAACGAGAATGTTCTGGAGAGTGATTTTGAGCCTCTCTTACCCCCTTTCCACCAGCAGGAACCAGGTGCTAGTTCAGAGCCAGTGCTATTGCCGGTTCTTAGTTGGTTCGACTGGCGAGCCCTTTAAGAACCGGTTGCTTTTACACAGGCTAGAGAGCCAATACAGAGCCAGGTCCTACGTCACTGAATACGTTTCATGTTTCGTTTCATTAGCGCAGCAGCGCCAAACACAATAGACTTGTTCGAGGTGCATCGGCGCTACGCAGACTGATCGATCAATCGGCACACAGCACACTAAAGCACTGTGAGAGCGATCCAAAAGCATAAAGAGCTGTCTGCTTTCCAGTCGCTCCCGCAGCACCCCGATGCCACACAACGAACGGTTCTTCCTTCTAGCCCAGCAATGTTTTGGTGCTACTTACGGACCGCTTTTCCTGGTTCGGAGCTGGTGCTTTGGGTGTCGAAAGACAAAAAAACGGTTTGAAACTAGGCTCTGGCTCCGAACCAGCACTGGAACTGCCTTGGTGGAAAAGGGGTATCTGTGATCGTACCACGAGGTGTCACTCACTAGCAGATCTCGAGACTTCTGGAGGGGGTGTAGATTCGTAATAGTGAGTGGAAGAAGGTGGGTGCTGAGCCTGTGGCTGTTCTATATGCAAGCATCAATGTCTTGAACTTGATGCGAGCTGCAACCGGTAGCCAGTGCAAGGAGATAAAGAGAGGTATAACATGGGCTTTTTTGGGCTCGTTGAAGACCAGTCGTGCCGCTGCATTCTGAATCATTTGTATAGGTTTGATTGTGCTTGATGGAAGGCCAGCCAGAAGAGCATTGCAATAGTCCAGCCTAGAAATGACAAGGGCCTAGACAAGAAGTTGTGCAGTATGCTCTATTAGAAAGGGCCTGATCTTTCTGATGTTGTGTAATGCAAACCTGCGAGATCGAGCAGTCTTTGCAATGTGGTCTTTGAAGGTCAGCTGGTCATCAAAGATTACACCAAGATTTCTGACCGAAGTTGATGGGGTAATTGTAGAAGAACCTAGCTGGATGGTGGAATCATGCTGTAGAACTGGAGTTGCAGGGAAGACAAGAAGCTCAGTCTTTGCCAAGTTGAGCTGTAGGTGATGTTCTTTCATACATGCCGAGATGTCCGCCAGGCAGCCTGAGATCCGTGCAGCTACCGTTGGATCCTCTGGTTGAAAAGAGAGATAGAGCTGTGTGTCATCGGCATAGCAATGGTAGGAGAAGCCATGTGCCTGTATGATGGGACCCAGTGATGTAGTGTATGTGGAGAAGCGGAGGGGTCCAAGAACTGATCCCTGAGGAACCCCAGTGACCAGTTGATGTTCTTTGGATAACTCCCCTCCCCAGGCCACCCTGAAAGACCTACCAGTGAGATAGGATTCAAACCAGCGAAGTGGAATCTCAGTGATGCCCAGTGATGGGAGGGCAGACAGGAGGATCTGATGATTAACAGTGTCAAAAGCAGCAGATAGATCCAGCAGAATGAGAACTGATGATTTGGAATCAGCTTTTGGAATCCGCAAGGCTTCCGTGACTGACAGTAGCGCAGTCTCAGTTGAATGGCCACGTCTGAAACCTGACTGGTTAGCGTCCAGTTTGTAGTTCTGTGAAAGAAATGATACCTGGTTGAAAACAACTCATTCAAGTGTTTTCGCTATGAATGGAAGGAGAGAGACAGGTCTGTAGCTTTCTACAGTGTTTTAATGAAGGTTTTTTGAGCAGTGGGGTTACCCGGGCCTGCTTGAATGCAGTGGGGAAGGTGCCTGTTAGGAGAGATGTGTTGTTGATGTGTGAGTGCTGGTAAAAGTGTGGGAGAGATTGCTTGGAGAAGGTGTGAGGGGATTGGGTCTAGAGGGCATGTTGTAGGATGGCTGGAGAGGAGAAGTTTGGATACTTCTGCCTCAGTGAGGGGACAGAAGGAGAAGATGGGAGTTTTAGCAGTGGATGTGGTTGGTTGGAGGTCCTGTGTGTGTAGAGCTAGAGTGACTACTGATTGTTCTAGTTTAATCTGTGAAGAATGTGGCGAAGTCATCAGCTGTTATAGAAGTGGTGGGAGGTGGTGCAGGGGGACAGAGGAAATTTGATGGAAGAAACTAAAAATTTTGAGATTTAAACTTGAAATTGCGAGAAAAAAGGCCAGATTTACTAAACCGGGCAATTTAGCATTAGAGCGTAATTCCATAAAAGCGCTGATGGGAGGGGAAAATTCTGCATGTAATTTACTGACAATGTGTAAAAGCCAGGTCATTTCCATAATGACCAGCGTGCGTGATTCATTTTAATACTCTCCTCCCATAAATTTTGCATCTGAAACTGGGAAACTCCTACAAATGCTTATATTCAATAAGGTCAGGCACAAAAATAACTTTGTCCACTGCTTTTCAGTGCTAATTCTTCACTGCACATCTTCAGTAAATCCTGACAGTACTATTTTAACGCCAAAAGATGGTTTGCGCTGTTGCAAGCTGTTAGTAAATCTGGCCCCATAAATCCAAATTATGTGATTAAAAAGTTGCAATTACCTTTTTAATTATTTTATCCTGTGGCAGAAACAGGCATCCATATTAATGTATTTATTTTAACATGGTTTAAAAAAAAAACAGTGAGCAGCCAAGGCACTTCCTATACCACTGTTCCCATTCACTATTTCCACTAAAAATTCCGCCATAAATAATCTTAAAACATCATGTGTTCCTCAGTTCATAAATGGCACACAATTTATATCTCATAAAAACACACTTGCGAAATTTTCCACACACATCAAAGTTTTATTGCCTTTTTACAACATTTCACCTTTTTTTCGACATAAAACAGAGATGGTAGAGCTTGTTGTCGGTGGAACTATGTTTGGCTGGATAAATATGACCTGAACTGCTGCAGTCCCTCACAATGTCACTTTTCATTAATGTCAGTGCACGTGTTCCTCGACTCTCTACTCCACAAGCACTGTAAATACTTACTGGTGACAGAAAGCACATAATCACACACTCTTATCCCCTCCGCGTTTATCCTGGCATCATGTTCTCAGAAGTCTGGTATTTTTGGAAGAGGAGGCCTCCAGGAAGACAAGCAGGGTGACCACCGCTTTTAAAAGGTTCCCCATCCACAGACTGGAGGTTTCTCTTTGCTATGAAAGGCACACGAGGCCCCCGTGCTCACGTCCTGTGACGCATGCAGGCCAGCTGGGCAAACAGTCTTCCCATCCACTTCTTAATAAGAAAGGCAAAGCACATCAGCTCCACAGGTAACTTCTGTATGGGCTCTTTATTTGGTTTTAGATGGCTGACACTCATAGCTCGATCTGGGTCACGTGTCAAACCACTGACATCTTCTCCAGTCGAAATGTCCAAACCACAGGGTCTCCATCTCTGGAAGGTTCTTGCGTGTTCCACTGACCAGGGGAAGTAGGGAAACACTTGTTTTCATAGCACTGGGTCAGAATCAGGCAGGGGTTTTCAGGGTGAGGGAAATCCTCATGCAAAACAGAGTCCTGTGTTCCCATTGCGGAGGCTTTCCTGAGAAGACGGGGCTGTTTTGCTGATGTTTGTTTTCCCTGCGCATGCATGGTTGTCTCCTAATGACATATCATTAATCATACTTGATTAGAGACACTTAAAACTAAACAAACAAACAATTAGTTTTAAATGGTTTGGTGGCCTACAAACATGGGAGAACAAAACTGGTTATTAGGTCCTGTAAACTTACGTGTGTGTGTGTGTGTGCTAAACAAAGTCTTCTCCTTTTCAGAGACCATGTTGAGTTTCGTGGATGACATCATGTCAGGGGCCAAATCTCCGTGTGTGATGCTCGGGGACATCCCTGATCCCCTCTCATCTATCTCCTTGATCATACGCTGCCTGGAGCCAGACACCACATACATGTGAGTTCCTGCTGCTATATAATGGGACAAAAAAGACCTATGACTTCATTTGCCACTTGTTTTTTTTTTTTTTTTTTTTTTTTTCGAAAATAGCAGCATTTGCACTTTGAGAATTAATAATGAGATTGTCTTTTGACGAATGTGTCATTTCATTTGATTTACCACAAGTCCTATCATAACATTATATTGATATTAGTGCTGTCAGTTGATTAAAAAAATAACTAATTAATTGCACCTTTTTTTTCTGAAATTAATCGTGATTAATCCTGATTAATCCCATCTAACATTAGTTTTTAAATATACTTTTATATTGCAATAATTTCACATTTAATCTTCAAAGTAATGTAGAAACAACAAAGACAGTATATTTTTAATATTTGTTCAATGGCATCTTTTTTATGACTTAAGGCGTGTATCACTGACCCCAATACTACTGATGTCTCTAGGAAATTATTTTTTTCCTAATATTTAACCATTGACTATATGTAATGTTGACTATACTAACATTACAGTATAATTGAGAGCTATTAATTTTAACATTTATTATACTTTAAAAAATAACAGTTTCTAATTTAAGTGAACTTAAAAGAATCTTCACATAAACCCATTATAATAAATGTCACATTTACCTGTGCCCTTCAGCAAGTAGGAAATATACAGAAATTGAATAAAGTTATCAACACTAAATTCTAAATTAAATATAAATGAATCCTTAAAACTACAAGAGCTATTGATTTCCTCATTTTTCTTCTTTTTTTTTTTCTTTTGTTCTTCACAGCAGACGTCATAGCAGCTGGGTTATTAGGTTATTTGGCTGCTATTAGTTTAAGAGCTGCTGCTGCTGAACGTGACGCGAAGTGGAGTGCGTGTATGAAAAGTCTCCCATTTGATGTGATTGTAAAGATGTTCTGCGTCTAAATAAACAATTCTTGTCAAGAAAAAAATTTCTCAGAAAACAGGCCACTGTTAACTGCGTTAAATATTTTTTAATGCATTAAACTGGAAAAATTAATCGCCTGCGTTAGCGCACTAAATTTGACAGCACTAATTGATATAAATTCTGTTTTTCTTGCATATTGGAATAATAATAATAATAATAATAATAATAATAATAATAATAATAATAATAATAATTTTATTTTATAATTTTAATTATTTTTTTCATTCTCTCTCTCTCTCTCTCTCTCTCTCTCTCTCTCTCTCTCTCTCTTATATTTAATATATATTTATAATATATAATAATATATAATATTTAATATACATTTAATATTGTTAATATTATTTATTATTAATATTTTACATTTTTGTAATACAGTTAGTCACTCAGGCCTCATGTTCACAGCATTTCTTATTGTAAATATTATGTCAGGTTGCATGGAACACCTGTTTTCTTTGCCTTTTCCTCACCAAGGCAGAGGAACATTCACTGTGAGTTCAGTAAAAAACAAAACATAAAGGCCCCACTTTTGGCTGGATGATTCACTTGGACTTTGAACTGACTTTGAGTTGCATGTCTTCAGTCAGATGAGGGATTTTAATATCTGCGTGAGTCTAAGCAATTACATCCAACTAAGGCTGTGAAAATCCGATAACGATTCGTGTAAAATATGTCTGGAGCACTTCCTACCTATGTCAATTTTCCAATATCAGTAGTTGATTCAGAATGTGCTTTTCACTAAATGGCTTGGCAGTGTCTGTAGCAGGTAAGGAACCTTCTTGGAAAGTATAATTGGTCCAATCATCACTTTTGTATAAAAGCTGGTGACATCAGCCCAACGTCTTCTATTGGATGTGGTAATTGCGTTGGGGGCCCCTGTCTGTTTCGACTCTCTTGGATAGTTATTTCGTGACGTACTACATCTTTTACTCAGGAACGTTCATTTTTATGCCACTGGGAAGAACATGGTCTGCGCGCCCAGTAAGACCGACTCAATTTGGGCTAGTTTTACATGCTTGAGATACAGCTGGGGAAACGTTTCATACTCTGGAATGGTTTGAAAGTGCGTCAAAGGGTGCACTTCGTGGTAATAGCAGAAACAGCAACAGAAAAATTGATGTGTTAAACGGAGCTGCATACAACTAGAAAAGGTTCAAGTAAACATTTGACATTAGTAGTATATTGTGAGTAAATGAAAAACAGGAACTACAATATATGATGAGTAATGATGCTCAAAGGAAACTTAATAAAAATGCAAATTATGATATAAATGAGTAGTTCTCACTGTAGGGTTGTGACCCAAAAATGTCTAATATGGTTAATAGTAATGAAAATAATGAGTGACTCAAAAATGGGAAATATGTTTAATAAGAAGAAAAATAGTATACCTTTATAGTAAATTATTATATTATATTAGATTAGATTAGATTAGATTAGATTAGATATTAGATTAAATTATTAACCAATGGTTCTCTCTGGTGGGTTGTGATTTAAAAAGGCCAATACTTCTACTAATGCTACTACTACTAATAATCACCATCATAAATACATATATTTATTAATAATATTTAAACACACCATAAAAGCATTTGTTATTGCATATATAAAAAGGTTTGCATTTTTATATTGGTGTATATTCTGTTTTTACAACTCCCTGAAGTCTGTAAACATCTGTCTTTGGCTCTGTTGTCTCTGTTAAACGCATTACAGCATTTCTTGCATTGGTCTGTTCATGCAGCTTTCATGTGGGTATTCAATCATGTAGGTGGTTGAATTTAAACACGTGGCTACCTTTCCTCCTGATTTCCTGTGCTACATGTCCTGCACATATGCAGGCAGTTAGCACACACATGCATTGTGAACATGCAGGGCACGCTGAAGACATTACTGCAGCCCACAGGGAGGATTGGGTCCTCCTTACTATAGCTCTTTCCAAATGTTTTTGATATTTGACCGTTGTTCAAAGAAGCACAGATTGTCTTTATATTATTTATGGACCTGTTCAGTGTTCTTGTCAGCTTCATTTCAGAGTTTTAGGTTTCAAGAAAAATACAGTGGGGTCCAAAAATCTGAGACTGCTCGTGAAAATGCTTCTGTTTAGCATCATTTTTGTTTTTGTATTTTAAATTTTTTTACATTTAAAATGACATCAGCAAAAAATTGAGTGAACTTCCTTTTTTATTTTGTTTGTTTTGTTTTTTGTTTTGTGATATTAAACTTTATTTTCACCCCTATGACCAAAACAGGTATATGGAATCTAAACATAGTATTAATATATATATTTTTTATTATCTTATTTTGTTTTATTTTTTTAATGAGAAAAGACTATAATCAACCCTTAAAGAGCAGTTTAGACTGCATGAATCCCTCTTCATCCATAAATCACACACATAAGAGCAGCTCACATTTCCCCACCTCACATGCACTCTCCGCTTGGCACTTTGAAGGATCTCACTGCTGCCACACTGCAGGTGGTAGCTGTTTATAATATCTTCCACTAGATGGGGATATCGCTCAACTTAACCTTTTACAACCTGCGCCTCATAGCCCGCGGCAGATATCATCAGTGGTAGAGTAATTGCAGCAGTGTTTTGGGAGTGAGTACACCGTCACAGCTGCTTGCTATTGTTCAAGTTCAGTTGTCTGCACTTAAGGGATCCTCAAATCAAAGCCATGAGCCGAAGGTAAACGCATGCTCATGTAATGGGAGTGGTGCAGTCATGCATTTTGATTTTAATAGAGGTATATGGTGTTATATGATTACATAATTCGCACACTGAAACAATTTGTTCACTTTGAACTTCAAAGGACTCCTAAAAAGGTAATGTTCTTAATTTCCGAGATCTATTTGGTGGAAGTGTTATTTCCAACTGAATCTAGGAATAAATCCAAATACACTTCTCCATTCATTTAACCTTGACCCTGACCTTATTTATTTTGATATTTTATTGTTTGAGACATGCATGTTTAATTATTTTAAAAATATAATTCATGAAATAATAAGAAATTAGTAGTAGTAGTAGTAGTAGTAGTAGTAGTACTTTAAATACTACCGCGACTACTAATTATTAATAATAAATTAATAAAAACACACATTTATTCATTTGACACATGCATCTTGTAATATTATTAATAATAATTAGTAGTAGTAGTAGTAGTAGTAGTAGTAGTAGTAGAAAAACAACAAATAAAAAAAGAATAGCCTCTAACATGTTGAGCTGTGGTGCTTATGTTGGAGATGTAGTTCAAATTTGACTTGCAACATATCCCAATCATATTACCGTACAAAAATCTGTATTATGTACTTGAGAATCGAGTGAGTGACAAATGTCTAAATGTGTAACGGCAGGTTTCGGCTATGGGCAGTGGACAACACGGGTCGGCGTTCCAGTCCAAGTGAGGTGACGATCAAAACTCCCTGTCCCGCCGTGGATGATGTCAAGGCTCAAGGTAGAGAATTGCTTGCATATTGTAGAATAAACTTCTTAGGTTTGGAAAGTATGCATAAGATTATAAATCATCTGATTTGGTTGAATGTCCCCTCAGAAATAGCAGACAAGATTTATAATCTGTTCAACGGCTATACCAGCGGGAAGGAACAGCAGACGGCCTACAACACGCTCATGGACCTCGGATCACCAACCCTCCACCGAGTTCTTTACCACTACAACCAGCGCTACGAGAGCTTTGGAGAGTTTACTTGGCGCTGTGAAGATGAACTGGGGCCCAGGTTTGTAAGATGATTCTCTGATGAAGCTTTGTTACAAAACCTAGCTGCCTTTTAAGATTATAATGGAACTTCATGAGTGACCAGATTGGAACATTCCATATGTGAGTGTCCCAAATTAGTTGCAAATTGCAGTCCACACTACAGACTTGACTTGCAGTTGATTTCAGATAACAGCATAATACTCTGCAAAGCTTTAAAAATATATATACATATATTAAGTATAATGATTTTTTTTTTTCAATTAAGTTGAATTAATGTTTAAATGTTATTATTAATTAATAAATAACCTATATAGTTTAGAATGAAGTATATTTATAATAAACAGTTCGCCCATTTTGGACACAGTCTTGGATTTATTTTTTCACTGAGTTTGGCAGAATACATTATGGGATGCTGCCTTGGAATGCATGTGGAAATGTTAGGGGGACACATTAATTTTTATTGATTGCAATTAAACCCGATATCTTGTTTTACAAGCTTTTGAATGCATTTTTATGTCTTTTCATTGCTGCCTAAATTACATAGTAAACAGATTATTCTATTACGGATCTTAACGTCAGACATGTGATTAGGGTATTTGTGCTAATTAGGTTTAAATTGAACACAATCAGATTGATTACAATACATTTAAAGGGATCACTAAAGCATCACGCTGACCACAAAACAGGGTGGTAATCTTTATACACCCTCCAAAACAAACCAAAGACAAATAAGGTCTGGATTTTCGAATTGCACTGAAACGCTTTCTAAACACAGCCATGTGTTGGATATAAAACTTGTACGCTTCCTCGCTGATGCACAGTAGAGGCAGGTGAATTTAATTACGGCCATTTGGACAGCAGTACCTGAGGCCTCGGTTCAAATTGAAAGGTTGTATTTAATTGTCTCCATGTTGCAAGGTTTTCCTTTCTTGCTCTTGAGTTGCTGCATTAAAACACACTTGTATCAAACACTATCCCACCCAGTGTGACTGATGAGAGGGAACTGCTGTGAGGACTTTAACAGTAGGTGCTTTCAAATCAAGATCATGGATGCATGGTAGTTTAATCAGATTCAGTCCTGTTTTCTGAGATATTTTCTCAGTCATACCTGAGGAGTCAAGGTTTGGCTAGTTAGCATGTTTTAGTTAGCTCCTGCACTCTCAGAAAAAAAAAAGGTACGAAAGCAGTCACTCGAGTGGTATTCTTTCAAATGGTGTCTGTCTGTCTATATCGATCCATCTATCCTTTATCTATCCATCTCTCCTCTATCTATCCATCTATCTTCTATCTATCTATTATATATCTGTCTGAAAGTATGCCTTAATTGTTGCATTATGGGAGGAAAAAATATCTTTATCTTTTGTTTTACATCCTGAAGATTTTAATTTATTTAATATAGTTTGTCAAATCTTTCCATATAAGTTATTTATACATTTTTAGATATTTTATATATATGTGTATATGTGTGTGTGTGGTATGTATGTATGTATGTATGTATGTATGTATGTGTGTGTGTGTGTGTATATATATATATATATATATATTAAATAATAAAAAGTAAATATTTATTATTAAGCTTTCCGTAAAGAGGACAATATGAATTTGGTTTGAAAGATTTGTTGATCTCATGACTTAAATGATGTCAGTAATACTGTCATTGTCAAGCATTAATATTTGAGAACCAAGTTGAAATGATAGCAGGTTAATTAGTATTAATGTACCCCCTACAACTGTCTTCTACTACAAATGCATCGAGATAACCCAAAAACAACATCCACATATAATTAATTCATCCAGATATTTGCACAATGAAGGGTGCGTGTGATCATGCACCTATGATCGACCCAGTTCCATGAAATATTGTGCAAGCTTGTAGACTTCAGATAAGCTGTTCTAGTGGAGGTCTGGGGAGATGGGCCATTATCTCCCCAGCATCTGTCTTCCAAACAACTCATATGCGTCATTTCCAGTCTCATTGCGTCCATACAGCATTTTTTCAGCATAGGATAGGATGGAAATATAAACAAAGAGAATTTGTTTCTGTCTAATACAAAAGTTCACTGGGGTTTCCTCATCTGCAGCATTTAAATGCAATTTCCATGAACTAGTCATAATACAAGATTATTGTAATTAAACTGGCCCCCCTCAGCATATAAACCGGTTCAGGCTTGGAACAAAATAGATTTAAAAAAAAAAAAAAAGTGTTTTCTTTCTTTTTGAAATATCAAGACAGAATTTCTTCTGACTCATTCTTAATTGGTGGGCCTGTTGGTTGGACTGACTCATGCTTTAATTGGTGGAATTCAGTGCATTCGTTCAAAGTTCTTTCGCTGTTTTCGTTGGACATTAATGCTGTACAGTTACTATAAGGAACCGCATTGAGTCATAAGGCCATTCCAAATGGATGTTATGGAAGCGGGTAGGTGTGTTACTGTGGATGCCGGTGGAATGCAGCTGATTGTTCCCTCCCAGACTAGTGGGAGAGATTTCGGAAAGCGAGGGTGAGAGAGAGGCATTGGCAGAGCCCAAGAGGTTGAAAACGTACCTTGGAAATAAGAGGCCATTTTCCACTTCCATACATGCTGAGATTTATGGTGACAACCGTTGCTATTTGGAGACCAAAACGGACTTTCTTGAAAATTTAAAGGATAACAAACCACAGGGTTTTGTTTTAAGCAAATAAACATCCAAATTCCTACAACCACTGAAATGTGGCAAGATATTAAAAACATAAACACTCAAAAGAATGATATAAATGACAGCATCTCTACAGCAGACAGGAATATTTTTCATTTAATATGCGAGTGATTTCTGACATTAAAATTCCATTAGTATACGTTGCAAATTAATCGGCAGCCAAAGTAAATAATGAATTTCTACTTTGTCGCGTGAAACCTCAATAAATTGCAAAAGCAATCAAATAAGACATTGTGTGTTCAGTTGAATCGGTTTAAGCCACATTTGAATTGTAAACACACTTAAAAATGCACTTAGCTACCCCCAAAGCCTGGTTGGTCCACACAGATTTGGTTTTCGGTATTTATGTGGTAGAGTGTTGAGCTTCTGGTTTGGCAGGGGTTTGAAGTGAAGCTATGACTTAGGAATGAGGCGCTCTTTCCGTACTCTAGGTATTGCATTTCAGCTTCTTGTCTTTTGCGAAGGATATTGGCACTTCATCGCATTCACACATACTCAATAAACGCCCCTCTCAAGTCACCGTCGCTAATAGAATTCACAGGTACTTAACCTTAGCTGCTGTTCACCTAATCGCTCCTGTGTTACCTCAGAAGCTTTTTGACGGGAAAATTTCTTTTTCAAGGCTTTGCCACTACAGTTTGATATAAAAACACCACAGGCTTGATTTATGGTTAAACTTCTCGGTCCAGATTTTGAAGAGCGTCGTTTAAGGGGTGCAGACAGAAGACCGGTGTTTTAGCTGAATATGGCTATCGTCTGCAGTTTATATTTGTTATATTGGAGTCTCCCATCAATCTTTCAGTCTCATGCTCCGGAGCAGCTTGTGAGGTGGGCATTCTCAGAACGGATAAACGGAATGGAATGCTCAATGTTTAAACCACCAGAGGAAGAAAAAAGTCAAACCAGTGTCAAGAGCATTGCGTAATAGCAATATTATAAAAACTATGCTCTATGAATATCACAATGGATGTTAGCAGAAAGTACTAGCTTGAATCACTTACACAGCAAGATATAAGCTGTGTTGTTCAAATAGAAGAAAATTACAAAAAAAAGATGATGAATATAGCTATTACAATATATATTTATAATAATAATAATAATATAAAAACACATTTTATTACAGTTGAATATAACTATTTTCTATTTTAATATATTTTAAAATGCAATTAATTCCTGTATTGGAAAAACTGTATTTTTCAGCTGCCATTACTCCAGTCTTCAGTGTCACATGTTCCTTCTGAAATCATTCGAATATTGGTGGTGCTCAAGAAATATTTATTATAAATGTTGACAACAGTTTTGCTGAATAATATTTTTGTGGAAACAATTGTTTTTTGTGTTGTTTTCTTTGATGAATAGAAGGTTCTTTCTATTTTTTTGATAACTATTCTATTCTTTCTATACTTTGTAACATTCTAAGTTTTTACAGTCATTTTTGACCAATTACATCCATGCTGAATTTTGTTTTATTTCTTTTTTTCTTTTTTTTTCCCAAAAGAATTTTGCATAGTTGCTTGAAATACATTCCATCTGATATATATATATATATATATATAAACATTAAAACACATTGCTAACTAAGTATCATCTTTGTGTTTGCTACTCCAGGAAAGCAGGATTGATCCTGTCTCAGCTGGATGAACTCAGCGGTTGGTGCCGGGGTCTCCTCCAGGAACCAAAAATTGGCTTGCGCAGAGCATCCCTCAAGTATCTGTCTTGTCGTTATACAGATACCAAAGCATTTGGGCTCAGCTGGGTGAATCTCGGCCAAGACTTACGTAAGGCCTGTGAAGATCAGATGCTCTCTGTTATGTACAATGATTATGGAGAACCCAAGGAACTTTAAACCGACTTGGACAACAAGAGGACCAGTCAGGGGGCGCAACCTAAACTCGGCCTCCCCTTTAGGGCTTCTCTCTAGAGAATCTGCTCCATCAGTTTTAACATTAATTGGTCATTTAATGATGAAGAGGAAAATATTTTGTGAGAACATGAGCAGCCCATCCTGATTTTTCAAGAAGCATTCAAGTGGTGTGTCTCTGGGCTTGCGCATAAAAAATGTACAGTGTACAGTCAAAGGAAAGTTGCATTAAAGTGTCAGTTAGACCTAGTGGTGTATTTTGTCAAATAGTGCATACACCAGCTTGTATAGGTAGGACTTTTTCACAAGAACTAAAACTGTATCTTAATGTGCTGAAAATGTCTGTCTCTGTAGTGCATATAGATATGGAAAGAGCTATAGCAAATGTAAATGTTAATTAACTATTAAACACATTACTAATGTGCTGAATGTAGTATTCAAACTAAGGTATGAGAGGTCAAGAGACTGTACATGAGTTTTTTAAGGTTAAGCAGTATTATAAAAATAACCATTTTAAAGTTGTGTACAATAACATGTCTTGTTTGTTTTATTTCCTATTCCAAATAAAATTGCCCAAATTAATTAAATGATTATTTAATTGTTCAACTGAAATTTGAACAAAAGTAATGAGGCTGCGCAGTTTTTAAAGTTGCGATGAAAGCAACAGATATTTTCTTTCACTGGAATATTGAGTTGACATTTTTAAGAATTTTGAGGTTGCAAAATATGAAACATTCAGAAATTATGGTAGAAATCACTCAAAATAAGTTCTTTAACATGCATTTAGAAAGTTGATTTCTTTAATATTTAATCATTTCTTTATATTTTTCTTTATAATATTATTATATTATTTCTTCAACAATGTTTTTTTTAAACATTTATTTACAATTAACAATTAATTAACAACAGAGTTGGGTAGATTACATACAAATTGTAATCCGATACTGATTCCAAATTACATGACAAAAATTGTAATTAGTAACGTAATCCATTACATTACACATTTTAGGTAATATAATCAGACTACTTTTTGATTACTTTTAGATTACTTTTGACCTAAATCGTTTATCACATTGACTTAAATAGGATAATATTATTTAATATTAAAATGCAAAGAAAATATATTCCATTCATTGTTATCAACATAAAGCAAATTAAGAATTACATTATGTCTGCTAAATGCATAAATGTAAATTATGTCAAGGTTTCCCAAACTGGGGTTTGTGAAGGTACTGCAGGGGGGTTGTGAGTTTAATGAAAAGCAAATAATTCAGTCATAAAAAAATGTAGAATTAAAATAATTTTAAAATAACATCAATCCAAATTAAACACATACTAAAAAAATATTTTGTTTACCTGCATGTCATGTTGGCATTTTTCAAAGGAAAATTTAAAAGATAAAAAAATAAAAAATAAAAAAATTATTGATTACGAGTACTTTAAGATGTAATTTATTTTAATTGCAATTACTTAATTTTTGGAATCTGATTACGTAATCCAGATTACATGTAATCAGTTACTACCCAGCTCTGATTAACAATTAATATTTGACGTAATATTCATAGGATTCCATATTGTAATTTCACTCTGCATCTTGCACCATTTGATGGTTAGAAATTGATATTAAATCTTTAATCCTGACATTGATATTTAAATCAAAATATACTGAGCACATTTATAGACATCAACTCTTTTAAACCCACCAAACTTGTATGTATTTATACTTTATTGATATGACAGTGAACCTACACTTTAACAGACAGAAGAGCATACAAAAATAGTATCATATATTTCCATTACAATCACTATAAATGAACTGTCTTTTCCCAAAGCACACTTGCATTTCACAGGTTTTGCATGTACATGTAGAGGGTATAAAATAAAGATAAGGAGAGGAAAAAAAAAAAAACTTGAAATCTTGAACGGACAGTCAGAGATAAGCACTTGTTTATATACCTGTATTAATGACATATAGGTGGAAATAATATTGAGAATGTGGCTCACAACAAGCAAGAGCTATTTGTATAAAATATTCATAAAAATCAGCTACACTTGAAACATTTTTGTGTCTGATGGTGTACGTAAATGCTTGTGGGCTACAATATGGGTCATATCTACATCTATGTTAGAGATCTTGAAAATATATTAGGTATTATTTTATAGATTAGTGTTGAAGAGGATTGTTTTTATGCACTTCTATGGTTTGAATTACTGCCTTTGATCAGCCTCGCACTCATGTGGAGTGAGAAACATTCAGGTTATTGTTTGACATTTTCTTTTCAAGCCAGTCTGAGAGCTATCCACGCGCTCTCCGCCTCGCTATCATTCACAGCGCTCCTGGCTCCTTTCGCTTGGCTGTGCCCTTGTTCTCCTCGGCTTCGGGGTCACGGCAGGTGCACTCATCGTGATCGCAGTCCACACCGAATTGAATGACCTGTCAATCAATCAGACACGCTTTTACATACAGCTTCCAAAAAACATTGGGCCACAAACATCTGATACGGTATGTGGGAGCCACACGCAGTCTTTGAACGAGAGATCAAAGTGTGGTTTGGATAATTCGGCTCAAGATACTTTAAGGCATCGCAGTAGATCAAAACAATGAGCATTGCCTTTTTCCAGATGTATGATCGATATCAACTGTTACGCGCTTATAATGATGTAAAGACTTTTGAGAATGATCTATTTGGGTGTTTATTTTCCTAACTGGAAAGTCATAAGAATTGGGGTTTTTACACTAGAAGGACTGCTTGGATGGATTAGGACAGGACGGTCTCGTTGAGTGCCGAAGGGAACGAAAAAGTGAGAGAAAGCCTGACTGTGAGCAGATGAGTAAAGGAGGTGAACACATGTTAAGAATCAACAGGAGGAGGTTCTCATCCAGGATTCGTGCCATCACCACAGGTTGCAAAATAAACCCAAATTCCCAGCTAAGCAGCCTACTGCAGGAAAAGTAAACACGAAGCTACAGGGTAAGCTCTGATTTCACCTGATGTTTACAGGATGCAATTGTCTAACTGCGGGACATTCGAGAGTACCCACTCGTTTATGTTGCAATCTTTGGAAGACGGAAGTCCAGCTTTGGTTTCATGCTAAATAATCACGATAGATGCTTTTTAAAAAATCCAAATGTTTGCTTTCGGATCGCCCGCAATTGTATCTATGCGTATAATTTTGTTTCCTGTGTATGTGGCAGGTATTTGGATGCTAGAAAAGGAGCCACAGAAGGAGGGATGAGAGGAATTTGGGCTTTATTGTCCAAACTTCTCTCTGGCTCTAGTCCTAGACGCTCTTAAACCAGACTGCCCCACCAACGTACTCGGACTTTTCCATGGCCTTCGTAAACAGAAGCATGGCAGCTCTGCTGGACCTACAGTGGCAGCAGGATGCTGTTCCTCGCGGTTTATTTCACTTTCTCAGACCCTGCTTGTTTTACAGTTGTCTGTGACTGCTGACACCTGGCCCTCTGCTAATAAAAGCAGCTCTATCCATTTATGACAGACACTTCCCCCCCGAGCTCATTCTCTCTATGGCAGAACACGCCACCTGAGCGCCTAATGATGTGGGCGACGTTCATAGAAAGGGTTGACAATGTGGCAGCACCATGTGAGACAGAGATTGGCACTGTGAGAGAGGAACGAGAAAGCAACGTAGGATGAATGAGGATGAGAGGAACAGCCTTTCAGATGAGATTTACCTTTCTAGATGAGAGAGTGGATGGACAGCAGTCTCCCCCGTCATACTGGCAGTAGGCTCGGTTATTAATGGTGTCGCACCAACCATCGCCTCCAAATGGCTGAAAAGAAAAACTCATTTAAAAGAAAAATAGCAGACATCTGGTTGAGTAATACGTACAGAATCATGTGTTTATAACGTATATTTACTGTACAAAGAACATTTTTGATTATATTATTAAATGAAAAAAATCAGATTACATTGTTATTAATTTATCAGTATTGGGCGATATTGGATATTTAACTGCATTAATTAATGCAATAATGTTAATAAATAATTAATGGGACTTTATTGTAAAGTGTTACCATAATTTAATGACACTGTTAAATGTAATCAAATGAATGTACATTTACATTTTTATTACATTAAAATGACGCCTAAATTCACTTGTAGCATTTAAATGACTGATTAAAGTTTTTTACTCTCTTCTTTTAACATAAAAAATAAATAAATAAAATAATAATAATAAAATGAAATTAAAAAAAAATAATAACACAAAATCTAATTTTATTCTCACATTAATCCAAGAATGATTTATAGGTTCAAAAGAATTAATATTATACTATACATACAAAATTTAGCCCTTCATATGCAGAAACAGTTTATTATACATCCAAACAACCTGAACTAGTCTTTTAAAGGTTCAAGCATGAGTTTTTTCTTTTTATTATGTACAATTAACAGTTTTCTCTGAACATGAGGCCGTATGGATGTTCCTTGAATCTCAGAGGAAAGAAAAGCATGAATCACACCAAAGGGATTTCTGTTCTACCTTATGGTAGGTGACATTTCTTATTTATTCCTTTCAAATAAAATAAAGCCGCATCTGTTATTCCAGACAAAACTTCCTCATTCTTCCTTCGATGTCATTATTTCACCTGTGTGAGAGCATGGTTAGCCGTTTTGCAATACCCAAGGGAGCGAAATTCAACCTTCTTGAGTGGACTATGATTATCAAATTTAATATGCATAAACACTTTAAATGTGTCATAATGCCTTCCTAAAGGATTTTACCTAACCTAAAGGATCCGATGCCAATAACAGGAAAACGAGAGCGGCCTGCCAAAGATACTTTTGGCTCTTTTGTGCATGTGGAGTCCTTTCAAAGAGTCCAGCTTCTACCTGATTCCACATCCCTGTGCAAGAGCAGCTGGCGAGGAGATCTCTGTAGAATTTATCCCTGCTAAACCTACACCCAATCCAAAATGTTTTTCCTGCCGTGCTCTCATTCTCCAAGTCATAAGCAATATCATTTTTCATTCTTCAGTTTCAAGCTTGTGTATATATCGTTTATTTCTTTATTCTTGCTCTCCATCCGTTTTATTACCTTTAAGCACATTGCGAATTTATTGGCAATAACGATTTTAAACCAATCTTACCACTTTGTGTTTAAATTAACGTGCTACATATTGCAAGTTAAATATCTGAATCTAAAACACATGCATTATTAATGTTGTTTTAAAAAAGGCTGGAAAAAGAAAAATGACCTAATGCCTGAATTAAAGAGTCGTGTAACAGTAAATGGGAAGGATGTGTGGAATGCATCTGCTCTGGCCAGCAGAGGAAAACTGCCAGTGAATGTTAAACAACGCTGTAGTCAACCATCTGAATCGCTACACAAAATCATCTGACCCGGACCTCACGTATATATCTGGTTCAAGACAAAACAACAGTCAAGAAAAGCCAAAATCTGACCAAAACAATAGACAATATCACGTAAATCCAGTATGCCAAGATAAAAGCATTTAAATTTCATGCTTATTTTCTTCAAAATTAATCATGCTAAATTATTACACTAAATTGACAGCCCAAAAACGTGTTCGTTTTGTCTGTTTTGGCTCAACAGAATAATTTTAAGCATAAGGAGATGCAGTGAAATTTGTTAGGTGTTTTGATTCAAAGACACCAGCATTTAAATGATTTTATTTATTTTTTTTTTATTTTTTTTTTTTTTTTATTTACACAAAATAACATAAAATAATAATCTGTTGAATCATAGTTTCATTAGAATTAATACTACCAGCCAAACTATAGCCTTCCATATGCAGAAACTTAAAAATCCATGTAACCTGAACTGACGGAACTATTAAAATAATAGTTATAATAATAATAATTTTTTTTTTCTAGCTGCAGTGAAATTTGGTAGGTGTTTTCATCAATGTTTCGCTTCAAAGACACCAGCATTTAAATGATTAATTTCTGGGGGTTTTTTGCATTTATTTTTCATTTATTAAGACAAAATAGTATATGATTTCAAGATCTACATTTTTTTTCAGTTAGTAGTAAAATGAATATATAAAATGTAAAATAATAAAACAAAATCTAATAAATCTAATGAATCAAAATTTATTCAGACACCTTCAACATTTCTCACATTATAAGTTTATTCGCTATAGTTTAGAAAATGGTAATAAAATATGACAAGAACTCAAGAGATAAACTGTGTCAGAACAAATTCATCTTGATAATCACAAATGAATTACAGTCAAACTAAAATTTCAGACACTTTCAAATTTTCTCACATTATCACATTTTATTTGCTATAGTTTAGAAAATGGTAATAAAATATGATAAGAACTCAAGAGTTAAACTGTGTCAGAACAAATTCATCTTGATAATGTTAGATAACTTTGATATAAAGGTATGTAACAAAACATGGTCAGGTCGAAGTGTCAAATCAAATTTTTGGTCCCAAATTTTTATCAGTTTTACTGGTAGTCCACTGTAAGAAGAATTTTTGGGTATAATATGTCACAGTTTACTTTATTTTGCTATCCTCACTTACATAAATGAACTATAGTGTCCTGCACCCACTAGTAAAAAATATATCAAAATTATATCTGGTGTCTGAATAATTTTTGGTTTGACTGTATATAGTCATAATTAGCTGCAGTGCAGTTCATTAGGTGTTTTCATAAAGGTTTCGAGACCTAATAGGAAAGACACCATGACCTTACTGTAATCCGATGATAAATATAAATGCCTCTTCAGATTGCCTACTGCTCAGTGTCAGTTCAGCCTGTCCACTTTGAGGTATCCATCCTGAAAATCATTTTCCTGGCCTCCTCTCAAAGAGGGGTTTTAGTAGGCAATCCTGCTATGTTTTTGGGCAGTATCCAAAGCTTGATTTAGATTACATGAATTTATTGAAAACGAAACCCTCTATGAGTCACTTTAAAAAGATGTATTTTTTTAAAAACACAATTAATCCCTAGCAACAGTTTCTGCAATGAGCGTTTGCAATCTGAGATACCGGAGAACAACAAACCGAATCCTTATCTGAAGCAAACAATGAAGGTGTCTTTTCACCTTACAGTACATGACGTCGGGAGAAATGAAATCCCTAAACATCCGCAAGGGAGGACACACTCCACAGGTTGCCTGACGGACCAAATCTAATGCTAAGCGAAAGATAAACAAAACCTCCATAGCAACAACATGTTTTCACGGACAACATTGTTTTGAGGCCCCATGTTAGTGCTGGCATCTCACTTCACTGAAGTATGCACCCCTTGATTGGCTCTCTCCAGAGTTCCCAAAAGACTACTAATTATGTTCCCCTCCATTTCATTTCTAATGTAAACTTTTCCTTTTTGTCTTTAAATGAAAGCTGAACATGCTGAAAAACAAATTTTAGGTAACACATCACAACAGTGAAAGGCCGAATGAAGTGTTTCCAGGTTTTTTTGTGTGTGTGTGTTTTTGTCTTGTCAACTCTTTCCATAATGTTAAGATGAAGAAACCCAGTGCATGCCCTGAGAGGAATCAGATGACCGTTCTTCTAACCATATTTGCAGCAAGGAATGCGAACAGTGGTTCTTCATAAACCTGTGGCATCATTTGTAAGGTTTTCTCAAATGGAGCCACACAAAAAGGGGAAAAAGGTGACTGGTTCGAAGCGCTCAAGTAAATTGCACTTGATAGTAGCAGAGGAAAAACAAAAAAAAAAAAAAAACAACCCCAATAGACCAAAGCTCAGAAGATCATAACAGTTTCAACCGGCTGACCAATACATGGAAACTATAATACCTGAAGAAAGCTTCCATTAGCTATTCATCTGGAGGAAAAAAATATCTCCTCCAGAACCAAGGGTTACAAAAGCAGACTTAAAGCCTGAGCTGACCTCTTCACTTATCATCAGCCTGTAATGGGAAAGACCTTCTGGATGTGCTGCAGAGCAACTGGAACATGTGCTGTGGTATATTTAATACTGAGTCTCTGATATAAAAGCAACTGTTTTGCTTGGTAACAAATGAGGGCAAGAGGAGATGAGAGGGTTTGGCAGATATGAGGGGTATTTGAATATCATAAAACATCCCTCTACAGGAATGGTGCGCTCCAAAGTAGAATGAATAGTTCATAAAACCTGTCTTCTTCACTCTGAAATTGTATTAAAAATGATCAAATCGGATATCCATGGTGAAAAAAAAAAAAAAAAAAAAAACAAAACCTTGGATATGCAACTGATGATAAAACTAGACAAATAGATCAAATTTATAATTTTTTAAAATAAATATAAATTTTAGGGTTAGTGTTATGGTAAGAAATTAGAAATAAAATTTATTTTTGTATGTAAAAAAATATATCAGAAAATATATAAGATTAGAATTCATTATACAAATTATATAAATAATTTGATTTACCTTTTTAAAAAACAATAAATCTTAAACAATTTAGTCAAGTCTCACAGATTTGAATGGCACACTGTACTAAACAGCGCTCCACTCTTTCGCTTTGAAGATACGTCCCTTGACATCAATGGCAGAGTTATAATCCAGAGAGAATTACAATAAACAGTCATCCATTATTTTCCAAAACACTCGACTGTTAATTTCAACACTCTTTTCGATTCCAGACTTCACATGACTCTGCCGCGTTACTTCGGTTAACTTTTAGCGAAGCCTGGTATGTTACTTTCATCACATATCATTTGTGATTATTTTACAACTGGTTTAACGCATCCATCACTTACATAACATCCTTTAAATTCCCTCTGTCTAACTGACCTGCACACACACCGATAAGATCATTCATTTGCTTTGGCACCTCAGCACTACAATTGTTGACAAAGTCTGATGAGTTAGTGCTCGGGGTGAATTTAAACAGAATTCTGTGAATTGCGGGAAGGACTCTTGAGGAACAGAAACCGGAATGATATGTTTTATGATCATGTATATACCACATTTTACAGTGGCAATGATATTTTCATTCGGTTTTATTTTTGTGATAAAAGGAGAACCGGTGAGAATCAATCTGTCAGCATGTTCTGGGAAGATGTGGCATGCAGTCCATCAACCATCATGCTAAATGTTTCTCTTGGCAACGGGAAATGTTAAAGATGTCTCCATATGAGAGTGGATGGTGTCGGAAATCCCTGACAACAAAATGCCTCATTACTGACGTAAATGTAAACTTGGGAATGTCGAAACCATATACAGACAAAATAAAAATAGAAAACTGAACGATTGTATTTCTTGACCCTTTGGACTGGGTTCATCCAGATCTGAATTCCTGAGGCCTTAAATGGCTTCAAAGTCGCTCTTGAGACATATTATGTGCTACTACCCCGACCTATTATGCTGTATTTATACATGCTTTTAAAAAATGTTTCAATGGATCACTGATTTGATTTGCGAGTTCCATTTTGGTCAGACGGCCCAGTTTACATACGAACATGGAGTTCTGACTACAGAGATAGTGAAGAGCAAAACAGGTTTCCTCATCTGCGCATAAAGCTCCATGACACAATAACTGGAACGTAAAACTAAAAAATCAACACCGTCATCATTTATCACTGATTATGGTGCTTCCTGATTCTTCTGGACCACCTCAACGTTCTGCTGGTGGTTATATGTCAAACTGCTCTTTTCTCTTCTAGATCTGACAGGAGGCAGATGTGAACTCTGCCGTTGGTTTTATGTCTAAAATACTGCTGGCGTACACTACAAATCAGTATTATAAATACAATTCTTTCATCTTTTATGCACCCTGATATTGTTCCAATCCCATATGCTGTTATTTTTTATCAGTGGCACTCTAAAGTAGGTTTTTATTATTACTTTTTTATTTTCTTAAAAAAAGATGTAACATCTTTTTTTTAAGAAAAAAATAAAATAAATAAAATAAAATAAATCTAATCTTACTGACCCCCCAAACTTTTGACCAGTAGTGTTTATAAGGAAAAATAATAATTAATACATAAAATATTAGATTTTTTTTTTAAATGTATCCAGGTCTCACACTTCATTCATTTGAATGACATACTGTACTAAACACCTCTCCACCCTTTCACATTTTTAAGATATATCCATCCCCTAACATCACTGACAGAGCTAAAATCCAGACAGAAATACAATAAATAGTTATCCGTTATTTTTGTCCCAAACACTCAACTGTTAATTTCAACACTATTTTTCTTTCTATGCTTCAAATGTTTATCGTGTGACTTCAGAAACCTTGAAATATAGTGATCAAGTATTTTCGAATACTTTTAGGGTACTTGTATTGTTTGTCTGTTTTAATCTTTTTTGAAGTTTTTGGTCAACATAAACCATTGTTCTATGGAAAAGAGCTGTATGGACATCAGTTAGAACTGAAAAATACTGAATAAATACTGAAAAAAGAAAGGCATATGGATTTGTAACAACATTAGGGTGACAGAATGATCTAGAATTTAGACAGAATTTAGAATAATTTTCATCTTGCACAAAATTGCATTAGTTTTAGGGACTCTTTTGACTCTTGTGCATTGTTGTACTTAATCTCTAATCAAAAAGACTTTAAGTCATATAATTGGCACTCACCTCACAGGACTGAATGCAGTGGATCTGTGCTGGATTCGGATGCCACTTCAACATGCCAGTACAGACAATACTCTTTCAAAAGAAGAGAAATGGAGGAACATAAGAGCGAAGGGGAAAGAGAGTCAATTACTGCACTGTAATAATGACATTATTAACCAAAAATCTGACTTGTTACTATTGATTAAGTTTTTGTAACACATCTTCTTGGGAGGAAATTTGAAGACGGGGTTTCTTATTTATTTCTATTTTATTTAGACTCTTCCATAAATCTAATAATATATAACTTAATTTTAAAAGACAAAAAGGAGACACAGTGCCTAAAAATAATATCGCAAATTAATATCCAATAACTATGACATATAATAAGGGTTACTCTTTCCCTCCTGTCCTTTCAAATTGAACAAATATTTCACTGATTTGACATTTTCTCAGAATTGGAAAGCTGACCTGTTTCTAAAGCAGAATTTCTGGAAAGAAACTTGCTTATCTCTTATTCATCTCCCTCCTATTGTGACCTTTCCTCCATCATTCTTACCCAATCTGCAATACTTTGGACAACATTCCTGGAAAGCAGGGGTGCTGATGTATCATTATAAACAATGGGAGTCCGACACCTTCAGAAGCGTCATGCTTGACGTGTGGCATTTTAAACGTCTCTTATAAAAACATCACACTGTAATCATTACTCTCACGAGCTGATATGACAGTGAGAGACAGAATCAACACTTTCGCAGAGAGGTGAGTTGAACCTGGTTTTGGAGCAAGAATCAAGGAAACCCAATCCAACTTATCACTCTGATGTGCCAATAATGCGATTCCAATTTTGCGTCCAAAGTATTCCGTCTGGAAGCTCCTCTGCCCAGAGCCAAATAAGGTCCCCCCAAACAAAGATCAGAAAAGTGAGCGCTTTTTTGACAGATGTCTAACACACCTCACGTCATGATGTGTGGAACAGGGAAAAACACATTTCATTTTGGTCTAAGGAAATCACTTCAAGGGACATTTTTGAGGGTCAGTCTTGACTACATTTACAAGACAACTTTGCAAAAACCTTTTGTGTGTGGGTTGAATTAATGGACAATCGATCTATCTATCTATCTATCTATCTATCTATCTATCTATCTATCTATCTATCTATCTATCTATCTATCTATCTATCTATCTATCTTTATTGCCATATCAGCTTCTTAACATCATTACAATAAGATCTTTATATAAGAACAATACGGTAACACTTCATAATGTTCAATTCGATAATATTAGTTAATGTATTACAATGCATATTATTATTATAATGCATTATACACTAGCAAGGAACATTTTAAACCATTTATTTAAGTTAATTTTAATAATATTTATTTTTTATAATGCATTTATAATTTATAATATTTATAAATATTTAGAACATATAAATATACTCCTATTTGCATGTACAAATTAACATTAAAGGAATCGCTCACCCAAAATTAAAAATTTGCTGAAAATTTACTCTCCCTCAGGCCATACAAAATATACAGTCATGGCCAAAAATATCGGCACCCTTGGTAAATATGATCAAAGAAGGCTGTGAAAATGAATCTGCATTGTAAATCCTTTTGATCTTTTATTTAAAAAATTCACAAAAATCTAACCTTTCATTGGATAATAAGAATTTAAAATGGGGGGAAATATCATTATGAAATAAATGTTTTTCTCTAATACACACTGGCCATAATTAATGGCACTGTTTTATTCAATACTTTTTGAAACCTCCATTTGCCAGTTTAACAGCTCTAAATTTTCTCCTATAATGCCTGATGAGGTTAGAGAACACCTGACAAGAGATCAGACACCATTCCTTCATCCAGAATCACTCCAGACCCTTTAGATTCCCAGCTCCATGTTGGTGCTTCTTCTCTTCAGTTCACCCCACTCATTTTCTATAGGGTTCAGGTAAGAGGACAGGAATGGCCATAGCAGAAGCTTGGTTTTGTGCTCAGTGACCCATTTTTGTGTTGTTTTTGAGGTTTGTGTTTGGATTATTGAACGGTTGGAAGATACAAACATGGCCCATTATAAGATTTCTAACACAGTCAGTCACTTATTCATTTTTTATCTGTTGGTATTTGATCGAATCCATGATGCCATGTGTCTAAACAAGATGTCCAGGACCTCCAGCAGAAATATAGGCCCACTGCCCACAACATCAAAAATACAGCAGTATATTTCATTGTACACATGGGGTACTTTTTATCCCTGTGTTCAACAAACCCATCTTGAGTGTTTGCTGCTAAAAAGCTCATTTTTTAGTTTCATCTGACCATAGAAGCCAGTCCCATTTGAAGATCCAGTCATGTCTGATAACTGAATATGCTGGAGTTTGTTTTTGGATGAGCTATGAGAATTTTTCTTGAAACCCTCCCAAACAACATGTGGTGATATAGGTGCTATTTGACAATTTTTTTTTAAGGTTTTCTGACCCTGAGACTTAACTATTTTCTGCAATTCTCTAGCTGTGGTCCTTGGAGAGTCTTTAGCCACTCAAACTCTCCTTCTCACCGTGCATTGGGACGATATAGACACACGTCCTCTTCCAGGCAGTTTCGTAACATTTTATGTTGATTGGAAATTCTTAATTATTGCCCTGATGGTGGAAATGGGAATTTTCACTGCTCTAGCTCTTTTGTTAAAGCCACTTCACTAATTTGTGAAGCTCAATTATCTTTTGCTGCACATCAGAAATATATTCTTTGGTTTTTCTCATTGTGATGGATGATTAAGGGAATTTGGGCTTTGTTTTCCCTCCTATTTATATTTATGTGAAACAGGAAACCATGGCTGGATAATTTCATGTTCATAATCACCCTGGAGTTCTCAAAATTGTGAATGGGAATATACTTCAGAGATATTTTACTCATAAGAATTTCTAGGGGTACCAATAATTGTGTCCAACGTGTATTAGAGAAAAACATTTATTTCATAATGATATTTCCCCCCATTTTAAAATCTTATTATCCAATGAAAGGTTAGATTTTTGTGAATTTTTAAAATAAAAGATCAAAAGGATTAACAATGCAGATTAATTTTCACAGTCTTCTTTGATCATATTTACCAAGGGTGCCGATATTTTTGGCCATGACTGTAGATGAGTTTGTGTCTTCATTGGATGAAACAAATTTAGCATTACATCACTTTTCTCACCAGTGGATCCTCAGCAGAAAATGAAGTAAATGAATACATTCTAATTAATAAATTCTGTAAAAAATATTGTTGTTTATTATGATATCCAAAGCATTTCTAATAGTTTAATAGTAAATACTGAAGAAAAAGGGGGGCTATGTGCCTAAATTCTCGAACTTGGAGTTTGGTTAAAGCACTAGAACAGCCAATGATATCAAATAACAATTTGTGGCAAACGGGCTCCACCACCTCACCTGAACCTTGCTGGGAAGCATCCAGTGTTCTACTGTATCAGTACTGGAGCCATTGGCTAAAACCACAGGGTCACTCAAGGCCACAATGCATGTTGGGTAACAGACCGCCCCTGCCATGACACAAAGCAAGCTTTGCTTTAACCATCATTTGCATCTGTTGAATTTATTCATGTGAGCACATGAATAGCCAAGCTCCAGACTAGTCATCCATAGTTGAACAGCTTGGCAGGCTGGCACTCAAAAGTATCCTACTGCATGCAACTGACTGTGGTCTTGCGGCCCAGGTACAGTACAGGATGTCTAGACCTCTTATTAGGAACGATAAATGCAGTGGCATAAATATACAGCCAAATAACACAATGCAGAAAAAATAGTAAGATGCATATGTTCAGACAATGAATGAGACAATAATCATTGCTCAGTTAATTGTCTTGTCAGTTTAAATCCTCACCCACGTCAAAGCCCTCCTCACAGCTGTATTCCACCAGGTTAAGGTCAAGGGGAGGTTGGCATGGTCCTTCTATCTTCTTACACATAGTAAAGTCCTCAGTCCATTTGCCATCTTTGGTGCATCGTATGCTGGACTGCAGGGACAAACATAGATGGGTGTTTAATGTCTGCAGAATTTAGGAATACACATACAGAGTTGGCTTACAAAGTGCTACAATACCCTTTCTGTTGGATCGGGACACTGTAGGGTGCATATACTATCGAAGTCCAAATTGTTGGTGCAGGTGTACATGCCCTCAAACATCAGCGGGATAGGAGGGCATGTGACAGGTGAACAGCTGCCCTCTTGCCACGTCCCACCCTCCAAACACTCCAACCTCAGAAATTTCCTGAGAAAAACAAGTCATTAGCATGAAGGAGGGGTAAAACTGTTTTACACACATACCTACAGTATAATACCAGTACAAAGTCATTACTTTAGCTGTGTTTCAAAATTTAGCAAGCTGACTTGTTAAGGCCTACACTACTAGATTTCTTAATGTTTTCAAAAGAAGTCTCGTGCTCACCAAGGCTGTATTTATTTGATTTAAAATACAGTCAAAACATTAAAAAATTATCTCTAACCTATCCCTAAGTATTACAGCAATTTATTCTCTCTCTCTCTCTCTCTCTCTCTCTATATATATACTTTTTTTTCATATATTATAAAATGTCATTTATTCCTGTGATGACAAAGCTGAATTTTCAGCAGACATTCAGAAATTATTCTATGCTGATTTGGTGCTCAAGAAACTTTTCTTATGATTTCTTATTTCTTAAGCTTATTATCAACATTAAGCATTGATAATCATAAAAAACATTGATATATATATATATATATATATATATATATATATATATATATATATATATCAATGTTTTTTATGATTATCAATGCTTAATGTTGATAATAAGCTTAATATTTTTATGGAAAACTTTATCTTTTTTTAGGATTTTCTAAATAGAAAGTTCAAAAGAACTATAGAATTGAGAGGGGAAAAAGTCAGACATCTGAGATTCTATCTCACAGTTCTGTCTTTTTTTTCCTCAGAAGTTTAAGGAAAAAGTCAGAATTGTGAGATAAAAATGTCTCAGTTACGTATGTAACCCTCGTTCCCTGAAGGAGGGAACGGAGACGTCACGTCAGTAATGACCGACTTTGGGATCTCGCTTAGAGAGACCAATCCATTTCGAGTGAAAACTAAACGAGCCAAAGCACATTGGCATGCGACGATTGCATCCAGCTGCCGCTGATGACAGCGCGAGCATAAATAGGCAGCAGGTGCAACGCATACTCAAGTTTTCGTTGAGGAGCCGAGCCGGTGACCCGGCCGTTCAGCGGTAGTACAGCAGCCGTGGCGACGTGACGTCTCCGTTCCCTCCTTCAGGGAACGAGGGTTACATACGTAACTGAGACGTTCCCTTTCAGTCAGTCACTCTTGACGTCACGTCGGTAATGACTGACTTTGGGATCCCTACCAAAGCGCCACGGATGCTGCCCCTTCCAGTGTTCTGTGCAAGCCTCCTGCACCCCCTTTTGGTGTAGGATGGGGTTCGCAACAAGAAGGCCAGTCACTGTCGTCGTAGCACTACCCACTCAGTGAACTTGGATAACACTGGGAAAACGTACCCGTTCACTTGGAACTGGAACATGCGGAAGCCCCATCCTTCCCGAAGGAGGTTTCGGAAGCACTTACACATATGAACAACCGTTTAGCTGCATATGGAAGATTAGAGGTGATTGTAACTCTCTTAAAATGGCAGAAGTCTGCCGGGGAACATGGGCTCTGAGGCTATACTGTGGAATTTACACATATGGGATCCATTTAGGTCTCTACATAAGGAACCCAGCCCTCTACCAGTTCTCATGGATTCATCGAATGAGGGCCTTGCATCGGACGTTCCACCACGTCTGGCTGCCGAGGGGACGGAGGAGCTTGACAAGGTCTACAGACGGACACTCTGGAGCGGTTTTAGCAAGCCGACCCGAAGCCAGGGCCTCTCAGTGTTTCTACCTGTTTGAGGTGAGAACACAGGAGGATACCGGCTCCACACGAAGGCAATAGAACCTAGCAAATGTGTTGGTGGTCACCCAGCCCACAGCTCTACAAAATATCTGCCAGCGAGGCACCACGAGCCAGCGCCCAGGAGGATGTGACACTTCTAGTAGAGTGAGCTTTCTACCTGAACGGGCAGGGTGATAAACCAGGGTGATGGCATTCACTATCCAGTAGGCAATCCTCTGCTTGGAGACGGCATTCCCCTTCTGCCGGCCTCCGTGACAGACAAACAGCTGGTCTGAGGTCCTGAAGCTTTGTGTCCTGTCTACGTAGCATCTCAATGTCTACGTAGCATCTCAATGCTCGGAGGGTCTGCCTCCTCCGAGGGCAGTGCTTGAAGGCTCACACTTGATCCCTGAAGGGAGTAGTCTCTTCAAGGAAGTTGTGGCCTAATGGTTAGGGAGTTGGGCTTGTAACCTGAAGGTTGTCGGTTCGATTCTTGCACCGGCAGGAATTGAATGTGGGGATTGTGAATGAACAGCACTCTCTCTGCCGAACAGCACCGAACCCCCAATTGCTCCCCAGGCGCTGGAGCAATGGCTGCCCACTGCTCCGGGTGTGTGTTCACGGTGTGTGTGTGCGTTTGTTCACTATTCACTGCTGTGTGTGTGCACTTGGATGGGTTAAATGCAGAGCGCCAATTTCGAGTATGGGTCACCATACTTGACAATACGTCGCGACTTTCCTTTCTTTTCCTTTTGGGCACATAGCCAGGATGAGGCCTCAGGATTACCCGAGAGTCAGCCGGCACGAATTGTCGAACGAAAATCCTTGCAGGTCCCCTACCCTCTTGATGGAGGCCAGTGCAAGCAGGAGCAGAGTCTTCATTGACAGAAACTTCAGCTCAACTGACTACAAAGGCTCAAACGGGCCCTGCTGTAGTTATCTGAGAACTAGAGACAGGTCCCAAGAGGGTATGGAGGGGGGCCATGGAGGATTTAGCCTTCTCGCCCCCCTAAGGAACCTGATGACCAGGTCATGCTTCCCCACCGACTTCCCTTCCACGGGGTCGTGGTTGGCAGCAATCGCAGCCACATAGACTTTAAGGGTGGAGGGAGACAGCCTTCGCTCCAACCCTTGCTGCAAGAAGGACAGCACAACTCTGATCGGGCATCTTCGGGGGTCTTCTCGGTGAGAAAAGCACCATTCGACAAACAGGTTCCACTTTAAGGCGTAAGCGTGTCTCGTAGACAGTGCTCTCGCCGAAGTGATGGTGTCAACCTAGAACCTCCGCGTCCCGTCCAGGGACCAGACATGAAGTTTCCAGAGGTCTAGATGCGGGTGCCACAAAGTGCCCTGTCTCTGAGTCAGCAGATCCTTCCTTAGAGGAATCTGCCAAGGAAGGGCTGTCACGAGGAGCATCAGTTCCGGGAACCAAGTCCAAGTGGGCCAGTACGGTGCCACGAGCTGGACCTGCCCCTTGTCCTCCCTGATCTTGCACAGAGTCTGCGCAAGAAGGCTCACTGGGGGAAACGCATACTTGCGAAGGCCCCGCGGCCAGCTGTGTGCCAGTGCGTCCGTGCCGAGTGTTCCCTCGGTCAGGGAGTAAAACAACTGGCAGTGAGAGTTCTCTGGAGAGGCAAACAGGTCTACCTGAGCGGCTCCGAAACGTCTCCAAATCAGCAGAACCGTTTGGGGATTGAGTCTCCATTCCCAGGGGAGCGCAGCTCGTGACCCACCGCCTTTTTTGGGTTCAATGAAGTAGGAGCTGTCAAACCCCATCTTCATATCGGCTGGAGGGACCGGCTCTATCGCATCCTTCGCCAGTAGGACTGCGATCTCCACACGCAAGACAGGAGCATCAGCCGCCTTCACTGATGTGAAGCGGATGCCGCTGAACTCGGAGGGACGCCGGGCAAACTGAGTAGCATAGCCGAGTCTGATTGTCCGCAGGAGCCAGCTAGAAGGTTTGGGTAGCCAGGCACCCAGACACCGTGCAAGCTGGACCAGCGGGACCACCGACGTACCCGTGGTGGGGCAGCGAAGTGGAAGTGGTCTGAGTGTGCGGTGCAACGCTTACCTGGTTCCATGGTTTGGCAGAGGGTGCGTGAGTAGGGCCTTTGATGACGCTCTCGAACCGCCCGCTGCTGCCTACTGGCAAGAGAGGAGGATAAGAGTGGTCCAGTGTTGGTCCGTCCGCAACTCTCCATGCCATCTTTCTCAGACAGAGAAAACTGCTCTTTTGTCGAGATTCTTGGAAACAAAAAA
Organism: Spinibarbus caldwelli; assembly: GCA_039654775.1. NCBI lineage: Eukaryota > Metazoa > Chordata > Actinopteri > Cypriniformes > Cyprinidae > Spinibarbus > Spinibarbus caldwelli. The sequence continues at coordinate 23,823,412 of CM077235.1, forward strand.
TTCTCCACCCGGCCCTCCTCCGGGGGAGGGAGAGGTGCATTGACCATCTCCCGAAGAGCAGTTCCCTCTCCCTCTGGGTCGCCCATCCTGGGGCCTCTTGCTCTTTTTTTCCGCTCACCGCCAGGTTTGACGGGGGCCTGGACAGGCGGGGCGGCCCGCCTACACCCAGCTCCATGGCGCTGCTTGACTGGAGGCTGCTGCGGATGCGGCGCGGGGGCGTACTTTGTCGAACTTTGTCGGTGTCTCTCATGTCGACCAGACACAGCCAGAGGTTGCGCTCCCGGACCACAAGTGTGGACATCGCATGAACCAGAGAACTCGCGGTGACCCTTGTTGCTCGGAGCACGAGGTCAGTTGCAGTTCATCGTGACCACCCTCGTGCAGGTCCTTCAGTGCTATAGCCTGAAGAACCTGCAGAAATGCCGTAGCATGTAAGGCGGAGGCGGAAGCCACATAAGGATCGCCGGATAGACCAGAAGAGTACCTACAGGCCCGGGAAAGGAGGCACGGTTTGCCCTGCCGGGTGAAGGCGGTATTAGGACACAACTGCATCGCAACTGACCGCTCCACCATATACAACCTAGCTGCACCACTGCCGAGGGTGTTGAGGGAGGAGGAGCTAGCAGGTCGGTTTCTGGCAGTAAAAGGTGCCGTCCATGACCTGTAAGCTCCCCATGCACCTCCGGGAAGAAAGGCAGTGGGGCAGGGCGCTGAGAACCAATGCAAGTTACCCCGAGAAACCAGTCGTCCAACCTCGAGGGCTCGGGACACGGTGGAGGTCTCCACTCGAGCCCTACCCTCTCTGCGGCCCGGAAAAGCATAGCCATCATTTCCGGATCAGACTCATGCATTGCCGCCGCCCAGAGAGTGGCAGCGTAGCCGAATCTTCCTCTCCAGAAAGCTCCAGCTCACCCTCTGATGCAGCTATCGACATCTGGTCGTCGGGAGGAGCGCCGAAGGATACGTCGAGAGTGACCGACTGAAAGGGAACTCACAATTACCTTTTAAGCTTCCATAAAGTCTGTCTTTTTGATCTACTTATTGCATCCCTGCTCAATAAAAACATTAATTAAAAATAAATAAATAAATAAATAAAAAATCTTCTTCTCTCAGTAGAGTAGTCCGGAGCAAAACAATGTGATCGCTCGGCTCCAAATCGAAAAGCTGAGTATGCATTGCACCTGCTGCCTATTTATGCTCGCGCTGTCATCAGCGGCAGCTGGATGCAATCATCGCATGCCAATATGCATTGGCTCGTTTAGTTTACACTCGAAGTGGATTGGTCTCTCTAAGCGAGATCCCAAAGTCGGGCATTACCGACGTGACGTAGAGAGTGACCGACTGAAAGGGAACTCACAATTACCTTTTAAGCTTCCATAAAGTCTGTCTTTTTGATCTATTTATTGCATCCCTGCTCAATAAAAACATTAATTAAAAATAAATAAATAAATAAATAAAAAATCTTAGTAACTTCACATATACAGTGTACATGGCTGTCTGTCTCCATAAAGAACATCCAATCCTAAATACTTGTGATGCTAGCATATCGCTAAGCTAGCAATGCCTTTTTAAATATATTAAACTGTCATTTTAATACTTTTAAATACAGAATAAAAACATAATTAAACAATAATAGCCTTAGAATGTATCAACATTTTGTTGTTTACAATTAGACAAATGCATAAAAAAGCTGTATCGATAGGTTTCTCACTATTGTTGAGACAGTTACTAGAATTGTTATATTAAACTAATCTAATTGTAGGTTCTCAACCTGCTTCTGGTCTAAATTTCTGGACAACATGAATTCAGCAATTACTACGTTTCTTGAATGACATTCTCCTCCAGCCACAGGGGATTTTATTCACATTTAAGCCATATGACAAACCATCTGGTACGACCAAATAGCCAATAAATCCTGAGGAAATAAATTGGGGTGTAGTGTTGATTGAGAAAGATCATACGGAAGCACATGCTAAAACTACTTTGATAATAGCATAACACCTCTCTTTAGACCGTCATAAACCATTTGCTGAACCTTCATAATGAAATGCCTTTAAGAACAAACGTGCCAATGGTCTTAATAAACAAGATCATTTAAATGACTTTATGAGACACGCTGGCTATCGCTTCTGGTATTAATGCCCAATTAAAAGCAGTTAAAAGACACTGAGGTATTTTACCAGCCATTTTAATAACTCATAAAGACGAGGCAGGTGCAAATGCTAGTCCCCTCAGATGTGCTAAAATATGCTATAGCTTGACTGGATGGAATACCAAAACAACACGCCATCAGACCATTCATCAAAGTACACTTCTGACTCCATTGCTGAAAGATATTTGGAAACACATGGAGTAACATTTTGATCTTATTAGAAACATGTGAGCAACCTAGATGCTGGAAACAGATATTTTACCTTCAAAATTTGTCAACACAGTAACCTATGTCTAGAAATCAGTTCAAACCACACAGACTGCAACTCACTTTCTTGGCTTTTTGTTCGGCGTGCCAGTGACGTAATATCCCGGGTTGCATTTGTAGCGGCACACAGTGCCCACATCATGCCCGCCTCCATGACACTGAGGGACTAGCAGCGTGGCATTGGGTACGGAAGGTGGATCCGGACACTCAATCTTGCAGTAAGCCTCTGGGTATGACCACAGTCCATCCTCAAGACAAACCAATGTGTCACTTTCACCTGAAAAACAGATCCTGATAAGAAAACTGCATCCAAATGGTACATAAATGCTGTAAGTCTTGTCTAAGCAGTTCACTGGTTGAGGGTTCTTCAAAAGAAGGAGAGAGGGCAGTTAGTTTGCAGTTATCGGACATAAATTCAAATTATAAGCAGTAAAGTTGTTTTCTTAAAATAGTTTTTTGGATGTAATATTAGAAGATTTTATTTTATTTTTTCAAGACAGTTGTTTTACCCTGACATTTTTTACATTACACAGTAGAGGTGGAACGATACATGTATTTGTACCGAACAGTCACGGTACGGGCATCTCGGTTCGGTGCATTAGGCCTTACAACGAATACAGGCAATTCACCCCTAATCCAGAAGGGAGCACCCGCAGTAATGCAACGCTGTTTGATAACTGCCAGCAGAAGAACAGCGAATGCCATGAGTTGCGCACTTGAAAACAAAGCCCCCAGACAGTGACCATGTGCTGATTCTGAATGTGTCTCTCACATAGACTGACAAAGGAGTATACTTTAAAGGCTTGCGCTCTCAACTGTTTGCGAAATGGAGCTTTGTGCTCGTGTATCCTACCTCTCTCATTCGGCACAAATCCACGTATTCCATAATATTTCCATATTTGCGATGTAACGTATCTGAATGCTAAACTATTATTTATTATGTAAATGATAGGCTTTTTACTTCGGTCGCGTTCCAACGGTGACACAGAGACGGGCGCGCTGATGTTTGGTTCACTGTATTTTATTTTGATAAAGCACCAACTGTGCTGTCAAGTTAGCAATGCTGGAACTGATGTGTTTTGTGTGTGTGTGTGTGTGTTTGTGTGCGGGGAAAAAAATAAAAAATAAGTACAAGTACATAAATCACTGTATTATTTTTGTGTGTTCCAATTAATGTCAAGTCATGAATAGATTTTAAAAACTCCCAAAGGAGCACTACAGCCCATCACTTTAGCACACTACAGTACAAGAACCTTGCCATCAAGACCAATAAGCATAGCTACTCAGTGATGCAATGTCCTGGATCTTCCAGTGAAGCCACTGACCACAGACTGCACCGCTCTCTGCCAAAGAAAAAATTTGGACCGATCCATCAAAAGCCTGCATTTAAAACAAATAGTGAGAGTGTGAGGAGTGGCCCCTCGACCCCTGAGCCACCTTGTCTTAGTAGGTCTCCTGCTATCCGGAGGCAAGAGGGCCAAGCGCCAGCTTGCTCTATGCTGTCTGAAATGAGGGGCTCTCTGGGGTCTTCAGTAGTATGGGATGAAACACACTCTTGTTTTCGCCTACTTGCTTGTTTCCTATCTCCACCTGTGTGCTGTTCTCTTGCAGCTTGAGACTACTTTCCTATTTACACAGCCAGGAAAGAGAGCTGGGACCACAGCCAGACCAATGCACAGTTCCTGAATGAGTGCAAGAACAACACTGACACACAAATGACTATATACTGTATGCATGTATCAACACACACACATACAAAAATTTAAATATTTCACTTAGCACTGTAAAAAAAAACAAAAAAACAACTGCACTTTGACTATCATTGTGGTTTCTCATTATCTGTCATGTACAGCCTTAAATCACTATTTGCCTCTAAAGCAGGGAACTCTCAACACAAACCATAACAGAGGTAACAGCAAACAAATCAATAAAGTAAAAAAGAGCTCTGAATATCACCATATGCCAAAAACAGAGAGATGAAAATAATGACAGCATAAAATAAAAAGCAAACATTAAGACAATAATTCTGAAGAATACGAAAAAAGTAACCATGCAGCAATGCTCAATATGAAAGTGTTTTATAATATAATATAATATAATATAATATAACATAACATAATATAATATAATATAATATAATATAATATAATATAATATAATATAATATAATATAATATAATATAATATAATATGTGATATCCGTGCAGTGTTATGTTTTTGCAAGATTGTTTTTGACTGTCCATGATGTAATAGATAACAGATAATAAAATAATTTAAAATCAAATCAATATTTCATATTTAAACAACAACAACAACAACAACAACTGGTAATAACAATAATTTCATTATTATCAGTTGTTTTAGTATTATTGAGATACTATTATTGTTTTTATTAATATTTTGAATTTGTTTTTACTTTTAATTTTAGTTAAAGTTTTAAAGTAAATTTGTTGTGTTTTATATTTTTTATTAATTTTCATTTCAGTTTTAGTTTTGGTACATAAAGGTGAACCAAATAGAAATGATATCTAGCTTTGGCAACTAGCTGAAATAAAATAAGATTAAGGGTGTGGTTTTTGTATATTTTATTTTATTTCAGTTAAAGTTTATTTTGTTTCAAGTATCAAAATCGTTTTTATGGTTTTAGACTATCATTAAATAAAATGATAGTACAATTACTCAATTATTTTATGATAATAAATATCATTTGTTTGCAGTAATATTTATGTTTGTTAGCGCTGGCGCAACTAGCAGTTATGAGTCGAATGACCTCAGGAATGCCAAAAAGCACAATTATTTGTTGGATTTTTTCCAGTGTACATGGGCAAACACACAAGAAGGGTTCATATCATCCACAAATATACTGTTATTGACTTAAAGTCTTATTATTTTAGAAAGGAAGCCCAAAGTCTCACAGAAACAGACACATGCACTGAATGTAAGGAATCCAGAAACCCTCAGGTCTCGCACTGTAGCCCAGTTCCCGTCCTCACCTTGCAGGATCGCCGGGGCGTTACAGGAAAAGGTGCACTGCTTGCCGAATGTGGTGCCCCAGAGACACGAGAAGGAGGCAAAGTAGACATGAGACTGAGGAGGTGGGCCACAGTCCACTGGCTGACAGCTCACTACACGGTCCCACACTCCTTGCACACAAATCAGCTCTGCTTCCGTCTGAGGAGAGGACAAAACCAACAGAAAGACAACCACTTAGAAAGTGAATATCTTTTCTTAGATATTTTGGTGAGAAATGTTTGAATTCACAGACTTTGGTATTTTGGTAAATCTGAGCACAATTCCAGACAACAAATATGTGAACATAATTTTCAGCGTTTATGTTCTCCACAGTTACTGGAATATTCTGGCATTTTGCAAAATCTGAATAAACTAAGATATGTGAGTTCCTGCTTTTGTCTCCTAGAATTACTGGAGATGCTCTTGCCCTTACACTGCATTTTAGTAATTCTCCACAATAATTTAATCAGCTCTTTCACAATAACAAACAGGAATGTGATGGTTTGAAAAATGTACGTCACAAGACTTACAAAAGTAGACCTTTCTTTTTATGTTTGCAACGTGTTTCTTGCTCCAAAACAGTTGTGAAAAAGTCAAACTATTGAATAAACACTGTGTATATCTAATATCACCCTAAATTATCTTTGTTTGGACATGTGCACATACTGTATAAATGGACCTCCAGTTACGGAGGACTCTGAATAAGATGTTTACATGACCCGATTAAGCCAATATTCCTAGAAATCTGAATAAGACTGCTGGCATATGGCTGTATTAATCGAAATTTTGGATCATGTAAACATGTTTACCTGAAGCACTAACTGGAAAATGACTAATTCAATTAATAGTAGTAATTTTTCAGATCTCTTCTCAAGAAAAAAAAAATCTTCAGAAAAAGTCATTTGTTCTCATTTAATCTCACTGCCGTTTAGCAGAAACTAGATATCAAGGAGATTTTAACAGGATGTTAAGAGTACGCACTTGATGAGAAGGAAGGCCCTGGCCATGGAGAACAGAGAGCGTATAGCCACGATGACAAGAAACAGAGCAGAGTTTGGAGTCTATGACTGGAGTACAGCGGATTGAAGCATGTTCGACGTTTAGAGGACTGCATGACTCAGTACTGCACAGCCTACGCACACATCTGAGTGAGCAAAACACATATTAAGTTAATTATTATTTGTAGACTTTGACAGACATCATAACCACCGTCAAACATGATGGAATTGTTTGTATTTGTATCTGTGTCTCTGTGTAAGTGTATGATGTGTTTGTCTTCATATATACTACCATTCAAAAACTTGGGATGAGTAATGTTCTTTTTCTGAATGAAATAATATTTTTATTCAGCTAGAAGACACTAAATTGAAAGTGTGTGCTTGTAAGTTGTGGGAGACCCCACCCTCAGCGCACCCGGTCAGGGCAAAGGCGCTGAAGTGACAAGATGTACGCAATGCAACCGCCAACACCGCCACTTGAGAGGAGGAGAAGTTGAGCTGCACTGCTGAAGTCTGGTAGAAGGGCACACTCAGGTTATGAGTCACATTCACCACTAGGGGGTTATACTGACATGACAGCTCGTACGAACCTGTGGACAAGCACACAATGAAGTCACAAAAAAAACAAAAAAAATACAAAGTTTACAATCTTTCCCAATCAAATGAAGGATATTACGTGTTACCAAGATTGTGTTTTTTTCCGGTGGTGTCACACAGCTCAATGGTCACTGTTTTTTTGCAATTTTCCCCATTCCAACTACCATCATAGGCAAGGTAGATAATAACAGAGGCTGCTACACCCGGTCGCTCAAATCCTACCTGCAAAAACAATGTATCAGTATTATTAGTAATTAATATATAGCTCCTTAGCTAACATAATATATGAACAGTATGAGTGGGCATGGATGGCACATATAAATATATGTGCCATAAATACGTTTAAAAGTTTGGGGTAGGTGCAATTTTTGGTAACACTTAGTATAGGGACCAATTCTCACTATTAACTAGTTGCTTACCAACATGCCTATTATTAACATATTGGCTGTTTATTAGTACTTATAAAGCACATATTCTACATACCTACTTCTACCCAATACCTAAACCTAACAACTACCTTACTAACTATTAATAAGCAGCAAATTAGGAGTTTATTGATGCTAAAGTCATAGTTAATAGTTTGTTAATAGCGAAAATTGGACCTTAAAATAAAATGTGACCAGATTTTTTTTTTGTTTGTTTTTGAAAGAAGTCTCTTATGTTCAGCAAACCTGCATTTATTTGATCAAAAACACTTGTGAAATATTACAATTTAAAATAAAATAAATACTTCTATCTTTTAAAATGTCATTTTTATTATCCTTCAGAAATCATACTAATATGCTGAGTGGAAACCCTTTCTGTGGATTCTTTGATGAATAGAAAGTTCAAAAGAAAAGCATTATTTGAAATAGAAATCTTTTCAGGGTTTCTGCAGGATTTTTAAGCTCAAATTTAAGACTTTTTAAGACCTTTTTTAAGACCTTCACAAATAAAATTAATACCACATGAGCGGGGTAGTGCAATGTCTATAGTACCATATTAAACTGTAAAATGACTGTAAAAAGCATAATTTACAATTCAGATACAAGTTTTCACAAAAACAAAAAGTTTTGTAAAATGATAAACTTTACATTTCAGCCTTTACACCATTTTTAAGAAAATGGATAAGTCAAAAGTATTAATAATATTGATTTCAACAATTATTATCAATAAATTATTATATAAATTAAATAACATGAATTAGGGGTGTGCGAAATTGGCAAAAAATTATATCTCTATATTTTCTGGGATTTTATCGATAACGATAATTAGACGATATTTTGTGTGTTATTGTGCTGGTATCTTAAAGATTACCATGGACAGGTGACTCCTGAATTTTTTTGATATTCTTCATATTCTGTGTGATCAGTTCACAGCAGTGATAGAAATTAGTCTTTTCCAACAAGTTTTATGGCCATTTTTACCTTTAAGCCATTTTTTCTAAAAGTGTGCATAATCTTTTAAGTCAAATTCTTGCGTTTGGGCTGTTACCAAGCAAATGAAATCAGTATCAACAAAATTTATCTTTGCAATGCATCTGAAGTGGCATTTAGATGTATTTACACACTCTTTAATGCAGCTCAGAGGGACATAGAATGCTAACCTGCACAGTTACAAATGCATAAATGATGTTCTGATATTTGAAACATAAAACGTTGAAAACTGATGTTTGAAATTATTTTAAAAATATGAATATACTTTAAATGTGAAATTAAAACGGCCAATAGGTGGCAGTAAGTCAGCGTTAATAAGGGAGTCATTGCGATTGAACCGAATCATTTAAACGGTTGATTCATTCAGGAACGAAAAACTGTCATGTTGCTCAGAGACGCTGAACAGTGCTGTGGCTGTGTTTGGAATTATTTTTGTTGTAGAAATAGAGCAAAAACAGCCAATATGGTGTCTAAAACGTAAGTCTCTTAAAATGAACTTCTTGTTTATTGAACTGTTACATAAAATCAATGTCACATTTGTAATCATGCTGATTTTTGGAGAAAAAAAAATGGCACTCTTCGTGTGATATTAACTATATGAAATGATATAAATATAGGCCATACATTTTCTGCCCCCATATCTTAAATTATGTGATCAGTCTAAATGTATTTTAATAGACTGAATCGCACGCACTCTAGTTTAAGCTATGTTAACTGATTCATTCTCTGTCAGCAGGTGTCGCGTTTGGCTGAAATATAAGAGTTTTCCGGTAAAGACAGAACACAAAGCAGCGCAGCACCGGACTTTGAACTTGCAGCGCTTATGTTTATTTAATCAAATCAAAGCCTTTTGAAGTTTAATCGTCACATTCAGCCATAACGCAATTATTGTCTTTCCGTCTCCAAATTTAAGACCTCTTGAAATCATAATTAAGACTTTCTTGTACAATTTAAGACTTTTTAAGGCCTTAAATTTGATACAACTAAATTTAAGACTTTTTAAGACCCCGCGGAAACCCTGCTTTTGTAACATAATAAAAGCCTTTACTGTCAACTTTTCATTAATTTAATGCATCCTTGCTCAATAAAAGTATTAATTTCTTCAATAAATAAATAAAATATTACTGACCCCAAAATTAAACAGTAGTGTACATAAAGCTGCTCAAATTTAATTCTATTTATTTTCCTTTATTTTACAAAACATTATTCAAAAATTTCTCAAGCATAGTTGAAAACACAAAATGTGCATTATTTATTGACAATGCTGTCAGAAGAAGAGGAAGCTAATATTTATATCAAAATGGCTGAATATAGACTGAATCATCTGTCAAATTTGAAGTCTTTACACACAGTGTCCATTCACTGATCAAGTGTGTGTGTACCTTTAGCCAGACAGGCTGATCCTGAGTATAGTAACCATTCAGATGGGCAGTACAGGGGCTCCATGCGTCATGAGCCACTAATTCATTTATGTCAAAATACGGTGACTTGCACATCTAATGAGGATATAAAAAGAAAAAGAATATTTAAAATATAAAATTTCATTCAAAACAATCATACATTTTTTTTTATTTATTTGAGTGATTAATTTAAGACTATGTTCATTAAGTTAGGCAGATAAATGGTTCATAACGGCTAATGAATTCTAAATGGTTTGTGTACCTGAGTGAGCACAGGCTCCCCGGTGACCTTTGAGGCAGGGCACCTCTCGTCCTGATGCGAGCCCGTGGCGGTGGACGCCCACTGATCAGTGAACCCCTGGGGAGTGAAAAAGCCACAGTCCTGGATGCTGGAACGTCTTTCGAACTCCTCACACACTCCGTCCCCTTCGAAAACATAGCACAGGCTCGGCCGACCTGAGAGAGACAGAAAAAGCAAGAGAGAGTGAGCACAACCTCATCGTAAGTAACAAGTAATGACTCCGCTGCCAAGATCTAATTGTGTTTTCATAGCAAGTCAGTGAGACTCGGCTTCACTTATGCGTGAATTGAAAATAAAAAGGAACGTGATTCCACCGGGACGATTAAATAAACGATCATACAAATATGTGGATGATGTCATGGCGTATGAATGAGTTATGACAGAAGTGCACGTGGGGCTAAAAGGGGAATTAGCATGTCATTAAAGTGAATTCGTTAGAGAGGGACACGTGTGAATGACATCAGAGTCTTGCATGAGCTCTTGTCTGAGAATGCTGCAAGGTAAGAGGAAGATGACTCATCAGTGGGAACAGCTTATCAAAGGCGAGAGGCTCAAAGGGGTTCTAACAACAAATTAAAAACACAAGCATTTGAACAGCTGACCTAACCCACATGCCAATGCCAAAGGCTTTACTCCTAAGCTTTGTTGGTCTTTGCTCCCCAAATACGCTCGTGGAGATAATATATGAGAGCTCCTAATGTGGCATTAGAGTAAATATTGCAAAAAAGCCATTCCCGAATGCCCTAAATCCACAAAAATGCAGTTACAAGCTACTATGAAAACATTGGGAAGTTTGAGGCATGTGAGTCAGTCGCTGCTTCACTATGGTCATGTTTGAATTAGACGCTTCTCATGCTTCATGCTCACAGAAAATGTAGCGCTTTCAGTCACGAAAACAACATTGACTAAATTGGTGAAGTATTTGCCTTTTTTTCTCCTAACATTTCCTGTGAGTCTTCCTGTACTGCATTTACTCTCACTGAAGTACATTATGTAACAATGGCATACAGTTAGATTGTTAAGACTGTTAAGAAGACCAATTGCAGCTTATGAAAGACAGTACGTGCAACGCTTTGGACCATTTCCAATAGTGTGATGACATAAAACTATGACAATATTGAATAAGATGATCTTGATTATACAAAATACCACCGGCTGTGTTACAGTAAATGACCTAAAATCCACAGTTTGGACTGGATACTTTGCAATCTGGATTGAATCTTTGAATGCATATGTATTGCGCAAATATTCAGACCGAATTATCGGATATCACAGACTTTGCTGTCAAGGAAATTACTCATAATTCATAATGGGGTAGGTTTTTTTTTTTTTTTTTGGTCAGCCTAGAAATAAAAACAAAAGTAAGATCTGGTGATCCACAACTCAGCAACACAAGAAAACAATTATTTTGACTGTCAGTATGCTGGACATTTGAAGTAAGTAGAATTTTATACTACATTATCTATATTGCATTCTAACAGAAATAGGACTGAAAATAACAACGTGTAAGGTACTCCAGAAAATAATTATTTACACACTGCTGATCAAAAGATTGGGGTCTGTATCTATTTTTATAACAAAATACAGTAAAAACAGTAATAAATATTATTATAATTTAATAATATCTGTAATAATATTAATGTAATATAATGTAATAATATTTAATAATTCAATAATATTAATATAGAAACTGTTTTCCATTTTAATTTATTTTAAAATAGAAAAAAAATACATAATATTTAAACTTGCATCATCACAACAATATTTTTATTAGCAAAGTTTCAGTCAATTTACCTTCCTCAGACCTTATATATACTTTTTCTAGTTTATATTGTTCTTTCATTCCACGTACCTACAAATCATTTGCTAACAAATTAAAAAATAATAATAATTCATTCCTGTGATGGCAAAGCTGAATTTTCATCAGCCATTATTCTAGTCTTCAATGTCACATGATCCTTCAGAAATTATTCTTATATGCTAATACGGTGCTCAATAAACATTTCTTATTATTATGTGTTGAAACCAGTTGTGCAGTTTAATATTGTTGTGGTAACAATGGGGAAAAAATGGATTCTTTAATGAATGGAAATATTAAAAAAAACTGCATTTAAATGTCAAATAAAACATTTTCTTTTACACCTATTATATACACAATGCAATGATTATTATATGACATTTCCTAACAACAACAACAACAAAAGTGATGTTTATTAAGAATTTATGTATTTTGAATTTACAGTATATAGGCCCTATGTATTTTTCTATCAAACATGGAACAATTTAATTTTTTTCATGCAACCTTTTTATTTGTACATTTTCCCATTTGGAGATTACAGAGGATGATTTCAGCAATGCTAAAGAGTAATGATTGTCTGTATCTGATGACAGATTTCGTCTAGTGCTATGAGAATGGATTCAGGAAATTGTCACTGTCTGTTGCATTTATTCATAATGCTGAGTTTCCGAAGGAATACTTCAGGTATAATAATTATTAGGGGCTTTGCAATTTTTGGATTTTTTAATATGATGACCTCCACATTTCCTTCAATATCACTATGATAAACTGACTCTATAATTCAGCATAAGAGAGAAAAACAGTAGCAGAGGAACCCAAATCTACAGGAGACATAGCAATATTATATTGTTTTGGTTTGCTTTGTTTTGTTTTGAGAGCTGGTTATGATTATTACCCTGGTTTATTGTCCTGTGTGGAAGTTTTCTGGCGATTCTGTTGTGGTGTTTACAGTCTGAGGGCCAGAGTTCTCAGTGGACAGTGAGAGTATTTGTTTTTTTGAGTGTGACTCACCATGACACTTGAAACCTGGTTCAACTTGGCATTTTTTTGAGCAGCCGTCTCCATCTAAGAGATTCCTGTCATCACAATCCTCAGTCCTGTGGGGGAGAGAGAGTGATGCCAAGGGTTACAGTTATGAAATATGTGGAAGGTCTTTGGCTTTGCTTCAAAACACAAAAGACTCAAACAAATACTCAAACATATGAAACATTCATTCTTTAGTCATTACAAATGACTAAAGAACATAACACGCAAAGCCTCTGACAGACCCTATAAGTTTATACTGACCCCTGTAGTGTGCCATCACCACAGAAATGTTCTCCATGAGTGTAAACCAGGCCTGGGGAAAGTTCACTGAACAAACCGTCCGATTCCACCTGGATCCTGTACAGGTACTGAATGTCCCTCTGCACATCACTAAGCACACAAACACATTCAGAACAAAATATAAATAGCAAAAAGCACGCGGTGAGAGCATTAAGAATTTAAAATGAATGAATGAATGAATGAATGAATGAATGAAAAATGGATTAGTGGTGGGGATTTTTTTAGTGACTTTTTCTGTAGGTCGGTAATCAAATCATTCATTCAAACATTTTGTTCAAAAATACTGACTCATCCAGGAGTGAAATGTGAACGTCTTTATGAGTGAGTTGCTGGATTATTCCTTCAAACAATTTGTTAAAACACTGTTCAAAAACACTGAATCATTCAGGAACAAAACACCACTACTGTGTGTGGCTTGGTGTTGCAACGGTTCTGCTTTGGCTTTGTTTGAAACCATCTTTGTTGAAGCACCAAAAACAATGGAACCTGGCAACACTGTATCTAAAATATTTATAATATGTGACCCTGGACCACAAAACCAGTCATAAGTTCCATATTTATAGCAATAGCCAAAAATACATTGTATGGGTCAAAATTATCGATTTTTCTTTTATGCCAAAAATCATTAGGATAATTTTTGATTAGTAATATGCATTGCTAAGAAATTCATTTGGACAACTTTAAAGGCAATTTTCTCAATATTTTGATTTTTTGCACCCTCAGATTCCAGATGTTCAAATAGTTGTATCTCGGCCAAATATTGTCCTATCCTAACAAACCATACATCAATGAAAGCTTATTTATTCAGCTTTCAGATGATGTATAAATCTCAATTTAAAAAAAAAAAAATTTACCCTTATGACTGGTTTTGTGATCCAGGGTCACATATTGAACATTACTCAATATAAATATCAAAACATTACTCAATATAAAATATAAAATATCAATTTCATACAATCTAAATAAAACAACAAATCAAGAGTAGTAAACTGATACTATATTTAGTAATAAAGTTACATTTTTCTAACTGTAATCATGCATGCTACATATATATTGACTGTGTCAATATAGTTGAGAAAGCAATATTGCAGATAGAGGACTCAAGCCGCAAACAACAGTTTGAAGTTAAAAATGTCTCGATGGATTTTTTTCTTACAAACATGCAGTTTTTCACTTCACAGGACTGGATTAGAGTGGGTTACTCATGGATTATTGTCATGTTTTTATCAGCTATTTGGAATCTCATTCTGACGGCACCCATTCACTGCAGAGCATCCACTGGTGAGCAAGTGATGTAATGCTAAATTTCTCCAAATCTGTTCTGATGAAGAAGCAAACTCATCTACATCTTGATATCTACCTGGAGGGTCTGAGGATGAGTACATTTTCAGCAAATTTTAATTTTGGTGTGAACTATTCCTTTAAAAGCGATCATAAACCATGTGCTGATTTTCAGCACAACAGCTCAAATGCACAATATGAACCTGAAATATGCTGCAGTAATACTTGATCTAAGCTATATCTATTCTCAGGGTGATCTCAAATCTAACCTTGTTAAAAATGGAAATAACCTTTTAGTGTTGAGGGTATCACTGCATGTCACACTGTGATGAACCTCGGGGGTATCGATCTGATCTGATTGAATGACACTATAAAAAGAGTCTCGCCATGATTGCCAAGGCTTGTTTGATTTCAGTCATTTTCCGGCCGGGGTAAAAGGATGCCTAGCTAACTGAGCATCATCTACTTTCTCCAGCGGGTCTTATTACTCAACAAATTGCCCTTATTAATTATGGATTACTTCCAGGGACAGGGAAGGGGAGAGAGACTACTTAAAGCTACTGTTCTGAGGTCGCAAAGGGAGATCCAATGAAGGATTCTGTGCAAGTGATAAGATAAAGTCATATTTCTTTCTTCGTAGCACAGCCAGTTATAGAGAAAGGCAGTGACCTACAGCACAAGACCTCCTCTGGTGAGGTATAACACATTTTATTTGGCAACTGTACACTAGAATACCCATTAGTCCCATGAAACCTTCATCTAGGTGACTAAGGAGAACATAACGCACTTGAGTTTAAACGCATCAAATATCTGTACACATTTGGGCTTGTCTGACCTCAGAGGTTTTGACCTACTTGACTGTATCCATCTATTTAAAGCATTCAATGAAAAACAACATCCAAAAAGTAACATTTAGACCATTTTTACAGCATAACAAGTAAATAATCGAATCTAATAAGCCATTCTTATGTTATGCAACTAAAGCACAAATACTGTAGCATTGCATTTCTATGATTCAACCCTTAAGAAATAATGAAAGAAAAAAATAATCTCAATTTATGGAAAATAAAAGTTTATCAATTACAACAATTTATGTATGTATTATTGTTATTATTATTATCTTTTTAACATTTCGAATCATAAGAAATAAATTAAATATATTAAACTAAAAAATGTTGCTTAACTTAACTAACTTAACTTAATTAAATTTTAAAGTAATAATATTTCACTATGATACTGTTTTTACTGTATTTTTGATCAAATGAATGCAGTCTTAATGAGCATAACAGACTTTTCAAAAACTGCCTGCAAACTTTTGAATGGTATTCAAAACAACAAAACAATATTTTGATCTTCATTATTATTATTATTATTATTATTATTATTATTATTATTACTACTACTACTACTACTACTAATAATAATAATAATAATAATAATATTAAGTAATTATTATTATTATTATGATTATTAATAATAATTTATGTATGTATTTTATTTATTTGTTATTATTATTATTTGTTTATTTATGTATTTTTTATTTGTTTGTTATTATATATTTTTTGCTAGAATATATTATTATTATTATTATTAATATTATTATTATTATTATTATTATTAATTCATTTTTTATTTATTTACTTATTGCTAGAATACAACAAAATCACACAAATATCATACAAAATTGGGATTTAATATTACTGTTCCCTAAATGCTGGCAAAATATGCAAACCTCATATAAAATGCATAGAAAATAAAACAGCTCATATAATATTTATTATGGGTCCTCCCAAGGTTAACGATCAACATTTTCTGAAGGTTAAGTACCTCCCTTCACTGGCTGTTTGTTACCTTACCCATTTCACGCACAGTGCTTTGTTTTTGCTGCAGACCTCACGGTGGCACTGTAGCCTACTTTCCCACAAAATCATCTTCATTCCCACTCCCTTTTTCCCCTCTACTCGTTGTCACTCTTTTGTCTCTCATGCCAAATGACAGGTCTCTCTCTTACTGCACACTAACTACATCAAGCGCACTACTCCCTTCAGCAAGGGATTGGAAACAATTTCAGAGCAGCTACAAACAGCCACGGGTGTTTACTGTTTCTACGGGTAAAGCGGTCACATTTGGTTTATATTCCAGGGTTTCATTGTACCACTCTCTCTCTCTCGGTCTCTCTCTCGCTACCTCTCTCTCAGATACAATCTGTCTTTCTTTCCTTTCCCTATCCACATAGCTCAATTCCCAGTAGAGTTTCCATCTTTCTGAGCTTACAGGACTTGTGGAAGGAACTTTTCTGGATATGTTACATTCTCTGATCCACACTATTAATCTCTGGACATTTTGACCTATTGCAAGTACTTGAACAGCAATCCAGTGCCCGTTGATGAATTTGTATTGGAACAAGCAGAATAAAATGTGACAGGAACTGAACAGAAATTGGCTATGCGTTGATACTTGTAAAATTAATGGCTAATGAAATGACAATGTCAAATCCGTGACATTGTTATTCTTCTTATTGTGTTGGCCGTGGAAACGATTTTTTCAGGCGTTGCTTCGAAAACCATTGCACAATACGTGAATAGTGATACGCTGAAGATACAATTTGATGACAGTTTTAGAAACACAACATGTTCAGCATTTATACTTAAGCCACACTTAAAATAATACTCCCAGAAATGCTGTAAATCAACTAGAAACACAATAAAAACATGACAGAGACATTATTATATGAAAACGTTTGACAGTATTACTAATGACTCGCCAATTTCAAATAAATATTTAAAAATATAGTCTTTCAAAGTGTCTGCGTACAAAACAAAGTGCTATTGTTAATCATACACAGATGCATATTCTTACCTGTCAGTGTATGTGGGCTGTTTGACGATGACTGGACTTTGGTCCTCTCTGATTGGTGGTTCTCTGAGCACTCTGTAGTGAAGGGGGCGGCAGCCGGAGCAGAGAGGATTTTGGGGCCGCGAGGTCAGCAAAACAGCATCGATCTCCAGCTTCTTATCAAAGGTGGAGATTTTAACGGCTTTGACCTTTTTACTAGTATGTAAATGGAGGGTCAAAGGAATGTCACAGAAAGCATGCTGAGGACCTGTGTGAACCATCTCGCCATTCTCTGTTATGAACACGATATTAGCAACTGCCTTTTGATCTGTGGAGAAAAAAAAAAAAAGAAGAATTCATTCATATAAAACATTCATACACTATTGTTCATAAGTCTGCGTTTGGTAAGATTTGTTTTAATGTGTTTGAAGTCTTTTACGCTCACTAAGGCTGCATTTATTTGATCAAAAATACAGAAAAACAGTAATGCTGTGAAATAGTATTACAATTTAATTATTTTAAATATGTTTTAAAATATAATTTATTCCTGTGATGGCAAAGCTGAATTGTCAGAAGCTATTACTCCAGTCTTCGGTGTCATATGATCATTCAGAAATCATTTTAATATGCTTATACGGTGCTCAAGAAAAGAAACATTCGTTATTATAATAAATGTTGAAAACAGTTGTGCTGAAACTGTGATTAGAAATTTCAAAAGAACAGCATTTACCTGAAACATAATAACAATGTAAAAGTCTTTCTCACTTTTGATCAATTTAATGTGCCCTTGCTAAATAAAAGTATAATTTTTTTTTCCAAAACAAAAGAAATAAAAAAATCGTACTGATCCCAAACTTCCGAACAAGGTCACACTTTTTTTTAAGGTCCAATTCTCGTTAGTAACAAACCATTAATTACGACTTTTGCATCAATAAACTACTAATTTGCTGCTTATTAATAGTTAGTAAGATATTTGTTAAGTTTGGGTAGGATTAAGGATGTAGAATATGGTCATGTAGAATATGTGCTGCATAAATACTAATAAACAGCCAATATGTTAATAATATGTATTCTAATACGCAACTAGTTAATAGTGAGAATTGGTCCCTATACTAAAGTATCACCCTGAACAGTAGTGTATATTCCCATAATGTCAGGTGTTTGATATATTCAGGCAGTACTCACTGGCTGAGGTGTAAGTGATCCATACGGTCAAACTGTCAGGGACAACCGGGTGAAGGAAGTGCAATTCCAACACGCAGCCATTGATCTGGGGGCACGGCGTAGTCATGTTGGGCTCATACAGGTTAACTTCAGGACTCCAGGCTTGCATGCTGGGCTCACATGGCTGGTACACATCAGGGGCCCCTGCAAAATCACACGTAAACCTCATCCAAAGCCAAAAAGAAAATACTGTAACTCACCATCATAAGCTAAGAATCTTTTTGGCAAATGGGACATACACCTGGAAGGATGAGATAATTCATTGCAATAAAATTGGCATATAAGCCCTAAAACGGGCATTTCCATAGCAATGCATTCAAAAACTTGACAAAATAGTAGGCTGCTTTGCCCACTGCACTTATAAGTGCACTCACTATCTCTGTGAGCTGTCTCATTGCCTACATAGGCAGCTACCTTCTTCTAAGAGTGCATGTTGCTAAGCTAACAATATGGTAGGCCAATAAGCATCAACAAAGATAGAATACACAAAAAGTCAGTTAAGTAATTAAGTAAAAAATCATTCACTTTTTACTGATAATTTTAGTAAGTAATTAAATGTGAATTGCATTCATCAAAATTTATTCTGGGATTAACTTCTTGGAAGGATGCATGCAATTCTGCCTTATTAGGATTAAAACAAAAGCAGCATAATTTATTTGCAAACCTTTATAGAACAGCATCTGCGTTGGGAGCGCACCTTAAAACGCTGCCTCTGCAGGCAGCTCACAAGATTTTGGAACTGAACAATTCTGTGTGTTTATTATGAACAACCATTTAATCTCTTGAATCTTCAATCTTGTTATGACAATTTTCGAAAAAAGACAGGATGGGAGGCAAAGAGGGAGAAACCGAGTGAAAGGGAAAACAGAAAGAGAGAGTGTCTGGGAAAAACCTCATGTCTTGGCAATGGATGTGAAGCACATTTCCCCAGACCTCAATCGACCATAAGACCCAGGTGCAACTTGGCAAAGGAGACAGATTGGCGCCTTAATTGGGACAGACAGGGCTCACAAAATAATTTATTAAACTAAGAGTTAATGCCCTCGGTGGCCTGAAGAACAGGAGCGAGACAGGGGAAGGTAATCCCAGGCGGCACTCTCGCAAAGACATCGGGCGGGGGGGTGCTTAATTGCACACACGATCAATGCCTGTGTTGTTTATATTTCAGTGTTAAAATGCAGCAGACTACTACAATCTGGCACACTTTGGTAGGACTGTACAGCTTCGCTCCACCACTGTGATCAAGACACCTATAGTTTAAAGGTTTGGGGTCGATAAGGCTTCATTTATTTAATCAATAATACATTAAAAAGGTAATATTGTGAAATATATTACTATTTAAAATAACAGTTTTTGTTCTGCTTATTATTTTTGTGAAAATGGCAATTTTTTTCAGGATTCTTTAATGAATAGAAAGTTCAAAAGAACAGAATTTATTTGAAATATAAATCTTTTGTAACATTATAGATGTATTTACTGTCACTTTTGATCAATTTATTGCACCCTTGCTGAATAAAAGTATTATTTTCCTTTTAAAAAAATTGATCTGATCCCAAACTTTTAAACAACAGCGTAAATCAGCTCAATAAACACATTTATATATAAAAGTAAATAAAAGTTAGACTTTATGAACAATGAAAAATGTAGTAAAAAGGTCACTATATATAGTAATATAATATTTAAGGATATAATCCTGTCAAGATACAAGCTTATTTATACTGATTTGCTTGTTTATACTGGATGTATGTAATAAAGAAATCTCAGCCTGCTTTTTTGCAGCCAAAAGCAATGTGTTGTTAATTACTCCAGGGAAAAAGTACTGTTTTTTTCCCTTAATAAACCTGTAATTATACATTATCTATAATAATTATCATTTACATAGAAAGGAAATGAATACAGCCTAGTTAAACTGAACTGAAGGGGGTTCATTTGTAAGTCAGACAGTATTATGCACAAATAATGCATGTTAAAGTGACACAACTGTTCAGTGAACTCACGCTATTGTACATTAATGTAAAGAGCACACGTCTTAATATCAGGCCATGTGAACTCTCTGCCTCCAAAAGGTTTTACAATGATAGATTAAACTGTACTCCAGGTCGAAAGAGACAGATAGACAGACAGCAGCCTTGAGTCACAGAGCGCTCCTTTGCACCCAGCGTGGCCTCACATGTGTGGATGTGTACAGGGTAAACAGCAGCAGGCCAAGGCAAACCATAAAACTCAATTGGTCAGATAAACAGAGTGAGGGCCTCCACACAGGGTAGAATTAATGACTGTATCAGATGTGGTGTAATGCTCCTGCCAGGAGAAGCAATGCGGCAAGATCTGTGAGCGTGTCATCCTTACTTCTTTCAGCAACCTTAACCAGGTCTCTGCTCGCCCTGGCTCGAGCCTTATTTCTCAAAAAGCTGCATTATAGTACATACCGAGGCTACAATACAGGTAAGCAGGAGCGAGTGATACAAGATGTGAGATCTGAGATCCAAGTACCGTATGATTTGTTGGTATTGAATTGGCCTGCTTTAATAGAGTTATCAAATGATTCACTGTGGTATTACCGTGAGCATTATTTCATACTGCACAAACAGTGTTGCCATATTGCTCCTAAAGTCTTTCTGACATGATTAACTGACCGACAAAATAATTCACATTAGGTAGTCATCATGCACTTTATCATGTTTTCAAAAATAAACCAAAAACAATAGGTTACCGTAATTTATTACAGACTTGAACCGATGGTATTAAATCTCATTCGTCATTAATATCGCAAAGATATTGTTTTCTTAGAGATATATATTTTTATTTTCAAATTTAAGACTTCGTTTCTCATCAATCTGTTTCTCAAAACAAGACTCCGGGCCAAAAATCACTCTACACTACCACCTAGCTGGACGAGTTTATGTTTGACCTCTCTCATGATACCGTGTTTTATGAAAATGACTGCATACCAGGGGAGGATTTCCACATTTTGTGTGGAGTTTTCAAAGCACAATCTTATCCGTGACATGCCAGCGAGTGGGCAGACCAGATGCTAAGAGATTTCTGATTAGAGTAATCAGTAACATCTGTTACGTGAGGTATAAAGTTGAAAAGCTGCACAGGATACACATCGCTTTTTATGACGGGCCGCTTCTGGACGCCACCCAATATTACCAAAACTTGAAGCTGTGCCAAGGGCCTTTTTTATTCATTGATGGCAAAAAGAGTGTTCTTTATCCAGGCAATTATGATTTAATGATTTATTCTCTAAATTTTTCCAGACTTGCACGCACCTGGCCCGCATGAGACTGAACGATCCACCTGAATGTGAATGCACAAGTTCGGAGAAAGAAGCCAGAGCTAAATTCTCTCTATCCTCATTAATCAAAGAGCAGGTATTGTTTTTTACATTGACGATCATTCGTGACATATTCAGTGGTGTGTTGAGGATCAAACACACATCCAACAACATTTAAGTCAGAGACGTCATTCAGTCATGCGCTCACCATCTTAAAATTTGTGACATAAGCGTGCGGAAGAGCTTTGTTAGATCATGATACAAAAACTATAATACAGCAGTCAGTCCTGGTCCTCTAATTTGATTGATCGAATGGGATTTCAACAGCGCTGATATGCAGCCCAACAGCGATGAGACTTTTTTATGGTTTGTATCATTCCACCTGCACAAGTTTGAAGTAAAGTTGTGTGACTAATGTTATAATAAAGAATGACTGAGTACTAACCCACTGCTTCCTCTGGTGTCCAGTATCCAGTGGAATCACAGGCGTGAGGAGAGGTGGCCTCATGGGCGTACTGATGGAGTGCTCCATTCTCATCACAGAGATGACAGTTCATGTCACCTTCCCTACAAAACCACAGAGAAAAGCTTTTAAACAAGTGCACAAAGAGAGTGACATATCAAAATAGTGGGGGGATCAAAATACGTCACTTCATGTGCTTTTACTGAGACTGAGCTATTTGATTTGGATAGCAATAGAATCACATATAGGACTGTTTCTTTGTGTTCACATGTAATAGAATGACATAACTTAATTTAAATCACCTGCTTGGGTATTTAAGAACATTTAACACCCAGTTAATCTGCATTGTGGACGGTTTGTGAATTAAATGCAGGTTTTTGCACTGCATGTTAGAGTGGCACATTTGTAACATAACTACATCAACATACTTTACTTAGCATAATCATGAAATTAGCTCCAGTATATATTCACATGGCATGGTTCATATCCATTTTACAAAGATAAATTTTTGTGGCATAGTATAAATGGATTTTGTAAACCAAATCAGATAAAAAAAATGAGTTGCATGAGGAAACTAAGTGAATTTGTCATAAAAGCTTTAAGAATACAATAAATAGTGTAACATGAATGCATACATAATTGTATTTATTTCCTCTTTGTCTGTTATATGTATGCTCCTTACTTTACCTGTGGGCAAGTTGCCCACTGATTGGGTTCAGCCAATGAATGGTGACAAAATCTGCATCTTGACCAATCAGCACTGGTGCAAGAGGAACAGGGGTGGGCTTTTTGCCATGGACCCAGGTTTTGTAGACCAAATCAATATAGCAGTGCATCCGAGCTACTTGATTGGGTGTAAAATGGGTTGTACAGTCATCATCTGTAATATAAAAATGATCATATGCAAATCATTTGAATCTAAACTGTATAAAAATAAATAATGTTACAATATTATTGTTTTTGACTCTATATATTATCAAATGAAAGCAGCCATAAACAGAAAAAAAAAATCTTACTGATGCCAAACTTTTGAATAGTTGTGTATATACACTACAAGTATTTATAACTGTAATGTAAGTAAAGTAAGTACAGCTGGTTGTTCTTGATGAGCAAACAGAAGCAGTAAACTGATTATGTTACTGGTTATTACCTGTGTAACTCATGTAGTTGTTGTAGGGTGTGTTTTTGTATTGGGTAAGGCCACACGTGTCATTGACAGGATCAGGATCATGACAAACTTTAGACTTTGGCATTGGTGCTGTATCGGCACACAGATCTCCTGTCTCCATTGATGCGGTGGTCTCTTGACAGGGGTCATCACATGACTCACGTTCACTCACACCCTTAAACACATGGTACAGTCCCAAAATATGACCCATCTCATGGATCATGGTGTTGTTGTGTCCTTTGGTGCCAAAGTAGGAGGGATTAAGAATCATTCCGCCTGGAAAATAACACAAATCGACATCTCTGCAGTTGATGCAACAATATAAACTTTAACCTGACAGAACACTGAGGTGTAAATGTTCAAGTTAACTTTAATCGCAAAGCCAGAAGTCTGTGAGTATATGAAACTGATTTATTCTGAAATATTGCTGCATAAAACAGTGTGCACTATCCTGTAAAACAGGATCACCGCAGCTAGGATTACCAGAAAAGACAGTACATCTGGTTATCAGTGTTGTCTAATATTCTACCCACATTCAGAACATTAAAATGTATTTAAGATCCCACACCTGCTGAAAAGTAACACATTGGCATTTGGTTTTATATCCAAATAATGTAATTAAAAGCTTAAAACAATGTGACATTTATAACCATTTAAAATCCATGCAGATGTTGTTTAGGAACAAATATGAAATGACATTGTGAGACTAATTTGCATAATTTTGGTTATATTGATCTTGTAGTTTATGTAAGCTAATAGGTTTTAAAGCAAAAATGGAATTTGTTTACTAATTAAAAACAGAAGTTGGTTTATGTGGGCATCTGCAAAAATCTTTCTCTTCTGGAGATTTGTGCTCCACCCCAGACAGGCCATTTACAGCGGACATACAAGATTTGAGCAAACAACCTTTTTATTTAGGAAATATCCATGTTTTATGGGAGTTCAGCCAAACAGACAGAGCTTGGCTAGACACGTCTGACAGACACCGATCGTTTACAATTATACCACATGATCAGCAGCCCACGCCATTGTCTGATTTCACTTAAAGCATTCAGAGCAGTAGTTTGACCTTGTTCCTTAGTATAAGACATCAAGGTACTCTCGCAAATAAGCTCATGATTTATGTGAAATTAAACCATAAACCATACCGAGTCTCCTAATTTATGAGAAACTAACCTTGCTTTTTAACCTCCATGCAGGTCCAGCGAAACATTTGTGGACAAAAATCGTCTTGCACCAAAGACTGTTTTTGACATGACGGTAAATCAAAAGCAGAGCTGGATTATGGGCATAATAAGAATGGAGCCATATCTCTGTGAAAATAAGAAAGGGGCCATATCTCTGTGAGATTCAAAGCAGCACGGTCAGTCATTCATGAATTTCATGTTACCTTTCAAGTCTCAGACCACCTCTCTGCTCAGATCATGAACAGGTCAATTGAGAGCGACATAAAACATGACAGGGTGAACAGGACACTAAGGACCCCTTCCAGAACGCCGAAGACATTATTTATGTAATAATAAAATAATAATAAAATTATACAATTTAGCAGTTTTCAAGTTTTCAGAGTCTAGAATTCAACAGAGTCATGTAACAAGCATAGAATATATAACTTTTGGGGGACTTGAAATATATTTTCAAGGGGGTAGAAATATAAGAATGAAAATGAGTATAAAATTAAATTACATGTATTAATATATGAAATATGGTAAAACTTTGCAATATGATTATAATGTTGATATGCAACAAAAATGGCAACAAACAATGCTTTTACAGCATTTATTATTTTGGTTTATGTTAATTTATACGTGTACTAATACATTTTTAACATTTACAAGTTGTATAAATTAAAATCCTCATATTATGAATGAAAAAAAAAAAGAAAAATGGACTATATATTAAGAAATTGGCAATACTCTAGATTAATAAATGCTGTAAAATTGCTTGTATGATACCTAATAAATTAACTAAATGTTAACAAATTAAACATGAATGCAAAGTGTTATCACATACACATTAGAAACAGACTGTATGTTAATTCATTGAAAATTCATGACCAAATTCAAGCTCACAAAAGCAAGTTGGCGCTAATTACTCACGCTAATATCGGTTTAAAAGTTCACATTCTACGCACAGGCCAAAATGATCTCATTAACAAAAGCTATAACCCAAAAAGCCAAGACCACAATGTCTGATCATGCATCCTGAACCAATGGGAGGGGGACTTACATAAGAAACCTTCCTGCTTGAGAGAAATCTCCTTTTTAAAGGAGCTGGACTTAACTGAGACCGCTTTAATGAGCTCTAAAACACAGCAATGACGAGTACTATAAAATCAGCTGGCAGTTGGATGGAGATGGCAACAGTGTAATACCCTTCCTTTGTTTTTGTTTGGTTGTTGTCGAGTTCCTTTTCTTCTCTCCCAGTGGACGACCTTAATGATTAAGGGGCAATCTACAGGGAAATCTATGCGTGCTGCAAGTGTTTTCTTTTATGCTTGAGATTACGGCCCATTAATCTTGTAAAGGCAAATACAGACAACAAGGAGGAAGAGACAAGAATGTGTTTCTTTAAAGAAAAGATTTAAGGCGATCGAAAAAAGGCAAGAAGATGTATGGCATTAGGTACAAAAAAAAAACACATGTGCTGTGGGGAATGTAGTGACAGGAAACAACTGAGTTCTTAACTTGACATTGTCCATGGTAGAATGAACCCAGTTGGGTTTGGAAGCCAAGAGGCAGATCTAGCATAACAGTCTTTGTGTAAAGTCCCTGGTCTTTTATTTTGAAATATCAGTTTGTCTTTTATTTTAAAGTTTTTTTTTTATCCCATCCAGAAATGCACACAGCCACAATTCTTTCACTAGTGACAATGCTGAGCTGTGACGTCAAATGTGGTGGAAAACATAAATCCATTTCATGCTTTTAAGAGCTTTTTTTTTTTTTAAAGCAATAAAACATCTGCCTTAAGGTGATGAAACATTTGTGATTTATGCTACCTGAAATTTTTTTTCCTGCCTTTTGAAAGGCCATCAATGGACAAAAGATGCTTTTTAAAACCAGACGTTGTAGTTACAGAATCTACCAGCAGGGGGTAACTGAGCTATAACCAGCCAAACCATAGTCTTATCTGGTGTAGTCAAATCATGTCATAAGCCATCATTAAGTTTTCAGATTCACATCATTGTTTGGCTTGTTTTTCACTTCACTTTCACATAACCTCACATCTAATAAAACTGGACTTGGGTTGTTCACTTCAACATGTTCATGAGATCTTGTAATCCATCTTACCTTGATGAGTAAGAGCTTCTTTTGCCCATGGCCAGGTGGCAACCCCAGCAAGCTCCTCACGTGCTGAATTATTAGCAAAGAACACGTTCAGAATGTCCGAACTGCTCAGATGGAGCAGCTCCTTCAATTCCTTCACGCTTAGATAAGCCCTGCATCAGAGATATCGACACACAGTCAAGAAACTTTGCATAGAAAACAAGTTATTATTAAGGGAACTAACATAAACATGATTGAACAACATGTACGTTATTACATTTTTCTTTGATGGATTTAGTTTATTCAAGATTTAAAAGGGAATCACAATTTCAAATTTTACTGAATTAACAGTTTAAAACAACAGTTTAAATAGTTTAGTTCACGTCATCAGAAGTAAGCAAATGGAAGAGAACTAACAAAATTTACTGTGGTACGATGTCATACATGTTTTTAAATTCGCATCTTGACTTTTATTAGCAGTTTTAATAACAACAGTCATAAAAAAATCACTTTATGTCACGATGATTAGGGATTATAATTGTTTGAACTGGTTATGGTGTATGAAACGACTACCCACTTTTTATTCTACTCCCAACTGTGATAAATCGCCATAGAGGCGCTTTGATGTGTGATGTTAACTTATTTTTACTTTGGAATATGTCACATGTCATTTTTCTCTTTTGCTTTCATAGCTGCTCAAGCCTTTGCACCTTATATCATTGAGCTGTTGGTTTGAAGCAGTCCGGTTCTTAATGCCCTTTGGATCGTGCCGAAGGGTCGAGCCTATTAGCTGAACCACCTACTGTTTCTTGGACCCGTTCCATGTGAGAATAAACTAAACATCGTACTTCTTACGTCGTTTTTTATTAAAAAAGCAAAGGGTGAGCCAATCTTCTTGATTGTTGCCTAAATCTCTCCTACAGGGCTAATTCAGCAATAGAATTCAAATGATTTAACAATTTATATTCACATGACTTAGACTTTTAACAATTTGCCGTTCCAGATGTGTTCTGGAAAATACAAATATATTTTGGACTACTTCCTTTTTTACATTGTGAATCAAGTAAAGCCAATCAGATGCTGAATACTGGCAATAAAACACATTTTGATGTTTAGAAAAACAAGTTTGCACATTATGGCAGGTGATCTAAATTTACTGTTCTGAGTCATTTTGCTCTGCAAAAAAATATGTTCTTAATCAGTATTTTTTTTCTTTTTTTTAAATAAATGTCACAATTTTGTTAGATTAATTATTTCAAAAGAAAGTAAAATAGTTGACAATAGGGTAAGAAAAATAAACTTAATTTGAGATATATTCTCTGAAAACAAGTTATGTCATGTTTTGTTATCATTTATACAATTTATCTTTTCAAGTACTCATTGACAAGTATCTTGGTTTACTTATGTATTTATTTATTCAGTGGAAAGCAATACAAAAATACTGATTAAGAAGATTTATCTTTTGCGGTGTAAAATCCTGATTTATAATTTCTATAAACCCATGAATTTTGAGTGTTTTTCAAAACCCTTCTGATTAAACTTGAGTGCTAGACCAAATATTGAACACCATGGACATGAAAATGGGCAAAATTTCCAAATCTCTGTCCTGTCTTCTCAAAAGACTCTCTTATGTCTCTCGGCATCTCGCCACTGACACATTAAGTCATCACAATGCCAAACGATGTAGATACACTGAATAGATCTGATTTCACTAACTGCACTATGGCCATAAGGGTCAGTCAGTACTAAAAATGGGATTGGATTACTGTGCCGTTTAAACAAATCCATAGTAAACTTTACCAACAGTAGACATTGGTAAATGATTACGAGAAGTGAAGTAGTAAGACTTAGTAAGACACAAGCCATTGTATAAAGCATAAGACTAAGTATAAGACATGGCATGAACCATGGTAAAATGGGCATGACAAATATAAGCTGTGTGCGCTCACAAGGACAGGTTTGAGTGTCGCCATTCAATCCTGCCTACTTCCTCTGATGTCTTATTGGACAAAATTTTCATACAAATCAATTAAAAGAATTGGCATTCCTCACAGAAACTGAGTGTGAATTGTGTAGAAAAGGAATCCATATTCACTTAGAATGCAATGTTGTTATCCAAAGTTGCTAAATGGGTCAAGTTAAAGGAATAGTTCACCCAAAAATGAACATTCTGTCATCATTTACTCAACCTCACCTTCTGCTGAACGCCAAAGAAGATGTTTTAAAACATATGGGTAAGCGAACTGTTTGTGGTCCTCCCCTTTCTTCTATGCTATGGAAGTCTTTGGGGACCAGAAATGGTTATCCAAATTCTTCAAAATATCTTCTATGCTCAACAGAAGAAATTCATAAAGGTTTGGAACAACCTGAGGGTGAGTAAATAATGACAGAATTCATTCATTTTTGAAAGGCATTCATTCATTTTTGGGTGAACTATCCCATTAGATGTGTAATTTGTCGATAAATAATACTGGTTTAATCATTACCAAAAATTTTAAATCAAGTCAATGCGACTAGGTCACAGATTTTTGTGCTATTAAGCAACAAATCACATTTTACAGTGTAAGAGAACAAAACAAATAATGTCTAGTGGTTTCAGTGATCAGTATTTTTGATCACACAACACATAAATAAATACTCTTTCCAAGCCCAGACATAATAATTGTACGCAATGAGTGCTGTATTTACCAGTCCAACATTTGAATATGTTTGAGGAAAAACATATTTTTATACTTACAGATGAATCAAATAAATTATGAAAAAAATAATAATAGTAATAATAATAAATAAGCAAAAATAAAAATGACATGTCCATTGTTTCCAAAGCTACCAACAAGGAAATCGAATACTAACCACAAACCAACTGATGCCACAAAAATGCTTATTCAGGAAACAAACACAACGTGACAAAACAACAGCAAATGAAAATGTTCAATTGTCAGCACAGTCCTCCAATCAGAGCAATCACGGATGTCGGGGAAATTTGGGTTGGTCGGCACCAAGGATTGTCTGGCACAGGGTTAAATCCTGGGACGGAAGTGGGTTCTGCCACAAAAATGTAACATCTGAATATTTGCCCTCTTGAACTGCACTCATTTATTCTAGACATTACAAGGTCAAAACCAAATTTTGTCAAAAATATTACTTTTTTTTTTAATGATTAAATATTGTATATTTTCAAAATGTTATATAATCAACAAACAAACAAACTATATATATATACACATACATACATATATGTATGCATGTATAATGTTAAAATGTAATTTACTCCTGTAAAAGCAAAGCTGAATTTTTAGCAGCCATTACTACAGTCTTCAGGATCACATGATCCTTCAGAAATCAGAAATTCAAATTCACTAACCTCGAACTTTTAATGGTACTGTACATAATTGTACTTTTATAATAATTTTATAATATATAATTTTACAAAACATATACTTACTGATGAATGAATAAAATTAATGCAATATTTTGTGACATTAAAAGAGACTAATTTATACCTCAGGTCTTTAATTTGTTCTTTGTTTGGTTAATGTCAATTTCACAGAGACTTGTGCCAACAAACCCCAGACTGTCCTAATTTCTGTGCTATTAGCAGCACCAAATAGAACTGCATTAATAATGAAAGTTTCGCTTGCAAACAGGTTTGCCAAGCAATCCTACTGCCCCTTTCACCATGCCTCATCTTCCATTATTCAGTACAAACAGGTACATCTGTCCTAAACTCACACAATTGACATGTCAGATATAACTCAAACAAAGAAATATTTTAGAAGCACATTTTCAGGGTATTCATACTTCCATGAAGTCGTCCAATAAAAAGTTTTACCTGTGCATTAATCTAAAGTATTTTAGGGGGGAAAAAAAACATGTAAAAGTAACTCTTTAAATACATAGAAAAACTATGTATTTCAAGAGTCATATTCAAAACCACTGATCCACTATCTCACAGCAAAATGAATAAAGAAATAAATACATCATAAATCGCTGAAATTGCTAAGCATCTATCAAAGTTAATTACTAAAGAGAAGAGTTATCAGGTAGTTCAATTCTATTGGCTTAAATGTCTGGACTAAAATGTCTTTGCTTTCTTCTCGTTCCATTTCTGAAGCTTGCCAAAAAGCACCTGGTGGTTCCCTTGTGCTGTTTCTCTCTGCTTCAACAACAAATTTGCGTAGTGACAGCCATTGGCAAGTACTTGAGCTTCACTGCCCAGCAGCAGATACCTGGGCTATAACTCACAGAGCAAAACATTAAAATCCCAGACCTCCACATAAAAAGCACGCTATACAATTGCCATCAAAATGTCATCCCTGCATTAATTCTCTGCAAACTCTGGACCTCGGCCTTAGCGATACACTCTTCCAGCATGGTAAGAAAAGACCTCTCTAAAGGCTTAGTCTATGAGCCCAAGGTTAATCCGGTCCCGTTGGCTATTAGCATTTATACTTATTGACACATCATATTTAGAGGAAAACAAGTCCAGTAAATGAACCTTTCGCTTATTCAGTACCTTTGGATTGTTTTTTGAGTATGGCGTGCCAAGAACAGTATGCTACTCCAGGTCACCACTACTACAAACTGTTGGCCTAAGTAGAAATAAGGAGGTCTGAAATTCCCTGAAGAAGGCAATCTTTTAGTATTCCCATTCATCTCAATGGCAGTTGCTCGGCTGGCACATGAACGCAGGAAACTTACATCATGATAATGCTGATTGGAACAAGCCCCAAGCCCTTTACTAGTGACTATCCTGATCTTTGAAAAGGGAAAATTATCCACTTCACACTTATAAGAGAAATGTTAACGATATATAAACTGCAGCTTAAAAGTTTGGGGTTGGTATGATTTTAATGCTTTTGAGAGAAGTCTCTTATGTTCATCAAGACTGCGTTTATCAGATCAGCAATACAATATTGTGAAACAATATTAAAATTTAAAAAAAAAAAAGTTTTCTATTTTAATTTTAAAATGTAATTTATTGCAAATGAAGGCAAATGATCTGCAGAGTGTGTAGTTACGTCATCTTCCACCAGGGGCGACAGGGCCATGCTAATCAGTCAAACCTTAACCCCTTGGTGAAAACAGCATTGAGATGGCGTTCAACTTATTTATTATCCATCAGCCATGGACAGAAAGAAATGTTCTGCCTGTGGATTTTGGCTATGAACTTGCTGTTGTCCTCTTTAAAAGGGTCTCAGTGCAAAACAACCAAGAGAGTGTTTCTTAGACCACCATCCAATGGTATCATTGGGGCCCTATTAATCTCTGTAGGATCCCTTCAGGAACAGATAGGCGGCTCTTGAAGAAAGCTTGTTTTCAAGCAACCATAAAATGACAACAGCTGGTGGCTAAGACACAAGGTCTCGTTGCACACTGAGCCTGGAACAACACTTCCCAGACTCCATCTGGAAATTTGACATACAGCAAATTAATCGTACTGATAAAAAAGACTTGGTGTAATCACATTTTCAGGATTTTACACTGTAGTACGGTTTTGTGAATGTCTGCTTATATATATAGCATCAGAAAAAATTAAATACACTGCGGCAAGCCGTCAAACAGTCTGTACGGGAGCAAAACTGTCCTGCCTTTCACAATGAATAGTTCCGAGACCTCTGGTTTTGTTGTTTAGCCACATTAAGTGTATACTTTGGCTCAGTTCTGCATCCAAGTTTTGCATGCTTTTTAAAGTTATTCCAGAAGGCCGATTTGTATGCTTTGCATGTTGAGTAATACAAAATGCTCTGACAATCTTGAAAATAAAAAAAAAGAAAAAAAAAATAGTGAACACTATTTCACAAT
Source organism: Spinibarbus caldwelli (assembly GCA_039654775.1). Lineage (NCBI taxonomy): Eukaryota > Metazoa > Chordata > Actinopteri > Cypriniformes > Cyprinidae > Spinibarbus > Spinibarbus caldwelli. The sequence continues at coordinate 23,856,000 of CM077235.1, forward strand.
ACGACACTTTGGTTTCCTTTTTCCTGATGCTGCTGTGAGAATATTTAACAAGCACATAACTTTTGTCAATTTCTTGAACTCAAAAACCAGTTCACAGTGATCTTGAGTGAGGGACAGGGAATGCTTTCAATCATTTTGTCTTGGCCTTTAAGGCCTAGCACTTTGATGCAAGCAGTTTGTGTAGGAATGCATCTGCTAAGGACATAAATGTACATAGTTGATGTAATGATATGGTAGCAGACTACGGTACCTGCATCAATTTCTATAAGAAGCAAAGCAGGCGGTCAGATATCATCCTGAGGGGTTTTTGCTACAAAGATTTCGCAATCCTTGAATTAAGACCAAAACATGAACCCTCTTGCACATCCTACTAAAATTATGTCTGGGTTCAAGTTAGTTGCCAAAGTGGAACCATATTGAAGCACAAGCTCACCTCTGAGAAGACTCAGGATCAAAGCAGGTCTTTGCGACATCTGTGACCTCAGGGTCACAGCAATCACCATCATCGTAATCATAGTGAATGCTGTTGCACTCGGGGTTGCAGACTCCATCCCTCCGCTTCCAGTTGTAGCAGGGCCCCATGCGCAAACAGTCGCCCCCATCGTGGCCCGTAAGAGGATGGTCGCACTCGGGATCGCAGTGGCGGTTCCCCACCTTGGCAATGTGGCAGTTGCTGAGGATGAAGCGCCGTTGGAGGGAAGAGTTGTAGATCGTGTGAATGCTGAGCTCAAGGGTGATGTTGTAAGGGCGGAAGGCATCTTCCAAGGCCTGGTGTTGGAGCTGGATCTGCTGGAGAGAGACCGTAGGGTCGCTGCCGTCATCCTTACAGATATTCACGATGCGGTAGCGTAGGCGTTTCTCGGTTCGCAGTTGCCAGTGCTGGTTATAACTGAGGGCGACGTCAGCATTGTCACACATGGTCACACCACATGGAGGCGGAAGAAATGGAGAAACAAGCTGCCGCTCTGGGATAGGAAGAGCCACAATGACTGGGTTGTGACGGTCTTTGTAGGGCGCCCACTGATTCTCAACCTCTGCAAAATCTGCCCACTGGGATAATATGGGAGTTTGTTTCTCTGCACGGGATTGGTGACCTTTAAGAAGCTCTTCATGAGTGAGCGCATGACCCCATAGCGCAACACCTCCCAAATGCCCGCGGAAACTGTGTTCGTGATCCGACTGGTCCCCGCCAAGCAGAAACAGGCGACAGGCCTTGATGTAGGGACTGTATAGGTCACCCGACTGTTCTCTGTTCTCGCCAACCTTGGAATTGTCTACGTACAGAGCCATCTTGTGGCCATCATAACTAGCCGCCACATGAGTCCAGCTGTTGGGCTGGTAGCGCTGGTGCGCGATGACAGTGGTGGATTTGAGCGCCCGATCCGTGCGAAGGGAGAAGAAAAACCTGCCATCTTTTCTTCCTGTAGGGTCTGCTGCTCGAATCCCAACAGACCAACCTTTTTCGCTCAAGGGATACGAGCAGTTGTCAAACACGCCTAGAAAAAAAAAGCACAAACGAAGGAGTCAATGAACTTCATCAAGCACAGAGTAGTTGGTGTTTAATTATCTGAAGAGTCTAAGAGTTTAAGTCATTTCCATTAAACAAATCCACTGATATTCCCAGCCGCCTTTCTTAGGAGCAGTCACATCTGGCAGCCAGATGTTACAGTCGAAGGACAGAGAGAGGTCAGGGAACCCCTTCACCCTCCCAACAACACACGCACATGCGAGCACATGCACACTCGGGTGCATTATTCCCTGCAAACGGGAGAACGAGAGATGGGCAGCTTTAAACAAAATATCCTGAGGGACGTGGACCACACTGAAATTTCATTCATTGGAAAAGCCTGCCGATGTGTGTGCAGGGCTCCAGCGTGTGACAACATCTGCTAATTTCTGCGTGTATCAGCCCTGAAGTCATGAATTTGAAGATAAACCATTCCAGAGTACTATCCACTTGGATGCTACTACATTTTCTAAGCCTGAGTTCTTATCTTACTGTTTTTATAGCGTCTGTCTCCCACTAAATAAAAGACTCCTAATAGTAGTACCTCAGACTGGCCTGGAGTGCTGAGTTTGGCTGGACACAAAGTGTGCTGAAGAAATACTTTCTTTGTAACCGTGTATAACTGATGGCTTCGATATGATAAGTGTTTATGAGAGACAGAGAAAAAGTGAATGTTTTCGAACAGTATCACTTAATAGAGGAAGAAAAGTTAGCACTGAAAAGACCACTTCCAGTAAAGCCTTTGAACGCTCATTTGGCAGAGTGAGGGATTTTTAAAAAACTGACTTTATAACAATAGATTGGTCCACTGATTGTTAAAAGAAATCCATTGACCTCAGAAAGAGCTGGAGTGAATGTTCACATGATTTTAGTGATGATGATGAATATGTCAAAGGGAAATAATACAATCTTAACAATAGCAAGATGGTAGAAACCCTCATTTATTTAAGAGGTTTGTGAGATTTGACGTCATTGGGGAATACTGATTTTCTCCAAGTGGTGGATGATTTTAAAATGGAATATCTAATGCTCTCTTTGAGGTCTGATAGATGACTCATCAGTGTTAGAAACAGATGAATAATATTTGCACCCCCTTTCACCTAAAAGCATGTATTTTGGCATCCATGGTAGAGGAAAAGCCTCGCGCAGGTTACAACCAGAGAACTCTGGGCTTTGTTCTCCTTACTGGGAACTAGCCTCAGAAGCACTTCCAAATATAATCATTTCCACATTGACCCTCCTCAGCAGGCATAAAAAAATGCACATTTACCTGATTATGAAAGCTCCCTTGGGGGATCCGGCACCTTCTATGATGTTCCACAGCTTATTTTGTTTGTTTTTGTTTTTGTAATCATAATGTGTGCTTCAAAAAAGTCAACTCAGATGCCTGTCAAAAACATGCAGCAACATAACTCAGCACTAAAATGCTGGAGGAAAATAAGGTCCTATATATATATATATATATATATATATATATATATATATATATACACACACACACACACACACACACACACACACACACACACACACACAAACATAACTACTGCAATTGGAAATCATTAAGGACAACTTTTCACATATCAGCTTTGCATGTGAAAAACC